>CM051827.1:66121729-68521729 GCA_028451465.1 Erethizon dorsatum | reverse complement strand
ACCATGAGTTCATTAAGTTTTCTTATGATGTACAAGGAATAGGTCATTTGCTATTCTTTTTTTTTTTTTTTTAATCTGAGTTACATAAATTATGTGTGATGGGCAGGGCAAAATAACTTTTTTAGAAAAATTAAGCAGACAAAGAGTAAGATTCTTAACAACATATATTTCTCTCCCTGTATCAAATTTATATTAATACATAATTTAAAATTGACTTAAATGCTTAAGTATTTGTTTTTCGGGCTGGTGAGATAGCTCAGCGGCATAAGTGCCTGCCTGGCAAGCGTAAGGTCCTGAGTTCGACTCCTGGAACCCACATACGAAAAAGGGCTGGTGATACCGCTCAGAGGCACAGGCACCTGCTGGCGCGTGAGGTCCTGAGTTCGACCTCCTGGTACCCACCAAAAAAAAAAAAAAAAAAAGTATTTGTTTTTCTTTTTATATCTTCTTTTACTGGAGGATGTACTTATTTACTTGATTGGTCATACTCCATTTATCTAACATGTGTTTATTTAGTTAACTGTTATTCCTATAAGTTTTGGAAAAGAAAACTAAGTTTTATCAATGGTAACCTTAAATATGATGGGAGCTCTGAGAGTACTTCTAAAACAGCAAGAAGAAGTTTTCGATTGCTCAAGTCTTGAAAGGTTAGTAAGAAAGAAATTGAGAGTGTAGACATACAGAGAAGGGTGACATCATAAGAAGAAGGAACAGAATTTGTGAACAAATAGGGTTATATCTATGGGAAGGAATTTCCATGTCAAATTTTTAAGAATAGAAATTGTCCCTCCTAAATTGGTGGCTCTATGAAGCTTCCTCATCTTCCTTGACTTGCTTACTTATTGTTAATTGCTTGTATAATTTGATTTGTGTTTCAGACCCATAGGTCTTATACATATATATATGTTATTTTCTAGAAAGGCAAGGTAAATTTAGAAATTAATAAACTTGGCTATACCAGTGCTATGTGGAACCTGCCTTCTACCCTGTTGGAATGCAACGGCGGCACAAACCATTATGAAGTAATTGTTGGATGTGTGTGTATTAATGTAATGAAGTAATGCTGTTGCCTTAAGGTTGCTGAATTTTGGGAATAGAATATTAAATTGGCAGAGCAAATTACTTGAAAAAAATTAAAGGGAATAATGCAGTGAGATCAGATGGGTCTAGGAATAACTCAGATTCCAGTCAGAGTGGAGAACTTTACATTCTTGGGGTATTGGGCCATGCAGTATGGAGGGTTTTATCCTAGTAGGGGGGCAAGATTAAATACTTTCATAGCACTCTGTAACAGAACCTGAAGCATGACCCCAAAGGATCAGACTGTTTCCAAATAACTAAATCTGAGGGAAAAAACTCGAGAATATGTACAGAAATACAAGCTATCTTGTACTGCTATGTCAAAATCCCAGGCATCCACTTAAAAATTATCAGGCATGAAAAGGAAGAACATGCTCCATCGTAAGAGAAAACCCAGTAAATAGAAACAGATTGAGAAATGACACAGATGATAGAAGTACTGGACAGAGGCATCAAAACAGTTACTTTATCTATGTCCCACACTCAAGAAGGTAGAGGAAGAATTACAATAAGTAGAAGTGATGTAGAAAATGTAAAAAGATCCAAATAATGCTTTTAGAATGTAAAACTATGAGATGAAAATGCACTCACTAGCTTACCTTTTTTTTCTTTTTTGTGGGTACCGGGGGTCGACCTCAGGACCTTGTGTGCCAGCAGGCGCCCATGCTGCTGAGTGATATCACTGGCCCTTTTTTCGTATATGGGTACCGGGAGTCGAACTTGGGCCCTCGCGCTTGCCAGGCAGGTGCTTACGCCGCTGAGCCATCTTACCGGCCTTACTAGCTTATCTCAATAGCAGAAATAATGACTGAAAATTTCTAAATTTGATGAAAACTGTAATGCACACATCCAAGAAGTTCAACAAACTCTCAGCACAAGAATCATGAAGAAAATTACAAGGTATGTCGTAATAAAATTTCTTAAAACCAGTGATGAGAAAATCTGAAAAATAGCCAGAGGAAAATAAAGCGCTACATATAGAAGAACAAAGGTAAGGATAGTTGTATTCTTATTATTTCCTGTTGGAAATAGTGCAAGCCAGAAGATAGCTGTACAGCTTTTTTAAGTAATGAAAAAATGTTAGGTAGGATTTAGTACTCACCAAAATATATTTCAAAAATGGTGAGCTAATGAGTTTTCCCAGACATGTAAAGTATGAGTTCATCATTAGTCAGCATCACAAGAAACTTGTGTAAGGGAAATGCTGAGGCAGGAGGAGATCAGAGTCAACACAAAAGGACGAAGAGCACTGGGAATCTTAATGGTATGATGCGGGTAAACAGAAATCGCTTTTGTTGTTTAAATCTCTTTAAAATGTCATTGAGTGTTTAAATCAAAACAGGGTATTGTCAGGTACAAGGTTATAATAAAGCAGAAGGGAGAAGTAGATATTGCAAGGTTCTTAGACTATATGGGGATTGGTATAGTATTTGAATAAGACCGTGATGAATTAAAATGTATATTCTAAACTCTAAAGCAACCACTAAGATAGCGTAATAAAGGAAATAAAATGGGGTTGTCAAAACAACTCAGTTGACCCAAAAGGCAGAAAGGAAGGATGAATGTGAGGACAAAGAACACATGGAGCGAACAGGAAGCAAACAACAAGATGACTTAACTATATCAACGATCAAATTGCATATTAATTGTGTAAACACCTCAGTTAAAGAGTGAAACTGTCAGATCGGGTGAAAAAGCAGGACCCTACAAAAAGTCTGTTTTAAAGACAGAAGTGAGTGAAAAGTAAAAGGGTGGGTGGGGTAAGACATACCATGTTAGCAATAATGAAAATAAAGTCTATATAAATAAAGTCAAATTTAAAGTAAAGAGTATTACCAGGGATTAAAGAGGGTTTAAAAAAAAATATATATATATATAATTAAGTTTATTGGTACATTTTAGACATACATAATGATCATATTTATCATATCGAATTTGTACCTATACATGATCTATTTTGATTTCTCTGTGTTTAAGAGGGTTGTTTCTTAATGATAAAGAGATCAGTTCACCAAGAGGCATAACAGCCTTCTTTTTTTTTTTGTACTGGGGATTGAGCCCAGGGCCTTCACACTGAGGCCCCAGTCCTTTTAATTTTTGAGACAGGGTCTTGCTAAGTTGCCATGTTTCCCAGGCTGGCTTCAAACTTGCGATCCTCTTGATGTAGCCTCCCAAGCACTTGAGATTATAGGCATACATCACCACACCTGGTTGGGACATAATTATCCTACTAAACATTTATGTACTTTCATAACACCTTCAAAACTCCTGAGGTGAGAGTTAACTGTGAAGAGAAATGGACAAATTCACACTTAACAAATACTCACTTAACAGACTTTAGAAACTTCAACAATTGGTAAGTACAAGGAAAATCAGTGAGATAATAGATGACTTGAGCAGTACTATCAAACAGCTTATCCCAACTAACATTTAGTGAACACTCCGCCCAGCAACAGAGTACACAGTCTTTTGAAACTAGAATAGAGGGGCTGGTGAGATGGCTCAGCGGCGTACGCGCCTGCCTGGCAAGCGTGAGGGCCCGAGTTCAACTCCCGGAATCCACATACGAAAAAAGGGCCGGTGATATCGCTCAGCGGCACAGGCGCCTGCTGGCGCGCGAGGCCCTGAGGTCGACCCCCGGTACTCCCAGGAAAAAAAAAAAAAAGAAAGAAACTAGAATGGATCATAAAACATGCCTCAATAAGTGTAAAAAGATTCTACTCCAACAATATGTATTTTCTTATGACAATGGAATCAAATTGGACATTAATCGGTAGGAAATCTTCAAATGTTGGAAGACGTATCTAACTAGTGCTTGGGTCAAAGAAAAAATCAAAAGGGAGATTGCAAAGTTCTATGAACTGAATGAAAATTAAACACAACATCAAAATTTGTGGAATGCTACTGAGAAGTGTAGAGACGTTTGTGATACTAAATACCTGTATTAGAAAATAAAAAGACGTTAATTCAAAGACCTTAAATTCTACCTTAAACTAGAAGAAAGCAAATTAAAACTGTAGTAAGCAGAAGGGAAATAGGACTGGAATCCAATTAAATAAAAAATAGAAAAACTGCAAGGGTCAGTGGTAGAGCAGGTACTTAGTATGAGCAAGGTCCAGCACCTAAAAAGAAAAGAAGATAGAAACAGAACGTAGAAAAACCATAGAAGAAGTCAGGGGTGGTGGTGCATGCCTGTAATCCCAGCACTCTGGGAAGCCATGGCAAGAGGTTGACAAATTTGAGCCCAGCCCAGGTACCTTAGTGACTTAAGCCCTGTCTAAAAATGAAAATAATGGCAGTGGTAGGGGATGGGAAGGGGTTCATCCCCCAGTACTGCAGAAACAAATACCCCCTCCATAACAAAATAAAACAACAAAACAAAACAAAAAAAAACCATGGAAGAAATAAAAACCAAAAGCTTGGCTTAGAAGATCAGTCAAACTGACAAACCTCTGGCCAGAATGATCAGGAAAAAAAGACACAAATGAGTATTTGGGATGAGAGAGGAATCATTATTACTTCATATCTTATAGATATGTAGAAGATAATAGAGAAGTGCTATAAAAAACTTTATGCTGATAAAATTCAATAAATTAGGTGAAATGGACATGTACCTTGAAAGGCACAAACTATGAAAACTGACTCAAGAATCATATAAGCTGAAGCCGGGTGTGGTGATCCACACCTGTAAGCCCAGCACTTAGGGGGCTGAGGCGGTAGGATTGGTAGGATAGGAAGACCCTGTCTCCAAAAAAAAACAACAACAAAGCTAAGCTGAATAGTGTTCTATATATCAATTCAGTGTTTATATATCAATTTATCTATATAAATTTACTTTGTCATAAAAACCTTCCTTCATAGAATATCGCAATACCAGATGGATTTGCTGGTGAATTATACGTAACAAAAAGGAATACTCCCTATGGTGTACAAACTGTTGGAATAGTGAAGAGAATTCTTTCCAGCTTATTACATGAAATCATCATTACTCTGAAAACACACCAGAGACATGAAAACCATAGTCTGGTATCTCATACAAGCATAAATATAAAAATTCTTAATAAAATGTTAGTAAATAGAATTTAACTATGTATGAAAATGACTCAAGTAGATTTTATTCCAGGAGTGGAGAGGTGGTATAACATTTTAAAACAAGTCAGTACAATTCATCATGGTAACAGTCTGAGAAGGAAAACTCAATAGAGAAAAAAAGTGATAAAATCAACACCCATTCTGATAAACACTCTTTATGGGCAGAGTAGTGAGAAATTGTGTTAACTGGGTAAAGGGCATCTACAATAAAAACCCTGCAAGCGACAGCGTTCTGCCTGTCAGGTGGAAGGTAGAAGTGCTTTGTCCTTGAGATCGGAGACAGTGGGGACAGTGCCTTTCATCTCTGTCGTTGCACAGGAGCTTCTGGGTAGCACAGTGAGGCCGGAAAAGGAGATAACGTCAGAAAGGAAGAAACAAAGCTCCCGTTATTAACAAGTGACAAGGTTAGGTAGAAGAACCTTTGGAGGGCCGGTGAGATGGCTCAGCGGCGTAAGCACCTGCCTGGCAAGTGTGAGGGCCTGAGTTCGACTCCCGGAACCCACATACGAAAAAAGGGCCGGTGATATCGCTCAGCGGCACAGGCGCTACTGGCACGAGGTCCTGAGGTCGACTCCCGGTACCCACAAAAACAAAAAAACCTTTGGAATTTTCAAAAGAATTCTTAGATGAATTTAGAATTTCCAATTATAAAATTTATAAAAATTATGGTCCTTGTTAAGAAAGTCCATCATTGAAAAGTGCACAGATGAATGTGGTTCTCTGCAAGTGATATGTTCCTAAATTTTCTTTCTGCCCATCTGACTTTTCTTACTTTTCTGCATTTACTTCTGTGGCAATGATAGCAATAAAAGGTATTTTCCCCCAGAAATACACTTTTAAGCCCTGCTATATAATTGTAATATACTTTAATAATTTTAGGTGAATATCACTCTTCACATCTTGACATATAAAATATATAGGGTATTTACTTGGAGTCAGTTAATGTTTTCTTACTCTGCCTACGTTTTATGTCAGCAGTGCCACCATCCTTGACCTTTCACTGCCAAATACAAGATGTTGGGCCTGTGGCCTTCGTCATCTCCATGTGCATGAGTGTCTTCTGGCTACCAGGGAGCAGTGAGTTCGGCAGGGAGGAGCCCTTGTGGCCTCAGAAGCGCATGCCCCTCCCATCCTTATCCCTTTCCATTTGCTCTCTGCTTGCTGTACCTTGCTGAACTAGGCTTCTCTCAACTCCTCAGACTCAGAAGGCCCTCTTCATGCCATTTCCTTTTTCAGGAATACTCATCACCCTACTCCCACCAACTCCCAACTTTATTTAGTTCTTAGCTTAGATGTCACTTTCTCGGGGAAGCTTTCTCTGAGATTCTCACAGCACTTTTGTATTTTTCCTTCCCAGATATATTACTGTATTACCATTGGGTTTAATACTTCCAGTGTAATCTGTAGACTGAAAATTTGTGTGGCAGTACAGTGGTCCCTTGGTACCCATAGGGGAGTAGGACTCCCCACAGACACGGACATCTTTGGCTGCTCAAGTCCTTTGCCTAAAGTGGCAGTTTGCATATAACCTACACATATTCTCTTATACACTTTAAATCATCTCTAGATAATTTTTTTTTTTTTTTTTTTTTGGTGGGTACCGGGGGGTCGACCTCAGGACCTCGCGTGCCAACAGGCACCCGTGCCGCTGAGCGATATCACCGGCCCCTTTTTCGTATGTGGGATCCGGGAGTCGAACTCGGGCCCTCGCACTTGCAAGGCAGGCGCTTACGCCGCTGAGCCATCTCACCGGCCCCCATCTCTAGATAATTTAAAATGTCTCATACAATGTAAATAATGTGTAAATGTTGCACTGTATTGTTTAGGGAATAATAAGGAAAAAGGGCTGCACTTCTTCAGTACAGTTCCATCCACGTCCTTTAGATCTTCAGTTGGTCGAACCATGAGTACTGAGGGTGAGGGTTGACTGTTCCACCACAAGTTGTTCCAAGTTGTTTGGGGGGGCGTGGTTCAGTTTGTGTTGTGTTCAGTTTGTGTTGACCTACAAAGTCTACTAGTTCATCTTATGTTAAAACAATTTGACCTCTGGCTTAACAGCCCAATCTGCAGCCAGGATTAGATGGAGCAAATGTATTTGCTAACAGTGTACATGAAACACAATTCTTGGAATTTCAGGTGACACAGGAGGAAGGACAACAGTTAGCACGGCAACTGAAGGTAACATACATGGAGGCGTCGGCGAAGATTAGGATGAATGTCGATCAAGCTTTCCATGAACTTGTTCGGGTTATAAGGTAAGCAAAATACATGCTAAAAGTGTGTTTTAATTGCTATTAAATGTTTTTAGTAAGAAAGAAGAAATTGTATGTAGGGGCAATTCCTTCATAGAGATTGATGCACATAGTTTGTATATCCTAGGTACTTCTACTAAACAGCATCTCAATTATGTCGAAGTAAGTACATACAGAGATTTTGAAAAGAATAAATGCAGCTTGCAAAGGTAGTGGTCGTATGAAGCTAGTGATGACAGCAGCTGACATTTGGGTGGCGGTCAAATACCTGCCAAACAGTGTGCTACAGTATTGAGTGAGTTATTATATTTCTTCTTACTAGACAACCAGGTAATAGAGCTTTAGTAATCTCACAAGGTGAGAAGTATGACACCCCGTTCTACAAGAAATGTTTTTGATAGCTGGTTTAGGAGGCCCCCGTGGTTTAGAAAGTGCTAACGAATTCCAAGAAGCTCGAGGTGACCATTGAGGTTTGCTAGAGTTACCATATATGCCGCACATCAGAAAGACGAAGTTGCTTCATTGGGCAGTGCTTACTTAGATTATTTTGAGACTCTGTGGCCTGTCCTCACCTCTACTTGACCCTCTGCTCTCTGTCTGCTAGATTTCTCTGCTGGTTAGTTTGGCAGAAGTGTGCAGTAAGGCACCTCTGCCCACATGAGTGAGCTATGGACTTCTTATACTTGCTTGCTCCTTGCCAGAACATTCTCTTTGAGAAGGGGAAAAAATGAAGTTTTTGGTTTTCTAATATAGTAGTTCGTTAAAAATTCCAGTCCCATGGCTGTTGTACAGTAGTGTGAATATAATTAATGCCACTGAACTATAAATTGTTAAGCTGGAAATTTTTTTTTTTTACCCTTCCAACATCCCAGTTCCATTGTAATGTAAACAACTAGTGAATGATTATTCCTTCTTGAAATAACTGTTGCTGCTTATTTGAAATATCTATTCTTGCTTTTGGCCCCTCAAAATCTATCTTTATCCGTTAACCAGAAGTGAGAAAGGGAGGTAGAAGTGCGAGTGTGTGTGTGTATGTGTGTGTGTGTGTGTTAAACCTAGGCACTATTAGACATATTTAAACACCATAATATCTTAAATTCTCATAAGAGCTGTGTAAGGTAGGTTTTTATTATTTTTTCTAAAAAGGCTCAGGCCAACTAACTCATTTAATATTGACTTTAATAAGTGGCAGTTGGGAATAAGAACTGCATGTATACCTTGTAAAGGTCATTTTATATCGTACCCTGTGGACAGGTATTTATTTTAAGTACACCTTTGAGTTGAGTTTCAAATTGGGATGGGAACATGAAGGTTACTGAGACTAGCATCGCATATGAATCAGGGCTCATCCATGAAACCAACTCAGGTGGCTCGGATTATGCTTGTTTTGAAGCATTTGTGTACTTCATTTTGTTTTTTCTTTTAAAGATTTGCTTTGATCCCTAGTTGAACATTGAAAAGCATATGCACTTAAACAGAGCTTGTCCAAAAATAAGGTGCATTTGTAATAATAGATTATCAGATAGGTGATTATACCTAGATTTTTCTGTCTTACAGGAAATTTCAAGAGCAAGAATGTCCTCCTTCACCAGAACCAACACGGAAAGAAAAAGACAAGAAAGGCTGCCATTGTGTCATTTTCTAAGAATCCCTTCAGTTTTAGCTACCAACTGCCAGGGAAGGCCCTCATCTCCTCTTCCTCTCCTTGTGGTTTACATCATGTTGGTACCTTTCTAGCCTTAGACAAATGATCACCGTGTTAGCCTTAGACCAAGAAGCTGGCTAATCCTTTCCACAAAGCTAATACAATGGTCCTTTCCAGGTCGATTTAAAGGAAACACTAAGGCTGCTTCAAAGATTATCTGATTCCTTTAAAATACTGTCTACATACATAGACACATTCTTTTTTTAAGGGCTTACATTTTATTAGGGATGAGTCAGTTTTGGAACTGAAGTTATTTGCCAAGCTGAAGTCATAGGTTGTGAAATACTTTTTAACTTCTGGAATCATATTGCCTACTGTTACTCTAAATAGAAACATAAGGAGTTTTTTTTTTTAAATGTGAATTTTTGCCTATCCTTAGAAATTTTGATGTCAACTTTATCTAACCTTAAGTACACTGAATGGAATCTACAAAAGTGAGACATCTCAGACCTTTCCTGATGCTACAGCTTTTGTTTTCCAGTGGCCAAGAATACCAAAATGTCTGTTGTATTTATGGATTAAAAACTGCTTATGAAGCCTTTGTTATTACTCTTCCTCTTGAAGATGATAATATTCTATGTGGCCTAATATTTGGACCCTTTCTGGACTTAGGAATTTTACTGTAGTTGGTTTCCTAATTTAATGCTTTCCATAGTCTTGCTAATGGTAAGAATGAGTAATTTCTGTTTGTCTTCATTTTCAAGTGTTTCTGGTTAAGGGATTCAAAAAAAACTAAAACTGTTTTTGTTTGATGTAATATAAAATATGGAATTGATCTTTCAAGAGTCAGAGATGATTAATGTTTTTGCTATATACTTTTATACATTATTTTCTTATCAAACTAGTTAACAAGTATTTTTATATGTTTGTAAGCAAATATGCTTTCACAGCATACCCTGTGTATATGTAAAGATAAGTATTTAATTCTCACTGTTCACTTTTAACTGACAAAGAAAAAAAGTGGAAACTGCAGAAACTGTGGTAGAAATTTGACTTGCTGGTCTGGTCCTGGTTGTATCCACCTTCGGCCAGCCACATCCCTACTTGAGAACCTTCCCAGTGGAGAGCAACAGGTTGAGACCCTGCCATCACTTTCAGTATTCCCTGCTAGGTATCGACTGGTGTTTATCAAGTATTACATGTAAAACTTTTGATTGGCAATTTAGTGTAATTGTGGATGGTTTCTGATTTTGTTTTTAATTCTGTGGATTGTGTTTAAACAATTCAAAAGTATATTTCTGATGATGAGATACTAAGTGGTATCGCATAGTTGTCACTTTATTGAATGTGTACAACAGTCCCGTGAAGTTTATAACGCCAACCTTGTATAGCTTCAGGTGCTAGAATTAAAATTCATCTGTTATCACAAGTTGATGCTTGATTACTCATTTTGTTATTTTAGTGGTTTTGTGAGAGCATATTAGAAGAAACTTATTTTTGTAGCTATGCCCTTTCTCAACATTATCTTAGGGTTCGAGTCTAAAAGTCACACTGATCATTCAGCGGTGAACTTGATGTGAAACATTCTTAGTGGCTTTTATTTTATTTTTTGAGACAGGGCCTCATTTATAGTTCAGGCTGGCCTTGAACTGATTACGTAGCCCAGTCTGGCCTCAAACTTACGGCAGTCCTCTTGTCTCAGCCTCCCACGTGCTGGGATTACAAGTGTGTGCCACCACGCCTGCCTCTTAGTGATTTTTTGAGTTTCTTGACATCAGCTTTCTTAAACTTTTTTTTTTTTTTTTTTTTTTTTTTTAATGAAGTAATCCTAACAGAGGACCCCAGCTGTGAAGGAGAGAGGGAGGCAGGTGGAAAAAAAATAATATCCCTCTGAGGATGAAGCCTAAAACATCTGAAGCAAAGGAGAGAATTCATTTACTTGAATGCTAATAAAATTAATTTTATGTTGTACTTCATCATATAATCATGTTAATATAGAACTGTCTTTCAAGTCTTCAGATAAAATTACTGCCCAAGAAGGTAACAAATTTTATACTGTCTTATTCCTTTCAAACAGCCCTTCTAAACTGGGTTCCCAGAGAACTGAGCTCTAATGCTCTGCGTGTGGTGTGTTGTGAGTTAACTTCTCACCTGTGTGTCTAGAATGGCACTGGCTGTGTTCCATCTGTGGGACAATTGATAAAGTCACTCCAGCTGGAATTCATTCTCTCTCAGACCTCCAGTTGAGACAGGCTGTCCTGAACACTTGAACATGGTTATCCTATTGGTTATAATGGGGTTGCTGATCCCCCCATCTCTCTGTTTTTTGGACTTGTTTCTCCTGATGGGCTTTTCTGTAGATATAGGTCATAGTTTCCTGCTTTTTATATGTCTAGTAGGTTTGTTTGGATGATAGGCTTTGTGTACTTTAATGTTGGGTGTCTACGTTATGTCACCTTCATCTGAAGGTTTTTGGGCTTGGTTCTAGTAGTCAGTTCAGTTAATTTGCTTGCAGTTCAGTTTGATCCTTTCAAGTATTGTTTTTAAATTGAATGCGATCTCAAATAGCCTTTTCCCCCAGGGTGATGTGGCTCTGCTACTAAAGTATGGCCCCTTTGGGGTCTCTACTGAAGTCTGTCACTGAGTGATCAAGGTGGACTCTGCAGTTTGTGGGAACTCAGATAATTCCCAGCTCTATGAGAGAAGTATGGGGACCTGTTTGGTTCACAATTCCTGGGGCATTCTTGGACCAACCTTTAGAGTTTCACCTTCTACATACTAATATGTATCTTAATATTTTGCAGAGACTCATCGACCCTGTGCATATTTTGGTAGCTCTTTTTCTCTGAAGTCCTCTTTCTTCAGAATTCTGCCTGGCTCTTTCAGTTACACCAGCGTTCCTGAGCTCCAGTGTCTGTCTTCTCAGTTTTAGGGGGAAGTATTTATTCCCTGGTTGGAATCATACATCCTTTTTATAATCTGAAATGTGCCTCCAGGCAGAAAGCCAGAGCAATCTTAAGGCTTACGTTGTTTGTTTCCCTTCTGTTAAGGATTGTAGTCCAGTGCTCCCTGGTGTACAGTGTCTAAAAGCAGTTGTTTCATATATTAGTTTCGCTTGCTCATCTATTTATTTATTTAATAAGGTTTGGCTATGTTGCCCAGGCTGGCCTTGAATTCCTGGGCTCTAGAGATCCTCTTGCCTCAGCCTCCTGAGTATCTAAGACTGTAGCACCTATCACCTTACCTGGCTTAGTCCAGTTTTTAAAAAATTGTCTAAGGTGGTGGTGGGGGTGGTATATCTGGTTGATACTCTCATGAATAGAAGTTGAAGTGTCTCCCATTTGATTTCTGTCATACAGTCATAGGTGCCTTGTAATCCCCTTAATTTCTGACTTGAAAACTTTTCACACAAAATTGCCTGTCTCTTTGCGTGAATACTGTAGTCCATGTCTGTGTGACTTTTTCCCCCCTTTCTATAGCTGGCATTGGCAAACTTTCTGTAAAGAGCCAATTATAGAATTAAAGATTCTTGGCATTGCCAGCCATATGGTTTCTGTCCCAGCTACTCAGCTCTACCATTCTGGCACCGAAACAGCCATGAAAAATGTATAAATACATGCATGAAGGTGGCTGTGTTCCAGTAAAACCTTGTGTGTACTAAAGTTTGTTCCATATCGTTGTCTCGTTGTCGTGTGTCATGAGCTACTACTCTTTTGTATTTGTTTTCCATCCATTTAAAATTACAGAGACCGTTCTGTATGAAAACAAATGCTGGGATGGATTTGACCGGAGGCCATGGTTTACCAACCCTGCTCTATAGCAGATTAAGTATTCGCGGTTTCTTTCCCAACTTGAGAATCTCTTCTGCTCCTTGTGGAAATTCAGAAAGAATTTCCTGAAAGGAAAATCATGAGTTTTTGTCCTAGGAATTTTCTCCCTATATCGCATGTTTATAGAGATTTACAGTATTTTGGAGTTAAGACATTATGCCCTAATTGATATACATGTTACTTTACTTGCTAAATATGGGACTTCCAAGTTTTATAATAGAAAATAGTTTCTTACTTTGTCCTTTGATTTTTAAAAATTGATGTCATACTTAAGGTGTAGCCTGTTCCTCTTTCAACTTTTCACCCCTCCCCTTTTGACTTTTCTTTCTTCCTTTTCTCATTGCTATACATTTTGATTCCCTGAACAGGTGACTGGCAGGAATGGGAGGAAATAATGATCAGCAGTCTTTTTCAAATTCCTATCACTTGTCTGCCTAAGGGTATTTACTAAGTCTACTTCTAAAGTTTCAAAGTATCTTTTAAGCCAGAAAAAAAAAGTATTTTAATTAAAAATACATTGGCATAATATAGGGTGTGTGCTAATGTTGGAGCCTCTAAAAAGATTGTAACTGTGATGGGAAACATGATAAGTAGATTTGGATCAGGTTTTTAAATAGGATGGCCCGTCTGTATAGAGGGGAAAACTGCCAGGTGTTTTGAACAGGAGAGGCCTGGATCTAATCTGGTGGTAGAATGGCAGAGAAGTACAGCCTTGGGGGGGTGTCAGGTTTGAATTATGGACTCTGTCCCTTCACCATCATAAACTCTTGAGGGCAGAGCCATGCCCTTTGTGTTTACTGCCTTCCCACATTGCCTGGCATGTGCAGAAAATCACTTGATGAATGATTTCAGAGAAAGGTGATGAAGGCCTGAACTGTAGTAATGTGGGGAGAAAGGGACTGAATATTAAGTAATCTAAGAAATGTGTGACACTTTAAAATATTGAGCAGAAAGCTAGTGGTTCTATTAGTTAAAATAAGGAGCATAGGCAACTCTAGTGATAGGAATACATGACATTTGTAGCCAGGTGTGGTGGCACATGCCTGAAACTCCAGCAGTCCAGAGGCTTTTGGTGTACATAGTTGGTCTGGAGGCCAGCTTGGTCTATGTAATTTAAGGCTAGCCTACACTGCAGAGCAAGCTCCTGGTTGAAAGAAAAGAAAAGATACTTGTGGCAGTCATAATACAAGGCTAGTCAGACATTTGGGAATGGGGTTAGAGCTCAAAAGGGGAGACTGGGACTAGACATGCAAATTTGGAGTTTATCTGTTTTGAATTAGTGATCAAAGAGATAGGAGTATATGACACCCACTAGAAGGAAGTTGAGAGGAGGTCCAAGGGTAAAACTTTTGGAGAAAATGAACATTTGTGGGGGTAGAAGATAAGATTAAGCAGAAGCAGAAAGTCAAGAGAAATAGCCAGAAATTAAAAAGAACAATTCCTTGACATACAGGAAGCCAGGGGTGGTAAAAAGCTTTGGGTGCTGTGTAGAGGATGGGGTAGGGAGGAGACGGGGAGATGAGAGACACAGTGATTATTTACAGGTTGCTGGTGATTTCCTTAGATTCATTTCAGCCATCTGTGGAAGCCAGGTAAGAGTGAGTTGTGATGTGATTGGAGGGTAAAGAAGTGGAGGAAATGGGCCGGTGAGATGGCTCAGCGGCTTAAGCGCCTGCCCGGCAAGCGCGAGGGCCCGAGTTCGACTCCCGGAGCCCACATACGAAAAAGGGGCCGGTGATATCGCTCAGCGGCACGGGCGCCTGCTGGCGCGCGAGGTCCTGAGGTCGACCCCCCGGTACCCACAAAAAAAAAAAAAAAAAGAAGTGGAGGAAATAAGCGTGTGCTGTTTTGAGAAATCCTGTGGTAAAATCGAGGTGTTGGGGCTCTAACTTGCTTTGGAGGGCAGGTGTTTGAGGAGTAGGACAGCGAGCCCATGTGAGGTTTTTATTCTTAGGTGTATAGGCACCCAAATCTGAATTAGGTACTGCCATCTGAATACGTCAGCTTCAGAGACTTGAAAGCCTGAGCAGTGATGGCGAACCTTTTAGAGCTTCAGTGATACAGCCCCCTGCGGCACGCATGCCATAGGTTTGCCACCACTGGCCTAGGGATTGTAGGCTGGCGTCTTCTCTGACACTTCTCATACTGGCTGTGGTAAATGGCCCAGTTTAAAAAAAGTTGAATCTTCAGTGTTGTGGACTGATACTTTTGCTAAGTGTAATGAAAAATGAATTAACTAGGAAAATCATTCTCTTGACTGTTGTGGCAATGTCAAATTACCGTAGAACTTTCTTAGTAATGTCTCTTTCTGTATGTCCTTTGTGGATGTTATTAGGCTGCTGGTCTCCTCTGAGTAGCACTAGTGTACTGAGGGAGGGAGGAAGAGATTGAGGCATGTTTCAGAAGCGGCCCTTCTGACTTCTAGGTAGGAGGGTAATCAACACTAGAAAAATCAAGGACTCTACTTTTACAAAGTCCAAATGTTATGAAGGAGTCAGGAATCTTGACTAAGATGTTTGCCTTTTCTTCTATTAATCCATAAAAATTATTTGAGGTAAAGGAAAATTGTTTAAGCATATAACTGCTTGAAATACGAGAATCATTACCAATCAGTGTGCTAAAGGAGTATTTAGAGCAATATGAGAAAATGTTAACGAGTGCTGTCTTAAGACATTATGAATAATGAAATTACAAGTGAAAACTCTGAAATAACTCTGATGATAACTAAAAATTATGCATGCATATTTTGTCATGACATTTTAGACTGTAAGTGACTGAAATGTACCTCAAACCAGCTTCAGCGCAAAGTGGGCATTTGTTGGTTTATGAAGGAGTGAGACGGGTGGTGTGGAACTGGCTTTCAGTCCTGTGACAGGGTGCCGTGAGGGCCTGCACTCAAGGTGAGGCTTGACTAAATTATGAAATTAGACTGAGAAAGCTTGTGTCCATCTTGAGGCCAGAAAAGGTCAGATAACTGGCTTTGTTCTGCAGGAGCGTGAACCTAAGTTCCCATTACACTGCCTGTGCTTCTCCACCCCAAGCCCACAGGGTGTCTAAAGCAGGGATGCCATTATTCAAATGTGACATTTTAGTGTACATCTTTTACTTTCAGCTTCAAAGGATTTAAATGGAAGAATTAGCTACATGCGAATTAACATTCAGTTGCTATATATAATTTGTTTTTGCATCTCAGTCATTTTCTTAGTGGATTATTTTCATTCAGTCTCCCTGCTTTGGGCAATATGAAGAACAAAATGAATCATTCTATTAAAATTAATAGCACCAAATAGCACAATAGTGGAAATGACTATCTTCCTTGATTCTGTGTTGTGGTTAGGGAATAAACATTTATGTTTTAATGTTATTTACATAAATGTCACTTTCTTTAGGATATAAGTATGTAACTCCTTTGTTGCTGAATTCTATGTAATGGAATTTTTCAAAGCTGGGCTCTTTTATTCCAGATCAGGTTCCATTATAAAATGATTCTGTGAGGCCTTTTTGCAGTTCTTTGAATTTTCTGATTTTTAAAAGAATTTTTCATTTATTGCCTGAAACATGTAGGCTAAGCAGAAATAGGCCAGAGGTAATTTTACATGAAGCATATTTGTGAATTGACACTTCAGCCATGGTCTTGATGTGCACTGAGTTTCTGAAGAATTGTAGCCAGGTGAGAGTATGTAAGACACCCTTACTTTCTGGATGGAGTACATAGGCTTTGAGTATAAAACATGTTCAGTATACAAAGTTGAAAAAACAATACAAATTCTTTTTAATTTTTTTCAGTTCTGGCTCTAAAGAAGCCCAGTTTTTATTTTCATTTACTACAACAGATTTTTTTCAAATAAAATGCATTGGCAAGGTGACAGGTAAGTCACTCAATGTCTGGGAACTATACCTCTGAACTTCTGTTATCTTAAAATGTCAAATCTAACTGGTTTGGTGTTGATTAAAAAATGTGTACAATCATAGCTGTTCTTTGGTAGTTGGTCTTGTAATCTTTCAATTTTTTCAAGTGGAAGTCCAAACAGATTGCGTTTTTGTAGTAAAAAGTCTTTATTTCCAAAATGATTGGTTAGCCAGAAAAACTAGAAACTGCCTAACACAAGACTTTGGTAAGAAAGAGATTTGACACTTCTTAAAATTCCTCATTGCAAACAGAAACACTAGTGATAAGAAGCATGTTATCCAGTCTTAGCCATTAACCAGTTGTCTGGTTTTAAGTGTTCAAAGTCAGAATTAAAAATGTATTTAACAGGGACCAAATATGAACACGAGACACTAGCATGGCTTGTCTTAGAGATACTTAGGAATCGCCATATTAAGGAACTTAGCTTTGGAGGATGATGGAACAGTAGGCAGATTATTTTTCACCCAAGTGGAAAATTGAGCCCCTTATTTCTTTGTTATGCCGGAGGGGTGTTTATTAAGGATTACAAAAAAATTGGGAACAAAATGCCAGGTAGCTCAGAGATGTAGTAACAATGGCCCCTCCAGAATGAGGGCACAAAGGCCATATTATTTACTGAAAGTAATTGAGGTGGATAACAGCTGTAAAAGGACCCAACCACCTGAACATTTAATTAGCTTAAAAACACAAAAAGACAGACCCAATGAGTTTTTTTTTTTATTGAACAGTCTTTCTTGTGTTCAAGAAAATACATATTCAGGGCTATAGCATATATGTGTTGTATTTTAGAAATATCCCGATCTGTTTAATGCAAATTCTTAAAGTAGTATATTCAAAGCATTGTATGCATCTTGCCCATGATACATATTTGGATTAAGCAGTAATAAAAAGGCCTGAAAAAGAAGTGGAATAAATTTTAATAAATGCATGATATTTTGACAGAAACAGCTGACAGGCTCAACTGAGAAAAATGATACTAATTGTTGGTAGTCTTCCTAAATTTGGTGTACCTACAGTAGCGCAGATAAGGATGGAAACCATGGCCTTCCCTGCAGATATCTGTGAGAACCACAGCTCTGGCGTGGAAGGCCAACACAGGCTCGACTTCTACCACAAATCCTTACTCAGCTCGATTCCACAGTATTCTTTTCTCCGAGATTTTGTCTTCATCTCTGAAATACTTTTTCTCTAAATATAAAATATTGTGACTAAAAATAACTTTTAAGTACATAGTTTTTTTTTTTTTTTTTTTTGAAGGAATGACTTTTGGGCAGACTTAGCATTTTCTCATTAGAAACTTACAAGTCTGGGTGTGTATAGGATGATTTTAAAACTCAGGTTTGTAACTGGTAGGCCAGTTTTGCTACGTTGGCCTTGGTTCCAATAAGGATCTATTACTGAAAGGTAGGTTCATAAAACTATGTTTCTAGAATTATGGCACCAGAAAACAAAAGCAAAGAAAAATTACTTTCTGCACTTAGTGCCCTTTATCTCTGGTGTAAGAACTGATTACATTTAAATGAAGCAGCCATCATTTTTCTTCCTTGAGAGGAGATAAATGCATCCAGAATTTTTCAGTGTCAGAAGAAAGCCATCCAATATCAGTGCTTTTCTTGACCATTTTCCCTAAGAATGTAACGATAACCCAGGCAGGAGATGTAACAAGACCTGACGTTCCATTAAGTGGAAAGAGATGGGCAAACAAGTTTTCTGCAAGGGTGATCTGGCCAAAGCTGAGAAAGAGGGGAATGTGTTCTCTTCATCTGGTGGTGGGTTTCCTACCTGGTGCACCCTGGGACTCAGGTACAGTCCTTTCCAGACATGGTTGCCCTCCATGTAGATTCTCCAGAGGGACACGCTTCAGTTTAGTACAAGGTGACTGCCACTACTCACTTCTGTGCAGGAAAAGGGCTGAGGGTGAGGGAGCCCCACTCACCCTGTACCCACCAAGAAATAGAAAGGATGTCCCTGGCATCCAGAAGACTATTGGGCAAATCACACTGCAAAAACGGAAACTAGTGGACACAATTTAAATCGTCTTACGCAAACCACCCAACCATTGATGACTGTAGAATCTGGAGTGAAGCCCTGGGGAGCTTGTACCCCTGCTAACAAGGGTGAACGTTGCATGCTCTGATCTCCTTCTTGTCTTTACAGCTGGTAAACTGGGAGCTTTTGAACCTCTTCTTCACAGTCATGTAGCGTTCTTGAATCCCGCCTCCACACAGTTTGGTGCATTCTGACCAGGTGGTCCATGGGCGCATCTTACAGCCTGAAAGTGCGAGAATGCCTGGTTAGGCCAATGGAATGGGAATGTGGACTCTAGTAGAACGGTCACATTTATTTATCTGGGCATCTCTGCTCCTGTATGTGATGATTTGTTGAATAACTAATGGCTAGGGTCCTTACTAGGGACTGTTAACCTATGTGGGATAGATTGCAAAACAAGGGTCATTATTGCTTTGCAGTTCTTCCTGTCAGGGACAGTCTGTTTCATCACCACTTTGGCCAGTGGGACTTGAGCAAAAAAACATGTTTGAAAAAAGCTTTTGGAACTTTTGCACAATTGTGGAAACAAGTCTGGACAGCCTAGGGGAGAAAGACCCGAGTTCTAGCCCCAGTTGACTGTGGTCCCATGAATGAGAACGAGCCCAAACTCGACCTCAGGAGAACTGTCCAGCAGAGCTAGCTCCAGTCACTGCTCCTCAGGATCATGTTAAAAATTGATGGGTTTTAAAAGCAGCTGTTTTGGGGTAGCTTCAGATACAGCGCATACTCAAGGGGGCACCAAACTTACTTTTATGACTGGCTGCCCAAGTACTTAACCTCCCAAATAGTAAATTGAAGAGCAGTGTTTTTCCTACTCAGCATAAACATGCCTTTCTCAAAAATAAAAAACTAAAAAACCTTCCTTGACCCCCAGAGACTGAATCGTTTCTTTAGCAGTCTATATATTCCTCCTTTGAACCCAACACGCCTCTGCCTACACATTAGGTAAGTTTCACAGAGCAGTTCCGAGCCCAACCCGTGGTTGGCTTTAAGGAATGGTGACTGCCTATGGGAACAGCTCCCTGAGGAAAGGATGGTGAACTGTTGGGGAGCATCTCACATCCTATCCATTTCTGTCATCATCCTAGGTAGAGGAAGAGCATCTTAGGAGGAGTAATTTGAATTGTGTTTTTAAAAAAGTTTTACACAAGTACCTTCCTCACCCCTCCAGGGAATCTAGAGAACATCAGCCTATGCCCAAGACTTAAGCATGGGTCTTCCCAGTGCATTGTCTCAGTAGCTTGCTGATTCAGGCCAGCTTATTTAGCAGTGCAGCCCCAGGCAGGGGCTTTTAAGTCCTAGATTGCCCTCAATTTGTCCAGGAGGAGGGGACCCTTCATCTTTGTCCTGAGCTACGAACAAAACCTTAACTCCCTCTGTGCCTCCAAATCATTCAACATAGATCTGTTAAAGTCACTCGAGCTTAAGACCACCTAATACAGTATCAAGTCCCAAATCATCAACAGGGCACTGGCCTTTTATGGTCTGGCCTCTCTACTTGGTGTCCTGCCTCTCCTCCTCGTACTTCGCTCTGTCTGCATTTTCTCTATTTCTTGGGCATATGCTCCTCGGCATGTTGGTGTCCTAGCAGTTACTGTTCCTCATAGCTGGAATGCACTCAACTGGCAAACTCCTACAAATTCTTTTAAGACCCAGCCTAATTTTCCCTGCTGTGGCACCTCCCTGAAATCCAGTCAGTCTCAGATGTCCATTGCTTGGCTTCCTTAACACTTGCTTCATTGTTTTATTAGAGCATTTATCACTTATTTGATAGCCTGGATCCATAATATTTGAAGAAATAAACTCAAGGCTGACATGATATTGCTGCTAAACTTCGTGATTAACCTTGAAGAAATGCACCAAGCAGCCGCCAAGGCTGTCTTGTTTGAGCCACCCCTTTGAAATGGATGACTTATTCTGAGAGGTCTTGGAAAACATTCCCTAAATGACAGGACTCCTGAACCCATGTTGTTATTTCCCCTTTTGTAAAGAGTGAGTGGGGTTAGCAAGGCTGGACAGTACTTCTGGTCTTAAAGATGTGAAGAAAGAATAATGAAATTCCTAAGCGCTCTTTGCTTGCTAGTTATGTTATTTAAAGTTTTCATAAAATTCCCCTTTCTCCTCCTTATAAACTATGCTCTCAATATTTGGGGAAAAAGGAAAACTGTATCTAAAGAAAATGGAATTAAAATGCAGTCTCTCCCCACTCTTGAGGCCACTGCAGCCCCACACGGGGCCATACCTGGGAACTGCTCCCCGTCAGATTCTTCCCGCAGCTGCTCGCTCCTCCGGCTCTCTCGCGCCTCCCTCCAGCGCAGCTTCTGGAGGGATGGATTTCGAAGGCACTTCCGGATGCGGCACTTCTTGCGTTGCACGGTCTCTGGACAGGGTGCGCCTCCAAACTGAGGTTCCATGTGGATCATCCGGGTTCGAATCATGTGGCCTTTCCCACATGACTTGTTACATTCTGACCACTGGGACCACTCGCTGAGTTCACAGTCGATGGCTGGCAAGACACAGATGGACGTTAGTGTGTCTCAGGTCTGAGACAAGATGTAGTCACATTGTTTTGAACGTCTCAGGCCTACAGAATGCTTCTTATAGGAGAAACAGGCTCTGAAAGGCAGAATGACTTCAGTCCACACGGTAGGTAAGCAGGACAGGCAGATCGGTGCCAAGGAATGACCCCCATTTGTGCCTTTTCTGGAGTCAGGGCATCAGAGGACTTTGTGTTCAGAGCTCTTGCCCTGTTCCAGCAACTCTCAGAATATTGTGGAGTCAGCGTCAAGTGGCACAGATTGGCCTCCCACCGTGCCCAGGGACCAAGATTTTCTCAGGAAAGCCAGAGTTCACTGGTGGTGGTTTTCAGAGCAAGGCTGACAAGCTCCCTGCTGCCTCACTGTTGACTCTGGAGAGAAAAGTCAGTCAGCCCTGTAGACCAATACCAGGGATGTTGTGGCTGTCCTTAAGCCCAAGCAGCATTTGTTCTCGACATCCTGTGACCTATCTGTGGTGGTCTGTGCAAAAAATACAGGGATCAGAATAGAAAATTCAGTAGAGGGTCAGGAGCAAGTGGTGGTCTGTGGTTTATCATAGCGTGAGATCCAGCAAATAGCACACTTCATGAGTGTGAAAAAATACATCGATATGATTTTTAGGATATGTCCTAGGAGGCAAATGATCCTAAACTCTCCATTGGCTTTGTAAAACCAGGGCCAGACTGGATCTAGGGAGTCCTCATTTTGTTCAAAGTTTTTGTCTTTTTTCCCTGTGGGAACTCAGGCAAATTTCTTACTTGCAAATGGACATAATGGTATTTTTCTCCTTAGATTGTAAGGGTTAAAAGAAATACTGCTCCTAGCCCAGAAAGTTCTCCATAAGTGTTCATGTTCTTGTCACCTGCCCTGTGGATAGAAGGACTTCTGAGTTGGTAATTGTCCCCATTGGGAGGCTCTGGGGCCCTAATCTGGTGAGCTGGACTGAACAGTAGTCAGTGGCGCAGGTTATCAGCACCCACAACCAAGTCTAGAAACGGCTCAGGAGCTGAGTATAGATCACTGGGATCTGTACCTGCCAGGTCCAGGGCTCTGACTGCCAGTTACTGAGTAACCCTCAGAGCAACCTAGGGAGTATTTCCTGCTGTTTAACAGAGGAGGAAACTGCAGAACAGGAATGGAAGTAATCTGCTGAAGGCTATGCCACCAGTAAAGGACAGAGCTGGGATACAAACCAGGCAGGCAGCCTGAGTGCTAACGAGGAAGGAGCTAGAGTGAAAGACTGTGAGTGCGTTCCAGAGGAAGCCAGAAAATAAATCATAGCAAGCATGCCTGTCCTTTCACCAACTAAGAGCAGCTCTCTTGAAAGACTGGCCAGAAAAACTGGCTCCGTCACAGAGATTTTGGAGGAGATTGAGGTGGTCAGCAAGCTTTTGAGAACCTGGCTTACTTTCTTGCTGTGTTCTCACCAGGCTGCAGGAGTCATTGATTTAATGTCCAACCTCTGGTCAGGGGTATATAAAATGGTCACAGGGAGGAGGAATAGAATTAAAAAGCTAAGACAACTCATGGGTCAGACAAGCCTATATTTGGAGGTGGGGGAAGTGAGACAACTAAGGGTTGAGTTGTTTCCTATGTGTCATTTATAGACTCCACAGCTACTTGCAGTTTGTGTGTTTTGCAGATGGTAATAAGATTGATGAAAGTTTAAATATGTCAACACAGAGATCCAAACCCTATGCTCTTTCTCCCCAGGAATCAGTTTTACTACAGGATCTCTAACAGTCTTATCATAGCATGGGGCTGGTTCGGAGCTCCCTGGTCTCGAACTCATGCAGAAAGAAGGGCTGGGCTTCCAAAACCCAGGACTTACGGCACTCGGGCAGCATGCACTTCTCCGCCTGCTCCAGCTCCTCATTACAGTCCCCGAGTTCTGCCAGAGACTTGAGCATCCGCTGGCGCGTCCGCATGCCCTTCCCGCAGGTCACACTGCAGTCACTCCACTCGGACCATGGAGACAGCAAGCACGGGATGGTGTCTAGGTCAAGAGCCAGATTCGACCCTGAGAACAGGCTTCCTTGGCTATCTTTGATCCTGGCCCCACAATGCTCCTCCCTCACCCCCTGCTCTGGCCCTTGGAGTAAAGTGAGAGCGAGTCCCCTGGAGCAAGGGCCTGCATGTCTTGTGGCCCAGGTGGTGATCATGACCCGACATCAGATGAGGTCAGTAATCTGAGCACGCAAGGTCCCACTTGAAATGGCACTGAATGTCTGAGGAGGCTCTTATTAAAAGACAAGCGCCCCATAGTGCCCAAAGAATTGTGCACTAATGTATAGGCCCAATGCTACATTTTTTTAACACTTTGATACTGAAATCTCTTGAATGTGTATTGTTCTTGTGGTTTGTGCACCTTTGTGTGCGTTTATGCACAGAGCAGGAGTGGTCCTGCTGTGTCCTGATGTAGCTTCCAAGAAAGATGTTCCTGTGACACACAGCCGCAGGTCCATTCTCTCCAGAGGCCATCGGCGTGCCACACCAACACTTAGAATGCTTCCCAGAGGAGGCTGGCCTGGGTCTAGTGGGTATTCACACCTTTGGCTCTCCAGCTGTTTGCAGTGCTCTGAGGATGGTGGGCCGTGCATAGCCTCTGACTTGGATGGTGGTGGTAGGCTGTGCTGTGATTCTCCGCACCCTTCCCAGGTCCCCTGCCCTCCCCCTCCCCCACTCACGGCATTCGGGCATCATGCATTTCTCTGCCTGTGAGGTCTCAGCCTTGCACGTGGAGCCGTCCGCCGGGCTCATCTTGATCATACGGTGCCGCTTCTTCATGCCCATCCCGCAGGTGGCGCTGCACTCATCCCACTCACCCCACTCAGTCATCAGGCAGCTGCTGGGAGCTGGGGAACCCAGTGCAGTTGGAGTCACACCAACCTGAGGCCTTGGGTTCTACCCTGCCCCACCCATGCAGCACCCCCACTCACAGCACTCCTCGTTGACCGTGCACTTCTCCGTTTCCTCGGTGGGCAGCGTGCACACAGAGCCGTCCTCTGGGAACTGCTTCACATACCTCTCCCGGGACCGCATGCCCATGCCACAGGAGATGCTGCAGGGCGACCAGATGATCCACTCGGACATGGTGCAGGTGGAGCCATCTGCAACACACCACACGGAGCCACGGTCAGGGCTGCGTGGGGGCTGGACCGCACCCGGGGACTTCCCATCCACGGCACCCGTGGGGCGTTGGGCAGTGAAGCAGGACTGCCAACACAAATGGTCTAAATCAGCAATTGTTCTCTAAGAGGAAATATCCCTTGTCCAGATGCGTGGAGCACTCAGGATTACTCTATTCCATGAAAATACATTTAAAGGATACCTGAATGGATAGGATATGTGCATATACCACACACAAATATATATAATTTAGTCTACATACAATTTAAGATAAATTATAATCTAGCCCAAAAGAATCATACATCTAGGACTAGCAAATACAAATTCAGCTTTTCAGTCACTAGTCACATTGTAAGTGCTCAGTAGTGTGTCCACTGGCTACCATATTGGATGGTGCAGAGGTAGAACATTTTCATCACTGCAGAAAGATTTTTGGACAGCACTAGAAGAAATATATATTCTGTGAAATGGTGTGCAAGCTCTTTTGTTTAGAGGAACTGGAGACTTCAGTTATTGTCTAAAGCTGTGAGTTCCCCAGTCTGGAGAAGTACAGTAGATGAAATTTTGTTCCTGAGGACAGAGAGTGGTGGGTCTTGGGCCACAGGACTGATCAGTACCCCAAGACCAGACTACACCAAGGAGCCACAGACATGAGGATGGTGACAAGAAGATGATACCCGGGCTGCTAATAGGAAACATGGCCTGGTCTGGTGTGGGATGGGAGGGAACTGTTTTTGTGTACCAGGAGAAATGAAGGATGACGAAGGCAATATAGGCAGCCTTCTGTGTACCTTGGGCCATCTATGGGTGTTAGTAAAGGCCGGGATCATGGAGCAGACATTTGGAGATTGCTGGAGGCAAGAAAACTGAACCTCGCTGTATGATTTGGTGGTCCTGTTGCCAAGGTGATAGAGGACTGGTGGTAGAAGCATGTCTGTATGTGTATGTTGACCTGCTTTGGTTCTAAAAACAGAAGAGGAAACTGAAGTCATCTGTCCACCCACCTATCCATCTATTTATTCAAGAAAATTTCCTGAATATTTAGTGGTACCTTCTAAGGTTACAAAGCTATGTAAGATACAATTCTTGCCCTAGAGAGTGAGATGGGCACATATGCTAACAATAATAAACTGACAATAAGATAGGACAAGAGGATCGGGCAGGGAGTCAGGCAGCACAGAGCAGGGAAAAATTTGCTGTCTTGGAGTTCTTGGTAAAATTTCACATTAGAAGGCACACTTTAGTACACTTTTGTTGGATAAAGCATATTGCACTTAGGGTAAAGGGAGCAGCTTGTACAAACACCCCTGGTGTGTGTGTGTGTGTGTGTTTGTGTGTGTGTGTGTGTTGGGAAATGAAGCCAGAAATAACTGAAGTCTGAGTGCACATGTCCACAGACTGTCAGCTTACACATGTGTGATGCCTGGCCATTGGTAGTTAACCTAAGGACGGTATGGCTAGACAGGGCTTAATGGTGCACTAAGAAGTTACAGTTGGAAGCCACGTGCTAGACCTGGGGACCAGGCTAATGAAAGGCAGCAAGTTCAATCAAGTTAGATAATTATGTTCTGGTTTGATACCGTTGGGTAGGGGTGGACTTGATCAGGCTTCCCATGGCCTGGCAAGACATTTCCTTGGGCAGGCCACCATCAACAGGAGTGTGCCTTCTGACAGGAAGTGTTAAAGGCCTCACCCTTCAGGTACTCTCCCCCACAACAATGGCCTCAGGTGCCCTTACTGTTGTGCATCTTTTAGTATCACAGTGTCATATTGTGTCGGATGTGGATGTGTGTCAGAGTGTCTCTGCCCTGGTTCTTTGTAGTACCACGTCACAGTTTAGTAAGCTGAGAAGTTTGTACATGGGCAATACGGAACCACAGGTTTTTCAGCTCAGGATTCATGCGATTAGATTTTCCTTTGCAAAAGTTCCCTCTAATGTTGCTTTGGGAGAAGGACGAAAGTGGGAAGCGACATCAAGGGTTGAGGTAATGGGGTTGGCCCAGATCATTAAGAAACCCAGTAAAGATGTAGTCGCTATGATACAATGAAGTACATTCATCTTATAAAATTCCTACAGAATGTCCACAGACCTCCGCTTCCTTCCTTCTCTGATGACTCCCCCAAACCATTTAGTGTGGAAAGGAACTTGATGTATACATAAAAGAACTCTATTTCTGGAAGGGGTGGCTTGAACCTCAGGTACAAGGAACAGGTACGGGCCAGGATGGTTTAGAACTGTCATTACCCCTGACTGGTATGTAGGGTGCCACCTGACTGGTACGAAGATGGGCTCTTCCCTGTGGAGGAGGTTAGACCTCGGCTACATTGCAGGCTTGTGGGACAGCTCCCCAGCCCCAGGAAAGAGCCTTCAACATTGACGGGCCAATCACTTTTTTCCTACATTTGTTGGAATGGCCTTCCAACAGCAGGACTCTTCCCCCTCAAAGTACCCTATTTTGGGCAAAACCAGCAATAAACCATATGACAGTGCAGCCTGGAAAGGCAGAAGAGCTGGGGGGGCAGGCAGTGTGACCTGAGGCAGGCTAAGTTTTCTTCAGTTATCCTCTACTTGGAAGTGGTTTTCTCTAGGCCAGCCTGTGTGTTCTCCTCCTGCAGCCTCCCTGTACCCCCGAGAGGATACAATCGGAGGAGGAGGACAGATCTGTCCGGGCAGAGTCATGCTCTTGGGAGGCAGTGACCTTTGCATTGCAATCAGCCTCATGCAATCTGGAAGCCGGAACCACCATGACATAGGTATTGCAAGTGTGTAGTTTAAGCCTGACCTTTGAGCAGTTGCAGATAGAGAGACTGAGAATTTCTGTAATCAGCCCGAAGGGCATGACACGACATAAGTGCTCTGACTCATGCTGAGGTGGAATACCCAGGGGGGCCACCAGGGTTGACAGAATCAGGGCAATGGACCTAGGCTGTCTTGGCCAATCTGTTCATGGGCTCCTTAAAAAGCAGCTGGACTTAGGGCCCAGCAGCAGGCTACTTATTATTTCTAATTTGCGATAAGACATGTCTAAGCTTGCTAGCTCTGCAGTTGTGTGTATTTATCCCCTGGCGGGGGAGGGAAGTGTGTAGTCAGTCTCAAGAAGTCTGATGTCAAAAGATGTTCTGTGTTTGGAGCCCTTGAGATGTTGCAGGAAGGGGTCTCCTCGGGTTTGACCTCCCTGACAACTACAATTGGGGTCCTCCTGCATTCACCCCAGGGTCTCTGCCTGCTTGGGAGTGAGAGGCTTGTGTTGCCCTCAGACCTTCCTTCATGAGCTTCTGCTAGCTGGTCTGGGCTGGCTCCTTACCTTCGTCACTGCAGCCGGGGCCCATGCAGGGCTGGAAGTCCTGGGTGTCTGGGCAGGGGACACTGAGGTCCAGCTGTGCCTTCAGCATGCGCTGTCGCATCCTCTTGCCTTTGTCGCAGGTGGAGGAGCTGCAGGCTGACCACGGGGACCAGTTGGAGTAGATGCAGGTTTCAGGCGTGTCATCTGCAAAGAGTGTTTGAAATGTTTTCCCAGGGAGCCAGTAAAACTGCAACTGGCCCTCTCCCTCAACAGGCTCATTGGAGACAAGATAGTCCTGCTGCCTGACCAGGCTTCATGAGCCTGAGTGCTCCAGGGGTGGGAGCAGCCATTCCCTTTCCTTTGAAAATTATATTTCAGCACCCTGAATGATAGGAATAATATCTTTACTATCCCTTTCTTTCTCTTAGTACATAAAGAGCTTTTCATTACCAATCCCTGACCTTAGCAGACATTGTTTCCACATTTGTGCAGGCATTTCACAGGCAGTTTTGGAAAGCACAAGGCTTTGTTTTTTGGTGTTGCAACTTTGTCTTCCAGTGACACCCTACCCCCTACTAGTGTCATGATAAGAGTAAGGAAAGCCGATGTTTGCTGAGCGTGTATTATGTGATAGTACCATCCTAAAAACCTTGTATATTTTATCCTGTTGATCCACACAACAACTTTCTACGAGGTGGGTTCTGTTATTATGCCCATTTTACATCTGGGGGTGCTGAAGTAGAAAGGTTTGCTTCTTCCCCAGGGTCACAGGACTGTGAGAGCCTAGGTTATCTGTCTCCAGATTCTATGAGCAAAATTAAGTTCAAGCTATGGCTCTGCCATGCCCCTCCCGACTAGAAGCTCGGCCTTGCTGAGGAGGTAGATGCAAGTGTGCCTGCCTCAGAGGCCAAGCTAGGGTCACAGCAGAGTGATCTGAATTCTTAGAAGCCTATTCAGATGCATTTTCATTGCCATTTTAAAGGATTGACACTGTTCTATACATACTCCAGTGTCATACCTTCATCCAGTACCTTATAATTGGTGCCTAGTTTTGGCCTTGTTAATCTTTTTTTTTGGCGGGGGTGGGGATTACTGGGGGTTAAACCCAGGGCCTGGTGTATGCTAAGCATATGCATTACTGCTGTGCTACACCGAAGCCTCCGGATTACTTCTTGAGGAGAAATCCTCACAGATGGGATTGCCAAGTCAAAAGATAAGACTAAGTTTATAGTTTTTAAAAAATGTGAACAAACTGTCCTCTCAAAGTGTGATGCCAATTTCTGTTGCCCCCTGTGATGAAGGGGAATGACTTACCTTCATCTTTCTCTTCTGGAGCCAGGTCTGCTACAATATCATCAACATTGTCAGGCACAATATTGCATTGTTCCCCCTGCAGAAGGAATTTTAACTGGAGGGCTCACATTAGAAGGAGGAGGAAATGTGCAGGAGAAAGATGGAGGAGGAGAGAAAATCTAAGGTGCACACTGTACAAATCCTATGCTGTGGTGGAGTTCTGGGCCAACATTTACAACCTGACTGAAAAAGAAATATGAGAGAGAGCAGGAGGCGCTAAGCAGGGATCCTGACCCTGACAGACTTTAGTAATTGACAGTGGGATTGATAGTGAAACCTATCGGCCTGGATCCAATCATTCATCTGAGCAGTGGGCCTCACCACTGGATTCATTTTGCTCATTTACATCTACAGATATAATTTGCATGCTAGATATGCTGGGAGACCCAGGAATCCCATATTCCAAGGTGCTATCTTCCAGGGATCCTGTGATTCTAGAACAAAAGGTACACAGTCTCCTTGGTCCTCCTGATGGCCTTGAACCCAGTACCTTCCGGGCGATTCTCTCGATGACAACTCTGGCTACTTGAGTGATGGACCCACCCTCTGGATCATAGAAAGGACTATGGGGATGGTCCAGGCTGGTCAGGGGCCGGATTTTCTCCTGGGGAATTGTGGGCTTGTTTGGTGACTGCAGGAAAAAGAAAGAGTGGGAAATTAAACATAAAAACCATAAAGCAATTTGTTATATGGATCAGGATGAAAATTCTGATAGGAATTTAACAAGGGTAACTATACTTATAGAATTCTATTTATACCATACGCTGTGCTTGGACATGTATAGAGCTATACTTTACCATTCTTTCACATACATGGTAGGATTGTACCTGAAATGTGGAAGCCAAGTTTCAGAGAGGTCATCCCAGCTCAGAAATGGCTGAGCCAGCTTAGCTTGAATCCAGAGCTCTTCCTACTGACCAGGTGGCAAATCCTTTTTTTTTTTTTTTTTTTTTTTTTTTTCTCTGTAGTGAGTTTAGATGATAAATATTTTAGGCTTTGTGAGCCACACTGTGTCACAACTACTTAGCTCAGCCCCTGTAAGAGGGAAAGCAGCCACAGAGAGTATTCAATATTTAATTGCGTGAGTAGAGCTAGCTTTGACATCTATTTATGAATCAGGGTGTAGGTTAGATTTGTCTCCAAAACCACAGTGCGCTGATATCTGTTCTAGACTTCGATGTAGTTATGTCTGAAAAACAGGACACTCAGGCCAAAGTAAAAATCCTTAGCCTTTGGACTGTGGTCCAGCCGTATGCAAACACATCAGCTTCCTTCTCTTGCTGTCTCTCTGTTCTGTCTCTTTTTCCATGTCCTTGGCATGCTGTCCCCTTGCTGACCTGCAAACTGCACCCTAGTTGATTCCCTCTCTGTGCTGTCCTGGCCACTGCATGAACACTTCCTAGACCCTGAGCCCAACTATACGTGACGATGAGACCTCCTCTAGGACAAAGAGTCAGACTTCCCTTTGTGTCCAGGATGCCCAGAGCAGGGCTGTACCAGGCGAGGTGCTCCGGAAGCCCGTGAGCTGCTCCCCACTGCAGGCACTCACCCACCTCATAGGTCACCCCGCTGTCGGTGCCAGCATCCCAGGGAATCAGGTCTTGCACCACCTTCTGGACCCAGCCACATTCCTTGGTGCACAGATCCTCTGCAGATAAGCCCACGTTCCAGTCAGGACTTGGGCCCATCATGGTCAGGAAGGACATTAGGTGGCGTGTCCTATCCACTGAAAATTCAGCTGAGGGTGCTGCTCTCCTGGAAACCGAATACAGAGGCCATTACACTGGGGGATGTGGGCTGCACAGTCTGGGGACATCTAGCCTACCCACAGCTAGAGGATGAGGGTTAGGGAGGAGGCAGTTTCTTTGGCCATTACTTGTTTATACTCTTCAATCTTTGAGCCCACAGTTGGGAGACATGGAGAGAACCCTGTGCTATCACTCCATCCAGTTTCAATGTGCCCATGGCACTTACTATTCTTTTGTTTCCTTACTGATTTATTGTCAGCTGTTTATTGACTGTCATCTGTCACAGAAGGACAAGCTCTGGGAAGGCAAAGTTCTTGTCTGTCTCATGCATGGCTTTATTCCCAGGGTCCAAAACACTGGCTGGGGCAGGGTAGATACTCAGTAAATGTTTCTGAAAAAATGAACAAGTACTATGTGTGTATCCAGATTTGTTGGATGTGAGATGATCTTTACCAATAAAAACGGCTTACTGATGTCCCAAGCCTTTAAGTATGCACTCTCATTTAATCTTTACAATAGACCTTGGGTAAGGATTATTGACTCTAGTTTATGGGGGGAGAAACTGAGGCTCAGGAAGCTCACGTAACTTGTCCAAAGTCACAAAGTTAAGCAGCAGAATGGAGACCGTAACCCATGCCAATATTAGTTCAAGGCCAATGTTCTTCCCATCACCTACTTCCAAATTCTCCTCCTGCCTCCTTTTCACTCCATCGTGCCATCGAAAGAGGTCTTCTTCCTGCTGCCCCTGTTGCCCTTGAGAGGCTGCCTTCGGCAAGGCCTGGCACCAGGTCACACTCAATGGCTCAGAACTGGTTCCCTGGCTATTGCCTCCAGTTGAGGGCCAGGGTCCAGCTGCAGAGCCAGGTAAACAACCTCCAGCTGCTGGAAATAACATCCCAAGTCTACAGCTGCAAGGGGCAACTAGGCTGCATGGAATAAATATGCTGCCCACCATAGGGACTGTGGAGGAAAAGTCACACTTGGTGGCTAACCCATGTCATTTCATTTTCCCCTTGTGACAATCCTGTGGGGTTTGGGTTATCCTGTTTGGAGAGGCAAGGAAAGAGTATAACTATTAATGAATCTGGAGACACAGGTTGTAGAGGCAGAGGATTTCATGACTCTACAGCCCCAGGCTGCTAATTATGGGGGATCCTTGGCTGGGGACCAGTGGGCCTTGGTCCAGCTGGCAGCTGTTCCTTCTCAGCTGTCTGGGATCCCCTGTGCCTCCTGTTGGGGCCAGCTGCGTCTGCTTGCTTCCACCTGGCCCTGAAAAGTGATGACTCCAGACCTGGTGGGGCCAGTAGAACTAGACTGTTGGGCTTTGGCAGCCAGATGGGACTTAACAACATGCAGGAGGGGGAAGAAGCCTGAGTGTGTGTTTTGGCACCATCTCATACAGCTATGTGTTCTTAGGTAAATTCTCAAATCTTTCTGTGCCTCGGTGTCCAAATCTTTAAAATGGAGATCACATACGTCTACTCCGCAGGGTTATTGTGGGTGTCAAATGAGCTAACTTGCATGCAGTAATTTTTAGCCCAGGACCTGGCATTTGAGTTGTGATTACCATTACAGGTTGAGCATTCCTAATCTGAATATCTAAAAGCCAAAATGCTTCAAAATCCAAAGCTTTTTGAACACCTACCTGATGTTGCAAGTGAAAACATCCACACCATGAAACTCTCATTTCACACAATTACTTAGAATTATATAAAATTATATTCAGGCTATGTATGTAAGGTGTGGAGGACCACCTGGATGGCTCTCCTTGAAAGAAGAGCAATTATCTCCATTTTGGCTAAACATGACCCTATTTCCATGTACTGATAGGTACACAGCTGGCTAGGACTGTTCCTTATCCCTTCAATTGGCTTTAAGCAATGCAAATTGGTCTAGCCAAGGTCCTGATGTGTAGTCTTTGAAGCAAGGTGACAGGTCAGTGTTTCCCCGCCCCCATAGCTCCCAAAACATATGGGTGAGCCTGGTGGGATGGAGAGCCGTGCTCCACGCTGTCAGCTGGGATCGAGCCTCGAGAAAGAGGCTATGACTTCCCAGGGCATAGAAGATTAAACATTGGAGCTGAAGCACTGACCCCAAAACATTAGATACTACCTTGAATTCTGCTATGCAGATTACTCCTTCTGCATATCCTTCCCTTGCATATTGCAAAGGTGATTTCAGACCACCTACCTAGCCCAGCTCATGGCACTCATGTACTTCCTGCCATTCTCACAGTCACTCATCCCCAAGCCACTCCCCTCATCTAGAATTAATAAAACTGGGGTTCAGCCCTGGGTCGAGGCCTTTGTTCTGGTAACCAATACCCTGGCTGGACTTAGGACCCTCTTGACTCCCCATAACTACAAATATGCTTTAGAGTCTTTATTCTCACCGTGGGTTGCACTGGAAGTGGTAGACTGGAATTAACTTGCTAGAATTCCAATAACTTTTCCATGGGATTACAAATATAAACTTCCTGGACCACGGCAAGGACCGGGAAGGGCTCGCTATGTAAGGTACATATGAAATGCTGGTTCCAAGCATTTTGGATAAAGGTTACTTAGCCTGTACCGTGTTGAGAAGAGCTACAGGGTGATGTGGAAACCAGAAAGAAGGGACACCCACCTGCTGCCAGTGCAGGGCCTGGACCAGGAATGGAGAAGAGCCTGCCCCAGCCCTGGCTTCAGAACCAGCAGGTCGACAGGGCCTGGTGCTGCCTCCCTCACTCCCCTTCTCCCTGTACCCCTCCATCCCCAAAGTCCCTGTGCCCAGTCAGGCCAGCCTGAGTGCAGGGCCCTGCATGCGCATCGGTGGCCAAGGGTCTTCAGTGTTTTGGGAAGTGTGTCCCTTGGAGCAGCAGCATCAGGACTCCTGGAAACTTGTTAGAAATGCAGGTTACTGGGCCTCACCCCAGATTTACTGAATTAGTGATGCCAGGAGTCTGTTTTAATAATCTTTCTGGGTGATCCTCATAGAGCTCAAGCCTCAGCTCATGGAGACCTCCTCCAGGAGACTTTCAGGACCTGCTGACGAAGTGTCCTTGGGCTGCATTTCCACACACCATTCAGCTGTCTGTATTCAGACCTATGATTGCAATTGTTTCCTATTGTTCGTTCTTCCCCGGACTGGGGGCTCCTTGAAGGCAGGAACACTAAGTTGTACCCCAGTACCTGGTGCTTGATGGGCCAAATGAACACAGATACGGATGACTTGAGCTACAATCCTTAATAGCTCTAGATCTGGGGCAAGTCACTCACCCATGTTCGAATCCCAATGACTTCATCTAATAATAACTATGTGAGGATCAAATGAGAGGCTTTATGAAGAGGACTTTATAAACTGCTGGGATATCACCTGACGGTCTGTTATTTAGTTAAGCACAGACAGGAGATTTAATTTCCTTTTCCCATGGGTGCATGTTTTGGCATGTACGTCAGTGGTTTTAGCAGCTTCTGTAGAGACCTGGCTTCTCCAAGGATTGCCATCTGGGGAGCTGTGCACTGTTCACTGAGGGACTCACCGACCACGGTTTGGGTTGGTCTTACAGTGCCTGCCAGGCCAGAACACTGGTGTGTGTGTGGCACAGCTTCATGCCCTGGGGACCTTGACCCTCGGGCCTTCGGGGGTCCAGCAGTCCCTTAGGAAGCAGGCTTCCTCTTCTGTTGCCATAGAGACCAAATGATCCACCTATTGCCTTCCTGCTTTCCTAAGTATGTGATTTTGGGTCAGGTTCGTCATTCATATTTTGTACCCTATAAGCGACACTATTCACAAGGACAACTTAAGAGAACAAAAACAGCTCTGCTGAAGAACCCAGAGCGGTAGAAATCAACCAGCTCCATCCCAACACATCACCCTCACACTTGTGCAGCCCGTTGATGTAACCATGTGAGAACAAAGCCTGTGGAAGTCATTCTGAACAAATGCATTTGGGCTAAATGTTATATCCAAATCTGTAGCCTGAGTGAGGTACCCTCTAGAGTTTGGTATGTATTTCAACGGAAATACATAAATTTAGAGCAACTAATCCCTGCCTAAAACAGCCCGGCCCCGTGTTGGGTAATATGTCAAATTTGAATCTGTAAGGGCCAGGGGAAAATCTTTAAGCATCTTCACACACACCTTGTTCCTTTCTCTCATCTTTGACTGGAACATTTCTCCCTGACCCCAGCTTATTTACTACTTCTTGAGGAAAGCATCTCTGACTTCTAGAAATTTCTTGGGACCCCTATTCTACCTTCCCACAGTCTACTGAGTCCACCCTTTCATGGGAATTTCTTGTTTAATATCTGTCTTCCCCTTTAGTGCCCAGGAGATTAGGGACCATTTTTGTCTTGATGACAGCTATATCCCACTGCTTGGCTTAGAGTTCGGAATGTACTGAGTTTTCTTCAAATGTTTGCTGAAATAAATGAATTAATCTAGGAAATGAATGGGGAGTTCTTGTACTCTCCTTGACCTTCAAATTTAATTAAAAATCACTTTAAAGCATTTATTATTTCTATTATAAAACAGTTATTTAAAATAATGAAATGGATAAGAATATATGTAAGTTTTCTTTAGGAAATGCTAGATCGGATTGAAGTTCTTTAATTTGTTCAAACAATAATAAAAGTCATTATTCCTATATGTCATGTCTTCCAAGATATGGAATTTTTCTAATTTGGTTTCGTTTTTCTATCTAGGATTTAAATTTGAACCAGTTTTCTAGCAAAGGAAATTGATCTAGTCAGATCATAAACGAGAGTATAAAGAATAATAATAAAAAATGTATAATATTCAAAGTAAAATAGAAATGCAAATCAGTGAGCAGAAACTGAAGAGTCTAGAATTAAAGAGAAAGACTTATACAAAACAGGCTACTCAAATTAGGGTGAAAGGAAAGATTACATAACAAGTGGGTTTGGGCTAAGCTATTAAAAAAAAAAAACACCAAAAAACCAGGATTCACATCTAAATATCATATGACAAATGAGAATAATTAATAACAAACAAATCCAGAGTGAAACAAAAAACAGCCAGATCATAGAAAAAAATCAAAATTTAAAAAAATTGGTCAGAGAAATAATTTTCTCAGCTTTGAGATAATAAAAGCAATCACAAAGGAAACATTAACTAATTGAATTATACATTAAAAAATCATGAAAATAGTACATGTTTAATGTCCCTAGTCCCATAATCTGAAAGGCTCCAAAATCTGAAACTTTTTGAGCACCAACATGACACCACAAATGGAAAATTCCACACCTGACCTCACAGGATGGGTCACAGTCAAAATGCAGGTGCACCAAAATATCCCATAAAATCACCTTCAGATTATGTTTATAAAATGTATATGTTACGCACAAGAAATCTCATTATGGATATGAAAATATCCAATTGAAAAAACTGAAATCGCAGTCACCTCTGGTTCCAAGCATTTTGGATAACGGACAAACTGTACCTGAATGGTAGAGAAAAGTGACACAGTGACAAATGTCTCCATCAAGTGTAACTGATGAAGTGTTAATACGTATAGAGACAGAATCCAAATTGGTAAGAAAAAGACTACAATCCCAACAAAGGAAGGCTGTGAATGGAAGATCCACATCAGAAAAACGAAAAGTAAAGGAGAGCATGGAGAAATGTTCGGAGAGGCAGCAAGGCGCTTGGAAAGAACCCAGGGTGTTGGACCAGATAGTTGTTGGATCTGAATCTTGGCTCAGTCGCTGCTTATCAGCTATGGGACAGGGGCTTTTACTTCACCTTTCACTGCAGATACTACATCTACAAAATGTGCACATCATCCCAAGGTTTTATTGTGAGGAAATTGTTCCTCATTACGACCAACACAAACTAGGATTTGGTAAAAGCTGATTTTTCTTTTCATGCAACTTTTCCAAATAAAACTTCCAAGAACATTACGAAATAAAAGAGGTAAGAAACGATTTTTATGTTTCTCCTAGAGATTTATTCTCCTCTCTAAATTCACAGATCTACACCAGTGAGGCTCGGAGAAGAGTTTTCTAAACCATTCATTGGCGGCCTTCTGTCTCATGTATTCCGAACACAGTAATCCCTATTCCAACAGTTGCAGAAACTCAACTCGGTCAGCAGGGGGCGCTCAAGCCATTCATTAGGCTGAAGTACTGGGTGGGCGGAGAAAGGTTTGAGCGAGGTTCTTGCTGCACTGAAAATTCTGAGGAAGAGGCATCTAGACTCCAGGTCCTTCTGGACATCCAGACCTGCCACCTGCTCCTCTAACCCAAGGCCTGTCTGTACCATCCTGAGGACGTTGACAGGCATCTGTAAGGGCTACAGGAGGTGCTGAAATTTAAGCTCTGATTTAAGAGCAGGATGCCTCTGACTTCCTGGGGGAACTGAGGCTTGCGATTTCTGGAGAAGATGAACATATCTGCACTTCTCTGGCCTCCCAAACATGGGCCGTCGTGTAATCAAGTGTTAACTAAGCCTTGCAGCTGGGAATAATTTAAGGCGACTACAGTCCTTTCTAGGGTTCATTTTAAGAAAGGGAATAAGTAATTCTTAGCATTCAGACCACAGCAGAGGACCTGGGTGACGGAAATTCAGTATTGATTTGCAGGAAACCTGGGCATTTTCCACTTAGGTGCCAGAGGAACTAGTGAAGGATGCAGGATTTGCTCAGAACCTGTCTTTCCCGTCTCTGCCTGCGCATTGGGTTGTAGGAGCTGCAGCTTGGTTTATTGAACTAAAGAAGTCAGCAACTGATTTGTTCATTCACTGCTGTCCTTTGAGAAGTGGTGCTGGGGATAAAGATGAAGATCATTGAAAAACAAGTCAGTTTCAACAGGCAGGACCTTGCAAAGTAGGTCATCCCGCTTTCCACTGGGCCGAGGCAGGCTGGAATCCCATTAACCTCAATTGAGCAGGCTGGGGGGGGGCAGGGCTGCTTCGCAAAACAAAACTTGGCTTCGTGTGGGCTTCCCAATTTGACTTCCTAATGAGATTTGGAAGAGGAAAGGGGAGCCTAGGCTATGAGAAAAATCAAAGGAAAATTCCTTTCCCTTAACAAGCTGGTGGCACGGAGCGGAGAGGTCTTGGGTGTTTGGGAGGTCTGAAGGTTAGCCAGCAAGTAATGTTCTTCTGCTGGGGTCGTAGAAAGTCTGAAGGATGGGTGAAGTGTGCAAAGCTGTTCCAAAATACTTCTTGCAATTTTTCAGGAAGTCTCTTTCACCTTGAAAAAAGAAGACAGCTTGAAAAAAAAAAAAAAAGCTCCATTGATTTTTATCTGCTTGAAGATATAGCCCAGTCTTTCCTCTTTCATAGCAAACTGCACCTTAGAATTGCCCGCACTCCTGACTCCATAACCTCCGTTCACATTCCACCTGCTGTGTGCGCTGTCTCCCTTTCCCTCAGCAGACATGTTCTCAATAAGGTCACGTGTGACCTGCGTGTCCAGAAATCCAAGGAGCATTTTGTAGCCCTGTCTTACTTGATCTCCAAGCTGCACAGGCCCCAGCTGACAGCTCCCCTTGAATACTCTTCCCTTGGCTCCTGGGTACCAAGCTTCCTTCTGGATCTCTTTGCTGTTTCTTTTCTGTTTCCTTTGCGTGCAAGTCCTCCTCGGCATGAAATGTTGGAGCTCTTCGGGACTCAGTCCTAAGCCCCTGACTCTTATTCTCAAGCTCTCTCTCCTCTGTGCCTCTGGCCTTGATTGTCTCCCATTCTTCCACGACTCTCAATTGTATTAGTGGTACCTTGGTTCACGAACTTGATTCTTTCCACGATTCTGGTCACAAACTGAGTTGGATGAGAACCGAATCAAATTCAACGGTTAGGTTCAATGTTGACCTTATGGGGAAATTTCATTCGGTTCTCATCTAGTTTGGTTTGCAACCAGGATCATGGAGAGAATTGAGTTCATGAACTAAGTACTACTGTAAATCAGCACAGAATTCTTGCCCTGAATCTCAGAACTACATAACTGACTGGGTACTTCACACTTCTATCTGGATTTTTTGGTGGGGGTGGTAACTGAAGGTTGAACCCAGGACTTTTGCACTGAACTACATCCCTAGCCCTTTTTATTTCTTAAAATTTGAGAGAAGATCTCTCTAAGTCACCCAGCTTGGGGTCAAACTTGCAATCCTGTTTCAGCCTCCCAGAGTGCTGGGATTACAGGCATGCACCACCATGCTCTACTTTCCATCTGGCTATCTTTTTTTTTTTTTTTTTTTTTTTTTGTGGGTACCGGGGGGTCGACCTCAGGACCTCGCGCGCCAGCAGGCGCCCGTGCCTCTGAGCGATATCACCGGTCCCTTTTTCGTATGTGGGATCCGGGAGTCGAACTCGGACCCTCGCGCTTGCCAGGCAGGCGCTTAAGCCGCTGAGCCATCTCACCGGCCCTCCATCTGGCTATCTTGAAGACATCTTAACAACACAACTGTCAGAACCGATCTCATAGGTTCCCTATCAAACTTCATTGAATGTTCCTTGTTTAGGCTGACTACACACCTAGGAAGTATCTGGACTGCTCTGTTTCCCTCACCCTTTCTAAACCTGTCACCATAGCCTGGGTGGCATTGCTTCCTAAATGCACCGCTTACATCTATCCCCACCCCCCGTCACCACCAGTCCTCTCCTACCCTGCTCACTACATCCACCTCCTCGCTGGTCTCACTTCATCTACCTTTTCACATTGGAGCCAGAGTGTTACTGTTTTTTAAATGCAAATCTGATCGTATCATCCTTCTGCTTAAAATGCTTCAGTGATTTCTCATTCCTTTTAATGGAAAATTCAAAAATTTTAATGTTGCCTGTCTTGGTCCCACACCAAGCTCATCTTTGATTTCTGGATCCAGTTACAACCACAGCCTTTTAGTACCTTAAATATCCTCTCCTTCCTCTTCGTATAGGGCCTTTGCACACATAGTCTCTCTGGGTTTTTGAGAATATTCTCCCCTCATTTTGTTCTTTACTTAGTCAACTCCTGATCCCTTAGATCTTGAGCCCATTGCCACTTCCTCAATGACTCCACTCCTCCGAGCTGGCTCAGGGTCCCTTCACACACTGTCATGGCACCTCCTGCCTTTCCTTCACAGCCACATCACATTTATTTGCATGACCACTGAATAAACATCGCCCCTGCTAAACGTCAGCTCCACGAGGAACTAACTCTCCGCGGCTCCCCACGGTATCCCCAAGTACCTTTCATGGTCTGTTTTTATAGGAGACCTTCAATAAGCATTTGTTTAATCAATAAAATGTTTCTATCATCCTCGACAGAAGGATACAGGGTCAATGACAGATTTTACTTCATTTATTTTTGAGGCAGAATTCAGACAAACCAACGTGGTCACACTGTTAATTTCATGCTGATCAGAAGCCCAATTGGAAGATATACAGGTATTGACTAATTAAAAAGAGAAAATGAGTGAGTTGTTACTTAACCAGAGGGATGTTGTTACAGTGAAGTGTAAAAGCAGTAAGAGTCAGTAAGCTGAATATGGTTGGAATTCTAGTTCCACTCTTGAAGGACCTGGATGATGACACTGGGCCTGTAAACTCTAAGTCTCAGTCTTACCATCTGTAAAATGGATTTACCTCATAGGGCTACTGTAAGGATTAAGCTGGTTAATATATATAAGTGCCTACTAGGGTACTTGGGCACCTAGTAGATGCTTGAAGGAAAAATATTTCCTCATTTTTTTTCTTTAATCTCTCCCTCCTTTCTTCTCTCTTTCCTAAATGTACATTGCTTTGTAGTTGATATTTTTTCTAACTCGAGGCTCAAGGTGTAAGGATTCCTTAGCGATGTAAAACTTGGCACCCACAAACCATGGCCCAGATGCTCCTAACCCATACCTGTCCTTGCGCACCTGCTCTCTTTGAGGACCCAACAATGAGGGGTTCTTCACATTTAGCTCTTGGGGCCTGGAAACCGGGAGAAACCAGAAAGACCCATGCAATCTGAGCAAATAGATTCGGGGTGACCTGATTGCTAATTGATGTCAATTATGCAGAAGGAGCCAAGGGTGAGCTTGCAGCCGGCCCTACCTGCCATCGCTTCTCATGGAGGGGCAGACACTGCCTGGGCTGTGTAGGTTTTTTGCTGCCCTCTGGTGTGAGCTTCCTCAAGAGAGGATCCAGGGCAAGTCTTGGAGATCACTGCAGGCCAAAGGCCTCCATGCAGCCAGCTGGGCTGCCTTCGCCCACCTATCCAAGGGTCAGCTCTCTTTCCCTTCTCAGACCTCCGCTTTCAGCCTCAGAGCTCCTAGCCTGGGCCAGCTGTGATCAGCAAGGAGCATTCTTCCAGGCAACATGTGTACTCCTGCAGAAAGCCTTCACCAACCTCTCCCCACCCCAGGCTGGGCCACACCCCTTCTCTGGGCTTCCAGAGCTGCTCACATCCTCACCCTGCTGCTTATGCCCCTGGAGCATACAGGGCTACTATGATGACACTGTGTGTTGTGTATTCTGTGTACCTGGTGCCATCGGGATTTATGCAAAGGGCAGTGAGGGAACTCTGTTTATTGTCTGTCTCCTCTCTTGAATCCAAACAGCAGGGACTGTGTATAGGGCTGGCACATAGTAGCTGTGTGTAGAGCTGTTAGTTTGTCGAACGGGTAAGGGGCAGGCACCAGGTGCCTGCAACAGCTTTCCTGTTCCAGCTAGTCATGTGTGAGTGCTCCTCCTCCCGGGCTCCTGCTGCCCCACGCTGGGGAGTGTTCCTTTTAATGTCCTGTGATTTTTTCCTATCATTTTGCCTTTTCCTTTTCTCCAACTGAGCAGGATCTCATGCATTCCCTGTGTTGTTGCTGTCTGCATCAATACCATTGTTAATGGATGTAGACTGCTCCACAGAGGCGCCAAGCCATTTTTCATAAACCATTTTCCTCAAAGGATGAGTGGAAATGAAAAGTTGTTCAAGGAACCGCACAGGATTCAGGATAGCCAGAGTGAGGTGCAGACTGGGGAGCCAGAGGAAATGAGCCCATAGGAAAAGGACGCTGGGACTAAAGTGTGTTCATGTTCACTGCGCCCCTGTCAACCCGAACTAAGGATGGGGACTTGGTCCTCGAGGCTGGGGGTCATAGACAGACTCTAGAAGAGGAGGAAACAATAGGCTCAGATTCTTAAAAATCATTCTGGAAATAATATGGATGAGGAACTGGATTGGGAGAGACTCTAGAAGAAGAAAGAGGTAAAGTATTCCAGGCATGAAAAGATAGTGGTGGTCTGAACTAATGGCAGGAGCGTGGGCGGACAGGGACTAATTTACGAGGTATTAGGAAGATAGAGTCAACAGGACTTTGGGACTCACTGTACTTTTGAGGTTTCTCCACATGGGGAAGAACTGCTTTGTGTGAAGGTGATGGGTTCCATTTTGGAAGCAATGAGTTAAGGACATGTGGACCACCCATGGAGAAGTGTCCAAGAAACTGGTGGATCTGATGGATGCACCACTCACTCTCCACCCACCCATCCATTCATCCACCCCCCCATCCGTCCATGGGAACTATTAGCGTGTCTCTGGCCACCAATCTCTAGGGCAATGAAGTCTCCAAGGGATAGAGCACACTGAAAAGAGATGGGGACTGAGAATGGGATTCAGGGTAAGTCCAGCTTTCCATGAGTCATACTCACTTACAGGGAGTGCACCTATATGCTCTTAGGGAAATGTATATTTGATCTGTTGCGGCTGAGGGCATGCATGAGGACCACTGGGAGACACAGAGGCATGCGTGATACTCCACACATGAGCAGTATTTTACCTGCTGGTTAATTACTGACTTTAATAACATAAATAGTTTGTGGTAGCCATTGGGTAGGCAGCTTCCAGTACAAGGCTAGGATGGGACAGGGAAGGGCTAGGGGCTGTTTGCTACTTACACATTGAGAGGCTGCCAGGCTGGCCATTGGGCTTTGGCTTTGATGACGGTGAGGACCTCATCACTCTGCAAAAAAGAACGACAAATATTTAGTGAAGAGACCTGGGCTCGTGGGAATAAGAGGGATTTGACAGTGACATTGTCTACCACCATTCTTTTACCTGCTGTTGAGACTCTACCTGCCCAGGTGTGCACCCATCCTGCCCCATGATGGGGAAACCTTGGAGTCTCAGCAACACCAGGAAGTGGCCCTGAGTGTCCGTGTGCCTGGTTGGCCCGGATACTGATGAGCCCACCCAGCCACACTTTTGGTCTCCAGCCTGGCCCTCCCCTACTAGAACCAGAGCTCTGACCTGGACTTCGCCTTGTTGGCCAGACTTCCAGACTGCATTCAGCCTGCAGGGCCAATCACATGTCTGTGTCCAGACCTTGAGTGGGGCCTGCTCCAGGCCAGCAGGCACCACGATGCAGCCAAGACTTTAACCCAAGGACTGTCACCCCTGGCCTCCCCTGCTGCTGAGACAGTGTCCCTCGGACGCCGAGGTTGGAACAAAGCCCAAGCTCCACATACCTTGCCCCACTCATGAGATTCTGTTCTATTTTGCTTTGGACTCTGTGTAGAGTGCTATTAAAGCATAGGGAACCCAAAATAATTTTTACAAGAATAATTTGATAATTGACATTTTGAAGGAAAGCAGAAGGTAGTCATTATGGAGTAAAAATCAGAACTTCATTGATCTCACTTTACTTTGAGATTTGGTTGGGTGTCTTAGTTTCACACTGGGGGTGAAAGGTGTCATGAAGTCCACAAAGCTTAAGGCCCGCACAAGTCCACATTGAGCTTTGGGAGAGGCTTTCCCCAGAGTGGACTTGGCTGGCCCTGGACGTCCCCTTCCCCCGCTGGGGCTTTTCAGTGCTCAGACGCCATTGTCCATTATGCATAGAAGACTCCAGAATGTCACCAGCCAGGAAAGGACGAGCTTTCTTGCCAACTGAACAGATCCTCGAGTTCCCGGGGGGATCGCTTGGCTGGCTCACAGCTACACCCCAGTCCTCAGAGCTGCGCCTGGCAGTAGGCGCCTAGAACATATTTGGGATGAATTGGTGATCTTCTCTTTGGTTGCATAACTTGCCTAGAAAACCTCACAGCTCTGAGGAAACTGGGAGGAGAGGAGGGTAGAGGTGTCTTCCAGACTCAGGCCCAAGGGTGATAAAAAGCCTTCTCAGTCCAGAGTGTCCTTTCTGCCACCAGGGAGGGGGTCAATGGGTAGAAGAGGACAGGCACATCCAGCATGGCTGAGGTCTGCACGGATGGTCGTGGGGGAGGTGGCAGGCAAGAGCTGGGCCTGCAGGATGAGTCAGCAGAATTCATAGCCTCTTTCTGGGTGCAGGGTCCCTGGGGTACCCACTTTGGGTTGAAGGAAAGAATCTTTGGATACGTAGACACCCCTACATCCACAGGTCTGCAGGAAAAGCATTTCCTAGTGCCATCTGAGTGATTACATTTCTCAAGGAATATTTATTTATTTACAGTGTATCCCTTCTAATAAATATGTGGTGAATAACTGGGAGAAGCTGTTTACCACAAAGTTACGGGTGGAACAGGAGTTATTTCCTGAATGCCAGCTCTGTGTTTCCTATAACTGCATATGCCACACGGAGCCCGTCATCTGACCCCGGAGCCCTTGTCCACCTCCAGCGAGCCTGTGTAGCCTCCAGGCACATCACCGGCTGCGTGGAGCAGACTCCCGAGCCTCCTCCAGCTCTGCCCTTCACACCAGCCAGGTTCCAAGGCCTCTGAGTTCAAATCCATGACTCCGGCCACACCCATTCCCTACCCATCAACGGCTCCCACGGCCTCCACGATCACTTCTTACTTCCTGTGCTTTGCCTACACATCTAGCCCTGGTCTACTTTGTCTTTCCTTTGCTTTCCACTTGCAGAATAATACACACTTATTGTGCAAAACTTTAGCATCACAGGAGAACACAGTGTAGATGTTGAGCACATTCTACTTGAACATCTACCGCGCCTCTGTCTTATCCTCCTTCCCCAGAATGTGACAGTTTGGTGTGGCTCTTTCCAGACCTTTCACTCTGCAATGCAACTATGTGTCTACAGCTTTCCAACAAAAATCGCACCATCCTGCATATTTTGTTTTGTGCCATGATTTTAACAATTTTCCTTAATGCCATATAGAAAATAGCTTAGTACTCTACCACGTGGGAGGCTTTTCATTAGTGCGTGTTATAGACTGTACACCATGTACACTAAATACCATAGCTCTCCTCTTCTTGAGGCTTTGAAGTGTTGGAGATCTGCAAAATTATGGTAAGCCAGGTCGAGACATGAAAATGAAATCCAAGATATGAGGTATAAGTGACAAGATACTGTCCCCTGACAATCCTTTGCCCTTGAAGAAATACTTCACTGAAAAATAAAATCACTGTGGGTGGGGTTAAGGTGGCCAGAGAGGAAGCTGGTCCTGCAGATTCACTTTGCTTTTCAATTAAATCTCGATTCTCAGGTCCCAGCTAATGACATATTGATTTTGCTTTTGCAGCATACACCTCAATAATGATATTTTGGACCCTCCATTAGTGCTGATTTCTGATGATGAGATTCTGTTTGTATATTTTGGTTCTGTGGAGGCTCCAAGAATGGTGCATGCCATATGTGTGGGTATTACAGCTTCCGGCTGTAAATCGTTTTGTCCAGTGATTGCACAACATCTGTCTTATGAACAGCTTGTTCCTTTTTATGACCATAGATGCTATTTGATGAAATAAAAAATGAAATATTTCTGTTGAAGCATCAAAATTCTCTTATATAACCTAAGTTCTATAGGAAAGGAGAAACTGGGTATGGTGATGCACACCTGTAGTCCCAGCACTTGAGAGGCTGAGGCAGGAGGATTGCTATGAGTTCAAGGCCAACTTGAAATATGTAGCAAGACCTCATCTCAAGAAAACCAGAAAAAAAAAAAAAAAAGAGAGAGAAAAGGAATGGAGAGCGTCTGGCTTAATTAATGGCCATATCCAAATATTCACCAGCACACAGCTAATTGTTTAAAAAGCAAAACACATCATTCTTTTTGACATACATGTAGAATTCTATAGCATGGGTGCACTCTATTTAACTAGCATTATTAGAGGGTATTTAACTGTTTCCATGACTGATGCTGATGAAGATTTGTGTAATATTCCTTTGTTCACACATGCAAGGATTCCTGTGTCCTTGATTCCTAGGAATGATCAAAAATGAGGAAATTTTGTGGAAAATTGTGGAGGGACCAACTAAATTGCCCTTCAAATGTTTCTATCAGAGCATACTCCCAGCGAGAACATACGTGTGCTCAGGTCCTTATACCTTTGGACACACTGGATACTGTCCACCTTGTAATATTCATGAATCCAGCAGGCAGGAAAGCGGTGTGGTCCAGAGCACAGGCTAACTGTAAGATCACACCTGAGTTCAAATCCTGACTTCATTTACTAGGTGTGTGTGTCCTTTAGCAAATCTCGACCTCTCTTAGTTCTCTCATCTGTGAAATGGGTTTAAAAAGACATCTACCCCATGCAGGTGTCAGGGGGACAAAATGACATAGTTTATGTAATGTGCCAATGCTGTATCTGCTACAGATAGCAAGTGCCATGAATATCAGCTATTATAATTTTTTTTTTCTTTTGGTGTTTTGAGGCCAGGTCTCCCTATATAGCCCAGGCTTGCCTTGAACTCATGGCAATCCTCCTGCCTCAGCCTCCCCAGTGCAGGGATTGCAGGCATGTGCTACCCAGTCCGGCATCATTCTTATTCCAGCATACGTTCAGACGGAGCTGGCATTAGAATTGAGTTGCATCATTTGCATACAGGGAGCAGGGCTTGCAGTTACAGCTGCGGACGCTCCCAGCCGAAGGAGCATGTCCTCGTGTCTACAGGAGAGATCCTTCTCTGGCCGCATCTGCTGCGAGGCTTCCGTAGCCGGGTGAGGCTTGGATGGGGCCACTGGGATGCTGGGCTTTTCACATTTGGAAGAATGAAAGCCTTAAATTCAGAGTGCGCAATCCAGACGTCAGACTGAAATGAAAAGCTTGTCTTAATAAGTCTCTAAGGCACAGACGGGATCTTTCAAGGATCCTTAGAGCCCTTTTACATCTCCCGTAGGAAACTTTTCAAACAAGTATTTCAAGGCAGTCAGTTCACACCGTGTTTGGATGACATTAACGCTTTTCCAAAGATATGCCAATTAAAACTAAAACCCCCAAAGAAACAACAGATCACTCGTGTCTACCTTTCAGTTCACTTTTGGTAAGCACATTGCAAGCTGTGACAGCAGTACTCATAGCGCACAGCTACTGGTGCCACGCGGGAATAGCACAGCCCCAAGCAGGCTGTGGGCTGAGGTCAGACCTGGAGAGAAGAGGGCTCACGTAGAGTGACAGTGGGCCTGGGACAGGCTGGCGGCAAAACTGACATCAGTATCAGGAGATGCAGAGCAGGGGGTGGGGGTAAGAATGTGAAAGTGCTCTGGAAGGCTGAGGCAGGAGGATTAGCAAGTTCTAGCCCAGCCTGGGCAACTTAGGGAGAACCTGTATCAAAATAAAAAGCCTGCCGATGTAGCTCAGTGTAAAGACCCTGAGTTCAATCCCCAGTATTAACACTAATGTGGAACCCAGGCGAAAGACACAGAGCGTGGCCCCACCCATCGCCTCTCAGCCACGGTGACCCAGGTGAATCACAGTGGAGGACAGTGGCCGCTCCCATTGCTACTGCCATGACCGAGGTAAACTGCTCAGGAAGGCCCAGAGAGCAGAGGGAACGCCAGCGACACAGCAAGGTCCCAACTAAGGCGCACAGGATGGACAGGAGAGATTAGTGGCTTGAAATGTCCAAAGCGACAATAACAACACGAGCCAACAGGCGACTGAGGCCTCCGAGGGACTGGAAACCAGCTCAGGAAGAATCCAGGACTCAGTAACCAGCCCTTTCTCTCAATTTTTTTTCTTTTCTTTTCTATTCTTTTTCTTTGCTTCTTCTTCTTCTTCCTTTTTTTCCTTTCTTTTGTTCTTGTATTTTCTCTCTTTTCTAAATGGCTGAGGAGAACTCCAGCCACACAACACTAATCCCATCCCCCAAATCCAGAGACCAAGTTCAGATAATCCCTCAAATACTCCTTCATGCTTTCTTTTCTACCCTTGTCTAGTTTCCCAAACCTTGCACGATCATCCTTTGTCCTCCAGCCTTGCTTCTACTTCCTTTCCAGTTATCTTTGTTTTATACACTATCCTGCCTAAATTTCCGCACCACAGGGTAAAACCAGTCTACCAAGGGGAAACACTTTGCGTACAAACTCCTAATTTATGAGCAGTTCTGTTACATAACTATAGACTCTGCTCCTATGGTCTAAAGTGCAAAATCAAGATATTTTGTCAGTTTCTAAATTGTACTTGATGCTATTGTTATTGCTAATTTTACTACTTTAGCTAGGATGTCATATCTGCTGTAACCAATCAGTTGTTCTCCCTTCTGTAACAATACTGGGAAGCTCTGGGGTGATAACCTCACCACAGCCCTATGCCAAAGGACTGGGGACTGAGCCAAACAGATACCAACATCCCACTCTTAATTAATTGGGAAGGTAGGACCTTGTGACAGACACATACCAAGGACCTCCTACACACAGAAGACATCCCTGAAGAACAGACTTTTCCTAGAGAGGCCTTGATACTAGTGATATAGCTACCTACTATAAAAACTCACAAGGATCAACATAGAAAACAAAAAAAAAAATTTTTTTGAAATAGAAAATGACAAGATGAAGAAACAAAATGCAATCTCAGACCTCCAGCCCACCCGGAACAAGTCCAGGAGACATCAACATAGAAGAAATTGGAAGACACACACCTAAAATTTCTGAAATGAGAGCAACCAAAGTAAAGAAACAAATTCATGAGGCTATAGAGGAAATCAGATCAGAAATAATCTCTCAGGTAAAAAAAGAAATGTCAACATTTATAAAGGAATTGCTCAGCAAATCTAAAGTAGAGATAGATTAAAAAAATAGATGATGATAGGAAGAAGATGGAAACTATGAATGATCAATATATGAAAGAAATAGAATGCATGAAATGGATTCAAACAGACATCCAGGAAATTAAAAATTCCATTGAAAGCTGGCAAAACTGCTTGAACGAAACTGAAGACAGACTCCCAGACCTTGAAGACAAGATCGTGGCTAGCAATCATGAAAGGAAAGATCTCTTGAAAATAACAAAAGAGGGCCGGTGAGATGGCTCAGCGGCTTAAGCGCCTGCCCGGCAAGCGCGAGGGCCCGAGTTCGACTCCCGGAACCCACATACGTAAAAGGGTCCGGTGATATCGCTCAGTGGCACGGGCCCCTGCTGGTGCACGAGGTCCTGAGGTCGAACCCCCGGTACCCACAAAAAAAAAAAAAAAAAAAAAAAAAAAGAAAATAACAAAAGATCAGGAAATAACAATTTAACAGCTGCAAGACAACACAAAGAAAAATAATATAAGAATAATTAGTGTCAATGAAAAAGCAGGAGTCAAAACAAATGACATAAAAAAAACTATTTGCAGAAGTAATAGCAGAAAATTTCCCAAGCATGGATAAAGAATCTGACATACAGATAAGTGAGGCATATAGAACTCCAATTAGCCATAACCAAAATAAATCTACACCCAGACATACAATAATCAAGATCCCAGAAATTCAGCACAAGAACAGAATATTAAAAGCTGTTAGAGAAAAACAAAACAAAACAAAACAAACCCCGCTAAAAAACCAAATCACCTATAAAGGAAAGCCCATTGGAATCATGGCAGACTTCTCAACACAAACCCTCAAGTCAAGAAGAACTTGGAGTGAAGTATTTCAAGTTCTGAAAGAAAACAACTTCCAACCCAGATTGATGTACCCTGAAAAACTATCTTTCAAAATTAATGGAGAAATAAGATACTTCCATGACAAAGAACAACTGAAGAAATTTATGACCACCAAACCAACACTACAAACAGTACTGAAAGATATTCTAGAAAGAGACAAAAATGACCACAATTCCAAGAACAACAACAGAAAGAAACCACCAAGCATGGCAAGCAATTAAACAGAGAGGAAAAGTGGGGAGCCAACAGCAGGAAAATAACATGACAAAAAGAAGCCAATACATACCAGTTATAACTATCAATGTAAATGGCCTCAATTCGCCAATCAAAAGAAACAGACTGGCAGAATGGATCAAGAAACAAGATCCAACAATATGCTGTACACAAGAAACACATTTAACTAAAACAGAAATTCATAGACTAAAAGTCAAAGGACAATCTTCCATGCAACAGGAACCCAGAAAAAAGCAAGGGTAGCTATCCTGTTTGCAGACAATGTGAACGTCAAACCAAGAATGATCAAAAGAGATAAAGAAGGTCACTACATACTTGTTAGGGGAAAAATTCAATAGGAAGAGATAACAATCATAAATATATATACGTCAAATACAGGAGCACCCTCCTATATAAGACAAATATTAATAGACATGAAAAATCAAATAAGCAATAACACAATTGTAATGGGGGAACTTAATACCCTATTGTCACAAAGAGTCAACTGGACAAAAAGTCAGCAGAGAAATAACAGAACTGAATGAAACCTGTGAACAAATGGACTTAGTAGACATTTACAGAGTGTTCCACCCAGCAACATCAGAACGCACATTCTTCTCAGCTGCACATGGGATGTTCTCTAAAATAGACCATATTCTACCCATAGGACATGCTTAAGTAAAAGCAAAGGAATTGAAATTGTCCCATGCATATTATCTGACCATAGTGCAATAAAATTAGAAGTTAATGACAAAAGAAACTGCAAAAACTCCATAAACACATGAAAATTAAATAACACCCTCCTGAACAACCAATGGGTCACAGATGAAATTAAAGAAGAAATTAAACAATATCTACAATTAAATGAAAATGAAAATATAACTTACCAAAACCTGTGGGATGCAATGAAAACAGTCCTAAGAGGGAAATTTATAGCAGTGAATTCTCACATCAGGAAAACAGAATGAGCACAAATAAACAACCTAATGCTGTACCTCAAGCTTTTAGAAAAAGAAGAGCAAGTCAAGCCCAAAGCCTATACAAGGCAGGAAATTATAAAGATCAGAACAGAAATTAATGGAATTGAGACTAAGAAAACAATACAAAGAATTAATGAATTGAAGATTTGGTTCTTTGAAAGAATAAATAAAATTGATAAACCCCTAGCCAACTGTATCAAAAAAAAGGGAAGGAAAACCTCAAATTCATGCAATAAGGAATGAAAAGGGTGAAATCACTACAGACCCTGTGGAAATTCAGAAGATCATCAATACCTACTTCAAAAATCTTTACTCTCATAGAATGGAAAACACAGAAGACATGGACAGATTCCTAGAAACGTATGAATTACCAAAGCCAAATCAAGAAGATACAAAAATTCTGAATAACCCAATATTAGTTAATGAAATTGAAAACATAATTAAAGCCTTACCAACAAAGAAAAGCACAGCTCCTGATGGATTCATGGCTGAATTCTACAGAAAATTTAGAGACGATTTAACACCAATACTCCTCAAACTCTAATAAAACTGAAAGGGAAGCAATTCTCCCTAACTCATTCCTGGAGGCAAGTATTACTCTGATACCAAAACCAGAGAAAGACCCAACCAAAAAAGAGAACTACAGGCCAATGTCCCTAATGAACATAGTTGCAAAAATCCTCAATAAGATACTAGCAAACAGAATGCAGCAAATCATCAAGAAGATTATACACCATGACCAAGTGGGATTCATCCCAGGAATGCAGGGATGGTTCAACACATGCAAATCAATAAATACACCATATCAACAGAGCCAAAGACAAAAAACACATGATCATCTCAATAGATGCAGAAAAAACTTTTGATAAAGTCCAACATTATTCATGATAAAAACCCTACAGAAAATTAGAATAGATGGTCTTTATATCAATCTGATAAAAGCCATCTATGACAAACCAGCAGCCAACATCATACTAAATGGACAAAAACTGAAAGCTTTCACTCTAAAATCAGGAACAAGACAAGGATGTCCATTATCACCACTCCTACTCAATATAGTTCTATAAACATTAGCCAGAGCAATTAGAAATAAAAGGAATAAGGATAGGAAAGGAAGAAGTTAAATTATCATTATTCTTCTGTATGTAGAAGACCCCCAAAACTCTGCTAAAAAACTGCTAGATTTAATAAGCCAATTCAGTAGCATAGCTGGATACAAAGTTAACTCTCAAAAATCAACAGCATTCCTGTACAAACAACACACTCACTGAGAGAGAAATTAGGGAAACCACACCCTTCACAATAGCATCCAAAATAATGAAATAGTTAGGAATCAATCTAACAAAGGAAATAAAAGATCTAAAGAGATCAAAGAGGATATCAGAAAATGGAAAGATATCCCTTGCTTATGGATAGGAGGAACCATGGCCATATTCCCAAAACTGTTATACAGATTTAATGCAATCCCAATCAAAATAGCATTAGCATACCTCACAGATCTAGAGAAAACATTCCTAAAATTCATTTGGAAACAGAAGAGACCTAGAATAGTGAAGGTAATCCTGGGCAACAAAGGCAAGGCAGGAGGCATCAAAATCCTTGACTTGAAATTATACTACAAAGCTACTGTGATAAAATCAGCATGGTACTGGCAAAAAAACAGACCTGAGGATCAATGGAACAGATTAGAAGATATAGACACAACTACAAACACACTCAGCCACCTTATCTTTGAGAAGGGGCCAAATGTGTTCAGTGGAAGAAAGGTAGGCTCTTTAATAAATGGTGCTGGAAAAACTGGCTTTCCACATACCAAAGACTAAAACTAGACTCATGTCTATCACAATGCACTAAATTAAAGTCAAAATGGATCAAAGATCCGACTATTAAAACAGAAACACAAAATCTACTGGAAGACAAAGTAGGTAGAAATCTTGAAGACATAGGAGTTTGCAGAGAGTTCATGAACAAAAACCACACTGCACAGGAAGTACTTCAAAGAATCAACTGCTGGGATCTCATCTTATTAAAAAGTTTTCACACCAAAGGAAATCACCATTAGAGTGAAAAGAAAACCCACAGAGTGGGAAAAAATTTTAGTCAACTGTCCCTCGACAAAGGACTTTTATCTAGAACATTTAAAGAATTGAAAAAAAATCAGGCCCCCCAAATTCAAAGACCCAATCTAAAAATGGGCATCTGAGATGAATACACACTTCTCAGATGAAGAAATACAAATGGCAAATAAATATATGAAAAAATGTTCAACATCACTGGTCATTTGAGAAATGCAAATTAAAACAACACTGAGATTCTATCTCACCCCAGAAAGATGGCTATAATCAAGAAATCAACCAATAACAAATGCTGGAGGGGATGTGGGGAAAAAGGAACCCTTCTCCTCTGTTGGTGGGAGTATAGACTGGTATAACCATTGTGGAAATCAGTGTGGACATTCCTAAAAAAACTAGGATTGGAAGTCCCATTCGACCCAGCTATTCCCCTTCTGGGTATTTTCCCAGAAGAATTAAAAACATTATAACAGCAATGTGTGTGCACCCATGTTTATAGCAGCACAATTTGTAATAGCTAAATCTTGGAAACAATCCAAATGCCCATCAACTGAGTAATAGATTAAAAAGATGTGGTCTTTTTATACAATGGGGTACTATTCAGCTATAAAGAAGGATAAACTTGAGGCTTTTATAGGTAAATAGATGCAACTAGAGACTATACTCATAAGTGAAATAAATCAAACTCGTATGTGTGAACATCATATTGTCTCCCTAGTGTAAGAAATTGAAAGAGTAAATAAGATCCAAAATGTACAATAGATTTTGTGAAAGGGGAAGAAACTGCTCAAAAGGAAATAACAACTGGGATAGGGGAAAGGAGAAAAGAAGGAAGGGAAAAGAAAAAAATATATATATACACAAAATAGCTAAGATAATAATACTACTAATTTCTTTTAGTTCATTGAAAAGAACGGTTTGTGCTTATATTGTTTGATCAATTTTGCATGCCTATATCTTGTAATCTGAGCAACTACTTTGAAGATAACAATATGCAATATATTAACTATTGTTAATTTTCTATTATGTTGTTTTGAAATTCTGTATCATTGTTTTTATTGTTTTTTTCTCTTTAAAGTTGAAAAAAAATGTGAATCTGGGGTTGGAGTAGGGCCCTGCAATGGTCTCCAGAGCCAGCACCCAATGGGCAGAGCTCCAGGCATCTCAGCCAGGCCTGCAGGTAGAGCTGCTGGCTGGAGTCTGGTTTCCTCCCTGCCTGGCCCCTCACCCACCTCCTTCTGTGTCCCTGTCCCTTCTGGGCTCCTGATCTTTTGACCTCATCCCAAAGTCATGCACCGCAAGCTCTCTGCCCATCTTAAGGTGGCCCTGGGGCTAAGCTCCCTAGACCTGCAGTCTCAGAGGGAGCATGGCCAACGTGCCTGATGTCCCTTATGCCTTTTTCCCTCCAGGAAGACAAATGGGATGACAGTCTGTGATCAGAGAGGGAGAAGAATAGAAATGAGTAGAAGTAATGACAACAACAATAACCGTTAGTTATCATTTGTTATGCTCCAGGTATCTTGCTAATAACCTACATATATACCTATATGTATATTATTTCATTTAATCCCCATAACACATTTGCAAGGCATACTTCTGAATCCTCAGAAATACATTTTTTGGCCAAATTAGTTTGACAGGCAGTGGCCGTGCTAGGTGGGTGGCGGAGAGCTGGAAGTGTAGGTGGGCAGTGGCCCAGGAGAACTTGTGAGCCTCTCATACTTCTGCGGCCCTCAAGGCTGGGCCTGGCTCACTCCTGCCTGTCACAACCCCACTGGGGGACCATCCTGCAGGGCTTGCAATCCTGTTCAAAATGCGGTCCTGAGACCCAGCTTGGATGGGAGCAGTGTGCCGGGTGGGATGTGAGAAGACCCAGGCTCCTTGAGTTGGAGAGAAATTGTCTGATGCCAAAGAGGACGAAGCACCACGACACTGAACGCACATGCAGTGATGCCCAGGCACAGATATGGACACCCCCCTCCCACTGTACGAATGTTCCCCATTCGTCAGCCTGTTTCTTACTGATGCTCCATTGCAGATGAAGAAACTGAGGCTCTGAGAAGTTGAGTGACTCATTCATGACCACCAGGACTGTGCACTCCAAGACAGGTGCATTTCCCTCAAAACCCATGCCCTTTCCACTTTCCCTGACCTTCTTCCTTTCCACTCTCCTTCCCTCCCTGCCCTGTTTGCTGATGGTTCAGGGATAGCACCCTGGCCCTGTGTGGCTGTTCTCTCTGTGGCCCAGCTCGCCCAGGTCCCTATGGGAGTGCAGTGCCCCAAGTCTTGTGTAGAGACCCCACTGTGCACTGCTTGGCTCGTTTATTCATTTCTGCCCTTTCCCCGAATTCCCACCTGCAAAAAAAAAAGCAGTCTGGCTGCCCTCTATCTCTGAAGGTAACTTTGCATCTCTTGGTGAGTGTCCCGGTGATGAGCAGCAGGAAATGAGCTGTTTTATGAGGTGATAACAGGGCTTTAAGCATCTTTAAAATCAATTGTGCCCAACGGTAGCCTCCCATCATTTCATCGGGTTCTGGGTTTATCAGGTCATAAATAAAACCAGGCTGCTCATGTTGATGGCACTTCACAGTTTGCCCATGGCAACCTGTGGTCTGCACCATGGCCCTCTGGGGTAGGCAGGTGTGTGGGTCCCACTGCTCAGATGAGGCGATCGGGACTCATCGCTCCTCTGAAACTGCTCTTATTGAGGTCACTGATGACCTCTCTGTGCCTAACCCTATGGCTGAACCCAACCCTTGGCTTGCCTGGCCACACAGTGTCCCTTCACACATCTGATTATCTGCCTTTCTTGACATACTTTCCCCTTGGCCTTGGGACTCGCTGCCTCTTCATTACCTTCTCACTGCCCTGTCTGCTCCTTCTTGGGCTCCTCTGCTGACTCCCTTTTGCTTTCCTCTGAATAGCTGGTGCCTCTGAGCTCCAGCCCTTGGTCTTCTTTTCTATCCACATTCCCTAGTCCCAAGCCTTAACCAACTATACAAGCTGATGATTCCTACATTTTAATCTTCAGTCCCAACCTTGCCTCTGAGCTCCAGACATGTACACCAACTGCCTAACTTTCACAGGCAGTGTCTCCAACTCAACAGGGTGTCTCAAACCCAGCTCCTATCTCCCCTCCTCAATCCCAGCATCCCTCATTCTTCCCATCATGCTTTGTTCCAAGTGCTCGTCCTTGATGTTTTCTCACACCCTCCATCCAGTCCATCAGTACATCCACTTCTGTCACCTGCCCGCCACCGTCTCGGGCTAAGCCTCCATCATGGCTCAGCTGGATTACTGCAATTGCTTCCCAGCATATCCCTCTGCTTCCCAGCTCACTCACTGCTATGGTTTGAGAGGTTGTGTGTTGGACACTTGGGTCCCAGGGTGGCAATGTTGTGGGATGGTGTGGACTTCTGGGAGATGGAGAGGCCTCCAACTGAGTGTACGCCGTTTAAAGGGATGAAGGGATTTCTTGTGGGATCCTGATTAGTTCTTGGAGAAGATTGTTATGAAGATCTGAATGGGGCCATGGCCACCCATTCTCTGGATTCCTGCATAGGAACATGATCATTAACTCCTGTCTAAGTGCCCTCTACTGCCATCTGCCATGATGTCATGCAGCTGAGAGGACCCTCACCAGAACTGTGTCCATGCAGGCATCATTATGAACACGAGAAAAATCCAGAAAATGAAGTTAAACCCAGGGTTGAAGCTTGAACCTCCAAAACTGTGAGCTAAATATTCTTTATAAAATCAGCTGCCTCGGGCATTACATTACAGCAATGAAAATCTAATACACCTTCCTCCAGGCACCTCTTCATACCACACCATTCCTCTGGTCAAAATCCTCTCCTGGCCTTGCATCTCACAGCAGACAAGGACACTGCCATAACCCTAAGGCCACCATCTGCCTCTCCTCCCTGTAGCCTCACTAACCTCTCATCTCTTCCTCTCCTTTCCTTCACTGCTTTGTATCAGCATCCTAGTAGCCTCCCTTTTCTTCAGACAGGCCAGGTACCCTTTGCACCTGCGGTTCCCTGCTCCTGCAATGCTGTTCTCCCAGACCTCAGAGCACCTGCCCCTCTGCCTCCTCCAGGTCTGTGCTTAAATGTCACCTTCTCAGTGAGGTCACTGATGACCACAACAGTTCCCTTACCCCCTCCACCCAGCACCCCCACTTCTTCATCTCAGTATCTTTTCTCCATAACATCTGTCACTGTCCAATTTACTGTGCATTTTGCTTATTTACTTTTTAACATCTCCTCTCCCTGCTGGAGGGAGCTCCCAGAAGTCAAGGGGTTTTGTCTGTTTTGCTCACTGCTGCGCTGTCTGTGTTGAGATCTCTACCAGGAGCATGCTCAGGCAATATTTGCTGAATGAATGACAGGCAGCATGGGGGAAGGGGCCAGTGTCTTCCTGAGCCCCAATCCGCCTAAACTCCAGCAGCCTAGGACAGCACCAGAGCTGGGAGACTTGATACTAACCGACTTGGGTGTAGCAGAGCAGGTGAAGGCACCAGCCACAGAACTTCGTGAGAATGGCTGGGCCACGGGAGGGGAAGGGACAGCACACACAGGCCATGTAAGGAACCGTGTCTGAGCTCTTGGGTTCTGAGTCTGCCTCAGACACTTCACTGGCTGTGTCTGAGTGCCCATTCCACGCCTTGCCCTGTGAGACGCAGCTGCCTTCACAAGCTGCTGTCTGATCAGCTACGTCAAAGCCAGGGAAGGCACCTGAAGTCCATTAACAGACCCACAAGAAGATGACACGTTTGCACGGAAGCATTTCGAATTCAATTTCTTTTTATTTCTTTTCAAACACAGCCTGTAATTCCGATGGGAAAATTGCATAATGCTTGTAGATAACAATTTTCCCCTGAGATGGTTTTGTGGAAGCACCTTGGCATTTCTGAAGCTGGAGGAGAAGGACCGTCAGAGCTGCCCTGCCTGTCCCCCACCTCTCCAGCCTCAGCCCTCTGTGCTGGCTGAGGAGCTCGGAGATTCGGTGCCATCCCATGACCTGCTGTATGGCTGCGCTGGCCACAGACATTGATTTAGCTTGTCCTCTGTTTACTGGAGAACCAGTCTTGGTTTTGGTTTTATTTTCTGGGTTTTTGTGTCCCTTCTAATGTTATTATTATTATTATTTTAAAGAGAAAAAAATACAACAAAGTTTCAAAACAAGATGATAGGAGGGTAACAATAGTTAATACATTGCGTGTTGCTATCTCCAAACTAGTTACTCAGGGTGAAAGATACCAGCATTTAATTTTCTAAACAATATTAGTACAAACCTTTCTTTTCAATGAACTAAGAGAAATTAGTAGTATAACTGCCTTAACTGTCATATATATATATATATATATATATATATATATACACACACACATACACAATTCTTTTTTTGTTTTTGCTTTTCCCTTCCTTCTTTTTCTATTCCCCCAACTCAGTTTCTCTTTCCTTTTGAAGTTTCTTCCCATTTTACATTTTGAAGTTTCTTCCCATTTTGCAATATCTATTGTACATTTTGGATCTTACTTACTCTTTCAGCTTCTCACACCAGGGGGGCAGTACAATGTTTACACATGTGTGTCTGGTTTATTTCACTTATGAGTATGGTCTCTAGTTGCATCCATTTACCTATAAAAGCCTCGAGTCTATCCTTCATTATAGCTGAGTAGTACTCCATAAAAAGACATCTTTTTTATCCACTTCTCGGGGTGGTTTCTAAGATTTAGCTATTACAAACTGTGCTGCTATAAACATGGGTGCACATACATTGCTGTGGTATAATGTTTTTTTTTTCTTCTGGGAAAATACCCAGAAGGGAAATAGCTGGGTCAAATGGGACCTCTAATCCTAGTTTTGTGAGGAATGTCCACACTGATTTCCACAATGGTTGTACCAGTCTACACTCCCACCAACAGTGGAAGAGGGTTCCTTTTTCCCCACAGCCCTTCCAGTATTTGTTATTGGTTTATTTCTTGATGATAGCCATTCTTTCTGGGGTGAGAAGGAATATCAGTGTTATTTTAATTTGCATCTCTCAAATAACTGGTGATGCTGAACAGTTTTTCATATATTTATTTGCGATTTGTATTTCTTCATCTGAGAAGCATGTATTCATCTCAGATGCCCATTTTTGGAGTGGGTCTTTAAATTTGGGAGGTCTGATATTTTTTGAGTTCTTTATATGTGCTTGATAGTAATTCTTTGTCTGAGGAACAGCTGGCAAACATTTTTTCCCAAGTTGTGGGTTGTCTCTTCACTCTGTTGGTGATTTTTCTTGCTGTGCAAAAACTTCTTTTTTTTTTTTTTGTGGGTACCGGGGGGTCGACCTCAGGACCTCGTGCGCCAGCAGGCACCCGTGCCGCTGAGCGATATCACCGGCCCCTTTTTCGTATGTGGGATCCGGGAGTCGAACTCGGGCCCTCGCACTTGCCGGGCAGGCGCTTAAGCCACTGAGCCATCTCACCGGCCCTGTGCAAAAACTTTTTAATAAGATGAGATACCAGTTGTTGATTCTTTGTGATAGTTCCTGTGTGATCAGGGTTTTATTCATAAAATATTTGCCTACACCAATGTCTTCAAGAGTTTTACCTATTCTATCTTCCAGCAGATTTAATGCTTCTGTTTTAATATTTAGGTCTTTGATCCATTTTGAATTTGGTTTAGTGCATGGTGAAAGATATGAGTCCAATTTTAATCTTCAGCATGTGTAGAGCCAATTTTTCCAGCGCCATTTATTAAAGAGGCTATCTTTCTTCCAGTCAATGTGTTTGGCACCTTTGTCAAAGACACGGTGGCTTAGTATGTCTGGAGTTGTTTCTGCATTTTCTAATCCATTCTATTGATCTTTAGGTCTGTTATTTTGCCAGTACCACGCTGTTTTTATCACGGGAGCTTTACAATATAATTTCAAGTCATAGATTGTGATGCCCCCTGCCTTGCCTTTGTTGCCCAGAATTGTCTTTGCTATTCTAGGTGTCTTCTGGTTCCAAAATGAGTTTTAGGATTGTTTTCTCTAATTCTGTGAGATATGCTAATGGTATTTTGATTGGGATTGCATTAAATCTGTATAACAGTTTTGGACGTATGGCCAATTTCACTGTATTGGTTCTGCCTACCCAAGAGTAAGGGGTATCTTTCCATTTTCTGATATCCTCTTCAATCTCCTTTTTCAGAGTACTGTACTTTTCAATGTAGAGGTCTTTTACATCCTTCATTAGATTGATTCCTAGGTATTTCTTTTTCTTTTGGATGCTATTGTGAAAGGTGTTGTTTCCCTAACTTCTCTCTCAGTGTGTTTGTTATTCGTGTACAGGAAAGCTATTGATTTTTGAGTGTTCACTTTGTATCCAGCTACGCTATTGAATTTGCTTATTAAATCTAGCCATTTTTTAGTGGAGCTTTTGGGGTCTAGAGTATCATGTCATCTGCAAATAATGATAATTTAACTTCTTCCTTTCCTATCCTTATTCTTTTTATTTCTTGCTCTTGTCTAATTGCTCTGGCTAAAGTTTCCAGGACTATGTTGAATAAGAGTGGAGACAGTGAACATCCTTGTTTTGTTCCTGATTTTAGAGAGAGAGCTTTTGGTTTTTGTCCATTTAGTATGATACTGGCTATTGGTTTGTCATAGATGGCTTTTATCAGATGGAGATAAAGACCATCTATTCCAACTTTCTGTGGTGTTTTTATCATAAATGGGTGCTGGACATTGTCAAAAGCTTTTTCTGCATCTATTGAGATGATCATATGATTTTTGTCTTTGGCTCTGTTGATATGGTTTATTACATTTATTGATTTACATATGCTGAACCTTCCCTGCATCCCTGGGATGAATCCAACTTGGTCATGGTATATAATCTTCTTGATGATTTGCTGCATTCTTTTCGCCAGTATCTTATTGAGGATTTTTGCATCTATGTTCATTAGGGAGATTGGCCTGTAACTCTCTTTCTTAGTTGGGTCTTTCTCTGGTTTTGATATCAGAGTAATGCTTGCTTCCAGGAATGATTTTGGGAGTATTGCTTCCCTTTCAATTTCATTAAAGAGTTTGAGAGGTAGTGGTATTAGGTTTTCTCTAAATTTCTTGTAGAATTGAGCAGTGAATCTGTCAGGGCCTGGGCTTTTCTTTGTTGTTAGGTTTTTTTTTTGTGTGTGTAGGTACCGGGGGTCGACCTCAGGACCTCGCGCGCCAGCAGGCGCCCGTGCCGCTGAGCGATATCACTGGCCCTTTTTTTCATATGTGGGTTCCGGGAGTCGAACTCGGGCCCTCGCGCTTGCAAGGCAGGAGCGTACACCACTGAGCCATCTCACCAGCCCTGTTGGTAGGTTTTTAATTACATTTTCAATTTTATTAACTGATATTGGGTTATTTAGGATTTTCATATCTTCTTGATTCAACTTTGGTAATTCATATGTATCTAGGAATCTGTCCATTTCTTTCTTTTTTTTTTTTTTTTTGTGGGTACTGGGGGGTCGACCTCAGGACCTCGCGCGCCAATGGGCACCCGTGCCACTGAGCGATATCACCGGCCCCTTTTTCATATGTGGGATCCGGGAGTCGAACTCGGGCCCTCGCGCTTGCAAGGCAGGCGCTTATGCCGCTGAGCCATCTCACCGGCCCTGTCCATTTCTTCTGCACTTTCCATCTTATTAGAATACAGGTTTTCAAAGTAGGTATAGATGATCTGGATTTCTTCACGGTCCATTGTGATTTCACCCTTTTCATTCCTAATTGCATGGATTTGAGTCTTTTCTTTCCTTTTTATAATAAGGTTGGATAAAGGATTTTATTTAATCTTTCAAAGAACCAACTCTTTGATTCATTGATTCTTTGTATAGTTTTTTTTTAGTCTGCAATGCATTAATTTCTGCTCTGATCTTTATAATTTCCTCCCTTGTTCAAGTTTTTGGCTTAATCTGCTCTTCTTTTCTTAGAAGTTTGAGGTTCACCATTAAGTTGTTTATTTGCGCTTGCTCTGTTTTCTTGATATGGGTATTTACTGCTATAAATTTCCCTCTTAGGACTGCTTTCCCATAAGTTCTGGTATGTTTTACTGTCATTATCATTTAATTGTAGAAACTGTCTAATTTCTTGTTTAATTTCATCTGTGACCCATTGGTTGTTCAGGAGGGTGCTACTTAATTTCCATGTGTTTAGGAAATTCTTGTGGTTTCTTTTGCTATTGATTTCCAATTTCATCGCACTGTGGTCTGATAATATGCATGGGATAATTTCAATTCCTCTGCATTTACTTAAGCATGTTCTATGAGCTAGTATATGGTCTATTTTGGAGAACGTCCCGTGTGCAGCTGAGAAGAATGTGTATTCTGATGTTGTGGGGTGGAACACTCTGTAGACATCTACTAAGTCCATTTGTTCAAAAGTTTGGCTCAGTTCTATTATTTCATTGTTGATTTTTTGTCTAGTTGATCTGTCTTTTTGTGTCAGTGAGGTATTGAGATCCCCCAATATAATTTTATTAGTGCTTATTTGATTTTTCATGCCCATTAATATTTGTTTTATATGTTTAGGTGCACTGGTATTTATTGCATATATATTTATGATTGTTATCTCTGCTTGGATTGTTCCAAGGATGTAGTGATCTTCTTTATCTCTCTTAATCAGTCTTGGTTTGAAAATTCACTTTGTCTGCAAATAGAATAGCTATCCCTGCTTTTTTCTAGGTTCCTGTCACATGGAGTATTGTTTTCCATCCTTTGACTTTCAGTCTATGAATTTCTTTTTGAATTAAATGTGTTTCTTGTATGCAGCATATTGTTGGATCTTGCTTCTTGATCCATTCTGCCAGTGTGTTTCTTTTGATTGAATTGAGACTATTAACATTGATGATTATAACTGATATGTATTGACTTATCCTTGTCATGTTATTTTCCTGTTGTTGGCCCCCCTCTTTTTTTTCCCTCCCTCTAATTGTTTGCCTTGCCTGGTGGATTTCTTCTGTTGGGGTTCATGGAGTTGTAGTTCTTGTTATCTGTCTAGAATGTTCTTCAAAACATTTTGAAGTGCTGATTTAGTGGTCATAAATTTCCTCAGATGTTCTTTGTCATAGAAGTATCTTAATTCTCCAACAGTTTTGAAAGATAATTTTGTGGGGTACATCAATCTGGGCTGGAAGTTGTTTTCTTTTAGAACTTGAAATATTTCACTCCAAGCTCTCCTTAAAAACTTGAGGGTTTGTGCTGAGAAGTCAGCTGTGATTCTAATGGGCTCTATCCTTTATAGGTGATTTGTTTCTTTTTCCCTAACAGCTTTTAAGATTCTATTTTTATGTTGAATTTCTGGAATCTTGACTATGATATGCCTGGCTGTAGATTTTTTTTTTTTTTTGATTGTGGCTAATTGGAGTTCTATATGCCTCACTTACCTGTATGTCAAATTCTTTTTCTCTACCAGGGAAGTTTTCTGCCATGATGTTTGTGAAGAGTTTTGTTTTTTTTTAATATCATTTGTGCTATCTCCTGCTTTTTCATTGACTCCAATCAATCTTAAGTTATTCTTCTTTGCCTCATTGAGCAGCTGCTGGATTGATTTCTCATGGTCCCTCACTATTTTTAAGAAATCTTTCTTTTCATGATCGCTAACTACAAGCCTGTCTTCTATATCTGAGATCCTGTCCTCGCATTGGCTTAATCAGCTGTGGATACTTTCAATGGAATTTTTATTCTCCTGGATATCTGATTGAATCTGCCTTATGGATTCTATTTCTTTCCTATGCTGAGCATTCCTGGCTTCCATAATTTTCTTAAGCTCATCTATTTTTTTTTTTTTTTGTCTGTATCTGCTCTAGAGTCCCTAAGCATGGTTTTCATTGTGGACACCATCTCTGCAGTTATCTGAGAAGTTATTTCTGATTTGACTTTATCTAGAGCCTCATTCAATTGCTTTGTTGTTACCATTTCAGAGAGGCCAGGTGGGTGGCTTTTGGATTGTCCCACCTCATTGCCCCCTGGGTTTGCCTTTGGTGAACTGGATGTCTGGGGTTGCATTTGTTTAAGTGTCTTCTCATTTCCTTTTCCTTTTTTTTTTTTTTTAGTTTAATTCCTGGGGTGATGTTTGTAAATTGCCTATGGTGGGTTGCTTGATTGCTAGTATTCAGAACCCCTTATGAAATGACTACTTCTCTAATGTAGTCTCCAGGTGTAGCTGATTTTTGGGTTTTGAGTTTGTTGCAAGATCCTACCTCTTCATCTACCTCTTGGGGATGAGAAGTTGCTGCCTGTTTGGCTCAGCCCCTGGTTCTTTGGCACTGTGCCACAGTATTTTCTGTGACCCTTAGTCAATCTCTTTTTTTTTTTTTTTTTTTTGGGTCAATCTCAGTCTTGGAATACCAGAAAGAATGGCTGTTTAGAACAATTATGTCACTCTTGGCTACAGTGGTACCATCAGCAATGAGAAAAACATCAAATACACAGAAAATGACACACTGAGCTAACCATTAATTTGCCATCTTTAACTGTATGAACTAGATTTGTGGTTATATAATAAGATCTAAAACAAACCTAAAAGTTATATGCAGTATACAAGTCCTTAATAGGTCAATTTTGCCCTCAGGGGTTAAAATTTAAAATGGTTTAGGGAGAAAATAAAGAAGTGGAAGAAGAGGAAAAGGTTAGAAGTAAGGCTGGAGGATAGAGGGGGATCACGCTAACTTTGGGAAAACTGGGCAGAAGACTGGAGGGAAAGAGAGAAGGAAGAGATAAAAAGAACAGAGCAGAACCAGAACCACAACCACAAAGGGGCTAGAAACCACATTCACACTCATATAAAAACAAGATCAAACAATGGAGAAAAAAACAAAAACAAAACCACCACCACAACAACAACGTCAACAACAACAACAAAAAACAAACAAGAGAGAGGAAAAAAAAAAAGTCCACTTCCAGGTTTGTCTCTGCTTTCACTGGTAGATGGCATATGGAGACAGAGTCCCCATCCATGTGGATCTATCCCAGCAAGCCAGCAGTAGCTTTTTGGTGGGGTAGTGGATAGTCTCAGTGAGCCTGCACCTTCTGGTCAAGACCAGACTCATTTGGCTTGCAGCTGTGAGCGCACCTTCCACGGGCCTGAGCCCAGCTGGGAGCTGTGGATGGAGCCACAGCCGCTCTGAGTTCTGAGCTCAGCCGCCCCTCTCCAAGTTGGCTCCCGGCCAATCATTCTCTCCCACGGGGCCATTGAGCATCTGGCACTCACCACCAGGCAGTGCAGCCCCTCACATTCACTGCTCCCTTCCATTGCTGCATCTCTCCGTGGAGGCCTCTGGGGTCACCAGCCGTCACCGTGTGTCTGCAGGTTTGAACCACTCTCACTCTGTGAGTCCCATCTCAGAGAGAAGGTGCTGCTGGGTACCTCCTCCTTCTTCCTTGAAGTTTCTCTCTTCACTCTCCATGGGCTTCAATTCACACTTCAGATCCTTCCTGGGTCCAGGGGACCCACTTCCCTCCTTCTTGTCTTCCTCACGTTGCTATATTCCAGCATCTGGACGGCTACTCTCAGTGGGGTTTTTTCTCTGCTGCTCACCACTCCGCCATCTTGGTGCTCCCTCTCCTCCCTTCTAATGTTGATGAAAGTCTGCTTATCCTCGGAGTCTGAGGAGGTCAGTGGGCATGAGGGTTCCTCCAATCCCTCCAGTGCTCCGAATCTGCAAAGCTCCACCTCCCCACCTTCTATTCTAGCTCCAGCATATTAGAAAAACTTTAGTGCCAAGGCAGAGGGGCTTGAAGTAAAGGGGGCCAGGCTAGGAGATCTGCTAACCATCATCAGAGCTGCTAATACTAAGTCCAAACTGGAGAGAAGGTGCTAAGCAGGGCTGTCTGGCTTCCAGCAGGAGCAGCTGTAAGGAAGCCCAGCTCGGCACCCAGGGAGAATGAGCCAGCCAGCCAGGCTGATGGTACCTCCAGCCAGAAGGCAGACAGCCCCGATCAGACCCTGAACCCTGTCATGGGAGCCTCTCTGTGGCCTCTCTGTGGTCTCAAAGACACAGCATTTGGCACTCCTTGCCCTGTTTCCCCATCCCAAAGCCAGCGATGGACTCTGTCCTTCCCAGTGCCAGTCTGACTTATGGGAGGCATGCAGGGAATGTTTAAGTAATGCATACTGAATCAGTTAATTAAACAATTGATTAACAAGAAGCTAGAGGAAGCTTCTGGCCCTCACGGCCCTCCCAGGGGTCTCAGGGGCTCTCATTCTGAATGTGGCGGGACTGGGATATGGCTGAAGGGTTTGAGAGCAGAAGATGATAGGATCTGATTTACATTTTTAGAGGATTCTGCGGGCTGCTATGGGAGAGTCAAGCACAGCAGGATAAAAGGACAGGCAGGGACATCAGTCAGGAGGCCATTGCAGTGACCAAGTGGATGACACTGGACCAGGGAAAAGCAATGGGGAGAGTAAGAAGCATGAGATGCAAGACATACGTATGTCCCAGGCAGACTCAGGAGCACGTGCTGATGGATTGGATGTGGGCTGGAGAACAAAGGGGGTCAAGGATGAGTCCCAGGGGAGGTGTCGGGGAGGCAGCTGGTGGATGAGGCTGGGATTCAGGGAGAAGCCCGGGCTGGAGATGCACATTGTAGTCATCAGCAGGTGGTGGCAGAGTCACAGGACAGCTCACCTGGGAGTGAGGGAGGTAGACGGGGTGTGGAAGAGCTGAGGAGCCTCAGAAAGAATGGCTGGAGAGACACGGGGGCGCTCTGTGCTGCCCTACTGCTGTCCTGCTGCCCCTGTTCCCCACTGCCACCTGCTGCTCCACGCTGCCTATTAGTCACTACCGAAATGCAACTGTGGCAGGCTCAGGAAGGACAAAGGGACACATGGTGCCAGCTGTGTAGACAGCTCTTTTGTTGAGTTTGCTGTGAAACAAAGTCAAGAAAAATGGCAGTGGCAGGAAGGACACGTGATTAGTTTTTAGAAGATGATGGATATCTGGTGAGTCTGTACATCAAAGGGTGTAATCTAGCACAGTGGGGAAACTGAGGTTGCAGGGGTGTGGGGGTTTGGAGGGGTGGATTCTTGAACAGATGAAGGGAGGTGGGAGCCAGGCCTGCCTCAGGGAGGGGGTCTTTCAGCCTTCAACTCTGGAGTACAGCAGCCTGTGGTTATGGGCTCCACAGGGCTAGGGATGAGGACTCAAATAGTGATTGAGCCCCTGATCTGTGCCAACTCCCATGTTGGTTCTGGAGATACAGGGGTGATCAAAAAATATGGTGCATGTTTTAAAGTTTGAAAATTTATTACAGAAAAGATCCATTACCATTAACCTTCCTCAAAATACTCCCCCTCATTTTGCATACATTTACCCCATCACTCTTGCCACTGTCTGAAGCAGTTCCAGAAGTTCTCGTTCATGTCTTTATGAGATGTAATAAAAAAAATATGGTGAATGTTGCCCAGTGTCATCCAACAGAAAGGCAGGCTCATAAAAACATGACGGTGTGTGACCTCATCTATCTTAGTCACCGGATCTGGCACTGTGTGATTTCTGGCTCTTCCCCAAAGTCATAATGACCACAAAAGGTAAATGCTTTGAATCAATTCAGGACACTGAAGCAGCCACAACAGTGCAACTAAAGATACTCATGAAAGAGGACTTCCAGAACTGCTTCAGAAAGTTGCAAGAATGATGGGATAAGTGTGTTCAAAGTGAGGGGGAGTATTTTGAAGGAGATTAATGGCAATGTGTTTTTTACTGTAATAAATTTATTTTTATTTAAACACATACCATATTTTTAAAATCACACCCCATAGAGACACCAATCTCTGTCCTCACAGCTTTTTTTCCAGAGTAGGAGGCAGATATAAACCGATGGCATTGTGACAAAACACTTGAGATAAACAACACACCAGGAAGAAAGACTTACTTTTGCTAATAATTTCAGAGGTTTCAGTCCATGGTCACTTGGCCCTGTTGCTCAGTACATCATGTGGGAGCATGCAGCAGAGGAGGGCTTCTCACTAAATTGTGACTAAGAAGCAGGAGAGACAGGAAGAGACCTTTCCAGGGCGCACCCCCAATAACTTAACTTCTATGCAGCCCCACCTTCTAAAGGTTCTACTACCTCCCAATACACCACAGGCTGGGACCTGGCCTTTGGGGGACCTTCCAGATTGAAACTATAGAATATAGCATGTCAGAGTTGATTGCTTCTCTGGGGAGCATAAAGCAGGGAAGGATGAGAGGGAGGCCCAGGGTTGAGGGACACTGTAACTATAAATGGAGCAGCAGGGGAAAGCTGCATTGATAAAAGGATTCAAAAATCATTTTTTGGTGTGCTTTTGAAAGAGTCTCACTGTGTAGCCCAGGTTGCCTTGAACTTGTGATCCTCCTGCCTCGACCTTCTAGGCACTGAGGTTGTAGGCTATGGTACCACAGCCAGCTAGGAGTCAAGTATTTTAAGTTATAGATGTATATTTTATAGCTAATGCGTATGAAAAGGCCAGGAAAGCACTCTGTCAAAATAAAAATATAACTTGCATACTAAGTGAGGTCTTTAGAATTAAAAAAATGGTTTTAGGAATGTGGGGAGGGAGAAAAAGAGGGAGGTAGGAGAGAAAGCAAAAAAAAAAAAAATGACCAACAATCCTGTCAATTGGTAAATTCATTTGTATGTTTTTATCACATAGTTGAGACCATAGCTCACACACATATAATACATGTATGTACTTTTATATCTTTTTTCTTTTAAATTGCTATATGATCTTTGGGTTTATCATTAAAAGACCCATATCACAAGTGAGATTCTCCAATATACTAAATTTACAAAGCCAGGTAACCAGTTTGTATTATAATCTACCTACCATTGTGCAAAGAAATGGTAGAGAAAGAAAATGCGTGTGTGTGTGTTTCTACTTGCAAAAAGTAGCTCTGTAAGTGAGGTAGGACATTAGGGCATGGCCAGCCATCTAGGTGAGGGGGTGTGACCTGCCAATCATGGAGATCCAGGACACATGTGCCCAATCCCTGCATGTAGGACCAATCAGAAAATGCTATCTATAATTCTTCTGGATGAGATGAAGCAGATTTTTAATAGGACGGCCTAGGTCTGACATCAGCCTGAGGAATGGGAGATACAAAAGTTGGTGGCCATTAACCTCATGGCCAGTGTGCGCTCTCCTTTGTGGCTCACTCTCTCTCACCCTGCGCAGTGTACTTCTTTTCCTAACTTTAATTGGCCTGCACTCACTCGCAGATCATACTTCTTTTCTTACCTTCAATAAATGTAAAATCTTGCTATCTTTTGTACCTGGCTGTCCAGTTATTTGTTCAGGACAATAAGAACCTGGAAAGAGTCTCTAGAAGGAGCCCACAGCACCCCAAAACCCAAGAACAGAAGAATATTTGAAAATTTGACAAAAGCAAGTGGTAGCAGGGGAACAGGGTAACCAGAGAGCAAAGAAAAGGATAAGACTTTTCCCTGTCTACTTCTTATGGATCTTATCAATTTCAAAACATACATTGCCACTGAAGAAAACTGGAAAGAGAAAAGCAAGGCCTTTTCCAAGGCTGTTTTCTATGGTTTTCTCAACTAGACAGTGAGGATAACTTTCGAGGTGGGCACCCTACGAGGCTGACGCTGGTGTGGAGAGGAGCAGAGGTGACAGAAGTGACACCCAGAGCGGATGGGCTGGAAGCTCAGGCAGTGGCCAGGAGGTTGGATGGAGGGAAAGGGAGAGCCATTGCTAGGGTGGATTCCTAAGACAGCCTGCGGATTCTTTAACTGACAATTTCAAAGCCTGTTAGGCTTTGTTAGGCAAGGACTAACTTTAAAATATAAGCAGTTTCAAAAAAAAAAAAATGAGAATTCACCTGCCCATCAAGATCTCCTTCTTCTCTTTGCCCACTATGCTTCTGACCCAGGTATTGTACCAGCAGCCCATTTTGTTTGGTCCTTAAATATAATATTTCACTTCATCATCCCCTTTTATCCACTGATTTCCATAAAAAGCTTTCAAATTATTAAGTAACGAAGCTCCAAAGGACCTGGCCATGGAAGTAAGTGTGCCTTAAGGTGCCAGCACATTAGCAGCAAATAAGGTTCCTGAGAATGTTGCTTTCTTAAATGGTGCTATTAAAATGCAAAGTAACAGCTCTCAGAAGCTACAAAAGCTTAACCCTTTCAATTCCTGAGAACCCCACATATTAGAGGTTTGAGGAGAGACTTGGGAATAACAGGAGGAACATTGTGTTGCTGGCTGACGCTGACAGGATGTCCCTTCTAGGAGTTAAAGATCTCCCACGCACACAGGCTGGCCTCTTCCAGCCTTCCCATGGCTGCGGAAGGACCCACGACTATGAAAATCTCTCTTTAGTTATGACTGCTGTTATGGTTTAGACCAAGAATGTCCCCCGAAGGACTGGCGCACTCATAGGCAGGGCTCTCGGACAGCTGACTTGCTGTTGGGAGGCGGGGCCTGCTTGGAAGAGGGGGGGCACTGGGGGTCTGACCTGGAAGAGAAGCTGTCTTTCCAGGGCTCTTCCCTTCATTCTTTCTGCTTCCTGGCTGCCATGATGTGAGCAGCTTTTCTCAGCTTTGCCCCTCTGCCATGCTGTTTTTGTCCTGGAGCCGGGTGCTGACCATGGACTGAAATCATGAGCCACAACAAACCCCTCCTCTTTTAAATTGTGGGTGCGGGGTATTGTGTCTTAGTGACAAGAGAGTGACTAGGACAGCTGCCCTTGTGGAGCTTCTCTTCTAGTGCATGAACAGTGCAAGGAATAAGCGAGCTAATCCGAGGAGAGGGCCAGGTCAGTGGCAATGACAAGGGTGTCCTTGAGTTCTTGGTTATATCTGCAGACTCACGCAGCCCACCTACCTTTGGGCAAAGCTTCTGGGGTACCTCCCATGCCTAGGCGTCTCAAGACTCATGCTTTATCCCTGTCTCCCTGGCAACTCTGCTTGTGAAAAAACCTTCTTGATGCCCCAGACTCTCAAATCATCCTTTCCTGTGACCTCAGTCATGCTGCACTGTCATTTGCATGGCTACTTTTCCACTCAGGTGCCTTCCCCACCAGAAGCTGGCTAGCAAAGTGCCCGTCTTCTAATTGGCACTTGATCAAATATATTGAATGAATGTAAAGAAAATGTAAAGGAAAGTTTTTATTTTCAAGTATTCTTTGTATACTGTGAGAGGATGTGGAAATTGTTATTACTACATCCCCCTAAAAAAATTCATAGGACTGACTGTCAGGCAGTGGAGATTTCACAGGTTTATACAGTGATCCGGGGGAGCAGAAGCCTCTCAAAAGTTCTCCTTTCTCAGAATAAGGTCTGACTAACGCTAGGGGCTGGTGAATGCATTGCTAGGATCTCCTTAGTTCTTCATGGGAATTTAAACAATATATTTTTGAAAGAATTAAAAAAGCCAATGTCAGTACATTATGGACTATTTCAAAGATCTAATGGAGTACCAGCCTGGGACTTCGGTGGCTGGCAGTATTTATTTACATCTGCTGGTATCCTACACAATTTTATTGTGGGCCAGTGTGGTGGAAGCTGCCACCACCAAAGTCTCTTTTCAGGAGCGAAGCACTTATTTCCCAGTGTAGGAACAATGCTCGAAGACAGCACTTAGCTTTCTGTCTTTTGCACTGGCTGGATAAAGCTGATCACAAGGTCACCTCTCTACTCCTATCACAGTGGCCCTCATAGGAGGCACCAAGGAGGCCCCAGGTAGCACACTCTGAAGGCCACTCCAGCACAGAGGGCTGGCAGAAGCCTGCCGTGGACTCCAACACAGTTAAACTTCTCCATCTACCCTTCCTGCTTCCTCTTCTGCCCTCCCACTGGCGTGGTTCCCAAGAACAAGCCCTGCTAACGTCCTGAGCTAATCTGAACTTGGATCCCACCTCCCAGGGAACCTAGTGGCTGTAGTTAGGGACCAAAAGAGATACAATGCTAAGAAATCAGTAACATTCTCACCGAGGGGAGCCCAAAGATGGGTGTGTTGTATGAAGAATGTGGCAGTGGTCAGAGACTAGCGGAGAAGTGAGTTAGCCCAAAGGACCCTGGCGTCTGGACACAAACTCTGAAGGGTCCAGGCCAGGGCCATCAGCACTGCGTCTGGGTTGTGAGCAGCCATTTCATTTCCACAAAACGGCATTACCCTTCACATTAAAGCTGTGCTCTGAATTAGCATTTTAAAGGGTTTACAGTTTTATTTGTGTTATTATTAGTATCATTATTTTGCTTTTATAGTTTTATGAGAGCTATAAACACAAGGAGTTAATATCTAGTTATTTTTGCACATATTTAAATAATAATATGATGAAAATAATTATAACTCAACCCCAGGAGTTTGTGAGCTTGTATTTGCCCTTTAAAATAGGTCCATATAGTATAGGTTGGAAATTATCCAATTTTGCAATCATGCGGTATGAAGAGCCTGGGTTTTATAGGCTCTGTGGCTTAACTGTGTAACTTTGCGCATGCTACTGAGCTCTTTGAACCTTGATTTTCTCAGCTGTACAATGGGGTGATGATATCTACCTTACAGGATTGTTGCAAGTTACAAGTGAGCTGTAAATTAATGGAGAATTCTCGCACAGTTCCTGACACATAATAAGTGCTCAATAAATGGTAGCAGGCTGTAGAGGCCTAAGAATAAAGAATGCACCTCTCTGTTGGCCCTTTTTTTTTTTTTTTTTTGTGGGTACCGGGGGGTCGACCTCAGGACCTCGCGCGCCAACAGGCACCCGTGCCGCTGAGCGATATCACCGGCCCCTTTTCCGTATGTGGGATCCGGGAGTCGAACTCGGGCCCTCGCGCTTGCAAGGCAGGCGCTTATGCCACTGAGCCATCTCACCGGCCCTGTTGGCCCTTTTTAAGCCTGGTCTGGAGAATCTGGCTGTTTGCACCTATCCCTGACAGAGCACAAGAGGATAGGATAGGGATTTAGGTAAGTTGCTTCCAACAGGAAGTCAGAGTTAAAACTGTTTAAAAGCCAACAAAAAAACAAATACTAAAGCCCTAGGCACACAAAAGTGAAAGGCTAAAAATAGAAAACTATGAAGAGTTAAAACCTAAATTTAAATTCAGAGAATTTTACATTGAAGAATTACTCACCAAATACAATGAATATTCCTATAGTAGGCTGAATAATGGCTTCCCGAGATATCCACATCTTAATGCCTGGATCCTGTGAATTTTATTTTATATCTCCGAAAGGACTTTGCAGATATGGTTACACTTGCCAGCTTGAGGTGGGGAGAATTTCCTAGATGATACAGGTAGGACCTAAATATAAGTGTCCTTGCAAGAGGGAGACAGAGAGATTTGATCAAGGAAGCAGAGGTGATGTGAGGATGAAAGCAGAGATTGGAGTGCTGTGGCCACAAGCCAAGGAGTGCCGCAGCCATGGATGAGAAGGTGGAGGAACCTCCTGAGGGAACCAGCCCTGCCAACACCTCAATTTTCATCCTATAGGACTCATTTTGGACTTCAGACCTCCAGAACTATAAGAAAACAAATTTTGTACTATTTTAAACCACAAAATTTATTGTGACAGCAATAAGAGCTAATATAATTCTTAAGATCCCTACTTAAAAAACCCTTTTGATGAATGAGTCTGGTGCAAATGAAATAACACCCATCATTGGAAAGGAGGAGTGGACGGAGCATAGCTATCCATGTCTCAAGAGTTGACCCGCGTCCTATCTTTTCACTTACTAGCTGTGTGACCTTGGGCCAGTCAGTAAGCTTCTCTGAGGCCCCTTTTAAAAAATCTCTAGAATGGAACTAAATTAATTAGCATTTCAAGTTGTGAGGATTAAATGGTAGAATACTCTATGAATCATAAAACTACTGTCATTATTATTACTGTTGTTTAAAAATCCAAATGGATGTTGTATAATCAAGATGCCACCTCTTAATGAGTTGGCATAATAATGAATCAAATGTAAATCCCATGAAAATTTGACTCAGGTGTGGCAGTTCAGTGTGTTGGTACTGAAAATCGCATGCATAGTTCTCTTGAAACTTCACACATTGAAACCAGGGCACACCTTCAATTCCTTTCTTTCATTCATCTGTCTGTCCATCCATCCGTCCATCCATCCACCCATCCATTTTGTGAATCCCCACTCTTACTTTTTCAACCCAGGCTAAGCATGGCCATGCTACTGTCACTTGGACTTCTCTCTGATAAGATGTTTTATTTTCCTCACAAAGAGAATATTGATAATCCCATCACCTATAACTATTGGGCAATTTTCCTGTACTTGAAGTTTCCTGAAATATAAATCATGGAAATAATCCATTCTTGAAACTATAACAATAAAAACAAAACATCTTTGTCTGTCTTCCTTAGCACAACACAATCTCCCAAAGCAAAAGGAACAAAACAAATAACTTCGAAATTTAAAGTTGGATTCTGTCAACAATTTTTTCCCCATTTGTAATTCAGTTGAGCATTTCCTGATTCAGGTAGCAAGGAAAGGATTGCTGTTTCGATGGAAATTATGTGTAGTTTTTTTAAGTCTTTTTTTTTATAATAGATTTTTCCTTATAAAATGTGTTCATTGTAGAAGATATAGAAAATAGGGTTAGGCAAAAGGAATACTTCAAAACAACTTACAATCCCACCACCCACAGATAACCACTTTTTTTTAAATTTTAAGCTGGAATAAAGACACTTTGGTGTATCTGAGAGCAGCATTTATAAAAATCACCATAGCAGCTTGATTCCAATGCATCAGGCGCCTGGATGCTGTACTCCATCATGCAGCGGGCTCTGCTGTCAGTGAGCAGACCTGGCTTATAAAAGTTCACATCTGAAAGTCTGAGAGATCATTGGGAATGGCTTCTTCTTCAGCCCTGCTCTGGAAAGGCCACTGCCACTCCATTGCCACCAAGCTGCCTCCATCATGCCTTTACACCCATGCGAAAGTCTCCTGACTCACTCCCTGCCTCTCTCTGTACTGCTCCCTCCTCATCCATATGACTGACCAGGCCTCTTGAAATTCTTCCTTTGGCTCTAGGTGTACATTGTCTTTTTTTTTTTTTTTTTGAGCATGGAGTACAAGTGTTCACCCTTTGGCTCTGCCTACTTCCCCAATGTCGTACCTCCCCTTCCCCTTGTCCTTATGTATACATTTTATTCCAGCTACCATGATCCCCATCTTCATCATCACCAAGCCAGCTACCAAGCACTGGGTGTGGCCCGTGTGCTGTGTGTGAGCCTGCCGCAGTTCCCTGTGTCCTCTCCACACTAACGGTCCTATTATGTCATCCCTTCTCCACACTAATTGTCCTATGAGGTGGGGCTTACAGTGAGCAAACTGAGACTTACAGAAGTAAAGAATTCACACCCATGCACATGGCTAACGAACATAGGAGCCAGAACTGGAGCTCAGCGTTCTCTGATACCAAGGCTAATCCTTACGATACCTGTCCCCTACTGAATGACTCACAGTTTCGTTAACCAGATAGGTTTTTATTTTATTATTTTAGCTTTTGTAACTTTGAGTAAAGCATCATCTCCATGAAGTGGCTTTCAACCCTTTCTCAACCAGATGATGTCTGTTTGTCCTTTATGGTACAGCACGAGCCTTCCCAACCACTCTTGGCTTCATGCCTCTGTGCCTCCGAGGTGCCCACCCTTGCCCTGTCGTGGGATGTGCTCCTGAGCCGCAGTCATCCGCTTTGTGCCCTTTACCTCCTTTCCCCACCATCGCTGCTTCAAGGGGAGGAGTAGAGTGGCATTCAGTTCCTCTCTCCATCCCTCTCCCCCACTGTCTAGCGCAGGAAGTAAGAAATAAATGTTTCATAAATGAACGAGTCAGCAGCCGCTCCTCGCACCTTCAAATAGGCTTCAACTGATCAAAACTAGGTTTGCTTATAATGTTCCTGCCAGAAGTGGCTCAGAGAAATAAGGAAAATGGAACTCAGAAAGAATTCTCTGCCAGAGCTTATCCCCGACTGGAGCCAGATAAAGGCGCCTGTCATTTGCAGGAGGGAGCTGGTCTCCCTTGTGGTTTTTGTTATGTTTAATTTTGTCACTTGGTTACTTTGTGACCCAGACAAGGGCCAGTGGTGGGGTACCTGGGTTTGGAAATTTTTGAGAGGAAAAGAGCAAAAGACAGAAAGGAGAAAACTATATCCCAGGCCTATCAGGGGTTGGCAGTGGGGGTGGGGTGGGGACAGAATGGGGGCTTTTGCCCTGGTTTGAGGTTACAGTGGCATTATCTCCAGACACAGAGATGCACCAACAAACCACGTGAAGTTCAGCTTTCAACTTTAATTACATCCTGCACACATCAATTCCATCCATGGTGAAGTATAAATGGGTATTTTTATAGTTCTAGTAAGTTATCTAGAGTAATATAATTTTATTCCATTGTATTTTTGTGTTAAAGCATTACCCCGGCTTTGTCAATCCTGTGGTAGCAGTTTCCCCCAATTGGTTTTTTTTTTTTTCTCTTCCCTTTCTTCTCTCCTTCCCTCCCCCTGTGCTGAGGAATGAACCCAGCGCCTTCTGCACGCTAGCCAAATGCTCTACCGCTGACCTACACCCTCAGCCCAACATTCCAAGAGATTTGAAGAAAAATACAGGCATTTCAACTTCTGAGAGGTTCTGACTATGCTGTTGGGTCTGAGTGAGACCTCTTTCTGGAACAGCAGTTTGCTTGATTTTGGGGAATAAGTAAAGTGTGTGTGGTGCGGAGATATGCTGGGGTTGATTTATTTGGGAGTTGATTATGAGAGCTGATTTCCCCAACTCCATGTTCAGGGATATCTCACTGGTAGCTTGAAATCAGTCATGGCAGGAGTATTGATGCCATGAGAATTGACAAACGCTACAAACCAGGGCTTTCTCTTTTTCGGTTTCCTTGTTGAACACTTAGTATCATGTTATCGTTGATGAGAAGAAGAGGGCTGTCTTAAGGCTGGAGGTTGAAGGTATTTTTCTGGCTTGATGATAGTGAACATACAGATAAGGGAGGCCTCAAGAAACCTACTTTGAAGATATAAAGAGCAGCTAGGTTAGTGATACATGCCTGTAATCCCAGTACTCTGGGAGGCTGAGGCAGGAGGATTGCAAGTTGAAGCCTGTCTATTAAGAAAAGAAAAGAAAAGAAAAGAAAGAAAAGAAGAGAAAAAAAAGGGTTAGGGATATAGCTCAGTGTGAAGGCCCTGGGTTCAACCCTTACTACTGAAAAAAAAGTCAGCAACCAGACTCATGGGCAGAGCTATATCTCAGTGCTTCCCAAACAGTCGTGCTTCACAATTAACTGGAGACTTTGTAAATCTACTTATGTCTCGGCCCCACCTCAGAGGGTTTGATTAAGAGTGTCTGGATAGAACGCAAGATCTGTAGTGTTCTATAAAGTCCTCAAGGTGGTCCGGCCAATGAAACAGAAAATGGGAATTTTTGTTGTACTCTTGAGGTATTAAGACACTCTTGGAAGAAGATAGTAAGTGGAGCCTAGGAGGACATTGGTGTCTTAAACAGATCCACTGTTCATGAAATGCCTCTGTCACCTCTCACAGCTTGGTGAGGTCTGGCTTAAGATGCTGATGGGTGTACAGTGGTACCTCAGTTCATGAATTTGATTCTTTCCCCGATTTGGTCGTAAACTGAGTTGGACAAGAACCAAATCAAATTCAATGGTTAGGTTCAATATTGACCTTGTGGGGAAATTTGATTCCATTCTCAGTTTGGTTTGCAACCAGGATCGTGGAGAGAATTGAGTTTGTGAACTGAGGTACCACTGTAGTCGTGCAAGGACAAAATGAGAATAAGATCATGAAATGCTATGGGGGAAAAGCTATAGTTTGAAAAAGTTCTTGCACTTACACAAAGCTTATCAGATATACTCCTCTGAAATGGACTTAGGCCACCGTGTCACCTGTCAATGAGTTCCTGGTGGACTTCACAGGACAATAAAGTATCTTACAGTGCCCCCATGACTCTAGAAGCCATAGCAGCTGGGAGTGGCCCTATTCCTGAGCAAGAGCTACTGGCTTGGGTTGGGTAAGACAGGGACTCAGGGCCTAAATCCTTGAAGAGGGCTGGAAGTGACCAGAAAGTTAGTGGTGGCAGTGACCAGGAGAACAGGCTGGTGTGGCTGGATGCTAAATGGAGTAGGGAGCATCTCATTTTTCAGAGCTGAGATGTAAGAAGATGATGGGCATGAGGCAGAGCTGACCCTTCGTTTTGGGCTGAGTGGGGCGTGCCCCTCACTTGAGAAGATTGGGGTGGTGGGGTGTGGAGAACAGGCTTCTGCTCTGGAGGAGATGGAGGGAGACCTGTGTCACGGGGTTGAGGAGGGAGGAGAGCTCTGATGATCCATTAGGATCACCCAGACACTTCCCATTACCCAAAAAAATCAGTGACTCCACCCAGAGTGGGATCTGACCTTTGCTGCCATGGCTCTCTTGCTCCATATTATTGTATATCAGTCACCCAGTTTGTTACAATGTATTATAATTTTAAAAAGTATGTGTATGTCCTATGTCCAAATTTCATGTGTAAGAGAAACAGCCTTGGCCTTGAAATAAGACAGGCCTGGTTTTGAAATACAGAGTGGTTATAAGAACAACTCTATCTACTCTGTTGGTTCTAGTAAAGAATAAATCAGGAAGCGTCTACTCTAATGTCTGAGATACAGGTTCTGAGTGGACCTTGACCCTCCCTCCTTGATTAAATCATCTTTGTTTTCGCATGTGTCACCATTCGTGGATTCATGAAGGTGCACAATATATACTGGTTGAATGAATGAATGAGTAATTAAATGAATGAATTAATAAATACCAATTTTCACAATGACATGTTGTTGAGGAAACCCGGTGTACTCTGCCATGGAGAGAAGGATGTCTCTTGGAGGTCTTTTAATTTAGCATTTAGTCCAGGCTGGGTCCTTTGTCCTATTTCAAGGTCAGGGCCATTTCTTTGTCCTGACCTTAGTATAATGAGCCATGAAAAGCTTGATGCTTTTTTCTATTTTAATCCTTCTGTCCATTTAATGGGCTATATTTTCTCTGGAAACAGGAGCATGAACATCACCAAGATAATGGGTGATAACATTAACATTACCACCAACATGATCCAGATATTATTCAATTAAAGCAATAACTCCTAATGCAGGAGAAATTGTTTTTCTCTTAAGAATCTAATTCAGTCATCAGCTCACCATCATATTCAAATGACAGAAATTACCTTCAAGTCATAGATCTGTAATGTGATGTTGAAATGGATTTCTAATTATATTTTATGATGCTGTATTATAGATGGTCCTGAGGTCAGAGTTTATAGCTTGTTGTGTTTTTCATTTTCTACCACTAGGCAATACGAATTCCCTTTCAAATATATAATGAACAGAAATTAGACATTTGGAGAAGGAAACCACTTCAAAGAATCACACAGCCTAACAATGTCACCTTAGTAGAAATAATATTTTTTTAAAAAAAGGACTATGATTGTTACTTAAATTTAACTCTGGCCACTCTGAAGACAAGATAGGGAAGACATATTGCCTTCCCGCAGTTGAATTCAAGAACTTTTCACCTAAGATGTTGGCTGAACCATGTTCGGAGTATGGTCCTTTCCTTTCCTGGTCCAGAACTATAATCATGATGGCCTGTTCAGAGGAGATCAAGCAGTGCAAGTGTCTCATCCTGCCCAAACTCTCAGATGGAAGAGACATGTCTGACAGTGAGAAAGAGGAAAGCCAAGTGGGCACCGTGCAAACCCATGGGCACTGGGCGGCACAGCCTTCACGTGTAGGAGAGTCCTTCTGAGAAGCCATGATCTTACCAGAACATCACCCAGGAGACATCGAGGTGAAGCAGCAAGGCTGAGCTGAGTGGATTTAATGGGCACAGCCACAGGGCCATGGAGCTGCCCATGTCAAATGCATTTACCTTCACTATGGAACTAGACTTGCCTTGCAGAACAAAGCGTAACACCAGGGGCTCATATTCTCCTCTCACTTAGATTGTAAGAAGACCTGACACACTCCTCCTTTCTGACTGCTCTTTTCCCAGAAGCCACGTAGACCACTTCTTTCTCTCTACATCTTTTTGTTTTAGCTAGGCTCCAGCATGACACAAACAGGTGGCAGTTTTATAACAAACATTTGACTTTCGAGAATGCATTCTAGTTGTGATGACTGGAATTTGGCCATTGCTCCTCTATGAGCCAGATCTCAGGTCACTGCTGCACATGGTTTAACTCATACCTTCTGCAATGATTCTTCCCCCTGTGGCTCTCAGAGGGGGCCTGTTCTCATTAGGGGGCCCCTTACCAGAGCTCCATAGTCTACACTTTGAGTTAGAGAGAGATTGGAACTAGGAGAACAATTTTCTTCTTAGTTTGAATTTAGCTGTTCAAGTTTTCTAGTCAAGGATGAACTTCCTGCTGCTTTTCAATAAAGTTGAATGTGATGGCAGCAGGTAGGAGCATAGCAATGAAAAGAAATAGGGAGATTCCATAAATTAATATTCTGTACTTCGAAGTGGTTAGATGAATAGTTCCAGCGCAGGTGGTAGTGGGTGGGGGACGGGGTGGTGAGGTGGTGGGAAGGATGGCTTTCTACACTCAGCCAGCACAGAAAGAACCAGAAGGCAGGAATAAAATCAGAGAGCCCCAGAGCAAGGCCAAATGCTTCCTTAGCTACACTGTGCTCTCTTCCCACTTATCCCACCAAGGGCTTCGTTTATTTTTCACAGCACAGAGCAGAATTTGGCCCCCCACTCTTTAGAGTTCATGGAATAGAAAAGTTATTCTATCCCAATTGTCAACAGAGCTCATTTTAACCTCACAGGCAACCAGGAAAACAAATCATGACAGAGAAAAGAAACATCTATTTGCAGTTTGCTTTTCTAGGCTGAACCTAATGCAGCTCTGACCTGCTACAAGACTGTCACGCAGCTTTCCTTGCCGCATGGGACTGAATGGATGGAAGCAGGAGCCATGGCTCAGGTAACATTTCATGAGTCTCAACGCAATGCTGTTGCCTACCTGTCACCAGGACCAGAAATATATTGGCTGCGAAGGCAAAACTAACACCCGAGCACTCCGGGAACAAATGCCCCTCTGATTTGGGGCTGACACTTCATTCATTCACCACCCATTTATTAGGTGTCTACTATGTGCACCAGGTGCCGGGGACACAAAGATGATTAAGACAGGGTTCCTATGTTCAAGGAGCTCATATTTTATCAAGGGGACAGATGGGAACACATAATGACAAGTCAGGGAGATACTGGCCCCAGGTGCTGGGCTGCAGTAAGGAGGAGCTGTTCATTCTGTCTGGAGTGGCTGAGTTTTCACTGGGTATTTCACAAACTATTTGACATAAACAGGATGCAGACTCTCTGTGGGATCAAAAGAAGCAGCAGGAGGGAAGAGGAGATAAGGTATCTGGCATTCCCAAGTCTCCTAGCTTCCATCTCCTGGTATGGAACAGTGCTGAGAGCTACTGATGTAAGTCAGTGAAGACCCTGGGGCTGTCATTAAACAAAACACAAGAGGGCAGAACTGTTTTTGTTTCAGCACAAATTATTAGCTGGAGTGTGGATGTGATGATCACATATTCCATTTTTTGAATACTTAGGTGACCATGGTTTGCATCTTTAGAATGTATGGGAGTCATGAGGAAGGCCTGTGGGCCCTGCCCCTACGGCTCCCTATGGTGTGGGTGTGAGTGGCTCTCATGGACAATCTGCAGTTCTAAGTTCCCAAGGGAGAACCAGTGACCCACACACTGCTTGCCACACAGTGAGGGGTCCGTAAGAAATAGTTATTAATAGCATTAGGCACTGTGCTTAGCGCTTTACCTAAAATAGCTAGCTTAGTCCTCATGATTATCTTTATTTTATACATAAGAAAATGGAAAGTCAGAGAGCTCAGTATTTTGCCTATGATCACAGAGGTAGTATATAGCAGAAATCATATTTAAACCCAAGTCTTTTGGAGGGGAAAAATGCATTTTGCCTATTTTGTCTTTGTAGTAAAGGAGAAGGCTGTCTGTCTTTTTCTTTGTTTGTTTGTTTGTTTGTTTCTTTCTTTCTTTGTTTTGATACAGAAGCTAAAGAGATCTAACAATAAATAAGTGAAGTCTAAACCCATAATACTCATTCCATTTCAAATATTCCCTCAAATATATTATTAAAATTATTCCTCAAGAGCCAGTGGAAAACTATTTATTTCTTGAAAATAGTTGTAAAAATACATGGGAGCAAAAGCTGGCTGTGCACTGAGCCCAAGAAACCTCCTGAGGCAGCAGCTCTCAATCCTTTTTTAAAGGAAGGGAACACATTTTGTTAAACAAAAGTGTGCTCAGAGCTCAGAGCAGATATATAAAGCAGACCGGAACAAGGCTGCTTTCAGACCCATGGAGCAGGTGCCGGCGTGGGCTGGAGCGATGGGGCGCTGTGAGCACTTGGCAGGAGGATGGGAAGAGCGCTCCCCACGCAAGCATCACTTGTGACACGAGTGATGCCCTGGCTGACCTACTGCTGCAAATGGGCTACAAAAACAGACCAGTGAGTTTCTCAGAACCAGGGAGAAGGTGGAAGGAGTTCTGGCGAACAGCCCTGACACACGCCGCCTGCTCCAAGGGAAGCGAGTCCCCCGTGCCTCTGTGGGGTGGGTGGGTTCGTTGGGTCGGGCTGATGTTGCAGAGAGACCTGCCTCGTGGTGATGGCTCTCACACCATGAGCGGACGGTTGGTGAGCCATTTGGTGAACTGTTCAGCTCATTCCTTGAATCAACTCATTGTTTTGCAGTCTTTGTAAAGTTCAGAGTAAGGAACCCCATTGGAGGTTTCTAAGGAGAACGATTCTACCAAACGAACTCAGTGGGTGATTTCCATTACTATCCAACTGTGGGAAGAGATTAAATAAGCAGCGGCTCCTCATAGCATGCTTCTGCACATTATTTACTTCTGTGTGGGCGAATGGCCCAGTACAGCTGTGATCAGAGTCCCCTCTGATTTTCCACCTAGCCCCAGAGGCAAAGGTCCTATGCTTGTACAGGGCTGGTTCACAAAACTTCCCAGGTAGCGACTTTCTTATTTAGAGTTGAGTTTTCATCCACCACCACCACCACATTTCTTTTTGAGCTATCAAGAGAGACCAAGAAGCAATTGTCCCCAATGCCCATGCTACTTATCTTCTATTTGGTAATAACTTGCAGCCAGGTATGGCCACGTGACTGGCATGTAGCCAACGTGATGCAGACAGAAGGGGTATAGATCAGCCTTTTACAAAGAAGCTGTTTGTCCTCCACTCTTTTTCCCACTGCTTAAGGAGATATAGCAACTGAAGCACCTGTTCTGGACCAGATATGGGAGCCGAGTCCAGCAGAAGCAGATCACCAGCCTTGTGTCATCACTTCTGGGCTGTCAGCTATGAGGGAAACAATTTTCTATCTTGTTTAAATCATCCTACTTTTGGTCTCTTTGTTATAACAGCTTAGTTTATAACCAATATGTAGCTCCAAGATGACTAACTTCTTGGGTCCTCTTCCTACCAGGATGTGGGGTCTCCATTCCTTCCCCTTGAACTTGGGAGGCTTTCTGATTGCTTTGGTCAGTTCCTGGGCCCAGGCCTTATGACAACAGCAGGTTCCACTTTCTGTCCCTTGTAACACTGTCTTTGAGAACCCTGAGCCATCACATGAGGAACATGAGTCCCTGAGACCACCCTGCTGAAGATGCTCTGTGAAGGTACTGCAGTTGCCGGTCCCAGCCTTCTCGACACCCCTTCAAAGTTTCAGATATGAGCGATGCCGTCTTGGACCATTTAGACCAGCCTGTTTGTCATCTGACTGCCACAGGTAACCTGGCCAATGGCACTCGGAGAAGCAGAAGTCACCCAGGCCACATGAAGAGGCAGTGGGTGGAACTACAATTCTGATCTTGTGCCCAAGAAGTGAACCATTGATGACACATTAAAAATGGCTGAGTGGAAAGATGCAAGGGTCTTGATCTCTGACGTCATCAACGAGCCACCCTGTGTACTAACCTTGGAATCACTTATCTCCAAACTTCCCCTTTAGTGAGACGGTAAAAGTCTATTCTGTATAAGACACTCTTGGTTAAGTTTTCTGTTACTTATGGCCTTTAAGCATTCTAAAAAATGCACCCTCTAACAATCTTGTCTTTTAGGAACTTTGTCACAGGAAAGAAAGGACTTAGATGGGCCCGAGATCACACTCTGACTTCCGTATCATCAGTTTGCCAGTTGAGAATGGGGCAAAGCTTGCTCCACCAGCCTGGCTGATTTATCCTGAGGAAGCCCTCCAAGGCTCTCCAGGAATTTGACACACAGTGTCCAATTAGTCCAGCCCAGTGGCTGACACAGCACGTAGTATTCCAGGGCACAACATCTCACTTACCTTCCCTTTACTTCCTAACATGGACAGATAAGCCACCATTCCTCTGGATGCTAAGTATATCAGTTTCCTGTGTAGGAAAATCTCTGGAAATTCACTTGGGTCTTTTCTCTCCTCTTAATATCTTTGAAAAAAGAAGCACATACGGGTAGCCCTTGAGCTCCTTGCTACGAGCATTGTTCTCTAGTCCAATGGTGAGTTGGCTGTGAAGGGAACCATCTGCCTAAGCAAGACTATGTTTTTATTTTGTACCATCACCTTACATGGGGCCAGGGAGTGGAGAACTTCAATCACCTCTGTGACTCCTGGATGGATAATGAAGGGAATTTTTCAGCAGCTTCCTCATCCCAGATTTGGTCTGGCTAGAGACAGGGGTTCTATGGGCAGAGACCTGAGGGCTAGATGGGGGAAAGGACTAAAAAATCAAGGAAGGGAGCAGAGCCAAAAGCCATGTAGAAAAGATGATGAGCTCTATGAGACCCATCTTTGGAAGTCATCATATTGAAGACAGCCAGAAACATGTCTGGGAGGAAGGATTTGGGACCGGACAAATGTAATGAGGGATAGGGAAACCACTACGGGGGCATTGAGAAGGATGTGCCTCTGTGCACACATGGGTCTGCTGGAACAGCCTAGAACCGCTGCTTGAGTTTGCCGACATCTGGGGGCAGAGAGCATGGGTACACTGGCTGGATCACCTAAAAATCTGAGGGAACGGTCTTACAGAAAGCTTACTTATACCACAAGATGCAACTTGCTCATGAAGTCTTTGTTAATCCAGCCAATGGAGCTCTATTCATATGGAATGTGGCTATGACCTGACTACAGTATTTGTTTCAATTTCTCTGGTATTACAGCCAATCAATTATTTGGCTATTTCCCCAAGTGGACTGAAGGACTTCTGAGGGGAGAAACTGCTTCTTATTCTTCCTTCATAGCATATGCTACCGTGCTTTATACACAGAAAGTGCTCAATGAATATCTTTGGATTAATTACTGCTGTCAAGCTTTTGGCTTGTTTTTCTGTTAGCATTTATAAATGGATTGGTGATGTTTTTGACAGTGCATTTTTCTCTAAATGACATAATCATCACAAATACATCATCAAGGAGCCAAAAATAAATCTTAGGCAGAAGAGTTAAACATATATAAGAAAAAGAGTGAGGGTAGGGGTTGGGAAACAAGAATTTGGAGGCTGAAAGTTTCTCTCTGTCTCAGGGCAGCTCTGTGAAAATGAATGCCCACCGAACACTTCACCAGCCTTTTCCTACACAGAATGTTTTCTGGCCGTTTTTCTGCAGTGCCTCGCCTATTTGGACACAGAGTTTCATTTATTAATGAAACATAATTGGGCCCCATTTCAAAAGGATGAACAAAGCCTGTTTTGTTGTTCTATTCAAAAGCAGGGTTGAGTCCGGGTCACAGTGTTTGTCAGCATCTCGGCTTCCAGGCCCCGAAGGCTTGGATGCTGTAGGAGGACAATTGGGGGCCAGTTGGTCAATTTCCCACTCCCAGGAGCCCCTGAAAGGGACTCTCCTGAGCTCTGGGGCCTGGGTGTTCACTGACTACGAATGCAAGATCTACATTTCCATGTCCCTCTTGGCAAGAAGAGTCTAGCTGGCTCCGTGTCAACTCTGTCATTTCTCAGAGCATAGATCATCTTCTGATGATCCATCCACACACTGAGCGCAGACACTGGATAGAGCTGGAGCTTTTTCTTCAAAAGCCTCCACTGTCTCCCCACTGCTTATCTGCTACTTCTGAAAATACTGACAGACAATGAAAAACAGGCAGCCCATGAGAACACTGTAACATCTTCTATTTATTGAGGACAGACACTGCGTTAAGGACTCTACATACATTATCTGTGATCCTCACAGAAGGAAATAATCTGATCCCTACCGATAGGGAGAGTGACGTCAGAAGTCAAATTACTCCATCAAAGTCACAAAGATAAATCAGTGGTGGAATCTGGTTGAGAATTTAGGTCTGATTCTATATATTAAATATTAAAAGAGATTAACTTACATGGAATACAAACTTAATTACATACCAATTGACTGAAAATCTCAGTAAATACCATGATACTTCATAATAAAAATATCAGATACCCCGAACGACACAAATAGGTAGAAAAACACTACTAAACAGAAACGGATGAAAAAATTTTTAAAAATTTTCAGAATACCCAAAAAAGAAAGGTACATAGACCTAAGAAGTCCTTCTAATTTCTAAGGAGCAAATAATTTCCAAGCTCTGCCAACTGTATCAAAACACAGAGAAGGCTGGGCTCCATCTGGTTCATTCTATGTGACAAATTTGATCTTAATAGAGATTACTCCAGGAATAAAAATCAATAAAAGATTAACGTTATATTAACATCAGGTGACACAATCGATTTTAACACAAGTCAAAAGAATTGATAAAACCTTTCATAAAAAATAAAATAAAACCTTTCATATTTCAAGCAACATAGTTTGCTACCTTACTGTGATGAAGATACCTATTTTAAAACATGAACTAACAGTGGAATAACACTAGAAGCTTTTCTTTCAAAAAATAGGCCAAAGCAAAAACATCACCACCTTATAACTTAATACTGCTTTAGGCAAACCACAACAGATATGAAGAACAACTGGAAAAGAAGAAAAATCTATTTATAAAAACTTTGTTGTCCATTTCAAACTAAAGTAAGTTTAGAAAGAGGAATGATTGAGTATTCAAATGAAAAAAATAGTATATTATATACAATATTTAGCTACATACTATATTCACTATGTACACTATATTATATGCATTATTGTACACAAGCAATAAACATCTAGAAAGCATACACATATCATAATGTAAGAATATAAGGTGCTGAGAATGTATACATTGACTTAAGAAATATAAAGATGACATATTTAAATTAAAATCACCTATTTTAGAACTTGACGACGATTCTAACATTTATTAGGCAAAAAAAAAAAATACCAAGAGTATAAAAAGATTTATTAAAAAAACTGGAGAAGGGGCCAGTGAGATGGCTCAGCGGCATAAGTGCCTGCCTGGCAAGCGCAAGGGCCCGAGTTCGACTCCCGGAACCCACATAAGAAAAAAGGGCCAGTGATATCGCTCAGCAGCACGGGCGCCTGCTGGTGCACGATGTCCTGAGGTCAACCCCCAGTACCCACAAAAAAAAAAAAAAAAGAACTGGAGAAGACTAGCACAATAAAGTCTACACGTATTTTGAAGCATGAATAATTAAGATAGCAGAGCACTTGTGTAAAACCAGATATAAAGAAGAGGAAAGGAGCATTAGAAGCATTGAAGTAAACTAACATGACAATGCTAAATGATGGGCAAATGAAACATTATTTAATAAGTGATGATGCTATCAATTTAAAGCCATTTACTATCTAAGCATCTACCGAGTATGCTCAGATGAATCAAAGAGATAAATCCATAGAACACCAAAGGAAATAAGAATCGAGATTGCATCAGATCTTAGGAACTATGTATATGAACTGTGAAGAACTTCTAATGGCTTGAAGCAAAAGAAAAAACAATGATGGGGGGCCGGGGATTTAGCTCAGTGGCGTAGCGCCTGCCTGGCGAGCATGAGGTTCTTCTACTCCTGGTAACCACCTCACCCCCCCAAAAAAGAAAAGAAAAAATGATCATGGAAGAGATAAAAATATTCAACTGGGTAATATTTAACATATTTTAATAATAAAAATATAAGAAAAGAAAAGGAACATACTGAGAAATATTTGTATCCAAATTGTACAATCAATAACACATAAAGGAATTTGTTAAAATCAAGAACATGTTTATTGCTAGAAAAAGTCACCTATACAAAGATATTACACACAGCATTATTTTGAAGAGCTAAAAATAAAAGTCAATATAACAATAATGGAAGAGCTAAATAAATTAGGGCCCACCTATTACTCCAATCAAAGAGAGGGACAGGAAGTAGGGGAGGAATGGCAAAGCATGGGGACTTGGGCCAACTGGAGAGTTGGACTCAGCCAAAGGCAACCCAAAAAACCCACCTCAAAATCCCCAAAATAAACCCTATACAATACACTTGGATTTTGTGGAATCTCTTTGATTGGAGCAATAGGTATGGGGCCCAGATTCTGTTCCCCCTTAGACCTACACAGGAGCATTAGCTTTAGGGGGCCCTAGGAGTCTCCTAAACCCCATGAATCAGTCAGAAAGCCCTGGGTAACAGGAAGCCTCACAAGGATTCTAAATAGAGAAGTGACCCAGTTAGATGAGCAGGGTCAAACCATGGTAATTTAAAAGACTACTGTTGTCCATGGGCTTTTAGCATGTGACCTCTGTAAAATGTTTCTTGTAATATTGGTGTAATCATTAGTTTTGCAAAAATGAAATTCAGATTCAAGGAAGTAGTCACAAAGAAGTCATGTTTTGTTAACACAGAGCTGCTGAAATTGGTTGCAACTTTATCTTTGAATTCCTTCTGAATAAAGCTGTCTGGGAAAATGCCAAGTTGCTATCTGGTGGTGAATTAAACAGATATGCATCCATCCATCAAATATTTATTGAGTGCCCACTGCATGCCAGGCCCTGAAGGAAGATGGAGGAGGATAGAGACAAGACAGGAACCCTATCTCCTACAAGTCTGCACTCTTCCAAGATTCAGACACCCATAACAGTACCACATGCATCGACACACACACCGATGCTATGGGAATGTGGCTAATCACTGCAAAAGCAGAAGAGTAGCACTCAAAAGGTAAAATGTGAACCCCATGTTAAAACAAAGATACAGATCTACCTGGCAGAGAAGAGGGGAAGGAGGACACTCCGGGCAAAGGAAACAGAAGGAAGGCTTTAACCAGTCAGAGACTGGGTTGTATGGCTGTGCTGGGGAAAGACTGAGAGGTCTTAAAATTAAGTACACGGAGGACCTGGCCAGGATTTTATCCTGCACACTAGTTGATGTGGTCTGGCTATGTCCCTCAAAGTTTATGTATTGAAAACTTAACCCCCAAAGTGACAGTGCTGAGCAGTAGGACCTTTAAGAGGGCATCAGGTCATGAGCGCGCCCTCACAAATGGATTAATGTTGTTACCACGAGAGTGAGTTTGTTGTGAAAGTTTGGTCCTTACCAGCTTGCTCTCTCCCACCCTCTCCACCCTCTCCTCTTGCTTTCTGCCATGGGAGACATGGCCAGATGCTGGCACCTTGATTTTGGACTCCCCAGCCTCCAGAACTGAATTCTTTCTGTATCTGGTCTGTGAAACTGTGTTATAGTAATTTGAAATGGACTAAGACCAGCAGTCCTTCTTAAACTTTGTTTCTAAGGGTATTTAAATCTAAAACCATTTTTTAAAAAATTAAGTTTATTGGTACCATTTAACTATACATCATGATCACATTCATCATAGAGAATTTGTACCTGTACATGATATATCTTGATTCCTCTTTTTTTCCCATTCTCCTCCCCTCCCTTCAACCCCTCTTCCCCTCCTTATTTACAAAGCCTATTGTTTCCATTTTATCTAAAACCCCGTTACTGAGAATCTTATTTGGAAGCCTCCCTTGCAAAACAGAGAGGAAAGGAGGGCTAGGAACTGAGGGGATGTGCCCGTGAGCTATGCCTTCCCCCTTTGGTCTCTGTGGAAGGCTTAGCCCAGGGCCCCATGGAGAGGTGAAATCCATAGCTAAATATAGCAAATAGGAGCCACATAAGAATAGACAAGGAATGGCTCAATCAGACATGCAGGAGTCACACTGTGGAAATTTAGAAGATTATTCTTCCACCAAAGATAGGCCTGGGCAGTAATAGTGAAAACATCTTGGACTTCTGATTTCATTTTCTTTGTACTTGAGTTGCTAAATATTATGGATTTTAGATTTCCCTGGAACGATTGTTCCAATTTTTGAAAAGTGGAGAGGAAAAGTCCTCTGTGTTGGTGTCTCCCCTGATGTCAGGGAACCAATATTAATATGTCAAGCCACGTGGTGTTTTCCATACTTTCTTTTAACTCAGTGTATAAAAATCTCTGGGCGGAGGTGTTGTATCCTGGGGGTATTGATTCACAGACTCTGGGCAACAGGGACCTGTGGGTCACCTTCTTCCCAAAGCTCCTTTGAGCCACAACTCTCGCCTTTGAGCCAGTGGGTCAAATTACCTGGGTAGATGTTGGCCAGGAGCAGGCAGATTCTTAGGAGCTTATAAATTTGTTTTCTTTCAAAGCTCAAAGTCTCCATCTGACACCTTCATTCTGGATGACTGTATGCCTGGGCATCTGGTACAATGCCGTTTTGAATGGACATCTTGATGTACAATAAACATCTTAAGGATATTTACATGAAGGATATTTACATTGCACATTTCTCTTTCAGAGGATAAAATATGGAGATACCTCTCAATAAAGCAGGTGCCGCTGTTTCTTGCCAAGTCCTGCCTTGGGTGTTAAAAACAGCCCACCTAACAGCAAGACCCACGAGTGCCAGCAGCTACGTCTGTGTGTGGGACTAATAGAGCCAAACAAAATATCTTCTAGAGAGGTGATTAGGTGATATTAAATGTCGAGCTCTCAATGAATTACCCTCAGAGGTTTCATAAAACAGAAACGCGGTCTAGTTTCTATTACTGCTGTGTCAAACAAAAACATTTTTTGCCTGCTCCTTTGCAGAGAAATGTAACTATTGGCTTTTGATTTTGCAATACATTTTAAAGAGGCATTAGGGGAGAGACAAACCCCCTAAATCAGGAGTTCTTGAGCCTGGCGGGGCTGGATGAGATTTTCTGGGGCTTGAGGGCCGCCTTTGCTTGTTTTCCTGTAACCTGGCATTTATCTTTTTTGCATGGGGAAGAGTGGACTGAGGCTGATTATAGGCAGAAACTATTATTGCGAACACAGCACAGGTTAACAGCACCACAGCTTCCAGATGACTCTGTAAAGGACAGTGCCAACGCCTCTGCTCAACTCTGTCCCACGTAATCAGTGACAGGTAGGAGACTATAGTGAGATGGCCTTGAAACTTGGGTTAGCGATTACCCTCTGAGAGTTGAATGAGCAAAATAATCCATGATATTAGCGACCTGTAGAAATCACGGTAAAAGGCAGGATGCTTCCCAAAGGGTTAAGCACCATGGGTCTGGTCTGACTGAAAGTGAAAGAAACTGAACATTAATCCATTAATCCATGAGTTTGGCTCTAAAGGAGGAAGAGTTTAGCTGAGGGGTGGGTCCGAGTAAACTTGGAATATAGAGTCCTGGAAACAGACGTTGGTGGAGTGGGACCGGGTGTGGTCAGGCAGGCAAAGCTGTGCGGGGTGCGAATCCTGGCCGTGAGAAGGTGTTAGCTTCCTTCCGCCCCCACCTTCCTTCCATAATTCCATTTGACACGTTCATTGAGTGACACTTCGGCCACTCCCTGCCCTCAGTATGGAGGCAGTGGGACAAAGAACATGACAAAAAGGCTCTTGTGTTTGTGGAACTGCATGACGCTCAAAACTTGACAAAGGTACAGGGTTGTTTCCGAAAGCAGGAAGTACTATGAAGAGAATATGAGGGATGACTGGGGGAAGGAGAGAAGAATTTTATGAAGAAAGGATGTAGGCAATGCTTCCCAAGTCTCCTTGATCCCTCTCTCCCTTCAGGGACAGCCCAGAGCACAGGTGGAGGGCTCTGTCTACCAGCAGAGCATCCTCGCTGTCAACAGCAAGGCAGCAACTGGTACGGTAATGAGTCTTCCGTAAGCTGGGGATGCTGACTTCGGTACCACATACACCACAAGCATTCGTTCAATGCCTATTTTCATTATTCTTGTTGATGTTATAGGTCCCTTCTGCCACACTCAGGGACATCTCCTCAGTGACTGACATTTGTGAAGGGATGTCTTTGATTCATGCTTGCTTCCTACAGTGTACAGTCGGAGCTTGTAATTTAGGATATCAATCCATATTACAATCTAATCTTGCCAGAAAATCACATTAAAGGGAAATTAATTCCACTTTAGACTATGATATATCTCCAAGCAAGTCAACATAATGGAGAATTTATCCATCTTGTAAGTGAAAACACTCTTGTAGCTTAATTATAAGAGAATGAACTAAACAAATTAGAAAAAAATGATTTCTCCGTCATCTCATTATCTAAGTTCCCAGTGAATTCTTTGTTTCTCCTTTATTAGGCAGTGCCATTGGATAGTCAACTGCTAATGAAGTCATAGCTTAAAATTAGATACATTAGATTTTGTCCTAATAATAATAATCACTCATCGAACCCTTATGTGTATTCACTCAGTTGTATTTCTTTCTTTTTTTTTTTTTTTTTGTGGGTACAGGGGGGTCGACCTCAGTACCTCGCGTGCCAGCAGGCGCCCATGCCGCTGAGCGATATCACCAGCCCCTTTTTTCGTATGTGGGTTCCGGGAGTCGAACTTGGGCCCTTGCGCTTGCCGGGCAGGCGCTTAAGCCGCTGAGCCATCTCACCGGCCCAAGTTGTATTTCTTTCCTCAAGTTTCAAACTTGTACTATGGCATTGGCAGTTTTATTATCCCAATTTTACAGATGAGGAAACAGGCTAAGAGTGGGTAGGTAATTTACCAAAGCCATACAGATGGTACATGGCCATGAAGGATTCAAACACAGGTCTGTTTCACTTCAGAGCCCAAGCTCTTCAGCTACCATTCTCCAGAGATCTCTGTTTTAGAATCTGGGCCACTGTAGGTTACTATGAATTCTTTATATAACTTTAAGACAAATCACCAAAAGTGAAAATGAAGAAACAATCCAAAAGATCTTTAAATAAAGACTTTTAAGATGCATGAAGTCAACAAAGAAATCTTACAGAAGCTAATTAAATGCTTGAAATATTATCTTCTTTTCTATAGATCTGATGTAAAGTAAATGATTATACCTCTGATTTTTCACCTTTTCCTTCTTCTTCCCTGCCACAAATATCAAATTCCTAGGGTTGAAAGTGCTATGAAAGGCACTGAGGTCTTCAACATTAATAATTCAAAGTCCCTGGTCTCAAGAGGCTTACACTCTAATGCATAAAACAAGCCATAAGCTTGAACATTCTATTAGTTAGAGAAAGGTATGGAGCCATACATGAGTTTAGGGGCGGAACACGTAACCTAGAGAACAGGATGGAGCACAAAGATTCCTGGAGGTGGTGGTTCTTGAGTGGTGTGTTTGAGGGTTGGTAGTTGCCAGCTGGGTGGGAGAAACTGTTTAAGGAAAAGGGAGCAGCATGTGGGAAGGCACAGAACATGGTCTGTCTGGGGGACTAAGCAGTTTGGAAAAGGCTGGTGTAGCAGACACATGTGGGTGACCAGGAAGGAATGAGGCTGCAGATGTGGATAGGTCAGTCCAGAAGGAATGCTGGAGGCCAGGCCAAGGCGCTTGTGCTTTATGCTGTGAGCTAGGGGTGCCCCGCAGAGGGCTTGCGTGCTGTGGAGATGGAGGCAATCTTGCAGCAGGCATGCTGGGGATCATTAAGTGTGAATGAACCTCCAAATGTGAACGTGCACACTGGTAGAAGAAAAAGGGAGTAGGTAGGGGGGGCACTGCTGAGAGCACTGGGGAGGGACTGGGCAATTTAAGTGACAGATGACGTGATCAGATTTGTGTTTAGAAAGCTCTTTCTTGCAGTAGGTCTGGAACATGGGCTGGGCGAGGCGAGCAGAGACTGGAAAGAGCCAGGAAGGGAGGAGGGATGAGAGAATATTAGGTTTATGTAAAAAGAGATGAGGCCCAAATCAGGGAAAAAGAGGAGGAAGAAGAGATATTTTAGGGCTTGGTACATGTTGGCGATCAACTGCTGTGGGGAGAAGCAGAGTGGTGTGGGGTGACTCCTGCGATCTAGGGGGTGGTGCTAATGTGAAAGGAATTTTTATGTAAAGTAATTAACTATAAAGATACCAGAGGAATAAACTTATTCTCTCCCCTGAAAGGATTATTGGAGCCTAGCACCTATGTGTCTCCCTAAGAAAGTCTCCAAGGGGCTGCGCATCTCTTGAGTATCTCCAGACAAATGTGACCTTGAGGCCAAGGCTGTCAGCCACTGACTCATTTCTGAATCCTGATTGCCCAACGCACAGCTGATGCTTGGGTTCCTAGGAGATCTGGACTGAAGAGCCGCCATCCCCAAGTAGTAGATTGCATTGCGAGACTTTGGAGAAGCTTATGGATCCCAGTTACTCAGGTAAGCACGAGAGCAGGAACAAATTCAAGCCCTGAGAGCAACTTCAGCTAGATTTCTGGGTATCTTCTGGAACTTTCCTTAATGCTTTACATGAATTAGCTTTAAAAATACAAACAAAACAGATGTATCTTTTCTCCCCTAAGTTTGAGTTTTAAAAAGAAGCAAAAGACCAAATGCTCCAGATTACTAAATAAATATTTTCATTTCTTTGCCTATACAAACTTGCATCAGATAGATGAAATGAAGAAATGGTTTAATTGGAGGGTTGCCCAAGTCTCTCTCGGGGAAAAGGAGTCCTTTAGCTGCAGTGAGTCCACCCTAGGAGATGCTGAACCCAGGGCCCATGGGCCCGTGTCATGGTTGTGTAGTGTGGCTACAGTAGACACACCAGCTTGCAAGACAACATATTTACCCAGTGGACTTGATCTATCAAAAGCTCAATTAAAATCCAATTGACGGTCGCATGTGGTGACATGTACTTGGAGTCCTAGCTTCTCCAGGGACTGAGGGAGGAGGATCCCTTGAGTCCAGGAGTTTGAGACTTATCTGAGCAAAATAATGAGACTGTGTCTCAAAAAAGTAAATCTAATAGACATTTTGGAACATCTCTAATGCAAGGTCCTTGCATATGTATCATAGGTATCTTCTAAAATTCAATAACAACAAGTCACTCTGTTAACATTTTTAAGCTCACACAGGCTCGTTATTATAACAAGATGGGGTCAACTGCCCAGGTGAGCACCCATCTTGTGTTAAAGCTAAAGATCCGAGAGCTGTGATGAGGTAAAGACACTGCATGCGGACTCTCCTCCTTTTGATCTGGCTTAATGGTTTTCAAACTTGAGTGTGTGTAAGAACCACTGACAAGGTCACCCATAGAACACCACACATTCTGTACTTAATAGGCTATTTAAGGGATTTTAAGGACAATTAGGATTATGTGTGACTTTCACGTTAGGTGCTGATTTTAGAGCTCGACCTCCCCGAGAGATGGGATGCTGTGTCATCGTTCTAGTCATCAGTGAGAAGGCATAGGGAGTTAATTAAACGATTACTTAAACTCTGTTTTTAAGAAGATGTGAAAGGCTGGGAGGCTTATAACATGAAACTGCTTTTTAACAATGGACTTTTTGTGTGTGTGGGGGGGTACCGGGAGTCGACCTCAGGACCTCGCGCGCCAGCAGGCGCCTGTGCCGTTGAGCGATATCACCGGCCCATTTTTCCTATGTGGGATCCGGGAGTCGAACTCCGGCCCTTGCACTTGCCAGGCAGGCGCTTATGCCGCTGAGCCATCTCACCGGCCCTAACAATGGACTTTTAACAAAAAAACAAAGCAAAATCCAATTAAAAAGAGCAATGAATACAGCCAGAGGCAGACCCTTGGGAAGCTGAACTTTCAGGGACCCTCTTTTTTTTTTTTTTTTATGTGGGTACCAGGAGTCAACCTCAGGACCTCGCACTTGCCGGGCAAGCGCTTGTGCCACTGAGCGATTATACCGGCCCTTTTTTTCCTTTATGTGGATTCCGGCAGTCGAACTCAAGACCTTGCGCTTGCCGGGCAGGGGCTTAAGCTGCTGAGCCATCTCACCGGCCCCCAAGGGACCCTCTTTGAGGGCCCCTTCTAAAGATGCCACTTAATCTGCATTCATACTCTGTATTCTTTTCTCTTTTAAGAGGAACCTGCTCCCTTTCCAAAAGGAATAAAGCCCCACGCATTCTGGATTGGCCCTGCCTATAGCAGTTACTACTTCCAGCCCCTGAGTGTAGTCCTGTGTATCCAGGAAGCGAGGGCAAAGTGGGACCCATGCGTGTGCTGTGAAGGGTTGGGAGGTAAAGTCCCATGTCGGGAGCATCAAACACCATTAACTGCCAGCCTAATTTACAGGGCCTGAGCTGGCAGCCGGGGAAAATTAGGCATCAAAGTTAGGAAATAATGCTATGCCACTGCCTTGTTAGTCAATATTTAATTTACCTCCAGTTCACCAGGAATTTAGCGAACACGTTCAAGTGTCTGCTCTGTGACCAGCCCTGAGCTAGATTCTCAGGGGAGCATAAAAGACTGAAGCTGGGATCCTTTTTAATTCTTGACTTGAAAGTCCTGGAGGAGGCAGATCAGGGTGTACTGGACACAACAATTTCCTGGAGCAACAGAGCACATGCAAAATCTGGGACAATGACATACAGACCTATGCTACTTTAGCAGAGGTGAAAAAGAGGGCAGATCAGCAGGTGGAAAGCATGGTACAGGGACCTGAGATTTCCTCTCCTCCTCTTCTTCTGTCCTTCCACAAATATTTACTGAACACCTCTTATGCTGAATAGCAACTTTACTAAGGTATATTTTATGTGATTCAACTTACCTATTTAAAGTGTACAACTGGATGGCTTTTACTATGGTCACAGTGTTGTGAACCGTCTCCACCATCAACGTAGAATGTTTTCATTTTTTTTTTTTGTGGGTACCAGGGGGACGACCTCAGGACCTCGCGCGCCAACAGGCACCCGTGCCACTGAGCGATATCACCGGCCCCTTTTTCGTATGTGGGTTCCGGGAGTCGAACTCGGGCCCTCGCGCTTGCAAGGCAGGCGCTTACGCCGCTGAGCCATCTCACCAGCCCATGTTTTCATTTTTGCATGTCTCACCAACCCCTGACTTCCCCAAGAAACATGCCTAGGAGAGGTCACACCTCTCTTTCCTCCCTCCCTGAAGCCTGGGCAGCTGCTCAGCTACTTTCTATTTCTAGGGATTTGTCCAGGCTGGACCTTTCCAAGCATCTGTTCTGTGTCAGGCTGAAGGCCAGGATCAGGGGCCGCAGCCAGCCGTATCTTCCGTTCCCCCGAGATGCTCTGGTTTGAGGACAAACCATCTATCCTCAAGGGGCTCCCATTTTTTTTTCCTCCTAAAAAAATGAAAGGGATGGAATTTAGATACCCCTCTACTATAAAGATTCTACTTTAAAATTCAGTCCTAGAGAAAAGCATGAGGCAAATGGAAAAGAGCTGAGGAAACGAGAACTTTCAAGTGGTCTTGTTAGGAGCAGAGATTGTATAATTTGCCCGCTTTGTGGTTTTGAAAGTACTAAGAATGTACACACCCTCAGGCCCAGAAATACCACTTGGAGGATTATCTTTATGCATTCCTTAGGGATAGCTGCAGAGATATGTGTACACTAACAATTACAACAACACTGCTAATACTGAAAATTGTGAAATAAACATCTGATTACAGAGGGCATGGTCCCCTAATACTCCCCTTTCCCCCTCCACAGAGCCCCAGTTAAGAAACCTCGTTCCAGGGGAATCTGACGCTGCCCAGGCTCACACTTTTCTCTGCAGCCCTCGTGTACATTCATGCTGACAGAGTTCACTGCCCACTGAAACCTGCACATTATTTTTATTTCCAATATTATTCTCTGGTCTCGTCACTGTGCCATGGTTTTTAGGTCCAACTGTAGGGCCTGACATGTTGCCCTCAACCAGGATTATGATGATGGGAACTTGATTTGATCTGCACTCCAAAAAATCCATGGTGACACAGTGTTTTGGATCGTGGGATAATGCTGTATAATGTTTAGTAATTTTAGCTTTTGTCCTTTGCCTCCAGGCTTTTCGCACTTATTTTTGTCTTTACTATTAATATCCCACATGCTTTCAACTCGTAAGTAACTTTCATCTTTTCGGAGAGCTGAGAACCTGACACTTTTACTGTGAGGTATTTCAGACCTATTTGTGATCAAACGGAAATGACTTCCTGAAGGGTTCTGCAAGCCAAGGATAGATCAGGGCAGAACTGTGTATGGCATCTAATAGGAAGTGTATTTTAGACTTATAAACCAATGATTATAGTTTTATAATTTTAAAGAGGATAGAGGATATATTTTCAATAAAGGCATTATTTCTGGTCACTTAGTCATTGGATGTGGTAAGGCTGTAAAATCAACTCATAATGTGGATAGCAAGCTCCGCTAGTTTCTACCCCACTTCCTTCCCACTGGAGACATTTCCATGTTTCAGTGACCTCTGCCAACAAAGATGATAAGGGAACATTTCATCTAGATTGCTCCCTCTGGCATTGCCAGGGATTCAAGCATGGTTTCTCCTTTCTTTCTCACTCATGAGCAATAAAAGATGTATTCACCTTTAAGTTTAGACTATCCCCCACAAATAATATTCATATTAGTAAAATAATTTTAAAAATTCTCCATCTGGAATAATCATTTGTTTCCCCTAAATAATTTTTAGAAGAATCCCTTTACTTTCAGTTTGATAGCACTAATTTATTCTGTGGCTAATTAAATTACTTTGTAATTAGCTTACCAGAGCAAGAAAGAAGACAAAATAAATATCTTTGTGATTGGTCCCCTGTAATGATAGAGATGAGGTAGTAAACAACGTATCTATTGTTCCACCTAAGGCAGGCATGTGTGTGTGTGCGTGTGTGTGGAATAGGACTGGATTCTCTTCAGTAATTTCCCATTGCTTTTTAGCATCCTACCACTTGGGGGTTGGCTGTCTGCATTTTGTTGTTGAGATTTATCCTTGAACTTTGAGCTGACCCAGTGGCTGGAAGTTGTCAAGCTGGAGTCACTGATAATGGTTACTTTGCATTTATTCCTTAGTTTGCAGAATGTACGGAGGACTGTCAGATCATTCAATTGCATGTCCACAGTTTTATGTTTAGGGCTCATATAAAGGGGGATCTAGAGATTTCATTAAATATTCTAGGTATGAAATCTCACGTAGCAATGGGGAGGTTTAATAGGAGTATTCTGCCTCGCCTGAAACAATGAGTGGGAAGTCAAAAACTTGAGGAAGATGAAGTTTTATCCTGCCAGAAGGGCTAGAACCACTGATCTGAGCTGGCGCAGGATGAGGGTCCCCAGAGGTAATTAGAAATGAGGGCCTGTTTTCCATGCTCAGTCCCAATGGGTGTGAAGAAATTCCTAAAGAAAGATGTTCCCTGAACAAGCTGTGCAGCAACTCAGCTTCGCAGGGGCTCAACAGGGGTCCTTTAGTGAACTGCTGCCTTTCAGGAAACTGCTGAGAGCATTGCAAGCATCCAAGAGCTACTCAAGTGAGCAGGAAACCCGAGAAGCCACATGTGGCCACTGCTGTTAGAGGCTTTCTGGGAATCCTTTGCAAGAATCCTGTGGGAAACCAGGCTTCACAATTTGGGCCACCCTGCAGTAGGCCTTTTCTGGGTGTCAGGGGTGACAATAAAGACAGATGTTATATTTTAGTATCTTCTCACTAGGAAGAATGAATAACAATTTTCCATTAGGACACAATGTGGCTGGAAACCCAGGTGGGGCTCAAGCTAGGACAGGTAACTTGAATTGTAACCTAGCCTGCAGATTGCCACTTGAGGGCATTGTCTGAGAAAGTAGTGAGATTCGGACCACCTCCCATTAACATCTTTCTCATGAAGGCACAGACCAGTCCCTTGTCTCTCTCAGTGCTTTCCTGCTCTAGGGTACAAGGTAATGTGCCAGTAATCTTGTAAAAACAAAACAAAACAAAACAAAATAAAACAAAAAACCCAACTGTACTCTGAGAGCAGAGGTGTGGTATTAGCCAACAAAGATTTCCTCGCCGGCATCCCCATGGGGCTCCCAGCAGTACACATGCTGTAGAGATAGTGTCTCAGCTATGTGTGTTTGAGGAAGAACAAGTAGGAAGATGGCAGGTCCTTGGCAATGAAAGAGACCATCCTCCCCAACCATCCAATATTGCAACTTCTTGAAGGCAAGGTGACATTGAATGGGAGTTTATTTATAATTAGCTTTATTAATAAGTCAAATGAAAATATGCTTGAAAGCCTCAACAATGGACTAGATCAAGTAGAAGAAAGAGTAAAACAAACTTGAAGTCAGGTCTTTTGAAATATTCCAGTCAGACCAAAAACAACAACACAAAAATGACAAAACAACAACAACAAAACAAAAACAAAACAAAAAAATGAAGACAGTGCTCAAGAACTTGGATCACCATTAAATGAACAAACATCTACATTTTTGAAATGTCGAAAGGCAAGGAGAAAAAGTTAATAGTGTAGAAAACCTATTCAATGAAATAATAGAAGAAAATATTCCTAATTATAAGAAAGCTGTGAATGTCCATGTACAGGAGACTTACGGGACCCCAAATATACATGACCAGAAATTATTTTTATATGGGGGTATATTGTAGTCAAACTGTCAAAAGCACAAGATAAAGAAAAACTTGAACATATGCAAGAGAAAAGTGCCAAATCATTTTAAGGCTGCCCCCATTATACTACAGCAGATGTCACAGCAGGAACTCCACAGACCTGGCAGAAATGGAATGATGATTCGAGTCCTGAAACAAAATAGCTGCCAAGATTACTATACCCAGTAAGGGTATCTTTCAGAAATGAAGGAGAAATAAAGACTTTCCAAAGCAAGCAAGAACTGAGGGAATTCATGATCATTAGACCAACCTTACAAAAGATACTTAAGAGTTCTACATCCAGAAACGAAAGAAAGATAACTACTGTCATGAAAGCATATGAAAGTATAAGTATCACTAGAACAGTAGATACACAAAAGGGTAATGGGAAAGATCAAAGATTACTAATGCAGTAAATCATCAAACCATGAAGATGAATAAGAGACAAAGAAAAGAGCAAGTAATATTCAAAACAAGGAGGACAAGATGAGAGGAATAAGTCCTTACCTATCAGTAATCAGCTTGACTGCAAACAGACTAAACTCTTCAATTAAAAGATACAGACTGGCTACATGAAAAAAAAGACCTAATAATATGCTGCCTACATTAAATTCATTTCAGAAGTAAACACACACACAGAGATGTAAGCCAAGGGACAGAAAATGGTATTCCATGGAAATAGAAACCTAAAGCAAGGGAAAATAGACTTTAAGACAAAAACTGCAAGAAGAGACAAAAGGTCATAATATGATTATCAAAGAATCAATTTAACAAGATATAATGATTATAAATTTTTATGTACCTAATATCAGAGCACCCAATTTTTAAAAAACACTATTAGACCTAAAAGGAGAGATAGGCTCCAATAATAGAGGGTTTTTTTTAATATTCCATTGTAATCAGTGGATAGATAAGACAGACAAAAAATCAACAAAGAAACATCAGAGTTAAACTATACTATAGATCAAATGGACTTAATAGGCATTTACAAAACATTCCAACCAAAGGGCACAGAATTCACATTTTTTAAATCAACACATGGAACTTTCTCTAAAATAGAACATATATTAGGCTACAAAATGTGTATTAACAATGTTAAGAAAATCAAAATCATGTTCATTTTCTCTGTTCACAATGGAATAGAACTAGAAGTCAACAACAAAATAAATGTTAGAGATTATACAAATACATGGAGGCTGAACAACACATTTTGGAATGAATGGTAGGTCATCAAGGAAGTCAGAAGAGAAATTAAAAAATTACTCAAGACAACCAAAAATGGAACACATCATATCAAAACTTGTGGGATGAAGCAAAACCAGAGCTAAGAATGAAGTTTACAGCAATGTATGCCTACATAAAATAAACAAAGATTTCAAATGAACAATCAAATGATGCATCTAAAGATTTCTAAAAGCAAGAACAAATCCAACCCAAAATTAGCAGAATGAAAGAGAAAAACAAAGATCAGAGCAGAAATAAGTGAAACAGAGACTAAAAAAATAGAAATGATCAAAGAAACAAAGAATTAGTTCTTTGAAGAGAGAAAGAAAACTGATAAACATTTAGCTGGAACAATCATGAAAAGAAGAGAGAAGACCCGAATAAATAAAATGAGAGGTGAAAAAGGAGACATTACAACCAATAGCACAGATATACAAAGAATGATTAGGAATTACTTAAAAAAAAAAACTATATGCTAACAAAACCTAGGAGAAATGGACATATTACTGGACATATATCATCTACCAAAATTGAACCATGAGGACATAAAAAACCTGAATAGACAAATAGAAAGTCATGAGATTGAATCAATAATAAAAAGTCTCTAAACAGACAAAAGCCCAAGGCCAGGTGGCTTCAACCCTTTAAAGGCCAGATGTACCAACCTTTTAAAGAACTAATGCCAATTGTTCTCAAACTATTCCAAAGAACTGAAAGGGAGGCAACCCTTTCAAACTCATGGTTAGAGTCCTATGTGTCACCCAAAAGACTAACGTGTTGAAGGCTTGGCTCCCAATGGAGCAGCATTCAGAGGTGAGGTTTTGGGGAAGTGATCGGATCATAAGGGCTCTGAGCTCATCTATGAATGAGTCCACCGATGGGTTCACAATTGAATATACTATTGGGTGATGGTAGAAGACTGGAGGAGGTAGAGCCTAGTTGAAGAAAGTAGGTCACTAGGGATGTGCCCTGGAAAGGTACAGCTTGTTTCCAGCCCATTTCTCTCTCTGCTTTCTGACTACCATGAGGTGAGCAGCTTTGCTCCACCATACCCTTCTGCCGTGATACATGGCTCCAGCACAGGCCAGCAGCAATGGAGCCAGCCAATCATGGACTGCAACTGTAATAGTTAAGCTTGATTGTGTCCACTTGATTGGTTTGGCAGCTACCCAGGAGACTGCTGGGTAAGTCATGGAGGTGTGATCTTGGATACTGTGTCTGGGTCCTCACTCCTTCCACTCTAGCAGTGTTCCCCTGCTCCTCTTTCCAGGTGCTATGAACTAAGCAGTTTTGATTCACCACACCCTTCTACCATGATGCTTCTGCACTGGGACAGCGGATCGTGGACTGACTCTCCTTAAAACATAAGCCAAATTAAACCTCTCCTTTAAGATGTGGGTATGAGGTACTGTATCCAGCAATGGGAAAGCTAATACAGAAACTTCTGAAACTGTGAGCCAAAATAAATCTTTCCTCCTTTAAGTATTTAAAATGATATTTTGTAATTTTCTAATACATTCATTCTGTGAGGCTGGCGTTACCCTGTTATGAAAGCCAGGCAAAGATATAACAAAAAAGAAAACTATAGACCAATATCTCTGATGAGCATAGATACAAAAATTCTCAACAAATGCTAGTAAATAGAATTCAAGAGCACATTAAAAGATCATTCACAATGATCGAGTTAGTTTCATCCCAGGGATGCAAGGATGGTCTAATATATACAAATAAATAAACACAATATATCACATCAACAGAATGAAGGATGAAAATCATACTCACCTCAACATGTGTAGAAAAAAAATCTGATAGAATTCAGTATCTGCCTTAGTTACTTTCTTGTCACTGAGACACAATACCTGACACCACAACTTAAAGGAAGAAAGGTTTATTTTGGCTCACAGTTTGTAGAAGTTTCAGTCCATAGTCAGCTGGCTGCACAGCAGAATGGCACGGCATGGGCACTGCAGAGGAATAGGTGCTCACTGCATGGCAGCAGGGAAGCAGAGAGGGAGGAGCAGGGGTGGGAAAGATGCCTTTCCAAGCCACACCCCCAGTGATCTGCCTTTGACCAGGCTCCACCTCCCCAGATCACATTTAGCTATAAACTCATCAGTGGACCGATCCATTGATGATTATCATACTCCCATAACCCAGTCGCCTCCCCAAAACCCCACCTATGAGCACATGAGGCTTTTGGGAGACATCTAGATATAAACTATAACAATATCCCTTCATGATAAAACCCTTGAACAAATTAGGTATAGAAGGATCATACTTCAACATAAGAAAGGATATGTATGACAAACCTATAGCCAATATCATACTGAATGGGGGAAGGCGGAAAGCATTTCTTCTAAGGTCAGGAACAAGACAAGTGGCTCTCACCACTCTTTTTCAAAATCGCACTAGGGAAAAAAAACCAAACAAACCCAAAAACCAAAATCGCACTAGAAATTTTAGCCAGAGAAATTGGGTAAGAGAAAGAAAAAAAAAAAGGCATGCAAATAAGAAGGGAGGAAGTCAAACTATCCCTGTTCACAGATTTATAATTCCAGGTATAGATAAACCTATAGTTTCCACCAAAAGACTACTAGAACTGATAAATTTTTAAACAGCAGTATACAAGATCAACATACAAAAAGCAATATCTTTTCTATATATAAATAACAAATTCGTTGAGAAAGAAATCATGAAAGCAACTCCATTCACAATAGCTACCAGCCCCCCAAATTAAAAAAAAAAAAAATCAACCTAGAAAAAAACTTAACCAAGAAAGTAAAAATTGAAAATGAAAATTACAAAACACTGATGAAAGAAATTGAAGAAGATACACAAAGATGGGACAAGACAATCTCCAAGGTTCACTGACTGAAGAATTAATATTGTTAAAATGTCCATAGTACTCAAAGTTATCTACAGATTCAATGTGGTTCCCATCAAGATAACAATGATATTATTCACAGAACTAGAAAAAAAAAAACCCAAAATTCACAAGGAAGCACAAAAGACCCTACATAGACAAAGTAATCTCAAGCAAAAGGAATAAAGATGGAGGCAACAGAATGCCTGATTTCAGGACATACCACGGAGTCACAGAAACCTATACAAAATGGTTTTGGCATACACACACACACACACACACACACACACACACACACACACAGACTAGCAGGACAAAACCCAGAAATAAAATCACATACTGTATCTGTATTCAACTGATTCTCCACAAAGGTGCCAAAAACATACACTGGAGAAGAGAGAACCTCTCCAATAAGTGATGTGGGAAAAGCTGGATATTCATATACAGAAGGCTGAAATTTAACCCTTATTTCTCACCCTGCACAAAAATCAACTAAAGACCTGAATGTAAGACCTGAGACTCTGAGACTAATGGAAGAAAACAGGGGAAATGCTTCAAGACGTTGGTACAGGGAGTGACTGGACCCCAGAAACACAGCAAACACAAGCGTAAACTGACAAATGGCATCACATAAAACTAACAGGTCTGTGCCGCAGAGGAAACTCTCAGCAGAGTGAAGAGACAACTTATAGCGTGGGAGAAAACATTTGCCAACCACTCTTCTGACAGAGGGTTAATATTAAGAATATAGAAGGTTAGGACGAATATGTACTAGTAAAAAAAATAAAGTTAAAAAAAGAATATATAAGGAAGTCAATGCAAAATTAATTTCATTAAAAATGGACAAATGATTTGAATAGACACTTCTTAAAAGAAATATAAATGGCCAACAAATACATGAAAAATGCTCAATATCATTAGCTATCAGAGAAATGCAAATCAAAACTTCAATGAGATTCCATCTCACCCCAGTTAGAATGACTATCACCAAAACCCAAATTAACAACAAATAAGAAAGGACAACAAAATTCTGGCTGTAGAAGATGTAGAGAAAAAGGAACACTTATACACTCTCGGTGGGAATGTAAATTAATAGTCATGATGGAGAACAGTATGGAGGTTACTAAAATAATTAAAAACATATCTTCCAGTTGATTCAGCTATCTTAGCAATAGTCAAGATATGGAATCGACCTACACGTCCATCAACAGAGGAACAGACACAGAAAATGTGCTATCTGTATGCAATGAAGTATTCGGCCATAAAGAAGAATGAACTCCTGTCCTTTGCAGCAAAGTGGGGACCTTGAGGACATTATGTGAAGTGAAATAGGCCAGACACCGTGAAGCATGTAGTGCACGTTCTCTCTCTCATGCGGAAGCTAAAAGGGAAAGTCAATCTGGAAGCAGAATAGCAGTTACTAGAGATTGGGAAGGGTGTCGGAGGGGTCTGGAAAAATGGTGGTTGGATTTGATCAGTGCATGCTATATGAATGTATGGAAATATCACATGGAACTCCATTAATATGCATAATTAATATATGTTAATAAAAAGAATATATTAAATAAAAAAAGAAAACGTGTTTTAAATTCCCATATAGTGAAACTAATTACTACTCTCTTTACTTTTGAGACAAGCAGAGCTCACTATCTTCCAAAACCCTGGTGCAGGGTGACCCTTACATACATGTATATGAAGACAATTTTACTACAACTCTTCCTGGGCCTTACGCATGCTCACAAGATGTTGCTAATGAAGTTCAGAGTGTGACGTCTTAAGATCGTGATGGCCTGGCCAGGACCTTTTAAGGAGGCAGAGCCATCCCAATCATGTCCCAGACCTCCTGTAAACACTTTCCTAGCTCTGGTGGAGGACTCCCAGGACCACCTCGTCCTTGCCCTGTACCTGACCTCACCTGCTGCTGTCACTGCTTCCCCTCCACGCCTGTGGCGTTGGCACATGGAAACCCTTCCCCAGTGGCCAACCTCGTCCGCGTTCAACTTTGGTTTCATCAAATATTTCTTGGAGCTGACGCTCCACAGACTCGCTCTGCATGGTAGTAAGTTTGGACTTTCTTCTTCATGCTGTCCTCTATCTTTTGTTGTTGTTGTTTTTGTTTGTTTTTTCACAGTAGCTGCATGCATTCTACTCTGGTTTCTTTAAACACACACAGCAAGTTGGTGGGAAAGACCAGTCCGAATGTTGGCACGCCCTGGAACATTCCTCTAGACGTGTTCATCTGAGTGCTCTTCACTCGCCAGCATCTCTGGTTTTGTTCTTTACCTCATTACCAGTTTTCATTTTATTCCTTCGTGTGGGATACTGGCCTTGACCTTGAGGCTGGTATTCCTTCTGGGCACAACTTCCAGTCCTTCCTGCTCTCCAGATGTGGCAGCCTTTGCAAAGAGATATTTTATTCCCAAGCCCTGAATTTTTCTCCATTTTTTTTAAACCTGACTTCAGTGAAGTAGGTGTACAGGGGCATGTGTGCATGTGTGTGTGTGTGCATATGCCACGAGGGAGGGTATTTAGACAACAGTGTGACAAAAGGCTAGTTGTCACCTTTTCTGCTCAAAGCCACCCTCTGTGTCCCTGTAAGACATTGATCTACTCAGGACTCCTTTCTTTCCTGATTCCCTTTCTATATTGCGGGACAGGCAAATGTACCTCTACATTTATGCACAATAAAGTTCTTAAAATACTGAATGTGTGACTGGCTTCCATTATTCATTTAACAATATTCATGGGCTGTGTATCACATGTAAGGCGCTAGGAATGTCACTGGATAAGAAAGACCTGCTCTTGCAAGTCTCCAATAGAAGACTCCATTTACAGTAATCTGAAAAAATTTTTTTCTAAGGATGTCTTTTTTTTTTTTTTTTTGTGGGTACCAGGGGGTCGACCTCAGGACCTCGCACGCCAACAGGCACCTGTGCCGCTGAGCAATATCACCAGCCCCTTTTTCGTATGTGGGTTCCGGGAGTCGAACTCGGGCCCTCGCGCTTGCCGGGAAGGCGCTTAAGCCGCTGAGCCATCTCACCGGCCCTCTAAGGACGTCTTTTATCCATATTTTCCTGCTAACATTTTCAATGTTTCACACCTATTCTTTAATTTTGTTGTTTTTCTTTGGAACTGAACATGTTTCTCTGGCTTAAGTCCCAAGACTGTCCAAGGCTAATGTTTTATTTTCAGCATGCCTCATAATTTTCCTTATTTTCTCAAGTATATTATGAGTTTATAAGACCTCGGCCTCTGATTACTTTGGTTCTTTTGGCTTACTACTCTTTTTACTAAACCAATAAAGGCAAAAGACAATAAAACCCTAAGTAATTACACAAACACACTGTACAAGCTCCACAGCTGGCTGGCATTTGCTGTTTGAAAGGCAGCTTGGAGTCATCAGTGTCTAGTGTACGAGAGTAAAGATTATTTAAAGTTGAATATGTGGAAACACAGGCTATTTGGATCCTGAATTCTTGTCTGACCAGCATGACTTTTGTAATCAGCATAATTTTGGCAAGAAGAAGATTTCCAGCTGTTTCAAGTCACATATGTATTCTTTATGGGTTGTTTCTAAAAATATATGTGGACTGTTTCCTTAAGTTTTAAATCAGAATTCTCTTGATAGTGTTTGGTTTGCTTTGGACCCCTTTTGTTGAGGACTGTTTGCAGGAGTGGACTGGGTGCTAACTGAGTCTGGAAGAAAATTTCTGGAGCCAGAGAGTCACAAACCCTCCCACTTATTATTTCACAGTGTGTGCCGAGTCCTGAAAGTTAATGAAGAACAAAATGTGCCCAGCTGTTTTAATTGTGTAGGGAAGGAAGAGGGAAATTACTTTATATTTAAGGAGTGCTCCTTGGGGGCAGGAGGGAGTGGGAAGACCTGTGGGAGAGGCAGAAAGCTCAGGCAGAGGGTTATAAATTAAGGATAAAATTCAAACTGTCAATACACTGTTCTTTGTACATAAACATGATCTACGAATTCTTCCCAGGCACAGACTGATTCTTGTCCAAGTTCTGTCTCCTTGGGGGAAGCCAGTGCTCCCAACACAAGGCTACTGTGGGCCACCTAAGGTGACAGAGACTCTGGGAGGGGAGGATGAGCAAAATCACCTAGAAAAGAAAGCTGAGACTCTGAAGCGTGGGAGAGCAATAAGAGAACATCTTTTCGGGAGGAGGCCTGGACCAGTGGAAAGAACAAAAGCTCTGGTGCCCATGGGCCTGGGTTCAAGTCCCAGCTGTGGTACTTGGGCTCTGATTTTGGACAAATAAGCTGCTTATTTACTCTGAATCAGGTGTTTTTCTCACCTGTCAAATGGGGATGATGATGGCATCTACACCATATGGGGATATGGGATTAAAAAAAATCAAGCCATGTCAAGTGCCTAGCAGAGTGCCACATCCCTAGCAGGCATTCCAGAAGTCAGAGGCAGTGATAACAATAATAACAGTGCCCAAGGAGGCTGGGGTAAAAAATAAGTATCAATTGATAGTAACCATGCGATATCCTACAAGGGGTGATTGAAAATACAATGAATGTTTAAATTTAAAAAATTTATTATAGTAAAAGACACATTGACATTAACCTCCAAAAATATCTACCCTGGCTTTGAATACACTTATTCCACTGTTCTGGTCACTTATTTTTTTGAGACAGAGTCTTGCTCCATAGTTGAGGTTAGCCTTGAACTATGTAGCCCATGCTGGCCTCAAACTCATGAGATCCTTCTGCCTCAGCCTCCCAAGTGCTGGGATTAGATGCGTGAGCCATCATGCCTGGCTCTTGCCACTTTCTGAAGCAGTTCAGGAAGGCCTCTTTTGTCAGTGTCTTTATGAGGTGCCACTGCCATGTGGAATTCAACAGAATGGGAGGGTTGAAAAAACATTATGGTGCCCTCATCCACCTTACTCACTGGATCTGGCACTGCGTGACTTCTGGCTCTTCTCCAAAGCCAAAATGACCATGAAAGGGAAATGCTTTGAATTGATTCAGGACAGTGAAGCAGCCACGGCAACACAACTACAGACACTCACAAAAGAGAACTTCCAGACCTGCTTTGGAACATAGCAAGAATGACAGGACAAATACATTTGAAGCAAGGGGGAGTATTAGGAAGGGGATTAATGGCAATGTATCTTTTACTGTAATAAATTTAAAAAGTTAAACATTCACTTTGTCTGTTGATCACATCTTGTACTGATGACCAGTCAGGGGAATATAGATTTAAGCAATAATTGCTTTGTCTACAAGAATAACAAAAATAAAAGGAAGAGAATTGCCACTGCTCATGAGTGGGGAGGAAAATGAGCACTTTCATATGCTATTGGTAGGAGGGTGAATGATTATAATATGGGAAGTGATTTGGTAATATATCCTATATTGAAAAAGATACACACTTTTTGACTCAATAATCCTATTTCTCGGAATCTATTATAAATAATAAATAAATATATGCACATATTTGTGGATATTCATTTCATAACTATTTATAACAGCAATAGCACAAAATTTAAAAAACGCCTAATGTCTATCAGTTGGGGAACATTGAATAAATCATAGATTTCATTTAATGGAATATTAGTATCAACTGATAAAATGAGGTTCAGCTATGCTTGGGAAGGCACTCCTGATATATTAAGCAAGATAAGAATGTAAGGGGTCGAATCAATATAGCATCACTCTATTATTGTGAAAAATGTCTGGGTATGCAAAAAGAGGGCTTCATCTACAAAAGTGTAGTAAAAAGTTAGGAACAAGACATGCCAATCTCTTAAGAGTAGTTACCACTGCTAGGGTTTACAAGGTAGAATGAGAAAAAAGTGATTTTCATAGTTTTCTTTATGTACTGAGTGGTAGGATTGTGTTTTTTTCTTTCTTTCTTTCTTTTTTTTGTTTTAGCATTATCTAAACAACACCTAAGAAAGGAAAGGAAAATTAAGAAAGAAGGAAAAAGGAAGAGAGGAGGAGGGAGGAAAGGAAAGAAAGGCAGAAAAGAAGGAAAGAGAAAGGAAAGGAGCAGGAAAGGGAGAGGTAGGCAGAAAGGAAGGCAGATGCGTCGAGATGCAGCAAGGGTTATCTCTTTGTCCCAACACACAAGTGGGGGCACTCAGGGCATGTAGTAGGTGCTTAGTAAATATTTAATCAAAACAGTGATTGATCATGGTCAACCAGTAAAGCAACACTGAAGATCACTACTTATTTGGTGTTGAAAACTGGCCACAGGGGCTGGTGAGATGGCTCAGCGGTATAAGCGCCTGCCTGGCAAGCGCGAGGGCCTGAGTTCGACTCCCGGATCCCACATACAAAAAAGGGGCCGGTGATATCGCTCAGTGGCACGGGCGCCTGCTGGCGCACGAGGTCCTGAGGTCAACCCCCCGGTACCCACAAAAAAAAAAAAAAAAAAAAAAAAAAAAAAGAAAAAAAGAAAACTGGCCACAGCCACGCAGCCATTGTGCCAGGACTGCACCAGGCTCCTGGGTGGGCAGAGAGCCCGGCCCTGGACAGCTTGTTCTCTGCTTTGCTGGGGGAATTTACTCAGGGTTTCAGCACATGGTGACCTTGGCTGCCACAGGTCCAGATGTCAGAGTCAACCGGAAGAGCCCAGTCGTGAAATTGTCCTTAGAGTTGAAAGTGCTGAAGCCATATGCTACCCAGTGCCTGCCAAAGTCAAGAAATTTCAAAATGCACATAATTATACAAATGCAAGAGAAACCAAATGTTCTCCTCCTAGGTGTTATCAAGACAGGAAGTTCCAGTTTACAGATGAAGGCGGCACAAAGTGACATCCTGGATTCTCCCACCCCCACCCTAGCTTACTTCCTGTGTTTCTAACTTCATGGATGCTTGTTTCAAAAGGATGTGGTTTCATAAAATTGCAGTCCTCTCTTGAGGGCTTTCACATAGCATTCACGGCTCCAAGACTCAGAGTTTAAGTGTAAATGGCCTTTTAAATCAACTTTAATGTCAAAGTTGATCTTTCTTCTCCCTCATTAAGTTTATTTGAATAGACAAATTCTGAACACTTGCAAAAACACATTCTCTACCTTGGAAGAACACAAGAAACTGTGGTGGAAAAAACCAGGAAAGAAAATGGAAGTGGGAAGACAACAGGAATGGGACAGAGCCAGGCAGAGGTTGGCCAAGCAGCCTCGGGGAGATGGCAAGCAGAGCCAATGGACACACAGGCTTGGAGAGAACCTCTGCCTGCCCAGGGCTGAGCAGCGGGTGGGAGCCCAGGCTGTGCAGTGGACTTGGGCACAGAGCCTCGTGGGCAGCCCAGATGGCAGAACTCTGAGTGGGGAAATAAAAGGGTGGAATTGTTGGTGTGTGGGCCACACAGAGAGGCCCTGCAGAAGAGAGGCTGGGCAGCAGAGGAGGGTTAGCTATGAACTAAAGAGAAAGAATATTTCTGATTCCTGATTTACTTTATCCACTTTAAAACGCTGTTTTGAGCACACTGTTTAATACTGACTTCAAGCTTGTTTAGAGCATGGGCAGATTGCAGTGGGAAGTTGCAATCGTCTCCCCCAGACGTGCAGGTTGCCTCAAATTTCTCTCTGTCACAGCCATCCATGTGCTGAACTTCTCTGTGCATTCCACTCTTCCTGTATTGAGGGCAATCTCCTAAGAATAGATTCTGAGAAGTGGAACAACTGGGTCAAAGGATAAGAACATTTTTATGTGTCTTAATATACAGTGGAAAGCTTTTGGAAGACCAAATTGCTTTCCAAAAGGTTGGTTGAACCTAATCGCTTTTATTTCCAACAAGATTTTATGGGTGATTATGCAGGGCTTTTAATGAGATGTTTGGCTCAGAAATGATAGTAAAAACCTGACATTTATTCTGTGCTAATCATAGCTCTTCTATCCTCTGTCTTATTTAATCCTCACAACAAGCTGGTGCGGCAGACATCATTCCTGCTTTACAGATGGGGAGACAGGCTCAGAGAGATTAAGCACGTTCCCAAGGTCACAAGGCTAGCTCAGTGGCAGGGCCACTATCTGAACTCACGTCTGATTTCAAAGCCCTAAACTTCCCCCCAAGTCATGCTGCCATTATTTGTTTCAAGACACCCGAGATGCATTCTGGGTTCCAGAGAGCTCTGGGGCTATTGGTTGAGTCTTTGCAGATGGTACTATTGGTGAGAAAGTTTATTTTCAGAAGAAATGCATTTTATGCCTAAATAAAATTGATTCTTTACTATCACGCTGTCTATGTCCACTATCACTACCTGAATTTAGACCCTTCTTACCTTCCCTTGAATTACAAAATAAGATGTAAATCACTGTCTTTCCGCAGCCTCCTCACAGTTCAGAATGGAAAAGGCAGAATAGCCCTGGTCTGAGATCAGGATTCACCTTCTCAAAGCATGGCATCTCACCATGTTGTCTCATGTTTATATTAAAACCTTCCCTCGCATGCATTCTCAGCAAAATCAGATATCAACGCTGCCATTGCATGCCTTTTAGAACCCCTATCCACGTGTCACACTGAGAATTCTCATCAATGGATGTGCTTGGTACCCAGGGATTTGTGGCAAGATGATAGTTAGAAATGGGGTTCAACTTCCAAAGGTTTACTAGAGTAAAATATCCCATCCAAGAGTGACTAAAAAGGGAATAACCAGTGGGATGGGTATAGGAAACAAGAGAATGTATCATTTGGCTAGTGGTGGGATTTAGGCTACACTGTGAGATAGCCTGGGGTTTCAGTCCCAGCCTCAGCACTTATGGATGGTATCACCTTGGACTTAAACATCTCAAGTCTCTCTTTCCTCATCTGTCAAGTGGGGATAATAGCAATAACTCCCCACAGGGTTACTTCGAGGAGTAAACGTTTAACGGTCTCATACAAAGGTCTAGGTTAGTGTTAGCTGTACCTCTGTGGCTTGGGTGGGAATTGAGAAATAAACCTCAAGGGCAAAAATTTAGAATCAACTTTTCAGAGGCTGAACAGGGATATAAATGGGAAATGTAGTCAAGATTAGGAGTCAAGCTGAACCAGGATGGTAAAGGGTGGGTAGGGAGCCAGCAGGTACGAGTGTCGGTTAAGTAGTAGAGCCAGCCTCGGGGAAGCTGGCACAGGCATGTCGGGCTTGTTTGAAGTTGCAGAGAGAAAACATCACTCACCATTTCCTACTACACCAATGCACACCCCCACCTTTTGCTGCCAAATGTCCCCTGAGCACCCAAATTCCTATCATTTCCACCCAGCCTGATGTAATTATCTTCCTTGGAATGTTCTCTCCCCTGCAACCCAAATCCTCTCTGCCCTGTGAGATCCAGGACAAATCTCTGTTCTTCTCCCAAGGCTCATTCTTCCCTTCCCCCACCAGTTAGCACTTGTTCCTACTCTTCTTACAATTATTCTTTTCACAATTTCACTTGGCAATTAATCACACACTGTCTCGTGATACATTTACTGTTATTGGCTTCAACAGATAAAAATATCTTCTATGCCTGTTTAACTTGTCACATGTGTCTGGCTTGCTTTTCTGAAAGAGGAGTCCAAAGGACAAGCCAGGAATCACTACTGGGGTAAAATTCCTTTCAGAAAGAAAGAATAATAATAATAATCATAAGTAGGCCTATGTGGTTTTTAAATTCATTTTGGATGTATTATATTTGATCCTTACACAACTTAGGGAGGTGCACATTATTATTATTAGGATTTACTCCCCAGATCAATAATTTTATTAGCTATAAGATCAAGTGCAAAACCTGGCACTAAGGTGCCAGAGATATAGCTCAGTGGCACAAGTGCCTGCCTGGCAAGCGCAAGGTCCTAAGTTCGATTTCCAGTACCAAAAACAAACAAACAAACAAATAAACAGAACAAAAAAACCTGGCACCAAAAGGTCTCCCATCCTCCTGTCATGTCAGATCAGTGGACTGACATAAACAGTAGGAACCTTTTACAATGTGAACATCAGTTCTGATCTAAGGAAGTGGCCAGGCTGATGAGAAAGGTTGATACTTGTCCTGGGTCCAGAGGTAGATCAGAAGAAATCACGGAACTACCATGAAGACAGAGGTAGATTGGGGAGGTCCAAGAAATATCTTTTCATATGGCCCAGGTCACCAGCTTGCCTGATGCCCTGTGTTGGAGGAATTGACAACCCTCAACTTTACTCTGCAGTGATGCCCGTATGATGCTTGGGGTAGCTATGTGTACATTTGATCTATTGGGTAAATGATATATAATTCATTCTACCATGTAGGTTAGGTTTTAACTAACATTTTCACCGCATCAACCCACTTCCTGGGAAGTGGTTGTAAGATTCTACAGATGAGTTATGAGTTATGAGTAGCCAAGTCTGCATGAGAAAGGCTGTTATGCAGGAAGGTGCAGGGGGTATAGACAGTAGGGTTGGTAGTAAAGGAAGGGGGAATATGTAGCTTCTCTATAGTTCATATTGATCAATATTGGATGGTAAAGGATGGAGTGTATGCCATGTGCAGATCTGCAAACAGAAATGAATAATGATTATAAACTTAAAGAGAAAATGATTGGTTTTCTTGATGTGGGGCAGGGGGTGTCACAGGTAGACCCTGTGATATAAAGAATGTGTGCACTAATCTTGCGGCTCTTCAAAGGTTGTCTTTCTCACACATGAGAGTTGGACATGAAGAGTGGCGGGGCAGAGAGGACTGGTTGGTGGAAGGTTCAGGACCTCCCTGGTATGCCTGTCTGCTGACTTTGAGCATCTGGTGCTGGTGTTTACCCTGGGTTCCGTGGGTTCTGAGTGCTTGAGGATGTGTGCTCTCGGAAAGACAAGATGACAAGATAGCAGCAACGCTGTATTGACCAGAGCTTGCAGGGACCCTAGAGGCTGGCAGGACAGAGCCCTACTGTCTTGTTATCTTCCCAAGTGGAGAACGGTCTTGGGGTGAAGGAAGTGTTAGCAGCTCAGACTGGGTTTGTAATCACAGTAGCTATGGAAAAGGCAAGTCAGAACCAAGAAAGACAAAAGAATGGGTTGGGACAGCTGCATTGTGACATGGCTATTTTACTCTTGCCCTCACAAGGTGACAATCACTTTCTCTACCTGATGATGACAGCTCTCACCTTCTCTACCTGGTGGGACTTCTGAGGGGAAGAAACACCCCTCTTTGACACACTCTCACCTGCCTCCCCTAACATTATGATGCTGCAAAGGTAATAGCAATTAATGATGACTGTAACAATTATGAGTCATTAACCCATCAATTAACAAATTAATCTCTTGCCTCATCCCACAAAGGATCTGAGGCAGGAGTTATTAGTAACATTTATCATGGTAACCAAAAGAAAATGATGATAGCATCGCAAGGCGCCAAACGGTAATTGCAATCATGATTACAATAGCTGTAAGTTAGTAGAATGATGCCAAGTACAATGACTGTTTGGAGAAAGAATTTATGTTAATAGATCAATGAGGAAAGAGTCTTAGAAAAAGGAACCTTTAAGCGAGCAGAGATTACAGAGGTAGAAGGGTGCCAGGGACTAAGACTGGTTGAAATGATTGTGAAACAAAATTATCATTTTGTTGGGTGTTTGCATTCTGGGCAGTGGAATGGATGCTTTATATATTTTCCTTTGTGACCCATGTATCAGCCTGTACACCACTGTTTAATTTAAAGGTGGGGAAACTGAAGTCCCTCAATAGTTGCAAATCCATCAAATCACTGCTGGAGCCATGAACACCTCTTATCATGTTGTCTTCTTTTTCCCTTTGGATCTAATTTGTCTGATGCCTAAGAATAAAGACCGAGAGACTGGTGTAACTGTGCTCTCTCTCCAACTTTTCTTTTCTTTTCTTTTTTTTTTTTGGGGGGGCATTGGCTATGTGGTTATGACCCTGTGGAAGTTAGGGGCACAAGATTTAGGACAAACTGTACTCAAGAACTCATGTGGGCTGGGAGTGGTGGCGCACCCCTGTATAGGTGTACCTCAGTTCACAAATTCAATTCTCCCATGATTCTGGTGGCAAACTGAACTGGACAAGAACCGAATCAAATTTCCCCATAAGGTCAACATTGAATCTTACCATTGAATTTGATTCTCATCTAATTCCTTTTGCGACCAGAATTGTGGAAAGAATCAAGTTTGTGAAATGAGGCACCACTGTAATTCCAGCTACTGGGAGGTTGAGGCAGGAGGATTGCAAGTTTGAAGCCAACCTGGACCATTTAGTAAGACTCAGTCTCAGAGTAAAAACTAAAAAATAAAAAGGGCTGAGGATGTAGCTCTGTGGTAAAGCACTTGCCTAGCTGCATGAAGCCCTGGTTTTAATCCCTAGTAACTGCCTCCAATATATGTAGTACCTAAACTCCTACATGAGCCATTAAATTTATTACTACATTTGACCCATACAATAAACTGTGTGGGGTGGATATTATCATTATCTCTATTTTATAGTATGGACCCTGATGACCAGGGAGTTAAAGTGACTTGCCAAATTCCCAGAACCAGTAAGTGATGAAGGGATAGGGTAGGAAGAGCATATGCTTTGGAGTCAGATCTCAAGTTTAATTGCAACTTGCCTGCTGTGCACTTTAGTTACCCTCTCTGAGCCAAAGTAAGTGGAGATAGTGATCCACAACTCACAGAGCTGTTTTAGAGATTGAACATCTCACCCAGAACTTTCGACCTGAACATTAGAGGGTTGAGTCAGAAGAAATGCTAACTGTGATACTCAGAATAATAGGGGAGAAAACTTACTGGCTCTAATTAGATCTTTAAAATATGTCAACAACAGTGGCGTGTTAAGCAGACTTTGTGTCTGCTGGCAATACTTATGGATCAAGTGAGATTCTGTGCAGTAAATGGTCTATACCTCCATGTACATTGCTAAGCAGAAGAGGGGGAAAATAGCTTTTCTTTGGCTCCTTCTGGGAGGAACACTAAGATGATCTAATTAGCATGCCTGGTGTCTCCAAAATTGAATTCAACCTAAGAGTATGCTATTAAAGGCTCCCACATTAGACAGGAAAGTAATTTGAAATGACTGAGCTCTCTGCACAAACACCTTAATGTTACACTAATGGGCTCAGAGAAAGGATGACATCAAATATAGTTAAAAGGAATTTAAGTTTAATTGCTCCCTAATAAAATTATTAGTACATTTTCCTAACCAGAAAGTCATTTCACAGTCATGGAGAAGATTTTGCGATTTAATAAATGATTAAAAATAGTTTGCTGCCATAGGTCCTTACTTATTTTGTTATATTCTTTCCTTGCAGAAATATTAGCTTAGATGCCACTAATTGCTGGTCTCACAACACCTGGGCTCACTTGAGGTCATGCCATTTGCAAAGAAGAGCCAGAGGCCATGAGCCTTCCCTTCTGTGGTGGAGGCTGGAGTCTCCTCTGTTTTTCCCTGGGCACTGGGGCATGTTAACCTGACAGCGTCACTGTGAGTCTATATGATGCCTCTGTGAAGTTTCACAAAGGAACCTCCTCCACACAGTCCTATTAGAAAAATGTGTCCCTTTCTGGGGGCAACCAGCTTGACAAGAAGACAGGGACTGGATGTCCACCTCCTCAGCTTGGTGCCCCTGTGCAGTATGTAAACTACACAAAGGTGTATGGTAGCAGAGAGAAAGGAGGTCCCTGTCACTGGAGGGATTCAGGCAGAGGTGAGGTGACTGTCTGCTAGGAACATGATGAAAGTGGTTTCTCATTAGATGAAAAACTTGACAAGTGTTTGGAGATTTTACCTAATGGCTTACAGGTATAAGCACTGAACTTGTACAAAGATGAAGTGGCCAGGACCAGCACCCAGGCCTCTCATTCTGAAAGCCTCATTCATGTAGCCTTGCCACGCTGTTCTCTACAGCTCCCCATGGGATTTCAGCTAGAAAGTGTGTTCCCCTCATGTGCCTATTCACATGTCATTTTAAAGGAGTAGTGGACTTGGAAAGTGAATGAGTAACTGTTGGAAACAATGGTTGAGCCGTTTATAGAAATAAAGTGCTTCTCACAGACACCAAGCAGTATATAGAAGAGTTTGAGTGTTAACTACTCCTCTCAGTTTGGAAGATGCAGGAATACAAGTATGACTTGAGGTGGAAGATAAGTGTTTCTAGAACTTTCTGGAATCTCAGCAAATCACAAACATTTTTTTTTCTTTTTAAAGTTATTACTGGCAGTTCATAGATAGAACTATCACAATTCCCAGATATTCCTTGACAGTTCTAAAATATCCTGTTCAACATAGCTTTATCCTTCTATTAAAAGTAATTTTAAAAATGCCTACCTAAATTTGATTTCATTTAAAACAATCTTTGAGAGTTATCATTATAAAGAAATACACAAATGAAGGAAGAAATCCTGTCAGACCAGAAGTGTCATTTTAGCAAATAGAATAGGAGTCGAGAGGAAAAATGTACTGAGATACTGTGTGCTGACTAGGTTTGCTGCTTTTCTTACTGTCAAGATTAGAAACTGAGGTCCAGCTCCAGTGAACTGGGGTCAGGCAACTTGGACATGGAAGAGTGAGCTTTTGATTCCAGGTTGGTGTGACCACAATGCCCTTGGGCCTTTCTCCACTCCACACTTCTTCCCAGGAACAATCACTCCTGCTCCAAACTTTTCTCATTTTCTCTATCCTGCCAAACCCCTTGAGGTCTTATTCATTGCTAAGCTTTCCATTCAACTTGCCATAAAACTTTTATAGAGGAGAAAGTTATAGGTTATTGGCTGGAAAGGTGGTTGGAGAAAATGGATGGACCCTGCTTGCTGCTCGACTTCCTGCCATCGGGCAGCAGAATCTGCATTGTCAGAAAGGACACCCAGCTGCTTATGGCTGAGCTCCAAAAAGAGTAAACCACTACAGAAGTGGAAATAACACATATTTCATCTCTTTGTAGCGGGAAGCCATCTGGTGTAGTTTTCTTCCCCATGTGCCAATGGCCTTTATATTCAATTGTGTAAGGAATCTGGTTAAAAATTTTCTTACATCTGAAATCAGCCTTTGGACAGAAATCTTTTTCCTTTAGAAGTTTATGTCTATACTGTAATGGAGGTCATGACCCTAGTGACTTGTAGCTGATAGCTACCTGGGGGATAACACGGCTCATGTTCTGTTGCGTCAACTGGTGCCTTGTCCAACGCACATGGCCAGGGAAGTAGACAAAGTGAGAAGTTTATTTCACCATGAAAGGTCATCACTTGGCCCATGTCTAAAGAAAGGTTCACTCATTCATAATATTTAATCAGGCCCTATATTAGGTAGTGGATGAGAAAATGTAAAAACCCAAGAAAAATAAGACATATGTGCTTTCTGCTTTTTTTTCTTTTTTTTTTTTTTTTAAGACAACAAGTAAACATTCTCCTGTATTAACAAACTCAAGCATTAGAGAATGTACAAATACCTTTTGGAGAGAAACATTACTCAGTATAAGATTAAGCCATGTAAAAGCTAGGTAAAAATAGAAGACTAAGGAATGGAATAGTCACAGTGAAACTGCATTTTTATACTAGGGAGACAATACGATGTTTACAAATGTGCGTCCAGTTTATTTCGCTTGTATTTTCTTGAGTTGCATCTATTTACCTATAAAAGTTTCCAGTTTATCTTTCTTTATGGCTGAGTAGTACTCCATTGTACAAAAATACCACATCTTTTTTATCCATTCCTTGGTTAATGGGCATTTGGGTTGTTTCCATGATCTAGCTATTACAAATTGTGTTGCCATAAACATGGGTGCACATATATCACTGTGGTATGATGTTTTTAATTCTTCTGGGAAGATTCTTAGAAGGGGAATAGCTGGGTCAAATGGGACCTCCAATCCTAGTTTTTTGAGGAATCTCCACACTGATTTCCACAGTGGCTGCACCAGTCAACACTCCCACCAACAGTGGAGAAGGGTTGCTTTTTCCCCACAGCCCCTCCAGCATTTGTTATTAGTTGATTTCTTGATAACAGCCATTCTTTCTGGGGTGAGATGGAATCTCAGTGTTGTTTTAATTTGCATCTTTCAAATGACTAGTGATGTTGAACATTTTTTCATATATTTATTTGCCATTTGTATTTCTTCATCTGAGAAGTGTTTATTCATCTCAGATGCCCATTTTTGGATTGGGTCTTTAAATTTGGGAAGTCTGATTTTTTTGAGTTCTTTGTATGTTCTCAACAGTAATCCTTTGTCTGAGGAATAGCTGGCAAACATTTTTTCCCATGTTGTGGGTTGTCTCTTCACTCTGTTGGTGGTTTCTCTTGCTGTGCAGAAACTTTTTAATAAGATGAGATCCCAGTTGTTAATTCTTTGTGATACTTCCTGTGCCATCAGGGTTTTATTCATAAAGTCTTTGCCTACACCAATGTCTTCAAGAGTTTTACCTATTCTATTTTCCAGGAGATTTATGTTTCTGTTTTAATATTTAGATCTTTGATCCATTTTGAATTTGGTTTAGTGCACGGTGAAAGATATGGGTCTAATTTTAATTTTCAGCATGTGTAGAGCCAATTTTCCCAGCACCATTTATTAAAGAGGCTATCTTTCTTCCAGTGAATGTGTTTGGCACCTTTGTCAAAGATAAGGTGGCTTAGTATGTCTGGAGTTGTTTCTGCATCTTCTAATCTGTTCCATTGATCTTCGGGTCTGTTTTTTTGCCAATTCCATGCTGTTTTTATCACGATAGCTTTATAGTATAATTTCAAATCAGGGATTGTGATGCCCCCTGCCTTGCTTTTGTTGCCCAGAACTGCCTTTGCTATTCTAGGTTTCTCCTGGTTCCAGATGAATTTTAGCATTGTTTTCTCTAATTCTGTGAGATATGTTGTTGGGATTTTGATCGGAATTGCATTAAATCTGTATAACAATTTTGGAAGTGTGGCCATTTTCACTATGTTGGTTCTTCCTACCCAAGAGCAAGGGATATCTTTCCATTTTCTGATATCCTCTTCAATCTCCTTTTTCAGAGTACTGTAGTTTTCAGTGTAGAGGCCTTTTACCTCCTTTGTGAGATTGATTCCTAGGTATTTCATTTTTTTGAATGCTATTGTGAAAGGTGTTGTTTCCCTAATTTCTCTCTCAGTGAGTTTGTTATTTGTGTACAGGAAGGCTATTGATTTTTGAGTGTTGACTTTGTATCCAGCTACACTACTGAATTTGCTTATTAAATCTAGCAATTTTTTAGTGGAGTTTTTGGGGTCTTCTACGTAGAGTATCATGTCGTCTGCAAGTAATGATAATTTAACTTCTTCCTTTGCAATCATTATTCCTTTTATTTCTTTCTCTTGTCTAATTGCTCTGGCTAAAGTTTCTAGGACTATGTTGAATAAGAGTGGGGACAGTGGACATCCTTGTCTTGTTCCTGATTTTAGAAAGAAGGCTTTCAGTTTTTGTCCATTTAGTATGATATTGATTGTTGGTTTGTCATAGATAGCTTTTATCAGATTGAGATAAAGACCACCTATTCCAATTTTCTGTAGGGTTTTTATCATGAATGGGTGCTGGACTTTGTCAAAAGCTTTTTCTGCATCTATTGAGATGATCATATGATTTTTGTCCTTGGTTCTGTTAATATGGTGTATTTCTGGAATCTTGACTATGATATGCCTGGCTGAAGATTTTTTTTGATCGTGGCTAATTGGAGTTCTATAAGCCTCACTTATCTGAATGTCAAATTCTTTTTCTCTACCAGGTAAGTTTTCTGTTATAATGTCTATGAACAGTGTTCTGATGTCATTTATGCTATCTCCTGCTTTTTCATTGACTCCAATCAATCTTAAGTTATTCTTCTTTGCATCATCTAGCAGCTGCTGGATTGATTTTTCATTGTCCCTTGCTATTTTTAAGAATTCTTTCTTTTCATGATCACTAATTGCAAGCCTGTCTTCTATATCTGAGATCCTGTCCTCACATTGGCTTAATCTGCTACAAATACTTTCAATGGAATTTTTGTTCTCCTGGATATCTGCTTGAATCTGCTTTATGGATTCCATTTCTTTCCTATGCTGAGCATTCATGGCTTCCATCCTTTTCTTAAGCTCATCTATTTTTTTGTCTGTGTCTGCTCCAGTGTCCTTAAGCATGGTCTTCATTGTGAACATTATCTCTGCAGTTATCTGAGAAATTATTTCTGATTTAAATTTTTCCAGAGCCTCATTCAACTGCTTTGTTGTTACCACTTCAGAGATGTCAGGTGGGTGGCTTTCGGTTTGTCCCACCTCGTTGCCCCCTGGGTTTGCCTTTGGTGAACTGGATGTGTGGGGTTGCATCTTGTTTAAGTGTCATCTCATTTTCTTTTCTTTCTTTAGTTTAATTCCTGGGTTGCTGTTTGTAAATTGCCTATGGTAGGTTGCTTTATTGCTAGTATTTCAAACTCTTAGGAGATGACTACTTCTCTGAGGTATCTTCCAGGTGTAGCTTATTTTTGGGCTTTGAGCCTGCTGCAAGATCCTACCTCTTCAATTTGTTGGAGATAAGAAGTTGCTGCCTGTTTGGCCCAGTTCTTGGTTCTTTGGTTCTGTGCCACAGTATTTTCTGTGATCCTTAGACAATCTCAGTCTTGGAATACCAGGAAGAAAAGCGCCAGTCAGTGTGTCCTTCATGGCCGCTGCTTCTCTGCACTGCTGCTTCTCGCGTTCCTCTGCGGAGGCCCCCGGGGTGCTGGCAGTCACTGCGTGTCTGCAGATTTGAACCGCTTCAGTCACGTTGGGATTCCCAACACAGGGAGAAGGTGCCAGTGGCCACCTCCCTCTTCTTTGTTGGAGTTTCTCTCTTCACTTTCTCCGTGGGCCCCTAACTGCGCTTCAGACCTGTCCTGGGTCCAGGGGAGCCACTTCCCTCTTTCTTGTCCTCCTCCAGTCATTATATTCCAGTGTCCAGGTGGCAACTTTTGGAGAGGTTCACTACCTGCTTCTTACAGATCCGCCATCTTTTTCCGGAAGTCAAGGAAGGAATCTTGAGTCATTTGTAGGAAAATGGATACACCTTGAGATCATAATGTTAAGTGAAATAAATCAGACACACACCCTTTCTGCTTTGAAGAGTTCACATGGTAGAGGGAGTGAGAAGGCAAAGGTATGCAATTCATTTGTTCATTCATTCAGTCAGGAGCACTCACTGTCAGCTCCTGGGCTTGTAGGGATAAAGAAGACAGAATCTCTGTCCTCAGGGACTTCTTAGTCTATGAGGGCAGACAGAGTACAATCACAGTAAGGCGTAAGAGCTGTCAGCTCAGAGCGCAAAACAGGGCTGTGAGCACAGAGAGGGGCATCTGTGAGGTGTGGGGATCTGAAGGGGTCAGCCAGGTGAAGAATGGGCACTACAAGGAGAATGAACTACAAGGGCAAAAATAAAAACAGGGCTGAGAAAGAGCACAAACACCTGTGGGGGGAGTTGTAGAAACCCAGTATTCGAGCAAAGGCTGTTTGTGTTTGCCCAGTGCACAGGGGGGCACAGTGAAGATGAAGGTAGAGGGAAGGCGGGGCTGGGTCACAGAGGGTTTTGTGCACTACCCCTGACTAAGGTGACTTTATCTGGGAATAAGGAAGCACCGAGAGATATCAGATGAGGAATGGGAAAGATGACTGCAGATGCCACCTGGAACGTGCAGCAGTGGCAAAAAGGTGCAAGGCATTCAGGTATGTGGAGAGATTATTCAGTAATCCAGGTGAGGGATGAAGAAACCCTACGTTGGGGCTGGTGAGATGGCTCAGTGGCATAAGCGCCTGCCTGGCAAGCACGAGGTCTCGAGTTCGACTCCCGGAACCCATATAAAGGAAAAAAAGGGCCAGTGATATCGCTTAGTGGCACAAGCGCTTGCTGGCAAGTGCGAGGTCCTGAGGTCGACTCCCGGTACTCACACACAAAAAAAAAGAAACCCTACATGAATCAAGACAGCACTGAGGACCAAGAAGAGGGAATGATGTGAAATAGGAAGTAGAGACAACCAAACATAATCACCATTCTACTTGAGGAGGAAAGGAAGAAAGGACAGAGTCTAACTTAATCCCTGTGTCTGGCTTGTTTATCAATTAGCAACACAAAGGAGATTTTTTTTTTTTTTTAAAGAGCTACTGTGTGAGGTAAAGGAGAGGAAAGCATAGTTCTACCTATCATGCCCCTTCTGTGATCAGGCATCAACTTCAGTACTCCCATAAAGTATCTCATTCAATTTGCATCACAGCTGATATGGGAGCACGTTAGTTCTCCATTCTACAGACGAGGAAATGGGGGGAGTGGATGAACAGCTAGCAATGAAGGAGACTTCAAGGGGGTTGACAATCATATAAGCAAATATAATCATCAAGAGAGGAGAAGAGAGCCAATAGCTGCTCTCTGTATCTCAGAGAGGCTTAGTAACTAGCCTAGGGCCACACAGTGCTGACGTTTGCAGTCAGATACATCACTCCATCCCTACCCATTCCCGTTCCAGGGGGGACAGAGGAAGTAGCAGTTGAGCCAAGCTCGGCAGGAAGATGCTATTTATCCAAATGGAAAAGGAGAAAGAAGGAAAGAGCATGTGCCAGCACCTAAGGGCATGAACGGATATAGAGTGTTCTGGAAAATCCCCAAACATATCTTTGGCTCTGTCTCCTTGGGACAATAAATGAATACATATGTATGTCAGAGTTAATTATTCTTGACCCTTTTATGCAGAACATCTGCAATGAGGGTGAGATGCTGTCTCATATCTGAAATCTGCTCAGTGGATCTTAATTGCCCAAGTAAGATAAACAATAAACTGAACAATGCTTTCTTCATGGTTTCCAATCTGCTTGCAAATCTCCAGGGCTTGCCAATATCTCCCAACACAAGGCTGGCAGATTTATGGTGCAGTGAACTGAAAAAAGGAGATGTGTGTAAGTGGAGATGCCACACCCTGGATTTTGTTTTCTTTTCAGGAGTTCTTTTGTTTCAGGACAATGAACTGGGGTGAAAGCGCTGTGTTCTCAAAGATGTAATTAAAATGGAAGTGGCTTTCCTCTTCCTCAGTGACTCAAGTCACTGAAATTAATCATCACTGGGCCAGGCTAGCTGGCTGCCATGGTCTCTCTAGGAAATGCATCTCAAGATGTCTGCTGCAGCAGCTGCAATTAAAATCTATTGAGCGATGGGATAAAACATATTAGACACTTGCCACAATAGCAGAGGCACAGGATGAATGAGGGAAGTGTAATTAACAGATAACTTGAAATGGGGCTGGGGGATTCATATAGGGTGACATGAGTGCTTTTTACAGGAGCCATCTGATGGTGACAAATTACCTTACCAACTCTAGCTCTGATTTATTTAGGCATTTATTGTATTCAGTACAGACTTCTTATGTATGGTGGTGCAGCCTTGGAAATATCTATTCTCATTTCTTTGCAGGGTGTGTAACAATTGAATCCCAAGAATCAAAAGGCAGGCTGATTTCATTTGTTTCTCCATCAACAGAGTGAGGGGTGGGGAAACCCAAATCAAGTTTGGGTAGGATTCTGTGTTGAATAATTATTTGTAAAATATAATGATGTATGGGAGCAAATGACTCTTTTCCAGTCACTTGAGACCTTGTGGGTGTTATGTTAAGACAGTGTAGTAAAGAAGAAGAAAAGCTGAGACTCATAGGTTCTCTACATCTTAGGGTCCACATTCCTGGATTCAATTAACTGTGGATTGAATATATTCAAAAACAAAAAAAATTGTGCTTGCACTGAGCATGTAGACATTTTTCTAATTATCCCCTTAACAATGCAGTATAACAACTATTTACACAGCATTTACATTGTACTGGGTATTATAAGTAATCTGGAGATGATTTAGAGTATATAGGAGAATATTCATGGTTATATGCAAATACTCCGCTGTTTTATGTAAGGAGCTTGAGAAGATGCAGATTTTGATATCTGCAGGATATCAAACTATGGGATCCCAAGGGTACCTGTACTTCAAGTATTTCATGTGACAACTATGTTGAAAGGGAAGAAGAAACAAGTCTCAATCTCTGATATAGTTTGGGAATTCTTACCTGCATCAGTTAGGATTAGGTCTGACTGCATACAATTTAGAAATCGCAAATGTCTTAGCTTAAAACAAGAATAAAACCCTATTTTTCTCTGTTGTAAAAATCTGTAGGTGGACAGTCCAGAGGAAAAAAAGGATCACATTTCTTCTGTTTAAGGATTCCTTCAGGAAATTTCACACTACATTTTCTTACATCTCAGAACTTAGTTTCGTGGTTATGACTAACTCACGTGAAGCTGGGAAACGTCATTTCTCTTTTGGGCAGCCATGTATCCAGGTGTCAATTAGCATCCGGATGGTAAAGAAGTGGAAAAATTGATCCTGAGGCACACAGTAGGTGTACCAGACTTGATAGTTGTAGTTTAAACTTATCTATGGACTTTCTCTGAGTTTCTGCCTGAGTGTATGTCATTCAGATGGCGGTCAAAGCTCTTTTCAGAGTTAATGGTTAACAGTGGCCGAAGCTGTGCTTCTCCTGCCCTGTCCTCTCAAACTCATTTGTGCCAGGCAAAATACCGGGCATTATTACAGTTCTTCTAGAAGTCATTGTACTTAGCCCTAAACAATGACCACCAGGCAAAGCCCAGAGCGTCCATCCTGCCGCAGCGTGTGTTTGTGTGTATGCATGGGGGCGAGTTTCGGGGAAGCAGGTTCTCCCCAATCTGAAGAGCTTTGGAGCACACTTTCTACCATTAACAAGGGGACATTTGTGCCTGGAAAAGGAGCTGTCATGGGTAGATGGGTAACCAGGGCTACTGCCAAAAGGGAAGAGGGAAATGGGGAGCTTCTTTCTCAGGAATACGTATAGAAAGCAGCAGTCCAAGGGGGCATCTGGTTTCCATTCTAGCATGGGGCATGAAGAATGGTAGCCCAGGAGCCAGAACTCAAGAACATTATGTTTCTGGAACCTTTGTCATTTTTTTGCATGTGTTTTTCTTTTACCCTATGTCTCCATAGTGATGACAGTAAAATCTTTAAATCACTAGGAACTCACATAGGACGATCAATGAGAGAAAGAGTACAGTATCCCTGAATCCAATGCCAGTCTTGGGAAAAGAATGTGGAGGACCAGAAAGAAAGCATCAACTCTTGAAAGCAAGCAAAGAGGCTGATGGGACCCAACTGACAGTTGGCTACATATGACAGGACCCATCACCAGCTCCCGAGTTCCATGACGAGGGATGTGGTTAGTTTATGGTACAAGTATGGATTATGGATTTTGGTAACCTGGACTTCAAGTCTGCATTTACATTATTATCTATGAGCCTTTGGGTGAGTAATTTCATTCCTCTGAGTCTCAATGTCCTCAGGTAAAAAAGGAAGACAATAACAGCCCCACTTTACAGGGTTATGAAGACTCAATGAGATGACTCATAAAAAGCGAATCTGGTGCTTGTTAACACATAAAACATTCACTTGGGATTATTAAACTGGCAAGATCACAAACTGGTAAAGGAGTTCTCTTCAGTCATTCTGAAGTCATGGCAATGAACGTGAGGGTGAATGGTGGCAAGGATGGTGACTTTGAATAGATACAGATTCAACCCAGGCCTGAACAAAATAACTATTCACTAGTAGCCTTGTAGAAGCTGTCTTGACCAACCCTTAGTTAACCTCCTTGCAGGACCAACCAATGCTTGTCCCGCTCTCTGCAGGACATACAGATAGAGCCCAGGCCAGGCTGAATGTTCCAACCATGTGGCCACTCTTTACTACGGCAGCACACTTACGCTCCTGCAGGAAACTACACGTTTGCTAAGAGGAGGCTGTGTTCCATCCCAAACTCCTTTGACCAGTTATTCTTATACTCTATTTGCATAGTTCAGTTAGGCTTTTTGAAACTGATGTGATCTGAGTGAGAAAAGAAAGGCTTTATGTATGACTACCTTTCAATGACGGCAATTTGCTGAAAATATACTGTACAATTAAATGAGGACAAGATAATTGTGAAAGATTGGGAAAAGTTGTGAAAATTGGGGTTTCTGTACTTAGATTGCTCTGCAAGTATCTTTAAGTATCAGATCCACTTTTAAGAAGCCTACAGTGGAAATCTGGGATGATTAATTATTGGTGTGACTTACATTTGTGTATACTTATCTGATTTAATTTAAAATAAAATATTTGACATATCTGTGTATTCATTTCTACAGCTCCTTGCTTTAACACATCCTTTGTAGATTATAGTAGTCAATTACTGCTCTTGAATGGGTTGGAACAGAGGGCATCTACCAAACTAGACATTGACATATATGTGTGCACATACATACATGCATACTGGCTAGCACTAAATATATAGCCACTATAATTCACTTTATATGGTCATCAAAATCTTCATTGCTTCAATAGGATATATTTTCAAAAAAACTTTAATAATGCCTGATTCTCATTTAATGGCTTAAAAATTTAAGAAAAGTGGGTATCAATTTCATGACATCTTAGAGGTAAAAATCAACTAAAGTTTTACTAGTTGATTACTGTAAGTAATTATTTTATTTTATTTTATTTTATTTTATTTTATTTATTTATTTTTGTGGGTACCGGGGGTCAAACTCAGGACCTCACGTGCCAGCAGGCGCCCGTGCTGCTGAGCGATATCACCGGCCCTTTTTTCGTATGTGGGTACCGGGAGTCGAACTCAGGACCTTGCGCTTGCCAGGCAGGCGCTTATGTCGCTGAGCTATCTCACCGGCCCAGTAATTATTTTAAATACAGTTTTTCTTAAGAGTTTGAATACTGGTAAAAATGAAAACTCAATTTTCTTAGCATTTCTCATGACATATTCAGTAAGTTTGTCATTCATATGCAATGGACATCAAGAAATCAAAAAACAAAACTCCAAGGCAGCTAGGTTGAGTTCAAATGCAGGGGCAGGTGTTTTCTTTGCAGTACAGTTAAGTGGGTGGGAAGTTGGATAGACTGCTTTGAGTGGTAAACATACTTTCCAAAGTGTTTAACCCAGAGAAAAACTTTCCAATAAAAGTATCAGAACACCACAAGCACCTTCTCCAATGAACAACTTTGCCAAAGCACTCACATTCAAGAAGTCAGCTAGTGTAATACTATATTTTTCAACATAAATTAACAATGGAAACAGTAAAAGCTATAATTTAAAGGGAGATCTTTGAAAAGTTGCAGGCACAAAAAAGAAAAAGTTCTCTACTCCTAGCACATTAGAATGGATAACGGAAAGTAGGGCTGGGTTGGAGACACAGCTCAGAATGATGTCAGAGACAGAACCTAAATGCTTAAGGAAGTGACTCTAATTTTACTTCCAACAATGAAGAACTATTTTGTATCAGACCAACAAGCTGCCAAGATAAAATCGAAAAGAAGTGAATAAAATAAAACAAAACCCCTTGGTTCAGGTATTGAAGAACTCTCAATGCAGTCAGGACTTGAAGGCCAAGATCCTAGAGAAAAGGGAAATGCAAAGAGGTGAGTCAGATATTCCAAACTGTTTTTCCTTTTTAGACATTGGCTTTACAAAAATCAGCCATACAAGGATAAATGGTTGAGAAGCAGAGCATAGCTTTGGCAGTCTCACAGAACTGGGGAGAGAAAATGACTTAAGCCAAGATCTTGAAGAGAAGAAAAGGACAGAGAAGTGAGCCCAACGTTTGGCACTGCTTTTCCTTCTGAGGCAGTTTCTGACTTACAAGATTCATAGGGAAGAAAGTTTGCAACTATGAGTAGAAACCAGAAACTAAGAGGTTATATAGAGCTTTCAGCAGCCTTAGATTCTAGGAAGATTAAAAATGGGAAGTGAGAAGCCATAAGAAAGAGAGGCACTGGTAAACACTTCATACATTCAGTGAGGAACCCCAAAGAACTACACCCTTGGAATACAAGTGAACCAGAAATAACACAGCCCTTACAAAGACTGAAATCCAGCTTCAAAATTAGCCCAACCCAATGATTAATTTAAGTAATCCACTGTCTGCTGGAAACAGTAGTACATCTTCTGTGAAGGACTGTAACCTAGAACTTCTACAATTTTTTCATATACAGTACACTTATGGCACTTAATAAAAAAGAGATGAGACATATCAGGAAACTGAACCACAGAAAAAACAGATAAGAGGAATAGACCTGCAGATGATCCAGATATTATAGTTACCAGACCCAGATTTAAACAAAAACAGTGATTAGCATGTTCGAAGAAATAGAAATCAAGATGGATAACTTTAGCAAACTGGAATGTATAAAAAAGAATCAAACAAAAATTCTAAAACTAATAAATGTGATAACTGGAATTAAGAATTTATAGTTAGGTTGAATAGCAGCTCACACCAGCAGTAGAGAAGATTAGGAAATATCCAGACTAAAGCAGGGAGGGAAAATATAATAGAGAATATTGGGAAAAAAAGCATTAAAAACATGGGGAGTAATGACAAAATTTAATTTGTATGTAATCAGACTTCTAAAGGAGAGGAGAGAGAATATTGGGGCAGAAACAATGTTTGAAGAAAATAATGACTAGAATTTTCCAAAAGTTACAAAAAGCCATGAATGTTAAGAAGTGCTATAAATCTCAAAAAACAAAACAAAGCAAAACAAATAAAATTACACCCAAGCTATAGTAAAACTGCTGAAAACCAGAGATAAAGACAGAGTCAAAAAGCAGCTACAGAAAGAGATGTTATCTTCAAATGAGCCATGGTGAGATAGGGAGATGACTTTGCAACAGAAATGATGGAAGCCAAAGACAGATGAATGATATCTTTAAAGTACTAAAATAAAATAATTGTCAACTTGTAAAAATACCCTTCAAAAATGAAGGCAAAATAAAGACATTTTCAGACAAACAAGAATGGAGAAGTTTTTACTTGCAAATTCTCACTGAAGGAAGTGCTAAAGGAGTTCCTCAGGCAGAAGGAAATGATCCTGAAGGAAATGGTTATGCATAGAGGAACGCAGAGCAAAAGAAAATATGCAGTAAGGCCAAATGAATCCTGACAATCCAAAACAATACTGATGACATCTATAGGACTAAAAAATGTAAAATTTATTTAGCGATGAAATAAGGGCACAAGGGGAATTAAAGTGTTATAAGGTCTTTGTATTGCCTAGGAAGTCATAAAAGTATGCTAGGTGCTAGTATATTGCACTCCAGTAAACCAAGAATGCCTTTTGTAAAAGCACACTTATAGTAGAAAAACATAAAACTAACAAGTGAATGGAGGTTGAAATATAAAATAAAGCTCTAAAGCAGGCCACATACCTTCCCTAAAACAAATACTGTTGTTTTCTTTAGACTCTAATTTGCAGAGCATAGGGGTCAATCTCAGACTCACTTTTCAAATACATTATATGTACTTGATTTATATATTTATTTAAGTTTAGACTTATTAAAATGTATGGGGTAAATTGAAAATTATCAACAAATCTGTTTGAGAAAGCAAGCCCTTTTGATATTGGGAAAATTTTGATATTTAGAGAAATTTCATCTCAAAAGACCCAAGTATACTTGCAGTCATGCTCCAGATCATAAGCCAGATGTACTTCTTTATATTTGCATTCATTCTTGCAAACATTCTGCAGGGAGAGCACTACATTTTGTAGAATAAATTCATTCTGAACATACGTATGGTACAGAAACATGTAGATATCTGTTAGTGTTTCTTTCTTAAATGTATTACCTATAAAATCTTATAAAGGAATTCATCTCCACACCATATTACCAACAAGCAAAGTCTCCCCCTTTTTTATTCTCCAATAACAAATTCCCAAAAAGAATCAGATGTGTTTTCACATATTTAAAGATGATTTCAGAAGGGATTCCAGTTCCCTTCAAAACTCCCCCAGAGAGCTGGTCTCAGGAGCTACAGTACCCAATAAACAGGCTGCCCACAACATACATAGATCAATGGCTTTTGGAATAGCACTGCTTGCCAGTTAATAGAGTTTTGATTTTCTTTACACATTGATTAATGAAGCAGTAATTTTGGTTTTGAATTGCAAGACAAATTAAGAAGTACTGTAAAGTGGAGCCTATTGGGAAATAGGGTGTAGTTTGGAGAACTGGCGGTAGCTATGGAGACTAAGTAGGGAGAATGGCTGAATTTGCTAAAACAATCGTCTGTTAGGAAACTGGGGACTGAAGCACTCAACAGATATTCTCGACACACTTTGAGCTGCATGCAAAATCCCACTGGGGAGGGGAAGAGTCCAAGGCACACTCCTGCTCAGACCAATCCCCATGGTCTTTTTCAGAAACAGGTGCACATACCCATAACACAAGGCAGGAAATAAACAAACAGGTATAGAAGATGCACTAGAAGACTAGAAATGCAAAGCATTTGGAAGGATCAGAAGCAGTACTATGACGAGCTGGGATAGAGAAGGCTGAATGGAATCTGATGGTTACAGATGGGAGACAAAGGTCCTGTAAGAATGGAGAGACAACGGCAGGAGAACAGTTGGTAAAAAGGGAATGAACTCAATTCCAGGGCTGAGATTTAACTGTGTGACCTAACTTTTCTGAGCTTTGGAAAGTGAAATGAATAATAACCACCTTCCAGGTTGTTGTGAAGATTCATAAAACAGGTCAGTTTGTTTCTACCACAGTGCCTAGTACAGCAGACATTCAATCAATGGAAGCTACACATTTTTAACATCACATGCTATTGAAAAATGGCAGCAGACTTTGAAAGTATAGTTTGCCTGCCTTCACACCTTCCTTTCTGCACAGGAAATGTTTGTACCAAGGATGAGCGAATGAATGTGTTCCACCTTGCTCTCTCCCCAACAGTCCCATGGAATCACTGGCACTTCAGTGAAAGTGTGGCCACACCACACACTCCCATGTGGCCTGGCACGCCCTTCCTCTTTGTGTGACCTGGCAAATGCCTTAGCTTTCAAATTTTGGCTTATGATTTCGTGAGGTCATTCATTTCAAGAAAGAGTTGTATAGAACGAATATATTCCTCTTAGTACTCCATTTAATCTTTTCCAAAATTCTGAAGTAAATCTTATCAGTTGACTTGCTTTTCCATCTTCCTTAGCCCTTGTATCCAGATCTTACAGGCATTATTGATTACATGGTGTCAAGAGGACATGTTATAACGTGGGGACAGAATCTAGAAGGCAGTAAAACATCTCTGCTAGTTTGAATCTGAAATATCCCCCAGTGGTCCATCTGTTGAAGGCCTGGTCACCAGAGTGTGGCACTATTAAGAAATGGTAGAACCTGTTAAGAGGAGGAGCCTAGCTGAAGGAAGATAGGTCACTGGGAATCTGTCCTTGTAGGGACCCTAGCCCCTTCTTCTCTCTTTGCTTCTTGACCACTATGAGTTTCACCACTTGGTCCTACCATGATGTTCTTCTTTAACATAAGCCTAAAGGCAATGGGCCAACTGATCATGGACTCAGACTTCTGCAACTGCGAGCCAAAATAGACATTTGCTTCTTCTAAATTGTTTATCTGAGATATTTTATCATGATGACAGAAAGCTGACTAATACAATCTCTTTCTGAGACAGGGCTCCACTAACTTTCATTTTTAGATTTCTATTTTAAAGCTTGGCATGTTTACATAGTTAAAGAACAACTGGAACTGTGACTTATGGCTTCGTAATTTCTGAAGCTAATTTCATAAACTACAAAGTTTTAGAGACAATCTAATTTCTTTCTTTCTGAGACAAGGATTTTAAATTGTTGCATGGTGTAGGGAGTGCATTACAATCAGAGGGAAGACATGATATCTTCCACGCTGGGTCTTATTCATCTCTATGCCAAGGTCTCAAGAATGAAATCTCACTCAGAACTATGCACACAGTAGATTCCTATTTATTATTTGTTGAATGGGTGAGTGCCCTGGTCTCTGGTTACTTCCCATCTCAGAAACCCTCCACGGCTACTTCCCAATTCCTACTGGCTTATTTGTAATCTCCACTGTCTAGTGTTGAAATTTATTCATGAGATGACCCCTTAGGGCCTTTACAGGCCCATTCTGTATCACATTATGCCTCTTTATTTTTATACTTTATATGCCTTTCGCTCTGGCAGGCTGATCTTGCATGTAGATGGCTCTTGGTTTGATGCAGGGTGATGCAGGGCATCTTCTAAGAACTTGTTTGCACAGAGAATACCAGGCCGACCCTTAGGAAAGTGACAGGATAACGGAGCTGAAGAACTGCACGGACCACAGCAATATTCCCACAGGTTCTTATTGGAGATGCGAAGGTAACAACGCATCTCAAGGCAGATCTGAAGACCAGATGCAGAGGAGGCGAGGGACAGCTCTACTCTTCAGCCACCAGGCTGAAAGTCCTGCTTTCCTAATATGATTGGTTAATGAGTCCAACCTTAGATACAGAAAAAGTGAGACAAAAACCATTATCCTCACTCTGATAGTGTCATCAAAAGCAAGATGGAAAAAAAGAGCTATTTTTTTGGATATGAGAATTCAGAAACTTGAGTTTAGTGTTACCTGGGACAATTTCAAGTCGCCAAGGAAGGGGTAAGCACTGCTCTGTGCCTTGCACTAGACTTTCCCAGCCCTAGCTGCACTATAGTTTAATCACATATTTCTGTACCAGCCTGTCCCAAGAGACCACGAGCTCCTTAAAGACAAATGATTTCCCAAATATGGTTTTGGCACATGAACGAATGAATAGTCCATACTAGTATATATCTTTTTTCTACCTCTTCTTTAGATGACAAGTAGCTCGAAACTGGCTCAAAAACCCAGAATCTGGTGAAAGCAGTTTTTCAGCGGCTGGATGAGTATGTCCAGAGGGGTGACATTTTTGGGGGTTCCTTAGCTTCTCTTTTAGCAGTGGGAGAAGTAGTGCTAGAACAGAGGTCAAGGGTCCTGTATTGCACATTGGTGCCATAAGCATTTGGACAATGCAAGTACAGATACTTGTGAGCCTCAGTTTTCTCATCTAAAAACGCTGGGAGCCTGTAGCTGTGTCCATTACCAGGATGAAAATAATCCACCAAGACCACACAATGTGTTTTCTTACATGGTGTCATTTAAAGACTTGTAAGCTTGGGTATTTGGGGGTTGGCTGGTATTAAGGCTTATGTCTAGATATCTCCCCAAAGCCTCATGCACTCATAGGTGGAGCTTTTTGGAGCTGGCTTCTAGGATGTGTGACACTGGGATTAATTAAGGGTGTGTGGTACTAAATTAACATAGTTCTGGGTGTGGATAATGGAAGCCCCACCCTGGGTGTGGGTGGCACCAATCAATAGCCTTATAGCCTGGATGGGATACAAAGGGACAGAAAGAAGACAGGTTGCTCTGCTTGCTGCTTTACTTTCTCCTGCCTGCTTGCCATGGACTGTATCTCCTCTGTGATACCCCTCTGCCATCCCATCCTGCCTTGGAACCAGCTGACTATGACTGAAACCTCTACAGACTCTGAGCTGAAATAAACCTTTCCTCCTTTAAGTTTGGGTATCTTGTATTTTGTTTCAGCAATGAGAAAAGTAGCTAAGACAGCTTGCTTATTTCTTTTTAATTTCAACAACAAAAGAATCACTTTTTCACTAGATAAACACAAAAATATGGTACAACATTCAAAAGGCACCAAAGGGAATGTGGTGAAAGGTCCCTTTTATTCCTGTCCCATAGGTGCTCAGCACTGCCCCCCCCACCCCAGCAACCACTACTCACCACTGCTTATCTGTGCTTTAGGAGATATAAGCATGTGTGTGTGTGGAAAGGTAACACCAAGGGGACACACTATGAATACTCTGCAGCACGTTCACTATTAACTAAACCATCTCTCCTAGAAATGTTTAATATCGGATTCTCATTTTTATTTACTTGGCACTCTATTAATGGACTTGTATTGCAGTGTTCAATAAACAGCATGTGCCCATGTGTGAGTATATTTGCAAACATAAATTCCTAGACATTACCCACTGGGTCAGAGGAACGTGCTCTCCGCAGTTATACCAGTCCGCATTGCCATCACTAGTGGATGAAACTGTGTCCCAGGGGACGCATCATGAAACTATAATATTAAATAAAATAAATCAGACACAAAAGCTGAAATTTCACATGGTCTCTCTTACATGAGAAATGCAAAATATAAACAAAAAGCAAAATAAAGGCTAGATAAGAAGAAGAAGGGAGATAGATCTTTCTCATATGAGAAAGGGATTAAGAGATGGAGGGCACGGGAGTGGATGAAAAAGAATTAAGATGTGTTATGTACATGTACCATCTCCTCATAAGGAATGTAAATATTACATACTGCAAACATGGGCTAATAATAATAAAAAATTAAAAAAAGAGAAAGTATCTGTTTCCCTATAGTACTACTGTCAACATACGGTTATATCAAAAGTCTAATAGATCAAAAATTGGAGTCTGTGGAATTAATTTCCATTTCTATAATTGTGAATGAGATTAAGCATCTTTTAAAATATCTAAAAGTCATCTACTTTCCTCTTCTGAGACTTGTCAGTGTGCTTTGATTATTTTTCTACTGGCTTTTGGTCTTTCAAAAATTGACTTGTAGCTGGGCATGGTGATGCATACCTGTAATCCAAGCACTCTGGGAGGCTGAGGCAGGAGGATCACAAATCTGAGCCTAGCCTGGGCACCTTAGTGAGATCCTGTCTCTAAATAAAAATAAAAAATGGTAGGGATGTAGCTTTGCGTGAAGGCCTTGGATTCAACCCCTAGTACCACACCCCTCACATCATAAATAAATACACACATAAAAGACTCTATGTAAAGAAATTAGCCCTTGGTTTACTGTATGGGTTACAAATATTCCCCAGTTTGCTCTTTATTTTAAAAAATTCTTAATATTTTCTATAATTTGAAAAGTATTTTGTTTGCCTTATCTATCATTTCTTTTATGACCGATGGGTTTTGTGACCTGTTTAGAAAGGATTTCAATCTAGATTACAAAAAAATGATTCTTTCATGATCTTTTATATTATTTTTGTGTATTCATTTTAAAATATTTAAATCTCTGTTATATTTTGAGCTTATTTTAGTTCAAGGATTGAGGTGCAGGGCAAATTACTTTTCCTCAGATAGCTTCTAGTTGTGCCATAGCCGTCTAATTTTATTTTGTTTTTTGGCAGTTTTGGGAATTGAACCCAGGGCCTCATGCATGCTAAGTGAGCACTCTACCTCTGGGCTATATTCCTGGCCTTTTGAAGTTTTATTTTGAAACAGGGGCTCATTAAGTTGCCCAGGTTGGCCTCAAACTTGCAACTCTCCTGTCTCATCCTCCCATATAGATGGGATTACAAGCATGTGCCCTGTAATTGGCTTCAAGCCATTGCCATTTATTAAACAATCCACTGTTTCTTCAACTGATATAAAATTATACTTTCCTTACAAATAGTGAGTTTATTTCTGGACTTCCATTAGATTTTATTGATCTGTCTATTCATGCTCTAGTTTCACAGTTTTATTTAATGTAGCTTTATTGTGTTTTAATATCTGAGTTGGGAAGTCTCCCCACCCCAGTTACTGTTTTTCTCCAGACACTTTTCTGGCTATTCACAGCTGTTTAGTTTTCAATTTCCAGGGGCTCATAGTTTTTAAAATAATTTGGTATTTCTTGGAGAATCACATTAAATTTATAAATTAACTTATAGAGCATTTTGGGAAGAATAATTCAGTTTCTTATCAAAGTTTCCTTTGTTAATTTAAATGTTCTTTTAGGAAGGTAGTATGTGTATGTGGTAAAATTTAAGCAGTAAAGAATGGCATACGGTGAAATGTAAACAAACCTTTTAATTCTTTTGGACCCTGACTCTTCTGGTTTCCTGGAGGCAATCAGCATTTGGTGTGTGTCCACAGAGGTATTCCGTGGTGTGCAGTTCTGTACATGTGCGCACACTCTACTCTGACTCACCTGCCCTTTTCCCAGGGGCTGCAAGATAGACACGCTGTTCTTTCTCCCACCTAGCAAGACATCCCAAGGAGCATTCGTATCAGTACACTCGGATCTGCCACGTTCCTTTTAATCATTTTATGGTAATTGATTAAGTGTAGATAAAATTGTTAACATGTCACCTATTGATATAAAATTAGTATTTTCATCCTTTAAAGACAACCTTATAATAAATATCCTTCCTCATACACCTTTGTTTGAGAGTATTTCTGAAAGACAAACCCCTCGGCATAGAATGACCATGGCAGTGTATAAAGAGAATGTGCATACAACAACATGAATAGCCTTGACACTACTGAACCACGTGCTTAAAAATGGTGGTAAATGTTATGTGGCTTTTCAACCACAATATCAAAAAGGAAAATGTACAATTTTGATAAATATTGCTAAATTTCCCTCTAAATCTTCAGGCAATTTGTTAATTATCCTCCATTTAAATTTGCCGTCTGCTTGCAATATTTTGGCTCGGTGACTGTAAAAATCGATATTTTTAGCAAGTTAAATAATCCATAAGTCTTGAATAAATTGTCCCACACTTCTCTCATCCAGAGAGTCTCAGAAACATTCCCAGAAACTGTTGCTTCTGCAGTGTTCAACTGCGGGGCTGGGAATCGCTGCTCCGGCTGCTCCACACCTTCTCGCCAGCACAGCTTGCATCGTTTTATTAAAGAGCGAGCCGTCACTACTGGGGCTGCTCATCCTACTGTGAGCTGGACGTGTCTGAAGACTCAATGGAAAGCACATGCAGTTTCCTATGACTTAATCAGACCTTTCGAGTTCTGTTTTAATTTTGCTACCAGGAGTCTGTGACTGAGAATCTTTATTTAACTCCTTTCCTCAGCCCCACCCCAAGTACCACTTCATTTCTTCTAGCTACAAGTGCCCATGTGGGCACACGGAGGAGGAAGCCTTGTCCGAGGCCGGGTGCAAAGTGTCAGCAATGGAACCCAGAGAAGACTGGGCAACTGAAGGGGCTGCTTGGAGCAGGGTGATACAATTAAAAAATAGAACCAATGTGACCCTAGTCTGGACAAATGCAATGGTTTGAATGTCTCCTCCAAAACTCATTGAAATTTCATTGCCGTAGTGACAGTTTTGAGAGGTGGTGCTTTCAGAGGTGATGGATGAATGCATTATGGTGGGAGTGGGCTCCCAATACAAGCATTAGCCCCCTTTCGTGCTTTGGCCTCGTGTTTGTCTGCCCTTCTCCCAAGCACAGAGGCCTCGCCAGATGTGGCGCCTTGATGGTAGACCTCCCAGCCTCCAGAACTGTGAGCTGAATAAACATCTGTTGTTTATAATCCACCCAGTCAATTGTATTCTGTTTTATAGCAGTAGAAACAAATCAAGACAAAAAGTACTACAAGTCTCTACTGAATATTTGTTGAGACAGTAGCAAAGGGAAAGTTACATCACACGGTGTTCAGTAGTGTACTCCTAAGTATTCTTTTACTGTCCCTTCTTTTAGAAAACAGATTTCTAAAAGTCTCCTTTGGATCTTTCTTTCTTTCCTTGACTTCTGCCCCAAATGGCAGCTGCTCAAATATGCCTCTTCTTACTCCTCAAAACGCCAACATTGTCTTAGGCCCTTATTTCCTCCATTGTTTTTTTTTTTTTTTTTTTTTTCCTGTTTTTTATTCTCTAACAGCTTTTATACAGCACAATTTAATCCTTCTTTCAATTGTTTCCCAACCGAACAAATCCAAAGCCTCCTTTTAGAAGGAGGTAGGAAAAGGGGATTATAAAGGCTTCCAATTCAATTTTTATCCCAATAATTAGAGTAAGAATGGGCTCATACTCTGTCCCAAGTGGTGTGTATATGTTATTTTATAAGCAACATGTGTAGTTCATATTCTTATTAGTACCATTTTGCAAATGAAATTCTAAGGCTCGGTGAGGTTTGGTGAACTCCAAGTAAAAGGCTTTAGAAGCCATGTTAAAGCTTCACCCTGCTTGAGTTCCTGCCCTTTGGCTGGGCTCTGAGATACAGTCTACTTCATGCCTATCCACTGCTGCCCTGAAATGTCGTTTACCATCTGCTCTCAATTCCCAATGCCCAGGGACCCCGTATATAGTAACAAGCTGGGTGGCCACAGCCTGGCCTAGGGTTAGATGGCTGATCGGGAAGCCCAAGGCACGGATGTCCAGTGATTAACCTGTCTTTCCTGCTTTTCAGCTAAGAGTCACCGAAGCTGCCGTGGGAGGCCAAGGAGGACGATCACGCTGTCTCCATGGAAGGCTGTGTGTGACACAAGTACCTCAAGGCAGCAGGTCTATCAGCAAAGGCTGGGAGAAGGGGTCCACCCAGAGGGGCCTAGAAGAGACTACAGGCTGGGCTGGTGCAGAGGAGGGAGAGTGACAGTGGCCATCTGAGATTGATGTCTTCCAGTTGCAGCCCTCTGGAGACTTCTCTGCACTCTATAGAAATGCCATGAGTCCTGCTTTTCCGCCCCATAAACGGTCTCTTGTTTTGAGTTAGTTTGAGTAAGTTATCTAACAAAAGAGACTTCTTTACACCACTTCCTTCTTCAGGTTGGGAGCTTGGTGCACATTTCTACCTCTTGGCTCATGTCCTGTCATATGGGGATGATCTCCCACTTTTGGCCGCCTCCAGGCTCTGTCCTGGATGGAGGTGGCATTGACCTAGCTCTTGTGAACATCCCAATCAGCCTGTTCCAATACAGGGGAAGAGCACGAGCACAGGAGTGGGCAGGCAGTGGTACAGAGCTCTGTTTCAGCTCCTTTATTACCTGAGGGCACAGTTATTACCCTTGAAGTGTTTCTGGTCAACTTTGGGACAGAACACTGGGGCATACTGGGAGATGACATTGCATGGCAGAAGTAGGAAGGGCAGGCACAGACAGCGCACCAGGTAAAGGATGGTGGCCTCATCCTCCAGGATTCTCAAGCTAGGGAATGGCACAACAAACTTGAATGATTAGTCACTAAATTTCCTGGCTCTTGCATGGGCCCTGAGATTTTAAGACAAAGGCCTCATGTTACTAATGAAGAAACAGTGCCAAGAATGAAAACGCAGTAATGACAGGTAACATCATTAGTTAATTAGAAATTTCTGCAGGGCTCCGCTCTAATTACTGTATCTCTGTCAGCTCACTCAGTCCTCACAGTAACTCTACGAGGCTGGCACTACTTCTATGTTCGTCTCATAGAAGAGGAAACCGAGACACTGATGGGTTAAAGACTTGCCCAAAGTCACACAGTAAGTGATGAAGCCAGGATTTTAACTCAGAAAATTTTGATTCCAAGCCATGAGTTTATCCATTATACAACATTATACTAAGAATGGAAGATCATGGGGCTTTATTATTATAAATAAAAGCTGGTAGTGTGTTTATGTATGCATATGTGTGTACGTGTATGTGTGTTTCTCAACCAGATAAAAGAGCATGTCAGGATTCGTAGAAAAAATCAGAAATCAGGTGATGGTTTTATTAGAGAAAAGTTATCAGACAAAACCAAAAGTTTAGTAGACATAAGTTAGCTCCAAAGATTTAAAGGAAATAAAATTCTCAAATCCTTTCTTGTAGGTCCTAGAACCAAATAAACTGTTTCAACACTAAAGAAAAAAAAAGAACACCCACTTATTTATTGATTCTCCTGCCACAGGTGGCCTGAAAATCCTGCTGGCTGGCTGAAGCCATCCACCCACACAGGGCCTTATGAAGACGAGCCAGTCAATGTCCACAGTTGCTGCCCTCACATGGTCTGGGCAGACAGAGAAATACGAAAGCTGAAGTGGTTTCTCTAGCGCATTTTCAAGAATGGATGGATAGTCAAAGCTCATGGTTTTTTGGATGAGACATTCACGGCTCCCTTGCCAATAAAATCAATTCAGACATTTGTTAGGTGCTAGAGATATTAGGTGGACACCTGGAGTGAACTAATGCAAAAGGTTCTCCCTTTTCCTACACACACACAGAGATGCTGGACAACATATAACAAAACACATTTCTAAAACTGTATACAATTGGCTTTAGGGAAATTGGTCAGATTCCAGAAATGAGGAGAAAATCCCACCGAGAACAGGCAGGAGTGGGTGCATGGTGAGCTGTCAGGGTCCCACATGAGGATCTGGGCCCCAGCGCTGGAGGTGAAGGTTCCTAAGCCCTGAATGGGGAGAAGAGGATGTCTTGAGTTATGGGAAATGACATATGGGAAGGCATCTTGGCATGCAACCAGGTGCTCCGAAGTACGGTACTGCAGTGTTTATGAATGGGGGACAAGAAATCCCTCCATCAATCATTTGGGAACACGGCAAGGAGGCCTGCCCTCTGCCCAGCCACCCTCCATTCAGTGGACCCGCAGCCTCTCACGTGAGTGAGTGCAGAGCCTGAGTATCCCCCAGCTGTGCTGCAGATGACCCCAGGCTGAGAATGACACAAACTCAGGTGGGACCAGGAGAAGAAACAGCAGTCATTCTGTGGAGGCGCCATCACCTGAGCTTTTTCCCAGAGGAAAAAAGAAAGACCAGTTGAAGATGAACAAACAATCCAAAGCCAGAGAGGAACTCAGTGACACACACACACACACACACACAGAGAGAGAGAGAGAGAGAGAGAGAGAGAGAGAGAGAAACAGAGAGAGAAACAGAGAGAGAAACAGAGAGAGAAACAGAGAGAGAAACAGAGAGAGAAAGAGAGACAGAGCCAGACAGAGAGAGACAGAGGGAGACAGAGAGAGAGAACACAATGAAAAAGAAAAAGAAGTCCTTAAGAAAGACCCTGTGGTAGTAGAATAATCTGAAAGAGACAATTGGACATGTTTAAAATTATTTAGGAGATAAAGCAGCCATAATAATGGAAGAGAATACAGTAGCATGAAAAGCAGCAGAAGTGGGCTTGGAAAGGAGACTCCCGCAGTGAGGAAAACCATGACAAGCTGGCTGTTTCTGAGGCTGCACAGTCCAGGGGAGACAGAGAAGACAAACTGTGATGAGTCAGCCCAGAAGACTGAAGCTTCCAGAGTCCAGAGAAAGCATGCCAGACCCAGCCTTCCCAGAGGAGATAACATTTGAACTACGGCATAAGCCGCCTAAGCAGCTATTAGCTGAAAGGACCAGGAAGGGGGTCTTGCCACCCAAGGGGACAACTGGTATCAAAGCCTGGAATGGCACATTCAAGGACTGTCGCAGTCCTGAAGGATGAGTTGGAGTTCACCAGTTGAAGGGGAGCTGTAAGATGTTCCCAGCTGAGAGAATGTGATACAGAATTTGGATTTTATCTTGGGGTCAGAGAGGAGCCATTGCACATGGGGAGTGGCGTGACCTGATTTATGTTTTATCAAGATGGTGCTGGGGCAGTGATAACAGGAAGAGCATGGGGGCAGGGAGGTCAGCAGGCTGGTGCAGCAGTTTAGGCCAGAGGTGAGTGTGTTTAGAAGGGCAGGCAGGTGGGGATGAAGGTGGATTGAACCGGATGGACTTAAAAGGAAAGGGAGGGTGCACAGGGAGAATCGAGGATGACGCCTTGGTTTCTAGCATGAATAACAGGGTGAATGGGGCACTATCTTTGGGCCACATCCAGCAGAGAACCAGATACCTAGTAAACATGCTCTACGTGCATGCTTGCTGAAGAACAAGTGGTCTTAGTGGGATGAAGGGTTTGCACAGCAAAGAGGACGCATCAGTTCACTTTCTGTTCCCGCCTTGACCTACACATTGTGACCTACCATGTCCTACTGCCTCCTCTTCCCTTGCATTACCCATCTGTGACCTGCCAGGGTAGCCACAGCTCTGTCTCTCTCAATTCCAGGTCCCAGTGGCCACCAGGAAGCATTTACCTCCATTGCTCCAAGAGAGGGTGAATATCGGGCCTCTCCCTTTGCCCTCCAGCCACTGCCATCTTACTGCCAATAACTCTGCTCTAATTTTTCATTAATTTTCTTAGTGCTACGCACTTCTAGAAACAAGAAAATTTCTATTCAATGGTATTATAATTTTCTACCACTAATGGGGTTAGTATTTTTATTCATTTGAGTTTTAAAGCCATTAGCCTAAAATTTACCTCCAATAATACCTATTGTGGTCTTTAACGCCCTTAAAACTTGCACTGAGTGATAAGTCTATAATAAGGGAATGCTGGTAATCATTTAAATGTCTTTTGTGGGGGAAAAAAGGGCCTTTTATTTTCATCATGGTTGGACTCGAGTTCTTTGATAGAGCGATTGGAAGGATATAAGGTATTAAGGGCTGAGGATGCTGCTAGTTTGTAGATATTTTCAAACAAGTCCCCTGGATATTCAGAGGACACTTTTATATTCTAGGAGAATTCATATTTGTGTTCCTTTTCATGTTGTTTCTTACCTGACTTACAGAAAAATATAACTTGTGTGATTGCAGGGAACAATATTTAGTGCCATGGATTGTTTGGAAGTAAAGGGACTTTGAAACTACTCTCTCTGACTGACATTTGCAGGAGCTGGGGAGCGCTGCTTGCAGGGGTCCCACTGCGAGGCTGAGGAGAGGAAGGTCTCTGCAGGGCACAGTAAGGGGCAGGGAGGATGCGTGAGCACAGCTAGATTTGTGGGCAGGGTGACCTGTGTGGTCTCATGGGGTCCCATGCTGTGAAATTCACAGCATTGCCATCTTGAAATTTTTTACAAGTTCTGAACAAACGGCTCCAGGTTTGCACTGGGCCCTGCAAATTCTACATCTGCAGTGAGGATACTGCACTGCATATGGGTTTTGGAGCCAGGCAGACTTGGGCTGAAGTCCTGGAATTTTCTATTATTGACCATGCCCTGGTTTCCTTATCTGCAGAACTGGGATAATACTACTATGGCCCTCTCAGCTCTAACATGAGGGGAACCAACAATAGAAGTCCGGCACCTATGGGGGCCTGAAGAGTGGTGATAGACACTGAAATATGCTCCTTCCCATGTGCAGAACCCATAATTAAGCTTATTAGGATGACTCTATATCAGGAACATTAGCCAGTTGGGATAGGCGGACACTAGTGTAACCCCAGGCATTCTGGTTAGGATCACACCAAGCAAAGAACATTTTCCTAAGAGGGACATTCTAAGGCTGGGGTCCCATCCATGAATTGTCAACCATTATACTGTTATTTAAATGAGAGTTAATCCTCACTGGTACAGTATAGTCCCAATTTTATATGATTCCTGCATGCTTCTCTCCTCTCTGGAGACCTCTCAAGAAAGACAACAAGTGACACTGGCATTATTATGAAGATGTCCATGATCTTGATCTAATTTATTTGCAAACTTTAATTTTTCAACTATTATTTGTAATAAGTGGCTTTCAAGATCGCACAGCACAGAGCCAGACAGGCCTGTGGGTCACAATTCCATGCTTGAGAATCAGGAATGTGAACCCTGAGGATCCCAGACAGGCCAGACTGGCCAGCACCAATGTGGAGCCCCCATGACTTTGCTATGGCTGGAGGAAGTGACGTCACTGATGAGGCTTGGCAGCCAGCATCAGAGGAACAGAGCAGTTAGATGGCTAACCCCGTGATGAAAAGCACGTAATCTTAAAACATCTGGTCAAACTTTTAAAGTCTCTTTTGTGGAGAAAGTATATCAAATAAGAAACGTAAGTTTGTTCTTGTGCATTTTTCAACCCTGATCCCAAAGGATTCCTCAGGGGATTATAATAGGAGTCGGGGTGACCTTTGCTGCCTTCACTTTGGTAAGATCTGTGGGAGCTTGGAGTCCAGATGGCAGCTTCAAAAGGAAGCACTGGGGGTCTTGGCCATGCTCACTCTGTCACACTACTCAGGTCCCTGAGCACACACAGCAGGGCATGGGGGCACCCAGGTATCTGGGCCTCCTGTATTGTCTCAGGAGATGTGGGACATGAGCACAAGGAGGGCTGTGACAGGACCACACCCCAAGCCCAGTCTTCTTCCTCCCCTCCTTCCTCTAGAACACCTACTAGGCAATGAGGCATGGCTGCCCCCAAGCTCTCTTAGGCCAGAGGGGCTTTTGTGGGTAGTGACAGCTGATGCCGGATGGGGGCCTCTCTACAGCAAACCATCACTGAAAAACTGCAGCTCTTCTTCCCAGATCCTCTCAGTAGCTTCTCTGGTGCCAACCAGATCAGGCTTTTGATGAGGGACAATGACACTGTCAGCCAAACAAATCGACAAGAAGTATGGGCCTTTCCGCCCCTATCTCTCAGTGGTATGCATGGGGCTTAGAAAATGGGATGGCTCCCAGGCCCACATGACACGGTGCACAGAGGATGCTTCAGGACACGGTGATGATGACTCATGACCGGCTAATTTATCAAACACCTCAAGACATAGCTGCAAAAAGCGTGTGCCAATACACAAGTGGTTACTTTCGGAAATGGCAGTTTGGCTTAGACAGCTTGAGTATCACTCTCCACCTCCAAGGATTATAGTAAGAAAGCCATAAATCACTGCGTCAACTCCCAGGAGACCAGAGACATGGCATTCCAACAACAGGGCAACAGCAGCAGTGTTTAGCATAAGCCAAAGAACACACAAATCCAGTCAGGGAAAATCTGAGACATCACAATGGGCATTTGTGTCCCGTGCTCTACTTAACATAAAGCCCCCCAAACTCAGCAAACAGATTTTCTCCCACCACATTGCACTGCAAGTTTCAAGCTCCTGGAAAAGAAACCCAAGGGCTGCTTTGACTGCATTTCTGGGTTTTAGCTAATCTATGATTGTTAATTCCTATTGTTGAATTTCTCCCTCCATTTTCACAGGTGGGCCCAATTCCAAAACTTGTTTGATGCCCTTTGCTGGTGTTTCTGGGTTTTGGTTATTTTCTGATTTTGTTCTTACCTGTTGTCGAATTTCTTCCTCCATTTTCACTGGCGAGCCCAGTTCTGCAACTTGTTTGACGCCTTCGCTGGCGTATCCTCCATACTCCCACAGCACGTAATTCTTGGAGTGGGATCCACCGATGATTGCAGACCAGTGATTGGCCCGGCCTGGGAAAGTCAATTAAGAGGCAGATATCAGTGGCACTGAGCTGAAATACAAGTTCCTTACATAATGGAGAGGAGGGGTAACCGGACAATGATTCATCCAGGAGTAAGAAGCTATTCTGTCTTACACCCAGCACTACTCACTGGTAAGGCAGAACCCCTATTAACAGTAAGTCTGGGAAAGGTGCAGCTTTGTCAACAGCAGATTCCTGAACCAGACATAGAGGCAGCCTATGCGTGCCTTCCATCTGGGAGGGTCTTAGAGAAGAGGACAATTGAGAGAATTTTTAAAGGCTGATCAGATTTGTAAAGTAGAACTTGGAAGGACCGCCATTTCTGCAGACTCAGAAACATTAAAGAATACTGTGTGTTTGGTGAGTTGTCAGTAATTCAGTGTGACTATGTCATAAGCTGTCAGGGAGAGTTAGGAGATGATGCCAGGGAGGTAGCAAGGAGCCTGCTCATGAGTAGCCTTGCTCTAAATGCTTCAGGAGTTTGGATGTCATTTGAAAGGATCTGAAAACCAGTGAGGGTTCTGAGCAGCAGAGTCACATGATTGCATTTGAATTTTAGATAAATCATCCAGGCAGCAGTGTGAAGAATGCATTAGAGGGAGCGAAATTGGAGTGGAGAACCGGGAGGTAAGCAAAGGGCAAAAACTAAGGGGTGTGTGTGAGGGACAGGCTTAGGCAATTCTCAGCACTAAACATGGCTCTTTCAGCTGACTTTAATGTATAATTGAGTGTGAGGGGCAAGCAGCCTAGCCATACTTTAAGGGTGGTTCAGCCAGCTTGGATATGTGGAAGTGACCAGTCCACAGTGGTTTGGTGATGATCTATGGGATGGTGGCAGTAGTGGGTGTTAAGAGGAAATTAGTGTGCAACATGAGAGCCTGGAGACACAGTGTAAGACCCAGGCATGACCAACGTAGAACTTGACTTGAGGATTTTGTCAAAGTCAACACCAGCACCTTACTGGACTTGTTTTTACATGCAATGAGTGTAGATGCATCCATATTTCTTGTTGACTGAGTCATGTACAGTTCATCGTAGGATTTACTCAATTTTCAGCCATTCTTTAGTTTTACAAAGTCTCAAGTTAAAGAATATTTTCAGGCACAGCAAAGGGGAAAATTTGAATTGGGTGAACCTAATTGACAGTTTTGGTTTATCAACCTGTGACCCAGTGTGGATAGAATGCTTCACTCCATCCCACCATCTGCAAAAAAGATTACAAATAGGGCTTGGTAGTGTTTATACAGCTGCCATTGCTACCCTTGGGCCTTCTGCTCCAGGAGCACAGCAAGAATACGGCTACAGAGGCAGGCTGCACTCTCCTGGCCTACTGAGGACAGCTCATCCCAACCCAGGCAGATGACGTTACTGTGTGTGTCTGCCCAATTGCTTGCTCATTATTTCCTACACATCAGGGAAATGCAAACCCCATGTTTATGTCTCATACCTCTAAAGATAGATGGAGATGCTGCCAGCTATCTCTCTAGCTCATTTCCTGGGTGGTAGACTGCCTTAGCTGTCAACCTAAGCTGAGAGCATAGTTGTGTAGGGGGCAAGGGCTGCTTGTTGTGACCTTTGGTTCATGATGTGACTATAAGGTGACTAGTTGTAGCACCCCCTGTGCCCCTGTGCTGTTCTACTGAAATATCTCTTTGTTCCAGGCTGTTCTATGGCAATTCTGAATTTCAGCGACTCAGCATATGCTCTTCTCTTGGTGCTTTCCTCTTGCTTGGGTTGGCCAGCTTTCAGTCCTCCTCCATGATTTACTCAGAAGCCTCACGACACCACTCTGGGCTGACTGAGCTTGTGTCTCCTGTCTCCCTACTGCATTGATCACATTACCCATCACTGTCACAGTCTGTTGTCCCCCTAGACTGTGGGGTGTCTGTCTTCAGCACTGTACCTGATGCACTGTGGGCACTCAGTACCTGTTTCCAGAAGCATTTCCAGGCAACCAGTTGGAAAGGTGGCAGTACATGTGCCTAAAGCATTGGGGAGGAGACTTGCACAGATTTACTCAATGAGATTAAATTTAAGTCTCAGTTCAGCAGAGTTCCTGACATCTGCTAAGCTAAAGAACCCAACTCTCTTGTATGCTGTTAAAAAACAAAAGGCAGTAGAGCATGTGCCTAGCATATGTGAGGCCCCGGGTTCTACCCCCAGTACCTCAAAACCAAGCCAAACAAAAACAAACAAAAGGCAACACAATAAAAGAAAGGAATTGTTCTTAGAGCAGCAGACAGGGATTCAAGTCCTAGCATTGCCACTTATTAACTGTATAAATTTGGCCCAATTCAATTACTTTTTTTCTCTGAGTTTCAGCTCTCTCTTTTGTAATTTAGGGATGATAATGCCAAGCTTATTGGCCTATTATGAGAATTAAATTAAATTATTTTTAAATTGAGATAATACATATTAAATCACTATTGGCACAAAATAGGCACTCAATAACTATGGCTTCTTTTTTTGTGATTGTTAGGGAGGCTTTCAGAAATGAGCCAAACATGAAACTTGACCTTAATTCAGTATAAGAGATAAAACTATGTATAGTATAGACCATATTAAGAGAATGGAGATAAGCACAAACATAGGGGGATACAAGGGAAACCCATGTGGGTATTTCTGGGTTATTCGTTCAAGTTCCATCAACTATGTGCCAAGTACAGTAACAGGCCATAGACACTGACAGGAATAGGATATGGCACCTGCCCTGAAGGGACACACAGTCTGGGGGTGGGGAAACACATGGATAAGCAGATTAATTACAGTCCAGCATGTCAGGGATGTAGTAGAGCAAGAATGCAGAATGTGGGGATGAAATAGCTAACTCCAAATTCTCTAAATCCAAGGAATCAAAGTCCAACGCATGAGTACAAAGAAGTAGGTATACCAGTAGGAGCTGTCTTTAAGGTTCTTACTCTGGAATAAAATTTCATTGTTCCAGTTCAGCCTTCTTAGCCAATACAATTGTTAGTTTCCTGCAACGATTTTCTGCATAACACATTAATTCAACACATTTAATGGCATCAGCCAAAAAGCAGATATGTGCAAAGCACGTGACGAGGGGGAGCCATAAGACTACATCTTCCCTAGAGGGGACAAAGTAGGGACAAATGGAAAAACAATTATAACACTGGAATAGGTATAGAAGAAGATGAGTGGCAGTCCCTCAGGGGCAAATGGTAGGGGGGTGCGGGGAGGGAGGCAGGGTGACTTAAGGCCAGAAGACTTGGTTCTGGGCCTCCATTTGTGACCATGAATCAGTCCTGCAACCTGCAACCAGGGCTTCAGCTCCCTGCCCCCAAACACAGTGCTGGGGTTTGAATCCAGGGCCTCATGCAGGCTATGCAAGAATGGTCCCATGAGCTACCTGCCCACCACATTCTTTTTAAAAACAGGGATAACATTGACAAGATGGAACTACCTACTAGAGTTGTGCAAATTAATTGTACTGATTTTGGAAAGAGCTGTGAAAACCAAAAAGAAATGTACAAAACAAAGGTCTCAGTGTTATTTCAGCTATAAAGCATTACAGGAATTCCACAAGACAAATCCAAAAGAAGGTGGAGGAGAAGGAAAATTTCCCATAGGAAGGAAGGCTTCCCAGGATCAAGAGAAAGAGAAGGGAGGACAGCAGGCCAAGTGGGGAGAATGGCAGGAGAAGGGATTTCTTTAATAACATAGATAAGAAGATCAGGCACCTCTTAAGATGATTTTTCCTATATGTGATCCTCACTACAACATTATCTTCACATTCTGGATGAGGAAACAGAGACCCAAAGAGTTTAAAGAACCTGCCCAAGCTCACAGAACTGGGGAGGGACCAAGCTGAGCTGCAAACCAAGTTCTGGCTGACTCTAGCACACTCGCTCCTTTCCCTACATCCCCACTGTGAGGTCAGGAAATGAAAGAGACCGTGAGGTAGACCAGAGAGTGAGAAGACAAAGGAATCAGATGAAACAGGAAGTCAGGACCAGTTGTGGAGAGGCTGAGGGCCCCTTGTGGACAGTGGCATCAGGCAAGGGGGAAGCATGACAGAGGATTCCTTCCGGGCAGAATGATTAACCATGTACTGAGCCTTTGCCATGTGCCAGGCAGTGTGCCAAGGATTTGAACTTCATTATTAAACATTCAAAAAGAAAACTCTTTTGACACAGTAATTCTTAATTTTGCATGAGAAAACCTGAATTTAGGGAAGTTAAGTGGGTTAAACCAAGATCACAGAAGCGGGTGAGTGAAGACGCCGGGGTTTAAACTCACATCTGTGTGCTACAGGAGTCAGTTACTGTCTACCACATTGTACCATATGTCTGGCAGGGTACCCCCAGAGGTAAGAAGAGGGTCCAAAGGAGAGGACACCAAACAGGAGGCCCTCCAACACTCATTGCCTCCATTGCATAGGTTCTAACTAAGGGTAGCAGCAGAGGAAATGGGGACAAAGGGTCCGGAATATGAACCAATGAGATGGAAGATGGGGCAGATCTTGGGAGGTAATTTGGTGAAGTAATTGAAACTCTTGTTTCTGAGATTAGACCAACATGTATTCTAGCCTCAGTTCTGAAACATCCTAGGCTGAAAGAGTCATTCAATCTCAGCCTCAGTTTATGCATCTGTAAGGTGGGTAGAGTGATATGACCAGAATCCCAGTGCGGTTCTGAGGCTGAAGTCTATGAGATAATGGCTAGTGGCTAGCACATAAGATGGATCAATAACCCTTAGGCAATAAAATTAAATCTGAATAGGGCAGGACACATGCAGACCCATTTCTAGAAGGCATGGTAACCCATAAGAGTCTGATTGGGTGACCGGGTTGCAGTTTAACTTAGAACTAGTAGGTAGAGATGACAGGAATGTCAGATGAAAGGACCTGAATCTGGAGAAAATGGCAGGGAGTCATCTAAATGGGACTCAGTCATCTGGGCCCTGCAGAATGAGGTGGGTAAGCAGACCCCACAGAGCCAGAAGGAAGGAAATTTATCACTGGGTCCCATTATTCTATAGGAAATAATGGAAGAGAGAGAAGACCCAGGTAATAGGAGGCTTGGGAGAGAGGATGGCCTTCATGAAAGAACAATCAGGGAGGCACCCTCTGGGGTCCTTCATGAAATACTGGGGCCTCAGCCCTAGAAGGCAGAAGCAGAGAAGCAAAAACTGTCACCAACTCCTTCATACTCTGGTTTCGCATGCCCCTTACTAGCTCCTACACATATCTGGGTCTAGACTTTTGTTCCCAGTATCTTGGATGGGGCTCATAAGGGACCAAGGCAGGTAGAAAACTGGGAGAAAGAAATGATTAGACATGTGAGTTTCAGATGCTGACAGCCAACAAGGTACATTCATTTAAAAAGCCATTCTAGGGAGATACCTTAAATATATGTAGCACAACACCCTTTCTGACATCTGTTCTGTTGTCATCACTAGTGATAAATTACCAGTGTTACAAGGATCTCTAAAAGGCCAGTGCTCATCAGAGAAGAGCCATGTCAACATTTTGTCTGGTGTTGCAGAAGGCATCCTGCATGGAGGTGGATTCCCTGAGCTGTCCTCTGCATGGCAAGTGTGATGGTTATTCTGATGTGTCAACTTGAATGCGCTATGCTGGGGAGGCCAGGCATTTGGTCAAACATTGTTCTGGGCATGTCTGTGAGGGTGTTCTGGATGAGACTAACATTTGAGGTGGTGGTTGGAGTAAAACAGATTGCTGTCTTGAGGTGGGTGGGCCCCAACTACTCAGTTAAAAATCTTAATGGAACACAAAGACTGTCTCTTCCTCCAGTGAGAGGAAGTTCCTGCTGCCTAACTGCCTTCAAGCTGGGATACTGTTCTCCCCACCCTGTCTTTGGATTCAAGTTGAAACACTGGTTCTTCCTGAGTCGTCAGCCTACTGGCCTTCAGACTGGAACTACATGGTCCACCTTCTTGGTTCTCAGGCCTTCATACTTAGACTGGAACTGTACCATTGGCTTTCCTTGGTCTCCAGCTTGGTAACTGCATATCTGGGACTTCCTCAGCCTCTATTAGTGGGTGAGCCAATTCCTTATAATGAACCTCTTCATATATGTGCATACACAAGCTATGCGTTCTATTTGTTTTGGAGAACCTTAATATAAGAGGTGTTCAGTGTTCAGTCCCCTGCCAATCCTAGTCCTAAAAACATTTCCCATCCATTTTCTTAATAATCATTCATAGTACATCATGAAAAAATGTCCTTTAGCCTTGGTGACTGGATTGCTGCAACTTTCTATAATCCAACCTCAGCCTCATCCATAGTACTCTCAGCAAATCCTTGTTTTGGGCCTTAGTTGGGCCCTCATGGAATTTGCTGTAGAGGCTACCTCAAATAGTGTTCCTCCAACTTCTAGGTTTATTCTACCCTCCCATTTTATGTCTTACTAGATGACCTTGTCACTTAAATTTTCTGGAAAGACCAAGGTTAATCCATTCACAGATTCATCCATGTACCCTATGGCCAGGGGCCAACAGAAAAATGTTGTAAACTTGCCAATTCTATTAATAAATGTTGTCTTGGCTCTCACTTTCCTCTTGGCCTTGTTATTCTCACCCTAGGTACAGGCTCTTGGTTTGCCTGAATCCTGATGCTTTGGGTTTGGCTACAGAACTTGGCTTCCACAGGTTCGCCCTGTGTGCTTCCCAGGACAGAGCTTGTACTTGCTGTCTGGCTCCTTGTGCTCATGGCTACTTCAGGAGCTCACTCTGACCAAGCCATTGTGGTTTTCAGGATCCTGTTCCAGTGTGGCAAAATCCCTGCAGGAGGAGATCTGTCAATTAAGCTAGAAATACCTCAGTTTTCTACCTTTCTTATTTCTTCATCCAGCTATCATTATTTTTCTTCCGTAAGGTTTCAAGAGAAGTTTCACCTTTCTATTCCTGGGAAAACCTTGCACTTTCAGAAACTAATTACATTTTTTTCCCATATCCTGAGGGCTTCAAGATTAAGATACTATTCTATCCTATTAATTCATTCAGTGAACATTTACTGTGCTTATACTATGTGCTAAGCCAGGGATCATTAAGCTACACCTGCCTGTTTTTATATTTTATGTATTACCTATGTTTTGTTTATGGGTGCTTTCATGCTGCAATGTCAAAGTCAAGTAGTTACAACAGAGGATGTTTCCCTTGCAAACCCTAAAATATGTTCTATCTGGCCCTTTATATAAAAAGTTTGCCAAAAGCTGTGCCAGGCCATGGCAACTCTGACATGAGCTAGCCTTGGTCCCTGTCCTCGAGATGTTGTCTGGAGGGTGAAGTGAAGGGCATGGAAAACAGATTCTAATAGGCAATTACAGTACAGTTGTGTGTATGTGACACTGTTTTGACAAAGGCAAACACAGAATTTTAAAGCACCAGAGAAGGCTTCCTGGAGGAGATGGCAGTGAAGATAAAATGTGAAGAATATGTAAGAATAGGCAAGGTAGATAAGGAGTTCAGCAAAGGTTATTTATGCATTTATTTTGCAGAAGGAAAGGTAGGTACAAAAGCAGAGGCATAAAAAAAAAAAGAATGGTAATAGTGTGTGTGTGTGTGTGTGTGTGTGTGTGTGTGTGCGTGTGTGCGTGTGTGTTTGTAAAGGATAAATGATCTGCAGTGAGACCAGAAATCCATGCAGATCACGAAGAGATGTGAATGTCTTAAACAGAAATCTTTTATTTTGCTTCAAAGGCAATGTGAAGTAGGGAAAAGATTAAGACAATCTTATCTACAGACAACCTCCAAATCTAAGAATGCTCACTCAGCTTCTGCTTCTGACTCTGAGGGAGTAAATGGCACTGGACCAGCTCTCTGAACGTAAGTGCTGTATAACTGGAACACAGACAGCAAAGGACTATGATCCCCAAGAGGCAGGGAAGCATAAGAGAGGACTCCATGTTTGCCCTGGCTTTCCTTTGGGGACACTTTCTGGTTTGGAGTGCAGGAAGGTAGAGCAGAGTATGGCAAACTGGCCAGGATTGAGGAGGCAAAGACAGGAATTTGGGGCTGCTGGGACAGATAGGATTTATGGGTTGGAATACCAGAAAAGAGGGAGCTGCACATAGAAGGATCTTCAGAAATATGCGTAGGAATCCTCTCAAGTCTTTGATCAAAAACTAAGCGGCACATGTGTAGCGTGAGACTCCACCAGGGCTGCCAGAGAATAGCTACTGGGGAGCTAAGAGCTGAATGGAGATCACAGGAGTCACACAATGCTAGTGACATATCTAACCATTCATGTTAAAGAAGCTTTGATGACTGCTTTGATGGTGTCTTTCAATTGTGAGCCTAGGAAAGTCACAGCTTAGTAGTAAAACTACTTTAGCCCCAAAGTAAGGGCTTCTCCAAACTCACCCTAACACAGCTTAGAAAACCTTGAAAGTGAAATAAAGCAGAACTGTGAGTAAATTAGCCATCTGCTTAATCAAAACTCCAAATTCTTTAAAGGAAGACAAAATGATGCTTGGTAATGATGCCTTTACAACACCCATCATACAATTAATATTACTAGGTACGTATAGAAGAAAATGTGACCCAAAATAGTAGAAAAACAGCCAATAGAAAGAGTTCCTGAGGTGATGGATGTGCTAGGATTAACACACAAGGATTATAAAACAGCTATTATCAATATGCTCAAGGATTTAAAGAAAAGATGGTCATAACAAATGAACAGATGGGGAATCTTGGCAGAGAAATAGAAACTATTTTGAAAAGCAAATGTAAATCCTAGAACTGAAAAATGTAACTGTATTTGGACAAAGCAAAAGAAAAGATCAGTAAACTGAAAGAAAGGTTTACATGAACAATTCAAAATAAAATACAGAAGGGAAAAAAAAGGTAAAAAACTGAACTACAGTTTTTTTTTTTTTTTTTTTTTTTTGTGGGTACCGGGGGGACGACCTCAGGACCTCGCGCGCCAACAGGCACCCGTGCCGCTGAGCGATATCACCGGCCCCTTTTTCGTATGTGGGATCCGGGAGTCAAACTCGGGCCTTCGCGCTTGCAAGGCAGGCGCTTAAGCCGCTGAGCCGTCTCACCGGCCCCTGAACTACAGTTTTAACCTATGGAATACAGTAAGCGGTTTAAGCAGAATCCTACCAGGCTGGATTAGAAAAATATTTAAATAAGTAATGCTTGAAATTCTCCTGGTTTGATAAAAAATATTAACCAACAGATCCAAGAAACTCACCAAACCTCAAACTGGATAAAAGCAAAGAAAATGCAACTTTAAAACAAGTAAATAAAATACCCAAAATAAAACAAAATAAAAAAAGAAAGTGATACCTAAAAACACCATTATCTGATAGTAAGAGATAAAAAAAAAATCTTAAAAGCGACCAGAAAGGATATTACGTTTAGAAGAACCAAGGAAAGCATGACTGCATGACTCAAAAACCAAGCAAATTAGAAGACACTGAAACAATAACTCTCAAGTTTTAAAAGAAATAAGATCTGTCAAGCTAGAATTCTTTTATGTGCAACAATATTATTCAACAATAAGGACAAAATAAAACTTTTTTTTTGATAAATGAGAGCTGAGTGAATTTATTACTAGCACATCTGCAGAATATGAAATATTAAAGGAAGTTCCCTTCCAGGCCAAAGGGAAATGAAAACAGATGGCAACTCATATCTACATGAAGAAACGAAGAGTGCTGGAAATGGTAAATATGTGGGTACAGTGTACGTTTCATTTCTTTTCCACTGAAGAGCTTCTCCTTTTAAGCAATGAGGTCCAAGTTTTCTCATTTTGGGTGAAAAATACTTCCATCAGTAGTTCTTATCTTAAGAAAGCTTGTCTTTTGTCTTCTTGTGCCTTCAGCCTTTTCAGGAAAGTCAGCCTGAGCTCCCCCGCTTTGCCACTTCCTCCTCTTGAATTCTTCACCTTGCAGGTTGAACCTCTTCTCCCACCTGTGCTCATTTCCTCTATTGAGTTTTTAACATTTTTTCGCTCCCCTCTATTCCCACAGCTAACCAATTGCTAGGGACAATCATCAGAGGAAAATTACTATGCTTCTTTATTTCCCATTTTAAAATAAATGCAGAGTTTGAATTTGGTAATAGTCACTCTTTTTAACGTATAGTCTAGCAAGTTTTGACAAACTTGCAATCGGGTAGTCACTATCATAATCAATACATAGAATATTTCTATTACTTCCCCAAATTCCCATGCGACCTTGTGTAATCAATCCCATTCCACCACCTTGGCAACCTGTTTAGAACCTGTTTTTGTCCCCCCAGTTTTGCCTTTTCTATAATATCATATAAATGGATTCAAACAGTATATAGCATTTTAAATCTGATTTCTTTAACTCAGCCCACTGCATTTGAGATTCAACCATGTTGCACATATGAGTTCATGTTTTTAATTTTTCTTATAAATGTTTTGAAAGAAAAAGGAGAACTGTGGCTGGGGGCCATTATCACATTCCTGTTTTCCCCATATACTAACTGTGTAACCTTGAACAAGCTGCTTAAATTCCCTAAGATTTAGTTTTCTTGTCTGTGAGATGGGAATAATAACGGTACCTATCTTCTTGGGGTTTATTGGGCAAAGGTGGCAAACCAACAGCACACATGCCTGCATGCTACAGCAGGCAGTTTGTCACCATTCAAAACTCTAAAAGGTTCACCATCACTATTAAAGGGTTACATGAAGAAATCCATATAGAAAACTGTGTCACTGTTCATGGTATATAAAAAAAAATCAACAAATGGTTATTTTTTAAATTATTATTTTACTTGTCCAGGGAACGTAGGGAATAGGAGAAAACTAGGACATACAAGACCTATCTGTTTGGGTAGGGGAAGGTCTCAGAAGATTTTCCAAGTGGTGTGGTCAGCTTGCTTGGGGTTCAGACAGCAGTCAGCATTAAGGGGTACAGAAGCCCACTGAGTGGGTAGGAGAAGGGCAGCAGGATGAGTCAGACATAAAGACAGACAGTAGGGCCCCTGGATAAGCTGGGGGTCATGGTTCAGGGTCCGGCTCTGGAGTCAGGCTGGGAACTGACAAGAAGCTGAAAAGGAATCAAGGGGAAAAATAGCAGTTCTGTCTGGAGACCTGGGGTCATATGAGCACACACATCCTGAGCAAAGGGACAGTGCAGGAGGCTGGAGAGGACCTCCAAGGAATCCAGGTCAGAAGAGGGGCTGGAGGCTCTTTAAAAGAACTGCCTGCCTTTGCCCTGGGAAATGGGAAATAATAATTAACACTAGATTTTACTATATGCTTTATACATTCCTTGAAATGAGCCCATTTCAAGGACCAGGAAATTAAAGTACAAAAAGATAAAAATGATTGGCCCAGGGCCACTCAGCTAGGGAGTAGCAGAGCCGAAATCCGGTCCCAGGTTTATTCACCATAGAGCAGGAGTCTGAGCTCACTGTGAAGACAGAAATGTTCTGTACTCCACTGACTAATGCAGCATAGCCACCGGCCAATGGTGATCTCTGAGTGCTTAAAATATGGCCAGTGTGACGAAAGGGCAGAATTTCATCTTATTTACTTTTAATCAATTTTAAATTCAGATAGCCAAGCGTACCTAGTGGCTATCATATCAGGCAGCACAGCTCTAGAATTTGGGATAGGTCTGAATGTTGTGAGGTACAAAGACCAACTGTGTATATAGCTCCTTTCAGGAAGAGCGGCCGGAATAGGCTAGACACCACAGGGGACAGCGGTCCCTCACTGTTGGTAATCACATGTGGTAGGCAGACGGTTTGAGGAGGACACTGCACTTGAGTAAGACTTGGCCTGTGGCAGCTCTATTCAGTGTCCTCCGTCACACACCCTCTCTGCCCTGGATTTTAGCTGCACTATGGTGGTGGGTGTGAGTGCACACACTGTTGGTGGGTGTCCACCTCAGGTGTACTGTGCTTCCTCCCGTTCACTGACTCATGCCCTTGTCTGAATCTCTGAGCATCCATATGGCCAGCAAGTGAGTAACTGGGAATGTGGGCAATTTAGTGCTCCTGTAGACAGCCCTGGGTCTTGGGGGTGTGTGCCAGTAGACAATTCTGCATGTCATCAGGTACATGTCTCAGAAATACACTGATGACAGGGACCTCACTCTTAGGATGGCCCTTCCTCCCTACCTGACTCTCTGCCTACTCCTTTACCCCTGCTTCCTCTACCACTTTCTAGTTAAACTACCTGCAGACCTCGCCAGAGGTTCTGCTCGTAGGGAACCCAAATTGAGCATTGCTCATCCAACTAAGATCATGTATCTGGGCCCAAGGACATATAAAATAATTGTGAAGATTAGACCAGAGCCAGCTGGGGCTGCTCTTCTAGTTTCTGTTGTAGAGTACAGGTGATCTGTCACCATTCTTCCATCTAAAGCTAGCCATGTTGTCTTTATTGTCATTGTCATCATCACTATAGTCACTGTTGCCATCATTATTAATGTCATTATCATCACATGTTCTCTGCACCATGCACTTCATGGGTATTAGCTAAAATCCTCCCATTATCACAGCAGCCTTGCAAGCTACCAGACCCATGTTACAGATTAGGGAAATGAATTGCTAGGAGGTGGCAGGGCTGAGACTTGCCATTGGTCAACCAAACTTAAGGCCATGATCTTTCCACTCCATAAGGATCCACAGTTTGAACCATGTTAGGAGGTCATTCTGATGTCACATATGGCTGTCACTAGAATTAGCTCTTGGGGTGGAGATAATAGAGGGTGAAGTAAGATAGTGCCTATCCAGTTTCTTGATAACACTGGGGTATTGGCTTTTGGTGTTCATAAATTTCAGCTTTATTTGGACTCGGCCTTCTCAGCTCAATTTTTTTTCAGAATTTCTGACTCTCGATTTATATCTCTAAAGCCTACTCAGCCCCTTGATTCTCAATTCAGAGACAACGAATGCAGTTTCAGAGCACATCCAAACTCTTCTCCCCATTGCTACCGTAGAGGCTGGCTGGGGGTTTATGTATTGACAAGTCACACTGGGATTCTCTCTCTGGAGAGGGGAACTTTATTTAAAATTGTCCTTCCCAGCTGACTTTTCCACACAGACATGTTATGTACGGGATAGAGGCTGTATTCTTGGACAGCTTCCAGATGTTTAATACACCACTAATACCTTAGTTTAAAGCCCCAGAGAAGGAACACAGATAGCACTTTGGATGATAAATTCTAGGAATGTTTATCTAATTTTAAAAATCTAGGTGCTTGTATTTAAAAGCTTAGCAAGAGCAGTAAATAACTTTGAGTGTAACAGAAAGAATGCAGTACCCCCATGCTATTCGTCCATTCTTCAGGTTTGAATCTTAACTCTGCAGCAAGCCCTGTAAATAAGATGATGTTCTTCTGTGTTTGAACATTTTTGTAAGCAGAAGAAGAGAGGGAGAAATAGAAATTACTGAGCACCTACTTGTACCAGGTGTGCTTAAGCACTAATTTACTTCTCAATCTCGTTTCGTTGAAGAGAAAACAGCCTCACTGTAACCTACCAGTGGACACACAGCCAGTGAGTGGCTAAACTGGCATTGGGCTCATGACCGACTTTAGGAGAGCTTCTTTTTTCGCCAATAAGAGAGTGAAAGGCTCTGGGGAAAGTTTATTAATATAATAATAAAAGCACAGTCTACTTAACCAATTTGCTCTACATAGGACAAAAGAGGAATTGGACTGGGATTTTAAAAAATCCATTCCAAAATTGAAGGTAAAATGAAGACAGATGCCCAATCTTGTTCATGAAAATACCAGCGATATATCTAGCTATTTAAAAAAATTATTCTGTATGACAACCATGTAGCCTTATTCTAGGAATACAATGGTGGCTTAACACTCCAAATTCAATCAGTTTAATTCATCACATTAGAAGGAAAAAATCATATTAATATATAGGTACAGAAGAAGCATTTGATTATGTTGAACAGCCAGCTATGTTAAAAAATAAACTCAGAAAACTAAAAATAGAAGGGAACTTTATCTGGAGTAAAAATATCTACAAAAAAGCTACAGCAAAACCATACTTAATGGTGAATATTATAAGTTTTCTCTATAAGATTTAAGACAAGGCAAGAAAGCCCATTACCACCACTTCTATATGACATTGTACTAGAGCAGTGGTGGCAAACCTATGGCACATGTGTCATTTGCTTTTATTTTAAAACAAATGATGTTAATGCATGAGTTGGTTTTTCAACTAACAAACTAAAACCTCAGTATTCAGGTTTAATTGCAGTGTTGGCACTTCGCGATAAATAAGTGGGTTTTGGGTTGCAGTTTGTGCACTCGCTTCTGAAAGGCTTGCCATCACTGTACTAGAGGTTCCAGTCAGTGCACTAAAGCAAGATAAAGAGAAGGCATAAGGATTAAATGAGAACCAAAATTGTGTAAAAATTCCAAAATAATCCTTTAGAAGACCCAATAATGTGACGTTGTCGAATCTCCCCAAATTTATCCCTAAATTCAACACGGTTTCAAAATAACAAGTTTTTTAAAAGTAAAAAATGAGATAATGATTCTAAAATTTATGCAGAAATGCAAAGTACCAACAATAGCCAAAATAGTCTTGAAGAGCTGCAAAGTTGGAGAACACTCCCAGATGTCAAAGCCTTCTATAAAGGTATCATAATTAAGACAGTGTGTTCTTGGAAGAAGGTAGATAAATTAATAGAACAGAATAGAGAGTCCAGAAATAAACCCACAAATACACAATTACTTGATATATGACAATGGTGATATTGTAATTAAGTGGGGGAATACCTGGGTATTTCCAATAAATGGTTCAGTTAAAAAAAAAAAAAAAGGACTTTTGATCCCTACTTCACATCAAACACAAATTCAGTTGTGGATAAATTCAGTATTCAGGTATGAAAGATAAAACCTATAAAGCTTTTAGAAGAAAATATAGATCACCTTCACAAATCTGAGGTAGATAGAAATTTATTAAATGGAATACAAAAGTACTAATCATGATGGTGGGAAAAGATACTGTGGACTACATTAGAACATTCATCAAAAGACGAGAGTCAATAGGCAAACCATAGAATGGGAAAAGTTTAGAATACATATAATTGACAAAGGACATATATCTAGCTATATATAGAACTCCCACAAGTTGATAAGAAAGAGGGAGACAACCCAATAGAAAAAATGATCCAGAGACCCGAACAAGCACTTCAAATTATCCAAATAGCCAATGATGACACACTAGGCAAAATCAAAGATGTTCAAATTAAAATCACAATATTATATTACTACACATATACCAGGTAGCTAAAATGATTTTTTTTCCTATTTTCTTTTTTGGTACCAGTAATCAAACTCAGGGCCTCGTGCTTGCCAGGCAGGCACTGTGCCACTGAGCTATATCCCAGGCCCTCTAAAATGATTTTTAAAAAACCAACTCCCAAATCCAACAATATCAAGTACTAACAATGATATAGATTAATATATCTCTTGCTGTGGCAAATTGTTTAACAATATTTACTAAATTTGGGACACTTATGACCTAGTAATCCTACATCCAGTAAACAACTGTTACAGTTGTTATCTAAAATGTCCCCCAAAAGTCTCATATGTTCAGAGGTGGGGATTTTGGAAGACTAAATCGTGGGAGCACTATATTCATCAGTGAATTAATTAACTGATGAGTTCATAGCTAAAAGTGCTATTAAGTGGTGGAGTCCAGTTGGAGAAGGTGATTCACTGGGGGTGTGACCTAGAAGGGTGTATTCATGTGCCTGGCTACTGCTGTCACTGTCTCTGTCTCTTTCTGTCTCTCTGTCTCTCTCCTTTCCTTCCTTTCTTTTCTTCTTTCCTTCTTTCCTCCCTCCCTTTTTCCTGTCTTCCATAGGTTGAACACCTTTCTTCTGCCATGTCCTTCTACCTTGGAGCCTGCTAACCATGGATTGAACCCACTGAAAACATGAGCCAAAAAAAACCCTCTCCTCTTTTAAGTTGTAAGTGTCTGTATTTTGTCCCAGTAATGGGAAAATAATTATTATAATAACCAACAGAAATCCATACATATATTTACCAGAAGTCATGTACATGAATTTGTATGACAGGATAGTTAATAATAGACCCAAACTGGAAAATATCCAAATGTGCATCCATGGAACTATATAAAATGGGTAAGTTAAATGTGGTATCCATGCAGTAGATCACAATTATGAGAAAGAACAAGCCCAAATCATATGCAACTATGTGGATGAATTTCATAAACTATAAAAATGAACAAAAGAAGCCAGACAGAGAAGAGTATGCACTGTAAAATTCCATTTATAAGAAGTTTTAAAACAGGAAAATTTAATCCATGATAGAAGTCAAGATAGTTGCTTTTTGGGAGAAATAGTGGTGGAAAAAGACAAAAAGGAGTCATTTGGGGTCTGATTTTTGTGCTGATGACAGGAGTGAGTTCATGTAAAGTGAAACCTTGAGCAGTATGCTAATGACTTCCTTACTTTTCAGTATGTAAATTATGCTTCATTGAAAAGTTCACTTCTAACAAAGAAACAGTGAAGGTAGAATCCCCCTTGTCTCTCAAGCCTCATTCTGACCTACCCCACATTTGAGCTTCATCAAGTGGAAACTGAAAGCTTGATTCCCATGTCGTGGGGATGGGGACCGGGAAATGACAGTAATGAGCTATAAGCTTGTAGGAGGTGAAGGAGAGAAGCCCAAGGTTACCCTGAATGTTTTAAAGATCAGAGATCAAGTATGTGGGGTTTGGAGTGCCTGCCTGGAACCATTAGCCGAGAGTTGGAGAGCTGGTATTTTTATTCTGGGATCCAACCCATCAGGGAGGCAGCAAGATAGAGATGGAGTTTAGTCCATCTAAATTCCGCACTCACTCACTGGTCACAGGCTGTGTACGATGTGCTGTACATGATCTTGGGGACTTAGACAGAAACCAGGCATGAGCCCTGCCCTTAAGGCTCTCTCAGTCTATTAGGGGGATTAAACACCACGACAGGCATTTACAGTGCAGCTTGGAAAGTGTCCTGTTGGGATAGCCAGAGAGTGGAGGGGGCTAGAGAACAGGTTCGAACAGACCGGTGAACCTAGTAAGACTTATCAGAGATCTGTATTTCAGTCCAAGGTGATGTAACTACATCCTGGATCTCCCCTTTCTGAATTCTGTGCTCCTGGGCAAATCCCTTCAGCTTTGATAGCATCACGAGTTTATTAGTTTTGCTTTGAATATTACCTCCTTCCAACACTTCTCAAAGTACACACAGGGAGGTGACTTGTCTTCTAAAGGCCTACACACAGCAGGTGCACCCAGGAAAGTTGGTTGACTGATGCGTGTCTAGGGCTCTGTAGCTAAGGAGGACAGAATCTCAGACGTATTATTCAAGAACACAAAAGCTGGCTCAGATCCACACCCACCACCATGTGCTGGCAGCTGAGAATACTGCAAAGGCAATCATCAGGATGGAAAATTCCCTTTTCTGAGTTCCTGAGCCCTGCAGCCCAAGGTGGCAGCTGGTGGCCTATTAGTCCCCGGAGCCCTGGCATAAAGGAAGAGCCCTGTTTATGCAATTCTGGGCAGAAGAGGCATACTTTCTCTTGACGAAGAGGGATAGTTTATGATTATAGGAATATTTCTTTAGTGATTTTTTTGACTCTGAAGATTAAATTGTTATAGTAAGGAGGCAGCTGGAATTCTTCTGGCTTGATAAGGTCTGGCTTCCTAGTTCTCCCATAGAGGTAAATAAAAGACTGCAAAATTTACTCATTGCATGAATGAATTTCAAGGGTGCTGTCAGAATCAGGATCAGCTTGGGGAACTGAACTTAGACTAGACAGGAAGGTTAGAGTAGAGATGAGCAGGCACACCAGGAAGTCCCCAGTGTTACGAGAAACCGGGATAAGGAGCAGATGGCATCAGAGAGACACCAGGCATCAGGCAGGTCTGGCAGCTGTAAGAGGCAGAATTCCAGGTCTTGGCAGGATTGGAAGAAACAACAGAAGGACCTCAACCCTGGAGAGGAACCTGGGTCCTACACGGGTCTCTCCAGGGTAAAGGGCAAAACAAAGGACGAGGCTAGCTGGACAGGAAGCCGTCGCTAAACACTGCTGGAACCGAGGAATGTATGAAGAGTGAGACTCAGGTAAGAGAACTGCAGTCCAAAGCAAGAAATAGGACACATGGGGCTGGTGAGATGGCTCAGTGGCTTAAGCACCTGCCCAGCAAGCACGAGGGCCCGAGTTCGACTCCCGGAACCCACATACGAAAAAGGGGCCGGTGATATCGCTCAGCGGCACGGGCGCCTGCTGGCGCGCGAGGTCCTGAGGTCGACCCCCGGTACCCACAAAAAAAAAAAAAAAAAAGAAATAGGACACAAAAGATGGGCTATAGTAGCAGCTGACCATTACATAACACTTAATATACACCTGGCATTCTTCTGGCTCTTTATATATATTAATTCACCCATTCTCACAACAGGCCTACGAAGTCAGTATTGTTATTTTCCCCTTTTTATATATGAGAAAGCTGAGATGCAGAGGGGTTAACTGTCCAGCCTAACTTTTCATAAGTAGTAAGTGGCGGAGGTAGGGTTCAGTCTGACTACAGAGTTCGAATGCTTAAATTAACCACTGGATGTGAAGGGCTTGTCAGAATTGGAACAATACTGGGTTGCCAACCTCTTGCAAAATTCTGAAAAAGGAAAGTCATTGCTTCTAGAACCTGGGAGCAGGCCTGAATTTGAATTTGACTCACTTTTGTTTTGTTTGTTTTTGTTGTGTGGTAGTAGGGATTGAACGCAGGCCTGTTGTATTGACATAAATCCCGTAAATCCCCAGCCCTCTTTGTTTGTTATTTTGAGACAGAGTCTTGCTAAGTTACTAAGTTGCTCACTGAGTTTGGGCTTACTAAATTTGGGCTCAAATTTGAAAACCTCCAATTTAGCCTCCCAGAGGGCTGGGATTACAGGTGTGCACCATGGTGCCCAGCTTTTTCAATTTAAAAATTTTTTCTTGTACAAAACCCTGCCACATAGCCACAGCAAAAGACTGCAAAGACTCTGATGTGGGCTTTTTTACCAGACGGTCAGTGAAAATTGACAGCGAGACTTGGTGAACATAGTCTCATTCCAGAGGTCAGCGGTCATAGAGCTGTGGCTCTTGGAGATAGCAAGAAAGGTGGCCCTGGTGAAGTTGCCTAGAGTAGCTGGGCAGTCCCTGGCAGAGGTGAGGCATTGGTGTAGCAGCAGCTTCTTGGGTGCAGGACCAGAGATGATCAATGCCAGTCCCTCTGGGAGTAGGGATGAGGCCACCAGCACACAGCCACAGTGACTATCACCTTGTAAGGGATGACGTGGGCCCTGCTGATCTTGTTCCTCCAGTAGTCTCTCTGCACAGGGACAATGGAGAGCTTGGCCAGGGTAACGACTCCTTGGAGATCTCCTTAGAACACCTAACACCCAGACCAATGTGGCCACTGTAGTCACTGACAATGACGAATGCCTTGAACCTTCAAAATGCTTTGAATTTTCAAAACCCCAGTCTTAAAGGTTGGCCCCAAGAAAATCCAATGACATATCCTTGGCCAGGTAGCCCAACTTGATGACAGGGATCCACTCCTTGTCCTGGGCCTCGTCTTTAAAAGCTCTGTGAGCTCTGTGACCCTCTCTTCAGATGCTGCCATGGGAGCTTCACAAAAGCCACAGAGCCCTCCCATTCCAGGGTCCCCAAGGCCTTCTGCTGGATCAGCACCCCAGGCTATTTTTTGTATTTTCTTGAAAAAGAAGCAATCTTGCTTTTCAGAATCCCATTTACCTATGAGTGCTATTTCTGTTAGTTAATTTCCAAGCATCTAAGTTCTAGTTGCTGTGATTAAGACTTTGATCAACTGAAGACTTTGGTCTATGACCTTGGTCTGCTAGCTTTTTGATTTTTCCTTTTTTCTGCAAGTTTTATCCCAGTAGCCACCATCTTGCCTTGGCTGATGGAACTATCTGGGTGACAACCTGTCAGGCTTTCAGTGCCTCTGGCACAAAAGGTAAAGTGAGCCGTTTTCAAGGTGCTATGTATTCCCAAACTGACACTGCAGCTCCATTACCTTATTTCCACGCTCTTTGGCTGAAAATTCATGGCACTCTGTCAACCAAAATAAACATTTCAAAACAGAGTTAAGATGTTATTCTAATCACAATAGCCTAAGTACCAATGAAGAATAAGACCCACATAAGTTGGGTTGAAGAAGCATTTTACAACTTTAATTCCAACCCCAGACCCAAGAATACTTGCAAATTGGGAGGATATCTGGCAGGAATAAAGGGGCTGGCACAAAATATGCAGCAATTCCAGTCATGATCATGAATACTCAACTTTATGTGGCATAAACAAGTCTTCAGGGTATATTTTCAACTCATTGTTTGGAAAACTTAAGCACATAAATGCTGTTAGCTTGAACAGAGTTTTGTGTGTATGATTATGAATAGTCTTATTAAGACTTTTAGAACATATACATTCCCCCTTCCTGTGATTGTTTTAAGTACTCAGAAAGTTTTCTTTAAAAGGAAGACTTATCGCAGTAACATATATTCACCACTAATGCTGTATCAGATTTGGTGCTGGGGCTGGAGTATAGTGATGGTCCCAATCAATTGTAATGCATTTCTCTGGAGTCTGCCATAAAACCATTGTAGAAGACAGGAAAAAAGCAAAGAGGACACAGGGAAAGTATATATTCACCCTATATGGAGTTTGTCCAAAAGTATTTCTAGTACACAGAGCATCTCAAAGATGTTAAATATAATTACAGGCTCCAGGGGTGAGATTAATATGAGATACTTTTTCAGGCTTTATAGATCAAAGGACATAGGACCCATTTAACTAACATAGGTTTTAGAGAGGGTTTAGATTCTGTCCTTTGTGACGTTTCTTCAATATCATTACAAGGGATGGAGCTGGTCCCAGGAGCCCAGTTCATCCACCATCCTTTCGTCTCTCATCCATCTGCAGTGACAGGTATCTGTCTTGTTTTGCATTGGCTGAGAAGTAGTGATCCTACTCATGAGCAAGACATAGTTTCTGCCCTTGGGGAAATAACAATGTAGTGTAGGAAACGTAAGTAATTCTGCCAATTAGGACCTGTGCTGCGATGTAGGAGTGGACAGGACACTCATGGAATGCAGCGGAGGAGATAACTTTCTCTTCCGCCTTGAAGATGGAAGGAATGCCTGTCTCTCCTACACACGGAGAAGAGAAAATTGTTCCTCTCTTCAAATTCTCAGAAGATACCAATTTTTACTGTCTTTAGCCACTCCTAGGTTTCTCAAGTGACTGCCATAGACCAGACATTTTGCCAGGCATGGGTGCATTGGAGTGAACAATGGAGAGTGACAGCTCCTGGCAATTATCCTTTAGGGGCGAAATCAGTTAATTTAATTAAACAAGTAATTACAAAGCAGCCTCATTTTATGTGGGTGTGAAGCATAGAACACAGAAAAACATAAAATGTATTAATAGACATATAAAAAGAGATTGAAAAATATTAATAAAGCCCATCCCATATACAATATGGAGAACAATGCAAATTCCCTTCCCCCCAAGAATTTTTCCTCTCAGCGCTGGTAACTGAGTGAATTTTAAGCTGTGCTTATGTTTTTGGTGCACAGCTATACCACTTCATAGTTGGTTTAAAAAGCAGTCTTAATCCTTTTTCAGGATCAACCTTGAATTTTGTAAGCTTTAAATTATCTGGGTAGCCTCAGGAACATAATCCTTGGGAAACCTGCAGCAGCTGTACAGGACAATAAATAGTTAGACGGGTATAGAAGGATATAAAAGCGCTTTGAGAACTGGCCTCAGCCCACTGTGGCACACCAGGGAAGGCCTCCTTGAAGAAGTGATGGTTTAGGCTGACATAAAAATGCTGAGCAGGACCTGGCTATGCAGAGAGACAAGCAGCTGCCCGAGGACTCTGCTAACAATGACGCAGAGCTTCCTCCCCTCAACCTGGCTTTGCTTTTTCTCTAATTGGTTGTTGCTTGGCCCAGAGTATAGTGTACTTTGAGGCAGATCCCACTTAAGAATTGCTCATATACGGGGCCGGTGAGATAGCTCAGCAGCATAAGCGCCTGCCTGGTAAGCGCGAGGTGCTGAGTTCGACCCCCGGTACCCACCAAAAAAAAAAAAAAAAAAATTGCTCATATATGTTTAGGGGATGGGAGACAAGGGAGAGAAACCAAGGAAAACTAATCTTGGTCAGCAGAAATAACAGAATACATAAATTCCAAACTCTGTGTACTTCCCTTAGCTTATTTACGAACAAACAAGTCAGTAACTACCAGTTTGTAATTAATTTAGCTGATTAGTTCCATGTGTTTGCTTGAGTGACTATGCCAAAATGTATATTATATTTGTCATTAAAATCTTTTCTGATGGGAAATAAGTCACTAATACAAACTCTTTTTCTTCCTTACTGGTTAGGCCTTCTATTATGAGTTTTTTTTTTTTTTTTTTTTTTTTTTTTAGAAACAGAATGTCTTTCAATTTTAAATTGAGAGTGATAAAGTATCTCTGAAATTCAGCCTTCTCACCATTTGGGGTGTGGAAGAAATTCAGAAGTCAGGTTGATACTTCAGCAAGTTCTCATCTGAGGATGGAAGCCAATCAGGTAAGAGGACTTATCCAAGATCTGAAATGGGATCAGAGCTACATCCTTATTCAAAAGTTGAGAATTTGGGTGGGTATAATGACAAGACTAGAAATAAGCACATTATTGTCATGGTTAACACATCACTTGCTGTTTTGTCCGGTACTGAACTAAAATAATTTCTGTGTTCTATCATTTTAAAACAGTAATGACTAACACTTTGTGAGTTCATAGAGTATGTCAAGTCTGCCCTAAGGCTTGTAGGAATATTAACTCATCTAACCCTGTAATAACACAGTGGTGCATATTTGGCTTTGCTGACAGGAAACTGAGCCCAGAGGTCTGGCAGTGTCTTTTCCAAGGTGCCACGACTGGTAAATGGTGGTTAGCTATGAACCCAGGTTATCCTTAAAACAACTTCGTGAGGTGGGTGCTTTGAGTGTCTCAGCTCTGCAGACGAGGAAACTGAGACACAGAGAAGTAAAGTAATTTTCATAAGGCCATCTAATAAGTCTCACATTCAAGACTTCAGTATGGATCTGACTCCCATACAGTACGTGATGGTCCAGAAATGTGACATATATATCGCCTTTCAGCAGAGTACTAACCACTCTTTTGTTGTTGAGGATGATGTTGATGCGAATGAAGACCACACGACAGTCTCTCACTTCAGGAATGCTCCTCTGTAGCCCCCGTGTTGCTCTGATATTTAGGGTTGAACTTCAGTATTCCAGAAAGAACCTGCTTCCTTCCACCTTCTCACTTTAGCTTATTTTTCTGGCCTTGTGCCTCCACATTAAAACCTGTCTTCTTTCATGTTTACTGATGAGCTTGCCTTCAGAATACAGACCCAAAGTGTAAAGGAGAGGCAGAATTAGCCCTGGAGCTGGGTAGCCACTCAGATCTGAATGCAGGAAATGTTTACTAAAACAGCTCAGTCAATTGACAAAAGATGGAACCAGAGATTTGAAAAGCAAAGTCAGAGAAATCCACGGGCGCTGGAGAAACAGCCAGACAGACGGACAGCTCTCTTCAAAGGTTGCTTAGGGACCCAATAAACCTGAAAAGACAGTGCCCTGAAGCTCAATGTGGGTGGGCAGATAAAGCAACATTATTTCTTCCTTTTGGTTTTCCCAGGGTATGCGCAACAAAGCAAATGCAATTTGCATTCAATGAGTGAAAGCCACTCACATCTGTAAACGCCAACTGTCCCAGCCAGCAAAACGCTCCAGAAAACCTTTTAGTCCCATTTCAAGGAGCCAGATGTGAAGAGAAGGCCTTCTGCTTTGCACTGTCCTTTCCACTTGAGTCGTAAGAGCCTGGGAAGCGCCACGTGTGGTGGAGGTGAACACGGTACATTTTGCAGAGTTTAATTAAACTCTTGCTGCCAGTGGTGAAAAAATTTCATTTCCTCTTGAGCCTTTTTTCATGTATTCCTTGCAGGTAGTGCATACTTTTCTCTTCTGATGGAAGGTCATCAGGACCACATGAATATGCACAGACTCAGGAAGGTTCCAAGACGCTGTCTGGGCATTTGGCTTATAACTTTCAATTTAATCAATCAACTCAGTGGTATAGTAAAGGGATTACAACTATCCCACTCCCTGATCGCAGGATATCAGCTTTACTGCAGGGCTGCTCTGTACTAATCCTTTTCACTAAAATAAGGCAGGGCTGCCTGTGCTGGGATCTCCTATACCCTGTACCCCCTTATGTGTGTGTTCTTTCACTCTGAATTTAATGAAGGCTAGGAAAACACTGAAAGTATTTCTTTGGACTTATGCTTCACTTCCAACCCAAAACAGTAGAGTTCTTGCAAATTGGGAGGGATGTTTGCCAGGGATATAGTGCCTGGCGCAGAGCTTCGTAGAAAATCTACTTGTGATTATAAATAGTTGGCCTTTCTTGGCATAAACAATTCTTGAAGGTGCATTTTTCAACTCATTGTTTGGAAAACTTAAGTACATAAATGCTGTTAGTTTTAGCAGAGTTTTGTGTGCCAATTCCTGGGTAACCATACAGATTATGGTTGTTTAGTGGACTTTGTATATATCCTCTCCTACGATTTCATAAGGCTTTTTGGTGTTGAGAATATTTTCATGCAGAAGGAAAATTAAGTGTTTATTATTAAAGTCTACATTTCTTGAAATCACAACACAGGAACTGGCAAACATGTTTGAAGGAAATAGTAAATGAAAAATGCTTGGGTTGGTGTCAAACTTAAATGTTTTTTTTTTTTTTTTTTTTTTTTTGTGGGTACCGGGGGGTCGACCTCAGGACCTCGCGCGCCAGCAGGCGCCCGTGCCACTGAGCGATATCACCAGCCCCCTTTTCGTATGTGGGTTCCGGGAATCGAACTCGGGCCCTCACGCTTGCCAGGCAGGCGCTTAAGCCGCTGAGCCATCTCACTGGCCCAAACTTAAATGTTAATCACATCCATTTTTCTAGAGAAACTGGTGGCATTAGAGCTTACATAATAACTGATCCATGACTTGCCAATGAATTCAATTTTTCTTATTCCTGAAATCAGTTCAAAACAGGTGACTATTTAAGCTACATAAATGAGATGCACCATTTAAACTACATAAATGGCAAGCAAGTTATCAATAAATTAACTTATCCCTCTCAGTGGTAATGGGACTATAACTAATAGAAGGAAAGTAATACTTTATATAAATATAATTCTGAATGGTCACTCCAATATAGGCACATCTAATTTATGAAAGGATAGACTCAAGAAATAGTTTCTTGACTTCCAGGAGGAAGGAGGAGTTAGAGGCTCTGATCCTTCTAATTCCAAGGCCCAGTTAAGTGCCAATAAAATCAGCTGCAGCAAAGGTTTCAGAAGTAGTAGCCGTATCATCGTGAAAATCTCAAAGAAGAATGAGAAAAAGAAAGTGATTTTGGACTTTAAAAAATGTTTGGCAGTATATGAAAAGAAAGATGCATTGAGAACCTGGGTGCAAGGTGGGGTGCGTGTCAGGGTGTAGAATCAGTAAACTGTGAAATGAAACAAAAATCGAAACAGGATTTAGAAAACTGTTGCAATCTATTTCTTAAGCATGTAAGAAAGCCATTATGTCTGTTTTAGAAGAGCTCCTTATGGGAAGAAGGGGTGGGAAGAAGTAGATGATGATACAGGCAAATTGTGGAATTGGAGGCTGTCCGAAAGTAAACAGAGGGACAGAAAATGAACTAGGCAAAAAAACACGTGGAACACAGAAAAAGAAACAAAAAGATGCAAAAGATGGGTATGGGGAATGGAGCATTCTGGGAGACAGGAGATCCTGAAGAAAGAGAAGGGATGAACTGAGCGCACTGCCCCTTATGAATGCTCTAAATAGAGCTATGGAATGAATGAGCAAGCAACCCAGAGCAAAAAGTCAAAGATGAGAAAAGAAGATTCACTAGAAGAAAAATGTCATCGTTAATATAATAGTTGGAAGTCTAAATAAAGCCCTATTTCAGTTCCATTTAAAATAACTGAGATCAACACACATCATTGAATACCTTAACTACAAAAGAAAAAAAAAAAGCAGGGTTCTGCTAGGAAATCTGTGGATTTCAAATGAGGAACATGGTCACAAGAGAATGAGGACCATGTTTTCTATTGTTATGGAAAACCATGTGTAAACTGTATTCACAGTTTTACTACATAATTTGGAATTTTATTCCAGGTATGTTATTATTTAAATAAAAATACTTTCACAAATTTTCATTTGTAAGAAATATATTCACCCATGAATGGACAAACACTGGCTTCCAAGGTTACTCTGACAGACCTGAGAAAAGAAGATGCTATTGAAAATAGTAAGAAAACATCTATTGAAAAGATAAGTAAGTAAGAATAACCAAGAACTGCCTGTGAAAGGAGTTAGGGAGTAGGAGAATTGTTAGACTAGAAGTAGATTAAAACAAGTACATTGAGCAGTAGATTAAATCAGTGGAAGATGAAAGTGAGAGGGGTTGAGAAAAACAAAACAAAAAAACAGCAAAAACTTTCCATAAAAGTGAATCGAAGATACTATGTTAATAAAGTGTAGATGTATATATATAAACTAGAAATTAAACTATCTTTCATTGATTGGTGCTGGGGTCAAACCCAGGGCCTCATGCATACTAGATAGGCTCTCTACCACTGAGCTACACCCTCAGCACCTATTATTTTAAACTGACAGACGATTGAATTAAAAAGATAGGTGCCAAAGAAAATCTAGAGACAACAAAACAAATTAACTGTAAAAACTGAGAAGCAAAATGTAAAATGACTGAACATACACTGAAGAGGATTAATAAAAGTGTAAATTGAAACACTATTTGGGAAACAAAATGCAAACAAGACAGAAATAATGCTTCCAAATGGATTCATACAGTAATTGATGGGGAAATCTCTAAAAGCTTAGATAGTCTAAAATTACTAAAAAAAAAAAAAAAGTGTGAAAAACACTGAAAAGATAGATCAAAGAGAAGAAAAACCAAGAGAGATTTCAGACAAGGTGGAGTTTAAGGCACAAGTTGTTAAATCAAGCTAATTTGCTAGTTTTATGATGATAAAAGCCAGAGTTAATGAGAACAAGATGATAGTATGTCTACAGGGCTTACAGAGCATAGCAACAAATAGAGAGCAATCACTATTACAAATCAAAGAGAAATTAATAAGTACACAATTTTAGAACAAGGTATTAAAACCTCATCAGAATATGATGAATCAAGAAGAAAATGATAAAGTAATAGACTTAACCTAATTAAACAGACCACAATACAGCAGACAGGGTGGATATTGCCAAAAATTAAATAGATTATAAAACAACAACAAAGCCCTGTACTTTTCCCGCTTGTTGCTGATGAGATGGTGAGTTAGCAAGTCCTCCTCCTCCTCGAAACCTCAGAAGTGGAGGGAAGCACAACCCAAGGAACTAACAGAGACACTGAACTGAGAGGGAGAGCAAAGGCAACCTTGAACCGCATGCGGGGGAGAAGGTGCAGGTGACCCAGGCCTGGAGAAAGAGGTGGATGGAGGAATGGGGAGGGCACCTCTTTTCTTTGGTCCAGTGGTGGGAGGATGGGTTTGCGAAGATTATTACAGTTCTATTTCTCCTCTCTGATATCGTCAAGGGAGGCTCATTTCCTATCCTACAACCCAAATGACTACAGGAGCAGCCAGCTCTATTCTCAGCTGCAGCCAGAGTAATATCAAAGCAGGAAAAAGCCCTCCCTTGGAGAGACAAGGAGGACAGAAGACAGGTTTGTTGAGTATGCACTTCTCCATCCCTTCACCCTCCGAGCTTGTAGGTCATTAGAACCTAAGGAGATCACTTCTTCCTATGCCTGCTTTGCTCTTAGCGTCGGGATGAATCCCTAGTTGGAGAAGTTACCCAGTGGCCTAAAAGTAAATGTGGACATCAACAGTAATGATGCAATGCCTGTGTCTCATCTCCTTCCTTTTCCTGAAACCCTGTGGTGCTTCCCCAGGCATGACAGTCATACCATCGGAGAAACCTAAGACCACTGCCACAGGAACCAGATCCTGAGGAGCATGACGGGTAAAATGAGCGGAGAGCAAACTGTTCGTGAAGCAGCCTCCCTGCAGCAGATGAGCCAGAAACGGAATATATAGCACATATCCTCAAAGACACAGAGAAGTTATTAGCAATATGAAGTAAAAACAAGCAGCAGGAATAGAACCAAATATAAATGAGGTGTTAAATACTTGCAGTGGCTATGGGACCCATGCCAAAGATGCACAAGCTGAACCTCATCAACGTGGAAACATCTGACAACCCCAAATTGAACGAAGTCTATGGGTTAACACCCTGCTACTGTATGTTTTAAAAAGTCAGTAGTATGAAAGTTGAGAAAGACTAAAGAGACTAAAGAGACATAACAAGTAAATGCAGTGTGTTATACTGAATAGAATCTTGGACCAGAATTTTTAGTTTTTGTTACACAGTAGCCAATAGTTACATGTGGCAATGTGTGATTAAAATGTGGCAAGTTTGAATGCAGATAAAGTAAATGTAAAATGTACACTGGATTTAGCATTAAGCAGAGAATGCGAAATAATAAATAACAATCAATTTTCATATAATTAAATGTTGAAATGTAATTTTTATATATTGGCTTAAATAAAATAGCTTAAAACTAGTCATACATTTTTTGCTTTTTTAATGTATTACTAAAACATTTAAAATTGCATACATGTGGCTTGTATTATATCGATATTGTGCAGGACTGCAGGTCAATATCAGTATTTTATCAGTGTTAATTTGAAGTGTAATGTAATCTTGTCAAAGAGGGTCCTCCTTCTTAGGAAATATACACTGAAGTATCTAGGAGTCAAGGAGCAGGTACATGTCTACTATTCATTCTCAAAAGTTCATACCCACACCCACACCATGTATCTGCAGGGAGAAATGCTAGAGCAAATGTATAAAATAACAGTTGTAGAATCCCAGTGAAAGACAAAAGCTCAGGGTACAAATCCTGCAACTTTTATAGAAATTTATATTATTTCAAAGTAAAAGATTACAATAAATTCCCCATGATGGCTGAAGTAAACAACACAATAGTTGGGATAAGCAGGGTGGTTAGAAAGAAAGAATAAGGGACAGAGGGGACAAAATTAAAGAATACTCCCAGGAGGGAGCAGAAAGTTCTGAAGAACACATGAAGTAGAACCCAGATGGTTTGAAGGAGATGAGTACAGTGACATCTGAGGAGCTGGAGACTGCAAGACAAAAAGAGGAGAGGGAATACTTGACAAAAAGAATTCTCCCAGAATTAAAGGGAGAGCAAAAGCCTCATACTGAAAGGACATGCGAAGCAGAAAAAATGGATGCACCTTGGGACCATAATGTCAGGTGAAATAAATCAGACACACAAGCTTAAATATTGCATGGTTTCTCTTACCTGAGAAACCCAAAGTACAAATAAAGAGCAAGATAAAAGACAGATAATAGGAGGCAGGGAGATAGATTGTTCTCAAGTGGGAAAGGGATCAAGAGATGGAAGGAAGGGGAAGGAGGGGAGGGAAAGGGGATGAAAGAATGAATTAAGATGTGTTATGTACATGTACCCACAAAGAATGGAAACATTATGTACTGCAAACATGGACTAATAAAAAGAAATAAAAAAGAAAGTATAGGGCCGGTGAGATGGCTCAGCGGCATAAGCACCTGCCTGGCAAGCGCGAGGGCCCGAGTTCGACTCCCGGAACCCACATACAAAAAAAGGGGCCGGTGATATCACTCAGCGGCACAGGCGCCTGTTGGCGCGCAAGGTCCTGAGGTTGACCCCCGGTACCCACAAAAAAAAAAAAAAAAAAAAAAAGAAAGAAAGAAAGTATAAATCCATACCTAGTCACATTAATACTAAAAGCCAAGAATATCAAAGAGTCAGAAATTTAAAAGGAGGAGGAAGGAAGGAAGAAAAATTGAAAAACAGAGAAAGAGTAGATCACTTGGAAAGAGACAAAAGTCAAACTGACACTGGACTTCTGAACAGCTGGACATGAGAATACAATGCTTTATAATACAAAAGAAAATGTTTTTGAATCTAAGACTCATATTCAGCCATATGTCACCTAGATGTGAGAAAGCACTAAATATATTCTCAGACATCTAAAGCCTTAGGGAGTTTGTCTTGCAAAAGACCTATTATGAAAATATTCCTGTAGAAAGTACCTGAGTAACAGAAATGCTAGAGTAAAGGCTGGTCACAACTTTACTACAGTTTATGGCTATGTAAAAAAGCAGACTAAAGAGAACCAAAAGAAGTTATCCATGACAACCAAGCAATAAAATCAGAAAATTATAGGAAGTATGTATTTGTGTAGAAGGTTGGTAGAGACCAAAAGAATCTGAAAGCATGCAAAATTACTTTTTGTCCAGGGAAAGATGTTGATATTCCATGTTTATGAAGTCAACGGAGATAAATAAACCTAAGTATGTGTCTAACATTAAAAGCAGACATCATAAAAGCAAAGAAATGAAGCAAATAGCTTTTAAGTAAATAGATAAAAGGCTAATTTAGGCAACAGAAAGAAAAGAAAGTGTTAAAAAAGAAACAAAAGATGCCATAATCAGAAAATATAAATAAGATGGTAGAAAAAATAAAGTTTGACGGCAATCATAATAACTGTTCAGGTGAATGGAATGAAACAAAAAACAAACAAAGCCAGAGGGTCCTTCATGGACCAAGGACGCTCACGCATCGTGAAGTGACTAACGTATCCCTTAGCTCCTGAGGTAGAAGAAGCAAAAGGCTTCTTAAAGTAAACACATCCTAGGTTATTTTATTAAAAAAAAACCTTAGTAAATACAATAAAGCATAAATTCTATGTAATATGCCCTCTTACCAAGCCAAAATAAAGAAGCAAAATGAAGAACAGAGATATAAATGAAAAATCTCTGATTACTAGGAAATTTAAAAAGAACTCTGCTAATTAATAAGTATGTCAAAAAGATAAAGGTTCACAAAAGCACTCTATTAAGAGAACAATGAAAATGAGAACTGCATGTTAAAATCTCTGGTAAGGGCTCAGAGCTCAGCTAAGAAGAAAATTCATAGACTTGAGTGCATTTATTATTAATAAAAAACAAAAGTAGAAAATCAGCATACCAAGTAAACAATGTAAGGTTTACCAAAGGACAGAAGGATAATCCAAAAGAAATAAGAGAACAGTATACATAAAAGCAAATGGCTATAAATTAGAAAAGGGAAAGCAATAGCATTATTTAATCAGCTAACAAAACGTATTAGATAAAGCCAACCCAGGTAAATTTAGTCAGGAAATAAGAAGAATGAGCTGACTGTACTCTGTAGTTATAAGCAAATGATTATGAAGACAAATACAATTTTTAAGGAAAGAAATAAAACACTAAAATGAACACAAAAGAGCCTGTATATAACAACAACTGATGAAGAAACTGTAAGAGAATTGGGGGTGAAGATTGGGGGAGAAAGTATTATTTGTGGATAATTCTTTGGAAGTATCAATTAACAATAGAAATGGATAGCAACTAACCACTTTACTCCATGGTCCTGAGTCTAAAGTCAGAGAAAGCATAGATGTAAAAATCAGAAACAATGTATCATTTCACTCTTGGATACGACCTGAAGAATTTATACAATTCTGGAGATTACCGAGTTAAAGGACAGGCGTGGTAGAATGGGCTCTGGGTCAGATGGACCTAGGTTCATCTGGCTCTTCTCCAGATTTGCTCTATGAACTGGGCTTCATTGCTAACCTTCCTTCTCATTGTTAACTGAGAGGAGACTCATTTTCCTCTTCTGTAAATAGGGAACATGGCATTCATCTCATGTTAAGGCAATAATTATGGAGGAAAGTGTATGAAAAAGTTAATATGCCTTTCCCATAGTATATATAGTATTGGATGAAGTTAATTATGCATGTATATTAAAGAAAAATGCTTAAATTCATCACAGAGTGGAAGAATGCTCTAGAAAATGGAACACTAGTAATTATAATCCTTCCCAACAGATTAACTAGTAACAATTATATGTTCATAACAATAGGTGTCAGAATGGCATTAAAAAAAAATCCAACATCCATCTAAAAAATGAAAGTAGGTATCTCTAACATACGTGAAGTCGAGTTAACACTATACTTGAGAGACATTAAAGGTATTTAAAATAAGGAGCAACTAAGGCTGTCCATTTTCATCATTTGACTTTTTTATTAGTATATATTTGCAAGACATAATGATTACATTCATCTACATTTTCACCATTATAATTTAACATTGTACTTGAGGTTCTTGTCAATGAACAAGAGGGAGATCACAGAAATAATAGAGTAGTAATTTTAAAAATGTTGCTTTTTGCAGACAAATTATGATTGATTACCTATGTAATCCAAGGAATCTTGGATAAAATTATTAGAGAAAAAGCACACATATACAATAAGAGGGAATATAATCAATAGCATTCTTATACGCTAATTATACCTGGCAGAAATAATGAAATCTCATTCATAATTACATATACAAATATATATGGATATATATCGATATATATCCATATATATATATATATATATACATATATATATATCGATATATATGAATTAACTTCATGAGGAAAGAAATTGTAAAGTTTTTATGGAGGAAAGGAAATAATTTAGGAAAAATTAACATTTATTCAAGTCTCAGTTTTTACAGAACTTATATTTTTATTTTGTACTTTTAATTTTTTGTGGTGCTGGGGATGGAATCCAGAGCCTCCCTTGCGCATGGTAGGCAAGGACGCTACCACTGTGCCACACCCCAGCTCCAGAAATTGCATATATTTTTAAGGCTGGGAACAGGATCTGTGCAAACACACTCCCCATTGTTAGTCTAGAAACCACCCACCTGACGAGCAAGCACTGCCGTGTCTACTCAGCACTGCTCCTTTGAACATCTGAGGTGAAATGAGAACCAGTGCTGTATAGGGAGAGGAATTAGGAGACTTGGGAACTGGAACAGTGCTGACATCTGAGTTTAGGCACAGACCCAAGAGAGAAGACAGGCGCCCTCCCCTCCCCTGAATGTCTCAGGTGCTAGGGGGAAGAAACATGCGGGGAGCAAGTGAGGTGATTCTGAGATGGTCAAAGAATGGGGGGGCACGTATAATCCGCTACAAAATTCTATAGGGAGGCAAAATCCTTACAAATTCTATGGTGAGTAATAAATGCGCTTACTGTAGTTATTTCACATTTTATCGAGGTAACCCATGTGTCTGTTACTTTTCTCTCATTGCTGAGACAAAATACTTGACACCCAAAGTTCAAGGGGGAGAGGTTTATTTAGCTCAGTTTGTAGAGGTTGTAGCCCAAAAAATGCCTGGGTCCAAGGCAGGGTGGCTTGGCAGAGGGGCATCGCAGAGGAGAAACAGTTCATGGTGGCAGAAAACAGTAAAAGGAAGCAAGGGAAGGGGCAGACAAGCCTCTTTCTGTCCCTTATATTGTATCCAGTCTACTGGGATTAGGGCAGTGCCAATCCAATCAGTGGACTGATCCAGCAATCACCCACCCTTAATCCCAGCACTGCACCATGAATCAATCACACTTTCTACATTCAGCCACCTCCAAAAAAGCCCTATCTAAAACTACATGAGGCTTGGGGGGGGGCATCTAGACACAAACCATAACACCATGTATATAAAGAGTCTAAGAACTGAATTTCAAAAATGCAGCAGTGTGGGTCAGTGTCCCAAAGAAAACAGATGGCTTACCAAATGGGGCAAGAGAGGAGACAATTCATAGGAACACAGCAGGGTTGAAGGAAAGCACAGCTGCCAGGGAATGGTGAGTGCTGTAAACCTGAAGGCCTCCCCGTGCCCCAGAGGAGGGAGCAGTTTCAGGAACCAGGAGGGAGGTTAGCCAGAAGCTGTGGCTTCTGGAAGAGGACTGCTCATCTGTAGCCACCACAGCGAGGGAAGGAGAGAAGGAACACGGGGAGAAGAGCTGACTTCACTTGCCTCTGTCCTTGGCTTCCCACTGGCCACATCCTATTGGAGGCCAGAGGGTGAGAGAGCCAGGCAGTGAGATCCCTTCAGGTCACCCTCCCAAAGCAGGGTGCGGAAGGATGGAGAGTGGACCTGGGGGTTACAGTGAAAATCCCCCCAAAACTCCTATGTGGAATACCTAGAGGCAATGGAGAAATAAAAGAAGCCTCTCGGGGCTTAACCAAAAAGAGAAGGAACTCCTAAGCTGTGAGCTTGGATTGTCCTGGGGCTGCCCAGGGGCTTCAGTTTCAGTGCGCACACAGGGAAAGGAGATGTGGATCCCTTTGTGCTGGAAACTGAGGCACCATTCCCTTTACAGGCAGTTTGCCCTTAGAAAAGCAAACTTTCAATGAAAAAATGAGCTAGAAAGAAACTCAGCCAGTACCTGACAAGAGAGCCTCTCAAAGTTGGTCTGGGCTGAACAAACAGGTTTTCCCGGAGAATTCATAGCCACCAGTTGTGACACTGGCATTGCTTGGCTGTCTTGTAGTTTTCTAGTCAAGGAGAGGTCTGATACTACCTGCTCTTGATCCTTTGAATGTTACCTGTTTTTCTGCCTACTTTTAGGATTGTCTTGATCCTCGTTATTCTAAAATTTCATTGTAGTGTATCTTTTTATTCATCACTCTGAGCAGCTGGCCTTGCCTTCCCCGTGCTCTGTACAGGAGTTGGCTGGTTCCCAGCACTGACCTGGAGGCAGGTACTTAGGATTCAGCTTTCTTTGCTCTGCTAAGGCAGTTGCTACTTGTTATTTGCTCTCCATCTCCCTCAGTTCTGGTGATATCTCTCGTTTGTGGCCTTCTTTCCACCTCTTCTTTCTTTGTGGCTTTGTATCTTCTTATTCATCTAGTGTTATCTTTGTGGGATTTGGGGAATAAACAGAAATTAATGTGTGTGTTCGACCTTCCCTGTTTAACTGGAAGATCTGATCATCAACTTTCTTTCTCCACTCCCAATCCATAAAAGGGCGAAAGGCTGCACAGCAGGGAGACACTGATGGTCAGAATTACTCTGCTTTGAGAGGTATTTCCCGGTGATGGAGAAGTGGGATTATTATTTCTTGAAAGTATGTGATGATTAATTTTATGCCAAGAGGTGCCCAGATTCATCATTTCTGGGTGCCAAGAGGATGAGATTAGCATTTGAATTAGTGACCTTGATGAAGTAGATCATCCTCCCCAGTGTTGCTGGGCCTCATCTAATCAATGAAGGGTCTGGAAAAAACAAAACGGCAGAGGACGGATGAGTGCACATCTCTGCTTCCTGCCTGCCTGAACTGGGACATTGGTCTTCTCCTGCCCATGGACTGGAATTTATGTCATCAGCTCCCATTGTTCTCAGGCCTTTGGTCCCAGACTAGAAGTACACCAAGGGTTTTCCTCTGTCTCCAGCCTGCAGGTGGCAAGTTGTGGAGACTTCTCAGTCTCCATAACTGGGTAAGCCAGTTCTTTATAGTAAATCTCCATATCTATCTGTCTAGATATCTATCTTATTGGTTCTATTTCTCTGGGAAGCCTTGCCTGCTATAATATTTAATTTTGTTTCAGAAGGTAGATTGGGTAAAGAAGCCTAAAGTCCATGTTGCCACTGTTCCAGACACTGTGCTAAGGAAATGGCTGGTTTTATTCAAAAATGAAAAGAAACTAAGCAAGCTAAATATTATAAAGCTGACAATTATTTGCAAGGTAATTTCTGGATTTAATGCAATCCCACTTAAAATTCTGACAGGATCCTTTACAGAGCTTGATGACATGATTTCAAAATCATTTGTAAAAATAGAAAGACAATAATATTGGAGAATATTTTAAAAGAAAGAGCACTTCCATATCCAAGACAGACACCTGGCTTGTCAGCTTTGATACTTCTTTCTCTTGCTCCTCCACATCCAATCCATGACAGAATTTACTGCTAAAAGAGAGATGAAATCTATCCATTCTCCCCGCTACCCCTTCCACCCTCATGGTCCAGGCCACACCATCACCCACTATATTGCTGCAATGTTCTCCCAACCCATCTTCCCTCATACCACTGGTTCCATACATTCTGCTTTCCCTCAGCAGCCACACATAACCCCATCCCTGTCCTTGCCTGACCTCTCCAGTAGCTTCACGTTGCTCATCTTCATCTACACACTTCCTTATTCATTCTATAACTGCTTTTTTTTTTTTTTTTTTGTGGGTACCGGGGGGTCGACCTCAGGACCTCACGCGCCAACAGGCACCCGTGCCGCTGAGCGATATCACTGGCCCCTTTTTTCGTATGTGGGATCCGGGAGTCGAACTCGGGCCTTCGCGCTTGCAAGGCAGGCGCTTATGCCGCTGAGCCATCTCACCGGCCCTATAACTGCTTTTTGCATTCATTCATTCATTCATTCATTCATCACTGTTCAGAACTTTCAATGTGCCAGATGAACAAAGCCCTAGGGAGGTAATGAGCAAAATCAGACTTGATTCATGACAATGCCCAAGTGATTTAAAAAGCAAAGGATGATAAACATTTTTAAAAAGATTCAAATGTGTTAGTCATTGAACCAATGCCAATTTAAAATAATCATTAATTTTTATAACCATTAAACTGGCCAAATCCAAACAAAAAGGACTTAAATTGAATGATGAGAAGGCTGAGGGAAATAGATATATTTATTCATTACCAGTAACATGGTGAATCAATACAAATGTTTTCAGAAGAATCTGGCAAGCAATCTCAAGAGCCAAATAAGAGGCCCATTATCTTTTGTGCCAGCAGTCTTACTCTTGGGAAATTACCTAAAGAAAATAATTCCAAAGAAGGGGGAAAAGGGGAGGAAGAATTTACATACAAAGTTTTTATTTATTGTAGTATTTTCTATGTTAGCTAAAATGTTGACACTCAAATGGTCAATAAAACAATAGATAAGTTGCTTGGAGTAGGCCAATATCATAAATTATGACTATGAAAAAAAATCAAGTGCAAAAAGTAGAATACAATGTGTTTAAATGTGATGGAACAATTGCATATGGATGGGTATATAAAGAAATAAAAATAGTTTCCAAGAATAGAGTGGTGGTTTTTCATGTGATTAGACATGTTTTTTAGAAATAAGTGCCCCGATGGAAAAGATGGCTAAATTTCATTGTAAAATTAACCTTGATTACATAAAGTATATTTCCCAGTGACCAAATTCATATTTTAGGTAATATATTATCAAATAAAAAAATCATTGGATCCTAGAAAAAGTATCTTTTCATCGATATGTATTTGTTAAACATTATTCAAACGGATGCTGTATCAAAAGGGGGAAGTTATACAGCTTGCATTGCCAAGGAGATGAGAGGGTCTGTATGGGATGAAAGCATTTGTCAAAAATCTATGAGCTGCCGGGCCGGTGAGATGGCTCAGTGGCGTACGCGCCTGCCTGGCAAGCGCAAGGTCCCGAGTTCGACTCCCGGAACCCACATACGATCAAAGGGCCAGTGATATCGCTCACTGGCACAGGCGCCTGCTGGCGCACGAGGTCCTGAGGTCGACCCCCGGTACCCCCCCCCCCACACAAAAATCCATGAGACTCAGCAATTAAAGAGACTCAGCATCTGACAGCATGCTCCCAATGGTGAGGCAAAGAGTGGGCAGGTCTCCAGCCCTTGGCACACCCTTAAGTGCTTGGTCACCTTGCTCCTGGGAAAGAGCTGCTCCCATAGTGCCCGATGCTGGGAACTAGAGACCGGCAGTGCCTAGAACAGACACTGAGGAGACTGTGGGATTCAGGAACTCTGGTCAGGCTCAGCAAATCCAGACCTGCTCTCCCTGAGTTAGGATCTTTGTGGGGTAGGTCTTTATACAGTTCAGTAAGGTACAGAATTTGGTTCTAGTTGAGTTCACGTTAGTACAGCAGAACCATATTAAAAGATGCTTTGTGTACAAGATGCTTAATTCTACTGCAGAGGACAGAAGATTGATTGCCTCATGACAGCACCCAGAGGAAGGCAAAAGGGAACTGGGATCTAGGTTTTGATTTGGTTCAGACACTTGCTGGTTCTGTGATGAGTCTGTAATGTCTTTGTGCTTCAGGATATTTTTCACTTACAAAATTAGAAGGTAAAACTTATATGATCCAGCCTTAAAATGAATTTCTGGAGCTACTCCATTGGGAATATTTTCAAAGGATTTCACTCTTTCCGTACAGTCAACAGAGGAGGAATGCCAGAAGCCATCTGGGCCACTCCCCTACCTCCATTCCTATCTTACCACCTCTCGCCCCTCCTAGAGAGAGGACTGCAGCATGCTCTCAACTCCTATGGAGCGAACCCCAGAAACAGCATTTGGAATAGACCATTCTGCACCATGATTGAAAAGAGCCACCTGCAGCTGTGGTTTGCCATTCGAGATGGCTCAGTGCGGGGCATTGCTCAATACTCCACGGAGCGTCCAGTGTGAATTCTCAAGAACTCAGGATCAGACACCTTGGGCTGCTGTCTCGCCATATTGCAGACATTCACAAAGTGGGATATACAGGTGCCTGGGGACTCTGAGACCCGCTCAGGGGCCTGAGAGGTGACGACTGTTTTCATAATACTAAGACATTATTTGCTTTTTGCTATGTGTGGACATCGATGCTGTCACTGAGTACGGATCAAGGCAGTGGCTCTGAACTCTATCAGTCAATGTATTCTTCACTGCCATGTATTCAAAGTAGACAACAAAAAAGTCAATTTCACATAAGAATGTCCTTGATGTAACAACAGAAATGATTAATTTTCTTGAATCTGTACTTTTGAGTATGCATTGTTTAATTCTTCTATTGTGACTAATTGGGAAACATGCAAAAGCACTTCTGCTATGCGCTGAAGTACTCTGATTGTCCTGAAGGAAGGCACTTAGGCAATTCTTTGAGGTGTGAGCTGGACTAGCCACTTCTTACATCCAGAAATCATCACTTTTACTTGAAAGTGCAAATGACACACAAATTATGGTTATTCAGACTTGGAATTTGGCAGGCATTTTCTCAAAAATGAAGTAAGCCTATCACTTCAAGGAAAACAACTGACAGTATTTGTTGCCAGTGATAAAATTCAAGCTTTCAAGCAAAAATCCAAATCTTAGAAAACTTGTATTCATCATAATGAACTTGATGGCTTTCCAGTACTCAAGCACTTTTCTGATGAGATTTGCATTCATATTAATGAATGTGATTTTTGGTATTACTTAATGAACTGTTAGCATTGGATGATCTGTGTAACACTTTAAACCAATATTTTCCAAATGACCAATGTATCATGTTATAAAATCACACATTTATAAAAGATCCCTTCAAAGTGGAAGATAAGAATGCATTTTAGTGTAACAGAGTACAAATCCATTGACATAGCTTCAGTATTTCATATAATTAACTGCGTTAGTTACTTTTCTCATTGCTGAGACAAAATACCTGATGCCCAAAGTTAAAGGGGGAAAGATTTATTTAGCTTGCAGTCTGTAGAGGTTTCAGATTATGGAATCGGCTGGCTCCAAGGCAGGGTGGCACAAGGCAGAGGGGCAACAGTTCATGGTGTTTGAAAATGACAAAAGCAACAAAAAAGAGCAAGACAAGCCTCTTTCTGTCCCTTATACTGTATCCAGTCTACCGGGAGTAGGGCGGTGCCAACCAATCAGTGGACTGATCCAGCCATCACCCACCCTTAATCCCAGCATTGCACTATGAATCAATCACACACTCTAGATCCAGCCAACTCCAAAAAAATCCTATGACCGCATGAAGCTTTGCGGGAACATCTAGACACAAACATAACATTAACCTTTTAAAAAATTACCATTTGTAGAGTTTATAGTAGTTTGTGGAGTAGTAGCGAAGATGATTATCTGTAATTATCTAGGAAGGTTAATAAAATACTCTTCCTTGTCCCATGTGAAACAGAATTTTTTTTCACATACATCAACCCAAAATATATCACAATAGGCTGAATGCAGAAACAAACATGAATGAGAATTCATGTGTCTTTTATTAAGTCAAATATTAAAAAGATTTGCAAAAATGTAAAATGATGACAATTGTTTTCACTAAATTTCTTTTAAACACGAATAGTCACTTTCATAAAATGTTATTTATGTTAACATGTAAGTTATTAAACATAAATTTATAATTACTATATGTTACTTAAAAATTAATGAATAGTATTTTAAAATTTCTCAGTTTTAATTTTGGATACGGTGACCATCAAAAGATATAACTCATATATGCAAAAGTATGTTGAAGTTATCAGTGACTTCTTGAGCATGTAGAAAGATCCCGTGGTGAAACACTTGAGAACCCTTTTCCAAAGATCTCTGCAAAGAAAATGGTGTTTGGGTGACGAACCCACAAAAGAGAGGGGTGCTTGATATTCGGCAGTTTGTGCTGTTGTAGGGAAGTTTCTCTAGACTTGACAGTGAGGGTTGCTTTTCAAGACAGAATCTTCCCTGAAGCAGCAAGGGAAAGTCATCTACTACTTAAGACAGGCAAAAGTCACTTTTGAGAATATCAAATCTTGTGGTCCTCGTTAGACCTTCCCTGTTCTCTTCCATGTGGCTCCAGTCCACTGAGACTTCAAGTTCACCCCTTTTGCCCCAAGGAAGGTCCAGCCCACACTTCCTGATCAATATGGCCCGTTGTGAACTAAGAACCAGAGAAAAGCAAGTCACGGCTTTTGGGCCAGAGGACATTTTAGTCTGGTGGGGAAGAAAAACTCCTGAAGAAATAATTACATCATGATTTGATAGATGCTACTCTGTACATAGTTATCACATTTTTCCAACTGAAACCTAGGACACAATCTGACAAGCAATGTGTCATAGTATACGACAATGGGACTATCCTGGGGAAATTGGAACACATGCCTGCTATATTTATTAAGAAACTCCAACAACTCTACAGAAATCTTGTATAGATTTGTACTTAATTTGCCCCAAAGACCCAGAAACAATGTTTTTTTTTTTTTTTTTTTTTTTTACCTCCCCCTTCCTAAATTCTGGGAAATGACAGTGGCAGAATAGAAAAGGGCAAAAAAGTTCCTTAGGATCACAAATGATGAGTGATGGCCCTACCATTTTATTTCCCCTGTGTTAGTTTTCCCCTGTGATGGGAGCACTGCAGGAAATTTTTTCCAACATCCTTGTTCCAAGTGGTTTCCCCTCTAAGAAGAGAGTACGAGTTTGTTCATGCAGGTCTCCCACGGCAGCTGAGGCAGATCAGGCTGAATCCCACAGTCAGAGGAATGAAACAGAGGGGCTTCTAAGGTCACATGCCTTGATTGTATGTGGGTGACATTAAACAATAGGGCTCTTGCTCTGCCAAGAGATGCTGGTGTTCCCTCTGGGTGGGCTGTTTGGGAACCAGGGAGGTTCTGGTTGGTCCTGGGTCTGACGCCTATCCATGCGTCTCCTTCCTTTGGGGCCTGGCCCAGATTCCTCTTTTTTATCTTTCTCCTATTCATACTGTTCTTTTCCAGCTGTGGTAACTCCAGAGTGAAATGCACAAGAACAAAACAATGAGCAGAGACAACATGCTCAGTGCCACACACAGACATCATGCCACCCACGGCTACAGAGAACAGGCAACCCTGGGTCTCAAAGGCAACCCAAACTAAAGACAGGACAAGGAACCTGAAAAACCCATTTTTGAGTCTTAGATTCACTAATTCCACTTGGCTTGGGCAAACTATGACCTCTCTCTGATCCTTGGTGAGCTTCAGAGAGGCAGGTTATTTTGAGCATGAAATGGTCTAACATGTAAAAATGCTTGGTACATGGTTAAGGCTACTATTCATAGTTATAATTTTCAAATCTTTTCACGTGATTATTTGGTTAGTGTCCATCTCCCTACTGGTCCTTGAGTGGCGTGTGAATCTGAACTGTAACTTTCATCTGTCCACTTTTCCATCTCTAGAGCTTAGGACAGTGCCTGCCATGTGGTAGGCACTTGCTGAGATAAGTGTCTGATAAAAAAGGAGTTGGGAGGGTTTGGTTAGGGAGCCACTCCAAAATAGCAAGCCTTAGGTCTTCTGACAACTTGCACAGACTGGTATTGTCTATCTGGAGCAAGGTGTCACAAAGGAATTAGAAGGTGGCATCTGGAATCAGTAGGGAAAATGGGTACTGACTGATTACTGACACCGGCTATGCTTGAAGATGCTAAGTAGTTCTTGACTTTGGTCTGGGGTGTCAAGATCGAGTTTTTTTGCCAGCTATTTTCAGTACAAATCAGCCTGTTGTATAATTATAGAGCTATTTCAGGAGGACTGAGGTTACCAAACGCTTGGCCTGATGAAAGTAGCATGACTTCAGAAATATTTTTTTAAAATCCACAGATAAGAAAACACATTGAACAATGCTATGCAAAGAAGCTAAAAGTAAACCACTATTGTGTCTGCCTGTCTCCATGAATTTACTTACTTAGAATGCAGGTTTCATGAATCAATTGATAAAAGCAAACAGAGTTGACATATAGCAGCTTGGGTATCCCACAATCAGACAGAACTTTAGCAAAGTGCTTTTTCCCCCAAACTGTAAAATAGCTTCTCTACTCACGAGGGTAATCCTTTGGATGTGTCTTCTCTGACCAATTCCCATAAAATGTGAGTCTGTACTTGGCAGTTCCACAGGCGCAACAGTCTAAGATCGGTTTGTCCGTCACCCCGTCAAATGTGGAATCTGAAATAGGAAAGTCACTGCTTTAAGGAGAAAACAGGACTCTTGTATAAGGCAGCACCGTGTTGGTTTGCCTCAGCCTTATCCCCTAGGAAAAAAAATGAAGCCCAGTTTTCATTGATTAATAAGACTCAGAGCCAGCGTTTGGACTAGATTTTGTCTTCCTATAAGTATGGAAACTATATTTCTCAAACAAAACATTAAAAAATTCATGAATTTTACCCCACTAATTTGGGGATCTCTATTGGAACAACAGGACAGAAACTTTCAGACTGGGGAGATCTTGGGAAACTAGGGGTAAAGTTTACTCAATGATCCTTTCTGGATCCTTGTCTCCTTCCTCATCCCTTTCACAACAGGATTTCTAGACCACATTTTAAGAGAGAGGGGCCGGTGAGATGGCTCAGCGGCGTAAGTGCCTGCCTGGCAAGTGCGAGGGCCCCAGTTCGACTCCCGGAACCCACATACGAAAAAAGGGCCGGTGATATCACTCAGCGGCACGGGTGCCTGCTGGCACATGAGGTCCTGAGGTCGACCCCTGGTACCCACAAAAAAAAAAAAAAAAAAGAGAGATACACAAGTTTTTCTGTAAGAAATATTCTCTGGGGCTAAAATGCCAGACTGGAGGAAGCAGCTTTGAAGGAGAACAGTGAGAACAAGTAGAAAGACATGAAGAACTGCTGAAAACTATTTTAAAATGCTTATGTAGTCACAATGTTTCTTATCACGATCTCAGAGCCCTTACTAGGAGTGATGGGGGTTGGAAATGTGTTCATAAGTTCAAGCAGCCAGGAAAAATTTAAGATTCCCTCTCCATCCCCATTTTTAGCTGTGAGTACCTGATAAGTGGGGAAAGAGAGACTGTGTGAATAAATTCAGTATTTCAGACTGTCGACCCCACACCCCTAACTGGGCCTCATTGCTTTTTGTCTGTTCTGCTTCCTGTAAGATGAAAACAATGACTACAGATGCAACTTGCTGCAACTGCTTTTTCTTAGTTCCCCTAGCAGTATTAAAATAAATTTTTTTCTGCCAGTTGGGCATTTATTCTTAAATACTGTACAGAAAGCAGCAACAAAGAGTATAAAAATCATCATGAATATCAGAAAGAATATTTTGCAAGTCTTCCTTTTAGAATTCACTGGGTTCACTAGGTTTGAACATGGAAAATCAGTAATCTGTAGAAGTGAATTCTGGGTTCTAGGATGGAGACAAAAGTACGAGACAGTGGAATGATAACTACAATGTACTGAGGCCTTGCTTGCACTCGTCCCTTTCCACATCCACAGTAAATCCTTGGGTTCAAAGTAACTTGTTCTGTGAGTGTTCCACGGATGAGCAAACATTTCTAATAAACTTTAACTTGATAAATGAGCAATGCCTTGCAATACGAGTAGGACGTGACGCTGAACATCACATGATCACAGGTGTCATTGGACACCTTGTTAAAGATGTGTGCAAAAGAAAAGATTCCACCAAGCCAATAGACAGCAGTGATTCCGTTAGATAGTGAAAGTCATCCCATACAATCAATAATCCTCTCTTGTCTCCCTCATACCAGCCACGAAGGTTTTTCAAAAGTAAGTGCAGGTTAACTTATTTTTCTTTGTATTTTGTATTTTCTTTATAGTTTTGTATTGTATTACAGTATTGTAATCATTTTTATATGAATATTTTTGGGTTGTGGAACAAATCATCTGAATTTCCATTATTTTTTTATGGGGAAATTCACTTTGATATGCAAGTGCTTTGGATTACAAGCATGTTTCCTGAATGAATTATGCTTACAAGCCAAGGTTTTACTCTATTGTCTCATTTATCCTAACAATCCTCAGAAGTAAGTACTTTGGTCATCTTTGTTTTGCACAGCAGTGAAATGAGGCAGGTAACTTGCTCAAGGTCACGAAGTTAGTGGGCAGTACAGGCAGAATTGGAGCCCAGGTCTTTTTGGATCCAGAGTCCTTGTCCTTAATCTCAGCACTACATCATTCCAGGAAAGACCAACTCTGGATAGGTCTGCACAAATAACAATGAGAGAAAAACTTTTTCCTTGTGGTTTTGCTTCACTTTTGCCTTTTCTAAATGAAGAATGGTGGAATTAAAAAATTACTTCCCTACATAGCCCCAGGATTTCTAAACAGTCCCAAAGAAGAGGGTTTCAACCGCCCAAAGTAGAAATTATTGTTTGACTACTTTCTGGACCCTTGGAAGAGGCCAGAGCATCACCGTGTGTGCCGGAGGCCAGGATCTGATTCCTATGTGAGCCACTTTGCCTGTGAAGGGCCAAGTCCACTTGAATATGTTTTAGGAAAGGTAGTATATACCAGGAACTCCTGAAGACTTTGTCCCTTTTTATTCCCATTATGACCAACTATGCTGTGAAAAACCTAAATTAGTTTCGAAAAAAATATTCAGAACGAAGAGATACAGGCTGGGGTTTCAATTGTAACTATCAGCTGCTGTTAAATGAGGCAGCAATCATCTCTAGAAGGCCCAAAATAAAGCCAATTGGTAGCTTTACCTTATCAAAAAAGGCTTTCAGATTTAGGTGGCAAAGTTAAAGATATTTTCAAGGATTTAAAGAAATGCACTTACAACGAACCTTTTGGGATTCCAAAGGAAAATAAGCTTCCGCCTAAAAAATAAATTTCTAGGTTTGAAAATAACTATTTCCCACTGAGGAAAGCCTACTGATAGTGAAGTGGGCTTTCAAAGGGCGGCAATAACAAGCTGCTCCCCACAGCTCCATGGCGGGCTGCCAAACGCAGGCGACTTCAAGCCTGGAGTCCCTTCTCTGTATTTCTACTCTTAATCCATTGGCTTCCTTTTCAGCTCTCCCTGGCATTCATTGTTCCTCCATTTTTCTTCCTTTCCTCATTAACCCTTCTCTACTCACTTTCCATCATCTGTCCTCTTTGTCTCTCTCCTTGTTTATGACATGGTATTAAATTGCATGTGTGTGCGTTTATTGTAGGTTACCTTCTTAAATATTGTATGTTTTTTATTCCAAGTAGCTTAACATTTATATTGCTTTAAAAAAAAAAACAGTGAATGTTATTGCTTGTTAATCTGTGTGGGTCTTAATCTTCCCCTATGGATCAGTGGTTTTATTTGGGGAAAAAACACTAGATGCAAGTTTCACTATCCCCTTGATAGATTTGATTTGGTACATCAAGGAAGCCAAGGATGTAGAGAACTTAATGAAAAAGCTAGAACTAGTTAAGCAATCACCCGCAAAGACTTTCTTAAGGCGATCTGCTTTGTTGACTGGTTTCTTTATGAGCCTGCTGTTTCTGAGAATCATCTCAACTACATCTATTGATCCTACGTTCCAGGATCTGCTGGGCCTTATTCTTGTCCACCGAACTGCCAATGGCAAGTAATCTTTCTGTACAGATGTGCAATGAGTCACTCTGGTAGGAACTCTGCCTAGATACAAACAACTAAATGTTTGCCACGACCTTTTATTAGCACTATATATATAAATTTTAGCACATGCATGGCTCAGACAAGGCTTCACACAGCATCAGATTTGAAGCTCTAGAAAGTGGCCTTTAGTTAACGATTGCTGTTAGTACATGGAGGTGTCAGAATAGCGTACCCTCAGAACTCTCAAATCCCGCAAATAAGGCTGTCCTCTGACAGTCAAACTAACAGAATCACACCTCAGTGGCTGCCATTGGCCACCTATGGAGGAAGACCACAAGGTGGCGTATAGTCGTGTGATCTAGAACACCCACAGCTCCAACCTATAGGATCTGGGTATCATTTCATGGGACAGGACAGAAATGAGACTGTCATTTAGGAACTGAGAGCTTCGGAGCTGAGATGCTCTCTGGAGAAAGGTTGAGTGAGTGAGTGATTGCACGGTGAAATTCATCGGTGCTCACATGGAAGCTGGCCAAGGCCTTGGACCATGGCTTCCAGCTCTCTGGCCCTGGCAGCAGGTATAGTCCTGATGGCAGAGTAGCCACCTCGGTCCCCACAGTCTCCTACATAGGACTTAATTTTGCTCCAGTTCATCTATAGCAAGATGATGTGTAGAACTGGCCAAGGCAGTAATGCAAGTTGCTGCATTTTCCTCTTATGAGCAACAAATTTTGAAGTTACTACATGTCAATGATGCAATCTCTTTAAAGTCAATTGTTCTTAAAAGGTATACTTTATGCAACATGCCATCAGTTAACTAGATTTTGCCTGGTAAACAAAGGGCTTTTATATTTGAAGTTGACTTTAAAAGCCAATGAGCAGTCCTCGAAGTTTATAGACTCTCAGGCGACTAATAGCTTAGTGTTCAGTTATGGAGTCTAGAATTAAAGCACATTGTATTATCTGCTTTTAAAGTGTCCCTGAGTTTTAAACTTAAAGCATAAAGAGTAACACTTTATCTTGTATTAGAGTTACATTTCCCATTTGTTAGTGTGCATGTGCTACATGTTTTGTGAGGAATGGTTATTGCTACCCTCCAAGTCAGTTCTATGCATAACCATTTACAAATACTGTACTGCTGCTGAGGTTTCTTAAAGGAAACATTCTGTGCTGTTATGATTCATTGTCATCTTCCTGCTTGACCAATAGGATTGTAAGGAATTAGAATCATGTGCTAATAGTACCCTTATATAACAAGAAGTAAAATTAAAGATGAGGAGTGTGTGCAAACGATCATTTGGTGTTTCTAAAATTGGTCAGTACTATACTGAAAGCTTCCGTGGTTTGTATGTTTTTAACTCTTACTTTAAAATGCATAGGATAAGTTAAAATGAAAAAAATAATGCAAGAGACTGAAATAGAAGATAGTGGCTTTGGTAGAAGGGCAGTGAAGTGGTTCAGGGCGCTGGCTTCAAGGGTCAAACCTTGCCCTTTAATATGGGCTTGATGATGCTGGGAGAGCTACTTGTGGGGTGGGGTGTGGTGGCATATGCCTGTAATCCAAGCACTTTGGGAAGCTGAGGCAGGGGAATCAGAAGATCAAGCCTAGCCTGGGCAACTTAGTGACTTAATGAGATCCTGCCTGAAAATAAAAAATAAAAAAGGCTGGGGAGATAGCTCAGTGCAAAGGCCTGGGTTTAATTCCAAATACCAAAAAAGCAAAGCTAAACCAAACCAAACCTCTGTCTCATGCTCCTCATTTATAAATAGAGATGATATAATAATCTTTACTATAAAGGATTGTTATGCAGATTATATAAGTAATACATATGAAGTACTTAGAATAGTGCCTGGCATATAGCAAGGACTTAAAAATTATTAGGTTTTATTATTATTTTCCCAGAAGACTTTTATCAACTTTTCTTAGTAGCTTATGATTTGCCAGTTAGAGGATTATTTCTTCTCAAAGATAAATTGCTTTAAATGCAAATAAAACTTCTGCAAAAATGAATAGAAATGAGATAGTTAAGCTGTGTAATTGTAGAACATTTTCTATTTTTATTTAGTTATCTAATGATTTCTAAAGACCTTCAGATTTTTAAGGTCTTTTTCTTTTATTACAGTAGATTAATGAACAAGCTTTTGGATATAGATAGCAATAGCTGACACTTATATAAACAGCATTTACTATGTGCCAAGGAGGCAGTGCACTATTTTGCATATATTAAGTCCCATGGCTGGGGGGTGGGGCACAAAGACAGATTCAGACCCAGGCTTGCTCTGAATCCAGGCTCCTGCTGTAATCTCCTCAGTGTACTTGGTCTGCATGAGCTTTGTTAGAATGCCTGCAAGGAGATGGGGTCAAGGAGCTTGCAAATCTAAGGCCAAGCCCTGAAACGTGGTATAATCCCGAGGTCACTGTCCCCCTAGCACCCTGATGCCCTGTTGGTCTTCCCTGGAGAAAACTCCGTGTTGTCCAGATGCCACACACATTTCTGCAGGCGATTTTTCCAGAGAATCATAGACTTTTTTTTTTAAAGGTACACAATTGTGCATTCCTTAATTAAGTCCTCTGAATTATTCCAAGGAACCTCTTCAGAATAATCACTGTTTCACAAAAATAAGAAGACACCAATATAAGGTACATTATCTCCTACCCAGGGAATCAGGCTGAGTAATTAGAGCTTAAGGCAGATCCAATTATCCACAGCACACAGCCAGATTAAAACTCGGAGCTACGTGAGAAAGTGGAATGCAGAGGGGCTCAGAAAGCCAGATCGCCTTTATTCCTGCAGTGAGAGGCTCAACCTCAATGAGCCCTCTTCCAATCATCTGCCCCGCTCTACCCGAAGTCTTACCTTGTTCACAAAGTTTCTTGGTCAGAGAGCCCTCATCTTGAAAATAAATAATGCGTTTCTGTACAATGCTGGCTCTGTGGGGAAAGAAGAAAGCACAGAGGTGAGGTGGGCAGGTGTGGGGGGTCCATCAGGCACGATACAATCCTTGCTTGGCCATTTATGCTGTGTGGCTCTGGGCGAGTGGACCCAGCTTTCTGTGCTCATCAGAGAACTGGCACAGTGTGACAGTGAGAACTTTATGAAAATGTATGCTAAGAGCTCAGTATGTTCCTAGAACCAACCTTAATACTAGTTCCTAAGTTGTCGTGTCTTTTTGTTTGTTTTGAGACAGGGTCTTGTTATGTAGGGCAGGCTGGCCTTGAGCTCACTGTGATCCAATTCTCCTGCCTCAGCCTCCTGAGTGCTAGAATCACAGGCATGCACTGCCATGCCCAGCTCCTAAATTTTTATTGATAATATTACTTTCAAAGTAAGAAACTGAATGAACAGCATTTCTTATGCCTTTTCTCAATGGTTCATTTTACTCTACTCTTCATATTCAACTATTGAGGCCATTTATAGATCAACCAAATTCAAATTATAGAAGCATGTCAAATCTTCTTCCTGAAGGGAAAAAAGGGAATTTTAAAATATATTTTGATTTGTTCTGAAAATGTCATTCTATATCTTTCCTGAAAGTCTAGACAAAACCGTCTCCTACATTCTGAACAAAGACAACTTCAGCTGTGATAACTCTCTCAAACATGTCAAACACAGGCTCTTAGCATTTGGGAAGCACATTTTGAGGTTGAAAAAATGACTTTTGGTCAGCACATATTTTCTCTTTAATCTGGGAAAGCACAGATGTGCTGCTTCTCCTTTAACTCACCCTGTTGTTTATTTCAGCTGGCCTTGAAGAGCTTGAATCCTGAAACCCAGTGTTCCAGTAATTTGAAAGTCTACAACACTTAAAAATCGAGATGGTGCCAATAAATCTTGGGCCATTTCTATTGATTTTCTTCAGCAAAGCTACTCAATCAAAAGGTAATTTTCACTTCGATTTGCCCTATTTAAGAGATAAAGGCATCCCTTGATTCCATTACGGCTGACCACACTGAGTAAGTCATAGGATCTGCCCTAAGTCAGATGAGCCCAGACCCAGGAATGAGGCTGTGTGTGCAGGATCTGTGGAGAACAGAGGCAATTTTCCTGATGGTCTGGGCCAAGGCCAAAATGACTTTCCGAAGAAGCGTCTACTTACATCCAGCCTTGCAAAAAAAGAATATAATTCAGAGCAGCCTACAGATGTCTTTTACAGTCTTTCCCCACCCAAGAGAGACAAGATGTTGAAATAACTGAATGAAATATGCTTCCTATCTACACAATGCTACTTTGATCATTTATCCATTCTGTTGGCCACTTAAGTGGGAAAGTTTCCTGAGGCCAAGGTTATAACACTCAATCCTACCCCAAAGCTGAAGAACAAAGCCTTTTGTTAGAGTACCCACCATCTCCAGCTGTGCTTTTCAAGATGTCCCAAACTGGGGGGACCCCCATGGAGTGCAAGGAGTAGGCCTGGGGGAAGAATCCCAGACCCCACACTCAATCCATGGCTCCATCCATATTTCAGCCACAGCAGCTTCCTCTCCCATATGTCTTCCTGTTGTATTTATTGATATATTTTCAACAATCACTGCTGGGGGCCTGTTTAGTGGCTAGCACTGAGGAATGTTCCAGGGACATTGTCATGAGCAAGACAGATGGGACCATCCTTCCCATTCTCAAAGTTTACAGTACAGTAGGGGGAAACATCAAATGATCAAAGCCACAACTAATGATTTAACCCAACCATGATGAAGTGCTACAATGGGGATAGGGACAGAGTGCAGGAGAACATAGCAGAGGGGGCCTGACCAAAATGGGAAAGACTCCTCTGAGAAACGATGGCTGAGGCAAGACTTGGAAGAGTACAGAGCTAACTAGGCAAGTGGGAGGGAAAAGAAGAAGAGGAGACAGTGTCCTTTATGAAATCCTTGTAGTTGGGAGGGACACGGACTCATTGGAGGACACACAAGTGCAGGTAAAGGAGGTAACGTGAGGTGAGCTGGGACAGTGGGCAGGGACACAGCACCCAGAGCTACCAGAAGACAGTATTTTACTCCAAGTTTAGTGAGTTATTTTTGAAGACCATCCCCTAAGGACTGAAAGGATCAGATTTGCTCTTTCAAAAGAGCACTTGAGGCACAGAGTTAAAAGGAGTTGGTGTGTAACTGCAGAGTACAGAGGTCCAGGGCAAATCAAATTGTTTAAATAGGTTCTCTTGCTAAAAAGGGTTGAAAGCCACTGGTGTACAGGATAGCATATAAACACAGCATCCAAGGTATTTTTTAAAATTGTTTTCCCGAAACACCCTCCAGCTTCATTTGTTGCCGTGTTGTGGCAAGTTTTCTGGGTTTCAGACTTCCAACATTCATCTTCCTCTTCTGAAGACCTCTTTCCTATACCAGGTGAGGACCTGGCTATTTTCTTTCCCAGAATTGTCCTAGCCAACCTTTGCTGAATTTGATGAATACTCTGCATTTTCTCCCTCTTACTATGAATGGAAGGATAAGGCCAAAAATCTATGACTTAAAGGTATGATCATTATAAGTAATTGGTCCTAACTTTTGAAAAAATGTGATTGTAAAAATTTGGGGGTACAAAAGATGAAAAACATGTATGTCCTATAGAAATGTCTCAACTTCCTCACCACTTGAGTTTTTACAAAAATCTAGGATAAAATCTAAGGCACCCACACCCTCTTTTTAATAATCATAATTTCTGAGCCTTTATTATGCATCAATTTGCACTGAAGTATTTTATACTTTATGCCATGTGTGCATGTATGTGTGTGTATACATATATATATAGAGAGAGACAGAGACAGAGAGAGAGTGCAAGTGCGAGCGAGCACGTGTGACAGAGAGCTCAAATTCTTCATCCGAAATGCTTAGGCTGGATATGTTTTTAAATTCAGAACTTTTCAGCTGTCAGATAGTTAAGATGGCACATATATCACTAATACACCTCTAATCAAGCAAAGCAATATTTTGTGGTAATTTTTAGATTATTCATTAAGAAGATAAATAAAACTGTAAGTAACTTCACACCAGCCCAGGAGAGGTTTGGAAAAAGTATTAAAGTGCTCTTCAGATGAAATTTTGGAGCTATTTCACCCTTATTTTACAAGCAAGGATGGTGAGATGAAGGGAAGCTCAGTAACTTGCCTAGCTTTTGAAGTTCTCACTATCTACCTCCAAAGTCCATGATCTATTTTATACCCAGAGTGGCTGGAAAGATTAAGATGATTACATCTATAAAGTTAAATTTCTCTGTGAGATAAGTATTATTATGAATCGTTACCCCAGTTGATTTTCCTTGGGTCCGTTTCAACATCTCCGCGGAGAGCTGAGACCATGGTGGGTCTCCCCAGAGTCCAACTCATGATCACTTGACGTGTCCTATGCAAAGGCTGAGGTTGCCCAGCCCTCTGCATCATGCCTTTTGGGTTTCAAACCCTGTGGGGATCAAGTAAGGACACAAATCTTGTTCTCAGCTGGCTGTCATGATCTGGCCTCATTTCTGTCCAGTCCCTTTGGAGATGTCATTCCAGTCCGTGCTCCATATCATCTCCATCAGGGCCTGGGTCTCTATGATCAGTCTTCTTTGCCACTCCTTATGGCTTCCCAACACACGCGCACACCTGCACACATACTTCATGCCATGGAGATGTTTCTTCCTAAGGGGGAATTCCTTGACTGCATTCAGAGCCTCTGGGGCTTCTCCAAGCATAGCACTTATTAACCTGTAGAGTACTTGCCCATTCAGTTTTTTGTCTCCTGTGCTAGACTATAACCTACTTGAGAGCAGGAACCAAACCTTGCTTATTTCTATAAGCGTGGCATCATTCCGTGAGTATGGATGTGGGTCTCACTGGGCCCAGGTGACAGACAGTTGAAGCATTTGGGGTGGTTGATGTCACCCAGGGAAAGTCTGAAGGGAGAGAGTACAGCTGAGCCTAGAATACCAACGAAGATCAACTCTCACCCACAGATACACCAGTAGAGACCAAGATTTTGATACACTTGGTTCTAGAAGATGCTTCTCTTTATTCCTCATTTGGTCAACTCCTGGGAGAATTTTATATTCTGAGAAAATTCATCTTATTTTGTGTTTATTCCCATCAAAAGTCTGAAACTCAGCAGAGACTTATAAATCATATTATAGCTCAGAAAAATAATAGTTTTACAAGATGAGAAAGCTGTAAGAATTCCCTTAGCAATTGCAAATGACAAATTCTCTCCCTTTCTCTGTTGCAATTTGGCAGTCCTGCTGCATAGCATTTTTGTACCGGATGCTTCCTTATCATGAGAAAGCGTGTTAAGGAAATCCCAGTTAAATTCCTCAGTCTGTTAAATTCTTAAACTTTGGAATACTGAGATTCTAAGTAACTCACTCATCTTCAAAACGTCTCTTTGAAACCTACAGTGAACATGTCCAAAACATCATCCCCAACCTCTTAGGTACTTGACCCCTTTCTGTCTAAAGGGTTTATTCATTTGCTGCTCCTTTTCCTTGGGGAATTTGCCTGTTGGGGTGAAGTTAGAGTTTGCTCAGTTATGAGTTTGCTGTTGAGTTCTGAAAAGGGATGAGAGAGGGAATCTTCGAAACTGACGCACTTGTGGGAGGGAGATCAGGTCATGAAACTGCTTAAATTATTATATTAAGTGGCTTCTCAGGGGCTGGTTCACCACCACGCAGAGACAATTCATGGAAGGTCCCACTGCGGCGGGTCATACTCAGCGGGTCGTACTATTCAGTACTTAGTGGTCATTACCATTGCTCTTGTTCAATTGCCAGCCCCTAATGAAGTTCCTGGTGCATGAGAAGTGCTTAACAAACTGCAGCTATTATTGTGATTGATGTCACACCTGCTCCTTTGCTCATGGAGGCCACACTGAGGGTGCTACCATGGTCAGCTGCTTGAGAGATAATGAATGGTCCAAATGAAGCTTGGGTTTGTGGTCTCCAGGCTATTTTTGCCAGCTTGCTTCCCAATTCCAGTAAATTCCCTATTACTGCACATTTCTTGGAATACTAAAAAAGATTTCTCTATGATCTAAAGAATGTTTCCATAAAGGTGGTCCAGTTTATAACCAGCAACATTTATTCTTTCCACCAATGAAAGAATAACTGTCTGAGGACCCAGGAGTCAAATGCTGAGGACCTAGCGATGGGGACACTATGAAGTACAGAGACCATGTGCATTAGTTTATGTCACAAGGGTGCCAAGTGCTAACCTGACCAGTGTGAATGCCACAACACAGACTCTTACCAAGGTTTAATTCCACTTTAGGAGGAGCTCAGGGAAGGGAGCTATAGCCTGGAGTTCACGGGTATCCTGGCAGTCCATCATAATGCACATATGGGAGGAGGAGAGTGAAAACGTACCTGCGGGGCTCAATCTACAGGACAGCGAGAACTTATGATTACCCAAGAGTAAGATCCCAATCTCTGCTTGGGGTCGCAGAGCTGCAAATTCAGAGACTAAATCTATATGTATAGTCATCTGTCATCTACCATCTACCATGACTGCAAAGAAGCAACAAGTAGCTGTCATGAGATCATTCCTGACTAGTTACCGCTCATTCGTAGAACACTTACTGAGCACTTATATTGTGCCGGCTACTTTGTTGGCAGTTGAAAATCCAAAGATGAATAAGAAATGGTGCCTTCCAGCAAAGAGCTCCTGTTCCATTGGGGAAGAAGAGAAAGAGAACCAGGAAATTGCAAATCAACAGTGAGTACCATAGTGGAGGAGCAGGGGAAAGCAGAGGAGCCGGGACTCACATGAAATAGGCTAACCTCGAGGTCCACCACTTGTGCGCCTTGGGAGCAATTCCGCCTGCTTTGAGCAGACGTTTCCACCTGGCTCAGGGATGTTAGCTCCCCTTAGTGCTGCATAGCACATGAAGCTTAAATTATGACCAGAATGTGGCTCAGGGTCACTTTCTCAGCACAACCACAACCTATTCCCAGACTCATATGGTCAGTAAGTTTCTGACGGTCTGGATACATATCACGGAACAAGCCCTGGTTCCGATTTTAGTAAAAACTAGAGGAAAACCAGTTTTAGTACTCATTTTATTTCCTTTTAGAATCTTAGGATGACCCTGGGGATAACAAGTTTCCATTTTCTTTCATTATTGTTCAATTTCAGACCTCATCTTTATCATATGTCTTATCAATACTATTCCTCTAGCACTTTAAAATTTATCCCCACACCAAATCCAGTGGAAAACTAACAAGGAATTGATTTAGGTATGGCAAAAAGAGATGTAAAAGAATAAAATTGAATTGTTTTTTAAAAGAATTAATGGTGATGTGAGAGGTATTATAACTAGGCAGACATTCATTTCCTCACGAATTTGTTTAACAAGGTAGGTGCCACAACGCTGCATTAGGATGGCTTGGAGGTACAAAGATGAGTAAGATTTGGCATGTGTGATACCAAACAGTTAACATCCTGCAGGAGAGAGACGCGTAATCTGATGAATCAGAAGTCTGCATAGCAAGTCCCGGCGTCTACCACTATCCATCTTCTGTGCTTGAGGAAGTGTTGTTTTATCTGGGGTAATGCCAGTGATGACAGCCCATTCCTGCTTTCCCAAACTTTCCTTGCAACTAGGAGAAAGGGACTTGGGACTTATGTGTGACCTCGGCAAAAGAAGGGAAGGTTTCAGAATGAGGGGAGACCTTCTGAGGAAATTTTATTTTCCAGATAAAAGAAATTTATGACCATCCTTCCCTGTCCCTTTTTTCCCTCGCACCCTTGATTGCCATGTATGAAGCAAGACAGCCACTTTGCCACCTTGAGGAAAAGGCCAAGAAAAATTGCAGAGACAGTAGCACTCATACTATTTAGCTACTGAAACAGTACCAGCAGTCACCTACTTCTGCCCTTTTTGTTATGAGAAAAATAAATCTCTACTGGTTGAAGCCATCATTAGCCAAGTTTTCTAATGAGCACTGCTTTCAAAAGCGTATCTAACTGATTGAAAGAGGCATTGAATAAGGCAATTTGGGAGTACAAAAGAGGGCTATTCAAAAGGAAATGAGGAGCCAGGTTCTGTCTGGCCCTATATATCAGGTCAAGAGGCTGATCAGGAGCCACTGGAGGTCTTTGGTGGGACAAAGGAGCAAGGATACTTTGATCCAAAGAGTTTGTTAAAGGACTAACTGTGGATGAAACCTTAGAAAAGGGCCTTGGATTCGGGAACTGAAGGTTCCAGGTCTTCAAGTCCACACTCCAGTCTCAACACAGACTTGGCTGTAAAGGGAAGGAGGGACCAGGGTGGGAGTTTGACAGGAAAACACAGACAAGGGAAATATTCTCTTTTTTTTCTAGAGGCAGCCTTCACAGGCCTCTAAGCGAAGACTGAGGAAGTAGTAGAAATCCTTAGGGGCACCTGCTAGATCACTGCCTGTAAATTTGTCAGCTGTTGATAAAAACCCCTAAACTCACATGAAACAAAATAAAATGCAGGATGAGGCCTCAGTTGTGGAAGCTGTAACAGGTAGGCAATTCTGAATAGTAAACAACCATTTCTCATTTTCTGTAATTGTTTTAAACAAAACTATCCATTTTTTAAGCATCTTTTGGCCCTTAAAGGTTTCCTCTCATGAGCTTAAATTAGCCATAGCATTTCTTAACCTTGCAAAGAGAAATGTCTAACCCTTGAACCAAGGGTGAAGGCAATATCCCACGTATATCATTAGGCCAAAGCATCATCTCCTCTTAATACATGCATAAGGGGTTTGATGTTTCTGAAAAATGACACTTCTTTTTCAATCAGCCTTAGCTCATTATTCAGCCCTTTACCAATATGATTATTGGTATGTGGGGTCTTATTAGTCAAGGACAATTGACAGGTTCACTGTGTCTTCGATACTGCTGAGCTGTGCTTAGTAATAACTCACATGGTTAACCTGTTGGTTGGTGGCCTGCCTGGCTTTCTTCTCCACCTTCTTCACATCTAGAAACCTCAGCAGACCTTGAGCCCCTAGAGCCCAGGGACTGTGTCTTATTCATCGTTATATTTCTGGGACCTAAGAAGGATCTGACCAAGGTTTATAGAACGTGGATTCTTAATCTTGGGTCTGCAGACAGGTTTTAGGATGATAAAATTCAGTGTGAGGTCAGTGTGAGGCATTTTCCTGTGTAAGAATTCATAGCTTTCATCTGTTTCTCAAAGGGGTTCCTGACTCCCCAAAGCTTACAAAGTACCTTAGGTCTAAAACAACGATAGTAGGTATGGGAAATGGTGCAATAAGCTTTTATTCCTAAGGTTCAAATTTTATTGCATGCACCCAGTCCTTCAACTACTTTCTCTCCAGACTAAGCTCTGATCCAAAATAGAACCTGTCTCAGCTGGAAAACAAGAAACGGAAAGCAAAGCCTTGCTCCTGGGGGCTCAGATGGGCCTCTGTGCAGAGTCCTTGCTGTGCTGCAGCAGGGCGTGGGTGTAATCGCATAATCACCCCTACCTCCAAGGAAGAGGGAAGGCTGCTCCCTCTGGCTGGCTTCGCACAAGCCATTACTCTCTGTGGTTCGTCCCACTTTGCCTTGGCCTCAGCTGCTTCCTTCTTCTGTGGATTCCTGTAAGTTGGGGCAGGCAGCCAGAGCATGTCCCTTGAGATGAAAGGAAGCAATGCAGGCAACAGAGCAAGGCCACCTGCCATTCTTTCCATTTCTTAGACAGCCTTCGAGTTTCCTACTGTGCAAATGGGAGTGTCCTATAGAGTAGCAGAACTGAGTCTGGGAGATGGGCTGAGGTGTGGGACAGTGATTACAGTTCTCAGCTAGAAATCTGTGGCCCAAGAATGGGATTCATCCTTGAACCCCTGAAAAAACTGTATGGAAGCTGAAGGCAAAACTCTAAGCATGTTTTGCAAAACTCTAAGCATTGCATTGGGGAGAGATTCTATGGAACTGCTGCTGCAGCGTAGGAGTCATTATTTTTCTGCCCATTAGTACCAACCTCTCTGCCAGCACCCAAAGGACGGGCATGCGTGCAAGATTAAATGAAGGCTTTCCTGTGCCATCACTGCAGTCACCTCCCAACCATCTTTTCTTTTTGCCAACTCATCCAATTTGCCTGCACTCTGCCCTGGGATCAACTGTCACCTGTAGCACATTGTCACATCCTTTCACTGATTATCAGGCAGCAATGGCTCCATGTCTAAATTTTCTACCTCTACCCTGCCCCCACCTCAGCATAGGGTCCGGCACAGAGTAGGTCCTCTCACTTATAGATTAGTCCAGATGCTTGGCTAAATACACACAGTCCTGGACAATGGAGTACGAGCCACCTTTCAGATTGTACAACCCTCCTCTCTGGTTTGGTGGTGATTTGTCCCCCAGAGGTTCATGTGTCCAAAGCTTGATCCCCAGTGTGGTGATGTTAAAGAGGTGGTGGGACTGTTAAGAAGTAGAGGGTTAAGCGAGTTTTCTGGGATCCCAGTCTTGCTCTGGCTTCCTGTCTTACCATATGATCTCTTCCTGTTGTACACATTCCTGCTATGATGCCATCTGTCATGTAACACAGCTACAGGGCTCTCATTGATGCCATGCACTTGAACTTCCACAACGGGGAGCTAAATAAACTCTTTTTCTCTATGTGTTACCCCGTCTCAGGCATTTTATTCTAGTAATGGAAAATGGACTAAGACACCCCCTTCCCAACTACTGAACTGTGCTTTTCACTGTGTGCAGAATATATGTCACATGTCCCCTCCTACCTTCTACTCACACTGACCAGAACCATCAGAAGTGACCAGCTCTACTCCTGGACTTCTCTGTTCATTTGGATGGGGGCACTGGGCATGTTTGATGCTTGCTTCAACTTTAATAACTTGCATTACCCTTTGACTTATTAAGTCCTTGCATTTTGTATTTCTGACTGAATTCTGAGCTTTCTGAGGATAGGACCTGATGTATCCTTACCGTAACCCTAACACTCGGCCCAGTGCCTTTCATTCAGTAGTCACTGATGGCATTGATCTGACACACTTTCAGTGTACTGGCCTTTCCCATAATTCAACTCTTCTCTACCCAGCACATAGCTTTGAGTAGCTGCCCTATGTCCTCAGTCTGGCAAGGAGCATAAACTCTGTATTTGCAGTGCCTCCCAGAGAGCTGGGCAATCAGCAAACAGTGACTGGTCTGAGTCATGAAACACTGCCCACTGCATAAAAGCCACTTGCATCTGCTTTGCTTTGTCTAAGCTCAGCAGTTTGGTGATGGCAATCAGCATTCTCCAAAGGAACCATTGGGGTTAAATGCCAGATCCCCGCACAATGTCCGGAGTCAGTGGGGTGGTGGTATGCCCACCAGCGGGGCCTAAGCCACGTGCAGAGCATCCTTTATGGAAAAGACACTGGTTGAACCATACACTTTACCTTGCTCATCCTTCAAGGGGCCTCATGTCCTTTCCTTTCAACTTGTGCACCCTTTTTGTAGCATCTGACCTCATCTTTATGTGACACGAGCTCATGAGAGGTAAGCCACTGTCATCTTGGATTCCCCCAGAGTTCTGGAGCAACATGAGACTGTGTGTAAGCTACAAAGTCTAGGCATGATTTGCCCTGCTTTCTAGCCTTTCTCACAGAGAGTACTTTCAGAGACAAGTTAAGGAAGAAAGGAAGGGAGAGAGGGAGGAAAAGAAAAAAGAAGGGAAGGAAGAATGACAAGAGTTCTAGTTTTCTTAGTGAAAAATGGGGAAGAAATTAATGAGACTTTATTTTAATGCAGAGTAGAAGGCAAGTGACCATTAAAAAAAATGCTAAACCACTAATACTTGGATGGGGGCTGGTGAATAATTCTGGGGCCTCTTATCCATGTTAAATAGGGTACAGTATGGCAAATACATATTTTTTTCAAGGTGGCAAGGAATAAGCTAAAACCCAATGAAATTTAAAAATATCTGCCCTAAAGTTACAAGGTAACAACATGTACATTTACATGTGGCATGTCTCAGAGGGATGAAGGAGCTGAACTTCAGAGCACGTGTCCCTCGGAAATGCTTAAAATCTTCACAATGTGGAGATAAGAGATGTCACATTGGAGATGGGGTGGGGGTCCTCAATGTCATTTCTCTAAGGAGATAAGAGCAAAATCAGATGGTCGCCACCTCCATGGGATAGCACAACAGACGTCCCTTGAAGCTGGACCCTTACAATGTGGTGAATCCAAAGATCAAAAATTTTCCAGGGTCTGTGCCTTAGTCAGTACCTCATTTTGTGTTTGCAATTAGATGATTTTTTTTTCTTTTTGGAGACAGGATGTCGCTATATAGTTCAGGCTGGCCTTGAACTATGTAGCCCAGGCTGGGCTCAAACTCATGGTGATCTTATTTCAGCCTCCTGAGTGCTGGGATTACAGGCATGTGCCACAACACCCAGTTCTGTGACTGGATGAATTTCTGCCATCAGATTGAGATACACATTTCCCTAGTTTTCTGGGTGCCTCCCTATCTAGGATGTTTCTGATAGAAAGTACGGTGCATTCCAAAAAAGTTAACTACCAGAATCTTTATTTTAGGAGGGCATTTTTGTAATGATCTTTTAGTAATGTGTCTTTGCATTATATTTAACGCACTTTCCTCCAGTAATATCAATATGCATATTGTTCGTTTGAGTGGATGTGGCTTGACTTTAAAAGCTATTAATTCAACCTCCTGCTTAGATTATTCTCTGTTTAAGCTGCCCTAGAGATGCCCAGGAGTCCCTCACAGCCAGAGGTCTAATGTCACCAACTGGCCAGTTTGAGATGCTATTGTAGAGATTGTTAGTAGAGAAACTCATTAAGCCTTGTCTTCATATGTCTCGAACCCTCCTTAGGAAGTATAAGCCAGGTTTTTGATTCATAAACTGTGATGCTTTGTGAAATAGGTTTCTGGTGAATTAGCCACAATGATTAAACAAGGAATCAATACATGAGTCAAAGACATCCATAGATGGGTTGGTTGTGAGGCACGCCAGCTACATCTTTGTCCAGAGCACTGTTTCATAGGAACCCATGGACTCTCCCACTGTGACCCACTACAACCATGCCTGATGTGATGAAGCAACTCGCCATGCTATCCACAGTCCAGGAACTTGTGCAATAAGCTCGCAGCACCGCAGGTCAACTGTGCGTGAGATGTACCATGTGTCAGCCTGCAGTGAGCAACATTTCCATTTGGATCCAGTTAGGCTCTCTGTTGTTGTTGTAGTTAGGCCTCATCAGCATAAAACCAAAGTTGTTTTGATTTGCCACTGTCTGTCTGCCATCAGAAAACAGTTATTAGGAAAATCACATTAATTAGCAGCAGCTGAGGGGAGGCTGGGCTATTTTGGAGCTGCAGCTGCAAGTGTCTTTGCAATCTGACTGTTGACTAAATTTTAACAATTGACAAAATAAATAGTCTCAGAGTGTAATTAATCACATTAGTTTTGTTTTCCTCCATTTGTATTACTGTGCAGGACTGGTAGTTAATCTATATTAAGTAATCTGATACCAATAGCACACTTAGTTTAAAGCAAAACTTTTGCTATCTTTGTCCTCTGATTTTTTGGGAGCAATATGTTGTTTAGCTTAAAGCTAATTTTTTAACTTTATTCATGAAAATGGTGAAATACTTAAGCTGAAAACCTTGTCTTACAACCATGCAGGGTAATAGAATTGGGTGGATGGATAAATGGATAGAATGACAGTCAGGTGATAGATAAGTGCATACATACGCTAGCAATCTTCTAAATTCTAACCTCAACTAATTTATTACTTGTCTGTATAAGCATCATGAAGTCAGCACGGTAAAGAGATGGTATAACAGACATTTAGAGTCGGGCAGATTAAGTTTGACCCTGACTCTACTTCTTCAAGGTGTAGTAGGTGAATTTCTTCTTTGAATCTCAGTTTTCTGCCCTATAAATTGGAGTTAATATCTACTTTATGGGGCTCCTGGGAACATTAATGAGCTAAACTGATATGGAAGTTTCCTACCAGATGTTCTCTTCTTCTACTTTTAAGACTTTGTATTGTTATTTAATTTCTCATATGTTTGTTTTTCTACCCAACCCGAGTTAATAAGACCCTGATGAGGTAGGGACTCCCTCTTGCTCGCCTCCATCCCTACCCATAATGCACTGCACAGTAGCTGTGGCCCCTGGGAGTTTGTACCAATTCATCAGTGTCAGTTCCACATGTCTGGGCTTTCTCTTCAGCCAGTATGACAATACCTATCAGCTACTGAGTACTTACCAGGTGCCAGGCATAGTGAAGCATGTATTTTATATAATCTAAGGGTTCTAATGACCTGGATGGTGGTTAGTGTCATTTGAGTGAGCGATTATTGATGACCTGATTCCATCCCAGACCAATGAGCTTAGACTTTCCAGAGGTGGCGGCCAGAGAAATGGTGGGTTAAAAGCTACTCAAGTGATTCTAATGTGCGGCCAGGGCCAAGAACGACTGCTGCAGATTTGTTGCTTTAATTCTCTCACCTAGGAGGTAGGTACAGTAGAATTATTATCTTCCTTTGCTGACGAAAAAAGCCAAGGCAAAGCAGGATCCAAGACCTTGCTCAAGGTTACACAGGGGTGAAGGGGTGCCGCCAGGATTAGGACCCTGAGGGGTTTGACTCCACAACCCATGCCCTTCTCCACTGAGCTCTCCTGCCCCCTGTGGGACAAGGAACCCCAAGCTAAAGTTACCGGGCAAAGGCAGTAGCAGGTATCTCCAGTATATTTGGGCCATCAGAAAAGAAATTTGGCAAAAGCATAGCATCCCTTCTATTTTAAATGGGAGACCAGGTTTCTATCTTGACTTTCACACTCTGGGTCTCTTCAATCCAGTTCAAATCCCGTTGCCTCTCTGAGCTTTAATTTCTTACAATAATTATGATGTCAACCTTGAGGGGATGGTGAGAGGTAGAGTGGAAAAATGTCAACCCCACACTACTTAAACAATGGAAAGGGCACTTCCCAGCCTCAGACTGGGTTGAGCCAGGATGCTGACCTTGACTTATCTGCCCCAGAGCCCAGCTGCAAGGTGCAAACTTGGTACAATGGACCATTTCCAAGGACCGTCTGCAAAATGTGATTAGACGTAGAATCTGTAGCGACTGCCATGGAAGTGTGGAAAGGGTCAGGTTCCCTGGCTGTGGAGGAATAATGGAATAATTACGCTCTTCTTTGAAGAGCTCTTTTAGCGATGACTGTGACAGTGAATGCAAGGGAGTTTATTCCCCCTCCCCACCCCCACTGTCCCTCAGCCAGCAACTCTGTCACTTCCTGGTTTTGTTCCAGGGGCTAAAGAGAAAATGGAAATGCAGCCTGTTTCCAAAGACAGCCTAGCATTTCAGGTTTACAGATGAATATTCATGTGCCAGTCCCTCTGCCTCATTCTTTTCCCTTCCCCATATGTAGCACAAGCCTGGTACACAGTAGGTGCTCACTAAATGTCTGTCGAATGACTGAGGCCTGACGCATGGTGAGGGGTAAAGGGTGGTGAGCACTTTTTTGTTGTTCTTTCCTGACAGAAGTCAAATGCCTCCTATGGGGGTGTTAATGGTTTGTGTCTAGATGTCCCCTCAGTGCCTCGTTCAGTCATAGGTGGGGCTTTTTCAGAGGTGGCTGAATCTAGAGTGTGTGACTGATTCATGATCAATGCTAGGATTAAGGGTGGGTGATTACTGAATCAGTCCACTGATTGGTTTGGTACCGCCATAATCCCAGTAGAGGTAGCCTGGATACAATATAAGGGCCAGGAAGAGGTTTGTCTTCCTCTTGCTTTTTATTACATTCTGCCCTCCATGAACTGTTCTCTGTCACACCACCCTGCCTTGGAGCCAGGTGATTATGGACTGAAACCTCTACAAACTGTGAGCTAAACAAACCTTTCCTCCTTTAACTTTGGGTGTTGGGTATTTTTGTCTCAGGAATTGGAAAAGTAACTAAGATGGGGGCAGCACATACATAAGAGCCTTTTACAGCTTTTTTTTTTTTTGTAATACTGGGGATTTAACTCAGGGCCTTCGCACTTATTGTTGTGTTGCGTTTTGTTTTTTGAGACAGCACCTCACAGAATTGCTAAATTATCTGGACTGACTGGGCTTGAATTTGTGATCCTCCTGCCTCAGCCTCCCAGAGTGCTAGGATTACAGGTGTGTACCACCATGTCTGGCCTAGCTTCGCTTTGATGTTGCCTTATTGATTTGCACCCTGAATTGCTCACTGTGACCCAACTTGGTGTCTAGTTTCTCACCTTGCGACTGCCTTTCCCTTGAAGGCCTTTGATATGTGATTTGACCCTGTGCTGTCCTCTTCTCCTCCACTATGAGCTCCTCAGGCCCTGTGGCTACTCTGGGTAAAACCCTCACCTGGTCCAGCCCAGTTTCCCTGTACCCACGGTGGGTCTCACACAACTGATGACAGAACGGGTATGGAGAGGGAGCAAGTGACTGTTACGGTTTGAATCTGAAATGTCCCCTAAATACATGTGTTGAAGGCTTGGTCACCAGCTGGTGGCTATATCAGGAGGTGGTGGGAAATTAGGAGCTGGGGCCTAGGAGGAGTTAGGGCACTGAGGACATGCCCTTGAGGGGGACACTGGGGCCCCAGCCCTTTCCTGCCTCTCTCTCTGCTTACACAGCCACCAGGAGGTGAGCAGCTGTGCTTTACTGTGCCCTTCTGCAGGCATGTTCTGCCTCACACAGGCCCAGAAATGATGGAACCAGGTCACCATGGACTGAAACCTCTGAAACCATGAGCCAAAGGAACTCTTTCCTTCTTTAAATTGTTTTTCTCTGGTATTTTGGCATAGCAATGGAAAGCTAACAAACACAGTGGGATGGTAGGGGAGGTGACTTGAGTGTAAGATGTACGAACAGACTGAGGAGTACAAGCATCTCCTACTTTGCCCCTCTAATTAGAGAACTACTGAGGCCCTTTTAAAAGACAATTGTCCCAGGAAGTTGGCCTCATTAAAGATATCTTTGTGGCAGGTCAAATGCTGGGTCTGTGGCATTAGATGGCTGGGACCCACACGCTGGCTCTACCACTTAGTAGTTACATGACGTTGGGCAGGTTGTGCCTGCTTTCTCCTCTGTACAGTGGAGGAGACAATGCTATCTTTATTACAAGATCATTGGCACACATTTTTGCATTATTACTGTTATTTTAAAAATGAGGTCAACATGCAGGTGACTTCTCAGGGAAGGGATATCTTGGCAAAGGAAAGAGTAAAAGAGAGAAGGAAAGTAAAAGGCAAAAACATTTCATTAAGTATCAGCTCCTTATGGCTCTGCATATCCGTCCTTCTCTGCCCAACCACACCCTGTCCTGCTTCTCCCACACCTCCCACGCAGGTCCAAAAGTGCTCCTTGCTTTCGTTGGCCTAAGGACAATCCCATAGTCTGTTTTCCCTTTCCTACTGTGTTTTACTGGTACACTCTGTCACTCAGAGGTTGTGCACCCTGGACCTTCTCCACCACCCCCAATTAGGTTGGGTGCCCTGGCTCTGTGCTGCTCCCAGGACAGCCCTTTCCCATCATGTGGCTGCTTCCCATTGACTTGCCTGTTTTCTGCAAGTTCCTGGTAGCAGAGCCTACATCCTGCTCAGCTCTGCATCCTCAGTGTCTGGCTTGGGGCTTAGTATGGAATGGTGGTATTTAGTGCCTGCACTATGGGAGGGAAGGAAGGAAGGAAAGAAGGAAGGAACTCAGTCCAGTCTCTCAGAACTGGTAACTACTTGTCTGTCTTCTCTCTTGAACCCAGTGTCTTCTCATCCAGATCTGAGCCCAGCTTCCTGGGAGGAAGAAACCAGGAATAAAACAGGAAAAGGAAAAAAGAAGGAAAGATACAAATGCAGCTCTTCTCTTTTCCCTTCCACTCCACCACCCCCAGACTTTCAGGTAAGTCTTCTATTTGAAACTATTTTGTATTAGTCAGCTTTTCATTGTTGGGACCAAATACCTGACATACTCAATTTAAAGGAGAAGGTTTATTTGGCTCATGGTTTCAGAGGTTTCAGTCCATAGTCAGCTGGCTCCAAGGAAGAAACATCATGGCAGATGGGCATGGTGGAGCAAAGCTGCTCACTTCAAGGCAGCTGAGAAGCAGAGCACAGGGGAAGAGTGCCAGAGAGAGATATGCACATGCCTCAAAGACTCACCCCCAGTGATCCAACTTCTCCAACTGGGCCCAACTTCCTAACAGCACATTCAACTATAGCACATTAGTTGATATGTCCACCCCACTCCCTGAAACATTTGGGACTCAGCGGTTGACATGATGCCCAATTGCTTCAAGTACAGTACTTTCTTATGTATTTCCCCCACACGAGGAAAATCTCCTACACAACCACAATACAACTATCAGAGTCAGAAGTTAACATTGACATATTGAAACCTTATTAAACCCTACTCAAGTTTCAACAATTGTTCCTTTACAGCCGAAAGATCTAGTTTAGGATCACATTGTTACACTGAGACTTTATGTTACTTTAGTTCTTTCGATCCATAACAGTATTTCAGTCTTTTCTTGTCTTTTATGACTTTGAAACTTTCAAAGATTATATGTTGTTTATTCTGTGAAATGACTGCACTTGTGTGATGTTTCCTCATAATTTAATTCAGCTAATGCATCTTTAGTGGGAACATCAGTGATGGGATGCTGTGTTTTTCTCATTGCTTCCTATCAAGTGACACATGATTGAAGTTTAGATTTATTTCACTACAGGCCTCTGCCAGATTTCTCCACTTGAAATTTCCTATTCTTCTCTTTGTAGTTACCAAGTATTTTGGAGGCAGGTACTTTGAGACTATATAAACTTTTCATTCTATATCAAATTTTCCAATTATGTATTTATTCATTTTTAAAATTTAACTGGCATATATATATATATATATATATATATATATCAAGTGACCTATGGTTATCTATTTTATTTAGTAGGTTGTAATCCATTACTCTTACAACTGCATGAGAACTTAGAGCTTAAGTATATTTTGCTTAGTCTTTCTCCTATCTTGATGTTATACTTTAGTGTTTATTTTCCTTGGTCTTGATTTTTTTTAATTTAGCATGACTATTTTGTTTTATATATTTTTCTAATGCCGCATGATTTTTTATGAGAATTGGCAAGGAGAAAGCAAGTAAAAAGTAAGGACCCAGCAGAGCTAAAACTCAACAGGGTTTTTTTTTGTTTTGTTTCATTTCGTTTGTACCGGGAGTTGAATTCAGGACCTCACGCTTGCCAGGCAGGTGCTACGACACTGAGCTAAATCCCCGGGCCAAAATCAATAGGTTTTGAAGCTCTGAAATTATCTTTAAATTATAGATTTGGGGAGATAGATCATTGCAAATGGGAAAGGGACTAAGAAGATGAAGTGGGGGGCATGTAAAAAGAATTAAGATGTGTTATGTATCCATGCCCCATGATGAATGTTGTGTACTGTACATGTATGGGTTATGTACATATACAATGATGTATGATGTATGTACAATGATGTGTTATGTGTATCCATGCCCCATGATGAATTGTATACTGCAAACACGCACTAATATAAATTTAAAAAAATAAAAGGTACAGATTTTGTCCTAAGTGCCAGAACTTAAAATTCACTCTTGGGGATGCTGCTTCTTTGTCTTAGCAAACATTTGTGTGATGATCTTTGTTTTATGGCAATTTTAAAACAACCATAATAACAGCAATGATCATAACACGACCTTGTATAGGGCTCACTCTGTGCCAGACTTCACATATACTAACTCATTTGACCCTCACAGCAACTCTACGCGACAGCTATATTATTACCCTAATTGGACAGGGGAGACATCTGAGGCACTGGGAATTTAAAACAACTCACCCAGACATCCGAGAGGGCTGAATAAGCACCCACCTTCTCCACAAAGAACCAATGTACTGTGCGCAGCCCCATTGTGGCATGAGGGAACATGAGAGAATGCTGGATATCAGCAAGAGACTGGGACTTTGTAAGATTCAGAGACCTGGAACATCAGCATAATAAAAGAAACTGGAAACAGCCACAACCCTCACTGGCTTATAGCCCACTTAGACAAGTAACCAGGAATCTGCCCAGTAGCCTGGCTTTGGAAAAACAGTCTCATTATTTCCAGTGAATACCCAGAAGCCATCTTGAGAAAGGAGCTATGGTTCTGTTGGAAGGGTCAGAGACGCCTACATATTTCTGGGGCTCCACAGAACATCCCGCTGCCTTGGCTTGGTGGGGGTAGCTCCCTGGTGAGCCCAACTTGGCCCAGCAGAGTGACTGTGACTTAAGCCTGCTGGGTGCCTTGCACTCTAGGGGACAGGTGTTGTAACATGAGGGAGAATAGAGGATGTTACTTTCAAGAGCCAGAGTTCAGGCACTTGCCCTCTGAGACCAAGGGTGTGGGCAGCTGTCTGTGTATTTGCCCCGGAGCCAGGGCAGAAGGCAAGTGCTAATGTGATTTCCCCCACTTCTCCACCCTGCACTGCAGTCAGGTGCCTGCTACTGACAGGGCCAGGAAGGAGCAGAGGTAGCCTGGAGCAACAACTTGCCTGCCAAGCTGAAGGAGTCAAGGGGAGAAAAGCCCCAGCTCCAGCTGTTGCCTTGATGTGCACAGCCAAGAGGGCCAAATGGATCTTTGCCTGACACCAGCTATAGTCCCATTCCTAGCTGTGCACTGCCACCAGCAGAGAGGAGCACCTCAGTTCTCGCCACTACTCACCTACACGGACCCCACCCTCGCTGTGTGGCTACCCGCTGCTGTCAGGACTGGGTGTGAGCATCACAGACAGGCTGCTGCAGTTCCCTGCTGCTGCCTCTCCCATGTAGCATCTGAACTCGTGCCACTGGCTGGTCAGAAAGCAAGTGCTTCAGGCCCCTCACCACTGCTGAGCCTGTAAGTACCACAGGCCCTTGTAGGTAGGAGACCTAGAATCAACAGTGCTGAAAACCTCTGCTTGGCAGGGTCCACCACGCCCACTGTAGTAGTAGCACAGAGTGAACATCCCTGTACCCACTGCTTTCTGCACCACTCTTGTCTGAACCACTAAAATGTTATCTGCTACTTTTGCATAAGCCACAAAGAAAATGGGTCTGACTTCACCATGGCACACATTGTGCCCAAAGTCACTGATCACAGCCAAAGGAGCTATAGGAACAATATACGGTGATGCCCAGCTGGAAATAAAGCCTACATTGCATAACAGACTGACACCCCAAGATACATATACAGGAGAAAGCTACTGCTAAGATCACCCCATAAAAGTGGTAGTAGCACTACCAGATGTGGTAGTTGTGATCCACCAGATGTGCAAATCTCAAATATAGGAGGACAAGAAATATGAAAAAACAAAGTAACATGGTACATCCATAAGAATATAATAATTATCTAGCAATATACTCCAAAGAGATTGATATGGATAAAATGTCTGATAAAGAATTTAAAAGAAAGATTATAACATAGCTCAATGAGCCAGGCATGGTGGTGCATGCTTGTAACCCCAGAACTTCGGGAGTCTGAGGCATGAGGATCATAAACTCAAGCCTAGCATGGGCAACTTAGCATCTTAGCAAGAGCCTGCTTCAAAATAAAAAGGCGAACATCCTGGATTCAATCCCCAGTACAGAAAACAAATGAAAAAACAAAAACAAAAATACCTCAATGAGATCCAAGGGAATCAGATAAACAGTTAAATGAGATTAGAAATGAATATCCTGCATATCAAATGCAGAATATGAATGAGAAATTCAGCAAAGAGAGATTTTGATAAGAACCAAGTTAAGTCAAATAAAAAACACAAGTGAGACTCAACAATAGACTACATCAAGTGGAAGAAAGAATATCAGAATTTGAAGTAAATCATTTGAAGTATCTGTCAGACAAAAAGAAAAAATAAAGGAAGGAAGGAAAAAAAAGAAAGAAGAGAGTATTCGAGACTTTTGAGACACCATTACTTGAACAAATACATTTTTAGAATATCTGAAGAGGAGGGGGGAAAAGTTAATAGCATAGAAAACCTATTTTAAAAAACTATGGCAGAAAACTTCCTAGATCTTAGAAAACATATAAATCCTTGTACAGGAGGCTTCTTAGGCCCCAAATAAACATGACCAGGAAGGATCTTCATCTCAGTATATTATAGTCAAACTGTCAAAATTATAAAACAGTGAAATAGTCTAGAATCTTCAAGAGAAAAGCACCAAGTCACATTTGATAGTATCTCTAGTAGACTAACAGCAGCTTTCTCAGCAGAAATGATATAGGCAAGGAGAGAGTAGAATGATATAATCCAAATCCTGAAATGAAATAATTGCCAACCAAGAATATCACACCCAGCTAGGCTATCCTTCATGAGTGAAGGAGAAATAAAGTCCTTCCAAGGCAAGAAAAACCAGAACAGCCTTAGAAAAAATGCTTACAGAACTTCTACACCCAGAAGTGAAAGAAAGGTGACTGCAACATGAAAGCAGGTGAAAGTATAAATCTCACTAGACCAGTAGATACACAAAAGGATAATCAAGAATCAAACATTTAAAATAAAAGAATCAAATATTATCAATATAGTAAATCTTCAGGCCACAAAGATGAACAGAGAAGAATAGAACAAAGTATATTCAAAACAAGTAAAAGAAGATAAACAAAATGATATTAAGTCCTTACCTATCAATAACCTTGAATATAAATGGACTAAATTGTCCAATTAAAAGATACAGACTGAAGGAATAAAAAACCAAAACAAAACAGGGTAAAATTTGCTGGGCAGAGAAGATGCTGCTGGACTTGTCTGAGGAGCATAAGGAGCACCTGGCTTTCCTGCTGCAAGTGGACAGTGCAGTGGTCGCCAAGTTTAGGCAGATTGCAGTGGAGTCCCTGAGGTGAGGATTGAACCCTAAAATCTAGGAAGGCACCACCAGAAAACTCAATGTGAGTAGTGACATTGGTGACAGTGGTGTGGAAGGATTAACATACCTCATCACTGAGAGCTCAAAGCTTAAGATATCTGAATTGTATTTCCAAGACTCTGTTTTTATTTTGGGATTCTCTGAAGAATTCAACAAATTATTGCTTCAGCTTTATCTGGACAACAAAAAGGAGATCAGAACTATTCTGAATGAATTAGCACCCAACCTTCCAACTTACCATAGCCTTGAATGGTGACTAGATGTACAGCTTGCAAGCAGAAGTCTCTGGCAATAGATTAAACCAGCAGTGACTTTCAAGCTGCACCTAATCACAATGGAGATCACAACACCAAAGTTCTGCAGACAGACCCAGCCACCCTGCTTCATTTAGTTCAGCAACTGGAGCAAGCACAGAGGAGATGAAAACAAACCACTGTAAGAGAGTACTCTGCACCATCAAGCAGTACCTGTTTTAAGATTTTAATCCCTTAATTCATTTGTGAATTGGTGATATACAGGAATTACTTTTCAAAATTAATTTTTTGTTAATTGATGACGATAAGTATCTAGAGTCCATGAAATTTCTTCTCCTATTCCAGAACATTGAGGTCATGATCAGAAGCTAAAGTACAGTTTCTTTCCTGGTGCTAAGTGTGGTCAGCTTCTTGTCAGATCGAAACGTACTTTGTATTTTAAATGTGTGAATAGGATTGAATTAGCTAGAAATGAATCTATACTGTTCATATCTTGTGTGTATATGGATGAATATCCTGTTTTTGGTACCTTCTTTGTCTGCTTTATTATTTTCCTCCTTATTGATCAAAATTGGAAAATAAAATTTACAATGTAACACTAAACAAACAAATGAACAAACAAAAAACAAAAAAAACAAGCCCCAACAATATAATGCCTATGAGAAACTTAGCTCAACAGTAAACACACATACTGAAAGTGAAAGGACAGAAAGTTATATTCCAGGCAAACAGAAAGCAAACATGAGCAGGAATAGCTATACTTGTGTTTGACAAAACAGGAATGAAGACAAAAACTGTAAGAAGAGACAGAGACAAAGGTCATTATATAATGATCAAGGGATCACAGGATATAGGGAGAAGTTCATACGCTTCCTCATATTACAAATTCCATTGTTTAAAAAATATTTCAATATACAGTGGTACCTCAGTTCATGAACGCTTTGGTTGCAAACAATTTGCTTTGCAAACAGAAACACTTGGCAAAATTTTGATTTTGTTTGCAAACTGCATTGAGTGATGAACATGACATGGGCATCTTTCCCACACAAACACAAATGTGGTGATCTTTTCCAAAATCATAGAACAAATTAAGTTTGTTAACCAAGGTACCACTATACATCCTAATTGGTTTCATTTATGCCACTAGTTTATCGTAGTTCATTGAAAAGGAAGATTTGTGTTATTATCTCTTTCTTTTATGCAAGAACCTTTTTGGCTTTTTTTAATGTGGGTACCAGGGGTTAAACTCAGGACCTCGCGCTTGCCAGCAGGGGCTTGTGCTGCTGAGCTGCATCACCGGCCCTTTTTTCCTTTTTATGTGGGTACTGGGAGTCAAACTCAGGACCTCGCACTTGCCAGGCAGGTGCTTATGCCACTGAGCCATCTCACCGGCCCATGGTGTATGTTTTGTACTCTGAGTAACTAAAGATAATGATACACAGTGTAATAACTATGGTATTCTCTTTGGTGCCTTGGTTCATGAACTCAATTCTTTCCACAATTCTGTCCAAATTGGACAAGAACCAAATAAAATTCATTGATTAGGTTCAATGTTGACTGTATGGGGAAATTTGATTTAGTTCTCGTTCAATTTGGTTTGTGACCAGAATTGTGGCAAGAATTAAGTTTTGTGAACCAAGTACCACTGTGTTTATGAAATTTTGGTTTTTTTAATAAAAATATATAATGATTGTAAATCTATATTCACCTAATATCAGAGCACACAATGCTATAAAACAAACACTATTAGACCTAAATAGAGAGATAGGCTCTCCAGCAGGGAACTTTAACTCCCCACTTTCATCAATGGGCAGATCATCCAGATTCCCCCTCAAAAAACTGACATCAGATTTAAACTATACTATAGATCAAGTAGATGAGACCTGGGCATTTACAAAACATTTTATCCAGTAGCCACAGAACACACTTTCTTTTTATCAGCACATGGAACTTTCTCTGAAATAGACCATATATTAGGCCACAAAACAAGTCTTAAATTAAAAAAAAATTGAAATCATATGCTGTACCTTTTCTAATCACAGTGAATAAAACTAAATTCAATAAGAAATGATCTACAGATTCAATGCCATCCCCATTAAAATACTAACGACATTCTTCATAGAACTAGGAAAAAATAACCCTAAAATTCATATGGGAAAGACCTCAAATAGCGAAAGAAATCTTGAGCAAAAAGAAAAATTTGAAGGTATCACAATATCTGATTTCAAGATATACTACAGAGCCATATTAAGCCAAACAAAATGGTACTAGCATCAAAATGCACACATAGGCCAGTGGAACATAACAGAGAACCCACAAATAAACCCATATATAGCCAACTAATTCTTGACAAAGGTCCAAAAACATACATTGAAAAAGGAACAGCCTCTTCAATAAACGATGCTAGGAAAACTAATATCCACATGCGGAAGACTAAAACTTGAACCATCTCTCTCACCCTGTACAAAAATAAACTCAAGCCAGGCACAGTGGCTCATGCCTATAATCCCAGTACTCAAGAGGCAGAGGCAGGAGGATCACCACATAAATGTAAGCCCTTAAATTCTGAAACTACTAGAAGAAAATATAGGAGAAACATTTCAAGACTGGTATAGGCAATGATTTTCTAGATAAGACCCCTAAAGCACTGCAAACAAAAGCATAAATTGATAAATGAGATTACATTGTACTAAAAGCTTCTGAACAGGAAAGGAATGAAGAGGAAACCCACACAATGGGAGAAAATACCACCTACTCATCTACAGAGGATTAATATCCAGAAAACATAAGAAAGTCAAAAAAATTTAACAAAAAAAATTCCAATTCAAAAATAGCCAAATGCTCTGACTAGACATATCTCAGAAGAAATACAAATGGCAACAAATACATGAAAAACGCTCAGTATCATTAACCATCAGAGAAGGGCAAATCGAAAGTACAGTGAGATTTCATCTCATCCTAGTCACAACAAGAATCGTCAAAATGAATGAAGGAATAAACAATAAATGGTGGTGAGGAGGTAGAGAAAAAGCAATTCTTATACACTTTGTTAGAAATGTAAATTAGGGGGCCGGTGACATGGCTCAGCGGCATAAGCGCCTGCCTGGCAAGCACGAGGTCCTGAGTTTGACTCCCGGAACCCACACACGAAAAAAGGGCCGGTGATATTGCTCAGCAGCATGGGCGCCTGCTGGCATGCGAGGTCCTGAGGTCGACCCCTGGTACCCACACAAAAAAAAAAAAAAAAAAAAAAAAAAAAAAAAAGAAATGTAAATTAGTACTGCCATTATGGAGAACGGTAGAAGCACTCCCGAAAACTAAAAATCACTGTGCCATATGATCCAGCTTTCCCACTTTGGGGTATACTATGTTCAAAGGAAATAAAATCTGCAGACTGAAGAGACAGCTGCATGCCCCATTTTTATTGCTGCGCTATTCACAATAGCTAAGCTATGAAATCATCCTAGGTACCCATCGAGAGATGAAAGGATAAAGAAAATGTGGTACATATACACAATCGAGTGTTATTCAGTGATAAAGCAAACAAAATCTTGTCATTTGCAGCAAAATGGAGCTGAGGACTACATTAAATGATATAAGCCAAACATGGAAAGGCAAATACTGCAGAATGTCTCATATTTGAAAGCTAAAGAAAGTAAAGCTGCAACTACAAAAGTGATTACTAGAGATTGGGAAGAATGTATCAGGGGCGGCTAGAAAAGGGAGGTTGGATTTAATCCACACTTATGAAAATATCATGATGAGCCCCATCAGTATTTACAATTAATTCATGTTGACAAAAGCATTAACAAGATAAAATTACTTGCCTGATGTCATTTGTAAGTGGGGGGCACAGAATTCCATCTCGGGCCTGTGAGTCCACCTTTTTGACTATGGTGGTAACAGACTACTCTGGAGAGAAGTAGGCTCTGGAATTTAGGGCAACTAGAACTTGAAAAGCGGCATTCTCCTCGGGGAAGTAATGAGTCACTGAGGTTAGGCAGGGAGCCTAGGGCTCACCAACTGTGAGACAAGTGAGGGACTCAAATCAGGGGACCCCTAAGGAGAGCTTGGGCTCCTGGGTTCTGAGAGCAGCCAAACCTATAAATTAGATATGTAGGTTCTCTGGGTACCTTGTGGTACTCCCCAGATTTTCAGCAACGTCTTACTAACAACCATTATTTGGCTTTAGCTATGATGTGGGTACTAAGGGATGGGGCTTAGGTCACGCTTAAGTTTCCTTGGAGGGAAGCCAGTGAGTGCAATCACCTGGGGAATCGACTCAGAATCCAGAGCCCAGGTGCATGGCTGAGGTGGCAAGCAACAGTCAATGGTTTTTGGTCTGTGTCATAATTACCCAAGGATTCCTTTAAACTTTTGGGAATTTAACCTAGTAGAAGTCTGGTCTTTTTATCATAAGGAAAAATTAGTTCCCAACAATCTGCAGAAAATGTTTTCCATTTAAAAAGTCACAGGGCTACCCTTTTTAGGAGTCAGACTTGCCCCTCATAGTCTACATCTTTGGCCCTGCTAAAGCATCCACTGTTTTCTTGAGCACAGTATCACTGAGGAGCATTCCTTTATCAAATATTGATTTCAGAGCTGGGACCCAGGACATATGCCAAGCTTTTCCTCTGGGTGGAATCTTTTTTAGCACAGCACATAACAAGTTGATGACTGATGATGAAGACGCAGTGACTCTTCCATCTCCGTGTACAAAGTGAATAGGTAGGCAGTAAGTGTGTTACTGCATATAATGGCCCCACTACAGAGGCACTGTCGAAAAGGCACTATTGGCCCTTGATGGGGCACATGATAGATGGTGAAAAGTCAAAGCTAAAGTCAAAAAGCCAAACACATAAAAGCAAAGGTAAAGAAAGCAAACCAGGGAAGTGGGTTTGCCTAGCAACACAGCTGGTATGCAGGAAAACTCCCAAGCAATGTGGATTGGACGGCAGGACTGATCAAATACTGACTCATCAGATTTCTACACAGAGCCACAGATGTTTAATTTTATACAGAGTCCCATTCACATACTGTGATTCTGCGCAAAGCCAGCTGCCTAGCCAATGAACAGAGTAGGTATGTAAGTGGGAGGGTCTGGCTGCCATTCTGAGGGCTGTTTGCCCCTGCTGGTTTCCTGATTCCGAAACCACAAGATAAGATTCAGTCTTCCACGAACATCTGGGGTTGTGGCCAGGCACCCGTCCTTCACCATTCTCGATTTTTCCTGTATCCTGGGAGGTTTATCTGGGTAGCGGGGAATGTTGTTCAGAGACCAGATGTAATTACCACAAAAGGGCCTTTGACTTTAGAAAAAAGAAAATGAAAACTGGACTTTCGACCATGTAGGAGATGATAGCTAAGTGGTCCTGCACCCAAAACTGCAATTAGAGCAATTCCGATGTCATTGTTAATCATGCCGATCTGTGTTTTGAAAGGAAACCAAATTATGAATATAACCATCATTTCTGTTTCTGCTTCCCCTCTCTTTCTTCTCAAAAACTGGCAATAGCACTGAAGTCAAATTAAACATCTGTTTGAAAAATAAGCTGGCATGCTGATGACAGCTGCCCTGGACTTACAAATGCACCACAGCTGTCAAACTGTAAATTAACAATGATTTTCATTTATGAATAGCATAGAACTAAGACATAAAGGAGCTTTTTCTCCTGTTTTCCTGCCTTCCAGGGGCTGTTAAATGTGAATTGTTAGGGAAATGCCCAGAGAAAAATGGAACTGAAATCAGTCCACAATAATTAATCATGGAGAGAAGGGGAAAACTTCTTATGTAATCTCATTTCTTCGCTGGCTTGAGGTTAGGTATTCACTGTGGCAAGCAGGCTCAAAGGAAGGCAAATAACTCAGGGGCAATTCTTTTATTAGTGGTTGCAAATGAATAGTGATGGAGTGGCGAGCACTGACGGAACCATGACATCTTCTGACCATCATTTACATCTTCGGTGTGCTTTTCTAGAGGAAGTGGTGATGCCTGAATATGATTGTTACACTACAGTCACATACGGGTATAAGAGATCTCAGAAAGACATTTCAGTGACAGGATAAGATATGCCAAGGTGTTCCACACTTACCTCGTGACCATGTTAAAGTACAGCCATATGCTTCACAATGATGGTTTGGTCAATGATAGCTCGCATATAACATGGTAGTCCCATACGATTATATCATGCAGTGATGCTGCAGTCATCTTAGGAGAAGTTCACTTCATGATATTCTCACAATGGTGAAACTACCTCATAATGCACTCGTCATTGTTAAATGACGTGTGACTAGGCATGGAACCATTTCTTTGTCTTTGACTCCTCTTGTCTCAGAGTCATTACTGTCCTTCCTAGGGATAGGGTGAAATTCAGGTATGGGGCGACACACGGATTGTGTATACTTTTTGGTTAAAAGCAATGCATGATATCATCAGTACTTCCTCAATCTTGCCCGAAGTCCTCATTTTCATCCTTTGATCATTTTATGCCAAAAAATGTTCACAGGGATAAATTCTGATATACACACACAATGGAATATTATCCAGCTATCTAAAATAATAAAATATAACTGGCCCTCTGTGTATCCCACATCCACAGATTCAACTATCTGCAGATCAATATTTGAAAATCTTATATCTGCTACTGAACATGTACAGACTTTTATCCTTGTCATGATTCCCTAAACAATGCACCACAACAACAATTTACACAGAATTTACATTATATTAGGCATTATAAGTAATCTAGAAGTTACTTAAAGTATATGGGAAAAATTGTGCAGGTTATATGCAAACCCTACACCATTTTATATAAAGGGTGAAACACACTCACACTTTGGTCTCTATGAGGGGTCAGAAAACGAATTGCCCATGGAGACTGAGGGACAAGTATACCGGTAACAGGTTACAACATGGATCGACCTCAAAACACTGTGCCAAGTGATAAAAGCCAGAAGGAAAAGGTCACACATTGTATGATTCCATTCATGTGAAATGTTGACAATGGGCAGATCCAGAGACAGAACGCAGCTCAGCAACTGCCACAGGCCAGGGGGGAGAATGGGAGAAACTACTCAGGGAGTCACGGGTTTTACTCGGAAGTGACGGAAATGTTTTGGAATTAGGTAAACTGTGAACATACTAAATGCAACTTAATTGATCATTTTAAAATGGTTAATATTATATCATATGAATTTTTTAACATCATTGTTAAAAATGTTCATAGGGTCCAAACATCATAGTTTGATCCCACCCTGACTGGGGCAGAGAATATACTGGCCACCCCATTCTATCTGTGGAAGAGGATGGAACCGGTCTTGTTGCCACAGACCTGGGTTCTGGTGCACAACTGGAAGTGAGCCATGTGCTCTTGCATGCCTCTCCAGTTGTAGTCACCCCCTGGGTCCCCATGATGTGGCAGTGTCCACAGATGGGGTCTTTAGTTTTCCCTCTTGAGCTTCAGTTTACTGCTGTGCCTGGAGAGCTCCTAGCACCTGCAGCTCCGCAGCCTACACTTCCTGTTTAATTCTTGCCAGTTTCCTTCCCTGGGGGCTGGATCCTGCACCTGGGAGCTCAGTGCTGAATGAAACTCTGCTGTCACTGGACTGCTCCCCTGGATCCACGCCACAGCTGGCCTTCCACGAACCCCTAGCATCTGGACTCCACCTGTTGGCTGCCAGGGCCTAGGAATCAGAGTCTTCCTGGACCAAGCATGCTGCGCTTTAGCTATGGCATTGGTCTTTCCAACTGCTCTCCCAAGAACCAGCCACTCTGGCTGGATCTGGGTTTCCCAGCCTCCTTTCTGTTGATGATTCTTCACTGCCTCCTTGGTTAGCATTGCTGAGGTCCTGGCTTCCCTCAAGTGAAGCCACCCTGACTTATGACAAAGGAGCCCGTGATTCTTCTTGGTACCCTATGCCAGAAAAACTGTGCGGTAAGCTTCACGCTAGCCACATCAGATCCTCCTAACCCTGTCATGTTCCTCCAACTCACGCAGTCATCTCATGTGGATTTTCCATGTTACTTCCCTCTTAGATAAAAACAGCTCGTAAACCCTGTGAAGTTACAAAGTGATCTGAGCGCTAGCTAATTCCTCTTTAATACTCATCCTCTCTGCCACTAACAAGCTTTTTTCTTGCCACATCCCTGCTTGTTTTCCATCTTCTAAATGACATTTGATTTCCTTCCTTAGGGAACAAAACCTCTCCCTACTGGCAGACCTCACCCCCCTTCCCTGGTTTGCAGGAGGGACTCTGCCCTGCTTCTCCAGAACAACTGAGGCAGAAGGTGAAGGAGGGGAAGGGGAGCCAACCTCAGTCAATGTAGCTCAGTGGTGATTAGTTAACAAGGAGTTGGGTGAAAAGGGTCTTTAGGTCTGGCTCCATTACTTAACTCATTGCCCTGAATACGAAATCTCCGAACCTCAGTGTTCTCATTAACAAAATAGGAAGAGTATGGTCAAGACCTTATGAGGCCTTTGTGAGGATTAATATAAGGTATGTAATACATCTAACATAGTGCTTGGCAATAAATATAAGCTACTTATGCTATTATTTGATTAATCAACATACTGGGCACCGTCTTAATCTTTTAAGGCAGGGCTGGGGATGCAGCTGAGTGGTAGAACACTGCTTAGCATGTGCAAGGCCCTGGGTTCAATTCTCAGCACTGGTAGAAAAATAAAACTGTTAGTGTTGCTATAACAAAATAGCACAAACTGAATGGCTGAAAACAATAGAAACTTACATCTCACAGTTCTGGAAGCTGAGAAGTCTACAATTAGGGCCCTAGCAGATTCAGTGCCTTGTGAAGGCTTTCTTCCTGGTTCATAAGTGGCTGTCTTATAACCTCACAAGGTGGAGAGCAGAGAGAGGGAGTGAGATTTCATTTCTTCTTTTGAGGGCACCAATCCCATTCCTGAGGGTCACCTTCATTATCTAATCACCCCCCAAAGGCCCATCTCCTAAAACCACTGTATTGGGGATTTGGTGTCAATGTGCTAAGTTGGTAGTAGATACAAACATCCGGGGAAGATACAAATATTCAGACCATAGCAGCCACCTCTACCACCACTTTATAGGGGCCCAACACTGACCCCCACCACTGTTGCAGTGACCAGCTCTGCTCCGCTAGACGTGGATGCTGCACACCTTGTCTGCCTGGAGAACCTCTTGCTTCCTGTCCCAGAGCTTCTCTGACACTGTCTACTGAAGACTCCCATGTGTACAACTTACAGGAGTTAATGCTGTGAGGCTTCCCTTGATTGATGGAGGATGGAAGCCGATGGAGTGTGACTCACCCCCTCTATCCTGGGCACACTGTTCTGACACATGTCACAAAGCTTCCCCAAAGGCCCCAGTGGGATCAAGCACCAGTTGCCTGCAGTAATGGCCAAGCCCATCATACCCACCAAATTGCACCCCCATCCCTTGCACCTGCTCCCTGAAAGGGCCTCCCAAATTAACTCCCTGTTTACAAGCTTTTGTCTCAGCTGGGCTTTCAGGCAAACCCAGGCCATGAATCAGTGACCACTGAGTTCCTAGAACTGGAGTATGCATTAGAGCAGGGGCCAGTAAATGTTTTTCTACAAAGGGCCATATCAGAAATATTTTAGGCTTTGCAGGCCATCTGTTCTCTTGCAACTTTTCAGTTCCGCTGCTGTACTGTGAAAGCTGCCCTATACAACATCTAAATGAAAGAATGTGGCTGTGCTCCAACAGGACTGTACTTAAGACAAAAAACACTGGGTCAGATCTGGTCTGTGGGCTGTGGTTTGCCAGTCCCTGTATGAAGGCCACAAAGAGGAGTGAAACTGATCTCTCTGCCTTCACGAGACTTAGTCCCATGTGGGCAGAAGCAGCTCCTAAAAACTAGGCTGTAAAAGTGGCTGGAGCCAATCATGAAGAGCTGTGGGTGCCATGGTAAGTTATTCTGACTTTAGTCTCTGGCCAGTGGGGAATAACGAGGCGTTCTCAGATCTTGGTGGGTTTGACAGCGGGGCATAGGTCATTTCACTAGCAAGAAATAAATTGCTTTTTAAAAACATTTTTGTGAAACCCAGTCCTGCCAGAGGGCTGCCTCCTCTCACTCCTGTAGCACCCTGAGTGGGGAACGCTTCCATCACTGACTGCCCACCCTCGACAGTGTCAATAGGCCGAGTCTCTTATCTGATAACCTGGAAGCTGCATGTATTTTGGAATGCAGAATATTTTTGAATTTCAGAACGATAATACAGTGCACATTCCATATATTTTTAAACAACTCTGTCAGAGTTTAGTATAGACATATGAATGCTTTTACCAAAAGACTGTAAAGAAAGGAATCTGATAAGGGCATGTTTTGCCCTTAAATGAGTATGAAAAATCTTTTGGATTTTAGAATTGCAGATGAAGAGCTGTGCATGTGATTCATTTTCTTGCTGTGTCACCTCAGACTGTGACACCCTCAAAGACAGCCTCTGTGTCTTCAATGTCTGCATACAGGTGGTGCTCAATAAATGTTACCAATGGAAAGAGCAGAGACGAAAGGCTGGAGAACAGGGTTCAGGATGGTATTCAGTGCAAGGCTGGTTGGGGACTCTGCTGAAGGTCCGGGAGAGACTGAGATGCTCTGATCGGGATTTTAAACTTCATCTCAAGGTGATGGGGAGCCCCATGCAAGTTTGTTCGATATGTGTTGTGATTCAGATGCGAATGAGAGTAGCAGGTCCAGTTTGAGGAAGGATCAGAGGGTAAGGAGCTAGTGTGATGGACTAGGAGGTCCCTGTAATAGGAAGATGAGAAATGTCTATAAATAAGGCAACATGTATAAAGCAAGTGATAGAACGGACAGTTGTGTGCCCAATTGCCAAGGTCTGGCTACTAACACTGTTGGGGGCAAGGAGGTGTCGGAGTTCAGCCTCATCCCACAGCAGCAGGCTGAGATGGTGGAGTCCAATATGAAGATCACAGATTATAGAGCCCAGATATTTGGGTTTGAAACCCAGATCTGCCACCTACTCTGTGATTGTAGGCAAGTTACTTAACCTGTGTGCCTCACCTTCCTCCTAGTGTCCACTTCATAAGACCGCTGTAAGCTTTCAATAGACATTTGTAACGCACCAGAACAGGGCGCGGCTCTTGGCTGTTACTACTGCTATAATCACTGTTTCATAAAGTTGAATTCCTCAAACGGTGCAGCAAGTGATCATGTCCTCAGGAGAAGAATGACCCCCATCTCAGATCCTTCCAGGAAGGCATAAGTAAGTGTGAGAAATCTACCCAAAGATAATAAATGCATGGGAAGAGAAGATCACTTCAGGAAACAAAACTTGTCAGCCTCAAGGAGACAGGACTTCCTTCTGGCGAGGTCTGTAAACATCTGCTCTACGCACTTTGCAGTAACGCTCTGCAGCGGCCTCACAGCATTGTAGCATGCCATGGGAACCTTAAGTGCCAGGCCATTCACTGGCACAGAGAAGGCTTTCATCAAGAGGGCTGCTTGAAAGCCTGTAATTTAGAAATGCTCAAATTTTCACATCCAAATAGAAATTGGAAATGGTGTCAGGTTTGCTAAAAAGAAAGTCATAGTTGCTGTGTGCTGGCCTTCCCAGTCCTCTTGGGCAAACAACAACAACAACAACAAACCCACAATCAACTGCCAGGCACGGAGGCACAGACCTGTAATCCCAGCACTCTGGGAAACTGAGGCAGGAATATTGCCAGTTGGAGCCCTACTTGGCCAATGTAGTGACCTAGTGAGACCCTGCCTCAAAAAGGAGGAGGAGCAGAGCTAGGGATGTAGCTCAGTGAGAAGGTAACTACCAATACCACAACAAAACCAAACACAACCAACCAAGTGGCCCTCAGAGGTGCCGCCTGTAGACAGTCAGCAGACTGGAACTGACTTTACCGGATTTCCTTCTCCCGGGACTAGTACCCAAACACAGCAACACAAATGCTCCTTCTTGCAAGTCAGGGCTCTGCAACACAGCTAGTAGCTCTTCTTTCCTTTGACCTGAACTTTGTTGCCAGATTTAAGCATCCTTATTAAGTTTTTAATGAACCTCTCATCAGTAAGCTGTTTAATAATCAACAGTAGTTCTCTCACTGCTCTTGAATCAAATTCGGTCTCTTCATGTTGACAATGGAGGACCTCTAGGACTTTCTCACCTCAGTAAGTCTAAGTCTGTTCACTGCCTCTGCAGGCTGCCACATTTACATTCACTTACGTTCCTGCTTCACTTTCCCCTCTGTCCACTTCCTCACCTGAAATAACCTCGTCCCTTCTGTCCATTTATCCAAACCCTACTGCTGCCTTCAAGGTAAAAATACAAACTTTTCCAGGCCCTAATTATTCTATTCCTCTCTCATCTCCTCTCTAAATTCTAACTGTGCTTAATTTGTCCCTTATTCATGCTTGTCTTGGGTTTGCTAATTACTGCACACATATTTTTATTTGCATCACAACCAGACTGAAAATGTCTTGAAAGCAGGGATCATTATTTGTACTCCGAGCCTTTCTCAGAGCCTGATGTATACTTTGGGCACCTGGCAGATGCACATGGAATATTGGTTGGTTGGTTGGCTTCCCAAACATGACCTTCAACATGGCTTTTTCAGCTTTATCAAAGGCAACAATTTTAGAAACTTTTTGGGCTATGTCTTGTACTCTGAGTAACTACTTTGAAGATAATGATACACAGTGCATTAACTATTGTTATTCTGTCTTTTTTTTATTTTGGAATCAGAGGAATTTTTATTGCTATTTGTTCTACATCAAAATTATTATTATTAAGTTTATTGGTACCATTTAGATATACATAATGATCACATTCATCATATGGAATTTATAACTATTGTTATTCCCTTATTATTTTGTTATGAAATTTTGTTTTTTCATAAAATAGACAAAAATTGTAAACCTATACTACTTCATATTCTACTTAAAAGTTAAATATAGTATATTCCCATTAAAATCAAGAATAAGCATGAATATCACTATCTAGTACATTAGAGGTCCCAGATAATAAAATATGAAAAAGAAACAGAAGGTATACATATTCATTATTTTAGATGTGATTATTTATATCAACAATCATAAAAGAACAAAAAAACAAGCCATCAGAACTATCATGAGTTAGCACTGTCCAGATTTAAATTTCAGGTATAAAAGTCAATAGCTTTCCTAAGTATAAGAAAGTGTTAGAGGAAAATAGATTTGATTCACAAAAGAGACAAAACTATAAATTACCTATGGGGTAATTTATACCTTGCAAAAATGAACGATGTAAATGAAAAAAAATTATAAAACTCTCTGAGAACATAAAAGACCTGAATAGAGATAGACCATGTTTTTTACTGGAAATACATATGATACATATGCTGACTTTTCCTATATTAAATTATTAATTCACTGTAACATCATTCAAAATTCCAATCTAGGGTTTTATTGAACATAAGAAACTTATTCTGTGATTCACCTGGAATTATGAATCTGCTTGAATGACCTAGGACATTTTAAACTGAATATTAATGAATGATGATGGGTTATCAAAACATAAAATTATGCTATTAAGAGGTGCAGGCATCAGGGAGGAATAGATACAAAGATCAACAGAATAGAACAGAGCTGTACGAAAATTTTGTATTTTTGGTGCATGCCTGAAACCCCAGCAGTCTGGAAGACTGAGGCACAAGGATTGCAATTTTCAGCCCAACCTGGGCAACTTAGTGAGACCCTATCTCAAAATAAAAACTAAAATAGGGCTAAGGATGTAGCTCAGTGCTAAGGCCCTAAATTCAATCCAAGAACTGCACACACACATACAAATTGAATTTAATGAAACAGCATTTCAAGCAATTGGGAAAAGGATAAACTGTTTGATAAATAGATGTAGGACAACTATCCAGTTTTGGAAAGGAGGTAGATTCCTGTTTCCCACTTGCATCGTAATCTTTGCTTTGCTCCTCTAGATACCTGCTCACCCTTTTGCAGCCCAGTCTTTGCTTGAGCAGATACTCTGCATGGACTGTATCATGGGCGCCACAAACTTCATGCGTGGGGCTAGGCCAAAGGGGAGAATCCAAGGGAAACAGTGAAAGGGGGAAGGTCTGGGGTCCTCATGCTAGCTGCTTCCCTAAGCCTAAGGTCTTGGCTCCTGGAAGGGAGTGGTCTTCACCCCATCCTCTCCATTCCTCTTGGTGCCCTTTCAGGCCTGGGTGATACGCAACATCCTCACTATTAATTTGCCCACTATATTGTCAATAGATCCCTTATTCAACTCTCCTTTGGCACCTCATTTTCTATTTCCTCTTGTGGCTTACTGGTACCACATCATTCACAAAATTAAATTCTAGGAAGAATAAAGACCCTAGATTTATTTTTTAAAACCTTAAAAATACAGGAATAGGGCCAGTGAGATGGCTCAGTGGCATATGTGCCTGCCTGGCAAGCCCGAGGTCCTGAATTCGACTCCCGGAACCCACATACGAGAAAAGGGCCGGTGATATCGCTCAGTGGCACGGGCGCCTGCTGGTGTGCAAGGTCCTGAGGTCGATCCCTGGCACCCACCCCCAAAAAAAACAAAAACAAAAAAAAACAGGAATATAGTTATAGCCTTGGGTGTGGGAAAATAATTTTTGATTCACATACAAAATCAAAATTCACAAGGCAAAAGATGTATACATTTGGTTAAATCAAAACTTCAAACTTTTGGATAATTAGACACTCATGAACAAAGTTAACAGAAAGGTGGAAAGAAATATTTGAAATTTATAATAAAATGTTATCTAGACTATATAGAGATAAATTTTAAATATGAACTTATTTTAAATAAAATGATGTATTTTATAAGTTTAAATATATAAAGTATATTAGATATTTAAATATATATCAATATTTATATATATATATATATATTTTTTTTTTTTTTTTTTTTGTGGGTACCGGGGGAACGACCTCAGGACCTCGCGCGCCAACAGGCACCCGTGCCACTGAGCGATATCACCGGCCCCTTTTTTCGTATGTGGGTTCCGGGAGTCGAACTCGGGCCTTTGCGCTTGCAAGGCAGGCGCTTACGCCGCTGAGCCATCTCACCGGCCCAATATTTATATATTTTTAAAATATAAAATCAATTTTAAAAAGAAGCATTAGAAAAATGGATAAGAGTATTAACAGGCTATTCACAGAAGGAATAATACAAATGGAATAAATATTATATGAAAGGATTCATAATATACTAGTGAGCAGGGAAATATAAGTAAACATAAGATGACCATTTTAAACTATCGGATTGGCAGAATCTTAAAGCTTGGTAACACAAAGTGCTGTTGAATCAGGAAGCATGTCAGCTTTTCTGTTCATGGCTAGGGAGAGTGTTTAAGTTGGCAAACCTTTTGAAGGAAAATCTGGTGCTGGCTATTAAAATAACAAATATGTGCACCTTATGATCCCTTTTTTTGGCATCTACTGTGGATAAAACTTGCATATTTGCTCAAACAGGAGTAAACCAGGATGTTCATCATAGCATTATTTGTAATAGTAAAAACTGGGAATGGTTTAATTGTCCATCAACTGTGGAACACTTAACATTCATACTATAGATCATATTCAGTAGCTTAAAAAACCCAGGTAGATCTCTACGTATTGATCTGGACAAATCTCTAAAATGTTTTATTGAGTGAAAGACCATTCAAGTTTGGGACATTATATATACCACAATACTATGTGCCTTTTTAAATTCTCACAAAATTGAAACCATCATTTAATGTGTCTCTTTGTGAATATAAATACATGGATAAAAGTTTAAAGCATACAGCACAAATTGATATCTATTGCTGTTTTGTACAGGAAACTGGGATTTATTGGAGAAGTTATCAGGGGTTTTTTAACTTTTTCTGTATTCTACGTTTTTCTGTATTTCATTATTTTTTGTATTTGACATTTTACAATGTGAATGTATTTGTCTTATTTATAAAATCATTGTTCTTTTAATGAATAGTAGTAGATTCTATATAATCCCTTCAGAAAAAATAAAGAAAGGAAGAACAAAGACTTTAGATTTAAATGCATGTGTAACTTCAAGTATCTGCTTAATTCCCTGGGCCTGTCTCCTCCTCTGTAAAATGGAGTAGTTTGGTGTGAAACTCAGATTAGTCAAAATCAGCTAGATGGGCAGTTGAGTTCCTGGTACATAGAAAATACTGGCTAATTTTTTCTCTCTCTTCCATTTGACCTGTGAGAACTCCAGGGCTAAAATCATATTTAGGCTGGTGGATATCCTGGATGCCTGGGCAAATGGAAGCTCAGTTTCATCTGTTGAATGAGTGAATGAATAAGCCACATATGTTAATTGTTAATGGATAAATATATGTTTATATATGTTGATCGTTAGTGGGTAAATAAGAGATGCCTTTCTGAATTCTACCAGGGAGATCAAATTATTCTGGTTTGGGAGAATAATAAATCAAAGAAAGCCAGAAATGTGGGTCAGCTTGCAAACTACCTTCTTTAGAGACCCACACATGGTGGAGTGGTTGGTCTACCGTGGGCTAGCGGGTTTGGGTACTGGTGAACCAAACCCAGTCTCCAGGCTGAGAGGCTGAATATACTAACAGGCAGTGGCCAGGCCCCAAGCCTCGCAGAAATCAGCCCAGAACATCAGGAATTGATGGACGACTGCCAACTTTTCTATTTTTGCCCCCATTGCTTTCAACTCAGGAAAGTCAAATATGTCTTCCATACTCATCACATAAGACGCGCCACTTCTAGTTAGTCTGCTGCCAGCTTGCCCGTGCCAACAACTTCCCAGCAGCACAGACTGAAAGCCTTCCCTTTTTGTCGCTTACAAGGCTTTCCCATTCCTCTGCATGCCAAATGCCGGAGATTGTAGAAGACTCCTTGGCTATACGGCAAGCCTTGGATACACAGCTTCTGTTACCAGTGGTCTTTGCTCATTTCCCCAAGGCCTTCTTCAGCATTGTAACCAGATATTAGATGCATGTTTAATACTATAGTTTACAGATAAGATTTCATTAAAAACAATTCTACTTTAAAAAAAAAATCAGCAATGTAGATTAATGCCAAGAATCAAACTTTGCAAAGAATCTGAGGAAAGATGCTCAGCTTGCATTAAACTAAGAAAGAAATGAATGTTATCCAGACAAATGGCAGCAAAGGGAGGCCAGACAAAAAGCAGAGTCTGGGCAATGAACAGACACTGCCAGAGACCTCTGTGGGGCTTTATTCCATGCAGTTTCTAGGAACTCCAGGGACTGGACCGCCATGGTGGGAGGTTCTCTTATCAGCATCTCCCCAGGGGTGAGCTGGATTAATCACAGTTTTCAGTGTGTTGAGATGTCTGCATTTGGCAAATGAACCAAATACATAGAAAAGACCTTAGGGTATTCAAAGAAGGTCCTAGCTCTCACTTCCATGAAGAAATGACTTATTGGATGCTAGCATTGGAGCCCTGCCATCTAATCATGATTATTTGCCTGTTTGAGAACATAAAATTCTCAGCATCATTCCCTACAGGTCTTAAAATCTACTTAAAATAGATTATGGCTGTGTTTCCCAATCTGGTGAATGTTAATTGATGTCACTACAAAAAGAAAAAAGAAAAGGAGATTTATAGTCAAATTAAGTTTGGGAGACGTTGGTGAAATCAAGTTAAACAGATTTTTTTTGTTAAGACTTTGTAAAACATTCAATATGCTAACATCTGTTAATGAATGTGCAAGAACGGTGCCAGTATGCAATATTTGATACACTTACTTGACCAAAGAAATTGTTTTCCTCATCTGTTTACATTTCCCTTAACATTTTGCAGCAGAAAGTTGTAGACACACAGGTTTCAGACAATATTACCTTTCAGAGGAGAACTATTTTGTCTGGTCAACCTCTTGTCACCTATTGTAAATCACTAAGAGTAGGACTGGGAGGCCAAGTGGGAAGTCGCAATAGGGGGCAGTCTTGATGGCCAGGAAGAAGGTAGGATCATCAAGCAGAGCCCCTGGTTAAGAGAGGTTCCATTTGGGCCACATGTTAGCCTAAGAACAGAGTAAGGTTTCTAGCTGTTGGTGGTTCTAAGAAATGCAAAAATGTTATTTCTGGTGAAGAAGTTAAAGATTATTTCCACTTGGTTGGTAATTTCTCACAACTAGCCCTGGCATCACTATCTCTAGCAAGATAGAGAGTGGCCAGGAGAATCATCCTACTGGATGTGAATAGGTTCAGGCCAATGATTCCTTAGGTAGCATTCTACCAGCAATGGTCCATGGTGCTATTTTGGAACAGAGGTAATGGAAGGCAAAGAGATGATGCCACTTGTCTAATGCCATAATAAAGCCACATCTCTTTGTGCAACCACACCATGAAACCTTTGATAAACTTCAGGGAAGGAGCAGAAAGTGCTGTAAGGAGTTATGTTTACTTACTTCAGAATCACACAACCTGTTCCTGCTGGTGGTGCTATCCAAAACACCTGGATCCGTGTCCTCCTCCGGGGAGTGCTTTCTGTGACGGCCACAGGGCAGTTACTCATAAATTGGGTTTCTTCTTCATCTATGATCTATGAAAAATCAGAGGAAAATAAACACATTAAAACACAACATCACTTTGAGAGGTCTCCTCTTTCTGGATTGACACTTCCTTAATTTTATTTTTAAACCTGTCATTATGCTTTAGCAGCTCTATATCCCAGGCCCCAGAATAGTCTCTGGCAGAGATTCCCAGTCAACGTCCATTGAATTAACATAATGTGAGTATAAGGACTGAGCACAACTGTGCTCCTGGGAGGGATCTTGTCCGTACTTTGAGGGACTGACCACTAGGTGACGATCTTGCTCATTTCAGCAGAGCAACCTGTGTCCCACTTCAGAAAGCAGGAGGATGGGGGAGGGATATTCCAAAGCAAACCCTACAGAGCCAGACATTATTCCGCTGCAATTTTATAGCTTTAAATTAAAACATTAAAAGAAAACATCTTTTGGAGGAAGTACAGCAAAGTATAAATTCTCCCAGCTTCATAGCACTTTTCACTTGTGTAGTATCTACTTACTATGCATTATATTTATGAATGTGTAGTTTCCCAAATTAACCATCACCATTTTCTAGGATGCTACAAACAAAATGGAAGCCTTTCCCATCCTCCAAGGTGGTTTTGGCTCTTCTGCCTTAATACACAAGGGTCTTTTGGGGGAAGCCATTCATATCTAATTGGTTTTGAGGGCCAGCTCCTGTTGATTTGTACTAGCCATGCCATGAGTGGCATTAACAGATAAAGCTTATTGTGTTTACCTCAGCATGTGCTAGGCACTAAACTAAGTACCTTACCTGAATTACTAGTTTTCAAATAAAATCTTAAGATATATTTCACTTGAAAAATTCCTTTTAGTCTTAAATAAAAGGGCAAAAACAACCAAGACACTCAGACACCTTAGTTCATATAATTTCTTCATTGGACAAAGCAGAGGCCATTTTCGATTACATTTTCTCTGGTTTTTTTTTAACACTAATCTCATTTTTCTCCTCTAGTTCCCAGACCTAAATACTCAATATGTCCTTCTAAATTTATGTTCATACTTAATCATATAGAATTTTTGTGTTTTAATATTTCTTTCACTCAATCATGTTTGGGTTACGTCAGTGTTACTGTATGTGAATATAATCTGTTGCCTAGTGTTCCATAACGTGCATAGACCACATTTTGCTCATCTTTTCTCCCAGTGAGGGGCATTTAGCTGACTTTCAGCTGTTTCTCTCCACAAACATTGCCACAGTGAAGAATCTCATGCTGCTGAACCTGTGATCAGAATTCCTCAGCAATATAAACCATGCAGTAGGCCTGCTGGGTTGTTTGTTTTGGGCATAGTCATATTAATTTCACTAAATACTGCCAGGTTACCCTGCAGAGTGGCTGTCAGCTACGTACAAATGTTCACAATTTCCCCATATTCTTATCAGTACTTGCTATTACTGGACTTTCTAATGGTTTCCTGTCTGATGGTTATAAAGTAGTAACTTTTTGTTGTAATACAAATGCAGCAAACTTGAGTACCTTTTAATAAAGGTTCCCTCTATGAATTACCTGCTCAGAATTGTTGCCAGTAGATTTTCCTGTCCTCTTGCTGATTTTTAGAATTTTCTAGATACAAATACCTCGTTATTTATGAATATCTTCTTAGCCATTATAATAGCTTCTGTCACCAAGAGATTTATCTTTGTAATTCTTCATTTAACAGGAATATCTTTTGGGCCGGTGAGATGGCTCAGCAGCGTACACGCCTGCCTGGCAAGCGCGAGGGCCCGAGTTCGACTCCCGGAACCCACATACGAAAAAAGGGCCGGTGATATCGCTCAGCTGCACGAGTGCCTGTTGGCGCGCGAGGTCCTGAGGTCAACCCCCGGTACCCACAAAAAAAAAAGAAAAGAAAAGAAATATCTTTCATCTAGTCAAATTCACCAATTGCTCTCCCATAGCTTGCTCATTTGAGATCTTGCCCACAAAGTTTCCACGTACCCCTTGTCTCTACAAATGCAGTCTCTCCCTCTACCAACATCCCACGCCGAGGGGTACGTTTGTTACACCGGCACACCATTATCACCTGAAGTCCATAGTCTACAGTAGGCTTCACTCTTGGTGTGCATTCTGTGGGTTTTGATAAATGTATAATGACCACTTATTTCCATTGAGGTATCATGCAGAATAATTACATCGCCCTAAAAATTCTCTGTGTTCCATCTGTTCATCCCTCTCTCCTCCAGGGCCTCTAATAACCCTTAATCTTTTTATCATCTCTGTAGCTTTGCCTTTTCCTCAATGCCATACAGTTGGAATCAGCCAGTGTGTAAATTTGCCAAAAGACTGGTTTGTTTTACTTAGTAATACACATTTTTAAGTTTCCTCCATGTATTTGCATGACTCAGTGGCTTGTTTCCTTTTAGCACTGAACAATACCCCTTTGTCTGGATGCACTCAGTTTATCCACCCACTTGCTGAAGGACATCTTGATTGCTTCCAAGTTTTGGCAATTAGGACTACAACCACAGGTTTTGTAAGGACACAAATTTTTAATTCAGTTGGGTAACTACCAAGAAGCACAAGTCCTAGACCATATGGTAAGAATATGCTTAGATTTGTAAGGAAGAGGCTGTGGCATCTCGCATTTCCACCAGCAATGAATGAGAGCTCCTACTGTTCGCTTCCTCATCAGCTTTCAGCATTGGCAGCGTCTTGGATTTTGGCCATTGTAAAGGTATGTGATGGTACATTGTTATTGCTTTAGTCCCCAGTCCTCTAATGACACATGATGTTGAATGCCTTTGCATACACTTATTTGCCATCTATATATATATATCCTTTGATGAGGTGTCTGCTCAGGTCTTTTGCCCAATTTTTAAATTGGTTGTTTGACTTCTTGTTACATTTTAAGAGTTCTTTGTATATTCCAGATAACAGTCTTTATCAGATATCTTTTGCAAATATTTTCTTCTAGTTTTCAGCTTCTCATTCTCTTCACAGTATCTTTCACAGAGTTTTAAAATTTTAATTAAGTCGAAATTATCAATTTTTGTTTGCTTTTTGAGGCAGGGCCTTGCTATATAGTTTAGGCTTTGAACTCACTATGTACCCAGGCTAGCCTTTAACTTGCAGGGATCCTCCTGCCTCAGCCTCCTGAGTTCTGGGATTACAGGTGTGCACCACCATACTCAGCTTTATTTTTTAATCAATTATTTCATTCATGGATTTGCCTTTGGTGTTTTATTTAAAAAGTCATCACCATATCCAATGTCATTTAGGTTTTCTTTTATGTAATCTTCTAGGAATTTTACAGGTTTGCATTTTACATGTAGGTGTGTGATCCATTTGAGTTCATTTTTGTGAAGGATGTAAGGTCTGTGGCAAGGTTTTTTTCCTGCAAGTGGACATACATTTGTTCCAGCATCTTTTGTTTAAAAGACCATCTTTGCACCGTTATATTGTTTTCATTTCTTTGTGAAGATCAATGGACTATATTTATATGGGTCTATTTCTAGGATCCCTATTCTAGTCTTTTCATTTAGTTGACTATTCTTTCACCAATGCTATGCTGTGTTAATTAGCGCGCTTTATAGGAGGTCTTAAAGCCTTCCAACTTTACTCTTCAACGCCATGTGGTCATGGTGTGTGTGTGTGTATGTCTTTTTGAAACAGGGTTTCACTATGCATTTCAGGCTGGCCTTAAACTCACTTTGTAGCCCAGGCTGGCCTTGAACTCACAGCAATCCTGCCTCAACCTCCTTACTGTTGGGATTACAGGCTACACCACAAGGCGTGCACAATGCCCAGCTATAATTTTTTTTTAAACAATGGATTCAATTCACTATTTTGAGAATTTTTACATCTATGTTCATGAGAAATTCTAGCCTATAGTTTTCTTTTCTTGTAATAGCTTCATCTGGTTTTGGTATTAGGGTAATGCTGTTCTCAGGATAAGTTAGGAAGTAGTCTTTCTGCTTTTTTCTTCTGAAAGAACTTGTAGAGAATCGATATAATTTCTACCATAAATGTTTGATAAAATTCCCGAGTGAATCCATGTAGGCTGGATGTTTTCAGTTTGGGGTGGTGGGGGTGTTTTTTGTTGTTTTGTTTTTGATGTTACACTGGGGACTGAACTCAGGGCCTTATGCATACTAGGCAGGCATTCTACTGCTGAGCTGAATCCCCTGCCCTTGTTTTGGGAAGTTGTTTTGATTTCTTTAATAGATACAAATTTATGTAAAGTGCCCATTTCTTCCCGCACTGAGTTTTGGTAGTTATGTCTTTTCAGGAATTGATCCATTTCTTCCAGGTTATCAAATTTATAGGATAGAATTGTTCATCATATTCCTCTATTATCCTTTCAATTCCCATAGGATCTATAGTAATGCTCCCTCTTTAATTTGTTTTACTAATGTGATTTTTTTTCTGTTATCCTGGCTAAAAGCTAATCAATTATAAATCTTTCCAAAGAACCAGATTCTGGTTTTGATTTTTTCTATTTGGTTTTGAGTTCCTATTTTCAATTTTATTGATTTTTACTCTGTTTTTAATTATTTCTTTTCTTCTGTTGTGGATTTTGCTTTTATTTTTCCTCTTTCCTAGGGTAGAAGCCTAGATTATATTTCATTCAATGCTATAAATTTCCCTTCAAGCAGTGCTTTTGCTGCATCCCACAAGTTTTGATAAGTTGTATTTTCCTGTTCATTAAGTTCAAGTATTTTCAATTTTCTCTTGTTCTTTCTTCTTTTACCCATGTGTTCTTTAGGAGTTATTTAATTTCTAAGTACTTGGGGATTGTTCCAGCTAGCTTTCTCTTATTGACTTCCAGTTTAATTCCACTGTGGTCTGAGAGCAGGCATCGTATGATTTCTATTCTTTTAAACTTGTGAAAGACTGTTTTAGGGCTTGGGATGGGATCTGTCTTGGGGAATGGTCCATGTGAGCCTGGGGGAATGTGTGATCTGCTGTTATTCACGAAGTAGTCCACACATGTCAATCACATCCAGTTGACTGATGGTGTTACTGAGTTCACCTCTGCCCTGTTTTTTGCCTGCTGAATCTATCCATTTATGAGAGACGAGTGTTGAAGTCTCCAGCTATAATAGGGTGTTCATCTACTCCTTGCAATTCTCAGTTTTTGTCTTGTTGGCACTCTTTTGTCAGGTACATACACATTAAAGACTGCTACGTTTTCATAGAGAAATGGATCTTTTTATCACTATGTAGTCCCCCTCTTCTCCCTATGACCTTCTTTGCTCTAAAGTCTGCTCTGTCTAAATGTCATAGAGCTGCTCTCTACTTTCTTTCGGTTGGAGTTAATATGTTATATCTTTCTCCACCCACTTACTTTGAATCTGTATGTTTTTATGTTAAAATGTTGTCTATATCCCTATAAACAACAATTAGGTCTTATTTTGATTCATTCTGATAATCTGTCTTTTAACTGGTATATTTAATCCAAAGTCCCTCAAATTTTGTCTTTTATTAATCCAATAATTCAAAGTAATCATTGGGTTAATATCAACTATATTTGTTATGGTTTTTTATTTTTTGTCCTTGTTCTTTTTTTCCTATTTTTCTCTTCCACCCTTTTTCTGCCTTTTGTAGTTTTAAGCATTTTAATATTGAACATTTTATATGATTTCATTTTCTGCCCTTAGCCAAGCAGTTTTCTTTTTAAAAAAATTTTAGTGGGTCCCCAAAGAATTGCAGTATACATTTACAGTTAATCAAAGTTCACTTTCAAATAATTCTATACTGCTTTACAGGTATTGAAAATAAAGTGTATTTACTATACTATATACTATATTTTTATAGTGCAAGACATGTTCCTAATTCCTCACTCCTGTCCCTTGTATCATTGCTGTCATTCATTTCACTTATATATAAGTTCACATAAGTCCATACACACACTCAAGTATGTCTATATGCTATTATTTTGAATAAGTTATCATCCATTAGATCAGTTAAGAATAGTAAAAATAAGTTTTAATTTTACTTATTCTCTGATGGTCTTTATGTAGGTTGGAGTTTCTGATCTATATAATTTTCCTTTTCTCTGAATAACTTTATTATTTCTTGCAATGCAGGTCTACTGGGAACAAATTCCCTCGACTTTTATTTGTCTGAGAAAACCTTTATTTCTCCTTTATTTTTGAAGGATAATTTTGCAGGGTATAGAATAGTAAATTGGTAGTTTTTTTCTCTAGTGCTAAATATTTCACTCTACTATGTTCTTTCTTGCATTATTTGAGAAGTCAGATATAATTCTCATATTTGCTTACCTATAAGTAATATGTTACTTCCCTCTAGCTTCTTTCAACAGTTTTTTCTCTACCTTTGACTTAATGAAATTTTAATAACACACCTACAGCTTTAAAAAAATTTTTATCCTGCTTGGTGTTTTCCAACTTCCTAGATCTGTATTTTGATGTCTGACTTTAATTTGGAAAAATTGTAAGTTATTATTGCTTCAAATATAGCTTCTGTTCCTTTGTCTCTCTCTTCTCATACTGATATTCCCATTATGCATACTTCTATCTTTTGTACAAAATTAAATATATCGTAAATGTTTGTTTTTAAAAATTATTAAACTAAAAGACACATTGCTATTAATCTCACTCAAAATAATCCTCCTTGCTTCAAATACACATATTCCATCATTCTTTCCACTTTCTGAGACAGTTCTGAAGTCCTCTTTTGATGTGTGAACAAAAATACGGTGCATGCTCCTGCCAAGCACTATCCAAAGGAAAGGTAGTCTTGTAAAAAACACTATGATGTGTCCTAATTCACCTTATTCGTAAGTTCTGGCACCATGAAACTTCTGGCTCTTCCTCGAAATCAAAATGACCTTAAGTGGTGAAAATTTTGAATTGATTCTGGACATTGCAGCAGCCATGACAGCACAACTAAAGACGCTCATGAAAGAGGACTTCCAGAACTGCTTCAGAAAGTGGCTAGAATGATGGGATAAATGTGTTTGAAGAAAGATGGGAGGATTTTGAGAGAATTCATGGCAATGTGTCTTTTACTGTAACTTTTTTTTTTTTTTTTTGTGGGTACCAGGGGTCGACCTCAGGACCTCACGTGCCAGCAGGCGCCCGTGCCGCTGAGCGATATCACCGGCCCTTCTTTCGTATGTCGGTTCCTGGAGTTGAACTCGGGCCCTCGTGCTTGCCAGGCAGGTGCTTATGCCGCTGAGCCATCTCACCAGCCCTACTGTGACAAATTTTTAAAAATTTAAACACAAACTATATTTTTCAATCACACTGCATACTTGTCCCACAGTTCTTAATCTGTTCTGTGTCATGTCTCACCTCCCCACTCCCCACTTCCCCTCACTCTCCATGCCCCCCTTACTCCTCACCCCCATCCTCTTTCTGCTTTTCAGCTTTGGAAGTTCCTAATCACATATCCTTAAGCTCAGAGATTCTTTCCTCAGCCATTTCAGTTTACTAACATGCCCATCAATGTCATTCTTCATTTCAGTTATGGTGTTTTTGATTGCTAACATTTCTTTTTGATTCCCTCTTATAATTATATTTCCATTGATTTTTCCATCTCTTTCCTTACATTGTCCATCTGATTTTGCATGTTACATTCTTAGCATTTTACTCTAGTGTTTTAAATTCCTAGTCTGTTAATTCCAACATTCTGTAATATCTGACTGTTTTGATACTTGTTCAGTCTCTTCAAATTGTGTTTTTCACCTTTTAATAGGGCTTATAATGTTTTGTTGGAAGGAGCACATGACATATTGGGTAAAAGAACTGCTATAAACAGACCTTCTGTCCTGTAATGATGGGGTCAGTCAGTCTCTCTCTTTCATGCTGCTTTTATATACATACATACACACATACATACATATACACAAATAATTTCATTGTTTCCTCAGCACTTCACATGTGCTTGGTACATAGTAAGTGTGCCAAGAACTAGGTGTACGTTCATCCTTCAGTATTCATGGGACACTGGTTCCAGGAATACATAAAATGGTATAGTATTTGTATAAAACCAAGGTATATGCTTCCATTTATTTTAAATAATTGCTATAGTATTTATTATATATTAATATAATATAAACACTATATAAATGGTGGTTATTGTTTGGGAAATAATGACAAGGAAAAAAGTCTGAACATGTATAGTACAGATGCATTTTTTTTCCAAATAATTTTGATCCTTGGTTGGTTGAATCCACAGATGCAAAACCCGTGGATGTCTCCACACCCAACTGGACTTCCCTCCTTGCCTCGGTTTTGAGGTTCCTGGCTCTATGACTTGGCTGTAACATCTGCCTTAGCTCCTTCAGCTGCAACTCCTTGGACTTCCTTTTGACTTCTGACTTTGTTTCCCTAAATGGTTATTATGGCCTTGATAATAACAATAGCATTTCTGAGTACTTTCTATTACTGAAGGACTTTACATATTTTATTTCCATTCCCTTGAAAACTAAGCTTCACTGGGCCTCTCCTTGAGGAAACTACCTTGATGCAGGTAGTAAGTAACCTGTCCAAAATCCCACAGTGGCAAAGCCAGGGTTTGGGCTTACCCCTCCTTTGTCAATGCCCATGCTTTTTCTCCTACATAATCCTCCCCGCTCATAGCTCCCTCTCCCTTATGTTAGGTAAGAAGTTTCTTTCTACTCAAATATGACCCCACAAAGCCACAAACATTAGCCCAGCCCACAACAGCTAAACACTCCACTCAACATATACACAAGTATTTGGTAAAGGTAAATAGTACTTTTGCTTCATATTTTCTTAAGGGGTACTTAGATTTCTTTCTGGAGTTTTGTTGGTGTAAGGGTGGGTTTCCAAACAATATAATTTTCTTGGGCTTGCATAGTTGGGCCCCAGTGAAGATCCCTTTGCTGGTAGTCACAGAGAACTTCTACAGCTGTCTTTAACCCTAAATCTTGCAAATGCTTAGGAGGATTCTGGGCAAGTATAATGGGAAAGCCAAAGAGAACAAATATTTAATTAATACCTACTGTGTGCCAGGTATTTAACACAGTCACAACATTGACACCTGGATGGGACAGATGAGGAAATGAATGAAGGTCACAGTGATCTGGTTTTGATTCTGACCCAACATTGTTGAAAGCCAAAGCCCATACTTTCTCCAGTTGTGTGCTGACAAAGATCCCAGGCAGGGGAACACTGAGACCCTTGGCCCAGAACATAAGCAAAGAAGTACGTTTTCAAAGCCATAGAAGCCACCTCAGGTAAATATGGCTGCTTATCCACACTCACAGTGGCCAGATGGTAATTAAGCACTGAACAGAAGGGGTTGCATTTCCTCAGATTCAGAGAATACTCCCAACATTGTTTGCATCTCAGAAAATAGCAGCTTCCTCCAAAGAAGCTTTAGGTCTATCAGAACCCACTCTTGTACTTTTCCTCAACCTCAAGGGTCTCCACATTTATTATGCTCCAGAGTAGATCTTAGAATCCTACCATATCAGCCACCAACTTTATTTCAGTCTAGGGTTTCTTCTCTCAATATCTGGGACCTGAACATTAAAATCCATTACAATATGATGGTTGTGTCTGATAGTGGTATTATTAGATTTTTAAGGATATCTTCTAAATTTTCTATTGCTTATGATGAAGTGTTTTTTTTTTTAAGAACTATTATAACATTCCAAGGTTTACATTTCCATTTTATATATAGATAAAAATAAGCTTTCTCAGATTAAGTGTAAGTTTAAAGTCATTTTGGAGGTTTCCTGGTAAGCCAACTGACTTGGCTCCTTGCAGGACAGAGAGTGGTTGTAACCAGCGACTGGTCCTCATCCAGCCAAGATGCACAGACACAGATATCCACCAATTACACAGGTGGACAAGTTTGATTTCCAGAGCACTTATCAGTCTAGAGTTACAGCTGCTGGTTGGGTATCTGGTCATGAATAGAGCTTTTCAGACACCAGGGACATTCTTCGCTGTCTCGTCAGCATGACTGTCAAGGCTTTCAAGGCCTTTGATCAAAATCTTAGTCTTGACTCACATTCATACGCATTTTGAAATCTACATTGTGACCTACCTTTACCCTTAGGTAAAGACACCTTAGGTGTCTATTCGGGGTGTCTATTCTTCCCTCATCGTATTTTTGGCCTCATTTTTCTTTTCAGACTCCGATACAGAATACTTCTTTCCTAAATTGACTGTTGGCATCCCTCAACTCTGACCTGATCCTTTCTTCTAATGTTAACTCATCCTTCCTGGTCCAACAGACACAGCCCAAGAGAGGAAGCTGAGCAGCATCAAGGCTCCTGATGAAGTTCCAAGTGTTCTAAGTTCTAAACAGCAGTGGGGCGGCTAGGTGATTCCTATTCAGAAGTCCATGTAGGTAGCCTCTGGGACATTTGACTTCTGGAAGCAGAGCTCCAGATGGAGATCAGGACTGGTGTCAGGGTCAGGGCTTCAATTCCCAGCTGAGAACTGAGGAGAAGTCAGATAATTGGAACAGGAACATGGAATAGTAGGCAAAGCAGGAAAGTGGTCTCATGAACATGCTTAGAGCAGAGTTGACAGGAAAGGTTAGGTTTGGAAACTTGGACCTTGAGATAAAAAATGGCTTCTGTTATAGAGGATGTGAGAAATGATTAAAAGAACAACACAGGAGCCAGTGGTCATTGTTGGAGTACCACAGCCATGGATGCCCATCAGGGACAGTGATGTGATGAATCTCAATGGGAATAGTGGCTGCTTAAGTAGGCTGTCCTCGTGTTGTTATTGGGTGAGCTAGGTCTGAAGGACAGGGTATCAGTACATCCAAACATGAATTGTTGAGTCAGGGAACCCAGGCGGCACTGACAGGGCCTGGGGTAGGGAATGAAGAAAGGTGTGCTATGAAATCACCTCATAAATATTTCTTCTCTGGAGATTTTGTGAGAAGTGGTGGAGTAGACTGGAAAGCACATGGATATTTGGGTCAGGTAGCTTTGGATTAAAACATGGCTCTGTCACTTTCTACTTGGATGACTTTGGCCAAGCCACTGTGTGATGGATTAACTAATGTTTAACTTGTAACACCCAACTGAACTGAATCAGTGTGGTTCTGGGTATGGAAGGCCCACCTGAGGATTGTTGTCAACAGCATAAAAAGAGAACTGGAGGGGAAGATGGTGTGCTGTTGATTCTCCTGGAGAAACTTGTCACGCTGGTTTTCCTGATATGAACTTGGGTGTTCTCGTCAGAGGAGTTCAGGTCTCCGCTGTCACTGAGGATGACCACGGTTCTCTTTGGGGAAGCTCTGGTCCTTACCTTAAGCATCGCTTCCTGGCTCCAGTGCAGATCCCTCAGCCTGCTGGCACAGATCCTTCATCCCGCTGGCGCGGACTTTCTAGCTTCCACTACTGACCTTTGGGCCTTCCCAGTGCAGATCCTTGATACAGACTTGCGTGAGACATTGTCATGGGCTCTAGGCCTCCAGTTGGACTCATGGAGGACATTGCCATGGGCTCAGGTCTTCAGCTGGACTTGTGCAGGACATTGCCATGGGATCCAGGCCCTCAGCTGGATTCTTTGGGTCTGTAGTTTTTGGACAGATTCCCTGCAATCTTTTGCATTTGACTCTTTGGGTGAATATTGTAAAATAATCCTGTAAATTATGTGTCCTGTATTAAATCTTTTCCCTTGTAAACCCTGACTACAAACACTGGAACTCCGAGTCTGTTTTCCCATTTGTAAAATGAGGATGATGAGGCACATCTTTCTTGGTTGACAAAGGGAACAGATGAGATGGTATTTACAAAGCATCTAGTACCCCTAATAGGCCCTCAGTAGATGGTAGTTTCCCTTTTATGGTGAGTGCCCTTCTGCTAATGAGCCACATCCCCAGGGGCAAGCATTCCCTCAACATCTGAGGAGGAAGATACCCCAAAGAGGGAAAGCAGGGTTGATTGAGCTCCTTACCAATACTACACAAAAATATTTGTTCAATCTAAGGAAATCAGAAAATAAGTGAAAAATATAAAGCAAACATTCATATTTCTACCATCCCAAGTTATTAACATCTTTTTGTGTCTTTCAAGATTAGATATACATATGTATGCAATTTTAGAAAATAGGATTATACTACATTTTCTGTCTTGTAAGCTGCCTTTTCATTCCTCAACACACTATGACTATTTTTGTTTTCCACTCAGTACATAATCTCAGATTTAATCTCTATAATAGCCCAGTTAATAGTCCACATTTTAGCTAACAGATCTTTTGTTGTTTACAATTTGGTGCTATAATGATCATCCCTTATGGCTAAGTTTGATACCTTTAATTTTTCTGGGAGTGAAGTTAATACAAATTGTTATTGCTGAGTCCACTTAGGAAGGGATTTCAAACTATTTCAGTAAAATCTGAGAAAGAATTCAAAGAAAATAATCCCAGCCATTAAATCACCTCTCTCTAATTTCCCATGTGTATTTTTTCAGTCTAAAAGTCATGGAAGACAGCTGCTTCTGTCTTTTATGAAAGAGCTTTCAATATAGATTTTTTAAAATTAAAGATTGTGCCTTTGTTGCTTTAAAAAAGCAAGCTCATTAGAGAAAAGTTTACAAAGACGAAACAAAAAGGGAAGAGAAAAAATTCACTGTTTTATATTTTGCTTTCTTTCCTTCTAGCCTTTATTTCTACTTTAAAATTTGTGAATACTGCGGTGTAGCTGTGCTCACTTTGTGTGTACACTAGGCGCCTCAGCGTTACTCCAGGTTTTTCTAAACTCATCTGAAACAGAACCTGAATGACTGCACTCAGCATAGCTTCTGACAGTGGTGCCTCCTGTAAGCTTTGGTCAAGGCCCAATCCTCTCTTCTTTCCCAGCTCCTGAATCCGCGTGGCAAAGTCACTAGCCTCCCTTTTTACACTAGGATCGCCTCAAACAGATTTTTATCTTCATTTTATTCATCTTTATTTACTTTGTTTATTCTAATCTTTCTCTCCCAGGGGTTTTACCTCTGCCTTCCAGACCTAAAAGCACACATAGGGCCCTGTAGGAGGTGACGTGGCCACGAGCATGGACAACCCTCCCCTCCCCGGGCCTCAGATCTACATAGGTGCGGCCTCCAGAGCCACCACACTGTGGTTCCCTCAAAGGCAGATGAACCTGCATGCAGCATGGGTTGCACACATCAGGAGCAAACACAGCAGGCCAGGATGGGGAGCAGAGCTGGGCCAGGATGGTGGGCGTCCTGTACAGGCCAATGACCTGGTCTTTCAGAACGATGCTCTCTTAATAGTTGCCCAACCTTCAACTGGAGGAGAGCTGGGTGCTGCATGGGAAAAGGAGCCAGGAAGACTGCAGGCTCCGCACTCCTCCTTCTTTATTGCCTTGAACAGCTCGATTCCTGGCCCTGAATTTGCACACTGCACCCAGCAACCCCGAGGCCTGGGAGGCAGCATAGACACCATCTCTCGTCATTTCCGTGCTTCAGGGAGTTTTGCTCCCTGCCAAGAGGGCTCAACAGCTATTTTCTATAGTGTGACTCTGGCAAGTTCCTGAACTTTCCTGGACCAAGTCTCCTTCTCTGTAAGACAGTAAATAATAGTATCTACTTCAATGGGCTGGAAGGGTTCAAATGAATATATAAGTTATTAGAGACATCCCTGCCACAAAGTTATCATTGTATATATTATAATCGTGTACTACTGATAATAACAAAAACTATTATTATCATTTTCCTGTCATGCTTGCTCACAACAATTCTGGTAAAGATCATTTCTTCATCTCATTACATTTCCTGCAATGTTTTGTGCTCCTTACAGACTGGTATCCAGGGCACCAACCCAGCTGGCCTTCACCTAAATCCAGGTGTACAATAGACAGCCCTGAGTACAACAGACCGGCTCCAGCAGAACTAGGATGCGTGCGCGTGCACACGTGTGTGTCTGTAGGGGAACAGTCTGGTCACTCTACCCACAGAGTATCCCTGAGCAAAGGAGAAAACTCCATCTTTCATTGAGGATTGGAAGCCACTCAGAAAAATAGTGGCTTTGGGGGAACTAGTGACTTGCCGGGGTGGGTAATCTCAGCAAGAGAAATCTGCAGAACCAGGAAAAGAAGGTAGAATTCTCCTTCCAACCAGGTGAATATGCCTGCTGGTATCCTAAGAAGTACATGTGGTGGGCGAGAGAGAATGTGTAGGGCTGGAGCCAGGCTGACCTGTCTCAGTCACTGCATGACCTTGAGTAGAGCCACTTCTCTGTGCCTCAGTGTTCTCATCTGGACAATGGTCATGTTGTGCTTATGAAAGACGGTGTTCTCTGTACAGTGTCGAGCAGGTACTACCCCATACTGTGACTTCCTTTGGGTTCTCAAAGTGACAGTCAGAGAATGTGTCCCGACAGCACCCTTCATGTCCAGAGCCTAGCAAGGGATTGATGCCTTGGTGCTGGAAGGTTCCTTAAACCTTACATTTGCTGAATGTAAGAGCCAGGGAATCCCAGAACATACAATCATAGTAATACTGTCTCATATTTAGTAAGCACACCTCCATATTTTTCCTAATACTTCATGTTAATTTCACATAATCATCTATCATCAATAATCCTGTGAAATATGCTAGGAATGACTCCCCCATTTTACAGATGTGGAACTGGGACTAGCAAGCAGAGGGTCTGGGATGATATCCCACAAGACCCCAAAGCTCATCGTTATTGGACCTAACTCACTGATCCCTTCATTTTCATACGGGGAGCTAGAAAATCACTCTGATAAATAGGTTTAAACACATAGAACCATGTAATTGGGAAATTTTATTCTAGGTAGTCTAATGCCTAGGAAATAAATCAGCCTCTTAAGTTTTATATCACAGTACAGTCAAACTGTTTAATAATTATTGCCAAAGAACAGTATAATGCGGTGCTAAAAATGAGTAATTGAAAAGCCCATCAAGGCAGATGAGGCATCTTCTCACTGAATTGCTGTTGAATACTTCACATAATTATTTCATTCAGATTTATGATCAGCTCAGCAAAATGCATGCCTCTCCCTCCTGCTCTGCCTGAGTAGCTCAGAAGGCCTTTGAATACCACACGAACACCTTCAGGGATGGATAAACCAATGTCTCTTACACATGAATGGGGCTTGAAAGGGTTGGAGTTCCTTTAGGATGGGAAAAAGGAGTAAAAACTACCATCAGTTACTGTGGCCCCTCCATGTCTCACTCACTGAGGGCTTGTATGCATTAATCTTGCTGGGGCCTTTAAAATACATAACAGCCCGGAGAAGGAACTGCTACAGGACTGTATTTCCATCTCACAGAAGAAATACCAGAGAAATACTGAAACTTGATCAGATTCTCAAAGCTCATCCTGAACTCACACCCAACACTTGGAGTCCAAACTGGTGGCCTTGCCACTGTATCATCAGCCTCCACAAGGACCCTCTGCAGGCAGAGAAGGCTTTGCATTTTGGAAAGAGACATCTCAGAAGGACAGATGCAGAAGAAAACGGATCCCAGCCAGATTTTATTAGTAGGTCTGGCTCCTTAAACCTTTGAGTTGTTGATGCTTCTGGCCCCACCTCATTCCTTCATTTCTTCCTATGTCAGCAAGTCCTGGTACAGAGGAATCCAGGCCTGTCTCCCCCAGACATGCAGTTTCCCATGGATCAGGCCTCCCCACCCGGCCCAGATCAGCCAGATGAGCCAAGGCTGCAGGCTTTAGCAGAGCACGAGCTTATCATCTTGCCTCTCCCCAGAGCCTGAGAGTCTGAGTCCTTGACAAACTCAGTTCACTGGCAAGTGTGGACAGATGATTGTCTACATGAGACAAAAACCTTTGTTTCTGGTCAGAACAGCTAAAAATGGGGAAAAATGGGGAGGGGGTTGGAGAAAAGGTGACGCTATCTCACAGGCAGGAAAAACAGTATATTTTTATAATGCATTTAGAAGATTATAAATATAAGAAGGAACTGTCCTCCTCCTCTTCCCTGCCCTAGCACACAATAAGAGAGAAGTTTCCAGAAGACCAACTGATCTTTCTTTCCCCAGGCCCCAATCTCCTTCTCCCTAACCCTGATGCTTGGCTATACTCTGCTAAGTCAGCAGACATGGGCACAGCATCACAAATGCTCACACCCCCCTTTTCCCTCCCATCTTCCCCTGGAGATGAGCTAAGGTCCTGCTCAGGGTTATCTCGGAAAAGGTTTACACAGCCTCTTGGATGTCTTTTTTCTCCAGAACATAAAAGCATATCATATTTCCCTCTCGTTTTAGAATGAAGATGGTAGACATCATGCACAGCTGTACATCTTACTGGATATGGTCCACATCTGTGAACTTCACACCCTGGGGCAGTGCCAAACTTTGATCTCACTATATTTCAACACTAAGAATCTCTCTCAAAGTGATGGGTTTATGGTCGTTCTCAATGACTATTTGTCAAACACACTCAAGGATATTGAGCACTTGAGAAAACAGATCAAATATGTGAGAAGACATTTTGTCTTTGTGCTCCTGAAGCAGTGGGGGGGGGTGGGGGATATTGATGAAATCATGCAGAAAATGGTGCATTTCCCTGTGCTGTATTGAAGCGAATGAGCTAGAGCTGCTGGCAGAGAGCTGGGAGCCGCTCGTGCCTCGCTGAGGAGCAGGGACATGTGATGGATGACAGGAGGAAGCTCTTTCGGATAATTACTAGAAGCTGGAGAAACAGCTGTTGTGCTGTCGATGCAGTGCACTGCAGGACACAGTGTCCTGAAGGAAGGGGGCGGGGAGGACAAAGGGAGAGAGAGAAACACGCAAAGAATAATGGCTTCTGTGGTCTCTGGTCATGGAAGCTGGGTCGGCAGGGTTTACAGTTGTTTCCCTCCAACCCTCAGGGCACCCCTCTGAGGGCCTCTGGTTCCCCGACGCTGTCCCTCTTCTCGTGGCTGCACTCCGCCTTGCTGCACACCATACCCACCCAGACGCCAGTACATCTCACTGCCCTTGATCTCTGCCTGTCCAGGACTTTTTTTCTTTTTTGTGTGTGGGTACCGGGGGTCGAACTCAGGACCTTGCGCGCCATCAGGTGCCCGTGCCGCTGAGCAATATCACCAGCCATTTTTTTCCTTTATGTGGGTACTGGGAGTCGAACTCAGGACCTCGCGCTTGCCAGGCAGGTGCTTATGCCGCTGAGCCATCTCACCGGCCCTCTCCAGGACTTCTTAACCCCAGTATAAGAACCAGGGTGATGCCAACCCCATCCCCAGGCCAGCTGACTCCTTTTAGCCAGCACCTAGCACTGTCACAAGATGAGGTTCAAGGAGGTCCCCCAAGGAGGAAACGGGGAATTCAGCTTCCCCTTCCCCCACAGAGTAGGTTGCTTGGGTCAGTGAGAGGCATAGGTCCATTTATTAGGTGGAGTTGGAGTCTGGAGCGGGGGAAGGAGAAAGATATACGCAAGACCTTGGAGGTATTATTTAAGATGGGTGTTCTAAGATGTCCTGCTTAAAAACATTCTATACCACCCTCTGGAATCTGTTTCTTCATCTTAGGGCCAGATTACTGCCCTTTAACTTATCAACTGGGTTAATTTATGGCCTTATTATCTTTAAGGGATTTAGGTGGATGGGTCTGGAAGAAAAATAAATAAACAAGCCTAGGAAGTAAAGATATGGATAACCCTGGGAGACTTTGATCCTGCTGAGAACTCCAGTGTCCTTTCTCTGTTTTATCTACTATCCATTTTATTCCTTCTGCCCTACCTCAGCATTGGGCCTGACACATCATCTGTACTTAAGCAGTACTTGTGGAATGATAAATGAACTCATTAAAATCAAAGAAGTACAAGAACTCCTTCTTTAAAGAAGAGGAGACCAACTCATGCAGGCCAGGTCGCTGGCCTGTGGTGGCAGAATTGCTGTAAGAGGAGGACTAGAGCATGACCCTCAGGGGCAGAGCCCTGTCTGTTTTGTTCCACTGTTTCCAGTGCCTGGACTTGGGCCTAACAAGGAACAGGAGCTCAGTACATGTTTACTGAATAAATGCAGCACAGAGTCTCCCAATCTTGCCACCAGCACTGCTTCTGCCACTGTCTGCATGCCTTTTCCCAAAGTCATTTCTCTCTAGATCTCAATTTCCTAAAGTGGGGAGGATGGCTTCAAGAAGATTCCTTCCATTCCTACTCATAGCCAATTGCCCAGACATACCTGTTTTATCACCGTGAAGTTATTATGCCAGGACTGTCCGTGCAGAGCAATGTCCTCACATCTGCCGGGAGGCCTCTACGTGGCTCCTTCCAGTCTTTTTCCATCCTGCTCATCTTTCCCTGTTTCCTGCCCATCTTTGCTTTCTGTCTCCTTTGGCAAGTGCTCCCTGAAGGTAGGCTATGATATACGAGAGGTGGACCCCATCTCCCAATCAGCTCTTCTCCAAAGAGCAGATCTACAGCTGAGAAAATGTGGTTATGAGCTTATCGTCCTCCTAAACCCAACTCCCAGGGAAAGCCTCACTTTGTCGAGGTAGTTGCCACACATAGAGAGTTAATGTGTTTGTATGCACGTGGCACTTCATTGATATTATCATTTAAGTTTCACCTCTGAATGCCTGTCGGTTTTACCTTCACAATATTTTTATCCCACATGCTCACACACCAAAACTCAATAAACCACTGCAGCAACTTTCTAACTTATCTCTCTGCTTCTATCCTTAGCCCCTACAATCCAATCTTCCTGCAGAAGCCAGAGTGCACAGTTAAAATAACACGTCGAATCATGCTACTATCCTGTTTAAGACTTCCAATGGCTTTCAATAGCATTTACAATCCAAACTTTACAAAATCAGCCCGCACTCCCCGCCTGATCTGGTCCCTGTCAAATCCTTGGACACCATCTCCTGTCACTGTTTCATCCTCCAAGCTCCAGTCCCTTAGAACCACAGGGCTCCCTTTGCCCAGACCCTTGGTGGTTCACTTTGGTTGTCTCCATCCAACATTATCCTGTCCGCAAACCTTAAGGAATCAGGAAGAAGAGCAGGAGTGAGGAACAATTTCATATGTGCTCAAGGCTTTTGTGGCAGCTGGTTTCCCAGTGGAAGAACATGACCCTGCTTTTTAGCTTTGCTCTTCACCTTTGGTTTCTTAGGATGCAGGCAGCTGAAGCAACTTCAGGCATTTTTTAAATAGAGTCAAATTTATGTGCATAATGTGGGTAAAGAACCAAATATATTGCCTTCTCTCTGTTGAATGATTTCAATCATTCATGACTTGAATTTTTGGTCAGCGAACAGATGGGCAGGAGCTAGAGTTTATTAAGCTGCATGTCAGCTTTTAAACATGATTTTGTTGAATCAGCAGGACAATCCTCAGAAACAGGTATAATGATCCCCATTTTACATGGGAGGAATCTGAGGGGCAGGCAAGGTAAGTGATGTCCTGAGGAGCACACAGCTGCTAACGGACACAGCCAAGATTCTGCCCAGAGCTGTCTGATCCCAAACCTCGGGCTCCTCCTTCTGCCATGGCACCTGTCTCCGGTAAGCACATCCCTTCTTCCCAGCACGATCTCAAAATCAACAATGTACGGGTGAGTAAAGATTAAGACATAAAAGTGAGCAAAGGTTGTTTTTGCAAAGCTCTTCTGAATCATCTATTTACCTGTGCTAATTGTAATATTTCAGCAACAAGTTGTTCTTAAACATTCATTAAATTGAATCCCCTAAGGGACTGCACTTGGGAGCTCAGTTGGTTAGTATTCTGAATTCTTAAACATATTTAAAAATAACCAAATGTCTTTTCTCCCAAAGCATTCTATCGTATAGATTGGTAACCAATTCAGAATGACACTGTGCTCAATTAATGCTTTTCTGCTTTTTCCTTTTATTCTCCCAAATCATAAGGTCAAACTTCAACAGTGTCACCTACTGAGTCCCCTGCTGGGCTCGCTCTCTCTGGATCTGTGTTGCCAAGAGAACAATCCTGCTTTCAACAATAGAAACAACAGTCAAGGCCTGCACAAAAGATTTAAGGACAATAGGACATGTGGGAGAGTTAATTAGGCTCCCAGTTCCTTTGTTCTTTACAAAGAAAAGGCGATGGGTGGTCAGTGAACTTTAAAGACAAGCCATTGAATTGTGCACAGAGAAATGGGTTTCTTGATGGGATGCAGTGAATGTCCTCTCAAAACTGTTTCATTTATATCAGAAGTATCTATACCGTTCATCCTTGGGGGAAGAAGCCAGCACTAGAGTGGGAATAAGGAGACACAGGTATGGGTGGTGGGACCTAAGCCCTGTGGCAACTTGGGGGAGTGGCTTGACCTTTCCAGGCCTTGATTTTCTAAAAGTAAAAGTGACTTTGGAGGTGATGGTGCACACCTGTTATCCAAGCAGTCTGGGAGACTAGCAATTTAGCAAACAAAGAGTGGAAATGCGGGTTGTAGCTCATTTTGAATGTCTTGGGTTTAATCTTCAGTACTGAAAAAAAGAAAAAAGAAGAGAAGAAAAAGAAGACAATGATGAAGAAGACGATGATGATGATAACTCAAGGGCACTAATATTCCCAGCAGTTCTAAAATATGGTTCTGCTGTCAGACTCAACTTGTTTGGGAAGTGCCGCACACACCAGGGATTGGATCCCAATGCTTTGGGTCTTTCCCCCTTTTCCTCTCAAGCTGTCCACATTTGGGAAGGTTACAGCATCTACACTGATGATCCACACACACCCTCAGCCCTGACCTCTGTGACACTTGCTCTCTGGTCTCTGAGGCTACCCTGGGCCTTGTCCATAATAGAACTGCTGCATCTTTGAACTCTTGGGAGGTGGGGGAATAGACAATGAACCCTTAATCGATGAGATTTCTTTCTAAACACAATTCCCACTTTTGAGTCATTCATTCAACGAATGCTCATTGGTTGCTTGTAGCGTACCAGGTATGACGGCATATATAGAGGTAAATGAAACAAAACTGGAACCTACAGTCCTGGGGCTTCTAGTTGGCCAGGGGAATCTGATATTAAATACCTTTAGGCAGATGGTTAGACATTAGCAGGCCTGAGGAATGGGGGGGCAGTTAATTAAAGACTTCAATGTATATAATATATTTATAATCATTTGTTAGGTCTCAGACCTAAAATGATCTCAGAGAGCACAGAGACATCTCAAGGTCACTGACTTCACCTGGCCATCAAACTTCAGAACAAGGCGCACGACACTCCTGGCTGCCACTGCCTCCAGCCCAGTGATACCAAGAAGGGAAGGCGCCCGTGCCGCTGAGCGATATCACCGGCCCTTTTTTTGTATGTGGGTTCCGGGAGTCGAACTCGGGCCCTCGCGCTTGCCGGGCAGGCGCTTAAGCCGCTGAGCCATCTCACCGGCCATTGACTAAATTCTTCATCAGGGGCACAAAGAATGGAAGACCAAGGAAGTGAGGGGCTGGTTCCTCACTGCATCAGGACTCGCTTCCCAATAATAATAATCATTGTTTTAAAGGTAAGACATATAGAAATGTATAAAGGAGAAAATGAACTGTGGCTGGGCACAGTCATGCATGTCTGTAATCCCAGCACTCTGGGAGGCTGAGACAGGAGAATCATAACTTTACAAGTTCAAGCCCAGCTTGAGCAACTTAGCAATTTAGGGAGACACTGTCTCAAAATAAAAAATAAAAAAAAGGGCTGGGGATGTAGCTCAGTATGAATGATTTGCATGCAATCCCCACTACAGCTAGCTAGCTAGCTAGAAAGAAAGAATTGTGCCCATGATTCTACCTCCCAAATAAAACTACTATTTAACTTGTTGGATTTTATTATCTTACTATTATGTAACTTTGTTTATTCCTCTTAATATCTCAGTGATTTCCATACATATAGCTCTACTGAATCTTTTAAAATGATTGCCTAATATGTTCCAGATACTTTCGATACATTTCACTCACATCAGCTCCCTTCACTCTCACCATAGCACTGTGAGTTAGTACCACAATTACCCCATTTTATAGGTAAGGAAACTGAGCACCAGGAAGTTTCTCAGAGAGCTCATAGAACAGCTGGTAAGTGGCAGAGCCAAAATCCAAACCCAGACTGTAGAACTTCAGAATTTTAGCTCCCATCTACTGCGCCTATTACTCCATTGCCAAAATGCACTATCATTTGTTTTAATTAATCCTAGGTGATGGATGTTTAGATGAATTACCCTTCTCTTTTTGCTATAACAATCAAGGCTGCAATCAACATCCTTATACCTACAGCAGCCTTTGCTTGTCTGAATCTGCAGATTGGATTAATTCTTAGAAGAGGAATTTTAGAATTAGAGGCCGTGAACATTTAAAATTATGATACACAGTGCCAAACTGCCATAAATTTTGGATTAATTTACACTCCTACCAAGTGCATATGAGAAAGATCATCATTCTCTTCTCAACCCTTGGCATCACCAAAATCTGCTCTGGCAATGGTCACTATGACCTCCTCACTGCCAAACCTGACAGCTCTTTACAGCCTGGTCCTGTAGTCAGGCCTCCCTGGAACCTCTTCCTGGGGTTCCCTCTGGGCTCTTTCGTCTCCTGTTTCCTTGGCATCTGAAATCTCTTAGCCAACAGGCATTCCCTCCCTCCATTTTTGCTAAGAGGACCCCAGTTCTGTTTAGGGCTTAAAGTATCCAACCCCAGAGATTGAATTATAAATGGTCTACCAATCAGGGCCATCCTGTCCCCCGTCCTGGAGCTACAGTTGACCACGTGACCCAGTTCTGGCCAATGAGATGAAAGAGGAAGTTGGTCAGGAGGCTTCCAGGATTTCCCTCTCTGATGAAAGGATAGAGGCCTGTGAGGAGAGTATCACCCCTCTCACCCTCGCCTAGTCTTGTCCCTCCTCTTTGGAGCACTGCTGGGGAAAGTGAGATGGTTTGATCTAGTGCCACCATGTTCTGAGCAGGATTAGCAAGAACAGTCATTGTATGGGCCAGGAGCGAAAGGCCCAGAGACTCTCAGCTATCAATCCAGGGACCTGACATTACGTGGGCTGCAGAAAGAGCACCAAGGCCGACTCTCATTTCTAGATTCCTACTTACCATAACAGAGGAAGCTCTGATAAAGACCCTGGCCGGATTTTATTTTCTATGGCCAAATACCTCGTAACAGCCACTTAATGGTTATCTTATCCTAATATTTTACCTTCATGCTGTCAATCCAGATCCCTCTCTGGAGCATCAGAAAATAATAATGACAAATAGGTTATTATTACATTCTAGTTCAGAACTAGCTGTTTTAACACCCCCCCCACACACACACACTTAAACATCACTACTACTCTGAGGTAAGTGCAATTATTATTATTATGGGGGGGGATACTGGGACTAGAACCCATGGCCTTTGCACTAAGCTACATCTCTAGTTTTTCTTTTTTTTTTTTTTTAAGTACATGTTTAGGATACATAGTATTTACATTCAGTTTGGGGGTTTGATACATATACCTATTGCATCTTGATGATTTTACCCACCCCTCTCCAGGTCCCTTCCCACCTACCAGGCCTTTTTTGTTTTTTGTTTTTGGTTTGTTTGTTTGTTTTGTTTTTTGAGACAAGGTCTCCCTAAGTTGCCCAGTTGCCCAGGTTGGGCTAAAAGTTGCAATCGTCTTGCCTCAGCCTACTGGAGTGCTGGGATTATAGGTGTGCACCATCCCCCACCTTGGGAAATACAATTGTTAGCTCCACTTTATTAATGAGGAAACTGAGACACAGAAGGATTAAGTAACTTGCCCATGGTCATAAATCTTCTAAGTGGCTGAACTAGAATTCAAACCATGGCAAGCTGGTTTCAGAGTCCATATGCCCAAGGATGATGTGCCTGCTAGCTACTAAATGACTAAGGGGACATTGGATTCTGCAGGTTCTACTGGAGCTCATCCTCCTCCTTCAGGATAGGCTCAACTTCCTCCTTTCCCACTCCCCATCTTTGTCAAGACAGAAACCTGGGGTCTCCTTACACCTGTGCTTCTCTTTTCTCCATCACCATGCTGATGATTCTACCTCTGACCATATTCCAAATTATCCTACTGTCCCCAGCTTACATTAAATATTTACACTGCTGGTTGCTATTACCAGGCTCTTCAAGACTGAGCTGCTTCTGCTGGTCTTGTGTTTTACTTCGTTAAACCTCCAGCCCACTGGGCTTGACTGGTCCACTGGCTCACCCTTAGCCTTTGGCAGCCTTTGGAGATACTGTCCTCTCTGCATTGGAGGCTCTGTATCATATATTCCCCAATTAATTCTTTTACAACTTGGTCCAAGTGTTACGTCCACCCAGAGGCTTTCTCTGGTTCTCCCAACTGTACAAATTGTTTCCCTAGCATGCTCCAAGGCTCTCCATTGCAGCCCATATCATTTACCAATTTAATCATTTTAATCAGTTTAATCACCTGCTTCTCTCCCCTATTAACCCCACCTTCCCAAACCAGGTATAAACTTCTCAGGGGAAGGACACAGTATCTTAAACTCAGTCCTTTCCCTTTCCCCAGTCCCTGTCCTTCCTTTGTTCCCTATCTCACTTACTGGTATCACTAAACTAGAAATTTCCATGTCACCTCTAAATCCCACAAGACAACTTCTACCTCTGAAATGTTTCAATCTGTCCTCTCCTTTCTGTTTCCAAGTGACAATTCGGATGCTTCAAAACGTTGGGCTCGATGGTTATTGCATTTGGAACCTAGTAAGGGCTTTCTGCAGAGCTCAGAGGTGGAGCTGCTTGTCTGGAAGGTGGTTCAAATTGAATAGAGGCTCTATGGCCATTTGTAGATTGAATATAAAAGCTATCCATGTACTGTAACACATCTGACCTTCTTTACTCACAAATTAGCAGTAAGACCCAAGTACTGTACTCTAAATAGCATCCGGACCTAGATGACTTCCTAAGAAAAAAAATTAAAAGAATTGTTCAATAGACTGGAACAGCCTTCTTAAAATGAAGCAGAGAATCAGTGATTAATTAAGCAAGTGATCAATAAAATATAACACAGCGTTCAACAAAAATGAGCTGCTATTAAAAATAGTCTGTGACTTGTGAGTCTGATCAATACATTACAAGGATGTAACAAGTATAAAAACATAAGGAGCCAGGGATATAGCTCAGCAGCACAGCGCCTGCCTGGCAAGCGCAAGGTCATGAGTTCGATTCCCGGTACAAAAAAAAAAAAACACAAAACCACAAGGATCCTATACATACTTAGTTGATATACTGCACCCATTATCAACATGCTTAGCTAGTCCTAGTGAGCCTAACAATTTTCGCAATTGCTAAATAGCAAGAGTTTGGGTGAAGGTCTTCCATTCAAGTATCCAATTGGAAAGGCAGAGTGCCCTTATGAAATATGCCTCCACTAGGGGTTAAGTGCCCTGCTACTTCCTGGCTTGGTAACCTTAGCAAGTTACTCAACCTCTGATTCTTCATCTGTAAAATCTGGATAAGAACCCAGGTCTGTCTCCTTCACAGGGCTGTGGAGAAACTCAAATGAGAGGATGGATACAAACACGATTTAAGCCCAAGTAAGTTCTCTTAAAAATATAAGGTGCACTTTGCAAAAGGTCAATCCATCTTTAAAACAAGCAAGAGAAGAGAAGCCGTATTCTCAGCTTGCAAAGCAATAATAATGATAGTTAATTTTAATATCCTTTAGTTAATGTTTGGTCTAGAAACAATGATTTTAATTAAAAGGATAAAATACTTTGACACTGACTTTTTATTTATTTATTTTTTATTTTTACGTTTTGTGGGTACCGGGGGTCGACCTCAGGACCTCGCGCGCCAGCAGGCGCCCGTGCCGCTGAGCGATATCACCGGCCCCTTTTTCGTATGTGGGTTCTGGGAGTCAAACTCGGGCCCTCGCGCTTGCCAGGCAGGCGCTTACGCCGCTGAGCCATCTCACCAGCCCGACACTGACTTTTTAAATCAATGTGATTTATATTTTGTTATTGGGCTGCCCCTATTAATGAAGGTGTTGAATTTTTTTTTTTCTTTTTGGTACTGGGAATCGAACTCAGGGCCTCGCACTTGCCAGGCAGGCACTGTGCCACTGAGCTATATCCCCAGTCCAAAGGTGTTGATTTAAAAAAAAATTGAGTTTCTTTTTGTGACCTCCATTACTTTTGACTCAATGAAAATGATTACAAAGCAATGGTATTATTTGAGGACCTCAACCATTTTCACCTGGTCATTTTTTCAGTCTCAAAAAAAAAGGGGGTATACAATATTTTCCTTAGTAATTAACACTTCTGTAGAATAAAATTAAATTTCTCATCTGAACATAAGAAAATGCAACAAATGCCAGGAGGGCCATTACCAATGGAAATGGTTCTGACAACAGCCCTGAACATACAAGTCTCCCTCGGTATTTATCAATCCCTAGGTATCTGTGAAGAGGATCAAAAGTGGCTCTGCAAAGTTGCAATGCCCTGGGTATATCTTGGAAGGAAGAGTCCTGATTGGCTGTCTGCTTTGCACATATATACAAGTCCCACCCGCCAAATGCAGCGTCTGACACTCAGTAGGTGTTAGAGAAGGGCTGCCTGAATTTAAATGAAAAAATGGCACATTATCTTCTGCACGTAAAAGCAATTGTGTGAGTTAACACCAATCTTCCTGACTTTCCCTATGTTCATCCCCAAAGCCCTACTAAAATGATCATCTTAAAATTCTATTTTGAAAGTATTAATTTTATATTAAGCCAGACGGGAGCTATCTCTTTGATCAGGAAAAAAAAGAAACCTACTCTGAGACTTGCTTTACAGCACTCATTAGCAATAAATGAATATGTTCAACTGGCTGCCAATCAAACTTAGAGAAAATATAGCTAATGCTTTAGTTACATGGCCCATTTTCAAATAAATGAGCAAATTATTATTTTGATAAAAATGTCCAACTTGGTGTATACACTTTTGCCTTCTTGCTGACATGTAGCTCACACAAAGGTTTCCATGTGACATATCAAAAATGTTTCGCCAGTTAGATCCTCTCATAGGTTCACATTCATTAAACTGCACAGACCATCGAATCTCCCTAGTGTTCTGTAAGCCACTTTGCCTCTTGATGGTTTGGTTAAACGGACTGTCTTAGAGGAGATCGCGTGTGAAAAGTGCTTAGAATTTAGTGTACCCATGAAGAGTAGACGCTGCTCTTATACCCACCAGGACAAGGAAATTCCTGAGGCATCAGTGGCAGGGTATCTGGGAACAGGATGCTTCTATCAGAGCCCACCACCACTCCTTGCCCCTCCTCTACCTTTCCCTTCTCTAAAGAATACAACAGAATCAGTCTCAAGATGGATTGACTTGGCCCTAGGAAATCAACTACCCAACCTTGTGTGGCCATCTGCATTTGAACTATGAGAAGGAAAGGCAGTTCTTGTTACTTTCAGGTTCCCAGCTGAAGTCCTGGCAGCATGGACCAGCTGAGGCAGATAAAGCCAAAGGAGACCCAGAGCCTGGGTACTGTCTGAGAGCTGTCACTATGACCTCAAACCCCTGCCACGCTGCACAGAGGCAGCACGACTTGATCCAAACAAGGGATTTGTTGCATAGTCAACACGGGTGTGCATTGAGATACCTCCAACAGTCTCTTGTTCTTTGGCAGTGGAAATGCAAAGGTTTTATTACTGAGCTTAAATTTACCCACAGTTATAAGTGTCAGTCAACCAAGTCTTTGGGTCTCAATTCAAAAATTACCAAAAATTTCAAGCACGCTTTTATCCCTCAATACAGCAATTCCATTTCTGGGTCATCATCTTAATGAACTTATTTAAAACATAAGGGAAAGGCTTTTCTGGCTGCTATATTTGAATGTACAGTACCTCAAAATTCCTGTGTTAAATGCCAGTGTGATAGTATTAAGAAATGAGGCCTGCAGGACATGATTAAGTCATGACAGTAGACCCTCATGAATGGGATTAGTGACCTTATAAAAGTGCTTGAGAGGGTGAGCTTGCCCCTGGTACCCTCTCAGCCATGTGAGGACACAGAATTCATCCTTTTGGGAGGGCAAAGGACAAGGCACCATCTTGGAAGCAGTATGCAGCCGTTCACAGACACTGATACCTACTGGTACCCAGAGCTTGTACTTCCAATCCACCAGAAATTTGGAGACAAACTGTTGTATATAATTTACCCAGTCTATGGTACAGTCATGTAGCACATCACGAATTTTCAGCCAGTGATGGACCACATATACACCATGGCAGACCTGTAAGAGTCTATCACTTAGGGACCCTATAGCTCATTCTGTGATCTTCAGGAGATGACGAAATCATCCAACAGCTCATTTCTCAGTGCCTAGCCCCATTATCATGTGACACCTAACTGGATTTTGTCACACCAGCAAAACAGATGAAGACACTGGTCCAAGATATTTCTTTGATTATTTATAGTAATGAAGGACAGGAAATCATCTTTGAACCACACTTCAAAGGGGAGAGGTTAAGTAGACTATTATGTGCCCTTTAAAATGATGTCTGCCCAGAATTCTGCTAAGATTTATTCTATAGATATATGTGTGTATGTTTGTACACATATACATATGTAACACACATGGTTGCAATAGGAAAAAAGGTAAAAAAAACAAAACAAAACAAAACTATGTGGCCATTAATGAGATTTTACATTTCACAAACTTGTTTAACTTTGTGACATATTTTTACGAGCATGTACTTTTAAAAACACTTTATTGGTACATATTTGCAGTACATAGCAATTACATTCATTGGGGGGAGTTGGTGAATGTCCATAACACACCTTAATTCTTTTTACTTGCCCTCCTTCCCCCTCTAGATCCCCAAAAGATCTATCTCCCTGAATCCTATTATCTATCCTTTTTCTTTTGCTCTTTAAATTTTACTTTGGGTTTCTCATATAATAGAAGTCATGTGATATTTAAGCATGGTTTATTTTACTTAACATTATCGATTCAAGGTGCATTCATTTTCCTATAAAGGACTCAAATTTATCCTTTATGGCAGAATTGTACCCCTTTGTGTATAAATACCACATTTTCTTTATTCAATCATCTGTTGATGGACATATAGGCCTCTTCCAAGATTTAGCTATTATGAGTTGTGCTGCTATAAACATGGATATGCACATATCACCATAATATGATGTCTTTAATTCTTCTGGGAAGATACCTAGAAGGGAAATAGCTAGGTCAAATGGAATTTCTGTTTTTAAGTTTTTGAGGAATAAGAGCATGTACTATTTTAATAATTAAACTAGTACTTTAAAAAAAACTATTTAAAGAGAAAAGTCACAAAGCTATATGAGAAAAAGCAGGGCTCTGACCTGTCCCTGCGAAATGTTCCCTTAGTGTGTGTCCCTTGGGTTACAGTTGAAGTTACGGCCAGTGTTCCTCCATATACTCCCAAGGACACAGCACGAAGGTACCCATGCCCGATGCCCAGACTCCGTACTTCCTCCCGGGCACCCGCTCAGCTCATCGGTCTTCCCCAGGGTCACAGACACAGCTCAGACCCTTTTCCTGCATTCCAGATGTCTCCGCCAACTGATCAGAACTGACACCGAAGACAAAACCTGCCACAGTTCCTTGAATCCAAGATACCATCAAATGTAAGAGGCATCAATGATGCAATAACAGCTTCTCTAGGGGAGAAGGTCTCCTACATTTCATGTGCATATCAATGGTAAGGTGCATTGTGACTTCAGAAATGCTACAATGGGAAGGCAGGGATTTTAGATGCTATCTTTGCTCTCCCTCGTCTGTGGTCACCTCTCCCTCCTTTTCCTGCTGATAGCTCCCATGCTTGCTGCACGCCCCCCCCCATTAAGAAGCTACAGCATGAACAGAAGTCAGAGGGCTGCGCCTGCTTAGTGCACCTGGCTGGAAAGTGAGGAAGAGCCAGGATTCAGAAGCCATTGGTGCAACATTAAAAAAATCAATACCATTCTTGTACACCAATAACAAACTCACCAAGAGAGAAAGTAGAGAAACAACACCTTTCACAATAATATCAAGAAAAATGAAGTACGTGGGAATTAACTTAACCAAGGAAGTGAAAGACCTTTGCACTGCAAACTACAGTACTCTGGAAAAGGAGATCAAAGAGAATATCAGAAAATGGAAAGATATTCCCTGTTCCAGGACAGGCAGAACTAATACAGTGAAAATGCCCATACTTTCAAAACTGTTATACAGATTTAATGCTATCCCAATCAAAATACCAACAGCATTGCTCACAGAGCTAGAGAAACCAATCCTAAAATTCATATGGAGCCAGAAGAGACTTAGAATAGCCAAAGCAATCCTGTACAAAAGCAAAGCAGGAGACATCACAATCCTGGATTTCAAGTTATAATACAAAGTTACAGTGATAAAAACAGCATAGTGTTGGGGGAAAAAAAAGACTTGTGGATCAATGAAACAGAATAGAAGATGCAAAACAACTCCAAGGACACTCAGCTACCTTATCTTTGACAAAGGGGCCACCTTCGATGGAGGAAAGACAGCCTCTTCAATAAATGGTGCTGGCAAAACTGGCTATCCATATGCCAGAGATTGAATTTGGACCCATATCTTTCAATATGCACTAAATTAAAATCAAGATGGATCAAAACAAAAATGAAAACAAAAAACAAAAAACAAAAATCTGCCAGAAGACAGAATAAATAAAACTCTTGAAGACATAGGTATAGGCAAAGACCTTATGAACAAAACGCCAGTTGCACAGGAAATATTACAAAGAATGAGCAACTGGGATGGCATCAAATTAAAAAGCTTTCACACAACAAAGGAAAACCACCAACAGCATGAAGAGACATTCCATAGAATGGGAAAAAATTTTGCCAGCTACTCCTTAGATGAAGGACTAACATCTAGAATATATAAAGAACTAAAAAAATCATCTCCCCCAAATTTAAAAACCTAATCCAAAAAAGGGCATCTGAAATGAACAAGCACTTTTCAGATAAAGAGGTACAAACTGCCAATAAATACATGAAAAATGCTCAACATCACTGGCCATTGGAGAAATGCAAATTAAAACCACACTGAGATTACATCTCGCTCCAAAAAGAATGGTTATCAGTATTAAGAAATCAACAAATAACAAATGCTGGTAAGGCTGTGGGGAGAAAGGAACCCTTCTCCACTGTTGGTGAGAGTGTAAATTGATCCAACCACTACGAAAGCAGTATGGAGATTCCTCAAAAACCAAAACTAGAGGATCCATTTGACCCAGCTATTCCCCTTCTATGTATCTTCCTGAAAGAGTTAAAGTCACATTTTGGTAATACCTGCATACCCATGTTTCTAGCAGCACAGTTCATCACAGCTAAATCTTGCAAGCAGCCCAGATGCCTATCAATAGATCAAAGGAAAGAAAATGTGATATTTATATACAATGGAGGTACTATTCTGCCATAAAGAAGGATAAACTTGGGGCATTTTTAGGTAAATGGTCGCACCTTGAGACCATAATCTTACGTGAAATATATCAGACACACAAGTTTAAATATTGCATTGTTTCTCTTGTGTGAGAAAGCAAAAGTGTAAATAAGGAGCAAAATGGAGGATAGATGGTAGGAAGTAGGAAGAACTTGTTCAAATGCGAAGGGGAAAAAGATGGTGGAGGGAGGAGGGAAGGAAGGCAAAAGGGATTAAAAAGAGAACTGAAAAAAAGGAAATAGAGCTTTCGTAAATGGGGAGGGGAAGGAGGGTTGGAAGGGGAGGGAAAGGGGGCAAAATAAAAAGAATTAAAATGTGTTATGTACAGGTACACATGCCCCCATGATAAATGCGATAGTTATGTACTTCAAACATGTAGTAATAACACTCAAAAAAAAAAGTCAGCAGCAGAAAAGGTAGGTCTGAGGCACAGGAGGACGTGTGTCTCCCACTGAGAGCTTTATCCAGCATAAACTTCCAATTTAGTGACAGTCAGAAGCTTGCAAAGAACCAGCCTTCTCGGGTTGCTATGCTCAATGCCCTGCTTTCTCTTAAACCCATAGCAACGGGAAGCGGGTTTGGCTTTCTCCTGTCTACACAACACGCAAGGGAAGAAACTCTCCATACGTTTGGGAATTATCGCTTGTGGGCTTGGGAAGTAAGCACCCTCTCTGAGTCTGTTCTCTACTCTCTAACAAGCTCATAGCACCTTCTCATGGCATTTGTGCAGGTTAGGGTTAAGGAAGACAGCAGGGTACCCCATGCTGAGCGTCGTACACACTGGGTATTCAGTAATTGCTGGCCATTATTCAGTATGGTGAGGAGTGCAAGATAAAACTGAGACTAATGCACCCTCAAAGGTGTGTGCTTGGCTTCAATGTAGCCTCAATCTGCAGACATACATAATTTTAAAAATTATTGGCATTTCAGAATTGTGGCCCATAATCTGTCTTTCCTGAGAATAAGTGTGCTAAAATTCTCTCTTTTTTTTTTTATGTGGGTACCGGAAGTTGACTTCAGGACCTCGCACTTGCCAGGTAGGCACTTTTCCTGCTGAGCAATATCACAGGCCCTTTTCTTCCTTTATGTGGGTTCCGGGAGTCGAACTCAGGACCTCGCGCTTGCCAGGCAGGTGCTTATGCCGCTGAGCTATTTCACCAGCCCTAAAATTCTCTTAAAAATGTGATACAGTGAACTATATTTACTCTAGTTGGGTCAATTGGTGGCTCAGGAGGAGGCAGTTTTTTTAAAAATAGCAGGAAAATGGCCTGAACAAAATTCCAGCAGATTCCAGAATGAAACCTGAGATGAGTACACCCCAGGAAGGTCCTATTCCATATCCAGGCAACACAGTATATGGAATTTTGGCAACTGCAGCCACAAATCCATCAGTGAGTCAGAGAATATGGGAAAACAATTGTCAAAAAGACCCCCCTTCTTTTCTTCAAAAATAGCCAAATTGCATTAATTTGCTGTCTTACTCAGAGAGTGGCTCTAAAAGGACTAATTATCACTCCCTTAGTAATAGAATCAGATTTTCTATTCCAGAACCCCAAGCTGGGATAAAACTTGGCCAAATGGAAGGAGACTGGTATGGCTTAGTTTTCCCGGTCTGTGTCCCGTGCCCACCCTCATGACTGAACAGGGTAGGAAGAATCTAGAGCGAAGGACTCTACCCAGTAACCAGTGCAGTCAGCCTCAGCATCTCAGGAGTTGTTAGCTTTTGTGAGGGCGGGGCTTCCGGCACTGCCTGCATCTTATTCGGAAGGAGGAAAAACCTGGGCGCAGGTGGAGTGAGGGGCATTAGCAATGTGGGAAGTGACCCGTGGAAGTTTGGGCTGCGGCTGGAAACACACCCCCAGAGAGGAGATGTAAGAAATATCAGAGTGCAGTCACTGGGGACCATTTTGTGTAGAGACAAGCGACACTGCGTCAGAAAGGCTAGATATGTAAGTAGACAGATTTAATATTTCATCACTAAGGAAAAGGGCATGAAATGTTGCCATCCCATTTGCTCAAATAAACACTTATTAATTAATTGACCAAGAACCAACCTTTGCGCAGGGCCTTAGGGGCTCCCGATGATGACAACACTCTGCCCTCTAGGGGACTGTAGTTAAAGGAGGAGGCAGGAGAGACAAAAAAAGGGAAATTTCCCCAAGGGAAATCAGAGGAAGCCTATGGTGCTGGGGTGGAGGAGGGGGGGACAGGAGCCTCTTCACAGAGAAACTAGCTTTAAGCAAGTCTTAAAATGTTTTGTCAGGCCAACAAATAATCTGGCTAATCATTGCCCCAACTTGGAGGGCTCCAGTTTGTGAATGAGGCATTTATGGAGAAAGGACTCCTTCCCTAGCATGCAGGATCAATGTGGTTTCACACATCTCCACAGGGAGAAAATGCTTAGCCCAACTAATCTACTCCAGGAGGGATTGGGTAGTAGTCTCACCATGGTCAAAAGCCAGTCCCTATTCTGGGGCACAGGGAGCCCTGCCATGGCACTGTGTCAGCCTCTCCATCTTGGACCTGTGTTTCAGGATGGGCGTTAGGACAGGAGGCCCCACTCATCAGGGCTCAGTCATATTGGGCTGTGATATCACTGTCTGCCTGCAGAAGCCCTGAAGTGGCCAGTTACCAGCTGCAGGGCTGGGAGTACTCAGTGCTGGGCTCTGCAAGGCTGCCTGGCAAGCCCTGAGGGCACCAGCCACTCTCTGGGGCTGACAGGGCTTTCGTGGCTGGGCTCTCATCCACATGAGGCAGTTGCTGCCCTACTGTGGCCCCTTCTCCACTGCTCCCTCGCCAGACCCTGCTAAGCTCTTCCCACACACTACGTATTGCCACTCACACCCCCATCCCACAAGGATGCCATTATTAATGCTATTTTACATGTGGGGAAACTGAGGTTTGAAGAGTTGCCCCAGATCAGCTGGTTCATAAGAGGTAGAGCCAGGAATGCCATCCTGAGATAATGGGTCCAAAGCACATGCTCCTTTGTTGTTTCCTCTTCTTCCTCTTTTATTTTTTCAGTACTGGGGATGGGGCCTGGGGCTTGGCACATGCTAGGCAAGTACTCCACCAGTGAGCTACAATCCCAACCTTTCGAGACAGGGTCTGACTAAGTTGCCACAATCCTCCCGCCATAGCCTCCTCAGTAGCCTTCCTTTGTTCTTTATGGGTCCCTCTCACCACTGGACCTCTGCAACTCTCTCTCTCCCCTCTTCATCCTCCATTTCTCCCTAACTCTCATCTGTCCATCAGTTCCTCACTTAGATGTGCTCTTCTTGAAGCCTCCCCTCACTCCTCACCTCTATGCACCTGCAACATCCTTTGTTCCTCTATCTTGCTGCTAGGTTCTACCATGTTGTTTAAGTTTCAGTTGCCTCAGGAGGCCTCAAGCTTGAGCATGGAGTGGGGCAGAAACTCACAACTCTTCACTGTCTCAGCTATCCTGTACCACCCAGTGGGAGACTGGGAGAGCCATCGAGCTCTGGGCTGGGCTCTTGGTGACCACCAGCCCTGAATTCCTGGTTTAAAAGGAGTCACAGACCTGGGCCTGATTTAGGACAAAGTTGGTATATTAGAGGGTCCCATTCAGTGAAGAGGGCAGGTCACCGAAGCGCAGATCAGGGGTGACATTTGATTTCAAGCAGAATGACCATTTATGTTCCAGGTGTTGGAGAAGGTTTCCATGTAATATCCGGGCACTTGGGAGGGTACACAGAGTTCGCCTCCCAAGAGAGGGCTGGAAACACCACTGTTCAGCTTGTCAATACCTGCACTGCTCTTGGTTTCCATCCCAGGGGGAGGCATGCTAAAGTGGGCTTGTCTCCACAGAGGCAAGCTGCACCCCAGTACAAAGGGGGACCCAGGGAGGTATGGGGGCTGGGCCCCTCCCCTGCCATGTGAGAACCTTTGAGCATCTGGGGAGTGGAGTCTACAAACACTGTCTTCAGATGTGTAAGGGCTGTCACATGGAAGGTGGGCTGTCACATGGAAGATGGGCCACATTTGTCCTGAGAAACTCACACTGAATAGTGGAAGCCATAGAGGAGAATTTTGAAATATGATAAGAGGAAATGCTCTACCTTCATAACTGCAAAAAAAGGGGGAGTAGGAGGTAGATGCCTGTGATATCATGCTGTACATATTTTGGTTTTCATCCATGATTTCTGCCTTATCAGTACAACAGCCCTTATTATTTCCTAAGTAATGTTGGAATAATGTTGGAGAGCTTTAGGCCTCAAAAGCAGCTCAGAAATCAAAATCCCTCTCTATTTCTCTTGCCTTCCTTTTACCTGCTCCTCTTTCTCCCAAGGCAGGACATAGAAACTATGACTTCTCTTCCTGAAGACAAGTCATAGAAACTAAAAATATAATCTTCCCCTGCATTTCTGTTTTGGAGCTGGCCATAAAGAAATTTTCAGAGCTGCCTGTCTGGCAGTAGATCCTAAGGCTCCCATCTCAGAAGGGCCCTGGCCCATACCCGGGAGGAAGGAACACTGGTGCCAAGAGGCCAAGAGGGAGCTGAACAGATGGGCCCTGCTGGGTTTTCCCACGCAGTCTGTTAGCATGGGATTGTACCCTTCTGGCATGCTTATGCAGGGAAGTGCCCATAAACCCAAAGGGACAGGGCTCAGGAGCTTCTGGACAGCTGGACACACAAGGCTGCAGGACAGTGAACAAGAGCTCATCCAAAAAAAAAAAAAGCTCATTCACGTGCCAGGAGGTGGGCACCCCAACTCCATGGGGACAGAAGATCCTGGACTCGGGACCCTTCCGGACCTCTTGCCCTAGGTATCTCTCCATCTGCACGTTTATTTGCATACTTCAGACATCCTTTCTAATAAACTAGTAAACGTGTTTCCCCGAGTTCCATGAGCAGCTCTAGCGAATAACTGAGCCTAAATAGGGGGATCATGGGAATCCCAACTTCCAGTCAGTAAGTCAGGAGTTCTAGAGCCCCAGACCTGCGACTGGTATCTGAAGTGGGAGCAGTCTTGGGGGCTGAGCCCCGCACCTGTGAGACCTGACACTATCTCGAGGTAGACAGTGCCAGAGTTTAACTGGATTAATGGACACCTGGCTGGAGTCCATGGCAGAACTGATTGCTTGCTGGTGGGGAGAAACCCCACACATTCTGAGATCACAGAAGTGATCTGTTGTCAGCAGAGTAACAGAAACTGAGCTTGAGCTGGCTTTTTCCTCCACATTCTCAGAGTAACACATCATGAAGGGCTTTGTAAAGAAATCCATGGAAAGCAATGTGGACTGACTTGAGAACAACAGGAAGTTGTGATTTTTTTTTTTTTTTTTTAACCAGAGGGATGGAAAATCAGAAAAAAGAGAGGGGAGATCTGCTGGGAGGCCATGGTAGAAATCCATGAGTGGAATGAAGGTCCCTTAAAATAGAGGAAGAAAGAGCCAGGAACAGGCCTCGGAAGTTGGAAAAACTCCTAAAATACAAACAAAATTTTGGGTGTACAGGCATTTTTCTGATGAGGTGGTACATAGCTCTCCTTAGATTCTGAGAAGAAAAACCACAGTACCTTGTCTTACTGTTGCCTTAAAAATAATCCAACATCTGTGGCAGGTCATATTCAGAAGTCACAAAGACCAAAATTCGCTAAAATTTGAATGAAGAATGAAAACTCATGGGCCGGTGAGATGGCTCAGCGGCGTAAGCGCCTGCCTTGCAAGCGCGAAGGCCCGAGTTCGACTCCCGGATCCCACATACGAAAAAGGGGCCGGTGATATCGCTCAGCGGCACGGGTGCCTGTTGGCGCGCGAGGTCCTGAGGTCGTCCCCCCCGGTACCCACAAAAAAAAAAAAAAAAAAAAAAAAAAAAAAAAAGAATGAAAACTCATGCAGAAATCTGGTTTTCATTGGAGTCTGAAGTTCTTTCTTTTGAGCTTCTATAACTGAATTCAAACCCACACGAATAAAGAGAGCTGAGGTCTGCTCGGGGCTGTCTGTGCTGCTTGGTCAGCTGCCCTGGACTGGAGTCACATTCTGTGCACAACCTCTTGGTCCTGGTCTGCCCTGATCACCCCCACTAATTAGGAGAATATAATTGATTCTTAGGGGCTTCCCAATAAAGAAACGAATGGGGGAAGGAACGAGTTACAGAAACATTACAATTTCTTAACCTAAAGATCCTAGTAAAGCTCCATTTACAGAAGGCATTTTATTGTCCCCTGGCTGGTCCAGCTTCATCTACAGTAGACAGAAATGCTGAAAGATGACAGTAACACATCTTCCAGTCCCAGGCAGTGAAGCTAGAGTAGAATGAGGCAGTGTGGTTTAGTAGGAAGGGCAAGGGCACAGGTTGAGAATCTAACTTTATATTGCACTCAGAAAAGAATGATCATCAGAGTTTGGGCTGCCGGAAACAGATGCAAGGCGGTCCACTGAGAAATGGATTCACATTGACAACGGTGTGGCATTTCCCCGTGCATGTGTGTGTACACCAGCAGGTGTGCAGGCCTAGACACACTTCATTGTGTGGAGTTCGTGCTTGGCCTATGACAGCAGCAGCTTCCTCCTCCCAGAAAGTATAAATCTCATTCTTCCCGGGTCTGCATTCAACACCCAGCTTTTCCTTCGCCTCACCTCCCCCAGCCTGTCCCTCCCTTCCATCCCACACTTATCTTTGTTCACAATTGTCCACATGTCTTGCATGTCTATGCTGCCTCTTTGCTAAAAAGAGCCCCCAGTCTGCTCTTAATCCCATCCTCCTCTCATCTCTCGACATTTAACTTTCAATTTCCTGTCTACCAGAGTTCCACCAACCTAAGTTTAAATAGCGATCTGAACTCTGTGCCGAGTTCCCAATCCAGATCCCAACTGAGAGAGGCCCTCTCCAGCTAAATCAGGATTACAAAGTGGGTGGCCAGTGAGGAAGTGGGACAAATGTAAAGGGACGACTTCCTGGAGGTGTGCAGCTCTGAAGGGGGCAGGGCAGAGGCAGTGTGTGGAGGAGGTAGGGCCTGGTTCTCTACCCCTCGGCTGATGTCTGTGCCTTCCCATCTTCCCAGATTTGCCAGCTGAACTGGTCTGTTTTCTAAGTCCAGGGTGAAGTTTCTGCCTAGGACTGCGTGTTTTCTACCTGGGGTCTCTGTCATTCCTCAAGTCCACTTCCCGCAGACTCCCTCCCTGCCCTTGTCCTCAGCCCTGCCCTCTCCTCTACTCTCCGCAGGTCAGCTCATCTCTGCCTACTTGAGAAATATTTGCAGAGCATGTTCCAGGCCAGACTGATCAACATATCTAGATGTTTCTTAAAGGGTGGCCTGTGAGGCCCTTCTGTCAGAGCCACATGGGGTCCTCGTCACCAACTCCTCACCTCCTCAGGTGCACATTCTCTGGGTTGGGCCCCAGAGAGATGCATTATAAACAAGCACCCAGGAGATTCTGGTGTTCACTACAATTTGAAAACCACTGTTATACTTTAATCTTCTCAATAATCCTATGAGGGAAATACTACCATAAAAATCAGAATTATGTGGAGGACACCTATGAACTTCCCCCCCCCTTTTTTTTTTTTTTTGAGACAAGGTCTCACTGTATAGTTCAGGTGGGCCTTGAGGTCACTATGCAGCCCAAGCTGGCCTCAAACTTGTAGCAATCCTCCTGCCTCAGCCTTTTGAATGCTGGGATTACAGGCATGCACCACCACGCCTGGCTCTTCCCTACCTTCTTATTCATCAATTGTCCTGTATTTATACCAGTGCTCTTTGTTTTTCCTCCATCTCAAGAAAGAAGTTTCCCACTGGTCCTGATGAAGATTCAGTCTTTTTTAAAGGATTATCTTTGATTAAACCTTTGTCTTTTAATAGCTTGATCTATCAATTAATGATAAGATAGCAGTACCATTTATTGATCACTTAGTATAAGCAATTACTGTGATAGCCTTTTAGATTTATTATTTCATCTAATTTTTTAAAGATTCTCCTATGCTTTTCTTGGTCTGGTGTTCCCATTAACATTATGTTATATGTTTTATAATTTCCCCACAGTGTTAGATGTTCTTTTAAGGTTTTGTCTCGGCATTCTTTTCTGTTGCTTTGGAAAGTTCTGACATATCTTTGACCTCGTTGATTTGTTCCTAAATTGTGTACAGTCAGCTGGTGAGATCCTCAAAGGGTTTTTTCATGTCTGTTCGTGTTTTTTACTTCAAATATTTCATTTTGATGCTTTCTAGAGTTCCAAACTTTATATTACCATCTGTTCTTACGTGCTGTCCACTTTTTCTATTAGATCCTTACCATATAAATCATAGTTACTGTAAACACCTAGTCTGATAACTCGCAAATCTCTGCTGCGTCTGATCTGGTTCTTTGTCGCTTCAGGCTGTGTGGGGGTTTTTTGTTTGCCATTTTATGTGTTAGCATAATGTCTGTGAGCCAGACATTATATATAGGGTTTGAGATAAATGGATCTTTGGTGTGAGGTTGTATGTTTACCTGGCTGGAAGTTAGGATGTGTTTAAAGTTTGCTATAGCTGCAGATGTCAGAGACTTCAATTTCTTCTAGAGTCCTTCTTATCTCATCTGGTGCCTGATTTTTTCTCTAGAAATTCCTTAAGTAGAGTTTGTGCCATGCGGCTCTCTTAGTTGTAATCTACATTTCTTATCCTAGAGTCCTGCTGAGGTGGTGGTAAGGTGTTGGGAAGGGGAAACTCTACTGTCTTATGATTACTCTCAGCTTTTCCTGGGCCAGACTCTCCGGGCTCCACAATGAGTTTCTCAGCCTTTTTTTGTTGTTGTTCTCCTCTTTCCCCTTATATGAGGCAGGCAGGGTACAGGGGGCTTGTCTGACTCACTGCCTTTTCCCCCAGGTCAGATAAGGCTGTGGTAAAGTAGTTTCCCTTGTGGGCAGACCTTTGTTGTCAACAACCATCTGGGCAGATTTCAAAATGATTTTCCCCTCCTCACGCCTGAAGCAGGAAGAGATTTTTCTCTAACCTTCACTGAGAGAACCTGGTAGGGGGTTGCTGGGAGTAAAATTCACAGAAGTGTGGGGTTCCTCTAAGCCTGGGCTGCCAGGAGTTTCTCTCAAACTAGCCCACACTCTGCCTCTAGCTACTCACCGACTATCACTTCTGGGTTCCCATGAGGTACTGTTTCCGGTAGCTTCTGCTCCTGATAAACTGTGATTCCTGTGGTTCACCTGTCTCTTTGGGTTTTGTTTTGTTTGCCCTGTGCTATGAATCACATATGGTTTGAGTGTGTCCCCTAAGTGTTCATGCTTTGGAAGTCTGGTCCCCAGTGTGGTGGAACCTTTAAGAATGGAGCCTTGGGCCAGTGAGATGGCTCAGTGGCATAAGCGCCTGCCTGGCAAGTGCGAGGGCCTGAGTTCGACTCCTGGATCCCACATACGAAAAAAGGGGCCGGTGAGATCGCTCAGCGGCACGGGTGCCTGCTGGTGGTGCGCGAGGTCCTGAGGTCGACCCCCGGTACCCACAAAAAAAATAAAAAATAAAAAAATAAAAAAAGAATGGAGCCTCATGGGAGTTGTTTGGGTCTTATAGGTGCTGCCCCAGGAGATGAAGGTAGTTCTTGAGGGATCCTGAGTTATTCTCCTGAAAGCAAGGCCCCTCCCTGCTCTCTAGCTTCCTGTCTTGTTAGGTGATCTCTTCCTCTCACAGTGTTCCTGCCCTTGTGATGCCATCTGCTATGAGGCCTTCGCCAGGGCTGAGCTGATGCTAGCTCCATGCTGTTGGACCTCCGGAACTGTGAGCTAAATAAACCTCTTTCCCTTAAAAATTACCTGGACTCTGGTATTTCATTATAGTGACACACACCAGGACCTCAGCTCTGTGATGGATCTAATTAGAGGTGTCGATGTTTGGTTTTTCAATTTTTTTAAGGACCTCTAAATTCTCATGTCATGGGGGGAACTGGAAGTCCTCATCAAATCTTTACAACTCTATTCCAAATAGATAGACCAGGAAACGGAGGCTCAGCATTTTAAATTAAGTGGCCTAATCTTACATAGTCAGTGGGATGTGAGGGCTATATTGTCACTAAAATGAGATTCCAGTGAAGATCTTTACAAAGGCCAGAAAGAGAGTTACACAAGCACAGGCAGGTCAGCAGGTAGGGGTAGGTGTGTAGATGTGTGTGTGTGTGTATCTTTGTACTGGTGCATGTAAAGAAGCTCAGGGGGTGCCAGCTGACTTTAAGAAGGGAATAGTCTGAGGATGGTTGCCAGAATCCTTGTTTTCACTATAAAGTCAGTCTTCTCATTGTCAACAACAACCTATTTCTTAGGCTAATTTCTAAAAGGCACACCTAGTAGACTGGCAGCTTTTTATTAAATGCTTAGTGCGTTCCAGGCACTATGACAGTGCTGAACAGATACAAAGCTACTGTATGCCCTTCCCCTTGAGCTCACAAGTCTGTGAGGGGACATAATTACCAAGCAAGGAAGCCCACAACACATCAAGTAACCTTAAGTCAAACAAAGAATACTAAACCCAGAAAAGATATGGGATTAAGAATTCTGGGGATATTGTTTTATAAAATACGATCAGAAATGGATTCCGATGAAAGTGACATTTGAGCAGAAACCTGAAAGAAGTGAAGGAGCTGGCCTTGCAGCTCTCTGGGTAAAGATATTCCAAGTAGGGGAAGGAGGAAATACAGCCTTTGGGGCATGCGTCAGTGGCAGAGATACAGGCTCATTTGTTCTGCAGATGACTTGAGGCCATGAAGATAGTGGTCAACCATGCTGGATAAAAGATGCCAAAACCAGACGAAACTTGAAAGGCTGGAAGCATGGACCATGCTGAATAATTAGTTTATCAGTACCAAAATCTGAGGTCTGGAACTTTATTCCAAGGAGGTAGTTGCATAAGAATAGGACTGCCAGATCTGGCTTAATGACTATGGCAGCTGTGGCAACTGCCGCCAGCCAATGCCCCGGCCTTTTTTTTTTTTTTGTGGGTACCAGGGTTCAATCTCAGGACCTCGCGTGCCAGCAGGCGCCCGTGCCTCTGAGCGATATCACTGGCCCTTTTTTCGTATGTGGGTTCCAGGAGTCGAACTCAGGCCCTCGCGCTTGCCAGGCAGGCGCTTACGCTGCTGAGCCATCTCACTGACCCGCCCTGGCCTCTTGAACATGAAGGACATAGGACCTCAGGTGGCAGCTATGGGTCATCTGGAGAGATAGTTTTGTACCCAAAGTTGGGGAGGGGAGTCAGGAATCAAGACATGAAATTTGATAAAGGTCAAACAGTCTCTAAATGTAAGCTGTGGATCAGGCTCCTACTAAAACTCCTCGTGCAGGTGCCATGGAAAATGATCTAACAATACGTATGAGAGCTTAAAAATGCTGTGATTCAGAAAATTGTGACACTGTCCCGTGGAAATGATCAAAAATTTAAGAACCCAATGTCCATAAAGGCAGGGATTTTTTTTTGTTGCTGTTGTAGTTACAGCTATATCCTCAGAGCCTAAAACATACTTGGTACATAGTAGAGCTCGCTTATTTATTCACAAATGAAATAAATGAAAAGCTTGTGTTTATAAAATGTGCACTGCTAAATTAATTATAACATTAAAAGTTACTTACATGTTCTACAGTAGGTTACTGTTTCTGTAAATAATAGTCAAACCACTCTTTGAATTTAACTCTATTTTAAAAAGCAAACATGATGGCTTTAAGTGTCTGCAAAACCAAAATTCAGTCCTATGCCATCGGGATAGAGGTGCACTGCTTTCGTATTAAAGATGCAGGGAGCACATGACCACACAGTGACTTATTGGCATTTTAAAAAATGACTTAATACATACACAGTAAAAGTTCTTCTGGCAGTAAAATGTTATATATTACTGCTAAACAATTCTACCACAAATTTGAAAATGATTTCCAGGCCTTTTGAAAACAGATGTGGGAACAATGCTAGTTCCCATGCAGGAAAGTATGAGACCAGCTAATGCCAACAACCAAGTGGTAGGGCCAGAAATCCCAGTGGCAGTCACCCATCAATTTGGAAAACACTTATCAACTGGCCTGGATGCCAGGCCTTGACGAGGCCATGGGAATCAGAGATGGCCACAGCCCAGTTTTCGGCCTCTTTATAGTCTTGTAGGGGAAGGGAATGTAACACATCCCTGTGAAAACTGGGGTCAAATTGCTGAGCCAAGGGTTTGAGAGGTCAGAGATGGGCCGGAGGTGGATTCTAGGCAGGATAAATGAAAGATACGGATGTCGGCAAAGACAAAAGATGGCACTTAAAGAGCTAAGACCTGGAGGATGATGAATCTGTGAAATGAAAAACCTGGTATGATTTTTGGAAGAACCCAGAAAGGATTTTAGGGGAGCAAGAGGTTGATTTCTGTCTTTGTCTCTCCCACACATCTGCCCCTTGGAACCATAAGATATAGAGAATATGACACAGACCTCAGATGGTTTATCTTCACTCGCTGCCATTCGCTGGGTCTGTGCCTTCCATCAAACCTCTGGTTCCCTCAGTCTTACTTTGCCTGTAAACAGGGATAACAGTGCCTACCTCACGGAAGGGATCTGATGGGAGATGGAGATATACCCAGATGTTAATAGCCTTCTGCTATAGGTTACAAGAGGATGTTTTTCTTTCTTTTTTATCCTTCTCCGTATTTTCCATTGCAAAACACAGGTGTGTTCCACGGCAGAAGTATTACTGAAGTCTCATTAGGCTTGTGGTTCCCAGCCTCAGAGCTGGCTTGGGAGGAAAGCTAGTCTTCATCCTGGCACTCACACTGCTAGGCAAGCACTCTACCACTGAGCTACAACCCCGGCCCAGCTTGCTCTTACTGATGACTTTCACCAGGCAATTTTCAGAAAGAAAACAGTGTCAAACAAGAGATATTGACATTGCTTTAAAAATGTGTCCTTCTGATAGTTCCTCCAGCATCACAGCTCCACAGAGGCATTTTACATCCTGTGAGCTCCTGAAGAGAAGGGCCAGGCCTAGCATGTCATTTATCCTGATCCATTTTTTTTTTTTTTTTCATGAAAACTTTTACTGTACCCTTGTGCCCTTGTGAGCCTCTATGTACTCATCCAAGAGGATACAGTGCAATGTTAAACTGTGGCACGTCTTAAAGTAGAGGTGTGAGCATAGAGTAGAGTGGTCTTCCCATCTAACCTTCCCCTTCACCCCTGTCCAGTCGCAAATTTCAGCCACCATAAGAGACAGCTCAAAAATTATCTCTATAAGGAATGATTAAGGAATAACAGAAAAGTGACAAGAAAATGATCTCTATGAATGTTTTGACCTCCCAAATCAGCATCCACTCCCCACTTTCTGTCAATAGTTGTTACTTCTTTGCACACACACAGCCATTATAACATCTAACAGGCTGCCACATAGTTCTTCTATGAAGGTTTCTTTACGTCATATGTACGATAGTATTTCCCTGCAATAAACAGATAAGGCCATCCCACTCTCTAAGGAAATAAATATCTAAGTTCTTCTACAACCTATTTGTGATTTACTGGTATACATAGCATACTAGGGTTCTGATGTTGACCTTGACCTTTTAACACTAGGACCACAGCTTATTTATGCATCTCTATACATTCAGAACCTAGAACCATATGCTGTCTTTCACATACCCAGTAATTGATGCATTAATTCGTTTTGACAAATATTTACTGAGAGTCCACCATACACACACAGTGCTAGTTACAAATCCAGTGGTGAACAACAGACATGGCTTTTCCCTACAGCATGGCAAGGCAATTTTTCTTTTCCAAAAGAAAAATATTTGAACAAATGAAAGAATGTATTTTATATTTCAACTGTCATTCACCAGAAATGTGTACTCTATAAAAAATGAAAGGGAGTACTGCGGGCTTTGTCAGAATGGATTAAGAACTCCATAAGAGTAAGGTGTGGGAGTATACATCTGCAATCCCAGCACTCTGGGAGGCTGAGGCAAGAGGATCTCAAGTTCAGCCTGGGCAAGTCAGTAAGATCCTGTCTCAAAAGAAATGTAGCTCAGTGTGAAGCCCCTGGGTTCAATCCCCAATAACACACACACACACGCACACACACACAAAATCCCAAAAGAAAATCTAACTCCTCTGGATGCCTGCTCTAGGATGCATCCTGAGATCGTCTTACTAGATTCCTATCTCAAAGACAACTCGTTTGAAATTATAAGCAGCTAAAAGTTCTGGTGTATTTTGTTCTTGTTTATTATATGCATTGCTCTAAATCCAAATCTCTTATACTTGAGCAATTGGTTGTATGGATCCAAATAGGTGACTTGCTCTGTTCCTCCATTAGCTTTCATTTTGCTATATTTGGTCCATCATTTTCTCCTGTTCAAACCCTATGACGCCCAGTCCTGATCTCAAATCTGTTTTCCTTAATTAGCAGGTGCTGCTGCCGTCCTGGAATGCACATACTCAGGTGGCTGAGAAGTGTACTGAGAGAAATTTGTGTAAGAAAAGGGATCACCTTAGCAATACACATCAAAACCACAAACATGTCCATATCCTTCCTATTTGTAAGCACACATCCAGAAATCTGTCTTAGCAAATGAATACCAAATAGGAAAAGGTTTTATGCAAGAAACTCTTTTTACTCCCTTATTTATAATAATGACTGGTAGATGAGAAATCCTAATATCTTACAAGGGGTATGAATAAGATAAACTCAAAGAGAATTCCTGAGGGGAAAAAACTGGCAACAGCATTTTATTATTAGAAAACTGTGTCAAAAACCCTTTTAGGTTCTAACGTGTCTCAGAACCCATTTGATGCTAACAAACATTTATTGCTAATGGAGGGAATTACAAAAATAGTTTTTAAATAGGTGGTTAAGAATAGATAAGGATTAGTTATTAAGATACCTGTTTGTATGGTATTGATTGGGAACTTCTGAGGCACACATCACTTTATTAATGAGCCTGTCGCTGGTTGACAGTCCAAACTAGTTGATGCTTACACACCTTAAATTAAAAATAAAATAAAGTCATGGTATTATACATCAGCAGCTTGAATTTTAGCACAAGTACTGCATTTAAAATTCTATCAATAACAAAAAAAAATAAATAAAAGGGAGACTAATATTAGACAAGAGGGGAGAAAGGATGGAAAAGGGAAGGGGGTGTAAGGATAGGTAATAGGGGGCATGAATATGATCAAAATACACTTTACGCATTGAAATCCCCTCCAAAAAATGTGAAACTAGGGGGGAGGGTGGGGGAAGGGAATTTGTCATGTGCATATACAAATCTGCAAAAATGAAACCCACTACTCTATATAACTAACATGCAGTAACGAAATGCAGGGAAATCCTGTCAAATATTTGACAGCCTGCCTATTCTATTCTGGGCACATTTGCTGCTGGCTGTGGGGGAAGAGAGGAGACAAAAATCCCCATCTCATGGAGCTTATGGCTCAGTGGAGGGGGCAAATACTACACAAGTCAGGAAGCAAAATAGAGAGCATGTCAGGAGGCAATAAAAGCAACGGGAAAAAATTAAGTGAGGGAGAAGAATAAGGAGTCCAGTTCAGGGAAAGAAGGTGCAGCGGGTGAAGGTTTAAAGAGAGTGATCAGAGCAGGCCTCCCTTGGAAAACTTCGGAGCAGTCCGGAGGGAGGCCAGAGAGGCAGCTTGCACTTGGCTGGGCCAACGCAGTCCAGGGAGCAGTTAGTTTTGAGTAAACTGAGTTGTAAGGACTGGCGGGTTACTTTTGTGCAGACAGGACAGTCTCTGAATTCCTTGTCACTTTCAATTAACCGTGAGTGCACCCAGCCGGCTTATAAAAGAGATTCCTGTGTCTCCTCCCCTTGGCAGCCAACTGTGCCAAGGCTACTGCGCAGGACCCTGAGGCCAGGGCCAGAAGAGGCCCGGGCCCCACCCTGTGGGCACCTGCGGCGGTGGCGAGAGTTGTAACCCTTGCTCTCCCAGGTACCGGAAGTCCATTGTTCCTGTCCCCCTTAAAGCTAATGAGATGCAGAGGCGGCATTAGAGTTTGCTTTTGTTGCATCTGTATTTGGTGAGTGGGTAAAGGTTCACTCATTTGGAAGCAAAATAACCTATTCTGAGTCCTTTTTGGAGCTAGGAATGTAATATTTCTCTAGAATTTAAAAGTATTATACTGAGGCAGGAGGATTGCCATGAGTTCAAGGTCAACCTGGGTTACAAAGTAAGTCTAAGCCCCGGCTGAACTTCATAGCAAGACCCTGCCTCAAAAAAAAAAAAAAAAAAAAAAAAAAGTATAATTTTGTTGTTAAGTGCTACAGTTGTCATTTGGAGTGAGGGTATTAACCAAAGAGGTATGTATTTTTGTCAATCACTATTTTTTTAAATTACAATGGCATCTGTAGTTTCTGATTGTCTGTTCCTGTTCTAGCAAGTGACTTGTTTCTCCCCCAGCAGTAAACTCTAATTTAAGGAATAATTATGAGGAGGACACACAAACTCAATGAGGAGACAACTCTGCTTCTCTCCTCACTGCATCCCCAATTCCCTAACTCCATGCCTGGCCCAAGTGAGGTCCTCAATACATGTTGCTGAATGAATAAATGGACCCAAAGCTTTGGCACAGAGAAGACTGGGAAGGGGAGGGGTAGGGGCCACATTGTTTAGGAGTAGGAGAGGTAAGATGGGGGCCTAGGCTATAATTCCTCCCCCACTAAGCTCTGGGATGATGGGAACCAAGTGAAGTGTGCATTTTTAATGGCACAAGGGCAGGGTAGAGGTGAGGAAATGAAGCATAAGAAGAAAACTGGCAGCTGAGTGTGGCGGCGCACACCTGCAATCCCAGCACTCTGACAGGCTGAGGCAGGAGGACCGCAAATTTGAGCCTAGCCGGGGCAACTTGGCCACACCCTGACTCAAAATACAGTTAATTTAAAAAGGAGTCAGGGATTGGCTCAGTACTAAGGTCCTGGGCTCCATCCCCAGTACCACAAAACAAAAAGAAAATAAATCATCACATACTTTGGGCCCTTGAGATGCTGGGCTGCTTTGGTGAATTTAACCTCTTGAAAACTCAGTTTCATCATCTGAAAAATGGGTCTGGCAGCACCAGCTTCACAATGCTGACACAGAAATAAGGAGGGTAAAGTATGTAAAGCAGTGGGCACAGAAACTGCTATCGTAAAAAGCCTCAGTGGACCCTCCTGTTTTCACCAAACATGTGCACACCGAGAGGCAGTGGAGACAGCAATTCCAGCAGCGGCCCAGGACTGGACTACTGGGTGTGAATCCCAGCCTCCTCACTTAGACTTCAGTGGTTTTAAGAGTTACTTAATTGTCCTGAGCCATAAGTTCCTCAGCTGTGAAAAATAGGATAATAACGCTTACCTCACCACGCTGCTCTGAGGATTAAACCAGCTAATTAATGGAAACCACTCCGAACAGTATCTGGCACTCACGCACCAAGGAAGCGCTAGCTATCATCATCGCTCATCATTATCATCGCTAACCATCATCACTAGGTGCGGGGTATTTTTCTGTCTCGCCCACTTCCATCACCCCAGGGTGGTTGGGAACCATAAGGGGACGGATGGAACAGCCGGATGTGCTGCATGATGGCGGAGGACATGGAGTGGGACGGCTGGCGTGTGTCTCATCACAGTGAGGGTTCCCAAGCCCGAGCAGGCACCAGATTAGATTCGCCTCGAGGCTCTAACACACAGAATGCAGCCCTCACCCTAACAGCATCTGATTCAGCAAGTCTGGGTGGGCTCAGGTTTAAAGTTCTAGCAAGTTCCCAGGTGGTGCTGATGCCACTGATGAGAACACACTCTGAGAATCACGGCCATGTAACAAGAACAGATGTCAAGCTGGGCATGATGATGCACACCTATTATCCCAGCACTTGGGAGGCTGAGGCAGGAGGAACCTTAAGATCAAGCCCAGCCTGGGCTACTTGGTGAGACCCTGTCTCAAAAAATAAAAAAAAATAAAAACAACACAAAGAACAGATGTCAGAAGCTCCAAGAGGAGGAGGAAGAGTCATGAAGGGATAGGAGCCTTGAAATTGTCCCAGACAGCACAGAGTTCTGGAAACTACCAGAATGAGCGATTTGTTCATTTATTCAGCAAATATGAACTGGCTCCCCACTGGGAGCAGAGCCCTGTATCCATCTATCAGTTGCAAGGGCAAGACTTAAGCTGAGCAGAAACACCGAGTTGAGAAGACTAACGATTTATTGAATTAAACGGCACCAGTGCCCTAGAAAGAAGCAATGTCTTTACTAAGCCCGACACTAAGTGTCACATTTGTGTGTGTGTGTGTGTGTGTGTGTGGTAGAATATACTTATACCTAAAATGAAATTTACTAATAAGTGTATGGTGCCTTGGTGTTAAATACACTCACACTGCTGTGTAACCATCACCACCATTCATTGTCACAACTTTTCTCATCTTCCCAGACTCTATACTCACTAAACAAGAATTCCCTAGTTCCGCTTTCTCCTGGCCACTACCATTCCATTTTGTATCCTGTGAATGTTCGACTCTGCTAGGTAGCTCATGTGAGTGTGGTTATGCAATATTTGTCATTTCATGATTGGCTTATTTCGCTAAGCATAATGCCTTCGAGGTTCATCTATGTTGTAGCATGCATAGCAATTCTCTTCCTTTTAAGGCTGAGTGATATCTCCTTTCCATATAAATCATGTTTTATTAGTGACATTTGGGTTGTTTCCATCTTTTATGAATAACGGTGCTATGAAGATTAGTGTACAAGGGGCTGGTGAGATAGCTCAGCAGCGTAAGCGCCTGCCTGGCAAGCGCGAGGTCCTGAGTTCGACTCCAGTACCCACATATGAAAAAAGGGCTGGTGATATTGCTCAGCGGCACGGTCGCCTGCTGGCGCATGAGGTCCTGAGTTCGATCCCCGGTACCCACAAAAAAAAAAAAAATTGGTGTACAAATATCTGCTCACAGTCCTGCTTTCAATTCTTTGGGATATATAGCACTAAACATCACTATGAAGCTGATCAGTTTTACTTTGGTGACAATTAGGATCACGGCCCCTGCCCGACTTCACACATTTCCTACGAGACCTTCACCTTTCCTGCCACTCTGGTGCCCAGTCTCTCAGTCACCACAGTGGGATAAATCACCTACACCTCCAGGCAAATTGTCACAGCAAGCTGGAGGGACTCTAGGTGAGTGCTTTCACCCCACAGTGGCAGCCTTGGCAACCTCACTGTTCGCTGCCCAAATGCACCTGGGCCGGCAGCGTGTCCAGTACTGTGGGGAAGTTAGCAGTCCAGGGTTCAGATGTCTTGACAGAGAGAGCCAGCTCTGCTACTTACAGGCTGCTTGGGTGAGTGATTTAATCTCTCCAGTTTCAACTTTCTGGTCTGAAAGTGGAGACAATAGTGCCTACGTACAGGAGTTGTTGTTTTGAGAAATAAACAGCAATAAACTAAGTGAAGATCAGATAAACTGAGATAAGGTAAAGCGCTTAACATACTGCCTGGCATAAAGTAAGGATTCGACAGATATTAGCTGTATTATTGGTCACTTCTAACACATGCCAAGGACTCCTTTGCCATAGAAGGACAGTACAACAAGCCTAGTCTCACTAGGCCAGAAGCCTAGAATCCCAGACAATAGCAGACAAATTTTTTAATATCATAAGACTCAAAATTACAACCTGGTCCCCACGGATTAAAAGAAGACTTCAGAGAGAGAAAGTATTTGGGAACAGTCCTCTGAGGAACGCACACATTGTCCCAGAGTCTCCAGCAGCCAGCTATGAGTTGTACGGATTTGTCCCGAGATTTTTCAAAAGTCGGTTTGCAAATGCCAGATAAAAATGAATTCCAGAACAATGGAAACTGGAAATGAGAAATGGTTACAACAAATTGGGCCAGGCCTCCCCCTAGATCACCCCAGTCCTTCTGGGATGTGTTCTGACAACTTGGCAGCCCCTTTCTAAGCCTCTGCGAGGGGACGATGTTCCCGCCACTTCCCTTGGAAGGATATTCCACAGTGAAATATGACTCACTGTCAGGCCCTCGCCTTTGAGATTCCCTTTCTTCTCTTGACCCACTTTCGTCTTGCTGTGCCCTTTTGTACAAAGGCAAAGGAAGCCTGCCCTGAAGGAGCTTATTCTGTAAGCACGGACATTCAAAGACCATTACTACCTCTTAAACCCAGCCCTGTTCATTTAGCCAAGCAAAGCATGTGTAATTCTTTTAATCTTCCCTCATAAATCAGTCTCTACGTTCCCTTAATAGTCCTTCTTCCACGCTTTGAACTCCTTCCAGTCTGGCTGTCCTGAGCTCTTGTTCCATCTACTCGAGAGAATTACCAGTCAATCACGCAGCACCCGTGCAAGGGAGTCCGCAGGGCCTTGCCAGGCTCCCGCTCTCACCACGCTGCACCGCCTGCTGCCAAGGGCACCGGGAGCCAGGGAAGAGCGGGCTCTGCCTGGTGGCCAGCTCTGCTCAGACAGGCTCCCAGGATCTGGTGCCTACTCTGCGATGGCCTTTTGAATGGTGGGCCAGAAACTGCAGAGAGGTCACCTGAGTAAGACTCTCATGCCTCTCCTGTTCGACTTCTCGACATGTCCACCTTGCACATAGCTGCTACCTACAGCGAAAGGAGGGCCACGAGAGAAGCCCCAGTGGGGTCTTACCTGGAAGGTACCGGCATGGTCCTCTTCCTTATCACCCTCTCTGTTCTCCTTGAGGGCAATTAACGTGAAGCCTCTGAAGTAGGAGGGCGGGGCAGCCGAAAGTGTCACTGTGAGAGAGAAAAAAGCAATCTCTGAGCATAGGAATCAACTGTGCTCTGTTTGCCAAATGAGATAGACAGGAGTCCTCCATTGACATCCCACACCTGCGGGGCAGAAGGCAGAGGATGCTGGGAAAGGCTCACCTGTAACGCAGAAAGTCTTTGCCCTCTTCATGCTGCGCTCCCTCTTACATTTAGAACCCGTGAAATGCCTGATCTGCTCTCTCACTTGGAGACAACCAACCATGGCTGCAGTGAGCCACTGGCCAGTAATCCCAATGTGATAAAGTCCCCGGTCAAAAACTCCAATCTTGGGCCGGTGAAATAGCTCAGCGGCGTAAGCGCCTGCCTTGCAAGCGTGAGGGCCCGAGTTCGACTCCCGGATCCCACATACGAAAAAGGGGCCGGTGATATCGCTCAGCGGCACGGGTGCCTGTTGGTGCATGAGGTCCTGAGGTCGACCCCCCGGTACCCACAAAAAAAAAAACTCCAATCTTGACAATTATCTCATGTTACATACACCTCCATCAGACTGGCCAGAGCTATTTAGCTCCTCCTAGTATAGACTCCTCTACGATGCCTTTTGTGGCACAAGAGCTGTATGTTCTGTGAAGCACATTTCATTTTCCTTGTGGAAACTCAGCTAGACCACTTTTCCCAGCCTGCCTCGCAGTTAGGTCTGCTTGTGCCTGAGTTCTTCCAGTGAGAAGCAGAGGTAGACATGGGATCAGTGACTTCCAAGCCTGGTCTGTTCAGACTTCCCCATGACCCTCTACTCTCGCTGCCATCTCTACCTGCTGAATGCAGGGGACCCAGCAGGGAACTCTGATGCCCCAGGAAAAGGACAGTGGAGTCACAGATGGAAAGACACTGGGTTTCTGAATAAGTACATGAAGAATCACACACTGACCAGGAACATCCATATTATACTTGGCATAAACTGAATATAAACTTACATTGTGAGGGGTTGTTTGTTATAGCAGTTGGCATTATGACTCTGTAAAACTATTTTTCCATTGGAACCTGGTTCCAGGGCCTTCTCAGCAATGCAAGGATGGCCGGCCACCTCTCTCACTGGGTCCCCAGTGTCCTGAGACAGAAATCTTTTATTGCAATTTTTTACACCGAATTGCAATTCTCTGTTGACCTGCCTTCACACTGGATTGTGAGTTAATGCAGGAGAGGGCTGGGTTTTGATTCCCTTTATATCCCAGCACCAAGCAAATAATAGATGTTGAAGTTCCTTCAAATGGATGTAAATTGGGATTTAAGCTACTTTATTGCCTAAATTAAAGTGTTAAGATTCTGGGCTTTAGATATGGGACTGATGTTAGAACTTCAAGGGATCCCAAGTATCCTCTAATCCAGCCTTCCAATCTCATGGATAGAAAACCACAAGGATAGAAAACCTCTCTGTGAAAACACAGAGAGGTCAACGGATACTCCAAACCATTCAGAGGCCAATTTAGGGCCAAAGTTGAAGGTCCCCTCTCCGTCATTTAATACTTTACCAATGGTTTCACATACTAAATATATTCATCATGATATGGACCTTCTGCAAGTATGGATTATTAATTTTTTTAAACCTTACAAGTCAATTCATTTAACCTATATTATTTAATTATGACATGCAACCTACATTTGGGGAGAAGCATTTAGTCCTCCAAATTCCTCCAAGTAGTTTCAATCATGTAAGCGAAGCACCTTGAAACTCCAAAAATAAAACTGCTCTCTTGGATACTGTAGTGTAGTCCACGAGCCACCAACACAATGATACCACAGAGAACTTTAAAACACAGAGCTTTGCAAATATCATGCCATGATTGGTCACTTCTTCCCACAAAAGTAAAGGAGCATTCTGATTGGCTACTGATGTCTAACTGATGAAACAATAAGGGAGAAAGATGAGGAAAAAAAGCACAATAAAATAACAGTAAGAAATGTGAGGCTCAGCAGTGTCAAGCAGAAAATGGTGCTCATGATGTCAGGAGACAGAGCTGGAATCTCTTGAGGGACAAAGACAGCGCAAAGCAGCCTAAGCCAGTGACAGCGGAGCTTTTTTTTTTTTTTTGTGGGTACTGGGGGGTCAACCTCAGGACCTCGTGCGCCAACAGGCACCTGTGCCGCTGAGCGATATCACTGGCCCCTTTTTTGTATGTGGGATCCGGGAGTCGAACTCGGGCCCTCACGCTTGCAAGGCAGGTGCTTACGCCGCTGAGCCATCTCACCGGCCCCAGCGAAGCTTTTAGAGCTTTCAGTGATACCAAAAGCCAGCTGTGGTACATGTGCCATAGGTTTGCCACCGCTAGTCTATGCTCTCTACAGTGGGTGTAGGGTGGCCTTCAAGGCCACTTCACACCATTCTGGAGAAGAGCAGCAGAGGACAAAGCAGCACACAGTAAAGATGCTTCACCTAGACGTCCTCAAATTCCCTTGTTCCATTTTAACGTGACCTTGTGCTGCTGCATCTTTGCTTCCGGTGACCAGCACTGTAGCTGGGTCCTGGCGGGCTGTCCCCAGGTCACTGGAGCTCATTCCGCCTAATATGAAGGCCCAGCTCCCTCCCAGCAGGTGAGGACAGTGCTCAGGGGTCCTCTACAGTCCAAAATGGCTCCCCAGAATTGGGCTGCCTACCCTGAAGGACCTTGCCTGGGGTCACAGCCTTGTCCCTGTCCTGCCTCTCCTACTTCCTTTCCAGTTTCCTGGGGAGCACTTCCTTAATAAATCACTTGCACTCAAATCCTCATCTGAGGCTTTGTGCTGTGAATTAAATTTTGTTCTCCGAAAAGTCACAGTAGTATGTTGTAATTCCAACCTCCAGTGCCTGCACTGGTATTAGGGTCTTCGCAGATGTAATTAGTGAAGAAGAGGCCATACTAGATTAGTGTGGCCTTAAATCCAATCTGACGCATCTTCCTAGAGACACAGAAAGAGGAGAGAATGAAGTCCCATTGTTTTAAGCAACTGGCTTGTGGTAACAGGCACGGCTTCTGAGGCAGCCAACCTAAGACCCAGGGGGAATCCTTGTTCTCCAGCCACTGCCTTCAAGTTAAAACTTGGACTCCCCAGGCCAAAGGAAAGGCCCTCAGATCCCACCTCTGCAGCGTCACCAGCCATACTCTATCCCCCACACACACATCTGTCCTGGGATTCACTCAGGCAATTTCCTGAAAAAGCCCCATCAGCTCACCCTACTACATTTTCTCATGTGTTCAGCTTCCTCCATTCCTGCCAAACTTCTTCAGAATAAGCTATATTTTCACCTTCGGCATGATGTTTCTCTGACTTCCCCATAAGGACTAGGTGCCCTTTTTCTCAGATCTTATTTACGTTAAAACACCTGCAGGCGTCCCCAGGCGGGGTGCTGCAACTCAGGGTGGGCTGAGGCAGTTCCAGGCAGGACGCTAGGTCTCTAGGTCTCTGCGGGGCTCCCTTCTGGCCCCAAGATGCCTACGAAAGGTGGTGTGAGGGACAAGGGTGCCAGCCAGAGCTAGGAACCAGACCCCTTCCTTGCTCAGTATGGGGACAGCTGATTCTAAATGTGTCACCACAGACATCCATACCAAACCCCACTCCAAACAAAATACTGCAACAGGCTTGATACCTGAAGCCATAAAGGTAGCTAAGGCAGCACCTCTGTGGGAAAGGCAGCTGCCACCAAGTGCTGCCAGCCTCTTCCCGGGGCTTAGAACACCGGAAGAGAGAGGTGTGCAGTTCGGGATGAGAGTCCTAAATCTCGTACAGTGGTGGTGAAGAAGCTTTTTTGGTCCTTGCAACTCCAGAAGAGATCATTGAGAAATTAAAAAAAGGAAGCCCAAAATAATAAATATAAAGGCAAACAATTAAAACTACACCTCCAAGCTGAGGATGGGGGTGCTGTTGTTTAGTTTTTGTTTTTGAGACAAATGCTCTCTCTGTAGCCCAGGCTGGCCTCAAACTCCTGATTCTCTTGCCTCAGCCTCCTAAGTGCTGGGACTACAAGTGTGCACCACCACACTTTGATGAATTTTCTGATTGCTTCTGATGAAGTCGTTAAGTAGGAAAATATGCTTAAATACTGTACACAGAAGAACACAGGTGAATATATTAGGGGTGTGTGTCTGTGCCTGATTTTTAAATAATACGACTAAAAGGTAAAAAATACATATAAGTACTACACATTGAATAGAAGTTCTAAAAAAAAAAAAATCCCTGAACCCAACAGCCTGGAACTTGTTACTCTGATTTCCTGGCTCTATAACCTAACAGCTGGGAAGGATATTGAGGACGACCTGATTTAACCCCTTGCATTCTGGGCTAGAGCTTCTGATATCCGGAAGTTGAGAGACTCAAGAACACACCAAGCGAGATGACAAGTAGAACCCAGGTGCCTTGCCTTCCAGTTGAAGGCTTTTATCCTGATTACAAACTAAAATAATATCTACATGTTTCTGCAGTGGTGGGATTGCTGCTACTCCAGTTTACAGCTGACAGGCGAAAACCTGTCATACTGCTTTGCAGATGTAACATATTTTAAAGATCTTGTGTAAATGTAAAAATGGTTTTAATCTCTTAATGCTATTGAGCATTTTGTGAAAAAGTAAATAAAAATAATCAAGACTTGTAACTTATTTTTGAGAAGTTGGTGAATTTTCTTCTTCCTCATCAGTACCTTGCAGTCATCAAATTCCAGGAGTTCTTATGATTCTCCGAAGATCCTTAAAAGAATAAAGGGGACCCAGAAGCTGATTTCTGTATTTGTAAAAGCCTATGATATCTATGTTAAATCCAAAAAGGTTAATAAATGTATTTTTACATAAAGGCCTATATAATTAACATGACCACACTGAACCTCAAAGTATCGGTGTGAAGTAGAAATAAACTAATCCATATAAAGTCCTTAAAGTCACGTGCTGGCACATAATAGGCACTAGGTGTATATTAGTATTATTATCAGTGATTCCATTTTGTGTTCATGTGTTTGTTTACAAATGTGTAAGTCCTTCAAGGGCAAGAACCACATCTGATTAGTACAGAGTTGATGCGCAACTGAATTTACCGAGTGTTTACGGACTGAAGAGTCAGTGTTGTTAAAAATGTCAATGCTTCTCAAATTGATGTACAGATTTAGTGCAGTCTAAATGAAAGTCTTAGCATGTGTGTGTGTGTGTGTGTGTGTGCGCGTGCATGTGTGTATGATGTTGAGAAACTGGTTCTAAAATTTATATGGAAATGCAAACAGCCAAGAATATCTTGGGAAAGATGTAACAAATTGAAGGGCTTATTTTATCAGATATCAAGACTTACGCAGCTACAGAAATTAAGCCAGAGCACTGCAGCATAGCATAGCATAGCATAGCATAGCATAGCATAGCATAGCATAGCAAAGAAAGAAAAAATGGACCAGTTGAAAACCGTAGTAGGATCCAGACAAGTTCCACTGGTATATGGAGATTTTTGTTGTTGTTGTTGTTGTTTTTTGTTGTCGTTTTTGAGACAGGGTCTCACTGTGTGGTTCACACTGGCCTTGAACTCACTGTATAGCCCAGTCTGGCCTTGAACTCGCAGCGATCCTCCTGCCTCAACCTCCCGAGTGCTGGGATTACACGCATGCACCACTACACCCAGCTGGAGATTTGATTTATAATAACGGATGTAGTGCAGTGCAGTAGGGGAAAATATTTTCAGTAAATGGAGATAGGACAACTGAATAGCCATATAGAAAAAGGTGGATACAGCTCTTACCTCACAGCATATACAAAATAAGATTGTAGAGCTAAATGTGAAAGTAAAACAATAAAGTTTTTAGGAGGTAGCATAAGATAAAGTGTGAATGACCCTAGAGCAGCAAAATTTTAAAATACGATATAAAAAAGGACTGGGGCCGGTGAGATGGCTCAGCGGCGTATGCGCCTGTCTGGCAAGGGTGAGGGCCCGAGTTTGACTCCCGGAACCCATATATGAAGAAAAAAGGGCTGGTGATATTGCTCAGCTGCACAGGCGCCTGCTATTGCGTGAGGTCCTGAGGTTGACCTCTGGTACCCACAAAAAAATAAATAAATAAAAATAAAAAAGGACTGACCATAAAGTACAAGATATAGAAAGGAGGCGATATCAAACTTTTGCTCATCAAAAGACATGATTAAGAGTAAAAAAGCAAGTCATGGTGGGAAAAAGATCATCGCAACCATATAAGCACCAGTTGACTCTTATCCAAAACATATAAAGAACTTCCTCAGATCAAGAAAAAGACACTTCGGTAGAGAAAGACAGACCAAATGATCCATTGGTATTTCACAAAAGAAGGTGCCTCTGGCCAACAAACATATGAAAAGGCTCTTACCCTCGTTAGTAAACAGAAATAAAAATTAAATACACAATAAAATATGACTGCATATCCCCCAGACTGACTAAATTTAAAAGAATTAACAATATCGAATGCTGTTAACTGGAACTTTCACATACTGTCAATGGAAGTGAAAATTAGCAATTTTTGCTAGAAAGTCCATTGGCAGTATTTACTGAAATTGAATATACACATACTTTACGACCCAGCAATGTCACACCTAACACAGCAGAATGGCATACATATGTGCACCAAAAGGCATTTCTGGATGTTCATAGTGACACTACTTTAGTAGCCTGCAGCTGGAAACACTTGCATGGCCATCAACAGCCCAATGAACGTATCAATTGTGGCCTCTGCATGTAACCGAATGTCCGCTGGTACACACAAATGCACTGGAAAAGATACTGCTACACACAACAAGGATGAAGCTCACAAACATATGCCCAGCAGAAAGAAGACAGACACAAAAGAATGCAAATGGTGTGGCTACACGTCAATATATTTACATAACATTCGAAAACAGGCATAGTAATCTATGGGGCTAGAGGTCAAGGTAGTAGACAAGCGGGACAAGGAGGCAGTGGATTTGGGGGACAGGAGAGATGCTACTGGAGCAATATTATTATTATTGCTGCTGCTGCTGCTGCTGTTGTTATAGTACTGGGGATTGAACCCAGGCCTTTTGCACCGAGCTACATCCCCAGCTTTTTAAAAAAATTTAAAAATTTATTTACTTAGGGAGACTAAAATCACTAAGTTGCCCAGGTTGGCCTCATACTTTTAGTCCTCAGCCTCCCAGAGTGCTGGGATTACAGGTGTGTGTCACCACTTCAGGCTACATTCTATTTCTTGACTTGGATCCTGTTCCTGGGGATATATTCAATATGTGATCACTAATCTCTATGATGTGTGAACTTTTCCATCAATTAGATTTTGATAAAGATTATTAAAATGTTTCTGAATGATAAATAGCCATCTTCTTATAAGTTCATGCCAGTGTATTTAAAGGGCTAATCATACGCTCAGCTTCCCAGAATGCTGCACATCCATAGGTTCTAGAAAACTAAGGTTGTACTCTGACTTATTAAATACAACACCCAAGATGGCGCCTCTGGACGCTGAGGTCGGTGTGGGCTTTCTGGTGATGAGCTTATTACACAGTATAAATTGAGGTAAGACAGGAGACTTGCCCTCCAGAGAACTCCATTATATTTCTTCCTCCTGAAAGGCACAAATATACAGTGAATATATTCTGGTCCCAGTAACAACTGAAGATGACTGCCTGGCAATAAATAATAGAATCTTCTCTCTAATGACTCCTCCCAAGTGCCTCCCAAGAGAGGCCATTAAGAAATCCAAAAAAAAAAAAAAAAAAAAAAAATTCAAGAAAAATGCTTACAAAGGATTTATTTTAAAAAAAGAAAGAAAGGCTATTTGGAGTCATCCTGTGAACACCCACAGGGATGTGGTTAAGAGCAAAGATTTAAAATTAAAATCCCAGAGCTACCACTTATTAATTATGTGACCTCTAGCAAGTTACTGAACCTTTCTATTTCCTCATTTTTAAAAAGAAGTTAATGATATTGCCTTTCTACGTAGGAATATCGAATGGATTAAACAGATATTGAGCGCAATGCCTGGCACTTGTAAGGAGTACAAGAATTCGTAAAGGACGAGGGGTGGTGGTGGTGGTGGTAAAGCTGGGGATGAAGAAGATGATGACGACAATGATGAGTGCAATGGTGAAGATCATGACGATGAAGACTAGAGAGCTGTCCTCGGGGGAAAATGGTTGAATCTCCACAGAACTCTAGAACTGAATGAAGCACCACTGGGAGGATTGTGACCGAGCTAATTGTCTTTGGGGATGATCTTCACAGGGCCAGGCTATGGGGAAATTTGAGTAATTTTTTTTTATAATAAATGGAATATTTTTGTACTGGAGAGTGAACCCAGGGAGTGCTGAGCTGTAGCCACAGCCCTTTCTATTTCTTTATTTTGAGACAGGGTCCTGCTAAGTTGCCCAAGCAGGACTCCAAACAGCTTGGATTATAGACATGCATTACGCACCGGCATAAACAGGATCTTCTTGGAGTCCTTCATACCTAAGATAGAGTCCCTGTGAGGAACTTCCTCATCCTCCTAGCCCCACACGATACACCCTCTTAATACTTCTTTACTTTTTTTGAATGCCTCTCACTCAATCTTAGTTAAACATGTGTTTGTGATATTATTTGTTAACTATTTGTCTTTCCTGCAAGGTTCATGAGAGCAGAGACTAAGTCTATTTTGAGCTCCACTTCAGCATCTAGCATATTTCTTCCTTTTTTCATTTTGGTGTTTTTGTGTTTTGAGGCAGGGCCTCACTATATAGTTCAGGCTGGCTTTGAACTATGTAGCCCAGGCTGGCCTCAAACTCAAAGCAATCCTCCTGTTTCAGCTTCCCAAGTACTAGGATTATAGGCGTGTGCCACCAGACCTGACCAAGCATACTTCTTTCTTAACACACAGTTAATACTCAATACACACTTGTTGAATGAATGGATGAAGTGTTCATTTGTCTTCAATGCAGTTTGCTCATTTCTGCATCTCCTCCAAAGTCCCCTTAGCTGGTTTTCCTTGTATAATATGCCAGCTCTTCTTTTTTTTTTTTTTTTTTTTTTTTTTTTTTTTTTTTTTTCCAGTGCTGGGGATCGAACTCAGGGCCGTGTGTGTCCTAGCCAAGCACTCAACCACTGAGCTACATCTGCAGCCCTGTCCTTTTGTTTACAGCGCATCTGCTCTGTGCCATCCCAATGCCACATTCCTGGAAAGAAAAGACATGGCTTCTACTCCCTAGTAACACACAGTCTGGTCTGCAGATGGGAGGAATAAAAAATCAACAGATGCTGTTTATAGCATGTGATGGCTGTTACAGGTATACGAACAATGTTTCTGGGGGCCCAGAAGACAGAACGTCTGAATCTACCTGAGCAAGGTGGAGGCTTTAAGGAGGGAGTGGCATTTGAACTGCAAGGTGAGTGAGCAACAGGAATTTGCCCAGTGAACAGGAGGAGCCACAGGAAGAGGGAAAGGCGTGGTGCTCTACCTCGGCCCTAGAAATCAGACTTATTCTCTACCTCACAAGTTGCATGCGGGGATGAAAGTGTCCTAAGAGGCCAGATGAGGAAGACAAGCAAAGGACCGGTGGTCAAAGGCCTTCGATGCCCTGCTAAGAAGTGTGGATGCTACCCTGGGGGAGCTGAGGCGGTGCTGAAGGGTCCGAGCTAGAGGCTGTCATAGTCAGACATAATTCGATCTTCTTAAGGTTTAAGGCTGAACCTTATGTGCTTGGTGAATTACAGCCCTTCTCTCAAAGCCATCTGAGGGGCAGGGCCTCCCTGGCCTGCCTTGTTTATTTGAAGACTAGTATTTCACACCGGGCTTGACCTCAAATTCCCACCCAAGGTAGAGTTCTCCCCATCCTTGGGTACATTTATCACATGAAGATCCAGCCCCACCTAATTCCCAAATAGCTTTCTGGGTCCTTCAAATGTTAGCGTGTCAACAATGTAGCAAAACCTCGGATGAGTTGTTAGTTACCCAGTTCATCTTCTATGCTTATTACCCTCACTGCATGCATCTTGTCCAGTTCCATCACCTTCCCCACTCTGCACCTTGGATTTCAGACTCGGAATCCTAACCTCGATAAGAAGGTCTCAGTCAGGTCCCGCCTCCATCCCCTGGCCAAGCCCTGCCACCCCCCCACTGTGTGGGACTGATGTGTACAGATTCTTGCTACAACCTCAACCGTAATGAACTTCAACTGCTGCCTCAACCTATAGCGTGAGGTTATAAACACCAACGGAGCATTCGGTAAGTCACAGGGCTCCCCTCCATTCTACACACCTTCGAGAGCTCAGAAGAGCTGCGACTCACACGCTTCACTAAGAAAGTGGCACAGGGATTCGGCCCACCCGGCCAGGATCAAGCAGAAGACTTACTGGCGACTGGCTGGCAGCTGGGAAGGCAGGGCTAATCGCCCCAGTGTGAGCAAGGATGTATTGGGGGAGAGGGTTGGACCATGCTGTTTCTCTGAATGCCCTTCTCAGCATTCCCAGCCAGAGATGAAATTTCTCCCATTCCGAATTAAAGAGCATGCATATTTAAAATCGAAAGGGCCATTTTTCTACAATGCAAGTAGCTAAAAGACCAGGGTTCATATTTCCTTCTGTTTATTATACATAATGTTGGGCAAGGCAGTTAACCTCTTTTTGTCTCAGTTTCCTTCCCTATAAATCAGCAGTAATATTATTTAACTCCTGTTGTCATTATGGTAACTAATGAATGTATAATAGTAAGCATATAAAAATGTATGCTAAATCAATAAAATATATTAAAAAGCAAACCAGTCTCTGTGAAATAAGGATCTTAATTATCATCTCACAGATTTGTCATGAGGATTAAAGGAAATAATGAATATGAAACGCATTGCAGAGGCTCAGTAAAAGTTAATTCTTTTCCCCACGTGTTACCTCATCACACGGTCGCTTAGAGCAGATCGAAGAGTCCTGAGCTGCATGGTATGCGGACCGGAAGGGGAAGAAGGATTGTAGGGTTGGCTCCTGAGCACCCTCCAGAGACCCACGTTGACAAAGGCTTGGTCCCCAGCTTGTGGCACTACTGGAAGATGGTGGACGCTTTAGAGGGCGGGACCTAGTGGAAGGAAGTTAGCTCACTGGGAGCACGTCCTTGAAGGAGATTTTGAGGGCCCATACTCTGGGCCCATACTCTCTCTCTCTCTTTGGCTTCCCTGCCACCATGAGGTAAGGAGGTCTCCTTGGCCACATGCTCTCTCCATGATGTACTGTGCTGCCCCTGCTCCAAAGCAACAGGGCCAAGATACCATGGGCTGAAACAATGAGCCAAGACAAACCTTTCCTCCTTTTAAGTTGCCTATCTCAGGTGTTTTGTCACAATCATGGAAAGCTGACTAACACAAATGGCAAGATACTGCTGGCGAAGTTGCAATGTGTCAGCCAATGTGGACAAGGGCAGAATGTTCAAGGAGACCCCAGCAGCTCCCCTATTCTGACCACTTGATAACTGGGGGTTGCCAATCACACTCCCCTCCTGAAATATCAAGTCACAAAAGTAACTGTACCCTTACCCAGTCTATCTCTAGACCCTATTCCCCGGGTGTGTGATTCAATCTAGACTAATCAGAGCTCTTCAGTAGGATGCTTCAGTTGGGACTGAGAGAAGAAAAGAGCTTTTCTTTTAGCCACAGAACTAGCCAGGAGGCTTTTCACTGAAGGGTTGGCAGCCATTCTCCCTGCCATTTGGAGAGTTTATCTGTAGTAAGAAAAAATAAAGACAACACATAGAAACACAGCCAAGAGATAAAGTATGGACAGAGCAAGACAGAGGAGGTGGAAGGGAGGAATGGAAAAAGACTAGAGGGAAAAACAGAGGATGTGGGAGGGAGAGAGACCTAATGACCCTGTTTGTGTTCCTAGATCCATCTACGCCTAAAGCCAGACCCACCCCTGGCCTTTCCAAATATGGGAATCAACACATCCCCTAACTTGCTTTCCTTGGTTTGACTGTTTCTGTCACTTGCAGTGAAAAGAGTCCTGATTACTTTGAAATGAAGAAACAAATAATTCTGCCTAGACTGTAAGAATCAACAGCAGGCAAAGGAAATATATTTATGACTACACTGAGGTGGCTGACCAGGAGGTGACAGCTGGCATATGAACGCCATCAGGATGACAGCAGGTTGCTAACTTCAGAACGATGTCACTAGATGCCAGCTCTCGGGAGAGGCTCTAAAAGATGTCTGAAGAGCTCTGTCCTAGGCTCTGACTTGCTCAACGATCGGATCAACTTCCTTGATAAAGACTTATCAGGCCTGCTTACAAAAATGTGGACAATCCCAAATTGGATTATATGTATATGTCACTCAGGGACAGAATCCAGATGCTGTGAGTGGTTGGCAGCTACAGAAATGGCCCAAAGCATGCTGGAATAAGTTGAATGGGGAATTATGTCACATCTTATGGTCAAGGCCCAGTTACACCAGCATAGGTCAATGTATTGGCAATGAACTTATAAAGAGAAAAGCCTCCGAGTCTAAAATCGGGTGCCCCATGGTTAGAGGACACTTGCAAGGGCAGCAAATCACACAGAGCAAGCCACTTAACACCTGGAGCTAGGAAGCAGAGGGAAAGTAAGAGACTAAGCCCTCAGAATCCCCCTCAAGAGCATGTCCACAATAATGCATGAGGTCTTACCTCCTAAAGGCCCACACCACCTCCAAATAGCACCACATTTAAGCAGCATCCTAGAAGGAATGATGGAAGAAATGGGCATTTTAGACTGAAGAGAAGCCACAATAGCTATTTATCCACAAACACTAAAAGAGCTGACACATGGCCAGGGAGAGATCGTATTTTGTTTGACTCCAAAGATGTGTGGAAGTTCCATGGGACACTGACTTTGGCAGCAGAGAGGTACAAGGTTAGACCTGGTCCTGAGACCACCAGTCTATGAGTGTCACCACCTAGTCCCTTTCCCCAACCCCACTGCCAAGGTGACAGAACACTACAGTTCTTCTGGCTTGGGTCCCTCAGTAACAGAATGAGGCAGTGGTGTGACCAGGTGCTGAAGGTGCACGGTGTGGAAGACCGAGGCTGGGCCTTGGACAGGTGGTGACTGGGGCTGGAAACACCTTTAGCCACCTTCTTTTTACATCACTGTCTTGCCTTAAAAGAAAGGATATGGATTTCTGGAATCTAGCCCTTTGTTGGAATCCAGGAAACTTTTGTTGGTTCGTTTAAAGCTCGCCAAGTGATTCTAACACATAACCAGGTTTGGCAACCACTGCAAATGGTTAGGGGAAATTCACTTTAATAATTTGTGTCTCAGTTTGATGGATCAGCAGTCCCTCTGCCCTGCTTCTCCATATCCTCAGAGCCAATATCTAAGGTTGGCAGCCTCTTCCCTCTGTCCTTTTGCCTGTTGTTCTTCTGCTGGTCACCCTGCACCATCAATGTTGGGGCGTCTCACGAGGCACTCCTGCTGTCTCACCGCTCCCAGTGCCCTTCACCCTGGCCCAGCCTCCAGCTAGTGTCCCCAGGTCACCTGGCATCCTTTCTGCCTGCTGCCACCAGTTGGGGCTCCTTGCTGCCATCCGGGGTGCTCACCTTTCTGGCTGAGAGAGAAATACTTTCCCTATCTTTCATCAAGCTTTCAGGGGGAAAGAGAGAGAGAGACAGAGACAGACAGAGACAGAGACAGAGACAGACAGGCAGACAGGCAGACAAACAGAAATGGAGAGAGAAAATTGCACTAGGGCTTTGGGGGTTTTAAATGATACATTTTTTCAACCGATACTGATTTAGTGCCTGTTATCTCCAGGCACTATTCTGAGTGCTGGAGATAAGTTGGCAAATAAGAAAGACAAAATCCTTGTTCCCATAAAGCATGTGTTCTAGCTGGAGGAGGCAGATGATAAACAAGATAATTCAGAGAGTGCTTAAGGGGTATAAGGAAAACAAACCAGACAAAAGTGATGGGAAACTTGGAGAGGAGGTCAGAGAAGGCTAGGTTTAAAGAGGGGACTAAACACAGAAGGACTGAAAAGACAAAGAGTCAGCTGTACAAAGGGCTGGGGACAAGCACTGCAGGCTGGAAGAAGGGCAAGTATGAAGGGTCTGGCGTGGGAACGAGCTTGCTGTGCTTGGAAAATCCAGACATCAGTGCTGCTACTTCCAGGAGGAAGAGGAGAGAGAGGAAGAGGAGGGAGAGGAGGAGGAGGGAGAGGAAGAGAGGGAAAGGAGGAGGAGGAGAGGGACAAGAAACCGAAGAGCTTCCTGCGGCCCCTGTGGTCACCACACAGTCCCCGGCCTGCTTCGGAGTCTGCCCATCTTCCCAGGCTCCTGTGCTGTGTCCGGCCATTGGTGCTGGGAACTCTTTCTCGCTCTTTGCCTCTCATCCAGTCCATGAGGCATATTTGCAAATGTCAACCCACAGCTGTAGACAGACCCCCGGTCTCCTAGGCCTCAGGCAAAGCAGTGGATGTGGATCAGGACCCTGTTTAAGCATCCCTGAATTTTTCATGGCAGTTTCAAATATTCTGTGAAAACTGGAAGCCTCCCCTACGTAGAGCTCGCAAAGGACTTCCACATGGTCACCAACAGCCTCAGCTCCAGCCCAGCAGAGACGGTCCGTAAAAAAGGGACTTTTTATACCAGCAAGAGCTGCACAGCATCGTAAAGGCAACCATACACTGCTGGGGTGGGGGAGGGAGGAGAGAGAGGACCTTAAATGGCCTGGGGCACTTGCCAGTCCACTTTATTCATGTACCTACCCCAGTGAGTATGAGGTGCGACCCTCAGGTCCCTCACCTGTCACATAGGAGGACTTTGTGTTTGGATGTCGGTGTTTAAGGAGTAAATACCAATGGTTTTATCTGCCACTCAATTGAAGAAGCAGGGAACTATTCCAGTGCCAGAGGGAAAATAGAAGTGCTGGACTTACTGAGAAATGCCAATTTGTTTCTATTCCCCGCTAATGGAAATATCTGGAGGGGTGCATAAATCAGGCCAGCTTGGAGCTGGTGTCTGTTATATTTGATGTACAATTTTCTTTAAGGAATAGTTTTGCCTTGTGCATTTTCACCCTCCATAATGGCTCTTAAATCTAACCTCTAACTTTACTGTACTCAAATTATTCCCATTTTTATTCTGAATGTCTACCCCTGTGGCTTTTTTTCTTTTCTCCTTCACACGTCACCCACTTGCTTTCTTCACTTCTTCATTCCTTTCTTTCTACGTTGCTTCCTCCTTTCCTGAGGGAGGAGGCAGGAGAGAATAGGCCACATACAGACCCTGCACACACATCCCCACACCCCTTCCTCTACAGATTCATTTAGCAGGAACATCGGTTCACATGTTCTGGAGTAAACGCATCAGGAAGACCTTCAGTTGAATGATAGAGTATGAGATATTATGTTTTTTATGAGATTGGCATTGAAACATGTGCCCAAGACATCTATTAATCTCCCCAAATCCACTTTCCCCTTCATCTTTTTGAAAAATAAATTCTCCCTCAAGTTTCAGGTGGGCATGTGGCTGTCCAGCTCAATGCTGTATTTCCCAGCCTCCCTTGCAACTGGGTATCATCACATGACTAAATTTTTACCAAGGGAGTGTGTTTGGAAGGACTTGAAGGCTGGGCAAGGTGGTGCACACCTGTAATCCCAGCATGCTGGAAGGCTCAGGAAAGAGGACTGAAAGTTTGAGCCAAGCCTGGGCAATTTAGTGAGACTCGTTTCAAAATAAAAAATTTACAAAAGGGCTGGGGATGAAGCTCAGTGCAAAGGCCCTGGGTTCAATCCCCAATACTGAAAAACAACAAAAAGTGGCACAATTTCTGGGGTGCATCATTAAAAGAATACTCCTTGTCATCTGCGGGTGTAAACATCCCAGGGCAGTGGTGCTGTCCAACAAAAAGAAGCTCAAGCCAGGTTAATTTTGTTAACAGGTATCTGACAGAAATAAAGGTAACACAGGGAAGATATTTTTTTCAGCACATGGGATTGAACCCAGAGTCTTTGCACCTATTATGTACAATGATCATTCCAACATGGAATCAACATAAAAATTATCAATGAAAGGCTTATTCTTCTTTCATACTAATTCTTCAAAATCATTTACAACACACCTCAGTTTGGACTAGCCTCATTTCAAGTGTGCAATTGTCACACTTGGCTATTGGCAGGTGGCTACATCCTGGACAGCAGGGTGTGAGAAGCTGGAAGAGCCATGAGATAGAAGATCTGGGTTCTCGCATGGCCTTGTGGAGCAAAGTTCCACCCTGGCGTGTTGGTCTTCCCATTTTCTTCTGGCTTAAATCACTGTATTTGGGGAACTCTGTGTAACATGAGTTTATCCCAGACCCTGACTAATGTAACATGGTAAATTTTTTTCTCCCAGAAATTGATTTTGACCTACACCCGACATTTCATACAGCAGCCAAATGGAGAGCGTGAAGGGAAAAGCTCTTGAGATCAGCCCATGTTTGTGAACAAATCAATGATTACAGCCTATTGTTCCAGGTGAAAGAGTCAGCTGTAAAGGAAAAACTCACCTGTGAATGGGAAGGTACTCAAGTGTGTGTATGGGGGGCTCAAATTTGAAGTCTTCCTGCCTCAGCCTCCTAGAGTGCTGGGATTATAGGCATATATAGCACTCAAGTTTTAAACCTTGAAAAATGAATTAGATATGCTTTCATTTTGTGCATTTGGATTTTTTCATTTCCTGAAAATCAAAGCAATAAATAATCTTCACAACTATTAAGCATTAGATATGTAGCACCTTTTGATTTTTGTTATCAATTTGAACTAAACATTTATTAAAAGGGATAAGGATTCTAAAACTAAAACTACATAATAAAAAAGAGGAGAATGCTACAAGAAGAGAGGCAGGAGAGACAAATTCATGATAATATCATCAGCAGTACTTATTTAGAAACAAACCACCATGTAAGAAATAGTTTGTTTAAAAGACCTCCCCCAACTTCAATTCCTCAGATCCTACATATTTTCTGTTCAAGCATCTAGTTTTACATGCACAGTCCTAGAACATCTGCATGTAAAGATAAAACAATAATCAAATCAGGTTTTCTTTCCCCTATCCAATTTGTTTCTGCTTCTCTACAAACAAAAGGGACTGGCTAAAGACTGACAAGGTTCTTCATGTTTGTAAATTAATCCTCTGGTTTATGGGGAAATGCAATACTGAAGCCTATAAAAAGCGCAGAGTGAATGTAAATAAGGGTCTATCCCATTGTTACTCTGTGTCCTGTGATATGTCAGTTATTATCTTGATTTGTGACCCTGTTTTCCTTCCAGGAAAACTCACCATCTGGAAGGCTGAGAGTCGTTGAGTGAATTCATTCTACCCCCGATTCACTTTATTGAGCCACATTTAGCCAGGCATGGTGGCACACCCCGGAGGCTGAGGCAGGAGGATCACCACAAGTTCGTGACCAGTCTGGGCTATATTATGAGTTCAAGCCCAGCCTGAACTACATAGCAAACCCTGTCTCCAAAAATAAAAAGAATAAAAAAAGTAAAAATAAAAACACCCAAAACCAAAAAGGCACACATAGACCCTAGAGTATATCCTGACCCCACTGATTAGTAGCTGTGTGACCATGAGGAAAGTCTGAGACTTTAGTTTTCTCATCTGTAAAATATGAGTAATAAATCTCCTCAAAGAACTACAAGGACAAAGGGGGCTAAGCAAGAAAAGCTTAACATAATTCTTACCCAGTGCTTTGCTGATACACATTTTTCTATTTCCAAAGCAATGATCTTATACACGGAGACATGGCGGCTCAGAGAGGTGAGGTGGCTTGTTCAAGGTCACACAGTGGAAATGGGACCATGTAGGAATGGAACCTGAGTCATTCAACATCGAATCCTATCCTTTTTTCCACCAGGCTGAGGTACCTTCCTCCTACAGGCAGTGTGTGTCCCACAATGGGACAAAGAAGAGAAAGCAAAGCAGCTTTGGAGGTTTCCAAACTTCCCAGTTTAGAATAAATCCCCACCCAATTACACTTAAAGTTGGGCCAGCTTTTGAAATCTCAACCACACATTCTTTTCCCATCAAGTTCCTTGAAATTTCCCTTTAAAGAGCATCTAGGAAAAGCCACTCTCATTACCCAGGGTCTGACTTTATTTTCCTAATAAACAGACCTCTGGGCAGACAAAAGAACCTCTTATTTTTAATCAATTCTTCAACGTTTCAGCTGATTTTCTTCTATTTGGCTTGAAATTGTGATCTGGAAAAGGCTGGTCCTGCAAATTGTCCTGCTCTAAGGGAAGCCCCTTGAGGATCCTCACTTGTTATTTTTAATCACTGTAATCTCCTTCCAAAGGAGGCCCTGGTCAGAAACAGAGCAGGCCTTTCAGGGTTTTCTAAAGCACAATTATGGCAGGGGTGGGGGAGGGGTGGGGTGAAGGAGGGAGGGTGGAGAGGTGGTGGGAGAGGAAAGGAAGTCGGTATAGCACCAACGACTTGGAAAAGGGTGACAGTCTCCACAGGACCAGGCTGTGTGGTGGGGGGAGAAACCCCATGATTTAATTTTTCAAACTAGTGACCACTTTATTCTAGTTGAGAATACTGAAAGGCTACAACTTGCATGGGGGGGCTCAGAGAGCAGAAGCTATTGGCGATGGGCTGAATGGATAGTTCAAAGATTTGGGGCAGGAAAAGAAGTCATTGGTTCCAAGGATTGTGAGGGATCTTAATTCAGGAAAGAACAGAAAGCACACAGAACACCGGGGAACGCTGACTGCCACAAGCCTAAGTCTGCAAGGAGCTGAGCTGAACGCATTAGATTTGCTTTTGTCCTAATTATTCTAAGAACGTGTAAGCCAACAGAAAATGTCACAACCTAGGCCAGCCCCCTTGCTTCCTAACTCTGAGTGGTGGAGCGAGGTTTGTTTTATTCAGGAGACCTTAGCATGGCTCCTTTAAGATCTTTTCCTTCAAAATCTCTTAGCCAAGAGAAGAGGGGAAAGGATGGCCCAGTGGTGGGTGAATGGTGCCTGGGGCCAAAGAGAGCCTAAAATTTAGGCTGCAAAGTCTAGGGCCCATCCCTCCTGTCCCAATTCCCGCCTGGGGGGTAGTACTGGAACTTCTCTGGCCACCCAACCTGGTCCCCACTGCTCCCAATGCCCAGCCAAACCCAGAGGACTAGTGTGGGAAGAGATGCCAGGAAGACGCTGAGCCAGAGCCCTGAGGCAGCCTAAACCACAAGAACACTTCCAGTGTCAGTAAGGAGTCTTAGGCAAGGCTTCTAGAATGCAGACATCAATTTATCATTCATTCTTTCATTTAATTAATTTATAAGGCTCCAGATAATGGCCATTCACTGATAGATTGGACTAGAGCCCAAAAGAAACCTACTGTTAAACCCGCACACACCCCAAAATCTAACCAGGCACACATCCTTCCATTATCAAACCAACAACGTGCTCACATCCAACTCTATTGTGCCCCCGGACCTGTTGTCGCTCAGGCACATTCTCATAAACTCATTTACTCCCTGTACTATCCAGAAAGGTTGGGAAAAAAGCTATTTTTACAGCTGGAAAGTTAATTTCAGAGAAATTAAATGGCTTGCACAAGCCCCTTTCGGTCCAGAGCCAGTTTTCCCACTGGCCGCAGACCCTCCGCGTGGGGGAGGCCATGAGGTTACTCCCGTTTCCCCCTCCACGTGGAGGACTGGCCATGTCCTGCCTCCACCGAGTGGCCGTCCTCGCGCGTCGGCGGGACTCCCTCCCGCGGCCGCGCCAGCCCGCGCGGTCCCTCTCCGGCTGGGCGCGGCGAGGTGTTCTCCGCCCCACATCTTGGAGGACCAAGGATCCTGCGGAAGAGACGCGCGGGGACAAGGCCGCTCCCGGTGGAGTCCGTGCGCCAGCCCCGGCGTTCTGAGCAGGGCGGCCGCGGACACCACCCCAAACTTTCTCCCGCGTCGCTCGCATCGCTGACTCCCGCGACTCTGGGGAGCCAGGAGGCTGGGATGGAAGGGCGGCGGCTGGAGGCCCATTTGTCCCCCCAGGTGCCCAATGACCCAATCTGCCCTGCTCCGCACAAGAGCTGACTTATGAAGGAGCGAGCGGGGGACACGCGCCCTGGCAGGTGAGGCCAAGCGAGCTTCCTTCCCTGCCTGATGTCCTGTGTCCCACGCGGACAGCGGCGCCTGCTGCCCGGGAAGGGGAGGGAGGCAGGGAGGCGGGCGGTGAGGATGGAGCCCGGGTCCTCAGATCAGAGCCGCCTGGCCTATCCAGGAGGTGCTCACCCGCTTCGACCTCTTGTTCTGCTCTCCAGTAACTCGCTCTCTGCGGAGCCGCGAAAGCGCGACATCCCGGTGCGCTGAGCACGGGGCTGTCAAGGTCCCACAGCCTCCGGGGAGCAGGCCTCGGGATCGGGCTCCCCTTCCGTCTTCCTTGGACCTCCTCTCCCGTTGGGAGCTACCTAGGGCTCTTTGGGGATCCCGTTCCCACTGGAGACCGGTCCTGGAAATCCAAGATCCTCTCCCTGGCCTGAGATCGGAAAAGCATTTTTTTTTTTTTTCCCCTTTCCCAAGGACCCTACCGAAGAGCGTCAGGCTCTTGCCCCTACTCTCCGCCCCCTGGGACCGGTTCGGCCCGGGTGACCGTCCCGCTCGGGGCCAGTCTGAGAGAAGCTGGGCCCATCTCTTTCAGGGCTGGAAGCGGGAAAGCTGCCTTGCCTGGGCCCCACTGAGAAAAGCCCGGGTCCCCTCCTCCCCAGAGACCGATATGAAGGAAGCGGGTCTCCTCCACTGCCAACTGTCGAGGTGGAAGCAGGCTGCTTCCCAGTCTGGCGGGCGTGACGCGTGGCTCCACTGCAGCCTCCGCCTCACACTTTGGGTCTGAGGTCCCCGCCGCCTCGCCTGGCTGCGACCCCCACGACGGCTCGGGACGGTGGCTGGCGTTGAGCGCGGTGCTCGCGGCTAAAGGAGCTTAGGGTAGCCAGATCGGGAGGACCCTGGCGGGGCTGCGCCGGCACCGTGCGCCCTGGGACTGCGCGCCCTCCTCCGGCACCCTACGGTCGGCGCCCTCCGGGGTCCGCTCCCGTGCGCGCCACGCCAGCCGGGGCCACTTACCACGGTAGCTGCTTCCCGGCTTGTAGAAGTCGGGGTCGCCCTCCACGCGGAGGCTGAACTCGGTGTAGCCCTCGCGCCGCGTGCCCTGGGCGCGCAAGATGCGGCTGCAGTAGCCCTCCGACTTGGCTACTTTGTCCAGGGTCTCGTCGGAGAAGGCCAGCGCCACGGCGAGGGGCAGCGCCAGGGCCAGCAGCGCCGGTCTCCAGGGCGCCGGGGACAGCCTCATTCTCGCTGGCCCCCAACTTTGAGATGCTGTCGCCGGCCCTCGCCCAGCGACTCCTGCCCGAAGTGGTCCCGGCAGAGGCAAGACCTGGAGGAGCCCGAAAGGAGAGAGGGAGCTCGGAGCCAGTGCCGCCTTGGTTTGGCGGCTGCCGAGCTGCGCTGCGCTGAGCCCAGGCGAGCAGCGCGCGGAGGGGAGGGCGGCGGCGAAGGCGCGGGAGGAGGGAGGGCTGGGTTTGCACAGATCCCCGAGCGCAGCGCTGTTTTGTTTCCGAGCTGGCGATTAGCGGCCCGGCGGTGTTTATTTTGCGACGCTGGATTCCCAGGGTCGGGCGGGGAAATCACAGGATACGGGGACACTGCGGGCTCTGTCCCACCACCAAGGAAGCTGCTGTCCCAACCCTCGCCTACCCTCTGGACGCTGTGGAGCACGGCGCCCGAGGAGGGAAAGCCTGCGGACTAACTTTTGCTGCATACCTACTCTGTGCGCGCGCGCCTCGCTCGCGGTGTCTGCGCACCGCCTCACGCTGACCGCACGCAGAAGCGGATCGCGACTCTCGCTCATTCTGTGGACGCCCAGGCAGAGGCAGGCAGGGTTACACGGCTCTTCCCCTGGCTGTACTGGGACAGGTCCCACTAAGGGGTGAGAAAGGAGCCAAAGAAGTTACCCCCGGGGGCCCAGCAGGCACCGCGCCTTGGATGGCAGGACTTCTGGAGATCTAGGAAAATGTTTCATTTAAAGCAGGAGGGGGGGGCACTTCGGGTGAACAAAATGTTTTGCAATATTAGTATTAATATATTCGCCCTTATACTCACACAGTCATAAAACATGGTGTTTAATATTGTCTTGTGAAGGAAAAAACCTACGAAGGCAAAAGTGCCTGGGGCCCACGAAAGTCCTTACACAGTGCTGGAAAGGAGTTTTGAAAGGGTCAAAGAAGAGCATGTTTTCTTGGCTCAGACTTCAGTTCAGGATCTCAGTATCGGGGACAGATTCGGGAGAGGTGCAGAGCCTGGGGCTTGCAGGGCAGAGCCTCAGGCACAAAATTGAAGGCTGGAAGGGAGGGCACCCCAGGCAGGAATCTCTCCTGCACCCCCCCCACCCTAATCTAGCCTCAGTCCTGCCATTAGCCCATTGTGAGACTGGGCACCCACTGTGGTTTCCCTGGGAGAAGCAGGGGTGGGAGTCCGTACTAACTCACCCTTCCTTGGGGTGGGTGGTGCACCAGCTTTCGGTGGAAGGCCTTACAGAAAATGTTTGGTCTCCTCTCTGGGGCTCCTCCTAGCCTTGGGACCCCTTCAGCCCCTGCCTCCCATCATTTCCTATATGCATCCCTCTCCAGGTCTCTGGGTGCTCTCAGCAGCTTTGCTTTCCCCTTGTCCTCCTTCCCCAGGCCTTCGACACACCCTGAGTGCAATCTCTTTAGGCAAGCAATGTCCTTTGGCCCATCTTCACTCAGCTGGCTCAGAGCTCGTGCCTGGCATCATGGTGCACGGCCTCATTCATGCAGCAAGCTTCTGTTTTACATGGATTTGGAGGCAGGCTCTGTACTGAGTAATGGACTAGGAGGAAACACATATTCATTCATTCATTCATTCTTCATTCATTCATTCATTCATGTTAAAAGTTCTTTGTGTACTCAGTGCTGGGATAGGAGACAAAGTCCTGTGGCAGAGGCAAATATTAAATGCATAGTTATATGAGCTTTTTCAAATTATAATCTTGGTATATGCTACAAAAGAGAGAAGTGGTTCAGTACCAGGGGACGAACTCAGGACCTCATGCGCCAGCAGGTGCCCATGCCACTGAGTGATATCACCGGCCCTTTTTTCGTATGTGGGTACCGGGAGTCGAACTCAGGACCTCGTGCTTGGCAGGCAGGTGCTAATGCCGCTGAGGTATCTCACCAGCCCAAAATGTTCAAACTTAAACTGGAGGCAGGCAGGCATGGAACATGAGGGAATGTAGTGATATTTATTGTTGTCGTTGTTATTGTGGTGGTTGCAGTACAAAGAACTGAACGCAGGGCCTTTCCACTGAGCCACATCCCCAGGCTTTTTTAATTATTTAAATTTATTTATTTATTTATTTATTTATTTATTGTCTTTTTTGAGACAGGGTTTTGCTATGCAGTTCAGGCTGGCCTTGAACTCACTTTGTAGCCCAGGCTGGCCTCAAAACTCGAAGTGATCCTCCTGCCTTGGCCTCTAGAATGCTGGGATTATAGGCGTGCACCACCACACCCCGCTTATTTTTTAGTTTTGAGTCAGAATCTCACTCAATCACCAAGTTGCCCAGGCTGGGTTTGGACTTGTGACCCTTCTGCCTCAGCCTCCCAGAATGTTGGGATTACAGGTGTGTACTACCATGCCTGGTTGTATATTTAATCTTTTGTTGGACATTGATGAGAAAACCAAGTGAGCACTGTCACCACCACCTCCCCAGATTAGGAACCTGTAAATTACCTGTGTAGATGATGTGCCAGTGATGGAAAGGGCTAGGATTTAAAACAGGCCTTGCTAGCACCAAAACGGGGTACTTCCCATTCTCATTAAGCAGTGTTGGCCCCGTCATCTGGCCATGACAGCAGGCTCTAAACAGCGCCTCCCAGCTCCAGTCCCACTCTGCGAACTAGATTTTCCTAATCCAGTTTGGCCATCACTTCCGAACACCTCTCTTACCCCCACACATCCAATCCATCACCAGCGTCAGTCTCACCTCCCAGCCACCTCTTGAATCTGTCTGCTTCTCCCCTTCCACTGCCACTTACTCTGCCAAGCTGTCATCCCCTTTCAGGTCCTAATTGCTCTGCCCCCTCTGTTCCTCCATCTGTCCTTGGCCTGGAGGCCTGAGTGATCGTCTTTAAAAGGCAAATTTGAATGTCAATCCTGGGGTTAAGACCCTTTCCCAGTGTCTTTTGGGGCTCTCAGGATAAAGACAGAATCTTTCAAGTGGCTCCAAGGTCCTGCTTGAGGCCAGACAGCGTTTGCTTCTGGGTTCCAGCCACCCACATAGCTCTTCAGCTTGGGGAAGTTTTTTGGTTTTTTGGTTTTTTTCAGATAGGGCCTTGCTACAAAGTCCAGGCTGGCCTTGAATTCACTATGTAGCCCAGGCTGGCCTCAAACTTGTGGCAATCCTCTTGCCTCAGCCTCCCTAGTGCTGGGATTATAGGTATGCGCCACACCTGGCCAGTTTGGAGAAATTTTTCCTGTGCTCCTGTAATGCCCGGGATCCTGCACTGCTCTATGGTCCCTCCTGACCCTCGCTGTCCACTAGCTGACTTCTATATGTTCTTCAGATCTTGGTGCAAGCTGATTGCTCAGAGGAGCCCTTCTAGTTTTCTAGAAAAAACCCTGCCCTTAATGCTATCCAGGAACTCAGTACCTTTTCTTTTAATGGTCTCCAATTGATACTTACATATGCATTTGTACCTGGCTCAGAACTAAGAATCTGCACATATTTGTTCTCTGAATACAAGATCTTTAACAATTCTGCCTCCGGTGTTGCCTGGCTCAGCCCAAGTTTTCACGTCGGCCTTCAAGGCCCTCCGCATGGCTTGGTCTCTTTGATCCATCTGGTCAGGGGTCCCAGTCTGAGCTCCCAGTACTGCTGGCCTAATTCCCTGTGTCCTCTGCTTTGGGTGTTGTCTCAGCACTTTTCCTGTTGCCTGGAATACCCGTCCTCCTCCCACCTGTTTAAATTCTCCTCCCTGGCCGTCAGTAGAATTCATGAAACCCACAAGGAGAAAAAGTTTCTTGTTTTGACAATTGTGATACACTGGATTATCATGAACCCTTTCATGTGTCTACGTCTCATCTAGCAATGAATCCAGTTTATTTTCTGTTTAATTTCCTGCTCAGATGTTTTGTTCTGTTGTAAAATATACTAGACTTCAAGAAATCTCTTTCCAGTTTTGTAGCCTAAGGCAGAGCTGATGTTAGTTGCTAGCGTGTTGCTAGGGAAAGTCATTTAGCCAGGGCAGATAATTAACTTTATCTATCAGTGTGGGTGGCTAGGTCGCTAGAGAGAAGAGCTGGGGGTTCTAACTGTCCCCCGTCCTTTGATTAGTGGGAGGTAAGATCAGCCATTTGTTTTTGTTTTTCCTTTAGGAGAGAAGGAAAAAAAGCACTTTCTCGTGTTTTTCTGAGTATGGTCATTAAAACATGAGCATCAGATATTTGCCTCAAATGCAGATTCCAAACCCTACCCCATACCCATCACATCTGTACTTTGAACAAACTCCTGTAAAGTTGCAGGAACTACTGTCCCCAGAGCTGGTGACTCACACTTGAAGCACACAGGCTCCTGCCTGGCTCTCCTAGCTTCTGGCAGTAGAAAGCTGGGAGGCTGTGGGAAGTCACAGGATTTGTCTAAAATGCTTATGTGCAAAATTGAGAAAAGTCATACCCATCTTGTGTACCTCCTGGGATTCTGAGAAAGGAATACTGTAAGTGAGATAATTAATATATACTACACACACACACACACACACACACTCACACAAAACCCAGTTAATATTGTTACTATTTATTTAGGACAGTAATCCAAAAATGTTATGTCTTTGTTTCTGTGACTCAGAAAATTAAATTAAAAGTTTTACGGGAAGAGATTTCTAGAAAAAAAAAAAGAAGATTGACAATGAAGGAAGTTGAATTGCACTGAACAACCTATTGGTAATCTGTCACAAAGAAAAGCCCTGAAGGTCACTGTAAGCAAATTATCAAGTTTTGAGACTAAGGCATGGAAGATGAATATAAAGAGAAAAAACAAAAACAAAAAACGCACCTCTAAAAGCAAAAGACAATAATTATTTTAAAAATTATTTCTTCAGCACCTGTTGTGTTCTAGACATTGGATAAATCAGGTGTAACTGCATTACTTATGGGGGTCCAATGCTGATTGGGCGCGCTGACAATTCTAACCAATGTATGAGCTCTCCAGCCACCTGGTCTCTTTAGTTCCGTGGAAGCAAACCTATAGCGCGCAAGCTGCAGCGGGCTGTTTGTTATCACTGAAAGCTCTAAAAGGTTCACCACCACTGCTAGTCCTTTAATCTCCATTCACTTATTTCTTTCCCTCAGCTCCTGGAGCATTTTACCTGTTGCTCATTGCCAGATCCAGATCAACATTCTAGAATATCATTCAAGAGTCCCTCTTACTTTAAAACTCACAGCATCCAATTTGTACTCCCTTGTACTATTGCCATCATCCATAGCTTCCAGGTTACCCCTTCCCCTTCCTCCTGCAACCAGAGAGGACCCTGCAGCTGGCTCTCCAGCTAGCCATTTATCCTGACCCGCGCTACATGCCTGGGGACTAGAAGTCTGAGCTGGTGATTTATCCATTGCTGTAATCTAGACTCCAGTGAGCTTGGCCTCCCTCCATATCTGCAGCCTTCTTTCACAGAAACACCCTTGGCTTTGGAAATCTTGCGCCTCTCACTCCACTTCCAGACTTCCCATTTCCTCACACCCTTGCATTGATTTCTTTATCTCTTCGAGTTCTACAGCTGCTTAATCACTTCTGATTTTCCCACCCCATCTTGTCAATTCCTTCCCCACACAGTCTGGACACCATGCTTAACTATGTTAACCATATCCTCAATACTCTTCCTTCTCTGTCCCCTTTTATTCCTGTGTTTTCTCTCTAACCCTCAACCCTAGATCAACCAAGCAAAAAATATGGAACTATTTCAGACCTCTGAGTTATGTTGCAAAAACCCCATCAACTATTCTACTGCTAACTCGTAAGTGCTATCTTTAACTCTAGTTCTTAAAGTTATTCCCAGTGAGTTTCCTTTTCCATCCTTGTAATGTCCTATCTCTTTCTTCTAGTCCTTGTCATCTACTCAAGCCTGCTGTATCATGCTTAGGATTCCCACTCTTTGGGAGGTAAACTGCCCTCTTATTTCATCCTGAAGCAGAGGACAATTGGCATTAATTCCCTCAAATTTCTGTATCTCCTTTCTTCTAAGGCTTGAGTTTCTATCCTCATTCTTCCTGCCTTCTGCTAAACACTGATCTACCTGTCATCCCCATTCCCTCTCGCAGCTGTTTCTCTTCTCATCCAAGCCCTGGACCTGCAGACACAGGTAAGTCTCCCCCCCATCCTGGGAGGCAGCAGGAGTGTGGGGGGGTCGAGATGATGCTGAATGTGAGACTATGCCTGTCACCAACTTTATCTCCCTCTCCATAACCTCCCTGGCTGTTCCTGCACCCCCCCCCATTTCCACTCCTTTTTCCAAGCAGCATAATTTGGAATCAGCTCATATCACCTTATTGAAACTCCTCAGACAGGTATCACCTAAGACCTCCTAATTGCCATAGTGGTTGTCTGAATTAAAACAGACGAAAGGGGGGCCGGTGAGATGGCTCAGCGGCTTAAGTGCCTGCCCGGCAAGCGCGAGGGCCCGAGTTCGACTCCCGGATCCCACATACGAAAAAGGGGCCGGTGATATCGCTCAGTGGCACGGGCGCCTGCTGGCGCGCGAGGTCCTGAGGTCGACCCCCTGGTACCCACAAAAAAAAAATAATAATAAAACAGACGAAAGCTCTAAGTAAGGGCCTTATCATTTACTCCAGGGGAAGGTAAAGGGCAGTGCATGGGAGGAAGCCTTCCAAGGTATAGATCTGACCCCAACCTGGAGACTCTCAGGCTCCCTGCAGAAAGCCTCCTGTCCAAATGCAATTAAGTTCACCAGGTGCGGCTGTGGGCATCTTGCATGAGCAAGCCCTTGCAAATCCAGTCACACACAGAACCCAAGCACAGTCCACCGTCCCAAGGTCTTGTGTTAAACCAGCAACCTGATTCAACCTCAGCCACTTCGGGGCTTGGACCACATGACCATGGCACACCGCTGCCACCTGGTGGCAGTGATTTGAACATGCAGGAGTATTAAGTAAGGACTCTCAAGCACCCAGGACTCTCACCTTTAGGGACCTAGTTAGGACTAGACTGCCCCCCCCAAAAAAAGTCATTGAGTTTCCTACTGTGTTCAGAATAATAAATCTACATGGAGTAGGTGCTCAGCGAATTTTTGTGAAATTTAAACCTTTCATTCATTCAGCAGACAAGTACTAACTAGAAGGAGGTAGTACAAGGAAAAATAAGATATAATTCCTGGCTTTGAGAAGCTGCAGGACAGATAAAGCAGATATTTATAAAATGAAGAATCACAATGATACATATCAGTGGGAGTTCAGAGAAGGGGTCTACCAATTCTGGCCAAGTAATGGTAACATTTGAAGGTGTTCCCAATGCCTTCTTGAAGGAAGACAAGATCCTGCCAATGGGACAAGAGGAATGGGGAATGTAGGCAGAGAGTGTGCTAGAATAACTGGTACAAGGCACAGAGATGTGTCTATGGGGTGGCAGAATGGCTATTTCAGTGGCACTGCATGAAGACAGAGAGTCTTGGGCAAGGGCACATGTTAGGAGCTTTCACAGCTTTCCAAGCAGAGCCAGGGCCAAGGCTGAGAGGAAGGGACACATCGAAGGGCAGTGTGGGAGGTGGGCTTCAGACCATGACAATGTGCAGGAGGGAAGGAGGCAGTCAGGATTGGCTCTGAGAGTTCTCCCGTGGGCACTGGGGGGTCGATGATGGTGTAATTTTGTGTAATCATGAATCCAAGAAATGCGACCATGGGGCATTTGGGAATGGGGCATGTGTGAGATGATAGGTTCATTTGTGGATATGTTACATTGAAGGAGTCCTTTGCCGAGGATGGGGGGGGCAGTGGTTTTTCAAAGACAGTAGTGGGTTTCCAGCTCAAGAAACAGGTGTGGGCTGGAGGCAGGGATTGGGGCTTGGTAAGGTACTGTGCCCCCACAATGCCATTAAGATACACGCAGAGCTTAGCTGTCACATGTTGCTTGCTTTCTTTGTAGCTTTGTGCTGATTTTCAAACCAACCAGTTAATCTGATACATGTACCCTTGTTAGCATGATGGTGAAAGACAGGATAATTCTGTGTTCCCTACATGGCTCACCTGGTGGCACATGTGATGTTCACGGAGATGTACTAGAGTAAGCCAAAGATGTGGGATTCTAGACTCTGTAACCAAGAAAGTACTCGTGGTCCTGGGAGCTTCCAGCACTTGTTGGCCGGATCCTCCTCTGCTCAAGAAAAAAGCTGGAACCGAACTGGAGAGGAGCCCTGCAGGAGGACAGTGAAGGGGAAAGTGGACTCATGGTTTTTCAGCCTGATGATCTGAAGCAGAGACAGGAAGGAGGGAAGGAGACACAGTAAAAAGAACTGGAAATGAAGACAGACAAAAATGGGCTGTTATGGTTTAGATCTAGACTGTCCCCCAATATCTCATGCGTTCAGAGGTGGAGCTTTTGCATGGGGATTGCATCACGGGGCACTGGATGAGGGAGTGCACTGTTAGGTGGGACTGGTCAGAAGGGGCGGGTCATTGGGGGCCCGGCCTGGAACCCTGTCTCTCCCTCCCTGGCTCCTCCCTTCTCTCTCTGCCTCCCGGCTGCCATGGTGTGAGCAGCTTTTCTCTGTTATGCTCTTCTGCCCTGCTGTTTCTGCCTTGGAACTGGCCAACCAGGGACTGAAACTGAACCAATGTAAACCTCTCCTCCTTTAAGATGTGGGTGTCGGGTACTTTGTGTCAGCGATGGGGAAATGACTAATACATGGGTGGAAAATGGACTTAATACAGTAAGGAAGGCATAAAAGTAACTGAGAAAATAATGCTCTCATCCTCCTTATACCATCATGTAGTGTCCATGTGCTGCAATAAAAAGGCCTTTTTTTTTTTTTTTTTCCTTCCAATTAACTATGGCCCAAGCTTTGCACCTCTCCCAGTCTGGAGATATAATTGCTGAAGTGTCAGGTTTACCGATTGGATGTGGCTTTAAATAAGCTGTCATCCAACTGTTACTTCAAATATATAGTCCAAAGAGCTAAGATCTGGGATTTAAAAAAAAAACAAAACCCAGAACATAATTCAACCCCCAAACTTATTTCTCTTACAAATAAGTCTGTAGGTTTGCACTTTAAGAAGGGGTAAGTCCAAAACCTTCACCAGGTAGTGGTGACATTGACAGTGCTGGATCTTTGTCGGGTCCTTGAAGATGTCCTCAGTGTCTACAATGGATTTGCCTAATTACCACTGGCAGTTCATGTCAAGCCTGTTACATTTCCATGGAGTGCTCTAAATTCTTCCCATATGCAGGCTTGTTTCATGCTAGACCATGAGCTGGGTGATTTTCTTACCCTCCTTTTGCAAATAGGTAAACCGAGGCACAGAGAGGTTTAGGTGAGTGGCTTGCCCAAAGTTACAATCTATTTGAGGACCAATGCAGATCTACAAGAGACACATCAGCATCAATTAAAGACCAAGACAAATTGGTCTCCATGTGCCTCAGTGTCCCTGAAATCTGAAGAAAACACAGGGTAGAGTGATCCAAAGTTTGTAGGGAAGCAGGACTTGGATGGATGGGTTTTGCAGAGAGGAGGGGAAAAGATATCTAAGCAGTGTGGACTGTAGGAACATGGACCAGGGGTGGCATTGTGAGCGCCCCCCAGTCTGGAGCTGAAGGTTGGTGGCAGGGTGTCCTAGGGAAGCTGCTGCGATGTGAGTGGAGTTGTGATGAGCCCATGGTATTGGGGTTCCTCTTGAATTTCAAATTTGAAATGTGCTTTAGTTCTTGGCTCAGTGCATTTTAATGTAGAGGCACTGGAGCCAGAATTCAGAGTGCATTCATTCATCAGGCTCCGTTAACTCATGAAACTTACATTTCACTTTTGTCTCTATTCCTGCGTTCTCCTTAACAAGGCCTGGCATCTCAGATGCTGACCTTTTAGAAAGATTCTTACACAGATTGTCAGTCCCCTTCCTTATCCTTGAAAGCGCAGCTCAAATGGCACCTCTCTGAAGACTTTGCAGGCTGCCTCGGTCACTCCTGCATGCATTAGGCTCCTTGTTATGACCTTCATTGCATTACCACATGGGATCCTCACCTCCGTGCACATCTTGTTATCTTTCACAGACCCCAGGGTCCTTAAAATATGGAGTTGTTTACTTTGCATCTCTAATGCCTTGTACAGGCCTGGCCCATAGTAGATGCTCAGGAATTACCTGCTGAATGAATGGATGGATGAAAGAATGAAATGATATAAAGGATTATCTAGTGCAAACTTTTATTCCTTAGGTGGGTTCTCAGTATAAAACCAAAGTAGTTTCCCTTAGGGAATTGCTATTTCAATGGTCTATTTTTTATTTTTGTCATAGCACTCATCACAACCTGTAATTATTCTACTCTATTTGCTTGTCCACTCGTTCATGGTCTTCCTTTCCAGGACAGTTCAAAGTCTTACGAGTACAGGCACGATATCTGTCGCTTGCTGTGCACCCTTAGCTAACGGCATGGCATGGCATGTAATAAATGCTCAACAGGTATCTGTTAAATAAAAGAATGAGGAACATAGCCCCAGTTAGTTTGTCCAGATTCTTTTTGGATCTCTCAAGTGAGGAGAAACTCACCAACTCCTTCCCATTCTTTTCGATGACTCTATTTGTTAGTAAAATGTCCCTTTTATTGAAGTAAAAACTACCTCCCTAAAGTCCTGATAGGACAAGGCTAATTCTCTTCCAAAAAATATTCATCATGATTATAAAATATGTCCACAAATTGTTTGAAAGGCCTCCTTTCAGGAGGTGGACCTCATTGCCTTCCCCTTGCTTGTAAGCTGGACTCCGTGATTCGCTTCTAGTGGCTGGAATAATGTGGAAGTCATGGTGTGTAATCTCGACGAAGTCATGAAAGGCACTGTGACTTTGCTCTTGGTCTCCTAGATGCGCTGCTCTGGGAATGGTAGCTACCAGTTGTGAGAATACACAGGCAACCCTGTGCGCAACCCGTGGATCAGAAATGGAAGGCTTGGGCCAGGTGGATGAGCCATTTTGGGAAAGAATCCTCCAGGCCCCATCTAGCCTACTCTTGAGGGCAGCCCGTATCTTCTACCCACAACCACAGACAGCTCTGGCTGTGTAGTCAATCCATTTTTACAGAAGCGATAAGATTGTAAATAATGCTTCTTTTAAGATACTAATTTTTGTTTGGTTTGGTTTTTTGAGACACTGTCTCACTTAGTTGCCCAGGCTGGCCTTGAACTTGAAGTCCTTCTGCCTTAACCTCCCAAGTACAGGGATTGCAGGTGTGCACCACCACACCCAGGCAAGTTTTGGTGTAATTTGTTATACAACCATAGACAACTGACACACAGCCCTGTACATATTTTCTGAGAATCACCACGTTGCGCTATCTGCTTCTCTTTTCCAGGTTAGACATGGTTTGTTGATCTCTCGTCCTCTGTTCAAGGCTATGTTGAAGTTTGTCACCAACACTGAAAAAGCCTGGCACCCAGAACTGAAAAGAGAATGAAGGACTGGTTGTGCTGTCCCAGGAGAAGAGGCTATAACCTTCCTATTGAAACATGGCCACAGCATGCTGTCAGTTTACTTTGATAACTCCCCTCTTCTTTTAGTTTAAAAAAAAAATTAAGAATTTTATAGTCGACACCCATATGCCCAGTACATATATATATATATATATATATTTGGGGGGGTACCAGGGGTCGAACACAGGACCTCGCACGCCAGCAGGCTCCCGTGCCGCTGAGCGATATCACTGGCCCTTTTTTCGTATGTGTGTACCGGGAGTCGAACTCAGGACCTCGCGCTTGCCAGGCAGGCGCTTATGCCGCTGAGCTATCTCACTGGCCCCCAGTACCTATATTTTTCAGTGAACGTTTTACTACATGTGCTTTATCACTAATTCATCTATCTCTTTATCCCATCCCCCCAGTAATTCCTATCTGTTTGAAGCATTTCAAAGTAAGTAGAAGATATGCATGGTGTCCTTTCAAACAAAAATCATCGAGTCCTTTCCTTGTTATCACCCCCGTCTATCCTCCACATGCTCTGCCTTCTCCTGAAACACAATACTGTACTTGCTTACATTTACCAACATTGAAAAGTGGAAAGATATAAGAGAAATAAAACGGATCTTAAAGACAGACCTAGTAAGAGTCTTAGTTCTTTCACTTCACATCTATATAATATTAGGCAAGTGATTTAAGCCTTTGGAGTCTTGGATTTATAATTTATAAAATGAGGATGGTAGGAAAACCTACATTGCAAGGACATTTGGAAAATGAGAAATTATCTATGGAAAGCATTTAGCATACTACCTGGCTTGTGGTAGGTAGTCAGTAAATTAGGACTAATACTTAGTCCACTATTCCTGCCCACATAGATAATTTTGGATTCTGAATCTGTCATCAGAATTTATGTCATAAGCTAGTCTATAAATTCTTCTAAAACGTCATGCCAGAAATTGATGCAGACTGTGACTGGGACAAGGACTGCATCTTCCGTTAGTTACAAATATTGTTATTATATCTGATATTAATTAATATAATATAATGTAATAATAGCTTTTACTTGTAGAGTTGATATTAACTATTCATTAGCCATCTTTTGATATAGTTTTTTGAGGAGTTATAAATCTACCTTTCGCTACTGTCATTTCTCCGTCTTATCCATAAGAACATCACAAATGACTTTGCTGAGTGCTTTGCTCATTGATAAATGTGTTTACTACATCTGCCATATTTCATTCTTCTGCCAGCCTAGTAAAATTCTCATTAAAGAAAAGTTGGTTAATCTCCTTGGTCGTTTCTTCACAAACTCAGTAGTTTCTAGCAATCGACGCCCCCACCTCTACCCCAACAAGCTTAGAACTTGTTTCTTGGAAAGTCTGTTGTGGGAGAGACTCCTAACTGGGCACTGATATCCATTCTCCCCCGCTTTACTGACAAATCCTAACTCGATTCAGATACTGGGGGAGCGTCTGACACAGTTCTGACTGACAGAGTACCGGTTGAACTCACTGAGTAGAGCTTCAGGAAGAGAGGGAGGCCAGACTCAGCTGGCACGTGCAGTTTTCTCTTGTTCTTTGCCTTCCTTTTGCCTGGAATGTGGGCACTCGTGTTGGTGACAGAGGTGCCATCTTGAGACCATGAAGTATCAGTGAGGGGAAGGCCAAGAGAATTTCAGAGAACTCAGTCCTGACATCCTTGAGCTACTAAACCAGTGCTTGGCTGAGAAGTGGTCACGTGTATAATGAGGAAAAATGGGCCTCTTAAGTCAGTTAGGCCACTGTTTTGGGGTTTCAGTAACTAGTAGCCAAATGTGACACATCTGTTCTAGAATTCTGACCAGGATCAATCCACTGCTCTGTAGTTTGAAGAGTCCATCTTCTTCCATGATGTAGAAATCTAGATGCGATTTGACCATTTTCTGATTTCCGGTACCACCACATTCCTCGCAGTTCCATTGTCCATACTCCAGTGACCTTGTTGGAAACCTATATTATGCTTGGGCAGGTAATCTGTGTAGTCCAGGAGACGTGGCCATGTTGTTCTCAGGGCGGCCTTGGACCTACCCAGTTCTCCCTCATTTCTCGCATATCATTCTCAATAGTAACTGTATAATGTGTTGGGAATGCAACATCCTGAGACCGGGAGGGACCGGCAGGGCAGGCAGGCTCTGTTCCCATGTCCCTTAGAAACAAGACGTGCTTTAGCACTTCCATCCAGCATGATTTTGCCCTGGTTAGTTGGCCCTGAGGTATAGAACCCAGGGAGAACCACCTTTTGGAGTCCCTTTTGTTTTGGTACAAGTAGGGCATGCACAGTTAAGACACCATCTCCCCCCACCCCAGTTCCCAATGACTCCTCAGCTTCCATTGTCCCTTGCTGCCTACCTGCATGTGATAAACCCACTTTGTGCAGCTGCATACGTGAGCGTGGTCTCATGGGACTCAGGCAAGCTGGTCACTAGTGTGTTCACAGCCTCATTCAGAGCAGCTGAATTCTCTGCATTTTTCTTAGACTTCAGGTCCCTTTTGTCAACATAGGTTTCACCTTCTCCAATTCAATGATCATTCTCCTCAACAAAGACTAAGAGCCCGGTAGAGGAGCAATTCTATTTTGCATCATCCGCTACCCCTGTGGCCTCTTCTTCAGCCACAAACCCTGGGCAGTGCACTTGCTATCCTTCCAGACACTAAGAAAAATCTCTTCTTTGATCTTGATATTTCTTGCATGTCTCTGCTCAGTTTGGCCTCCAACCTTCCTTACAGGATTCTTAATATATATGTGCAGATTGAATGAATGTATCTAAGATATGAGCAAACTAATGAATTCAATCAACCATGGAAATTCAACAGGGAATGCTCAGTTGCTGGGAGAGTGCAGGCATGGCTTGGTGTTCGGTTTCTGCTCCATGTACAGTATGGGCTGTGTGCACTTCTGATCACATTTGTGTAGCAACATTTGCTGTTTGAAGCACTGGGGAGCCTTAGCAGAACTTATTTGGAAAACAATCTAGTCGAGAAGCAAGTGTCTACATTTATTATTTCTTGGGCCAGCCATCCTCCCTGCCAGGCTAAATACAAATTCCTTCTCTACTTTTGTCTTCTGACTATTTTTGTGGGATCAGTGTATGATTCCATGAAACCCATTCTCAATCCAATCAAAAGCACACTAAATGATCTATTAAGTAGTTTCCATTTATTTTTGAGGTACTAGGGACAGAGCCCAGGACCTTCGCACTGAGTTACATCCCCAGCTTGTTTTTTATTTTGAGACAGGGTTTTGCTAAGTCACTAAGTTGCCCAGGTTGGGCTCAAACTTGCAATCCTTCTGCCTCAGCCTCCCAGAATGCAGGGATAACAGGCATACACCACCACGCCCAGATGCATTCTCCATTTTAAAGCTCCTTGTGTTCTCTCGTTGTGCTTGTTTTAGGCAGGGCTCCTTGCGTTGTGTGAAACAGTGCAGGGCTCAGCAAACTTTTTCAGATAATAAATATTTTAGACTCTGTGGGTCACATGATCTCCGTAGCAACTACTCACCTCTGCCCTTGTAATGTGAAAGCAGCCATAAGAATTACATAAGCAAATGAATGTGGCTGTGTTCCAAGGAAATTTTATTGATGGAGATTGAAATTCGAATTGCATATAATTTTTATGGGTCATGAAATATTATTCTTTTTGTGATTGTTTTTCAACCATTTAAAAGTACAAAAACCATTTTTAGCTTCTAAGGTGGAAGGCTGGAGTTGACCCTCAGGACATAGTTAGCTGACTGCTGAAACAGAAATGGTATAGGGCTGCTCAGGAAAATGGTTCCTGCTGGGTGAGGTGGCACATGCTTGTATTCCTACCTACTTGGGTGGTTGAGACAGGAGGGTCAAAAGTTCAAAGCCAGCCTGGACAACTTAGTGAGACCTTGTTTAAAAAAATGAAAAAATTTTAAAAAAGCAAAAAGGCAGGGCTGGGGATAGTTTAGAGGCAGGGCACTCCCTGGGTTCAATCCCTAGTACCGAAACCAACCAAACAAACAAACAAGCAAACAAACACGTTCTTGCCTGTAAAGCTAGCACCTGGCGCTTATGGGAACATGAAGAGGAAACAGAAAGTCACAAGGACGCCAGGCTATACTGTGTCAGAAGGGGTCTGTCTGTGGCTTCCCTGTATCATTCAGCTTTGACTCCTTCTCTAGGTCCAGCCAGGTTTTCCTCTATTCTCAGAATCACCACAGCTAAATCAACAGAGACTCCAATCGGATGGTACAAATGCAGTGAAATCTGTGTGTGCACCGGGGTTCTCAGGAAAGCAGGACAGCAGCTGAAAAGCAGGTTCAAGTTGGAGAAGAGAGCTGGAGGTCAGAGGTTCTGCAAAGAACAGAAGGTTTGCAAAAGCCTGTATGGAGAATGAGATAGGAATCAGATGGAGAGAAAAACCCTCCTAGGTTCTTTGAAAACTCCAGTGATGCTGGCGAATGTTAGCATTTGGCTGTTGTGTTAGTTTGGTTGCCATTGGCAACAAGTAATAGAAAATCCTCTCAAAGTGGTTAAGCACTAAATTCACTAAACTGCGAGTACGGGACATCTGTCTATCTTGTCTCCTGGGGCAGCTCCAGCTTCTAGGACACTGGTGGGTCCACAGCAGACACCCAGGAAATACACGCAGCAGTGAATGAGCTCCAGACTTGGCGAGCCCAGTGGCTCCTTGACATCATCAAAGACTCAGGTTCAGTCCGTCTTTGGGTGAGTTGGCTTTGCTTTTGAGATAGTTGCAACAATTACAGGATGACTACTACAGTTCTGGTCATTATAACCAGACCCAAAAATGTCCACCAGAAAGAAAGGGAGCTACCCACTCCTTTAAAGGGTGAGTGAACCTTTTTCAGAGGTCTAATCAGACTTCTTCATGGTCACTTTGACCAGAAATTGTATCTCATACAATACTTAACTTAATCACTGGCCAGGAGAATGGGACCACTGTGATTAGCTTAAATATGGGTTCTCCACCAGGAGTGATTCTGCCCCCTAAGGGACATGGGCAATGTCTTGGGACACATCTGATTATCACAGCTGAGGAGAGGGAGTGCTAATGGCATCTAGTAGGTAGAGATCAAGGATTTTGCTAAACCATCCGACAATGCATAGGGGAGCCACCCCAGTGAGAGAGAAATGTCCCATCCAAAAGATCCACGGTGCTGAGGTTGAGAACCCCTGGCTTAGACCAGTGGAAAACCTTTGAGGGTTGAGGTGGAGACCACCTTTCTTGAAGCACATGGCCAAAGAGGAACATGACTATCTGTGAAAAATCAGGGTGCTAAATGTAGGAGGAGATTAAAAGGAGGAACAAGTGGAAGAGAAATGGTTGCGTGGTAGGCAATCCACTGAGTTCATCCCAGAGGCATTGATTGGATTTTCCAGTTTAGCGGAGGACTCAAAGAACCTTGGGAGAGATTTTTCTTTAGAACAAATGCTGAACGAAGAGTTCCTGCCTTTTGTAAACAAAATAAAGAGTTTATGCCTTTGTGGATAAAATAAAAATTAGGACCTGCTGGACATTCACCATCCCAGTAACTGCTCATGTGGAAAGATGGGGGACAGCTGATGCCTATTGATTTCCTGCTGAGCGTGTTGGTACCAGGAGCACCCAAGATGTGCAGAAGTCACTTATGTGTTACTCCATGCAGGCCCTGAACTACATAGCAAGGGACACAGTAATTTCCCCGTTCTATAGATGAGAAACTCAGCACTGAGGCAAACCACTTGTAAGCTAGGGAGCTAGGACTCTCCCCCTAGCTTAGGAAAGACAAAGACCCAACATTTCTAGGGGGACCATTGCTGGAGGATCCCACATGTGGACTGATGCTCTCTGGAGTCTTAGGGGCTGCATGCAGCATCTGCCCAAGGCAACAGGCTAGGTCAGAACTGCTCAAGAGGAAAAGCCTCTTGGCAGAGATCTGCTTTTGTTCTTGAACTGGGGATTGAACTCATGGCCTTGCACATGCTAAGCAAGAGCTCTTGCACTGAGCTATATCCCAATCAATTCTGTTGTTTATTTTATTTTATTTTGAGACAGCATGTCACTAATTTGCCTGGGCTGACCTCGAACTTCTGATCCTCCTGCCTCAGCCCCCCAAATAGCCAGGATTACAGGTGTGCAAAAACATACTTGCCTGGGATCTGCCTTTTTTATGGCTTACAGGCTCAGGAGAATCACCCATTCAAAACCTCTGTGAATTAAACCATTTCTTTGGAGACTTTTCCTCCCCTTCCTCTTTAGCACATACTCAGCTTTTAGTCTCTCTGTTTCCTGAGCCTGAATGGGGGGAAAAAAATCAAATCAAATCAAAAGTGATAGACAACAGAGCCAAAAATGTTCTGAAGTATTCCTGGAAGACAGGACCAAGTCACTGGAGAGAGTTCACCTATTACTGCTGAAAATCATCCCTGAGAAGGCCCCTGCGGCTGCCCAGCATTAGGATTCAGCAAGAGTAGGCTGCCGTGCTCACTGGGGGAGAAGGCAGCCGGGCTCAGCTGTCCAAACAGAGGGAAGTTAAACACCTTTGTCTCATAGATCACTGAGCTCCATGGTGATTTTCAGCTCTCACCCAGGGTGTTACAAAGACCCCCTCCCTCCTTCTTCCCTCTTACTCTTCTGTTTGCTTTGGAGAAGAGGGGCCCATGCTAGGTAGGCTGCAGGTTTTGGGTTGGGTCTTAAAAAGAATCAGAAACATAAGGGGGCTTCACTATTATGTTCATGGGGTCCCATCAAGCATTTGCTTCCACCTTAGAGTAAGTGCCACAGTGTTCTAGGAGAGTTCAGGGTCATTATACAAACAGAATTCGGACTCAGTGGAAAACCTGGGACTTCTACATAATTTCTTTGGCCTGAGTTATCTTACCCATAATCCATCTCGCTTCACAGGGTCAGTGTGGGCATCAAAGGAAACATGGCTTCCGGTTCAAAATAGATGCACAGTAATGTTGGTCATTGGCTGAGCCCTTTGTGCTGAGCTTTCCGGGTTGTAGTTCAGGTTCATATTATGTTTCCCTGAGATTTTCTTCATGTGGCCCTCCAGGGATCACCTCTGGCTGTATAACTAAGCACCTCATTATATGACGGGATGTAGCAATGACTGTTTTAACCAGCTCAGCGGGGTGAGTGGTTCATAGACTGGTTTTTGCCTGGGGTCCCTCTGGCAACTTTCTGGGACTGGATGACTTATAATGGCTTCACTCACATGTCAGTGCTGGCTGTCAACTGGGCCATATATTTCTAGAAGGCTACTCTGGGATTCCACACACGGCAAATGGATTCCAAAGACAGCAGGAGAGGACAAGTGTCAAAATGGACCTCAAACCTCTGCCTGCCTCCTGTGTGCTGATGTTCCATTGGCCTGAGCAAGTCACATGGAGGACCACTGTGTGAGGAGGGAAGCGTTTCTCATCCAGGACATCCCTGCTGTGGTCACCCCCATCCCCTTCCTCCTGGAAACCCACCCCTTACTTCTCACTGGGTTTTCCAGAAGTAGACTAATGATTCAATGACTATAAATTAATTTAAAAATTCAGCTTGGCAGAATTCAGTATCATTTTCACTGAAAGACCCACCCCTTCTTGCTGGATCGTAGAAACAGAAACTTAATTTTTTAGTTACACATTCCCAACCTTCCACCCCCAATGTCTTATGTAAGTTCTAGGGTTGGGGAATCATTGTCAGGTCTGAAATGTTTTCTATCCATGATGGATGGCACTTGTGGGATGTTTCTGGCTCTTTGGTGCCCTTGAAGTCTGGGCTCCTCTCTGCTCTTTTACTGTCCCTTTGTGGCGCACTCAATTCTGCTACTCCTGTGCCCCACTGGATTGTGGAGATCTCTAAGGGCTGCCTGAGACCCTCTCCATACACTATGCGCCATTTCTTTTCTGAGACTTTGCTGCCTTTTATGGTTGCACAAAGGAAATAAAACCCAAGTCTTCCATGTTCTCTGTTTCCCTCGACTGTTTTGAAGAATCTGCCTTGCCCTGAGCCCAGCTTGCTCAAAGTACACTATAAGCAATGCCCCTTCTTCAGAGATCCACAGTGCCTGTGTACTCATCCCTTCCTTTCTGACTGCTTTCTCTCACCCTATGGAGGTAGGCGTAGCCAGCATCCTACCACCTGGCTTTCTTCCAATCTTCTATTTAAATCCAGACTCTTCCTTATTGCCCCTGGGGGCTGGCTTTCTGAAAACCCAAAGCAGAAATGTTTCTGTTTTCTCACTTTCTAGTGCTCATTCCCTCTCCGAGAAAAGAAACTCAGAATGATTTAGTTTGAGCAGAGGACAACCTGCTGCTGGGAATGGAGGTAGGATTATGTTCACGTTTTGAAATATTATCCCTGTACATTTTCTTCCTGCTTCCAACCACAGGTTCTAGAATCAGCCTGCATTTCCTCCACTAAGCACAGCCCCTTGAAATGCTTGCTCTGAGGATGTACTTCATCAGGTTGCAGGTAGAATATATTGGAACTGGGGGAATGGAGTTTTATTTCATTGGGTGGCAATCAGTCATTTTCCAAAAGGACCAATGTCTTGGTATTGTTGTTTTCTCCTGGGCCATGGTGGCATGATTCTGTTTTATTTATTTATTTATTTTTTACTACTAATAGCAATTTTTCTAAAAGTCTACAACTTTATACTAGTTCTCTGTTGCAGCATGACACATTTCCACAAATGTTTCTGCCTGAAACAGACACATTCATGATCTCATAGCTTGTCGAGGTAGGTTTGCCATGGTCTGGACACAGCTGAGCTGGGTCCCCTGTCCAGGGTCCAATCAAGGTGTCAGCCTGGACTTCGGATTTGGGTTCTTGTCCAAGTTCACATGGTTGTTGGCAGAATCCATTTCCTTGCAGCTGTAGAATTTGTGGTGGTGTTTTCAAAGTCAGTAATCTCTCCCTTCAGGAGGGGTCCAGGCTGTCTCTTAAGACCATTTACCTAGTTGAATCAGAGCCACCCAGGATAATGTCCTTCATGATGAACTCTAAATTAACTAATTTGGGACTTTAATTACTTCTGCAAAAATCCCTTCATCCGTGCCATCTAATTTACTAGAGCAAAACCCCGTCATATTCACAAGAGGGCAGGTACTTTTTCAGGGGCGGGGGCAGGGATTGTACGGGACCTGCAGAGCAGGAAGCAAGACTCTGGAGACCCATCCTAGAACTGCGTCCACCACATGCTTGTCACACGCATCCTCTGGGCCAGGCACTAAGGCTCGGCATCTCTGTGAACACCGAGTTGCTGTTCACAGCAACTAAACTCCATTGCTGTTTGAGGTCACCGATGCTAATGACTGCCAGTCTCCCGTTGAACTGTTTTGCTTTATCCCCTGGTACGAGAATGCTTTTTTAGCCCTTAGAGGGGCTTTGTTGAGCAAGGAAGACACCACATCCTAGAACAGATCCATAAGCCCTTGTTAAAACAGGAAAGGTCATGCAGAGATTGGGTTGAGGGCTCTGGCCAGTGACTGAAGGGGAAGCAAAGGAAACATTTATTGAACACACATGTGCAAGACATTATATTAGTTTTTTAAAAATAGGATTCTACTTTTGTATTTGCACTTCGGTATCCCCGCAAGCAGGTATTAAGTATCCCTGTTTTGAAATAGAGGGACACTGAGGCTCAGAAAGTTAATGTTGCCACAGAGCTGGCAAGTGGCGGAGGTGGGTCTTGATTGGAGATTGTTAGGGCAAACAAAACACCTTCACATCGTCCTGCAACCCATCCAGGTGGACAAGAGAGTTTCTCCTGATACACGACAGTTGGTTACAGAGGATCGGTCAGCAGTCCCATCCTCCTCTCATCCCTGAGCTGCAGATGCAAAGCCAGCAGATCTTTGGGAACCCCCAACATTTAAGTGTTCACCCCACCTTGGGAAAGGGAACCAGTTCAGCAGCCTCATTGCAAGTTGCACTTTTTACCAGAGGCCTGGGTGTCCACTCAGCCACGGGGAACATCAGCAACCATGACCCCTCAGTGCAGGCTGTCTGCAAATGCCGGCCTTCACTCGCAGCCCACAGCAATACCAGAAACTCCCGCGGAGCCATCCTGTCCCTCCTTGTTTGAGAGCCACTAACAACACTTCCATTCAGCACATCTTTCTTTGAGAAAATGTCCTGACAGCTTTATTACTTTGGCTTCTTTATGAGGCAGTGGAGGAGTGAGGGATGGGAGAAAATCAATACCAGGCGAAGGCAGGTGCAGAGGATGCTTGACGCCTGTGCTCCCTGACCCCCTTCCCTGCTCCTCGCCGTGCCCCAGTCGGAGCTTACAGTGCTTAGATTTAAAACTGTGCTCTCCAAGACCTGGAGGGCATTGAGAATGGAACTGAGCAGGTCCAGGGGGAGTGCCGGCAATGGTCATGATACGATTTACTTGCTCAAGCCTGCAGGCTGCTGGGAAGTGGGTGGGATCCGGGTGGGCGATGAAGACAGTGTTCAGAACTAAATCACGGGTGGAGTGCTGTGGGCTCTTTCTCCACCTGACACTCACAGTGAAGGGAGGGTGTTGAAGAGAAATCAGTGTCCCCGGACCTGGAGTGAGATGGGAATCAGGTTGTCAACAGAAGAGGGGAATAGGAATCTTGGTGACAAAGTCAGGCCAGTAGGTGCCTGCTGAGAAGGAAGCTGGTGTTTCCTGCCCACATCGGGGAAGGGAGAAGGATGAGCTCTGACTTATTTCTTGAGCCATGAGCACCTGGGTGCACCTGGGGCCCCTCTCTGGACAAAGCACTCCGGGTGCTAGGGCAATGAGTACAGTCCTGGCTCAGAGCAGGCTGTCCCAGCTCACCCCGGGGAGCGTGAGCAGACTGTAGATGGAACAGGCAAGCCCTTTCTAAATGGAACTCTCAGGGGAAAGAAGTCATTTCCATCCTGGCGTTATGATAAATTCCCAAGCAGCACCGTGGCTGTGTGTTAAACGAGTGAAGGCCTGTTAAATGGAATTACCCTTTTGTGGAGATTACTGCCTCCTGCTAACCCAATTTTTACACTGGCACAGGAAATGGGAGGCTTCTCCTCTGGAGTTGGGCTTTTTACATATAATTTTATTTTTTTGCTTAAGTACCATTTTCATCTTAATTTGCATTTCTTTGCTTATTAGTGGGATTAAGTACTAGTTTTCCAGATTTGTGCACACTTTTCCTTTTGTATTCCCTTTTGGGTGATTCTATAACTGGATTATGAAAATGAAAAGTGCCCTAGAGACACCAATGAGAAAAAAAGAGAAAAAGAAAGAAATAGAGGAAAAAGGGGGAACTAAAGAAAGAGATGGGAAAAATACTGCACTAAAGTTAAGCAGGTTGGAATGTATAAAATACAGTCTGGAGTCAAGCTCCTCCACCCCTCCACTGCACAACTCTGCCACTTGGTGGTTCTATAACTGGGCAAGTGATTTAATCTTATCTGCAAAATGGAGAAAATAATACTTCCCGATTCAAAAGATTAGTATAAGAATTAAATGAGCACCTATACTGATACCTAATAGTTACTATAACAATAATCTAGAATAATTACTGTAATAATTATAAATACATAATGATAGCTATAATATAATGATTCTATAAATATTCTAATATCTTGATAGCTGCTATCATTAGTAGTATTCAAGCACAGACTGAGGCAATTTGTAAGTAGCTATCTTTTTTTTTGTTTTTTGTTTTTGAGACAGGATCTCACCATGTAGTTCAGGGTGGCCTTGAACTCACTATGTAGCCCAGGCTGGCCTCAAACTCACAGTGATCCTCCTGCCTCGGCCTCCTGAATGTTGGGATTACAGGCGTGACCCACCATGCTCAGCTTGGTAAGTAGCTATCTCTGTACTAATAAAGGAGCAAGAAGCTGAATGGGTTGAATTGTTTGAACTTGTACCTAAAATGCATCTGAATTTAAAATGTTGCAGTGTTTTGCTTACAGACTTTATTTATGGTCCTAACAAAGGCTAATATTTATGGAGAATTAACTGCACGTCTATGATTCTTGGAGGAGAGTCCTGAATCTACCAGGTAGCACCTATGTTAAACACACATGGATTCCATTTTCTCATTCATTTAAGGTAGGATAAAAATGACTGGATAGCAAAGTGCGCGTAAAGGTAGTATAGACATAGTCTTTAGCATACAGCCTGGCAAGAAGAAGCTGAAACAGTAGAAATAATACCAACTACTATTCAGTGAATGCTATTATTCTAGACCATGCAATAATAAACACTTTACACAAATCTCCTTTTAATCCTTTCACACTTTTATGAAGTAGATATTATACCCATTTCATAGATGAGACAACTAAAGCTTAGATAAGACATTATGATGTGTGTTAAGTAACACACTTCCTAAGTGACAGAATTAGATGTAAACCCAATTCTGACTATTGGTAGATACCAGCTTTCACAACCTGCTTATTCATGTGCCCCCTTTTAAAGTCGTGATGACACTTTATGCCTTCTTCATTTTCCCCACTGGTCACATAGAATCACTATCGGCTATCTATGTCTGTCTTCCCTCTAGACTGAAATCCCAGTGCTCACTCTGGTCCATATTCCTATAGCACACTCCGCACTCCCTGCACACTGCACCTGCCCCTGAGCTCACGGTAACCTCTGTTGAATGCGCACGCTCTTTCTTACCCACCTCCCCAGCTCCGCACAGCTGGGTCGAGGTTCCCTCCAGCACACTTGCTCCCGTCTTCACCCACAACAAACGTCAGCACAGCGGCGGTCGGCCGACTGCAGCATTACGGTCTGAGGCTCAGCATCCTCCTCCCTTTGCTGCGCCTTGGACTCTGAGATGCACCCTATGGCTTCTGCTAACAGAGCTCTGCCTCCATCCCTCCTGTCTTCCGCTCACCTGTCCAGTCCTACCCTGGGGGAAGAAGTGTGTGTGTGTGTGTGTGTGGGTGTGTGTGTGTGTTGGCACCCAGGGCCTTGCACTCGCTAGGCAAGCTCTCTATCACCGAGTCACACCCCAGCCAAGAGATGGTCTCAATGCTGTGACAAAGTACTCCTTCACCTGTCTCCTCCTTGGGGCCACACGACACAGCCTAGGCCACCTGTCCTGTGTCTGAGGTCAGAGCTGCCACACTAACGCTGAGGCTGTGCCAGGTAAGATGATTCCAAATCCAATGGGGCCAAGACTATACGAGTCCTCAGAGGAAGCCTGATGCACAGACGTGTCCCTTGTGACCCCAGCCCTATTGACTGGGATGGTGTCCTTGGACTCATCCATTACACAGCCCTCCTACCATAAAACAGAACCCATCTCAGCAGCACTTATTGGTCACAAGCTTTGAGCAGGGCCTTGGGACGACAGTGGTTAAAAAGACCCAGACCTTGTTCTCAGACCTTGTTCTTATCCATCTGGTCCATATTCAGATCAGTTCAAGTTCACCATGGTGCTAATCCCACTCTTCAATATAATTATAGTTTGCGCATAGGTTTTTATTTTTAAAAATCCACTGGAGAGACATGCCATCTGTGTGGATTACCTTTTTTGGCACTTAGCACTGAGCCATGGGCCCAAAGGCAATTAATATAAGCTTTTTGATGATATTGAACTTCCTGAAAGCTTCAGGCATTTTCTCTCAGTCATCCTAGTTAGTGTCTTAATGTGATAATAGGTTGATTGATTTTTATGTGAGCCTTAATCATCCATCAGATGTTCAACCTGAAATTCAGTCTTGGCTCCACCAACCGTATGACCTTGGGCAGGTTGTTTACCTCTTGGAACTTCAGTTTCCTCACCTGTTAAAGTAGGAATAAAAAAGCCCATCACACAGGCTTAATGTGATAGTTAAATTAAGTAGAACCCCAGGTTAAAAGGCTAAAATTCTACTTAGTCACATTATTTTCTCACCACATATCATGATCTGGATTCGGAGCTAGGTGTTGGGGATACTAAGAATAACACATCGTCCCCGTTCCCTCAAATCCACAAACCAGTGAGCAGAAACACATGTAAGAAAGTACTTATCATATACTTAGATCTCGAAGAGAAGTTCTTTGGGACAGTAAGGAGACAAGGAATCAATGTTTATTAAACGTAACAGCGCGAGCTGGATCCTCAAGAGGAATCACTGTGGTGTGTGTTTGTGTGTGTGTCTCCGTAAACAGTCTTGGACTTGGCCTTCTTAATGGCCTTGTTTCCTAAATGTCTGACTTTCCTGTTCAAAGGCCCAGGAGGCCAATTCTGACTTTTCCTCCCTCCACCATGACCCCAAGAACAGCTGAGAATGCTGATGGCCACTTAACACATTCAGAAGCCACTGGCCAAATCTGGGGCCGGATAAATATGCAAAGCAGGGTTCCCTGTTCACCCTTCCCTGAATGCTTTTCCCAGCCCTGCTGTCTCCTGCTGCCCAGTAACCCGTTGCCCTGGGAGACAAGTGTACTTAGTGTGACAAGTCACACTGCACCCTGGGCCTCTTCAGTCCCAAGTCAGGCTGACATTGATGCTATGCCAACTCCCCCAAGTTACTGAGGACAGAATGTGTTTATGTTTAAATGCATAGCACATCTCTATGAGACCTTCCCTTGAATAATCACTGCTGTTTCCTCTCCTTGCAGCAGCCCACAAAAGGATGAATCCTGCCTGGATGACACCTCTAAGGATGCCTGGATTGATTCCTTTTCTGTCACCCCATCTCCTGGGTGTCAGGTTCCAAACCTACCCAATGACAAGGCCAGATGGGCTCCTTTCTTATTGAGACAAGACACAGTTATGGAATACAAATCCAGCCCCCCCCCCCATACACACATTACGCTGTGTAGCAGCACTGGAGATAGAAGGAGAAGAGATGAGCAGAAGCCAGCTTTTAAAACTTCAGTTGTTAATGTCAATGGATGGAATCTGGGTAAAAGGAGGCAAACAGGCTTAGCGTTTCTGCAGCTTAGTTTGGATTTTTTTTTTTTTTTTTTTTCCTTCTCAGCAGAGACAAGTTGTAACTTTTGGCAACCCTTAAAATGTATCACATGCCCTTGCAATGTTTTGCTTACAGTGTTTGTTTATGATACTAACAAAAGCTAATATTTATGGAGCACTAACTACATGTCAAGCACCTGACATATGTTGAGTTTGTTTAATCCTTACAGCACTCCTACGAAGGAGGTACTTGGATTGGCCCCACTTTACAGTTTAGGCATTTGAGATGTAGGAAGTGTGATTCATTTGCCCAAGGTCACATGGTAAGTGGGGGAGGCAGTGTTCATAGCCAGGATATCTGACTGCAGATGACACTGTCTTTACATTTGTGTGTTACATTGTTGCTGGGGAAACAGCCTGACAGCACTGGCTGTGGTGGTTCTGAGCTCCTTACCAGCCACCTGCAGGACTTTGGGCAAGTTACTTAAGCTGTCTGTAAAATGAGTTTAATTCTAGAACCTACCTCATAGGATGGCAGTAGTAGTCAAACATGTAATACACCTCAAATATTTAGCATCATGCATGGAACAGAGTGGGGATCTGAAACATGTTCGTTACTTTTTATAAAGAAGAAGTCCCTCTAGGTTAGCGACGATATCTTCATTCCTCTTTGAGTTTTTGCTCCCGATACATAGCATAGTGCAGAGTACATACAGTAGTCCCCCTTAGGCACAGGGGATACATTCCAAGATCCCTGGTACATATCTGAAACTACCAGTAGCACCCAAATCCTATAAATTTTGATGTAGTATTGGGTTACTACATAAGGTCACTTGAACACAAGCCCTGCAAAACCGTAATAGCTGATCTGATGACCAAGATGGCTACAAAGCTGATCTGATAACCAAGACTACTGTGGGTTGCATACGGACCATAGATACGCTGGATAAAAGGAACAGGAACGAGAAGAATGGTTTGAGTGTTCATTATACTCCTCAGAATGGTACACAATTTAATATTTATGAATCGTTAAGTTCTGGAATTTTCCATTTCCAGATCATGATTGACCACAGGTGATTAAAACCACAGAAAGTAGAACTATGGCTAAGGGGGACTACTTTAGTAGAAACCAATTCAACATTACTCTGATGAATTAGTAGACTATTCCATGAAACAGTTATAGTTAAACTTGCTTATATAAATGATTTTTATAAAGTGCTACTATTTAGTTTAATTTGATATAAGATTGTTTTTGAGTTAAAACATCAATTTGACCCAGAAATTCTACTCTAAATAGATATACTAAAGAGAAATTAAAACATATGTCTGCATAAAAACTTGAACAAGATTTGCCATAGCAGCATCATTCATAATCACCTGAAGGTAGAAACAACCTCAAATGTCCATCTACTGATGAATGGATAAACAAAATGTGGTACAGCCATATGATGGAATGTTAATTGCAGTAAAAAAGAATGAGGTCCTAGCTGGGGGGTAGCTCAGTGGTAGAGTGCCTGCCTAGCATGCACAAGGTTATCACAAGGTTGACCCCCAGTATTGCAGGTGAGGGGAAGAATGAAGCCCTGGTACATGCTACAGCATAGATGAACCCTGAAAATATTAGGCTAAGTGAAAGAGCCAGTAACAGAAGAGCATCTATTATAAGATTATGTTTATAAGAAATATCCAGGATAGGCAAAGCTATAGAGACAGAAAGTAGTTTAGTTGTCACCTAAAGCTAAGATAATGGAGTGTTGGAGGTATGGAATTTATTTTGCGGTGATGAAAATGCTTTATGATTGATTGTGGCATTGGTTTCACAATTCTGTGACTATATGAAAATCATCAAATGTATACGTTAAGTGAATGAATTGTATGGCCCATGGGTTATAGCACAATAAAGCTGTCACGAAAACAATAAAGTCAAGAAAATAAGTATGCAAATCAGAAGCCCAACGCTGGTGAGTGTGGCAATCCTGCCATGCTTCCCGTTCTGCCCATGCACAGATTTGGGCTGCCTTGACCATCCAAGCAGGATACACCCTCCCCAGTGCAGACCAGTGGGGAATGATTAAACCATCCATGAATGGTTGTTCTTCCTCCAATCCAAGGGCTTCTTGTTTTTGCTTCTTGTCTAGCTCCATTGGGTGGGATAAACAGCTGATGGTGCAGAAATGCAAGGTGGTAGAGGAAGCCCAATCTTTCTCAACATTAATTTCAGGTTGCAAGGTAGAAATCAAGGCAAGAAGAGTCAAGTCCATTAATCATTTACAAGCCACTTCCCTTCCCATGATGTGTAGAAACAAATAAATAAAAGCCCAACATACTGACATAACCACCATATCCTTCGTTTTAACAATCTTTTTTCAAAAACTCAAGCAGTTGCTGATGAAAGAGAGAGAAATGAGGATTCTAATTAAATTGCCCCAGTTGGGAAAGTTATAAGAGGTTGCCAAAGCTTTCCAAAACTGATAGGCATTTAAAAGTGAAAACAGAGCAGAAATTATGCTTGGAATTCATGAGAGGAGCTACAGAGGTGTGTAATTATGACTGAAGCAGAAATATAATTTTATCATTTGGAAATCTTGCTTTTGCTCTACTTTTCACCAGCAATGCTATATATAGATGTACTCACAAGGGAGATTCCCTGGGTAGAAGGCAAAAAAAGAAAAAAAGAAAAAAAAAAGAAAAATAGAATTACACTTTCCATTTTCCTGACAAATTTTAGTACTATTAATTCAACCTCAAATAAATATTTATTTGCTTGGTGACATTGAGAAGATTTACAAATGATACTGATTTTGCTAAATGACAAAAACTGATTTTTTTCTCAGCTCCTTGCATGTTTTATCTCACTCAGCCCTGTATCTACTCTATGAGGAAGGTACTGTTTTATTAGTGTTTTCATCATCATTATTGTTACATTTCCTCAGATGCAGGAAGTAAGGCATGGAGAAATTAATTAAATTCCACATCCCATGCCCAGTGTAAATATTGGTATTGAGATCTAAACCTTGTCTGATTCCAGAGCCGACTTTTTCAATATGATCCTATTCTGCCTCTCCAGTAAGTTCACAGTTCTTAATTTCACTCTTTATGCTTCTACTTTAAGGGCTGAACATGCTAAAACATTGAGAAAACACATTATTGCACACGATGACATCATTTTATTTGTTTAGTAGGCCTTACCCTTTTCTTTATCTCACGTGTGCATGCTGGGTACCTTAGCCATCCCTGTGGTGCTGTCCCCTGCCTGGTGTCCCCTGCCCTCCCTCCTGCACACTACTTAGCTAACACATACTCAGCCTTCAAATACCAACCTAAAATATCACTTCCCGGGGAAGCTTTCCCTGACCTTCCTTTCCCTCACCTCTCTTTTACTTATATTCACTTAGCTTTCTGCATTTTTCCTTTTTTGCACCTTCCAAGCTTGCAATCAAATGTGTAATTATTAGTTATCTGTGGCTGTCTCCTCGCTGGGGCCAGTCCCGGTCTTGTTCACTACTGTTCCTCCTGTGATTAGTGGAGAGAGAACCTGTTGTGCTTAATGTCTGAACAGCAAATGAACAAATGAAGGAGACATCTGTTGTGGCCTTGGGTTGCTTGTGTCTCAGGAGTGCTACATGCAAGTGTGTGTCTGCAGTGGGGGAAATCGAGGTTTAGGAGGAGAAGCAGCTCATCAGAGAAGGGGCTTCTCAAAGGCCTGGCATTTGAGCTGACTTTATTTATTTATTTATTTATTTTTTTTGTGGGTACCAGGGGGACGACCTCAGGACCTCGTGCGCCAACAGGCACCCGTGCCACTGAGCGATATCACTGGCCCCTTTTTCGTATGTGGGTTCCGGGAGTCGAACTCGGGCCCTCGCGCTTGCAAGGCAGGCGCTTACGCCGCTGAGCCATCTCACCGGCCCTTGAGCTGACTTTAGAGGGGGCCCACATTTCAGGTGGAGACACCCAAGGGCAAAGCATTGAGCCAGGTAAACAGAGCCTGCTGAGTAACTTACACTGTATTCCACCGATTTATAAAATAAATTAAAGAAACAGTAAAACAACTATGATCGTTGTTGTTTTTTCTCATCTGAAAGCATCTAGAGACTGCCTAAAGACAAATGGAATTGCTCAGCTTTAAAATAGCTGTCTTCATGTATCGATGAAAATTATAAAAGCCAAGATACAAAATGCAACTTGTGCTTTTGACTCATGTACTGTTCCTCGCTGAGAAGGACAGGAAAAGAACCATGCATTGCTGAGACTGTCTAGTATGGCACCCTCCTTGTCCCTCTGCCTCACACTGTCCTTTTATTTCCAATGAGAAGGGTGAGTTGGAGAATTTCTTAGCTTAGTTGTGAAGAGTCTCTTAAAAATCAGTCCTTCATTTTTAAGCTCAAAATCAATAGAAGAAATCACACAAAGATCAATAGTTTCGACTCCATAAAAATTAAAAACTACTTTATGTCAAACTCCACATAATCCAAATTAGAAGCAAACAATAAACTGAGAAAAATGTTCATCAGACTATAATGGCAAAATCCAATTCGGTTCAGTTTGATGTGTGCCAAGCGTGTAGCCCCAGGTAATGAGAACTGTCAGGTGTGGGGAGCTGCAGGCTCAGCAAGACAATCTCTGTACTCTGAGCTCTGCTGAGAGGGCAGGACAGGGTGGTGACCCTTCCAGTGCCTCCGAGAAAGGGAGTGTTGTGATAGACGCACAAGGTGCTCCAGAGAAAAGAGAAGAAAGAGACCTGATTTAGCCTGGGGTTCAGGGAAGGCTCCCTGAAGAGAGGCCTCGAGCTAATAAAAGTTGAGTAGGAATTATCCAAAGCAGCAAGGAGGGGAAGAGGAGGGAGAAACGTGGACAGCGGTGTGGAAATGAGAAACGTCTTGGTATGTGTTATAGGTTGGGGGTGGTTACCAGTTGTTTGGAGCCCTGGAATAAAGTACAACATTGGGAGTGGTGGAGATGAGGCTGCTCTGATGAGCAAGGATTCATTTACAGATGTTCCTACCTCATTCTACAGCTGCCAAGCAGCCATCAAAAGAGCTCACCAGGGCTTGGACTGAGGGATTTTAAAGCAAATCTCACAAGACAAGGAACAACTTCGGATCGGGTAGAGTCTATGGCATGGTAGCTTTAAACTGGTGAGTGCAGTAAGCTTAGGGTTTCGAAGTGAGTTTCAATGCTCTTCGTTTTGGCAATTTGCCTGTTAGTTGATTGACAGCTTCACCTTGTATGACATGGCATTTCCTAGAGCAAGCAGTCAAGCTGTTCATGCTTGGTCTCAGAGCTGTTTATCATAGGTACAGGAGAGTGTGCAAGGACAGGAAATGATGTTGGTTTTGGTGCAGAAATCTCCCCACGTCTTGCTTCAGCACCTACCCTCAAGCCATATCACCCCAGCTCCTTCACAGTGTTTTTGGCTGAAAGAACAGACTGTACAAGATGCATTCGGGAGATGGGATTATTGTCATGCTGAGATTACCTGGCTGGAGGGATGAATGGATTCTAGGGTTTGACCAATAGTAGAGGCTGAGGTCTCCCACACTCTGGGAGAGGTGTGCTATGTACATGCAGGGGCTGAAAAAGAGGGGCAATCTGCAGGAACTGAGAGGAGCCTCAAATGAAAGGAACAAACCTTGGATAAAACATAGTAGGATCCCCTGGGAAGGTGTGGTATAAGAAAAAAATACATTTGGTCATTGTCCCCAATTCCTGATAGAGAGCTCTTAAATGCTTGGAATTCCCTAGTAATAAGAGTAGTTTATTGCTAGTCAACAGGCTCTCTGTAGAACATACCTGAGTCTATGTGACTGAGGTGACTCAGGTGGGGGCTCCTAGATAGTTTCAGGTCAGAGGCTGATCACCAGAAAACCCAAACAACCAAACGCATGCATGGTTAAAGAGTGGGAACTCTCAGTGATCCCCCTGTCCACCTCTGCCCTTCAACCTCTGGGAAAAACCGAAGACTGGTTATAAAGATGCCTGAACCACAAGGTTCAGAAAGCGGAGCACACAGAGGTGCTGGGAGGGTGTAGAGGCCCTGTGCTGCTCCCCCATACCGTGCTCCTCTATACCATGCCCTTTGCATCTCTTCCAATTTGGCTGTTTGAGTTATGTCCTTTATAATAAGCCAGTAATAGTAAGCAAAGTGCTTTCCTGAGTTCTGAGTCATTCTAGAGAATTGGCAAAACTAATGAGGGACTTGTGGGAACCCCAAACTTGTAGTTGGTTGGTGAGAAGTATAGATGGTAACCTGGGACTTGTGATTGGTGTCTGAGTGGGGACAGGCTTGTGGTATTGAGTCCTTAACATGTGACACTGGCTGGACAGTGTAAGAAATGAATCACTGGACACTCACTTGGTGTTGCAGCATTGGAGAATCAGTGGTATTGGAAGAGACTGCTTTTGGTATAAGGTAAAACACACAGAGGAATTTAACTTCTCTTGTTCTTTTGTCTTAGACCATCTGAGCCATTTTTGGTATATTATTAAACAGTTTTCTTCTTTTTTGGAGAAACTTTTAGATATCCTGGCATGGAGCCTTGAAAGTGAGGTGCTAGAATTGGAGGTTTGAGTACAAAGTTGTCTGTTATGCTCTTGATCAAAAACGTCCCCCAAAAGGCTCGTGTATTCAGAGGTGAGGCTTTTAAAAGGTGATTAGCACATGGGGTGCTAATCCCATCCATGAATTAATCCATGAATTGGTGAGCTCATTGCTGGATGTGCTGTTAGAAGATGGGGCCTGGTTAGAGGAAGTAGGTTGCTAGGGGTGTAGTCTTTTTATTTTTTTTGAAGGGTGTACTCTTATCTGCAGTCCCTTTCTCTCTCTAGCTTTTTGTGTTCTCTCTGCTTCCTTGCCACCTTGAGGCAAGAAGCTTTCCTCCCCTTCTGCCATGATGTTCCACCTTAGAACCAGATGACCATGGACTGAAACTTTTGAAAACATAAGCCATAATAAACCTTTCCTTCTTTAACTTGTACTTGTCAGGTATTTTATCTCAGCAACAGAAAGGTGGCCAGTACATAGTCTTTGCCACATGATCCATCTATTGAGGTTAAATGTGGGATGATGATATTACAGGAGAGGAAAGGGACCAGAGACATCAACAGAGATGGGAGGGGCAGGAGAAGCAGTGCCATGTCTATGCAACTGCCAGGTGGATGTCAAAAACAAACTCTGTCCCTTTCCTTGAATATGTTAGAGTAAGGTGGCCCTCAAAGACAGCAATGCTGACACTTGGGCTGCCTTTTTTCACCTGGAAAAATACATAAACCAAAAAGAGACCTTTATTGTAAAAAAAAAAAGTTATTCTAATTCTTTGCATATTTAATTCAGGGAGGCTAAAAAGACTAAATTAAAATGAGCAAGAATAGCCTACAAGATCCTTAATTGATAAAGGAAGAAGAACTCATTTAGTTGGTCGCTGTCTTGAATAATATGTATCAGAAAGTATATAATCTAAAGTAACATGCAGAGTAAGAAAAAATAACCAATGGGATAAGGAAGTAGTCAAGTAAAGTTCCATAAATTAAATCATAGTTTGAAAGGATAAAGTCACGTTAACACTCATTACCATATTTTAATTTCATGGTGATTAAAATTATAATGTAGCATGTATCACTACTTAATTGATCTGCCAACATCAAGTATTTGCAAGTATCTTTTTGTTCTCCAAAGCCATAAACTATCTATTCTTCGCTGCATAATTTCAGAGGTAATTTTAAACCATAAATATTTCTCTTTATTAAAATTCTCAGGAAATTAGAACCTCGATTGCTGTCTATTTATATCTGCTTTGGCAAGAGGCCAGGAAATTCATTTTCTTACATTTTGAATTCTATGAAATTAAAGTGCTAAAGAATATTATCTATTAATCTTTATGCTTCCTTTTATGACAGTTTTACAGTTTAATTGCAGTGTTCAGAAAACAGAGGGGGACAGTTAAGCTATGTCTCTTTAAAATTGGACATTTTTCTTTGATAAGAAGCCTCCTCTTGTTGAGGACACTGACCCATCCCACTGCCAAGTTTCGGCCAGCCTTCCTAGGACAAGACTGTGCCCTGGTGACATGAGTCTCCAGAGATCTGGCAAAATTCACTGTTTTCATCCTACTTGGGTACCCCTACCTCACTGTCACCCTGTTATGGCTTGTATCTAGATGTCCCCCCAAAGCCTCACGTGCTCATCGGTAGGGCTTTTCTGAACTGGCTGGATTTAGGGTGTGTGAATATGGATTAAGGGTATGTGACAGCTAAATTAATCCACTGATTGGTTTAGCATAGTTCTGGGTATAGATAATGGGAAGGCCCACTCTGGGTGTGGGTGTCACCACCCAATAGGCTTGTAGCCTGGATGGGATAAAAGAGAAAGAGAGGCTTGCTGCTCACTTCTTCCTGCCTGCCCTGGCATGGACTGTTTCTCCTCAGCCACACCCCTCTGCCATGGCGCTCTGCCTTGGAGCCAGCTGACCATGGACTGAAACCTCTGGAAATTGTGAGCTAAAATAAGCTTTTTCTCCTTTAACTTAAGGTTGTTGATATTTTGTCCTAGCAACAAAGGAAGTTACTGAGACACACCCCGTGGAGGAGACCTGCCCTTGTGCTGTCCTTGTGGTGACCCTTTCTTGCACTTGGCCCTGACCCCTCGGAGTGTAGACCCCTCAGGCCTCATTCAGTGCACCCCTCTTCCAGTGCATTTGTGGCCAGCCACCCTGGCTCTGACAGTAAATGGGACACGTATGTCACTATGGATCCCCATGAGTCTGTTTATATAAAAATAAATTTGGAAAATTGCAAAACCTTTCAGAGACAAAAGCTTCCTAATGAATCTTGCCTCCTTTGACACTCCATTGCACTGATTAATGGTCATTCGAGTTGACCACCTGGTGTAGCTCACTGTCAAAATCAAAAAGGACATATTTTCAGAAGCCAGGTAATGTGTTGTGGAATCTAGACCTGCAGGTGTGCATGCATGCACATGTCCAGGCACACACACACATACTCAGATTTAGGGCAATTACAAACAGGTGCTGTATCTGAATCCTACGATTTTTTAGTGGCCCCTACTCTACACATACACTCATCAATACCACAGTTCTTAGGACTTTAAATAGCCATTACAACAGGTTCTCATACTTAGCCAATATTGTTAGACTGAACCCGGCCAAATATTTTAAGCCAGCTATAAGTTGAGAATTGTTTTTCAGAGCCCCCATCACTGATTGCCTGCATATTATGAGGGAAAAGAGAGAGGCAAAAGAAACAGACTATTTTACAACACTGTTACAAGCTATGAGCAAAGACACTGAATTTCAGTGCTGAGTCTCAATCCTCCCTAGTATTTTTTATCCATCTCTGATGTGATTTACTACTGATCACACAGTAAGACTTATACTGTGAGGATACCAGTGAGGACACCCACCACTGTTACATTGCAGAGTCAGCAAATATTTGATTGTGAGAAATAGAAACCCTCTGAAAATGACACAACCCAAAAGGAGAGCTTGTGGGAAGCAGACAGGGGAGGGCTGCAAGAGGGAAAATGCAGCCATAGGGCCAGCATCAGTGAAAGTCAGGAACCCAAGTGAAGAGCTTTGCAGTCCCTCAGTCCTTCCCTCTGAGGTCCAGCTCCCCTGGGCCAGGAGCGGAGCCCAAATTCCTGCTCCACCTTGCTTGTGTGTTCTGGCAACTCAGATGCATGAACTCAGTCCGAGTTTCTCAGTTTAAGAGAGAGACAAGAAGAGATGGAGGATGGGGAGACAGACAGACAGAGAGATTCATCACCAGCCATCAAATGGACTGGATCCTCCTGGGCCAAGAGGCTCAGAACTTTAGGTGGGGCAGTTGTAGGTGTGTTGGCCTCTCAGCAACATCAATTGTAACAAGCAAGGTGTCTCACGAAGAGGGGCTCTGTGGTCTGTCTCACTTTGGGAACTTATTTAACCGATAAAGAAAACTGGGGCTGTATGAAGAGGTCTCACCATTTCACAGGGGGACACTGGGAGGGATATTTCATGAGATTACATGACAGAGTACATGCTAGGGCCTGGAATGTGAAAAGGGAGCACACCAAAGATGGTAGGGAACAGTTCCTACCTTGGGATGTAGGTAAGTACTGAACTACAGGGGTCCACACCTAACTCTGAAAAATGGGAAATGATCAGGTCAAGGTCACAGACCGGGATGACAGACTGTAGGAGAGGAATCAGGAATCATTCAAAAGAGAAACATTCATCTTTTCACTCAACCCTTAGAGCGCAGCTCCCACAAGTTGAAGGGAGCATAATGTGGTGACTACTCATTCAACCTCAGCGTCTGAATGCCTGGGTTCAGATTTTGGCCCTTCCTCTTACGAGGTGCATAACTTTGGACTAGGTACTTTTTGTTTCATGCCTATATTTGACATCTGCAAAATTCCAGAGAGGAATTACTTCCAATTCAACTTGGGGGTTAAACAAGATTGGGAAGAGAAAGAGTGAAAAGGTGAAAGAAAGTGAGTTGTGTTTTTATATCCCAGAAAATTCTTGAATTTTCACATCAGCTCAGTTTCCCTACCTCCATCCTTCCAATGCTTCCTGTCCATCATCTCTCGTATAGTTTATGCGACTATTTTAACACCAAAAAGTTGACCAGTAGATTTGGTGGCTCCTCATCATCTACAAGACCAAATCCTTCCACTTCAGACACAGGTAGTCTTCGCGCACATCCCCAGCCCACTTTCGTAGCTCCCCCACACTCCACTCTGTCTTTCTCGAAGGCCCTGCTCTTTCATACCCACATTTGTATGGTTTACCGCTTACAGTTCTCTTTGCTTTCATTATCTTCTCTGTCTCTCTCTTCCTCATGGACAAACGTTCATTAGTTATTCGAGATCAAGGTTAAATATCTCCATCAAATTCAAGATCTAGGTCAAATGTCCATGACTTCTTGGGGCTGTTAGTTGCTCTCCCTGATTCCTCAGTGGCACCTCTGCTGCAGCACTTGTCCTACGGCAGCACATCCACCCCTACCTGGCTGTTTCTGAACATGTGTGTGGATCTACGGGCAGGCCCTGGGTCTTCTTCCCTGCATTGCCAGGGCCCTGCTCAGTTCCACGTCGAGGGCAAACTCCTAATCAATGCCTGGGACTGAGTGCGATCACTGAAGGCTTCGTACTCACGGTCAGTTTTAATTGATGTTTTGCAGGGATTATTTTTCACCCTCTCTCGTTGAGGCTTGCCCATGGTTAGAGGCAGAAGAAGAAAATATGGGATATTGTTGCTGTGGAAATGACTTTCTTGCCTCCTTTGTGTGACTGGCAGTCATACCTCACGTCGACGCTGCACGTGAATGCATGCGCAATGGCACGGAAAGCGCGGAGCTTGCTCCCTAGACGCTCTCTGGCAGTCAGCTTTGCAGACCATGGGATGCGCTCTGTGTGCCGTTGGAGCATACAGTTTCTCTCACTGTGACGCACAGTTTCTGGGTTAAATGTTATTCTCAGTGTATCCTACAATACAATTATTGCATTTCAGTGGATTTCTGTGTGGAGATTTAAAATGTTAAATCACACAGCATAACAATTTTCAAGAGAATAAAAAGCACTTATCTATCATTTTTAAACTTCCTTTCAAAAGCCTCTATTCTGTCGTATGTGTTTGGAATCAGGCCACATGGAAAGCTTCTCTTCAGAATTTTTGAAATATTTTCCCTTTCCTCCCATGAACTCCTACGAGAAAGCTACTAAAAGTAATAGCAAGACCCCCTGTATTTTGTGATTTTTCCGTGTGGAGTGCTCCTTTGTCTAACCACATTTTCTCCTGGCTGGTTATTTTAAATGGAAGGGGAATTTTATTATTTTTCTTATCTTCATGGACATGAAATATGTACATATTTTCATGTATAAAAATTTCCAAGGCCTAGATGACTTTTGGGGTTTTATCACTTGACTTGTACCATGTTAATAACTTTCCTAGCTCTTAATTTAAACTGCAGTGTCAGCCCAAATATCCTTGCCCTCAAAATTTTAAACATGGGATATGGGGTGTTTTATTTTAACCAGTGCGGGATATTTCATGACATTCCAGAGGCTTCCAGACAGTGCTTAAACTTCATGTGGTTGCATGCAGCCAGTCATCCTTGTGTAGTGAAGTGTAACTTGCACATAACCAGTGTGGCAAAGGTCCCACGTGTTACATGAGTGGGCCTCCCATAGCTGGGAGCTGGGAAATGCCCACGTTGTCTAATCACACTGGAGGGCACAGAGAAGATAAAATTCAACCCATGGGTTGTTAAAAGGATAAATTACACAGTGCACGTGGATGGTGTAGAGTTCCATGAGGTTCTGTCCTCATCGTTTTGCACTAGTTTTGGGTGACCTCACCCACTTTGGGGTATGTGTGTGTGTGTGTGTGTGTGTATCTCAAACAGATGCTGTTTGGATTTTGCCCATGAGTTTCAGATCCACACACTCAATCATCTTCCTGGACTTTTCATAGTCACTCTGAACACAACACATACAAAATAAAACTTCTCTTCAGTGTCTCTTCTTGATTCTCCATTTCGATAAGCACTACTGCCATCTACCTGGGTGTCCAAGCCAGAAACCTGGGCATCTTCAATTCCTTTCTCACCCTTGCACACCCTTATTTCCCATCAGTCATTGGGCCCCGTTGATTCTAAAGGGAAGTGGAGCCTGCTGGCTCTTCTTCACCTTTTCCCCTCTGCCTTGGCCAAGGCACCCAGTCTTGCTCACTTTTAGAGCTGTGCAACTTCTGTCTGGCCTCCAGCCTCCAGGGTTGCCCTTCATTTCAGTCTTCACTGCAGCTAGAGTTCTCTCTACAGCACACTCAAACAGAATGCAAAGGTACTAGAACTTACCCAGAATTCCCCGGGCCTGGGTAGCCAAGGTGCAGGAGAAAGACCCTAGATTATATCAGACAGATAGTAGTTGTGTATCAAGCATAACTCACTTAATCTCTTTGAGGCATTTCTCTCATTTGGTAAAATGAAAATAAGATAGCTTATAAGAGGGTGTGGGTTAATTGATATACTTGGCTTTATGCATGCTATGGTTGGTAGCCAATTAAAAGTATTCTTTTCTCAACTCCTAGTTTGACAAAGACAATTGGAAGTCTTAAAAATATGTCAATGTCAGGGCCGGTGAGATGGCTCAGCGCCGTAAGTGCCTGCCTGGCTAGCGCAAGGGCCTGAGTTCGACTCCCGGAACCCACATATGAAAAAAGGGCCAGTGATATCGCTCAGCGGCATGGGCACCTGCTGGCACGCGAGGTCCTGACGTCGACCCCCGGTACCCACAAAAAAAAAAAAATGTCAATGTCATCAAGCCATATCCAAACCAGGCCCCAAATAAAGCAACTGAAGAATTTTTCGGAGTATGTTCTATAAGGAGCTCATTTTATTAAAAGTGCTATAGCTCTTACTGGGACGACCAGGGTTTACTGTGAGGGTCAATTGCAAAGCATATTCTTGTGAAGGGTTGCTCAGGGCATAATAGTGTTGAGAGGAACCGAGCGCACGATCTCTCCTGGACACCTATTTCTCCCAGCTCACTGGGAAGTATTTATCTGGGACATTGTTTACTGAGCCTGGAGTTCTGTGACTTGCCCTCTTGCAGGATGTCTAGTAGCTATGCACTTATTTACAAAGTACTCTTCACTGTACAGTGACCAACCTTCTTTCAATGGAGTTGGAGTGGGAAGAGAGTTGACACCAAAGAACTGGGCAATACCAGATGCACAAAGTTCTTGCAAAATGAAATGAAAATCCAGATTTGCTCAAGGCGTATGATTGTCATGGCAAAAATGCAGTCCCCTTCTGATATGACCATGCTAAGTTATGTTGCGATGGTGATGTTTGCAGATACATGGCAAGGGGCACAAACGTTTGTTGGCATTTCGTTAACTCAAAGGAACTGGGCATGTGGGACATGAGAGGAGTTGTCGCCTCCATGTTAGAAGCATAGATTAATACAGTTAAATGAAACCTTAGCAATCCTTCATTTTGAAGGTGAGGAAATGAAGTACAGATAAATGGAATGAGCAGCTGAGGGTCACATGCTAATCAGGAACAGAAAGATGACCACAGTCCTGAAATGAAGGTCTTAGGCCTCTGTTCTTTCAAACCTTGCGCACTCAAAGCAAGGGAAAACAGGTCAACAGAGGCCACGGAACTTCAGTCTTTCAATGGAATCTTAAAGCTTTTCTCCATGGTCAGACTAAAATGACCTAAAGCAAGGTCAGCATTTAATAAACGAGATAATGTACACAAAAGTATGCTGTAAGTTGTAAAAGATTGCCTATTATTGGCTCAGTCGCTGACTTAATCAGTAATATTAAATAAAATGGTCTGACCAGGTGGAGGTAGGCGTATAGCATGAAATGCCACATTCTTATGTCTATCCAACACAGCAAAGAGTTCTGCAGGTTCTTTGTTCCTCACTCCAGAAGAGGCAACGCTTTGATCATGTGTGGGAAAAGTAGTTTGTACATGGTATTTCTTTAAGGTTTATTTTTTTAACTATAAAAAGAATATGTAAATGCATTATTGTAGAACACTAGGAAAATATAGCAAGATGCCAAAGAAAAACCAAAAATTACCTGCAAGGTACACCTAGAGGGGGCCAGGAGAGTAGTTCAGAGGTAAAGCACTTGCCTAGATATGCAGCACTCTGGGTTTGATCCCTAGCACTACAAAGCTGGACATGAAAACAAACAAAAAAAACTACCCCTGGAAACAAATGCTATTAAAATTTTAATGTATTTTGATTTTTTTCCTAAAAGACTAAATCCTATAAGTATATATAAGTTAAAACGTCATATCGTCAAATAATACTAGTAACTATTTTTTCCATGAGTCTTTTAAAATATGATAATTGTGTATAATTATTTCATCATGTAGAATGATTACAATCTATTTATCCACTTATCTACTTTTGGATAGTTAGCTTATTACCAAATTTTTGCTATTTTAGGATTCTGAAATGAAATCTTTGGCTATATTTATGATTCTTATTCTTTCTAGAATAGATTCCTAGAAGTCAGATTATTAGGTTAAAGACTGTGACAATTTTCAATGTTCCTCATGAGGATTATTCCATTGCTTTTAAGAGAATGTGACCTGTTTACAGTTCCACTGGCACAGTGTCTGAATATGGATCTCACCACACCCTTACCAGCATTCTCATTTAAAATAGTTGACCATGTGTGAACGTTTGATGAGAAACAGGACATACACATGGTTTCAGAATAAATTCCCACTTGTAGACTGGTGCAACCACTGTGGATAACAGTGTGGAGATTTCTTGAAACACTAAAACCAGAGGTTCCATTTGACTCAGCTATTCCCCTTCTTGGTATCTTTCCAAAAGAATTAAAAACATCATACCACAGCATTGTATGCACACCGATGTTTATAGAAGCATAGTTTGTATAGCTAAATCTTGGAAACAGCCCAAATGCCCATCAACTGATGAATGGATAAAGAAGTAGTTTTTTTTTAATACAATGGAGTACTACTCAGCCATAAAGAAGGATAAAGTTGAGACATTTATAGGTAAGTGGATGGACCTTGAAACCGTACTCTTAAGTGAAATAAATTGAATACACGTGTAAAAATTGCATTGTTTCTCTGGTGTGAGAGACCAAAAGTATAAATAAGGACCAGAATGTATACTAGATATTATGAAAGAGGAAGAAAATGCTCAATTGGGATGGGGAACTAGGGAAGGGAGAAAGGGGAAGAAGGAAGGGAAAAGGAAAAAGAAAAGAAAAGGGAGAAATGTAAACAAAACTTTTAAGTGAGGAGGGGATCAGGAATTGAAGGGAGGATAAGGGAATGGGGGGAAAAAAGAATTGAGATAAGTCATGTACAGGAACAAAGTCTCTATGATGAAAGTGATCATTATTTATATTTAAAATGTACCAATAAAATTCCCACTAACTTTTTTTTTTTTTTTTTTTTTTTGTGGGTACCGGGGGGACGACCTCAGGACCTCGCGCACCAACAGGCACCCGTGCCGCTGAGCGATATCACCGGCCCCTTTTTCGTATGTGGGTTCCGGGAGTCGAACTCGGGCCTTCACGCTTGCAAGGCAGGCGCTTAAGCCGCTGAGCCGTCTCACCGGCCCCCCACTAACTTTTTAATAACTACGAAGGGAAAAAAAATTTTTTTTTTGAGATAAGGTCTCCACTATGTAACCCTGGCTGGTCTCAAATTCATGGTGATCCTCCTGCCTCAGCCTCCCAAATGCCGGGATTACAGGTGGGCACCACCATGCCTGGCTGAAAAATAATAATTTATAGCAAGAAACCTGGCACATGCTATGTTAACCAAAAGATTACCAATATAGCAATGGGGCAAACTGACATGATGTTCTTCACAATACAACACACTTAGAAGGATTCAGCATCATTTCTGAGATCTTACTGCTGAAAATATATAACCTGAATCTAATAGGGGGCAACATCAGATAAACCCAAATTGAGAGACATTCAACAGAACAAATGCACTGTGTTCTTCAAAAATGTCAATGTCATGGGCATTTAATGTTTCCTGGTTTCTATTATGATTGAATTTCTTTTTCTATTATATTACCAGAGTAGTATTGCTGGCACAGAAAAGTGACTGATTTTGTGCATGTTTCTTGTATGCCATGATTTTTCATATTATAAATCAAAGTTGAGAGCTTTCAGTTGATTCGCTTGTAGTTTTTATTTTTATTTTTATTTTTTTGTGGGTACCGGGGGTCGACCTCAGGACCTCATGCACCAGCAGGTGCCTGTGCTGCTGAGCGATATCACCGGCCCTTTTATCATATGTGGATACTGGGAGTCGAACGCAGGACCTCGCGCTTACCAGGCAGGCGCTTATGCCGCTGAGCCATCTCACTGGCCCTCACTTATAGTTTTAAAAAGATACAAAATTATATTGCCTGCAAATAAGAGTAATTTTATCTCTTCTTTCCAATATTTTTTTCCTCTTATTTCTGCTCTTGTCTTACTGCATCAGAACAGTGCTACATGGTAGCGCAGCCAGCTGTCCTCTGCATCTTCCTGATTCTAATGGGGCCATCTGAGATGCTATGCACTAAAGGAAATATCTTTCCAATGTTTGTTTTCTATGAGGATTTTCTTTTTCTCAATCATACGTGAATGTTGAGTTATATGTAAACACCTTTTTGATGTATATTGAGATTATCACTGCGTTTTTATTCTGGGGTTACTGAACTGATATCATGGTATTAACCGATTTTCTAATATGACTATCCTTGCTTCCCTGGAACAATCTGATTAGCTGTAGCTGTAGTGAGTATTCTCTTAATATTTTATTTTGCTATTAACTATATTTTACCCTTTTGCGACTCTGTGGTGGATTTGTAGAGCATGAGTTTAGTTTAGCTGGGACTGCCTTTCTGGAATTTCCTTTACATAGCTCTGGGCTAGCTGGACCACGAAAGGCAACTGTGTGGGATTAAGAAGGTGGACACGAAATAGGAGCTATATTCCTTACACTTACAAAGTTGGTGTGGGGCCCAGGGGAGGGTGCCAGCTGCTCATGTGTTGACGCGGCTTTTCTGGGTTAGGACAGCAGCTGGGCTTGAAGCTCCTCCCAATTCTGTTGTGCCAGGACTTCAATTTCATTGTCTCCTGAGCTGGACCTGTTTCAGGAAGAACACCCATTTCTCCTAAAGATCCTGCTCCGTGGAGGCTTGGGGTCAGTGACTGATGCGGGTTCCAATCTGTCTTTGCAGGTTCCAATTCTTACTGCCCTCAGTTCACATCCAACTACCTTTCCGCATTATGTGTCCTGTTGACTTCAGAGTAGCTCCAAACACAGAAGCAACAGTCATATATATATATATACTCTTTGACCAGCTCCCGCAATTGCAAAAGGTGCAAACCATGATACCTCCCTTATTCTATATATCCTCAGAGGTGTCTCCTTCTCTGATCAAACCCTGATTGAAATGCTGTTCCTAAGTGAGATTAGTCTAAATAAAGTTCTGATTATTCTTTGTTGGCTTCATAAGACTTGTTCTCTGACTGCTCAGCACTGCCCTGTGCCCCAGAGGCTCATCCATAGAGACTGGAGCTCACCTTCCTCTAGCATATGTTGGACTGGTTGATGCGTGCCCTGGAGGAAGTGTGAAGGTGGAAGGAGGGAGGGCACAAGACCTTTTTCTGCCTCTCCCTCTAAGACCAGGTGACGTGGTTCTAGCAGTGGCTGCCTCCTCTGTGTCTATAGTTCTTGCCTGGAAGCCCCTCTTCCCTGTATTAATTACCTACTGCAATGTACCAAATTACCCCCAAGTTTAACAATGAATATTTATTGCCTCACACAATTTCTGAGGATCAGGAATCTGGGAGTAGCTCAGCTGGGTGGTTCTGGCACAGGGTCTGTCATGAAATTCCCGTCAAGACGTCTGCTGAGCCTGCAATCATCTGAATGCTCCCCTGGGGCTGCAGGAGGATTCCATGAGCTCTTGCATGGTGGCTGGCAGGAGGCCTCAGGGCTCTATTCTGTGGTCTTCTCCTTAGGGGTGCTTGAGTGTCTTAGAAAATGGCAGCTGGATTCCCCAGAGCAAGCAATTCAAAAGAGAGAACAAGCAGGAAGCCATATGCCTTTGAGTCTCAGAAGCCATGTGTTTCTACTATATCCTGTCCTTTCAAAGGGAGCCATCAAGTCCAGCCACATTCAAGCTGGAGAATTGAGCTCTGCCTCTTCAAGGAAGGAATAACAAAGGATCTGTGGGCACACTATAAAGCCACCACACTTTCTTTTCTTCTTTCAGGCCTGGGGTGGTAGTAATTTCTTCCCACTGTTGCCGGTCTTGAATATACATGAGTTTCCTAAGACTTTAGCCACATTCTACAAGTAATTCTTTCATTAAATTACCTATCATTAAACCCATTTGAATGTACTGCCACTTCCAGGATTTTAATAAAACATACTTGGGAGGGCGAGGCTGTGCCCAGTTACAAAGCTGGCCTCCACATCCATGAGTTCTGTGTTCTCAGATTCAATCAACAAAGGAGCAAAAATACTGGAAAGAGAAAAATAGCTTCTGCTTTGAACATGTTCTGACTTTGCTTCTTCTCATATTCCTTAAACAATGTGGTGTAGCAACTACTTACATAGCATTTATGTTTTATAAGGTATTATAACTAATCCAGAGATGACTTAAAGTATACAGGAAGATGTTTGTAGGTTATAGGCAAATACTAAAGGACATAAGCATCTGTGATTTTGGTCCTAGAACAAATGCCCCGTGGGTCCCAAGGGATTATTAAATAGCATAGGAATCTCTGGGCAGATATATGTATATGTAAATATGTATATATGTATAAAATATATAAATGAAAGTCATAGATATACATATCTATGCCTCTGACTTTTTTAAATCAAATATTCAAAAATAAAATAAATAAATGTGCCAGGACATCAACTGGCATGGAGCAGTATTCCCCTCTTCTCTCTCCTTCTGTGCTCTGTTACAAGGGGGCTGGAAACCTGAGTGCTAATTGTGTACCATAGGTATTGTTTGAATTCTCTATAACCCCAGGGTTTGGTTTGGTTTTGTCTTGGTTTTGGGTCCTAAGCTGCCTGCAGAATTCACTCAAATAACTAAATTGTACCACTAACAGGATGATGGTTAAACTTATGTCAGCCAGACTAGATCCATGGAAACCTGGATAGCATTATTTGAGATGTCTCCGTGAGGGTGCAGAGATATGGCTGCCTAGATTTCTGATAGGAAGACGTTATATTTCTGAACTGGAAGCCTACAATAAAGGAGGAACTAGGTAAAGTGCATGGATTTTAATTTGGGTTGTATTACTAGCTTTGTGACCTTGAGCAAGATACTTAGCCTCTCTGTGCCTCAGCTTGCTCATGTGTTAAATGAGGAAAATAATAGTGCCTACTTCATAGGTTTGTTGAGAGTTAAATGACTTAATTCATGTGAAATGCCACACATAGTCTGCCCTCAATAAGCATTGACTTCCATCAGTACTATTTGGTTTTCAGGCCAGCAGACTTTCTGCATTCTCAGGACAATTCCATTGTCATTTAAGTTGTTAATTCGTCCCAGATTCCAGCTGGAGTTTGTCAGTCCTAGTTTGCAGTTTTTAAAATTGCATTTATGACATTTTCTCTGTCTTCATAGACTTTTACTGGGAGATTGGAGGAGGTTGTATCAGAGGTAACCAGCCAGCCACCTTTTAAACTGGAACACTTGTACCTAATTTTTAAAATAACCTGCTTCAATGTGATTCAGGTTAGCTGGAGACTGATGTTATAATTCAATTGCTGTGTAGAAATAACCATTAATGCACTTTTTATTTCTGGCTGGGCACTTTCTTAATGGCCTCAAAAGACTCTGGTGAAATATTTCAGAGAACCCTTTTGTACTTACTCAGGAGTTCATTTGAGGATTTAGGTTCCTTCTTTTCACATGTCATGAATTTCAACACTATCTTTCTGAAATATATCTGATCTACTCTCTAAAACCAATCACAGAATGGTCTCTAAAATAGCATCCCTGTTCCAATCAGAGGTCCTTTTTAAAAGTCATGAGTCTGACAGGCATTGTACATTTGAAATTGAACACAGACTGCAAAACAGCCCTGATCCATTAGTCCAACTAACCTTTGAATAACCCAGACCAGGGAAGAATAGGACTATAAATTGAAGAAGGCTCTAATCCTGGCTGGGGCTTGGCGGTGCTACCAGGTCAGGAGTGGAAACGGCAGCCATGCATAACGTGGGAATTTTTCTCCCACGAAAGCCAACCAGAAGACCTTGGGGAGAAGTCAGAAGTCAGGGGTTGTGGCCCTGATTTCAAAACACACCAGTATGTCACTTAACTCTCCAGAGACTCGGTTCTCTTGCTATGACACGGGGGTAACCTCTGATGCACGCCTCCTTCCTGTCTTCTTCTGCCCTAAGTAAGCGCGTGGAGACAGAAGGCAAAGGGGCGGTGTCGGTGAGCTCTGGAGACAGGCAGAGATTCAAATATTAGTCCCACTCACTTATCAACTATATAACTTTAAGCAGATTATTTATGGTGTAGGTAACTCAATTTTCTCATCTGTAAAATGGAGACAGTAGCACTTGTGCCATAGGGTTGTTTTTAAGGAATAAGTGAAATAAGAAACACCAGAGTCTTACTTGGTCCAGGTCTTGGCACAAGATAAGCACCTAATAAAAGATAGATGATGCAGATGAGATTGGTCTTTTTTGAGCGGACTTTGTTTGCCCAACTTAAGGCAGGACTCAGTATTTCGCTCATACTCCTAAAAGAAATATATTTCCTTCCCCCCAAAATCCCAACCGCAAAAGAATTGTCAAATACAGTAGTTCCCCCTTATCCATGGTTTTGTTTTCCAAGGTTTCAGTTTTCCCCAGGTCAACCACAGTTCCAAACATATTCATGAAAAATTGCAGAAATAAACAATTTGTAGGTTTTAAATTGCTATTTTGAGTAGTATGTTGAAATCTTTCACCATTCCACTCCATCAAGACCAGCACATGAAATATCCCTTTGCTCAGTGTAGACACATTGTATGTGCTTGTGGCAGTAGGGAGAAAAAAGGAGAGAGAGAGAGAGAGAGAGAGAGAGAGAGAGAGGATGGGGAGAGAGAGAAAGAGGCAGAGAGACTACAACTACATAACTTTAATTATAGTATTTTGTTGTAAGTGCTCTATATTATTCTTGTTGTTAATTTTACTGTGCCTAATTTAGAAGTCAAACTGTGGTGGGTCTGTATGTAAAGGGAAAAGCTGTACGTAAAGGATTCTGTACGATCCGTGGTTCAGGCACCCATTGAAGGTCTTGGAACATGTTTCCCACAGACAGGAGAGCTATTGTAATGTTGTTGTTAACACAGATGTAATGGAGTTTCAGAGGAAGAGGAAAAATGATAATAATAATGATCATAACAATGTAAGTTTATTGATTCTTACTATGTTTAAGGCACCATGCTGAATATTTCCCACAGATGACCTAGGTTCATTTCATACAATTCAGCAAAATATAAAGGAACCTTCTCTTGGATGTTCCCTTCTTTTTTTTTATTTTAGAGAGAAAAAAAAAACCCAATAAAAATAATGATACAGAATTTTGAAAGAACATAGTAGGAAATTAACAATGGTTAATATATTGTGTATTGTTATCTTCAAAGTAGTTGTTCAGATTACAAGATGTAGGCATGCAAAATTGATCAAACAGTATAAGCACAAATCATTCTTTTCAATGAACTCAAAGAAGTTAGTGGTATAATTATTTTAGCTATCATATATATATATATATTTTTTTTTTTTCTTTTCTCTCCCTTCTTTTCTCTTTTACCCCATCCCAGTTGTTCTTTCCTTTTGAACCATTTCTTTCCCTTTCACAATATCTACTGTAGATTTTGGATCTTATTTACTTTTCCAGCTTCTTACACTAGGGAGACAATATGATGTTTACACGTGTGAGTTTGGTTTATTTCACTTATGAGTATGGTCTCTAGTTGCATCCATTTACCTGCAAAAACCTCAAGTTAATCTTCCTTTATAGCTGAGTAGTACTCCATTATATAAAAATACCACATCCTTTTTATCCATTCCTGGGTTGATGGGCATTTGGGTTGTTTCCCAGATTTAGCTATTACAAATCGTGCTGCTATAAACATGGGTGCACATATATTGCTGTGGTATGATGTTTTTAAATCTTCTGGGAAAATACCCAGAAGGGGAATAGCTGGGTCGAATGGAACCTCTAATCTTAGTTTTTTGAGGAGTCTCCACACTGATTTCCACAGTGGTTGCACCAGTCTACACTCCCAGCAACAGTGAAGAATTCCTTTTTCCCCAAAGCCCCTCCATTTGTTATTTTTGATTTCTTGATGACAGCCATTCTTTCCAGGGTGAGATGGAATCTCAGTGTTGTTTAAATTTGCATTTCTCGAATGACGAATAATGTTGAACATTTTTTCATATATTTATTTGCCATTTATATTTCTTCTTCTGAGAAGTGTGTGTTCATCTCAGATGCCCATTTTCAGATTGGGTCTTTGAATTTGGGGGTCTGATTTTTTTCAATTCTTTATATATTCTAGATAAGAGTCCTTTGTCTGAGGGACAATTGGCTCAAAATTTTTCCCACTCTGTGGGTTTTCTTTTCACTCTGATGGTGATTTCTTTCAATGTACAAAAACTTTTTAATAAGATGAGATCCCAGCTATTGATTCTTTGAAGTACTTCCCGTGCAGTTTGGATATTGTTCATGAAGTTTCTGCCTACCCCTATGTCTTCAAGATTTCTACCTAATTTCTCTTCCAGTAGATTTAGTGTTTCTGTTTTAATATTTAGATCTTTGATTCATTTTGACTTTAGTTTAGTACATGGTGATAGACATGGGTCTAGTTTTAGTCTTTGGCATGTGGAAAGCCAGTTTCTCCAGCACCATTTATTAAAGAGGCTATCTTTCTTCCAGTGAACATGTTTGGCCCCTCTGTCAAAGATAAGGTGGCTGAGTGTGTTTGTAGCTGTGTCTACATCTTCTAATCTGTTCCACTGATCCTCATGTCTGTTTTTTTGCCAGTGCTATACTGATTTTATCACAGTAGCTTAGAAGTAAAATTTCAAGTCAGGGATTGTGATGCCTCCTGCCTTGCCTTTGTTGCCCAGGATTGTCTTTGCTATTCTAGGTCTCTTCTGTTTCCAAATGAATTTTAGGAATGTTTTCTCCAGATCTGTGAGCTATGCTAATGGTATTTTGATCAGGATTGCATTAAATCTGTATAAGTTTTGGGAGTATGGCCATTTTCACAATGTTGGTTCTTCCCATCCATGAGTAAGGGATATATTTCCATTTTCTGATATCTTCTTCAATCTCTTTTTTCAGAGTACTGTAATTTTCAATGCAAAGATCTTTTATTTCCTTTGTTAGATTGATTCCTAAGTATTTCATTTTTTTGGATGCTATTGTGAAGGGTGTGGTTTCCCTAATTTTTCTCTCAGTGAGTTTGTTGTTTGTGTACAGGAATGTTATCGATTTTTCAGTGTTGACTTTATATCCAGCTATGCTACTGAATTTGATTATTAATTCTAGAAGTCTTTTGGTGGAGTTTTTGGGGTCTTCTATGTAGAGCACCATGTCATCTGCGAATAATGATGATTTAACTTCTTCCTTTCCTATTGTTATTCCTTTTATTTCTCTCTCTTGTCTAATTGCTCTGGCTAATGTTTCTAGAACTATATTGAATAGGAGTGGTTATAGTGGACATCCTTATCTCATTCCTGATTTTAGATCGAAAGCTTTCAGTTTTTGACCATTTAGTATGATGTTGGCTGTTGGTTTGTCATAGATGGCTTTTATCAGATTGAAGTACAGACCATCTATTCTAATTTTCTGTAGTGTTATTATCATGAATGAGTGTTGGACTTTATCAAAAGCTTTTTCTACATCTTTTGAGATGATCATGTGATTTTTGTCTTTGGCTCTGTTGATATGGTGTATTACATTTATTGATTTGTGTATGTTGAACCATCCCTGCATTCCTGGGATGAATCCCACTTGGTCATGGTGTATAATCTTCTTGATGATTTGCTGCATTGTTTGCTAGTATCTTATTGAGGACTTTTGCATATATGTTCATTAGGGAGATTGGCCTGTAGTTCTTTTTTCTGGTTGGGTCTTTCTCTGGTTTTGGTATCAGGTAATACTTGCCTCCAGGAACGAGTTAGGGAGAATTGCTTCCCTTTCAATTTCATTAAACAGTTTGAAGAGTATTGGCATTAAATCTTCTCTATGTTTCTTGTAGAATTCAGCCATGAATCCATCAGGACCTAGGCTTTTCTTTGTTGGTAAGATTTTAATTATGTTTCCAATTTCATTAACTGATATTGGGTTATTCAGAATTTTTATATCTTCTTGATTCAGCTTTGGTAATTCATACATTTCTAGGAATCTGTCCATTTCTTCTGTGTTTTCCATCCTATGAGAGTCAAGATTTTCAAAGTGGGTATTGATGATCTTCTGAATTTTCACAGGATTGGTAGTGATTTCACACTTTTCATTCCTTATTACATGGATTTGAGTTTTTTCTTTTCTTTTTTAGATAAAGTTGGCTAGGGGTTTATCAATTTTATTTATTCTTTCAAAGAACCAACTCTTCAATTCATTAATTCTTTCTATTGTTTTCTTAGTCTCAATTGTGTTAATTTCTGCTCTGATCTTTATAATTTCCTCCCTTGTATGGGCTTTGGACTTGCTGTTCTTTTTCTAGCAGCTTGAGGTGCAGCATTAGGTTATTCATTTGTGCTCGTTCTGTTTTCCTGATGTGAGAATTCACCACTATAGTTTTCCCTCTTAGTACTGCTTTCATTGCGTCCCACAGGTTCTGATAAGTTGTATTTGCACTTTCATTTGATTGTAGATATTGTTTAATTTCTTCTTCAATTTCATCTGTGACCCATTGGTTGTTCAGGAAGGTGTTATTTAATTTCCTGTGTTTATGGAGTTTTGCGGGTTTTTTGTCATTAATTTCCAATTTTATTGCACTATGATCAGATAATATGCATGGGATAATTTCAATTCCTTTACATTTACTTATGCATGTTCTATAGGCTAGTATATGGTCTATTTTAAAGAATGTCCCATGTGCAGCTAAGAAGAATGTGTATTCTGATGTTGTTGGGTGGAATACTCTGTAAACGTTTACTAGGTCCATTTGTTCACAGGTTTGGTTCAGTTCTGTTATTTCTTTGCTGATTTTTTTGTCTAGTTGATCTATCTCTTTGTGACAAAGGGATATTAAGGTCTCCCATTACAATTGTGTTGTTGCTTATTTGATTTTTCATGTCTATTAATATTTGCCTTATATAGTTGGGTGCTCCCGTATTTGGTGCATATTTATGATCATTATCTCTTCCTCTTGAATTTGTCCCCTAACAAGTATGTAGTGACTTTATTTATCTCTTTTGATCATTCTTGGTTTGAAGTTCACATTGTATGCAAACATGTTAGGTACCCCTGCTTTTTTCTGGGTTCCTGTTGCATGGAGTATTGTTTTCCATCCTTTGATTTTTAGTCTATGAATTTATTTTTGAGTTAAATGTGTTTCTTGTATACAGCATATTGTTGGATCTTGTTTCTTGATCCATTCTGCCAATCTGTTTCTTTTGATTGGTGAATTGAGGCCATTTACATTGATGGTTATAACTGATATGTATTGGCTTATCTTTGTTATGGTATTTTCCCACTGTTGGTTCCCTACATTTCCTCTCTGTTCACTTGCTTGCCCTGATTGGTGGTTTCTTTATGTTGTTGTTCTTGGAATTGTGATCATTTTTGTCTCTGTCTAGAATATCTTTCAGTACCCTTTGTAGTGTTGGTTTAGTGGTCATGAATTTCTTCAGTTGTTCCTTTTCATGGGAGTATCTTATTTCTCTATTAATTTTGAAAGATAGTTTTTCAGTTTACACCAATCTGGGTTGGAAGTTGTTTTCTTTCAGGACTTGAAATACTTCACTCCAAGCTCTTCTTGACTTGAGGGTTTGTATTGAGAAGTCTGCCATGATTCTGATGGGCTTTCCTTTATAGGTGATCTGTTTTTTTCTCTAAGAGCTTTTAATATTCTGTTCTTGTGCTGAATTTCTGGAATCTTGATTATTATATGTCTGGGTGTAGATTTATTTTGGTTATGGCTAGTTGGAGTTCTATATGCCTCACTTATCTGTATGTCAGATTCTTTATCCATGCTTGGGAAATTTTCTGCTATTACTTCTGCAAATAGTTTTTTTTTTATGTAATTTGTGTAGACTCCTGCTTTTTCATTGACACCAATTATTCTTATAGTATTTTTCTTTGTGTTGTCTTGCAGCTGTTGAATTGTTATTTCCTGGTCTTTGTTATTTTCGAGATCTTTCCTTTCATGATTGCTAGCCACGATCTTGTCTTCAAGGTCTGAAAGTCTGTCTTCAGTTTTGCTCTTTCAAGCCATTTTGCCAGGTTTCAGTGGAATTTTTAATTTCCTGGATATCTGTTTGAATCCATTTCATACATTCTATTTCTTTCCTATATTGATAATTCACGGTTTCCATCCTCTTCCTATCATCATCTATTATTTTTAATCTATCTCTACTCTAGATTTGTTGAGCAATTCCTTTATAAATGTTAACATTTCTTTTTTTTTTTTTACCTGAGAGATTATTTCTGATCTGATTTCCTCTATAGCCTCATGGATTTGTTTCTTTACTTTGGTTGCTATCATTTCAGAAATTTCAGGTGTGTGTCTTCCAATTTCTTCTACATCAGTGTCTCCTGGACTTGTTCTGGATGGGCTGGAGGCCTGAAATTGCATTTTGCTTCTTTGTCTTGTCATTTTCTATTTCAAAAAATTTTTTATTTTGTTTTCTGTGATGATTCTTGTGAGTTTTTGTAATAGGTAGCTATATCACTAGTATCAAGGCCTCTCTAGGAAAAGTTTATTCTTCAGGGATGTCTTCTGTGTGTAAGAGATTCTTGGTTTGTGTCTGTCCCAAGATCCTACCTTCCCAATTAATTAAGGGTGAGATGTTGATGTCTGTTTGGCTCAGTCCCCAGTCCTTTGGTATAGGACTGTGGTGAGCTTATTACCCCAGAGCTTCCCAGTATTGTTACAGAAGGGAGAACAACTGATGACAGCAGATATGAATTCCTAGCTAAAGTAATAAAATTAGCAATAACAATATCATCAAGCAGAATTTAGAAACTGACAAACTGGTAACTATTGATCTAGTACTTTAGAGCATAGGAGCAGAGTCTATAGTTATATAACAGAACCAATCGTAAATTAGGAGTTTGAATGCAAAGTGTTTCCCGTTGGTAGAGTGGTTTTACCCTGTGGTAGGGAAATTTAGGGAGGATAGTGTATAAAACAAAGGTAACTGGAAAGCAAGTAGAAGTAAGGCTGGAGGACAAAGGATGATCACTCAAGGTTTGGGAAACTAGAAAAGGGGGTAGAAAAGAAAGAATGAAGGAGTATTTGAGGGATTATCTGAACTTGGTCTCTGGGTTTGGGGAATGGGATTAGTTTTCCATGGCTGGAGTTCTCCTCAGCTGTTTAGAAAAAAAGAAAGAAAGAAAGAAAGAAAGAAAGAAAGAAAGAAAGAAAGAAAGAAAGAAAGAAAGAAAGAAAGAAAGAAAAGAAAGAAAGAAAGAAAGAAAGAAGAAAAACAGAAAGAAAAAAGAGAAAAGAGGAAGAAGAAAAAGGAAAGAAAAAAAGAGAGAAAAGAAAAGAAAAAAATTCAGAGAAAAGAGCCAGTTAGTGAGGGTCCTGGGTTCTTCCTGAGCTGGTTGCTGGTTCCACGGAGGCCTCAGTCATCTGTTGGCTCATGTTATTGTTGCTTCAGACTTTTTGTGCGCCTTAGTTGGGACCCTACTGTGTCTCTGGCATTCCCTCTGGTCTCTGGGGCTTCCCTAGCGGTTCACCTCAGTTGTGGCAGTAGTGATGGGAGGGGTCGTTCTTTAGGCCTTCCGGCGCAGTTCACCTGGGTCGCAGTGGAGAGGTAATGGGAGGGGCCTTGATATTCCCTTTTTATTCGATAGTCTCTTCCATTTAAAGAAAGAATTACTTTCCAAGGAGACTTTTCTCTGTTCTCTTTTCATCCAGGTACTTCTGAAAATTCCTTCTATTGTTCCAAGCAGTTCAGTTTTCCCATTAAGTTGCATATCCCACTCAGCAAAGCCAAGGTGAGATGGCCAGGCTGCCAGCTCCTATTCAATGCCACCCTTCATTTCCCAGTGCCTGCTGTTTGGGGTTCTAGGAGCAGTGGTCCTTGTCATCCCATGCAGTCAGGGAGAGTATCTAGGATATTTCAGTCTTGCACACTGTATTATCTCCTGGGCCTGACCTGCTGCCCAGCTCCTACTCATTCATAAATATCTATGGACTGAACAAAAATGTATGATCAAGCTAACTTAATAGAGGTCAGAAGGAATGAAGTGTTTTAAGAAGGCAGTAGCAATGTGCTATACAAGGCTGACTGAGAGGACCTAAGAATTTTCATGGAGAAGATAGGATTTGACCTTGAAGGGGGATTTTAACAGGCAGAGAATAGGGTCCAGAATATTTCAAGTGAAGGGAGCTGTGTCATGGTAGAGATATGTTAGTGCCTATGAGTTTTTGGGTATGGAGAAGGCATCAGAACTGCCTGCAGTGTGGAGGTTCAGTGCCTGAGCCCCAGAGCTGCCAGAACTTTCTAGAAGGCAAGAGGGAGCACAGGGAAGAAGCTGGGAAGTGCGGGTACCTCTCAAAGAAAGTTACTTGAATACCTTGTCTGGAGTTTGACTTGATTAGTGAATAGCAGGGAAATATACTACTGAGATTTTTTTGAGAAAGACTGGTTTTCTCAGCTATGTCCTTTAAAAGATGATTCTGCTGAGGCAGACCAGGAGGCAGATTGCGGAGACAAGGTCAGTCAGGCAGGAGACAGGATGGCAGAGCCCACAGATGAGCGTGGCTCATCCACAAGGCCCAAAGCCACTTCCACAGAGAAAGGTTGTTGTGAGTGGTGTTTGTGTTGTCAATAGATTTGGGAATATTTGTCATGAAATATGGGATTTTTTGTACACACTGTTAATAGAAGATCATAGAAAGGAAGTTAATTAGCATAGAAAATATATCATAGATATTAAATCTTCTAATCAAAGCTAATAAGTCTGCTCTAACCAAGTGGATACATTCATAAATCCCAATTCTGAGAGAAGAAAAGGGGGAGAAAAGGCACTTTGCTAGGAGTCTCTCCATTGCTCTCTGTAGAGCTGCTCCCACTGAGTTCTTCCGCTATTCATTCTTTAACAATCTCTACTATATTTCTAGAGCATGGAGAACTGCAGACAATAAAGCATCCTTGTTACTTGGTCATAGCAATTTCTGAAGCACCTGGCCACCCTCATGTGCCCACACATAGCCGCCATCTTGTTTCTCTTTTTAATTATAAAGGAAATTTCTTGTTTTCCTAATAATTACTTTTTATTTACAATTGTTCAACACCAATTTGAATTTCTGGCTAATTCTGGTATTTTATCAGCAGTATGCTAATTTCTCCTGTTCCTACTGCAATTTTAAAAATTACATTTGTACCCATTTGATTCTGTGTTTTCAAAGGCACCAAGAGTGAAGGGTAGGAAGGGACAGACAAACAGCAATAGAGCCTGCAGCCATTAGAGCCTATCTGGGCATAGAGACAACATGCCAGGAAATGGTAAAAAATTATTTATATTTTCTAGCATGGGTAACTGGAAGGATAGCAATATTATTTATTAGAAATAGTACTGGTATTTGAGATGCTTAGTTTGTATTTGTTTGTTTTGAGACAGGGTCTTGCTATGCATTATAGGCCGGCCTTGAGCACACTATATAACCCAGGCTGGCCCCAAACATGTGGCGATCCTCCTGCATCAGCTTCCCAAATTTTAGTTTATATTTAGCTAGAAAATCAGTGTGAGAAGCTGAAAGAGTAAATAAGATCTAAAATGTACAATAGATGTTGTAAAATGGGAAAAACTGTTCAAAAGGAAAGAGAAACTGGGATGGGGGAAAAGAAGGAAGGGAAAAGCAAAAAAAAAAAAAAATATATATATATATAATATAGTTAAGATACATATACTACTAATTTCTCTTAGTTCATTGAAAAGAGGTTTGTGCTAATATTGTTTGGACAACTGAATGTCGATATCTTGTACTCTGAGTAACTAATTTAAAAATAACAATATGCAATGTATTAACCATTGTTACCCTATTACCTTGTTTTGAAATTTTGTTCTATCTTTTTTCTTTAAAATAAAAATAAAAAAATTTAAAAGAGGCAAACCTAAAAAAAGAGAAAAAAAGGAAAAAGAAAATCAGGGTCTGCCAGAATCTCTTCTCAAACCATAACCAGCCACCTTGAGCCTACCAAGAGAGAAGGACACCCATGCACGCATAGCAGATAAAAGAATAGGCCAATGCAAGTAAAGAAGTTTGTCCAAAACCAGGCACGGTAGCACTTCCTTATATTCGTCCAGCACCCTGGAAGGTGGAGGCAGGAGGATCACAACTTCAAGCCCAGCATGGGCAACTTAGTGACTTAGCAAGATCCTGCTTCAAAATAAAAAATAAAAAAATTTAAGAGGGCTTTGCTTGTACTTTAGTGTGAAGGGCCTGGTACTTCAAAAAAAAAAAAAAAAACAACTCTGCCCAATTTTACTGCTACTCCCACCTTCAAAGCCCAAGCTTATGTTTTGGTTCTTGCCACACTAATCATGTGAATGGAAGAAACAGAAAGAGACTGAGAGAATACAAGTCAGCCAGGCTGATCATTGGCCCTTACCACATTAGACATATAGAAGGGAGAGACAGACGGCCAGCCTGCTTAGTCAGAGGGGGCCCTGGGTCAGGGAGCTGCTCTTGCCAGACAGATGAAGAGAAGCAATGGAGAAAGTCCCACCAACACAGCGACCTTTTAAAGTAGAGGTAGGAAAGGGCAGAGCACAAGCCAAATGCCTCCCACTATTTGCGTTCATATGACCCATAAGCTAAGAATGACTTTTACATTTTTAAATACAGTCACGTTTTGCCTCATGACAGGGATACCCTCAGAGAAATGCATCACTAGGGAATTTCGTGGTTGTGCAAATGTTATAGAGAGTAGTAACACAAACCTAGTTGTACATACACAACTACCATTGTATGTGTGGTCCATCATCCATGGTGACATTATCATGTGGCCTTTGATCGTATTGGGAAAAAATGTAAAAGAACATTTCATGAGAAGTGAATATAGTGTAAAATTAAAATTTTAATGTCCAAACATAAAGTTTTATTGGACTATAATTATGTCTACTCATTTACATATTATCTACTTTTACTTTTATCTTCACAGAGAAGACGTAGCCCACCTAGCTGAAGTAATGATTATCTAGCTCTATATGGAAAAATGTCATCAGAGTGATCCAAGTCAATACGGCCTGATTAGGGTTTCAAAATGTGATCCATCAATTTCTCCTCTCTGGGAGAAGCAAGGAAGAACATAGAAAGAAGAAAGAAAGGCTTCACACTCCTCCTTTAAAGGCAGCTGTCTCCTGGGTCTGAAGCACGGGAGAAGGGACAGGTTTTGAGGAGGCGGACTGCAAATTTAGTTTGAGTGCTTTGGGGACATCCAGGAAGTTCCTGGACTTCTCGGTGTGAGTCTCAGAAGACAGACCTGGGAACATGGACTAGCGAGACGTGTCTAGTGAGGACTGGTGCAGCTGCAGATAAGGCTTCCCAGGGAGAGTACGGAGGGGTGAGAAGAGAGCTGGCTAGCGTAGCCAGAGAAAGTATTTATTTGTTTGCTAAGTCTGGCAGCCCTACTGTGGATAGAGCTTTGGAATTTAAAGTGTGAACAGAGAAAGAGACGCCAACGAAAGAAACAAAAAAGGCAGTGGGAGGCATAGAAAAATCCTAAAAATTGTTCCAGGAGCCACTTGTGACCTTGGGCTGGGCAGGTTGGTTAGAATGGGAGGAACGGGGCCAGCAGATGGAAAAGAAAGAGACAAGTTGTATCGATTCTTTCTTTCCAAAAGGTTTTGGCAGAGGGACACAGGATGGCAGATTGAGGGGGACGCCGGGGTGATGGCTCTGTTTGGAGGAATAGGGGCCATGTGAGCTTGTCTTTTGAAGGAGAGGACAGTACACAGTGGTTGAAGATATGCCAAAATGTCACTAACCAGGAAGACTGAAGGAAGGATCTCTGGTTTTCAGTAACGCATTACAGGACCAGGCACCCGCTGTTCATACACACAGGGCCAGCGCCCAGCTCCTCTCGGGCACACTCAGTGCCCTCCTGCCAGTCCCAGCCTCCCATCCAGCTTCAAAACCCTTCGAGCCATTCCAACTTCCTGAAAGTCAAACCTTAGCATTGGGCTCCCTCGAGCTGGGCTCCTCTCAGGGGAGCAATTTAAGGATGTTACCACAAACCCCTATTTTGAACCAGAATGTCCTTCTTCTCCCTGAGGGCCTCCTCCTCCGTCATGCACCATAGGGTCACTCAGTTTGAGACAGGTGTGTGTTCAGCAGCAAAGGCAGCCCAGGGAGAGGCAGGACCAACCTTTGCCTAGGAACCAACCGACACCATCAAAACCCATCCCTACATCATGCTCGTTTTGTTGGGAACCTATAATTTCATTCATAACTTTGGGAAGATAATTATACCATGCTAGTGAGAGACAACTTGATGAATAGCTGTTTATTTTCAAAGGAGGCATATTTCATGCACTGGCTGCATAATGAGGTCAGGAACACAGCAAGCTGTCACCATCTTTTCTAAGTCATTTAGCTGCCTGGCGGGGTTCTACATGGAGAACAGAAACATCTCTGTTTGAAATAATAAAATCTTGGTGTTGCTCAAAAGCCACAGTTTGGAGGCAAGGGTTGCTAGTATCTTCCTATGGTTTGTCAAATGGTACTTGTCGGCCTTATCCTGCTTCTGCTCCACCTTGAGACTCTGCCCCAGCCCAGGCCCCAGCCCACCTGGAAGCAGGTGCAAGCCATCACCCCCACCTTCACCTGATGGCATCAAAGGATGCTGTCACCACGGTGACAGCTGTTCACTGCCTGGGCTGATCCAGATGTCATTTTTGACAGCAGAATAGCGCCAAGCCCTAGAACCAACCTCCTCATTTCTTAGAGGTTTGGAAGAAACCGAGAACATTATTTACATACAATAAAGACACATAAATTATGACATTAGGGTTTGAACCAGAAAACAAACTGGCATAATGTCCATCACTAACATGTATTGTTTACTAGGTACCTGCCACTAATCTAAATGATTTGCCTGAATAGACTCAATGGATTCTTGCAAAAAAATTTGAGGTGGGTCAGATTTTGTAGATGAGGTGATCACAGCATGTGCCCAAAAAAAGTCACTCAGCTCATAGGTGTTGGTGCCAGAATTCACACTGAGACCCTGAGTCCAGAGTGTAAAAGCTTTACCCTGCTGTTACACTCATGCCTGCAGTGGACGCCGTGGTCTGCTGCCCAGGTCCCACTGGCCAGAACTGAGCCAGATGTTTCCTTAGCTAAGGGGAGTGCCAGCAGCTGATAGCTGAGTCCCTTGCTGAGCCACTTTGTTAAAATCACACTCCATCAAAATTAAGCTACTCATCTAATGACCAGTCAACGTAGGAGAGTAACAGAGCAGGCACTTGTTCCAGTTTGAGACAACTCTGAAGGGCCAAGCAAGACCCAGAATTCTCCAAGAGTCGGCAGAGCCCTTCGGTTGTGTTGGCACTGCAGTTCACCTTCTCCATTTGCCCCATCCTGCTTCTCGCCTCCCCCACAGGTCTAACCACGGACAGTGGGCCCCAGTGCGTTTCCTGCATGCAGACCTACTGCTCAGAGCCAGGACCCAGAGAACCTGGTCTGCACTGCCCCCTTAGACAGGTGTGAGTGGAAAGCTTAAAACCCACATGTACAGGCTGTAGGACCACTCGATTTATCTCTGAGCTTCCTGACTATTATGGTAGATACCTGGATGCCACCCTGCAAAGCCTCGGGCACTCATAGTTGGGCTTTTGGGAGATGATGGATCACGGGGATATGATATTTATCAATGGATTAGTCCACTGAGGAGTGCATAGCTAGCTGTGATTTGGGAGGTGGAGCCTGGTTGGAGAAGGTGGAGCCTGGTTGGAGAAGATCACTGGGGGGGGTGACTAGCAAGGGGCTATCTCCTTCCTTCCTCCCTTGATTCCACTCTCTGCTCCCTACCACCGTGCTGTGAGCGCTTCCTCCTCGGCCATGCCCTTCTGCCAGGCCACCCTGCCTTACAGCCAGCCAGCTATGGACTGAAACCTCTACAAACTGTGAGCCAAACTGAACCTTTCCTCCGTGGAGTTGTGTGTGTTGGGTATTGTGTCTCAGTAATGAGAAAGTAACGAAGACACTGACACTGGAAGAAAAGATAGAGACGTGAAGAGAGCAGAACCAGGGATCCAAAAATAACCTTGAGGCCATTCTTTTCTCCCAAAAGTCTTTCTGTCTTCTCTTTCTTCCTTTTTTTTGGGGGGGTGCATTTATAAAAGATGTAGTCGTATAAATTTTTTCTGTTTATAGAGATGATACATGCTTATTGGAATATTTTAAACAATACATAAATACAAGGTAGAAAGTTAAAAATCATCCCACATCTCATTTCCTATTAACTCTCCATAAAATTTTGTTGTCTGTCCTTTAATGCATCTTTTTGTGCTTGCCTGTGTAAATAAGTTAACACCAATGGCTCTTCTTTCTGTGTATATCCTGAGTCCAGTAATTTCTTATCACTCGTACTAGTCCAGTTAGACCCATTTATATTACAGGGCATTGCTGCAGCCCTAAGGACAGTTACTCTTATCCTCTTTTTTTCTTTTTTCTCAATCCTTATTACTAGGGCTCTATCCTGGTCCCTGAATGTGAATTTTAAGAGTCACCTCTCCTGTTGCCTTCCTTTGGATGAGTATGTAAGAATGGGGGCGGGGCCTTTCAGGAGTGTTTCTTTTCAAATTCTCAGGGGATATGCTCTCATTCTTTCTCTCTCTCTTCTGATTTTCTTTCCTCTCAATCCTCCTAGTCTCTGTTCTAGTTTGACTACTTTTCTCCTTGCCTTCATACATTTATCTTTCTCTCCCACCTGACTAGAAATAAAGATATGGGTACTCCTTGGGTACTTTGAAAAGGGAGTTTGTCAGAGCCCCAGCGCTTCTGATTAGGGTGAATGAAGGCCTTCACTTATCAGAAAGTTTAAGTCATTAGTAGATACCAACACACAATAGTTACTAATCTGTTTTGCATTGCTATAACAAAATGCCTGGTATTAGGTAATATGTAAAGAAAAGAGGTTTATTTGGCTTATAGTTCAAGAGGTCCAGGAGTGTGGCATGGGACTCTGCTTGTCTCTGGTGAGGGTCCCATGGTAGATAGCATCACATAGCAGTAGTGTGTGCAAAAGAGAAGTTATATCTCCAGATAGGAAGCAAGTGACAAGGAGGGGACAGATTCACACATTTATAGCAACCTGCTCTTATGGGAATAAATCCATGCTTAAGGGATCTAATTCACTCCATGAGACCATCACTGATTCCTTCTAAGGGTGGAATTCGGTGACTCGATCTCCTTCCACTAAGCTCTGCCTCTTAAAAGTCTCCACACCTTAACAGCACTACACCGGAGTCTAAGCCTGCAGCACATGATCCTTCAGGGAACAAACCATGTTCAAACCATAGCAACAGAGGTGAAATTCTAAAGTCAGGTGCTACCTCATCCCATGCAGATTACCAGCAGAATTAGTTGGTCACTGTTCTCTATCTCTCGAACACACTCCATTTTGTGACAAAGGTCTCTTTGGGGAAAGCTGGGCAGGTCCCACCCTGCCTCCTAGCAGGAGGGGAGTGCCTGGGTGCCTATCCACACACCATAAACGGGGCAAGGAAGGGCTTCCTCCAGGCTATGCAAAGAACTTAATGTACCTCCCCTCCACACCCAGGCATGCATATGTATGCACACACACTTCTATGCTTGCACACACACACACACACACACACACACACACACACACACACGGGTACCTCTGGGAAATTGAGAGGATGGGAAGACTAAGGGGCTGACTACCTGTTTTTCCAGAGAAGAGGTGAAGTGGGTGCTGCCGTCTTCAAATCTTTTGCATTTCTAGACAAGGATACATATTCTCCCACAAGCATCACACTGCGGAAGGACAGTCTGGGGTCCTAAAACCTGAGTAGAAGACAAGAAGTTTGGCACCCCTGAAAACAATGTGTATCTCTGAGTGGAGAGAAATTTAGATGAACGAGACTGAATAGAAACCCTTAGAAGTACGAATATGAGGGCCAGTGAGATGGCTCAGCGGCGTACACGCCTGCCTGGCAAGCGCGAGGGCCCGAGTTCGACTCCCGGAACCCACATACGAGAAAAGGGGCCGGTGATATCACTCAGCGGCACGGGCACCTGCTGGCGTGCGAGGTCCTGAAGTTGACCCCTGGTACCCACAAAAAATAAAGAAAAAGAAATACGAATATGGGAAAGCATCCCGGAAGAGGAAAACATCTCCCAGACCCAGGGCACCCGATACCAGGTGAGACCTGATACTGCAGACGAGGCCTTTCCTGCCCCGACCCAGCTCCGTCCTCCCCTGACTTGAGGAGTCCACAATGGAGGAGCCAAGGGGCAAAAACGGGGACACCAGCCACACTACACGCCATCTACCATTCTAAAGTCAGCCCCTTCTGGGGAAAAGGGAGAAGGCACCAAGCTAAATCAAGATTAGAGTTTTGGGCTGGACATTTTAATTACTAAATATGAATGTGTTTGCAATTTATAATGATCTAAGAACACCTGTTACCCGAGAGTGAACGGAGTAACTGCAAGCTTGCTAAAGATTTTGCCCAGGGCACGGGGAGATTTATTCCTACTGAATAAATTGCAAAGGCATTTTGGGCAACAAAAATAAAACCATATTTCAATTACCCCACAAGCGATGCTAGTTCAACATCCCAGTTATGTTTGTATACATGACCCTTGTCTGAGCCTTACGGGGAAGGACTTTTGCATATTTCTAAGGAATCTTTGGAAGTAAGAGAAGGTGAGAGAGAAAATTAGGGAAGTAGTGTATCCGAGACAAGCAGGAGGGGACAGGAGTCCAGTTTTGGGGGGTGGGGGGCACATAAGAAATAGAGGGAAGATGCTGCCGCCTTCTGCTTTGCAATGGGAGACAGCCTGGGTCATGGGTCACTGGGCCTTGCAAAGGGGACTTGGCAGGTGCTCCCTTTCTGTAAGGAAAGGGGCTATGAGAGAAAGAGCACTGAGGAGTGAGATACTGTACATCCCTCCCCAAGGACATGCGTGTGCACATATACACCCCCACACACACACACTTTATCTTAACAGTCATAAGCACCCTGTTATGGTTTGTATCTAGATGTCCCCCAGCGCCTCATGTGCTTATAGGTGGGGTTTCTGGAGGTGGCTGGATCTAGGGTGTGTGATTCTGGGATTAATGATGTGATTTTTAGGATTATGGTTAACCCCACCCTAGGTGTGAGTGCTACCTGCCCTAAGGGCAGGTAGTTTAGATAGAACATAAGGGGCAGAAAGAGGTCTTCTGCCGTTGCTTGCTGCTCGCTGCTTGCTACTTCACTGCTGCCTGCCTTCTGCCTGTCCTGCTTTGCCATGAACTGTTTCCCCTCTGCCATGCCACCCTGCCTTGGAGCCAGCTGACTAGGGACTGAATCCTCTACAAACTGTGAGCCAAAATAAACCTTCCCTCCTTTAACTTTGGGTGTTGGGTATTTTGTCTCAGCAATGAGAAAAGTAACTAAGAAAAACTGGAGTTCTTCTTCCTCTCTTAGTGTCTCTCTCCACCTTGTTGCCAATAGCTTGTAGAGAAAAGTAAAAGGTGTGTATGTGTTGGGGTGAGGAGGTTCATATGTTTTTTCCTCTGCCTGAAACACCAGTTGAATTTGTCAAGTCCCTGCAGGAAGTAGATGGCCCATTCGAAATAGAACAATTTGAGGAGAATCTATTTACGAAGGACCACTACAAGGCATGGGTGTGGGGAGTGTGCAAAGGCCCAGACCCCAACTCCTAGGCCCAAAGGGAAATGGGAGGAACATTTGTGGGGTCCAGGGCAAACAGTTGGAGACCCTCCAAATCAAGTAGACAGAAGAGGAAGGCCCAATGTTCCCCAAAAAGTACTTTTAGTTTTTCTTTCATCCGTGTTTGACAGCTATGGCTGTTCCAAACTCCTCACAACTGCTCCAGGAAAATTTCAGTTTTTCTCGGTGGCTTTGGATGCCCCATGACCATGCCAGATGACTCTGCCTCACAGCCTCTCTGGATGACTCTGTGTCTATGCAGCTTCTTCAAATATCCTTATTCTGGTCCAAGAGAAGTCCCACCCTTCACCATGACTAAGCAGAAATCTGAAATCAGCCTGCAGGACGCTGTGCACCTGCATGAGCCCACCCTTTGTGTCTATATAATCAGCTCTCCTCCATTGCTTATCATACCAGTCCATGTGCTACACCCCCTTATGCCGTGGTTTTACATATTTATGATTTGCATCTCAAGAAGAGCAGTCTGAGCTGGTTGCCCTAAGAGCTGGTAACACTAAAGGCTGCTGGCCCTGTGTCCTACTTTCTCATCACCTGAACACAATACCCAACACCCACAATTTAAAGCAGGAGTTTATTTTGGATCATTGTTTCAGTCCATGGTCGGCTGGCTCCAGAGCAGAAACAGCATGGCAGAAGGGCATGGAGGAGGAAAGCTCCTCACGCCATGGCAGCCAGCAAGCAGAGAAAGAAAGAAGGAGCCAGGGATGAGAACACGTTCTTCCAGGTCATGCCCCCAGTTACTTACCAGGCTCTACTTCCTAACCAGGCTCCACCTTCTAACAGCACATTCAGCTATGAACTCATCAGTGGACTAATCCACTAATGAGTATAGCACGCCAATGATCCAGTCACCTTCCACACACACGATACTTTGGGGGGACATTAATATCTAAACCATAATACATCAAAAGCAGCCACCAGCCAGGGCTGGTAACACTGAGGGTAACTTCGAGCCAGAATCCAATGGAGAGCTGCTGGGAGCTGCTAGCTCTGGTTGCCAGAAAAGATCTACTAGAAAAGCAGCAAAGAGAGCTGCTGACAAGAGAGCTGCTAACACTAGGACCTGAGTGCTGCAGATACTGAAAGGTTAGGGCTACTAAGAGCTGAGAACCACCGGCTTGCAAAGCTCATAGCTACTAACACAAAGGGAGGTGTACTTTGCCTGTTCATGATTTTTATCTGAATTGAGCAAAAGAACACTTTATCCATTGGTATTGCATATGTCTAAATATTTAAAAGTTATCACTTAAACAAACAACCCATGAAATGAAATATATTCTACTGATCTTGGCAAATACACTCTTGTAACAATGTGGAAGACTGAGGTGGAAGCTGGAAGTCTCAGACCATTCAGTTCTGTGTAGAAATGTGGTAGAGGGGAAATTTGGGCCCCAGCCCCTGGCTCCCAACTTGCTCCCCTCTATTATCACTACGACCTCCGCTTGTGACCTCAGGAGACATCACTTATACAGTGGACACCCTGCCGTCATGCCCATGCTGCCCCCAGAGATGCCACACGTGTGACACACAACCTTGTGCTAATCCCTCAGGCCCAGGCCTAAGGACAATGCAGGTGAAGTCCATACAATGGAAGAGAGATACATACACAGTGGAGGGCCTGACACAGGCTGGGGATAGGGAAGACCTGAGCTCTGAAGCTTGGTGTCTGTGATGGAGGCTTTCTCTCCTGTACCAAAGGGCAGCACTGCTGGAGAAAGAGTATGGGAATAGTGCCTTTTCTTTAAAGGACCCCGCCAACCAGAGGAAGTGCACACATGGAACTCACGCTTCTCCCACCCTTTGATTTTCTAGGGAGATGGGGGTCCCTACCAGAAAGCTAGCGAAGGCAGGGACACTAGTGGTGCAATTCCAGGGGACAGACATCAGGGGCAGAAACAAGACAGGCAGGGCAGTGGTTGGGTCTAGAAATGGTTCGTGCTCTGTCCGCCCCAGCTCCTCTAGTTAATTTATACTCCTGCTTTAAATACCAGCTCACGTGTAGCTCTCTCCAGAAAACCCTGCATAACCACCAGCACAAGGGCAAGGTTGTCATCAGGTGGTTCTCTGACCTTGTCCCTTACAGCAATTACTGAAGCTTCTGTCCACCGGGTGGTTATTTTATTAACGGTGTATCCCCACCAGACCACAGGCCACCAGAAGATAGGGACCTCTTTGCATGACCTCTTTTGGGTCATTGCTGTGTCTTTCCTGTCTGGCACAGGCCTGGCATTTGGTGGGTCCTTATTCCGCCTCTTCTGTTTGAGGGTCCCATTCCACTTTGCTGGAGTCAGGAAAAGCTGTGTTCAGGGGAATGTTGACCGCATACATGATTGTAAGTAACATACACACAGCATTTGGAAGTAAGTTCTTTGGGGGTTAAGATAAAGATCCCCACATAATTGATTGGAACTATCATCATCTTAAAGAGCCAGGATGGCTCGCAGACCTAGACAAGAAATAAAGGTATGGTAACATCAAAAGAATATGTGCATGAGACAAAGGCCAGGTCAGCTTTGGAAACAGAGAAAAGAAAGGCCATGCAAAGAGTGCCTCAAGAGAGAGTGGGCCATCCAGGCAACGTAAGTACATTCAATCCATGGGATAGGCCTGTTCTTACTGGGAAAGCGGAAGTATCTATTTTTCAGGGCCTGGTGCCATTAAAATTTCAATCCCATAGCCCTCTTGTTCTATTTCTAAACTCATCAAGCACAGATATGATAATTTGGCCCCTGTGATCAGGCCCACACAATGACAGGTGTATTGCTTATTATAAATTAACAAATGGGGGTTCTGATTTTATTTCCATTTCTCAGAGATTTTATTACCCTGAGTGGGCACTCCTAAGTATGCTCACATCTGGAAAGCTGACAGGTTTAGGTTCCTTACTCTACAAAGCTGATGATCAGGTCACAGGCAGTGGGGAACTCAGAACAATATCCAGCAGAGAGCGTCTCTTTCAATCTAGCCATTAAAAGAATTATTTTTGTGTGTGAAACTAAAATAATGACATTCTCAAAGGGCCTAACATTTATCAAGAGGAAGGAGGACTTATTGAATTGTATCTGAATAGAAATGGTTTTGATTTTCATTTTTCCCTTGACTTCTCTAAATTGTCTCTTCAGCCAGAAGACACTGTGGCAGAGAAATGAGGGATGACTGGTTTTTGACTGGAAGTCATGGGAAGCTGGGGCAATGGTACCCCTTGAGGAGATAGCAGGAGGAAAGAGGATCCCGGAAATAAGACTGGGGAGCTGAGAAAGGCCTTCATCATCCACAGCCTTCAAAGGGGTACAGTGTGGAGGCTGGGTCATTACTGATAGAAGTTCTGAGGTCATAATGTGCATCGGATCTGAGAGGCATTAAAAACCTCAGAGGAATTAAAAGCTCAGAGGCCAGAGAAATCAGAAGTGGGACGAGGGTTGTATAAGGAGTGAGTTCTGTGAGCTCTCAAATGGAGAGCCTGACATTACAATCTCCCACTTCCATTTGACTTTTGCAGAGATGTAAAGTCTAAATGCATTGTGGTATTATGGGTTGGATCTTGGGCAGAAAAAGGACAGTAGTGGAAAACCCAATGAAATAACCAATGCTAATTGCTTAGTTTTGACAAATGTATCAAGGTTATATAAGGTCTGAATGTTAGAGGAAACCAAGTGATGCACATACAGGAACAGTGTTTGTAACTTCTCTCTGAATGTAGATGTATTCCAAAGTAAAAAGTTTATTTAAAAATAAAGGTCTATTTTATCCTTAGCTTAGGAATGTTTACTTCAATGAGTTGTTAATGATTGCTTCTAGTTGTTTTGTTTTTATCAAAAAATCTATGATTCTTAGATTGGACCTCTTTTCTCTACTTTTAATAGCTATCATATTCTTTCTTGTCTTAGTTACTTTTCTCTCATTGCTGAGACAAAATACCTGACACTCAAAGTTAAGGGGGAAAGGTTTATTTAACTCACAGTTTGTAGAGGTTTCAGTCCATAATCGGCTGACTCCAAGGCAGAGTAGAGTGGCAGACAAGTATCGCAGAGGAGAAACAGATCATGGCAGGCAGAAGGCAGCAAAGCAAGCAAGCAAGGGGCAGACAAGCCTCTTTCTGTCCTTTATATTGTATCCAGCCTACCGGGATTAGGGCAGTACCAAACCGATCAGTGTACTGATTTAGTAATCACCCACCCTTAATCCTAACACCCTTAATCTTACTAGCATTGCACCATGAATCAATCACACACTCTAGATTCAGCCACCTCTGAAAAAGCTCCACTTTTGACTGCATGAGGCTTTTGGGGACACAAGCCATAACATCTCTTATTGTATTCATCTTTTTTTTTCCTGAATTCTGAGAGATTTGCAATTTGTTCTCCACATTACTTATGTGATTTTCTGCAATGCCTCTTCTGCTTATGAGTCCTGCAACATAAATATTAATTTTGCTCCTGCATTTTTAGTTTCTTTATAATTCATTCTTATCTCGGTAATTTTATTTGCATCTGTTACAGCTGTGTTTTGGTCACAGACTATCTTCTGTCACATTACACTATTGTTTCACAGAGGCTACATACCTGCTGGCACATATCCACCTAGCATGACTTGGAGGGACATAAGCTAGTGCTCTGTCATATAGCCCTTGATGGCTAATTCTTCACTATCCGAACCTGGGGGTGGGCAATGAGTACACAGTATAAATAAATATCGAACTCATCCTGCCCCATGTAGCTACCCCTGTCCTTGTTTATAGAGATTGCATTACTGAGAACTTGGAATTCTTGATCAAAATCCCAGAAAATATGTTCCTTCTGAGTAACGTATAAATCTTGCTCGCTAAGACCTCTCTGCTCCACCCCAAGTAGGCTGTGCTTAGCTTTAATGAAGGGCCAGGCCAGAGATGCTTCTTAGGTGGACTTCGCCTTCTGGCCACAGTTCAGAGCTGCCCTCACCTATTCCTTCCAGCCAGCCAAGAAGACACCATCCTGGGGGAATCACCGAGATCCCTGAAAGTCATGGGCCTTCCTGGCCTTTGTTTGATAAAGTATTTGCTTAATTAAGAGGAGCTCAGTAAGTTCTAGAACCTGTTTCGTATTTATAAAGCACTTAGCCCATCACATGCATTCTGTTTTAGCAAAGTTGAGTCTTCCTGTCTTATTTCACATCCATGGATCTGATAGGACTCTCTCTAAGCCCTTGGGTTAAGGATTTTAGCCAGTTTGGGATATCATCTTTACTGCTTCACAACTTCTAACTCCATATTTTTATCTAACAAACTTTACTGCAGTTCAGGCTCAGGATGTTGTGCCTCGGCATCTTCTCCTCCCAGCAAAATCTCAAGAAGAATGGGCCTGGTGTGGTGATGCATGCCTGTAATTCCAGAACCGTGGGAGGCTGAGGCAGGAGAATCAAAAGTTTGAGCCCAGTCTGGGCAACTTAGTGAGACCCCGTCTCAAAATAAAAAAATAACAAGGGTTCAAGAGTTACGTCAATGTGAAAGCCCTGGGTTCAATTCCCAGTACTGCAGAACAAACAAACAAATGAAACATCTGTTGAGCAAAGCATGATGGAGTGTGCCTGTAATCACAGCACTCGGGAAGCCAAGGCAAGAGGATTGCCTTGAATTTGAGGCCAGCTTGGGCTACATAGTGAGTTCGAGGCCAGCCTAAACTACACGGTGAGACCCTGTCTCAAATAGAAAAAAAAGAAAGAGGAGGAGGAACAAGGTGAGGGGGAGTTGCCAACATTTACTGAGTACTTACAATTTGCCAGACATTATTTTAAATGTTTTTTGTGTAACAATGAATTGGAGGAGGAGGAGAGTTACACATACCTAACTCCAGATCTTCACTCTGTCTTTTACACTAGCTGTGTAGGTTTGCCTGAATTTCTTCACCATTTTATATCTTGTTTTCCTTATCTGTGAAAAGGGTCTAATTGTTTTGGTCTCCGGGGTGCCTTGTGAACATTAACAGAAGGAATATATGGAAAGAAGTCCTGGCGCGTAACCAGAGTCCTTCCCTTTCACAACTTCCTGATGGAAGCCCGAGTATAGCAGAACTTGCACAGTTTGGCCTACAATGCTACAAAAAGGAGTGGTTAGTTTTCCACCTTCCAATAAATTGTTTCATTAATTTTCTGGCAAAGAGGGAAGAGAAAGGCTGGCAGCTTGCCAGGGCTAATGGACTCATTTTGAATACTCCCTGGCTTGTTGATGAGTGAAACTCTTACCCAGTATTAATCTGCAGGGCAGCACAATCCAAATTAGACACAAGTATGAGAGTCTAAGACCCAAGGATTGGGGAGTGTTGGTTCCAAAGCAGCGGTTCTCAGACTAGGTGGTGGGTTAGACTCCCCCAGGAAGATCTGAAACGAACATTCTGATTGAATTGGCTTGGAGTGGCATCCGGTCATCAGTGTTTTTATGACTGCATTGGCAGTGGGACAGGAGTCCTTGGAAGTCTGAGGTGTGGTTCTGCAATCACTGCTTCCAGATGAGGAAGTCAGCTGCTGAAGGAGCATCCTTTCTGTTCTGGGGCTGCTAACTCCCCAGCTAGCTGTATCACCTTGTGCATATACCTCCTGCCTGCCTCAATATGGCCACAGATAGTTCATGGCCATCACCAAAATTCCTCCAGGCTTCCTACAGTGTCTAGAGTCCAGGGTACCAGGCGGGTACAGGGGGTGGGGGGTGGAGAGTGGAGGATGCCCCAGTAGTCCAAACACCCACCCAATGAACATTTCCCAAGACAACTGACATTCGGGGTATTTATCTTCTTCAGGAAAAGCTCCTACCCAGAACACACACACACACACACACACACACACACACACACACACACACACAGATTGCAGTCTGTTCCAATGATCCCCACAAAACCATAGTCCCATGTGATGTGTCTTCAGGCATCATACTCTTTCATCAGTCTTCCTTCAGTCTCTTCCAAGATTACCTTGAGCTCACACTCAGAAATGAGAACCCCAAGCAGTTTACTCTGATCCTGTCCAACAGTAACTAAGGATCAGCAGCGGCAGGATCATCTTCACAGAGGGCTTGGTAATTAGGGGATCTGGGAGTAAATCTGATCAAAGCAGCGTCATCCTTTGTAAGCCCTGTACTCTTGTGCTACATTCACCTGCCAAGCTGGGATGTTACAGCCTCCCTTTAAATCTCAGTCTCTGTAGATTTGCTGAGAACTGAGTCTCTAGCATTGGTTTTTACAGAAGACTTATCTTTTCCCAAGGGCATCGCTATTTTATCATCTCATGCAGCATACGGTGTATTTTTTAAATGATTTTCAAATGTTTTTGTTATAAGACAACATAAGTTCTATGAAATATTCAAATGAGACAAAAGCAAATGCAGTATCTTTCCTTCTCTTCCCCTCACAAATACTGCTCCCTGGTATTAACTATGACTTGGTATATATCCTCCTGTATCTATTATTAAGAAATATAAAATTTAATACTCAAGTACACACACTTTTTTGAATAAAACATTCTCTAGTAATTTTCTAGTCTCCCCTACTATCATTTTAAACATTCGTACAATATTCCTGTGTTAGTCAGTCTTTTGTCACCATGACTAAATATCCGAGAATTAATTTAAAGGGGGAAAAGTTTATTTTGGTTCAGTTTCAGACACTTATGTCCATGGTTGGTGGCTCCACTGCTTTAGGCCTCTAGTGAGGCAGAAATATCATGGCAGAAGGGCATGGCAGAGGAAAACTGCTCACCTCATGGAAGTCAGGAAGGAGAAAGGTAGAGGATGGAGGGGAGGGAAAGGAAGGAAGGGAGAGGTAGCAGGAGGGAGAGGAAGAGAGAGAGAGAGAAAGAAAGAAAGAGAACATGTGCTGGCTGACTTCCTTCTTCTGCTTTTGTTCCATCTAGGCTCCCACCCAATTGGACGGTGCCACCCCCATTTACAGCACGTCTTCCCCGTCAGTGTGCTGTCCCACATGCCTGACTGTTTCTGGAAACACCCTCACAGACATGGCTAGAAGGCTGCTTTACTAACTTCCTAGGCATTTCCCAACCCAAGTGAGTGGACAGTTCAGATTAACCATTACAGTTTCAATAGGTAGATTATAACTAGCCATTTACCAAGTGCCAATTAATTGGGCATTTCCAATTTCACATGATTAGAAATAATGCCATGATAAACAACCCCATGCACTTTTTTCATTTCAGATAATTTATTTTGGTTCAATTCTCATCAATAGAATTACTTAGTGAAAAAGCATGAACAATATAAAGAAGCAATTTACAATTTAATAGGGTGATAGGAAAATAAGAAAGACATATAGCCAAGCAACTTATTTAGCCAAAGAAATTATATTTTATCTGTATAATTAAATATAATTAAGCCATTAAAATAATGTTGTAGGAGAATATTTAATATCATGGAAAGATTTACAATGTCTATTAAGTAATTTATAAAATGAGTTATTAAAATTTTTATGAATCTGTATAAAGTCATTTTTATAACAAAATATATCTGAATAGAATTTGTATGTAAGTTCAAAGACCAAAAAGTATCCAAGATAAGCCAGGCATGGTGTCACACACCTGTGATTCCACCACTGAGGGAGACTGAGGCAGAAGGATCGAAAGTTTGAGTCCCATCTAGGCAATTTAGTGAAACACTACCTCAGAATTAAAAATAAAAAAGGGCTGGGGATGTAGCTCAGGGCAAAGGCCCTGTGTTCAGTACCCATTGCCATGAAAGAAAGAAAGACCGAAAAGCCAAGACAATCAGAAAACTTACTTTACCAAAAATCAAGATTGATTATAAAGCTTGAACAATTAATAAAGTATAACAACAGTTCAAGAATAAAAAGAACAAAATGCAGGGGTCATAAACTTTTTCTGAAAAGGCCAGATAGTAGATACTATAGGCTATGCAGGTAACATGGTCTCTGTTACGATCATTCAGCTCTGCTGCTGCAGTATGAAAACAGACACAGGTAATAAGTAGAAGAATGATGTCTTAGTTACTTATCTCGTTGCTGAGACAAAATACCTGACACCCATAGTTAAAGGAGGAAAGGTTTGTTTGACTTACAGTTTGTAGAGGATTCGGTCCATAATCAGCTGGCTCCAAGGCAGGGTGGCACGGCAGAGCAGAAGACCAGCAGCAGCAGCAATAAGCAACAAGCCACAAGCGACAAGACATACCGCAGCTCTTTCTGTCCCTTATATCTTACTCACGCTACCCTCAGGGTGGGTAGTACTTGCACCCTTAATCCTAGCGTCACACCATGAATCAATCTCAGCATCATGGCCTTGATCCCAGCACTATACAGCCCATATCCAGCCACCTCCGAAAAGCCCTACCTGTGATTACATGAGGGTTTGGGGGGACATCTAGACACAGCCATAACAAATGGGCATGGCCGGGCTCTAACACAACTCACAAAAACAGGCAGGTGGCCTTAGCTTACCTATTGTGGTAATAGCTCCTCCAGAAACAGACATAAATATCTATTTTGATACATATATACACACAGTTATAACTGGTGATACAGGTGACACTGAAGAGCAGTGAGGAATGGATTCCTTTTGAAATAAAAGATATAGGCCCAACTGGCTAGACTTGTGGGAAAATAAGAAATTTTACCCCTGCCTCATACAATGCATACAAATAACTTGCTCCTCAATTATGAATACACATGTGAAAAACCTAAATGATAAAGCTTCTATATAATCACATAGAAGAATATATTCATGACTTTGGGGTAGAAAAGTATTTTATTTTTTAGGATTTCATAAATAAGACTCAAAAAGCACTAATCACAAAAGAGAAGTATAATACTTGGAATTGTATTAAATTATAAATTCTTCTTAATCGCAAGTTACAGTTTATAGTTTGGGATAAAATGTTGGTACATAGAGCTGAAATGTAAGGCACATTTTCTAATTCATAAAATATCTTAAATGGCTACAAATGAATTTTTGAAAGGCAGAAAATCTAATAGTAAATTAGACACAAGGCTCAGATACTTGACAAAAAAGGAAATATTCAAATAATCAATAGGTATCTAAAAAGATGTTAAACTTCATTAGTTACCCAAAAGTGCAAATTTAAAACAGCAAAATATCAAGAGCAACTAATGATACTGTCAAACACTGCTGGGTATAAAATGGTACAAAGGAAAATCCACTGAAGCTGGTCAAACATCATGACCCAACAATTCCACTCCTAGGTTTAACTAGACAGAAATGTGTATGCATTTGTGCAAAGCATAAATACATGTACAAGAATGTCCACAGCCATATCACTCACTCATGATGGCTTTGTCTTAGTCTGTTTTCTGTGGCTGTAACAGGATACCTGAGACTGGGTAATTTATAAAGAAAAGGGTTCATTTTGGCTCACAGTTCCAGAAGTCCAAGCGCATGGTACCACCACCTTCTTGGCTTCTCATGAGGGACTCAGAGAAGAATGGTAAGAGTGTGCCCAAGACTGAGGGCTTGCTTTGTAACAACCCTTATGGTAACCAATCCAGTACAGTGAATACCACAAACCACTACCTCGAAAAAAGCATTAGTCCTTCTTCACCCACTCCTCAATCCATAATTACATAGTAAAGGCCCCAACCCCTCTCCATACTTATATTGTGAATCAAGCTTCAACATGAGTTTTGGTGGGGACAAAACCTCTTCAAACAGTAGCAAGTTGCAAATTGGAGCTCAAATGTCTCTACAAGGTAGAATGGATAAATGAACCACTGTATACTTACACAATGCATACAAGCAATATTATTCCAAAGAAGGAATCTCCTTTACCCCCAAATATGTATAAATTCTACATGCATAATTGCATGAAAGAAGCCAGATACTAAAGACTGGGCAAAGCTGGCCAGTGGTGGTAGAGGCTGTGGTATTGAGACAGGCATCCATAACTAGGTGAGCATCGGAGGGTATTTGGGTCCTGGTAATGTTCCATTTATTGCTCTGGAAAACAACCCCCTAGATTATTTTGTGATTAAGTTGTTGGGACTTACCTTTATGACAAGTATGTTTTTTCTCTATGTTATATTTTAATTTTGTCTAAAAGTCGATAAAATATATCTGAATAGAAACAATGAAGAAAATTGAAGTTACCAGAAGTTGATAAACCAAGCAATAGAAACAAAAGCATATTTCTATCTAGAGCAGTGCTGTCGATAGAATTTTCTGTGATGATGGAAATGTTCTGTATCTTCTCTGTCCAATAGGATGGCCTCTAGCTATAAGAGGCTGGAGCACTTGAAGATATCTAGTAAGGAACTAAATCTTTCATTTTATTTAATTTTAATTAGAAAGTTACATGCTGGTTAGAGGCCAGCATACTGGACAGGACAAAGCATGTGATGGAGGCCATCACCATGGGAAACAGAATCCACTACAGTATATTTTCTTTGGGTAGTGGGAGAATATAAGCAGGGTGAGATGGGCCCATGAACTCCTCTGTACTCCTTGATATGTAACTTTCTGTATGCATTACTGTATTCACTAGTGCTTACGGAGAAACAGATTTAATGCAAGATGTACAAATATATAAGAATTTACAAAATCGTCTTACGATGGCCACCCAGAGAGTCAGGTGTGGAAGAGTGCAAAAGGGCTATCTGGGCTGGAGATCCAAAGGATCCAGTAGAAGGCCTGGAGCTCACTGTAGATTCCTGTGTGAGTCTGTATCAGGAGGCCAAAGGACCTGTGATGGAGGCTGGAGTCTACACTGGAAGCCAGTAGACAATATCCAAGGTGAAGGTGAAGAAGGGAACTCCAACGAAGAAGCAGAAGCGAGCCTTCCTTCTTTGTTTCCCTTGTATTCCATTCAGGCAGCAAGCCTATTTGTTGCTGTCACACCCAGGGTGGGTCTTCTGTTTTTGGTCAGTCCCTTCAGCCACACCCAGAACTATGCTAATCCAGCTTAGTTGGGCATCTCTTACTCAAGTTGACACAAGCAGTTAACTATCACAATTACTTAGAGATTAAAATTTAATTTTAAAAAGGAAAGTACTAGCCAGGTCTGGTGGCGCACACCTGTAATCCCAGCCTTGGGGAGGCTGGGGCAGGAGGAGTACTGCAAGTTCAAGGCCAGCCTGGGCTACATGGTGAGTTCAAGGGCAGCCTGAACTACACAGCAAGACCCTGTCTCAGAAAAAAAAAAAAAAAAAGAAAAGAAAAAGATAAAAAGGAAAGAACACTTGAAGTATGTACTTAAAGACTTTCAAAATGGTTATCTTGTGGTGATGGGACTTATGTTGATTTTTCTTTTCTTCCATTTTAAAAACAATTATATATATTTTCTGAAGTGTTTACCATAAGCAAGTACAGTAAAAGAATAAATTAATAAATCAAAAGCTAAAACTAAATAGTGACTACAAATCAGGAAATTCTTTAGGGGCCTCTCTGTACTTCTACTATTAGGGAAATAATGTGTGTAATGAGAATTTATGGCAGGTCCTATTTTTCTTTTCAGCATTTAATATCAAAAATTGCTGGCTAAGCAAAGATTTCGCACCAGGCTTTCCAGACGGCTGCTGCTTTCTTTACCCTTAGAAGGTACAGAGCCGGTTGAGTTTGGGCTGAGCCGGCAGTACGCCTTCGGGACCGTTTGTGCAGGTAGCCCTGGAACAATGGCCTCACTTTCCTGCTGAATTGTCTTTGAGCTCAGCATCCAGGCCCAACCAGAACTAGATTTGGTGAACTTCATAGTAAGTTTGTATGACGATTATTATTATGTGTGTATCCAGCAACCTACTGGACTTTTCTCATCTGGATGGTCTGTCGCCCCTCAAGCTCAACCTGCACAAAGCAGCCTCATCTATTAGGACAACCTCACAGCGGGGCAATCCTCTCCATGCCGATAACCAAGCCGTTGGTCTGGAAGTGTACATTCACCCTCTACCACTCTGCCTTCCCTGCCAGGCCTCTGCACTCTGGGACCTTCCTGCTACGTGAACCACTGCACTGGCACACGGCGCTGCTTGACTAGAATGCCTCTCTTCCTTTTTTCTCCTTGGTGAATACCAGCTCTTCCTTCAAGACCCCTGTCAGATGTCCTCTCCCGTAGATGCTTCTACATTAGAGAGGTTCATGTCAGCTTTGCAAGGTCATAATCTTGTCCAAGCAAAGCTGCTCAACCTTCAGCCTCTGTCCTTGGGCCACAGCTATTCTACCAGGGGTGGGTGTGTGACATAGGGAAGAGGCCCTGACCAAGGGTGGTTCCTTCATAAGCTAGCCCATGTACAAAAATGAAACTGGGAAGTGGGTGAATTTTATAGCATGTAAATTTTATGCCTCAGTAAAACTGTTAAAAAAATAAGCCAGCTATAAAATGACCAGGCATTTGTTAATGGATTACTGAAACTGAAAGCCAGAAGGTAGATTCAGGCCCTGAGAGACCCTGCCGATCACACATAGGCCAAAGTTTCCTTTTTTTTTTCTTTTTGGATTTTTGAGACACAGTCTTTCTGTGTAGCCCAGGGCAGCCTTGAACTCACTATGTAGCCCAGGCTAGCTTCAAATTTGCAATCCCCCTGCCTCAGCCTCCTGAGTGTTGGGATTTTGGAGACCTAAGTTCTGAAATGCAGAATCTGTGACTAAGCAGAAGGCAGCAGGTAATGAGAAGAGAGCTCAGACAAGGAAAAAGAAGAGGAGATGCCAAGAGGGAGGCCACCACACCCTGGGAGCCATGGAGAGAGAGACTGGGCCAGAGAAATTCCTCACCTTCCAACCGTTTTCTACCCCCAGTCTCAGTCTGTAGCTTTTCCTGGTAGTAACACTTCCCCTTCCTGTTATGATGAAGCCATTTGACTTGTACGTCGAAGAAGTGGATGACTACAATTCCCTGACTTCCCAAAGCAGAGTTTATCTCTCCCTCCCTGCGCCCTGTTGAGGTGGCAATGGTTTGGGGGTGTGTCTACACAAAGTGCTCTCTCCTTGCAAAGAATGTGGCTCTGGAGTTGGGGAGACCTGTGTTTCAACCTTAGCTCACCATTAGGAACTCTGAAACCTTGGATGTGGCCTCTTCTTTGAGCTTTAACTTTAAAGCTGTAAAACCGCGATACTGAGGATTTACTGAGAGAACATGTAATACATCAGAACTGGGTTCAGGCCTTAATAGGTGCTCAGTAAATGTCAGCTTAAGTCCTTTCCACTTCCTCCTCCATTGGCCTGCAAATTGGTGGCAGACATTGTGTCTTGCTCATTTGGAATACAGCACTTTGCCTGGCATAGGGAAGATATTCACCAAGTAATCTTTTATTTAACTGAATAATTAAATTCATAGAATCCTGTGTTCCACCCCAGTGGAACTGCCAGATTTAACAAATAAAAATCCAAGACGCCCAGTTAAGTTTGAATTTCAGACAAACAGCAAACAATTTTTACAGTCTGTCCACTGCATGCTTACACTAAAAATTATTGTTGTTGACCTGACATTCAAACTTAACTGAACTTGAATTTATCTGGCAACTCTACATCCTGTTAATTTCTCATCAGTTTACAGGTTCTAAGTACCAGACATGTATTTCTACAAAACACACCTTTTTAGAATCAAAAAGAGTCGGGCAAGTGCCTTCTGTAATGTGTGATTGCCATTGATAAACCTAGAGACAGTGAGTGCTCATTATCTGACAGCTTCCCGGGTGCAGGGGCCACAGGAATGAGTTTGCCCTGGACAGTCCCCGCTGGCTCCGATGTGGCCTGCTGTCCTGGGCTAATTATAAATTGCTCCTCCTTTCACTGTCAAAAGTGACCCAGTTTGGAAGATAAATGCTTTGGCCTCCTGTGTGGCAGCCCAGATTATCTGTAACCAGGAGTGGATGCTGCAACTCCACAAGGCATCACACCAAGGCCTCTCCCTTCCCTGCCACCAGCACTGTTTCACCCAGAAGGAAATTGAGGCCCAGGGAGCTGACACAGCCTGGTCATACCGTGGTACTAGTCTGGCTCTCTTTTGCCCCACTCTCTGCTTGTCTCCCATTTTCTCTGCATTTCTGTACTACATGAGTGTTCTCGCTCTGTCTCTCTCTCTGGTTCTCCTAATATTCTCCCCATGCTTTTGAGTCTTCAGCCTTCATCCTCAGCCCAACCCTTCTATTTCCGTATTAGCTCCCATCACCATCTCGCTTCACTCCCAAACACCCAGTGCCACTGGCTGAGCGTTCATGGTTTGCTGAGGGCCGAGAAAAGCACCTTATCTGCATCAGCAGAGGAGCCACCATCCTCCTCCCCCAAACCTCCACTGCCAGGGTTGTTTTCAGACCCCAGTCTCAGCCACACCAGGGACCATGGTCCTGCACCTCCCATAAGCATCTGCCCTGAGGGCTGCACCATCATTTTTGTGCAAAAGAGTGCTGCCAGTGAGACCCTGAGGGTGCACGTGGGAGGTGTGACAGTGGCAGGAGGAACAGTGATGCTCTCAACCACCCTGCGAGGTAGGCAGCATCATGATATCTACTTTATGAAGGAAGAAATAAAGGTTCAGAGTGGGGACCAAGACCAGGTTCTTTGTCACCAAAGTTCATGTGTTTTCGAATGCACTGTGTGTGACTTTCTAAAATGTGACCATCTTCTGGAGCTCACACCGTGGGCAAGGGGGAAAGGTCACTGGCTGGAGGAAACAGAAAAGCTCCTAATAAAGATGCTCAGAAAGGCTCCTTCAGGATGTGCTTGAGTCCTGAGGGCTCATCTCAAGAGAGTTGCACACGTGAACAATCACCTCCCTCCACCAGGAAGGTGCCCCCACCCCAAGACCCTCACGGGCCGCCATCTTGTTCTCTTTGTTTTTTCCAGCTTGGTAAATATTCAGAACAGGTGGGCCTGAAGAAGGAATGAATCCCATCCAATTTGAACTTGAACTCTGCCTCACAGACTGATGCTTCAGTCAGTCCACGAGGAAAAACAATTATTACACTTCAGCTAGCACAGTCGCTGGCTGACAAAGCCACAGAGGCACAATGGTTTATTGGCAAAGATGGGAGGATTGAAAAAAAATAAATTTTGTTAAAAATAAACAAAGTATAATTCCACCTTCCTGACTAGAGAATATTTCCAAGAGAAGTGAACAAGAGCATGACATTTTAGATCTCAGAAATGATTCCAGAATACTCTTTACAACACATTAACTAACACCAAGTGTCTTGGCCCGGGATTCAAGGCCCTCTAGGATGGTCCCTATCAATCATTCCTGCCTCACTACCTGCTTCTTCCCCAGTGATCCCTGGCCCCAGCAGTGATGAGCCACATCCTGTTCCAGTAAACACCTGCACCCTCTCCTGACTGTTCTTCAGGAGTGAACGCAGCCACCACTGTTTCCCCTAGACACTCAACCCTCAATGCATCATTCCTTCAATATTGCAAGTACCAACTGATTGATAGGGTGTTTTGTTTTGTTTTGCCACACTGGGGATTGAACCCAGGGCTTTTGCACTGAGCAACATTCCCAGCCCTCTTAATTTTTATTTTTTAAATTTTGAGACAGGGTCTTACTAAGTTGCTAAGTTGCCCAGGCTGAGCTTGAACTTACAGTCATTCTGCCTCAGCCTCCCGAAGTGCTGGGGTCACTGGGGTGTGCCACCATGCCAGATAATTAAATGATTTTTCTTCTCTAAACTAGCATTCATAGAATATTTACAGTGTGCAAACCATGATTCTAAGAGCTTTTATATGTCACAGTCTTTAGAATATTCTCATAGAGTGGATAAAGCTTTTAATTCAGTTCTACAAATAAGGAAATAAAGCTGGGTGGGGTGGCACATACCTGTCATCCCAGCACTGGGGAGTCTGAGGCAGGAGGATTGCCTTGAGTTCAAGGACAGCCTGAACTACGTAGCGAGACCTTGTCTCAAAACAAAACGACAAACAAGGAAATCAAGGCACAGAAAAGGGAGGCAAGTTGTTCAAGATCAAGAGCTTGTAAGCCACGAAGCCAGACCCAAGCATCTGGCCCCAGATTTTACATGCCTAACACTACCCCGCATGTTTCTCTCTCTTCTAGGAAACAACAGGTCCCCAACCTATTGCACAGAATTAAGCCTGCTCTGCAAGCCAACAAATGAAACCTCTTCCTTGACTCCCAGTGGCACTGGGCTGCTGGTGTACAGCATCTGGTTTCCCAATGTGGCTGCCGCCACCATGAGCAGAGAAGAACACGAACCTAGCTGCCGTGCCTGGTTCTGAATGTGTCCGTCAGATGCCTAGGCGGGCCCTGGTCGGCACAGACGCCCTGCTCTTTAAAAGAACATCTGCTTCCTCTGAAGCAGGTAAATTGCTTTGGGGGAATGACGGGTCACTCCTCTGTCTCTGAAGATAGAAACTGTTCCTTCAGCCCAGAGTGACTTGGTTGGAAAAAACTGATTTCACACTTTGCTGAGTCTGATCGTCCTTGAACACCAGAGCGCATTATCTGCCTGCCTGCACCAGCTGAGTGCACGGGCTGCTGTGACCGAGGTATGGGGCGCAGCTGGCCCTGTGGGGGGGACATCTAGGATCTGGAGCCTTCACAGGTCCCCCAGGAGCTCTGGCAGAGCAGAGGCTCCTGGCAGGCAGTGTTCCCAGCACCCCTAAAGCGACTCTCCTCACCCTTTCCCCCTCCAGCCCGCTGTGTTTTCTGCACAGGGGCAGACCTGTCTTCTAGGCCGCTTATCTCGAGGCTGTTGGCCTTTGGTTGTCCCACAGGCACCTCGGGCTCAGCACGCCTGGAAAGGAACTTTCCTCCCCACACCTACTTTGCCCATCAATGTCACCTTCAAGCAGCCATCGCCAAGCCCAGAGTCCCCTCCATTCCATTCTCTGTTGTACACTTTTCCTGGTCTGCCCCTTGTCTCCTTAAGGTTGTCACCCCAACAGTAGAAGGTGGCCCAAGTCCCTGCCTCCAGCCCCTGTGCCCAGCATGACAGGGGACTGATCACTGAACGAAAGGCCTAGCAGCCTGGAAGGGGATGACTAGGTCAGAGCGACCTTCCAAAGACCCATCACAGCCCCTCCTCCTGGAGGGCGAGAGTGTGACACTGGACACAGCCGTAGTGGCATGCTTGGCTGGGCAGCAGCACATGTGGTCAAGGGCAGGGAGGCAAGAAGAAGAAATCAAATCCAGGCAGAGTGATGGTCAAGCCAGGGGCTGAGTGGGGCAGAGGAATCCAGCTAAGGTCATGAGGAGGAAGCCCAGAAACCAGAGGGAGAAGGCACAACGTGAACGCTGACCTGCCCAGGAGGGGAGACCCTCCATCAAAGGGGCAGGCTCCTCCTAACGAGTCCAGCGTGTTAGAGGAAGAACTTATTTCACAGCTTTTGGGGGTACTTTTGGAGGAAGTCCTAGGAAAGTCAGCACAGCTCAGTAGAACCCCTTAATGAGTGTGAATAAGCGAAGTCGTCCCAGGTCCGTGGGTAGAGGGTGGGGATTTGAAGTGTCCTCAGGATGAAATTGGTAGGAACTGGTGGGTAGGGTGGGAAGCTCAAAGCAGGGAAGGGGAGAGGAAGTCCTCAAGTCTGAGAGCAGAGAGGACAGCAAGACCCAGTGAGCGACTTCCCTGGCAGGGAATGGCCATTAGCTGTCCAGATGCTGATGGGGAAGACATGTTATGGGCTGTGATCTCTAACGTGGTGTCTGAAACCTACCTGGCACCCCAAAACATTCAGGAAAGCCTGTTCTGTAGGAGGCCTTTTGTGTCAGCAGTAACCTAGAGAGATGAAGAAAACTGGGGGGATGTATGAAATGTAAGGACGTGTTGGAGCAAGTCAGCTGCAGAGTTGGGACCAAGGACCCAGACCAGGTGTGAGGCTGGGGCTGCTGAGACAGACGCCCTTGGAGCCCTTCTTCCTGAAGCAACAGAGGAGGGAGGTGCCCCGTGGTGGGAGGGCCAGGGCCCCAGGTAGCTGACTTCTGCATTAGCTTATTGACCAAACAAGGGTTGCAGCAGAGAGCACTTGTGGGAAGTTAAGCCTTGAGGAGATTTTTTAATTAGGTAGCTGTAGCCACAGGAGGGCTGGAAAAGGAGCTGTTGCAGGCTCTGGACTGAACCGGCCTTAAGCAAAGTAGAGTAGAAAGAAGGTTCCCAGGGACCCGGCCAGAGGACTGAGCCAGTGCAACAAGGCTACAGACACAGAGGATGAGCAAAGACATACAGTAAACTCAGCCTGGCTGTGCCTGCTGACCAGGGATGCCCAGGCCCTCGGCAAAGCCCCGTTGCTGGCAGAACTGCTGCTGGTGGAAACCCAGGTAACAAGCCCCTCAGTGCCAACCCAGCTAGTGGCCAAGTTCTGCAGGTTCTGCTTCCCAAAAGCTCCTTTCCTCTTTGTCCTCCTGACGCTTCTTTCTTTGCTCGCCCTTGGAGGCCTGTGATCCCGGGCCTGGTACCGTCTCCTCCTTGGGTTGGGTCTCAGATTTCTCTTCAAGGGTTGGGCATGTGCCAGTAGGTGCTCCATTAAAGCTTGTTAAGGGTATAGTTTCCAACGAAGAGCCAAAGCCTTGTACTCCCTGCCCCCAATCCACACAAACAGTTCCTGGCTTCTTAGGTGGTTTTCTGTCCTTCAGAAAGCCTGTCCACTAGCTGGACATGGCAGTGCACGGCTGTAGTCCCAGCACTTGAGAGGCCTAGGCAGGAAGATCTCAAGTTTGAACTACATAGCAAGACCCTATGTCAAAACTAACTAAATGAGTAACTACCCCTTGCAGTTTCATGCTCATATTTAAGTGTAGAAGTCTAAATTGCCAAAGCAGCAGGACTGGGACATGGTTTAACATGTTACCTCACCCTGCAAGGACTGTATTACCTTGCAAGGACTGATTCCTTTGTGTGGATCTGGGTCCTGGAAGCCACTCTGCTCCACCGTGGTGGGTGACACACCTGTATTTAAAGCCATAAGCTGTCCCTCCCAGAGGTTGCTTAGAAGAACTCTTCACTTTTGCCTTCTGTTCTCCATCTTCTTCCTTTTTTCTTCCCTCTCTTCTTCCTCCATCAGTTCATCACTTACCAGTATTTTCTACCTTACCAGGCACTGTAACAGGTCCTGTATATAACTTTCTTCAACTAACCCTCATCACCCCTCTCTGAGATACGAACCAGTATCCCCATTTTACATGAGTAAAGAGACTGGCCTGTTTGAGGCTCCAGGGCTGGGGAGCAGCAGTTCACTTCTGTGCCAAAGCCCATGTCTTTTCTGCTGTCCTGGGCCACCCCTCGTCTGGCCGCCCTTTATCCTCTTCCCTCCAGTTTCTACATAAATCCCTGCTAGATGGCTGCCTCTACTGGTCTTCTTCCTTACTTCATAAGCTATTAGATTGATTTCCTTTCATATTCCTGGTCTTGCTTATTGGAAACCTCAATTGCTTTCTACCAGAAGATGTATTTATTATGGTCCTCAACAAATCACACTTTGCTTCTATATCTGCCTCCGCTGCTGCGCTATTAGCTGGGAGAAGGGGGCCATGTCGGACTCATCTGTGTTATCTTCAGAGCAGGACACTGGAGACATTCAGTTGATGTTTTTTGGTAGAGGGAAACAGAGAGTACAGATCATGGGGCTCACAGTCCAATACTCAAGGTCAGGTCTCATTCTCCTCCATCACATCCCTTTCTTTTATCTTGAACAAGCTTACCATTCTGACCCTTAGCCCCCAAAATGAGGCACTAAGAACACCCACTCAGGATAGTTTGAGGGTGATGTGAGAAATGCACATAAAGAGATTAGTGTATTGCCATAACAGAGTAAGTGCTAAGTAGATGTTGACCATTATCTTATGGTAGTGGTAGGACTAGTGATGAGTGATTATATTTTTCCTGTGTCTGATCTTTTAAGACCATCCAACATGATAGGCCAGGTGTGGTAGCACGCACCTGTAATCCCATCACTTGGGAGGCTGAGGTAGGAGGATCGCCACAAGTTTGAGGCCAGCCCAGGCTATATAGTGAGTTCAAGTCCAGCCCACACTGCACAGGGTGACGCCATCTCAATAAAACCAAAAAGAGAAAGAAAGAAAGAAAAAAAAAAGGACATCCAACACAGCTGCCCAAATGTCCCGGCCTGTAATTGCAATTCCTTTGGGGTCAGGCTCTCACCCTGACGCCATCCACCAGTTTTGGACTCTGTTCTCTGTATCTACCCTTCTGATTCCAGTCTTGCCCCTACCCTTTGCAGGTAGATTTTCTGTTTGATTTCCTAGTGCTTGACTTATGGATATTCCACCCTAGTTTTGGTCTTGGATGAGTCCTTTTGGTTCTTTCTAAAGCCTGCGGATGACCCTGCCATAGTTTCAACTAAGGTCACCCAGTCTGTCTCAATGTTTCCAATGTACTGTTCACTCTCCTCCCCTGATAAAAAGAATAAGGAATAAGGGTAGGGGGCAGGGATGGAGAAAGAAGGGAGAAAAGTAAAGAGGAGGAAGGGGCATAAGTTAGTCTCTCCTAACTCTTCTCTGGACTTTCTTTTACCACTACCTGAACTTGTATTGCTACTTCTAACCTGATTGTTATCCAATTCGTCGTACATGTGGTCCCTGGAATAATAGTAATAATTAGCATTTATTAGTTAAGTGTTATGCGACAGCTACAGTTCAAAGTATTTCACATACACTAATTCATTCAACTCTCACTACCAACACGTGAAGTAAATAATAATGGTAGCCTCATCATTATTCGTGACGATAAAGCCAACATACCCTTGTCCAGGTGCTGAAGCGACTTAACCCAAGTGACACAGTGAGTAAAGTGCAGAATCGGTCACCCAGGATGAAGCCTTGTTGCTGTCTTTGGGTCACAAAGAACAGATCAGCAGCTTTTGAGGCAACCTGTTCGGGTTTGGCAACTACCTGGAATTACTAGATTTGGGGTAAGATCATTTGTTCTAAGACATCACTCTAAGCCTCTGAACATATTTTCTCATAGAGGGCAGCCAAAATCTGAGGGTCCCCGGAGCTTGCAGACAGGTTCAGAAGGCCCCGCTGCCTCCTCATCCGGGCATGTACCTGTGACAGCAGGTCGGGGGCTCTCATTCATCTCCGTGACTCCCTTATTCTCACCTAGCATGTGCTCACCCCAGCCCATGCTGTGTGTGTACGATGATATTCACAGTGATCTCTCTTGGTCATACCGAGAATTTAATGAAATACTATTTGTAGAAATGTCACTTTAAATGCTAAGGCTCTTCAAATAAAATTCATCATCCTACGTCAAAGAAAATTCCAACTACTTGAAGAATTTTTGTGCGAAGGTAAAGTAGTTTTCTGGTGAAGGTAAGTAGGAAAGGACGCCACTCTCCTTTCCTGCTCGACAGAGGCACAGTCATGCAGAGCTCCTTTGTAAGGAGTCACCATGTATCCGCAATCTCTTTGTAGTCGAAGTCCTGCTTTTCTTGCTCAGACTGTGGAGAAGGAACTGCTTGGGGTCCCCCTCTGTCCCTCACACACATACTTGTGGCAGAGCCCTGCCTGGAGCCTGAGAGCTCATTCCTTGACTTTGGTCTATAAACAAACCTGAAAGACTGGGTAGCCAGTATGGGTGTTTGTACAGAGCAGTTGAGGAAACACTCCCAGCCCAGGGGACACAGCTGGGGAGATCGTCAGAACAATGCAGGCCTCTGGGAAAAGGCAAAGCTTAGCCCAGCAAACATGGCCCAGCCTGGGCTTAACCTCCGGATGCCACGTGTCACCTTCGGTGGGAAAATAAATAGTCTCTTTGTCTGGAATGTGCACTCCTTCTCTTGTGAACATGGGAAACAGGCAGCAATTGTGTGGGAGGCACAGCCCGTCTGCAAGCTGTCCCTGGAACCCCTCTCCACGGCAGGTCAATACTGCCATTGTCCGCCTTGACAGGGATGCTCGTCACTCCACCTCCGAAGACGGAGGCTCTGGGCTTCAGGATGGGCCAGACCCCATGCACACAGCTCTGCGAAAGAGCAAGGGCAAAGGGGCACACAGGAGGGGAATCTGGGCACTGCCTGGCTTGTGTGAAGACTATAGACAGGTGGAGAATCCAGGCTGGGGGAGCAGGGTGCCCACCTCACAGAGGCTGCTGAGGCTTGGCCTGTGTCCTCAGAGGTGCAGACAGAGGACAGAACCTTGAGGAGGGTGGGAGAGCTGGCCTGGGTGGAGTCAGTTTATCAAGCAGCACTGAGGGAGGACCACAGGCTTCCGCACTTAAACTGCACTTCTAAACCTCTAGGACTATTAGCAGAAACAACCACTTTCGTCTTCAAAGCTCAATTTAATTAATTGATAATGGCTACCAGGATAACGGCTACTGTGTTCTGACACTGAGTTCAAGCTCGGGAAGTGGGAAAATGTGGTACAATTAATTAGTGAGCTGTGGCGTAAGGTTTGGTTCTGAAGGGTTGAGACTGTCTTGATGTATGTCCCTTTCCGCCATCCCTGCCCTTGCCCCCTTTCCACATACGTCCTAATGTCTGCCAGGGTCTCACCCTTCCCTGGACCTCTCCACGGGCAGACTGCTGCCCACCTTCCTTCACCTCCTCCCCATTAGTGAAAATGTATCCCATTGCTCAAGCTAGAAACTCAGATTCATCACAAACTTCTCTTTTCTCATTCCCCTCCTGATACAAGTAATTTACAAATCCTTCCAGTTCTACCTTCTCAACATCTTCTTAACCGTCCTCCTCCTTCTCTATCTGCATAGCCTTTGTCTTAGCTCATCTTCACCTTCATGTGTACAGCATCCTTTTAACAGGTCTGACTTTGATCTCGTCCCACTTGGCATGACGTCCGCCTATCACACTCATCACAAGAGTCAACCCCAGAAGGCTCATGTTAAGAATTAGAGGCTCTAAGAGCCTCAACACAGAGAGAAAGAGCTCTTTGATTGTGCAAGGGGCTGTCTGAGAGCTTCAGACCAATCCTAACTTCTTGGTCTCCCCGTGGCTAACATTCAAAATAGGTCTCTAGCTTTCCCCAATCCCTGCGCATCCCTCCCCACTCCATCTTGTATGTCTGTCTGTCTTACACACACACACACACACATACACACACACATACCTTGCTAATTCATCTCCTAAATACCCTCTCTAGCATCCTTATTTAAGCATTTGGAGTAACCAATTCAAAGATTTTCTTTATTCTTTAAGCTTTGAGTTCTAGGAAAGTTCCTTTTTTCTTTTTTTCCAGTTGCCTCATTTTCTGTCCTGATCATTTTGTTCCTGTCCCTAGAGGAAAGCTTGAGATGGAATCTGGGTGACTTCTACTGGCCAATGAGAAAGGACAAAGCAGCCCGTGGGGAGAGCCAGACCTCAGCAAGTTGTCTGCCCTGGTCAGCAGACAGCTGTTAGAATTTGTTCCAGCCAGCTACAAGGGATGATTTATTCCCTGGAGCAATGGAATGGACTTCAGAGGCATGAAAGAGAAACAACAGCATTTTGTAATAAGCCTGCAGATGCCCTTGCTCTGGAGGAATGAAAACTCAGTGACTAAGGCATTAAGCTTAGAGTGAGTGGAGTTGGGTCAAATGAAGGTAACCCTCGTGTAGGGCCCAATTCCCAGATTCTGAGGAAGGCTAGAGGTGATTGGCTAAGGACAAGTAGAGCAGCTTCTGGAGACAGACATGGAAAGAGAGCCAGGGAGACCATGTACCATTTTTAATTGCAAAATCCAAGGTGTTAACTTTTATTTTAGTTTGCGACCATGGCACATAATGTCTGCGTATTGCACATGGCAGGAAAAATGTCAGTTACTTCCAGGGTTTTCAGTAGACTTACTATCTGTTTTGATCATTTAGTTCCAGCATCATCCTGGAGCAGGAGGCAAGACAGAAAATACAGACAACAAGAAAAGCCTAAGAATATGTACAGAGAGTATGGAGAAAGATCAGATTACTGAGATTCATTAGAAGGCCAAATGGTGAAAGTTAAGTGGATTTTTGAAATAATTAAAAATTAATATTTAAACTGCTGAAATGCTTTTCCTTTTTAAAAGAAAATTATATTAATATTCCCCAGGGAAGCTATTCCCATCCCTTGAGAATGGCTTAGATAAACCTACTATGAAAATTCATTGCCTCCTGTACTTCCCCTCCCAAGTACTCATAATTTTTAACCACACATCCATAGGTTTCCTCATGTGTTTAATATCTAGTCCCCCACTAGACTATAAAGAACCAGGTGGCCTTTTTTCCTGCTCTATCCCCAGAGCCCACTGCTTGCCTGAGACATAATCTAAACTCACAGGGATTATGATGGTGATGAAGGTATGGTGGAAAGGGAGGAAGGTTTGGACATGGGGAGTAATAGAGCGAACCGCTGTATTGGTCAGCTTTCCCATTGTTGGAACAAAACAGCTGATGCCCACAAAAGAGGAGAGGTTCATTTGGCTTACAGTTCCAGAGGTTTCAGTCCATGGCCAGCTGGCTCCAAGGCAGGAACATTTTGGTGGAGCAAAGTTGGTCACTTCATGGTAGCCAGGAGAAGAGTACCATTGAGAGATGTACCTCCAAGGCCACACCCTCAGTGACCTCCTCTTCCACCTGGGCCCCACCTTCGAACAGCACATTCAGCTTTGAATGTTACTGGATTAATCCATCAATGAACATATCACCCCATGATCCATGACCTCTCCAGAAGTCTTTTAATATAGTCAAAATGACAGTTAAGATTAACTGGCATAAACTTTGTAGGGCTCATAGACTAAAGGTACAAATAAGAATGAAGAATAATTACAGCCTGGGTTCTAGAATGTTGGCATGTGAAGGGAAGCATAAAACTGAGATTTAAGAGGAGTTATAGCTATTAGTAATGGCAAGATCTTGTGAGAGTTGGAAACTAAAGTAGGGTGGAGAAATTCACCAGAGAAAGTGAAGAGCTGAATATCCAAGGCCAGTTGTGGTTGCATCTTCTACACAGATGCTGATATAAATAAAATGATTGCTAATGTCAGATGTGGAGAGCTTGGGCCTTCAATGAATGATGAGACAGGGAGATCTGTGGATGTCAACAATAAAGAGAAGTAGCAGGTAGCATGACATATGTTTCTTCTATTTTCCCAACAAATATTGACTGAGTGCATATTATATGTGAAGCCCAATGTATGCTATGAATAATACAAATAAGAGTAAAATACTGTCCTCTTTTCAGGGAGCCTATAAATGTAAATAATTTCCTGCCTATAAATGTAAACAACATTGAAAGGCATTTATAGATTAGAGCATTATTGATGATCTTAGTTTGTGCCAACTACAATGCTAGGCCTTTAAGGATACAAAGACTCATGGACCTTGCCTTCAAGAAGTTTATGACACAGGGAAAGAGATAGACAACATAGAAAGTTACATCTCAGTGGGATAAATGGGAATATTAAGATGTACACATCATGTCAAGGGGATGGGAAGCTGTCCTAATCAAGACCTAAGAAAGAGGAGCAGAAAAGATTTCTTGGCAATGCATGTGACTGATTTTAATTTTGAAGGAAGAGTAGAAAGAACAGTGGGTGAGAGACAGACTACAGTTAGCTCTTGACAGAGCGCAATGATGATGGCATACTTCACAGAGCAAGTTTTTCTTGGTGAGTGCAACACATGACAGTGGGTGGGTGACAAATTCTGACCTGCAAGAAGCTCTGTGTGATGGGATTAAGGAGCAATGTGGGGAATGGCAGAGATGAAGCTGGAAAGGTAAGTGGGTTCTAGATCATGCCCATTTCTATGACAAATAGAGACTTTGGGCTTCATTCTATAGAACACTGCTCTGGGGAACCACAGAGCAGAGGAATGGCACGAGGCTGGATTATTACCAAATGACAAAAAACTCAAACCGGCTGGAGCAAAAACATGAATTTACTGATCATGTAACTTAAAAATGTAAGAGTAAAGCTGACTTCCATCAAATCTTGATAGAGGGTTAAATTATTTTATTAGATCAGCTCTCCTTCTCTTCGCTCTACTCTCCTGAAAGCTTTATTCTCTCATTCCTTGAGGTAGCAGTTCTGGGCCTAAACCTATCTAGAGCTAAATCCAATTGAAATAGAGTATTTCTGTGTGTCAGTTCTCACTCAAGTCCTGGGACTCTCTCTGATGAATTGGTCACATCACTCTCTGAACTAATATGGCAAGGGACTCAGTGACAAAAGCCTCGGTGTGCTGAATGGCCAAGCTGGTCCCGTTCTTCGCCTTCTAACAAGGAGTGGTGCCTCATTCAAACTCCACAGGAGGAGAAGGGAAACTAGTTTCTGCACATAGGGGCACTGTCACCAGAAAAGAGATTGAACAGGTAAGAAGAACAAATACATCCTCCAGTTTAAAGAAAGATCACTCTTGCTATAACTATGTAGAAAACTGATCTTACAGGGTAGCCTGGAGGCTGGGATACTTGTTAGTCAGTTAGTCCTAGTCAGATAAAAGGTGATGAGTACCTGAACTAAGGCAGTGGAAACATGAGTAGTTATGGGGTGAAAGCAATACGGTTCAGATAATGGATGGGTATTGAGGAGAAGTGAGGAGTCAAGGATGACTCCCAGGTTTGTAGCTTAGACAATTGGGTAGGTCTGCTCAAGATGGTGCAGGGAATAGTAAGGATGTTGAGATGGAAGTAAGGTTTGTTCGTTCTAGAGGGTGCAGTTCTAGGAGGCAAGGGAGGGAGGTTTTGAGGGGAAAAGTAGAGTGTGGGAAGATGAGGCCATAGAAGAGGATAAGGGACTCCAGGGTCTTGAACTTGGGGTTCAATCAGGGTGGAGAGTCCATACCCAGGCTCCCCTGTCCCCATTCTACATAACAGTACATGAATGTTCCTTCTGTACTTGCAAAACCCCAAGCTTGCTCCCAACTCAGGGCTTTTGCCTGCTGGGCATTCTGTCTGCAGTTGTCTTTCCTCCCATATCTGGCTTCTTCAGATCATGCAGTTTTCCATTCACATGTGACCTCCTCAGAAGGGTCCTTCTCCTGCCTCCACAAGTCCTTTTCTCCCTTTCTCCCCCTCATTTCTTTCACTGCGTGTGTTATTCTCTGAGGTGCTCTCATTTACTTCTTATTCCTTTCCACTGGAGTAGAGGATGTAGGGGGAATTTTCCCTTTTTTGTCTTTGTTCACTGTTATCTCCAGCATCCAGGATGGGGTCTGGCGCAAGGTCAGTGCTTCATAAATACCAACTACTAGGCTGAATAAATGTCTGCTGTTGTACCCCCTGTCTCAGTAGGCTCTGGATAGAGATATGGTCAGTTTCCCTCAAACATTTAGCAAGAGACAGGTTGACCTATTTTTATATGAGAAGGCACTCAACATATTTTCTCTAATATATCTTATTCTGGTTATATAACATTTCCCAAAATACAAAACGTGGCTTTTGACAGAAAGTATATTAAAAAGGTAGTTTTCCAAACCGCAAATCTACTTAAATAAAACATGGCAAACAATGGTCCCTTTATAAATAGGTTTCCATAGAAGCTACTGCACACAACAAAAAGCCACCTGTTCTTACCTAAAATATTTTTGGAGATTTAATTTTAAGTGGAAATTTTAGAGTGCCACATTCTCAGGCATTATTGAGGTCAATGAGATGACTCAGCACTTGGCAAGGACAGTGAGAGGCCATACCCGGATACCATGGCTATAAAGCTGTATTTCCCAAAATAGAACTTCTTTAGGGGAGTCCAATGGGGTGAGAGCTCCTTTCTACAAAACTGAGGATGTGGGAAGGGCAAGAGCCATGAACCAGAAGAGGACATTAACATTTTCCAAATTGCGTTCCAAAGAAGGCTAGAGTCCCTCAGCTGGAACAACAGCAACAAAAGTTGGGTGGGTGTGGGAGAGGGTGACATTGTGTCAGAATAAATCTGGTCATGTAGATACTAAATTCACTTCAACAGGTTTCTTGACTGCAGGATTTCCCTTTCCAAATTTCCATTTGAGATGTGCCTGAGCCGGAGATGAGCTATCACGGTTACTCTTTTGATCTCAATGCTTCCCTAAGAATCAGCTACTAATATGGGTCATGGTGCCTAGGGCAGTTGTATGATTCTTTGATGATAAACTCAGCTTTGAGATGTTGGGACATCAGGGCTGAGAAGTGGGCCAGGGAAGTCATAAAAGATGAGTTGATCCTCACACAAGAGAGAAGGTGAATAGAAAAGACATAGCTTTGATGATGTGTTTCCTCGAAGGGTATAGGCTACAATACTTGAAGTGCAGAGGCAAGCAGAATTCATGTTAGCTGGGGCCCCTGACAAAGCTTCTCCATCCAGCCTTCTTCTACTGCCTTTAATTCATTTGGCTAGAAGCAACTCTTGACACAAGAATTTCCTTATCTAAAGTCTGGAGCTCTTTTTATTTTTTAATTCTACTTGGCTTGAAAACTATTATCACTTCTCTTTTGATTAGCATAAACTCAAGTTGAAAAGATCCTTTCCCTTTCCTTTCATGCAGTTCTAGAGCCAAGGTTTTCAGAGAGGCAGGGTGAGGTACCAGTTTGGTACTATAAAATATAACTTATAAGTTAAAATATACGTGGGATATGTGTTGCTTTTCATTACTGAAGGATTTTCTAAAAAAAAAAAAAACTTTTAAAGGGTCCACGTTCTTTTGGTATTGACTGCAGGAGTGATGGGCTGGAGGCACCTCACGTACAAGTCACAGCAGCTCTGCAGAGAGGTGCTGCGGGTGGGTTACTTAGTACATTGGGATTTGAATGCTGCTGCCTGGGGAGAAAGGCTGCCAGTCTGATAGCCCCTCTTTGAAGAGCCAACAAAACCAGATGGTGGTCTCAGAATGTGGATCTCATGGCCTCCCAATAAACTATGAGGGGAGAAATAAGACAACTCTATGATGCAAAATGGAATATAAGTTTCATGAGAGAGAATCAAATGTACATGTGGCTACAAAGAAGAAATAAATAATAAAAATGATTGGGTAAGTGTGCAATTGGGAAAGACTCCACGGGCTGGAAGGGTGGAATTCACACCTCTGAGGCCAAAGAAAGGAGTAGGGAAGAGGCAGTGGATCAGAAAGTTTCTGTTTTGGGCATCAGGTGGCATCAGGTGGGGTGAAGTGAGCAAGACAGATAAGGGTGGATGGGGCAGCAGAGTGTAGAATGGGTGCACATGGTGCGCTTCAAATTGGGAGAGATCCCAGGTTCCCATTCTTTGTTTGATTGCAGAGAGTGATAACCACAACTGAAGACTTTAATCTTATGGATTTTAGAATCAGTCAAATCTGTATTTGAACTCTCACTATGTGATTTCACACAAATTACATAATGCCCTAACCCTCCATTTCTCCAACTACAGGGTAGGTATAATAATACCTTTCAGAAGCATTGTAAAGAGTACACAAAATTGATGGTTACAAGGTGTCTTAATCCATTTGTGCTGCTGTAACAGAATATCTGAGACTGGATAATTTCTAAAGAATAGAAATTCAGGGGCCAGTGAGATGGCTCAGCAGTGTAAGCGCCTGCCTGGCAAGCGCGAGGGCCCGAGTTCGACTCCCGGAACCCACATACGAAAAAAGGGCCGGTGATATCGCTCAGCGGCACGGGTGCCTGCTGGCGTGCGAGGTCCTGAGGTCGACCCCTGGTACCCACAAAAAAAAGAAAAGAAAAGAAATTTAGTTCTCACAATTTCGGAGGCTGGAAAGTATAAGATCAAGGTGCAGGCATTTGGTTTGGTGATGACATTCTTGTTTCATCCTAACACGTGGAAGGCAGAAGGGCAAGGAGCACAAGGCTTTATGAAGGCTTTATAAAGCCATTAAAAAAGGATGAGCTCCCACAGACTAATCAGCTCTTAAAAACCCCACCTCTTAATACTATCACATTGGCCACACTTGAAGTTTGGAAGGGACATATTCGAACCATAGTTGAAGGTGTTGGCCCAATGCCTGGCACAAAGTAGCTACACAATAATTCCCCACTGCTCGAGAATGAAGGACACAGTAGAGTGGCTTATAGAAATTAGATTATAAATAATTTTTTCAGATTTTTCCAAAATTAGATTTTGGAAAATCTAATTTTGTTCCTGCTGTGTCTTAAAAGAAGATAAATGTGTGTACTAAGCACCTCTTGCTGGTAACTGCCACAAATACCCAGAAAAGAGTTTTTTGTGGTATTTAATTTAAGCTATGTACCTTGAGTACAAGGACAAATGCTTTCTGGCATACCTGGTTTAAATCTCTCTACTCTTTACTGGTTACTAGAAGCAATTTAATTTCTAGTAATTCAGCCTATAGTTGCCACATAGGAAATACACACTTTTTTTTTTTTTTTGGACTCAAAAATTGTATTACCAACCTTAAAGGTAACAAAGGTGATAAAAGTCAAAGGTGAAAAGGTCAATATATCTTGTGATGGTAAACATAAGCAGCTATTGGCCAAAAATAATTCAGAAAAAGAACTGAAGTCATTGTTTGGAAAAAACTTACACTAAAAGAACAATCGTATTACTAAAAAAATTAGTGTACAAGATGATGAGTAACAGTCGAAAAATGTTCACCCTTTAATGTAGTGTTTGTTTTTCCTGGAAGCTACATCTACATCAACGGCATTTTATAATGAAATGTGTCTGAGAATTTAGGAATTCTGATATTTTCTGGTTTGGGTCCAGATCCCCTTTTTTTGTCACTCTTGCCATGTCATGTTCACTGGCCCTGTGGTGATCTACACTCCTTCACGTGACACCAGTTACACTCCCATACCAGAATCTCTACTTCATTCTCTGAAGTTGCTCGAAGTTCTGTTTTCAATGCGTAGGGTAGAGAGGTCCCGTAACCTGAAGCCCCCGTGGCAGGGCAGAAAGGTTGTGTTGAAGATTTAGCATGGCTGTGTTCTTCCAGTTTGACACAATCCCCACCACTCGCTATTGTCTGACACCCTACTCACTGCGCTCATTTCCGGTACCTGCTAGACCTCTGTAGGCGTTTGACCGTGTGACCTTGCTCTGCGGGCCTGCCAACACCCCTCTCCTTGTTGGCTCCCTGACTCCCATTCTTTGCTTGGATAGTTTATTTCTGACATTGCCCCTGGGATGTTCATCCCTGCCTGCCTCCTTCTGAGCCAGCTCCTGACTTCCAGCCCTCCTTAGTTTCTCCATATTTGAGTACCTGGCCTGGGAGGTCACTCCGGAAGTCAGCCTGCTGATGCAGCCCCAGATTTCCTGCTTGAGCACAAAATATCAAAGTAGAGAGGACAGGTGCTCAGACTCTCTCTAATCGATGCCCTTTTTATTACCTCGTCTTTTACAAATGCCTAAGGATAAAAGTCAGCTAGACTCTGTCCTACACCGACCCTAAAGGAAACATTGCAGAAAAGACAGTTTTCTATTTCCTTTCTTCATAATTAAAGTGTCCTTTTGCAATAGTAAATCTATGGGGACCGAATAACTAATGAAAGCAAGATTGTTGCTGAAGTGGGGTAGAAGCTCTGGCTCTTTCATTTATTTCACTCTCACCTCATTAAACTTTTAAAAAGTAACCCAGAAGGAAGAAAAGAAGGAAGGGAAGGGAGAAAGCAGATGTTCAATCCTCACCCTCACCCCCTGAGCTCTTCCTCTGTGACTCCTAGAGAGCAATCACAGGTAAAGTTCAGGTGCAAAAATAAAGGCCATCGCCCCTTCCACCATCTCCTCTCAGCCTCTTCAGGGGGCAGGCCCAGCGGCCAGACTTGGGCCTGGTAAAGCCTCTTCTGTGGGAGATCCCCTGGGCTCTGGAGAGCTGAGGAGGCCCAGGGAAGCGAGGAGCTGGCTGCTTGTATTCAAAGCAGCCCTAGGTTTTAGTGGGGGTAACGGAGTGGACCTTGCCGCTTGTCACACAGATTAGAAAAGCAAGGTGGCAGTGGGAGGGGATTTGAGGCTGACTCCAAGTTAGGAATAAAGAGTGAAGATTTGGGTCTGTGTGGACTCTCCAGCTAGCTAAAAGGGTGCAAAGGAGACTGGAAGAGAGGAAATGCTAATGATTCCAGTTCCAGTGTTGATTGACTAATGGGCTGATCCTCTGGTGACCCGTTCAGTAGCTAAAAGACAACCCAGGACACTTTATCTGTGATGCTCTTTTAAAAATTGCTTTAATCACAAGCCACAGTAGAGCCCATAGCGCTCACTGGATATCCATGACTGGATAGAACTGGCCGTCTTTAAAGAAGTGAAGACAAAGGAAAAGAAACCTTTTCTCCTTTGATTTGTGAGCCCTAGTTTGCACCAATGCTTCTCTACAAAGACTATTTTCCCATTTCATGTCTGTCACTTTATTTTCTGATACCTGCTTAGAAATAACCTTGTCTTTCTGGTACTTAGTTATACGACATAAATCCTTTTACCTTTTCTAAGGGACTGCAGGACTCCACCGTGACAACCTTCTCAAGAACCCAGGCTCTAGCAGCACGGCCAGGCACTGCCACCCAGTCCAGCTTAGTGTGGGGAGAAAAACTTAATGAGCTTTCTCCCGTAGAGGAGTCGGATGGAATTTGTAAAATAGGATTTAATTGGGACTCAACAAACTCCACTTTAAAATTCCTCACACATCAGCCTCAGCTCATGGGTGACAACAGTCTGCGTTTGCTCTGATTTGTAACAAAATCCGAGAGATACAGCCCAGGGCCCCAGAAAGAGTGCAGTGATGGAGACCCCCGCAGGGCCTCTTGTGCACCATGCTGTCCTGAGATGTTCAGAAAGCCCTCTCCTAACAAAGGAAGCGAGAAGTACAGGGAGCCCAGGTGGAATTCTGGGGCAGAATTAGAAGCTTTCCTTGAATGATGAGCTGTTCAGATTAATGGCTGTCCACTGCTCACTGGCTGCCTGCTACCCTGACACAACCATAGAAAATGGGTGCTACCACTGCAGGTTGATGGAGGAAGCAAAATCAGACATCAGTTGCTGAAGGTCTTGAGAGCTTAGTGGGAAAGCCTGTGTGACTGAGAGGTTCACCACTGCATAGGGTGGGGCTCTGCAGCAACCAGAGATGCTGCTGTTCTCAGGTGAGGGTGAAGGAGCGTCACTCCTTGGAATAAGCCTGATACTATGAGTGGAGCATTATTTCAGTATAGATCAGGAGGGTTATTTCAGTATAGATCCATGAAGCAGGGGAAGACGGGAAAGGAGAACGTTGGTTGGGGTTACTTGGATGACAGATCTTTCTCTCTCCACTTATGGAAATGGGGGGCATATCTAGAATCAGGATGGCAAATAGTTTTGGTCTCAAGTGCCAATCTAGCCCATTGGTAGTGGCTGCCTGGAAGACTGCACTGAAAAGAGTTTCCGTTCTGTGACAAGGCTCTGCAGAGGAAAGCCTATTGACTGATGATTGCGTATCACGATCTGGATTGGACAGCAAGTTGACCTGCATCCTACAGATGGTGACTTAGGACACATTAGGGTGGTGGCCAGTGAGCTAGTTGCCTCAGAGACAGTACAAATAACATGATGCATAAGATTCTTCATGCTATGATCTGTAATAGTCTCCACGCCATGCTCCTAGCAGCTTCTCCAGCACTGTGTTCCATCCAACCACCATCTCCCATTTTACGCACTGGTCATGGGCAGGTGGGAAATACATGGCAGAGACCCTTGAAGCTCTGCTCCTTCTGGGACCAGGACAGATGCCCCAGCACACACTGGCAATGCTGGAGGGCAGGGCTTAGAGCTGCAGAGCCCCCGAGGACAGCAGCAGCAAGGGCAGGAAGAAGTAGTACCCTGGGGCAGAAATACACTGGGAGCCGTGTGCAGCCAGGGCCCTGCTAAGGCTCCAGGTCAGAATGAATGCCCAGCGAGAAGGGTTGTTGGGAATGATGAGGCCCAGCTCTAACTGTCACTGTAGAAAAGCCACCAGACAGGAGGAAAAGGAGTGAAATTGAAGCTTTCTTGGTGGAGGAAGAAATCAAGTATTTCTCTGAGCAGTGCACAGATAGAGGAGCACGGAATACACAGAGGCATCGTGTGGAGGAGACCTGAAGGCTCCGCCCTGACTCTCACACGCAGGCTGCGCCCTGCAGTCCACATCCGAGCTATGGGAACCACACATTCATTTGATTCTCACTTTCCTGCAAAGTGGAAGCGATAATGTGGATACCGGCGAGTAACTCTCTTACTCCTTGAACATTTTTTCATGTCTGCGAAGTGCCGACTACTGAGATAGCTGCTTGATGAGCAAAGCCCATCTTTCACCCTTGAGGGTCTCGCTAGTCCAGCAACATAGACACAAATACAGAAAGACAGCAAAGAGGAGACTCTTCACTGTGTTCCTTCCCTCTCTCTCTCTCCCTCCCTCCCTTCTTCCCTCTCTCCTTCTCCTTTCCTCCCTCCCTCTCTCCCTCCCTCCCTCTTCCTCCCACTTTCTCTCATTCCCTCCTGTCAGGGATTGAACCAGGGAGTTTTTGCACTGAGTCAAAACTCCAGCCCTCTTTTTTTTTTTATCTTGAGACAGGGTCTCACTGAGTCCTTAAATTGCCCAGGCTGGGGTCAAACTTATGACCCTCCTGGTCCAGCCTCCCAGAAAGCTGGGATTACATCCAGTGCTTTTCCCATTTCGAGTGTGTACTTTGTTACACCCACTTTCACATGGATAATGATTGGAAAGGAGACTAGAACAGAGCCTAGAACACAGTAAGCTTTTAAGAAATAGGGGATGAGTCTGGATCTGACAAGGGCAGCTTTCAGGAGGCATGGAAGTTGGCAGGGAGGGAGGAGAAAGGAAAGGCAACTTTGGCCAAAGCTCTCTGAGGGCTAAGGCTTTAGGAGCCCCTGCTTGCCTGTGAGGTACAACCTCCATTGCAACATTCTCGCAGCCATAGTCCTGTCCAGGCAGCTCAGGCCCCTGGGGCTATCCCTGGTTTACCCACAAAAGGAGCTGCTCAGATCTTACCCCACAGCCTCCAAATTTGCAATATGTATCTGCTTTGTTCTTTCCTCTCTTCTGACAATATTATCCAGGTAGATTTTTGCTAGGCGTAGTCTCAGGTGTGATTCCCGATATGAAAGGACACCTGAGCTGAACCTACACATGAACTGAACCTACCTACAGGTCCTCCTTCCAGCCTCTGTTCTGCTATCATTATTGACCCAAGATAATCAAATGACACAGAAATAGTCAGGGCAGTGTTCAAATTAACAATGCAGAAATTCAGGCAGCAACCATTTTGCTAGCAGAAAGAACAATACTTAGTGTCTCTAACGCCTAGTAAATGTATATGAAACAACTTTGCCAGTAGGTGGATAATCAAATTGTTCTGAATAATCCAATCCAGTGTTTTCCTGCTTCTTCTTCGTGCTAATTTATTCTGACATGTCTTTTCAATAATGAAAATCTGTTCCTGCAGAATCCATTTCATCGAGATTTTCCATATTAAAATGGAGATGGAAGTGTCATGGAGAATTAGATTACTTGTCCTCATTCAGGCGCTTGGCATTCCTGGGGAGGGGCCTTTGTCTCACAGTGGATGACCAGATGGCATTAATTTTAGAAGAGCAAGTGTACCTTCCTTAGCAGACCAGGCGATTGTTTTTATAGTGCTGTTTCCATCTAATTTAAGCTTCTTGCCTGCATGGACTTAATTTGCTGCTTTCCTTGTGAAAGTTGTTAATTTTCAAAGCGTTTTCAGCCCTAATTGTTACCACCAGGGTGAAAAACTAGTGTAAACATGGGCCTCAGTGACAAGAACATGTGTTGTATGTCTTGTTCTGGAGAAATACTTTCAGGGAACACCAAAACTTAAGCATCAGAAACAAAAGGAGAGATGAATAAACACACATTCAGGTAGGACCTACTGGGCACAGCCTCGTGCTAGAGGCTGCAGATACTGCAGGGAAGATTTTGCAGCCACCGGGAGCCAAGGTCTAATGTGGGAATTCTCAAACTTCAGTGTGCCTGAGAACCAGATGGAGGAATGTGTTACAAGTGTGGGCTTCTCAGATCTACTCTCAGAGATTCTGAATCAGTTGTCGCTCCAGGGATGTTAGCTGCTAAAGGAAAATGTCTATGGTACAGTTTTTGTAAATTCCCTATAGTAGTCTTGGGTTGGCATCACCATCTTTCCTGAGAATACCTTCTTTCCCAACCCTCTTGGGACTATCTTAAATATGGAACACTCTTTCCAAAAGTTATGCATACAATGTTTAATTTGCATCAAACAATATTAGTTTAGTTGTTGCTGTAGAGTAGTCATTTCAGTAGCCACAGAGTTACTGATCTTACTACTTTCATCTACTGCAACATTAGATTTCGCCAATTCTATAGAACCACATCTTCAACTCTCAATAATGGTTATACTAATTTACTTCTCCCAGGATCTGTTTCTAAATAATAAAAGTAATAACAATAACAATGATGATAATAAGACATATACACTGACAACTTGATGAGGAGTCAGGAAGCACTTTGCATATTTTGTGTCGTTTGATTCTCACAGCCACTCTAGGTGACACACAGGACTGTTCCCCCTCGTCATGTAGACGAGCTGCTGCACCACTGGATACGGAGGCTGCCTTGGCACCATGGAGAGCCACCTTGCCTTATGATAAAGTCAGCACTGTGTGGAACAAAACCTGGATAGGGAGAGGAAAATGACAATATGCCGATGACATCGCAGGAGCTCTATTCTCAAATATGCAATGAATGTGCCTAGGATTTCCTAAGCACTTGCTACAGCAATTTTCCCCTTTCTATTTTAAGTTGGGTATTTGTCACTCGCAATCAAAATCAAACATTCAATCTGGTGCATGGGCTCAGCCCTCTCCTCCCCCCTTTGCTAAGTATTATTGGTGAGTTTTAAAGTTGGGGGACTTCTCCCCCTTACTACCTACAGAAGCCAACTCAAGTGCTGCTCTCTCTAATGTGGACTGAAGTAAACTACCTTGGTTATTAAAGAACACGAAGAGATAAATATGGGAGAGCAGGTGGAGAGGCAGATAACAAATACATGGAAAAGTGCATGAGCTGCGGAGTTAGATGAGTCTGGACCACTTAACTTTTCTGCATGTGTAAAAAGGAAAAAACATTACCTACCTCACAGACTGGGGGGAGGATTGCATGAGATAATATATGAGGAAGTGCTGATCACAGGGCTTAAAAATAGTAAAGTGTTCAATTTAAATTATCTCCCTCCCTTCCCCTTGATTAAGATTCATGGGAGAGAGGACTAAAATTGGGGGATTCAGGTTAAGCAGTTTTATTCTGTTTTCTCATTTCAATCATTTATTTGACATATTGTTGCCACAGATGTGAACAAAAGCATGGTCCCGATCCCAGAGGAACTCAGAATCATTAGCTGAGAAGCCTTCTGCAAGAAGTGGAAGGGGGATAGTGAGCCCTAATCCCAGGACAGGGAAAGAGTTGCAGGGCAGTGTCCAAGGGACACGATGGGGACTCTCCTGGCAATGGCGCTGCATGGGGCCAGACTGTGTGGAGAGCCCTGCTGGAGCTGGAACGTGCCTGTCACTGCCCTCTTTGGCCTGGTAGCCAAATTTGTGATTTTTCTCCAGCAAGGCTTCCCTGCTGATAGGCAGCAGTAGGCACCCTGCATGGCAAGGTGGCTACAGTGGACACACAGGGGCTGAGGACACAGAGATATGAGGAGACCCAAGAGTGAGGCTTGTGGCTCCCTCAGGAGATGGTGCTGGGCTGTGGGTAGAGATGCAGTGTCGTTCGCAGTATTCTTCTCTCTAGATGAGCTTCACCAGGTGTCACGCAGTGAGGACCTGATGGACAGGTAGGCCTGTGGGTGCCCAGGAATCCTGGCCTCTGGGATGGGCCAGGGACACAGCTGCAATCTCTGTTACTCACAAAGAGGGCATCTTCACTATGGAAAAGGCTTGAGATCTTTCTCTGCCATGGAAGATATGGTGCCAACTGAGGCTGCTGCATAAACAGCCCAGGACTCAGGACACCATGGGGTGCAGCTGCTCCCTGGTTTGTTCCCATAAGCACAAACCACTGCCAACGGCCCAAGCAGAGACCAGGACAGAGCTAGCAAGACCACAGCGCCCTGTCTCCAACCAAGGAGACTACCACCTGACTCTCTGCAAAGGCTAGAGGGAGCCAGCTTGAGAGACACTGACTCTGACTTTGATAAGGACTTGCAGCTTGAGGAGGGGGACCTGCTGCCAGATATCAAGGGAACAGCCCTGCGGTGCAGGCAGGCATGAGATCCTGCAGAGGCAGCTGAGGTGGGAGAATGCCATCCCCTGCTGAGGGCTGCGTGGGGGCACATGGCATGAGTTAGTCATGGCAGCTTCCCACTCACCACTCAGGCAGTCACACTGGGAGAGGGAACAGCGCGCTGTGACTTCTGGGCAAGCTGTGAGCAGAGGGAAGGAGCTGTCTTTGGGAATGAGGGCTAAGCGGAGTTCTCCAGGCCCGGCACTGTAGACGCTGGAAGGGCTCTGGATGCTGGAGGCATCCTTTTTCACACTAATTTTGATTGCTTTCTGAGGGTGTCAAGGAGGAATCCAAGAAACGTGTGGAGTCACATTGGGCTGGGTTCAGACCTGTTCATGCCTACCAGCTGGGTCAGCCTGCCACTGTTCCACAGGCTCTCTGAGCTTTCTTTTCCTCCACCAGAAAGTGGGGTCAGGAAAACACTCTTGGACTTGTTGGGAGCATCAAGGGTGGTGCATAGTAGGCTCCTAATGAGCACAAATCCCATCTCCCTGTTTTGGTTTCTGGAGCACCTACTCCTTTAAGGCAGAAGCAGCAAAACCTCCCTGTACCCCAGGCACAAACAGAAACAGTGTTAATCAACACAGTAAACAGAAGGAGGGGATTGATTTGTTCTCCTCACGCAAAGCTAAGCATGCGACAGGTTATGGTTTTGAATATTAATGCACTTGAAGTGAGAAGAACCACTTAGAAACTGTCTTGCTTGCAAAGATTTATTTCTCATGTAGTTTTTCATGGCTCATAAAAGGTGATGGATGAACATAGTTTTTACTTTAATTTCTTGCCATGCAGTTCAGTAATTTTGGAGATAAACTCAAATTACTAAGGATCTGGAACTGTTCAAAGCAATGAGGAGTCATGTACATCTGGTTGCATACAGGACACACAACGTGTTTAATTTTTCAAGTCAGCCAAGGAGGGGACAATTAGAATCCCAGCACACATGTAAACTATGTAATCCTTCAAGTTCACTTCTGCTACCTCCCAATAGAGACTTAATCTCCCTCAAAGCAAAAATTTATTCCTTTTTCTGTAGGGGGAGCAGGCAGGGGCATGGATGCACAGGAAAAGCACACAGGCTTTTATTTTGCTAGGTGTTTTGTATCTTTTTATCAAAATAGATATTTGAATTTTTCTAAAAATGGAAAAGCAGTCCTTGAGATCATGGGGGAAGTCTACTTGAGTTTTTAAATTTGATTTTGTTTTGATTTTTTTCTGTAGTTTTTAAATGTTCATAAGGCAAAGTGTGAGAGACTGGGTCCTTTATGAAATTAGCAATATGGTACAGTATGGAAAATCCAGAGTTTTAGATGTATTTAGAAAGCTAAATACATCTAAGACCACTGACTGGATTCAGAAGTGGGTGCCAGATTGCTAGAGACTGGGGAAGTGGTATAAGGCAAAGTGTTAGAGACCAACTGTCTCTGTAAGCAGTAAATCAACATATAATTTCTTTTAAAAACTAAGAATGTGATTCAGTTCTGAGAAAAGGCAATTAACATTGGGACAAAGTTAATAATTTTTGTAAAGATTTGTGTTTTTTAAGAAACATTCTTCCATTCAGTCTTTGTATGAACCTAAAACTTCTCTGAAAAATGATATCTATTTTTTTAATCTTGCTTTATGTTGTATTTTGCATTAAATGTGTTCATGTTTATTAAAAAGTGTTAGATTAAATAAAATATGCTGTTATCCTAATGCAGATCTTTTCCTTCTTATAATCTTGCTGAAAATAAAGAGAAAAAGATAAATGTTCAAACAACCACAAGCTTTGCTCTTTATCACTGACAATAACCTGAATAGAATTCTTCTATATTAGCAGTGTAACCACAGTCACATTGTACACACCCAGAATCACAATTTTAGTCTGAATGATGATATGATATTTGCAGCATGCCAGGCACAACCAGTGTTGGAAATATAAGGGGAAAAAAATCTCTGTACTGTTATAATTCTGTTTCTATGGCTAGAACAGTCTTCAGAGGTCAGATAATTATGCCTGCAAAAGAATTTTAAAAGGTAAGAAGATTAACGACATAAGAAACTAGTGTGGTGGTTTCAAGTAGCCATGCATCCCAACTCTAACGAGTGCTTTTGGCATGTGGGGTGCTCTGTGAAACTTCCATCGATAGGGAAAACAACTAGAGCCTAGAAATTTCCCAAAGAGTAATATAAATAAGAGGATATGGCAAAGAAACTAAAATGAATGACAATGTTACCAGTCTCCATTTACTTATTTGTTATTTGCACATCACTGGTTTAGGCAAAGGATTGGAAGTGGCTTGTAATGAAAAACCCAAAGACATCATCATCTGTCTTAGTCACTCCCAACACTGATCCCCAGCTTTAAAGAGGAGAATTTATCTTGACTCATAGTTTCAGCCCATGGTCAGCTGGCTCCAAGGCAGAAGGGCATGGTGTAAGGGCCCATTGGAGGACAGCTGCTCTGGACAGGGCAGGCAGGAGGCAGAGATAGGAGTTACGGTGGGGGTGGGGAGCCAGGGAGGGAAATTCACCCTTCCAGGTCACACCCCCAGCGACCTACCTCTTCCGGCCAGGCTCTACTTCCTAATAGCACATTCAGCACTGAACTCTGCTGTGGGTCAATCCCCGGTGCCCTGGTAATACAATCCCCTTCCAAACGCCCAACCTCTGAGCCCGTAAGCCTCTGGGGCCATTCTAGATCTAAACCATAACTTCACCCTAAACTCCATAGAGCCGAAAGGCCAAAGGGCAAAGTATTCGGTCCTTCATGAGAACTTTAATTTCTCAGATTTTCACTCACACTGAGTGGATCCACCTAAAATGCTCTGCAATGCCCTCCTGCCATGCAGGGTCATTGGCCCCCAGTCCCAGTTCTGACGGAGTTCTGATTCTCCAGGCTTCGAACTCACTGTTCTCTTCAAGTTCACACCATTGTAGTCTCACTTCGGGCCCTCCTGCTCGGCACCATTCCTTTGGTGTTAACCTTCGGTTCCTCCCTCAGATTATTCCCATGACTTATCATGCAGGAGGAAATTGATCCAAGATCAAGAAGAGATTTAATACAAATTGCTACTGACATTGGATGCCGATTTAAACATTTATTGACTCTAACAGACTACATTCAGCTGTTGCAGTGCTGCACTCATTTAAAACGATCCTTATTGTCTACACACACTTGGGCAGCTCCGTCTCACAATCAGTGCACCCCTCTGGCCTTAGCTTCCTCAGCTGTTCCGTCCTCAGCAGTCTTACCTGTCCTGTGAGAGCCACCAGCTTGGGCTCTTGATGCTGTGGGTCTTCCTCTGTCTACACGGAGTAAACCCAAGCTCACCATGGGCTCCAGAATGCATGGCGATGCTTCCTATTCCTTTGTTTTGTTTTCAAAAACTTTGGTCAAGGGCCAGTGAGATAGCTCAGCGGCATAAGCCTGGCAAGCGCAATGTCCTGAGTTCGACTCCCAGAACCCACATACGAAAAAAAGGGCCGGTGATATCGCTCAGCGGCACGGGCACCTACTGGCACGCAAGGTACTGAGGTCGACCCCCGGTACCCACAAAAAAAAAAAAAAAAAAAACCTTTGGTCAAGATGCTATAAATCAACTTCCTGTCCACTAAAAGCATGTAGTCCCCACTGAAAACCAACATTTTATAAAATTAATACGCACTCATAAAAATATATATATTTTTATGTGGGTACCAGGAGTCAAACTCAGGACCTCGCACTTGCCAGCAGGCGCTTGTGCCACTGAGCGATATCACAGGCCCCTTTTTTCTCCTTTATGTGGGTACCGGCAGTCGAACTCAGGACCTCGAGCTTGCCAGGCAGGCGCTTACGCTGCTGAGCCATCTCACTGGCCCGAAAATACATTTTAAAAAGCACACAGTCCACAATTTCAGAAACTGATCTTTGTGATACCCAGTTTTGGACTTACCTCACTAGGAACCAGGCCCTTATCTATTTTGTTTTCTACCTTTAGATGGTTTATGATGAGTGATTCTCTAGGTATTGTGGTATTTTGCTATCTATGTGACTACTGGTTTTAGGGCAATTTCTTATAAAATAAGTATAAATACACAAACAGACACACAACACACACTCTCTTTTCATCTACTCTTTCGGTCTCATGGTATTTCTGCAGAACTTTTCCAGTGATAAAATATCTCCTAGTTTGTCTCAGCCGCAATCTGGAAGAGCCTCTGCTGCCCTCAGCCCGCTGGGTTGTCCAAGGTCCCCATCTTTCATCACAGACATGTTCAGCCCCTGCTCTAAAGCTATCTCCAAGGAAGAGAAGGCTGCACCAAACCATCCGCAGCAGAGGATCATTTTTTTCACTTCAACACAGACCTGAATCCCCTGACAGTCAAGACAATGAAGAGAGCAGAGAATACAGGCTTATACAGATGTTGACAAAATCCTCATAAAATAATACAAAGAGGGCCGGTGAGATGGCTCAGCGGCGTAAGCGCCTGCCTTGCAAGCGCGAAGGCCCGAGTTCGACTCCCGGAACCCACATACGAAAAAGGGGCCGGTGATATCGCTCAGCGGCACGGGTGCCTGTTGGCGCGCGAGGTCCTGAGGTCGTCCCCCCGGTACCCACAAAAAAAAAAAAAAAAAAAAAAAAAAAAAAATAATACAAAGAAAAATATTTCATCAAGAGAAACAAATTTTAGGGGCTGGGAATATAGCTCAGTGGCACAGAGCCTGCCTGGCAAGCGCGAGGTCCTGAGTTCAATTCCCTATACCAAAAAAGAAAAAAAAAAAAAAAGAGAGAGAGAGAGAGAACATTTCCTAGAAGCAAACACAAGAATTTATTGTGTGATATTCTTACATCTTTAGTGCACACTGAGATGCATAAAAGCTGCTGGATATTAATCTATACACAAAGAATGCTACACTCTATGTATTGGTTTTGTCATTATTTATGCAGTTAATTTTTCTAAGTTTATTTTAAACTTTTAGAATTATTCCTAGATTCCCCCAAAGACCATTTACTTAACTAATTGGCAAAACTAGGTTCTAATAGCCCCTAAGCAACCTTGAAAGAAATTCAACGCTTGCTTCTTATACTTCCTCACTGTATGTACCCTGACTCCTCGCGATGCTAGAAAAAGACCCTACATCTTAATGGTTAATATTAAGCAAATGCTTGGGCCAGTGAGATAGCTCAGCAGCATAAGCGCCTACCCGGCAAGCGCGAGGTCCTGAGTTCGACTCCCGGAACCCACATAGAGGAAAAAAAGGGCTGGTGATATCGCTCAGCAACACAAGCGCTTGCTGGCAAGCACGAGGTCCTGAGGTCGACTCCTGGTACCCACATTAAAAAAAAAAAATTAAGCAAATACTAATGGAGCTATCCCATGTTGGCTAGGAGATAAGGGGGCTCTATCTTAGATCATCCTCACTTGAAAATCTGGTTTATAAAGCCTCCATATCTGGAATGTCACCAGTCACTCTGATAGGGAGAAAAGGGCACTGGCTCTTAAAGTCTTTGACCTCACAGGGACACATCTCACTTCTGCACATGCTTCAGTTCACTAGAGACGAGTGGCTAAGACATGGTCATGTGTGGCATCAAAGGAATGGAAGGAGCGTCATTTTACTCTGTGCCCAGGAGAGAGACACAGAAATCATGTGAACAGCCTTCTTGCCGGTAATAAAAGGGATGCTGCTTCTTGCTTCTCTGCAGCCTTTACTGCCAATGACCTCTTTTTATTTTCAGACTCTCCTCCATTAGCTGATCACATCTTCTCTGACCTCTTCTATTCTTCTTGTCTCCCTCGAAATATATGTGGTTTTCATCTTCTGATCTAAAATTTTTATCTAGAATGGACCACAAATTGTTAACTTCAAATTTATGATCTTCAATCCTACAAAGAATGATCATCTCAGAAAACTGATGCAAAACTACCAACAAAGAAAAGCCCAGGTCCTGACAGATTCAGTGCTGAATTCTACAAGAAATTTAGGGAAGATTGAATACCACTGCTCTTCCAACTCTTTAATGAAATTGAAAGGGAAGCAATACTCTCAAACTCATTCCAGAAAGCAAGCATTACCCTGATATCAAAACCAGAGAAGGATCCAACGATAAAAGAGAACTACAGGCCACTCTCCTTAATGAACATATATGCAAAAATACTCAATAAGATACTGGCAAACAAAATGCAGCAAATCATCAAGAAGATTATACATCATGACCAAGTTGGATTCATCCCAGGGATGCAGGGATTGTTCAACATACACAAATCAATAAATGTAACGCACCAAATTAACAGAACCAAGGACAAAAATCCATTTGACAAAGCCTAACACCCATTCATGATAATAATAATAAAAAAAAAAATCCAGAAAACTGGAATAGAAGCTCTTTATCTCAATCTGATAAAAGTCATCTATGACAAACCAGTAGCCAACATCATACTAAATGGACAAAAACTGAAAGCTTTCGCTCTAAAATCAGGAACAAGATAAGGATTCCCACTATCACCAGTCTTATTCAATATAGTTCTAAAAACATTAGCCAGAGCAATTAGACAAGAGAAGAAATAAAAGGAATAAGACTGGAAAAGGAAGAAGTTAAATTATCATTATTTGTGGATGACATGATGCTGTACATAGAAAACCCCAAAAACTCCACCAAAAGACTTCTAGATCTAATAACCAAATTCAGTAGCATAGCTAAATACAAAGTCAACACTCAGAATCAATAGCCTTCCTGTACACAAATGACAAACTCACTGAGAGAGAAATTAGGGAAACAACAACTTTCACAATAGCACCCAAAAAATTAAATACTTAGGAATCAATCTAACTAAGGAAGTAAAAAACATTTACATTGAAAACTACAGTACTCTGAAACAGGAGATAGATCAAAGAGGATATCAGAAAATGGAAAGACATCCTTTGTTCTTGGATAGGCAGAAGCAATATAGTGAAAATGGCCATACTTCCAAAACTCGTATACAGATTTAATGCAATCTTGATCAAAATATCAATAGCGTATTTAGAGAAAACAATCATGAAAGTCATTTGGATCTAGAAGAGACCTATAATTCCAAAAGCAATTCTGGGCAACAGAGGCAAGGCAGTCAGCATCACAATCCCCAACTTGAAATTATACTACAAAGCTACCGTGATAAAAACAGCATGGTACTGGCAAAAAAACAGACCCAAGGATCAATGAAACAGAATAGAAGAGGCAGAAACAACTCCAAACACACTCAGCCACCTTATCTTTGACAAAGGGGCCAAACCCCCTTACTGGAAGAAAGGTAGCATTTAATAAATGCTGCTAGGAAAACTGGCTTTCCATATGCCAAAGATTAAAGCTACACCCATGTCGCTCACCATGCAGTAAACTAAAATCAAAGTGGATCAAAGATATAAATATTAAAAGAGAAGCACTTGATCTTCTGGAAAATAAAATAGGTAAAACTCTTAAAGACATAGGTGCAGGCAAACACTTTATGAACAAAAAACTGACGGCACAGGAAATATTACAAAGAATCAACAACTGGGATCTCATTATATTAAAAAGTTTTGCACAGCAAAAGAAACCACCAACAGAGTGAAGAGACAACCCACAGAATGGGAAAACATTTTTACCAGCTATTCTTCAAAGGACTAATATCTAGAATATATGAAGAACTAAAAAAAAAAAAAAAAATCAGGCCCCCCAAATTTAAAGATCCAATCCAAAAAATAGGCATATGAAATGAACATACATTTCTCAGATGAAGAAATACAAACAGCAAATAAATATACAAAAAAATGTTCAACATCACTGGTCATTTGAGAAAGGCAAATTAAAACAACACTGATATTCCATCGCACTCCAGAAAGAATGGCTATCTTCAAGAAATCAACCAATAACAAATGCTGGACAGGCAATAGGGAAAAAGGAACCCTTCTCTGCTGTTAGTTGGAGTGTAAATTGGTGTAACCACTATGGAAATCATTATGGAGTTTCCTCAGAAAACTGAAACTAGGGGTGCCATTTCACCCAGCTATACCCTTCTTGTTATCTTCCCAAAAGAGTTAAAAGCATCATACCACAGTGATATATACACACCCATGTTTTATAGCAGCAAAATTTGTAATGGCTAAATCTTGGAAACAGCCCAGATGCCTATCATCAGATGAATGGATAAAGAAAATGTGGTTTTTATATATAATGGAGTACTACTCTGCCCTAAAGAAGAACACACTTCAGATATTTTTAGGTAAATGGATGCACCTGAGACCATACTTTTAAGTGAAATAAATTGGACACAGATGTGTAAATATCTCATTGTTTCTTTTGTGTGACAAACTGAAAATGCAAATAAGAACCAAAATGGATGATAGATATTGGAAAGTAGGAAGAAAATGTTCAAACAGGAAGGGGAACAAGGGAGGGTGTAGGGGGATGGGAAGGAAGGGAAAAGGAAAAAAAGAGAATAGAAGAAAAAATGGAAACAAAGCTTTTATAAATAAGGATTGGAAGAAGGATTAAAGGGAGTGGAGGGGAGTGGGGAAAAAAAGAAGAACAAAGATATATCATGTACAGGTATAAATTCCCTATGATGAATGTGATCATTCTGTATATCAAAAGTGTACCAATAAAATTAATTAAAAAAAATTCACCAAAAAAGAAAACTGATGCAAATGTAAATATGTATAGATTTACCAAAAAACAAAAACAAAAACCCACTTTTTTCTCCAAGACTTTTCTTTTTTAGTAGGCAATACAACAAACTTTCTGAAAATCTTACTTTGGAGAATCTAATAAAAATAAAAGATGTATATAGCAAAGTACTTACTGTACTATTATTCATAAAACCAAAAACCTCAGAGGCATCCCAATATCAAGCAAAAAGGGATGTCATTGACTCAGTTGTAATCCACCCATACTATGAACTAATATAAGGCTGTTAAAAATATTGAAATAAATCTATATTTTCTGTGCTGTATTGTTAAGTGGTAAAAGCAACTTGCACAGTTATCTTTATAGTACAATTCCATCTCCATGAAAACAAATACCAATGCCAAAGAAAAAAGTGCTAAATATGTGTGTTGTCTGAGCATAAAGGAAATTGTGGGAAGATGGTAAATTGTTAACATTGATGATCTCAGGAGGATTAGAATGGAGGGCAGTAGGAAGAGATTTTTAAACTTTTAACAGTATATTTTAGGATGATTTCATTGACCGTAATAATTGAGATATGCATTTTTAATTTAATAAAGGGAAAATCAATACAAAGACAAAACTAAAGAAAATATTAATAAAGAAAAATAGTAATGAAAATAAATCCCCAAATCCCAACACCTCCAAGCTGCCACATGGCTTTCTACCCGTCCATGGATTTATTGTACAGGCTCTAATCCCAGTGGATACGTTAACTTCTCACTTCACATCTTAAATGAGTTTCTCATCACCCAGTCCTAACAAAGATTATTTCCTAAATCTTCACCACCTTCTAAGGGGCCAATAAACTGTAGTTTATCAAAGCTTGATTTCAACGTGGATAGCAAGATGATACTAGACCTGTCATCCTAGTTTATGCCTTTAAACATTATTTTTCCTTGAGGTCCCTTTTCTGTTATGGCTTTTTGATATATGAGTAGCATTATTTCCTTTGTTTGTTCTAGTATGATTTAGAAGGTAACTACTCTGTTTTAACATTACTCATCATTAACTTTAGACTGTTTGTAAGTAGCTGGTGTACTATAACCATCAATTTATATCTACCTATTCCAGCATTGCTTTAGAGTTTCTTTTATGGTAGATAAAGAATTAGGACTTCTTTAGATTTTCTTATTCCCTAAGCGTCCTCATCAGTTATCAGCTTAATCTAAGAGAATACATTCCTCTTTTTGTGTCACCTGTACTATTTTTACTACAACGAAATTAAAACAATTTTCTTCACTGTTTCCCCTCTTGCCTCTTTTGAAAGACAGGAAATAAAACATATATTTATGTTTACTTGTTTTTTTTGGTTTGGAGGTTGGGTGTATGTGTGTACATGTGTTGAGACATGGCCTTCCTGTTTCCAAGGCTGGCCTTGAACTTACAATCCTCCTGTCTCAGCTTCCTAAATAGCTGGGCTTACAAACATGAGCTACCACACCCAGCAATTTATATGTACTTGTTTATGCATAAGAAACTTCTACTGGTAGCTATATCTTCTATTGATCAGATTTCTGCTCCTGGGACAAAATACCTGACACCCAAAACTTAAAAAAAGGACAGGTTTATTTTGGCTCATAGTCTCAGAGGTTTCAGTCCATGGTTGGCTGGCTCCAACACAAAGACACCATGCCAGAGGGCATAGTGGGAGAAAGCCGCTCAACACATGGCATCCAGGAAGCAGAGAGCAAGGGAAGAGCCCAAGAAGAAGGCTCCAGGGACCAGATCACGCCCTCATGACCCAAAAAGATGCCTCCAAAAGTGTGCTTTACTGATAATCTCCTACAGATCTCTCAAGCCAATCAAGTTGACAGTCAGGATTAACCATTACATATCTACTTGCTAGACAGTAATCATTACCTGTGGTTAAGTGGGTGTGGGAAGCAGCTGGATGGGAAATCAGATGGGGGAAGGCATGTACGTTTTGCAACATCTCTAGCTATGCATTTATCTCCTTAAGACCTAGAAACAACTCCTATTGCCCCAAATCAGGATGGAGTCTCATCCTTTACTAGTACATACAATGTCAGATGACAATGAATTCTATTTTCAAGATTTGTAAAGAAAAATTGAATGAGATGAGATGGCTATGTCCATTATAGCAAATTTTTTTTCATAACAAAATCATTGGAGGGCATTATCTAGAATGACAAAGGTAGTAAAAGGAGAAATTTTAGCTATAGAAATGCATAAACAATGAGTAGTGAAATCAACTATGCCATATAGAATATTAACTATTATTTCAATTACCTATTTTGAAGATAAGTAAAAATAACTGAAATGGAAAAGGGTTGTTACTAAGAGAATAAAAAGCAATTCTAATGGCGTGGGGTGGGGGTGACTGAACACTAGATGTTTGCTTTTCATTTACACGAAATCCAGCAGGGTGTGGGCAGCACCCCTGCATTCTCCTTGTACACCTTGCTTTCAGATATTATGTATATTTTTATCATATCTGTCTTGTATTTCCCCATTATAATCTTCTATAGTAGCCATTTTATTTTTTCAGTTCCCTATGATTCTAATCATTGTAAGCAGAAAGTTAAGTGGTTCTGTTGTTATTCAAAACTGCCAATTCCTTGAGACTGGCTTGTGGGTTTTGCTTTGTTTTAATTTTCATGCAGGTCATGGGACACAAAGAGAGGCCGAAAAATGGTCTTGAAAAAGAAAATCATCTTGGTCACTAAAGAATTCGCAATCTAGAAGAGACAGGCATATAAACAAATACTTGCAGCAATATAAAAAGCAGCACTAGAGAGGTGTATAAAATGATATAGGGACAAAAAGAGGGAGCGGTTCATTCTGCCTGAGACTGGGAAAGATGAAATTTGATCTTAGCTGAAGATGACCTTGTCCTCCAGAAGGATGTGGTACAGAAAGCATCCCAAGCAGAGGGATCAGCATTTGCAAAGATCTGGTGCCTTGACTGGGGAGGCCTGCTGGGAATTTGGCAAAAATAACTTGTATAAGAAAAGAAACCGTGGATTTCCCTACAACTCAACTTGAGGTGATCTAGTTGTTCGGTCCTTCCAGAAATATATCACTTTGTATGTAAATCAATTCAAAATGAGAATGCTATAAATTTTAAAAAGACTGAAAATCCTCATTTCTCTGAGGGCAGCTTCAGGATTCTCCCAGAACACAACAACATAACATCAACATCCCAGGGTGAGGAGAGGCGGGAGATAGATTTTTAACTGTCAGCATTGTGATGCAACTGTTAAAGTACGTGAAATCAGCTACATAAATATCACAGGCCTACCTACTCTATGACAGCACAAACCCCAAGCTTTTTATCAAGTTAGGAAACAAAAATAAAGAAAGACTCTGTGTGTGTTTTCCCATGGATCCCACTGCTGCCACGTCCAGGTTTTCTGTACCTCCTTTCCCCGTGCATTTTTCAAAATGCCAAATATATGTCTTCTTTCACTAAACCCTTTTCCCCTCTGGGTCTTCACTTAGTGCTGGAGTTTTACTATTTTGAAATACTAAAAATATGAAAAGAACAAATAACATATTCTGAACTGGCATTGCACAGGATGACCAATATCCCGGCAGAGCTTCTTTTTTTTTTTTTTTTTTTTTTTGTGGGTACCGGGGGTCGACCTCAGGACCTCGCGTGCCAGCAGGCGCCCGTGCCGCTGAGCGATATCACCGGCCCCTTTTTTCGTATGTGGGTTCCGGGAGTCGAACTCAGGCCCTTGTGCTTGCCAGGCAGGCACTTGTGCCACTGAGCCATCTCACCGGCCCCCCAGCAGAGCTTCTATGAGTGAGAACTGCAAGAACTTTGGTCCAGGGATTGGCAATGCTGAGCTAACCCCACTGGGGTTAAAATGTGCTGATGGGGTAAGGACCAGAGCTTCTGAATTGTGACTGTGTCCAGCCCACAGGTCTAACCTGCCTCCTCCTTCCATGATGGGCCAGGAAACAAGAGCACTAATGCCCGACTTCTTCATGAATAATACATGAGAGCCTCACGTGGTGGTGGCTCTTACGAGTAGTATCTCCAAACCACAGTGGGATCAGGTTGCTTTAGACATTTCAATTAAAGTCAAAGAATGTTCGAATGTTCATTAACTACTTCGAGCACCGCTGCAAGTCACTGCACCAGTTCTGCAGCACCTTCTGCAGAGGCTGTGAGATAAAGACAATTCAGGCTTGGCCCTCAAGGGTTTCAGGCCTAAAGAGGGAGCTGGAACAAGTACGCAGACACTCTTAAAAGGCGGAGAGCACAAATACTGAGGGAGAGGTACCAACACGCCTCTGCAGGGGCTGAGGGGAAACAAGACCACCTGGTGTTGAGAGGTGCCTGGAGGAGATGCCAGCTGAGACGGATTTGGAGAACGATTTGCCGGGAATTTGTTCATCAACTGTGTGCCCGATGCTACCATGCAACAACATGGAGCATGCAACTTAATTTTCCCAACAGTGCTACCAAACAGATGCTGCTAACCCCACTTAATGGCTGAGTGCAGTGAGGCTGTGGGAGTCTACACAGCATTTGTCCAAACCATAATGACTAGAAAGAAAGTTGAAGCCCAGATGAGTCTTTCCACATAGCACCAAATTGTCTTTTCCAGGCTAAAAATGGCCATGGTCTTCAAGAGTGAGGAAATAGCCAAATGCAAGGCGTGAAGGCAGGAAGACAACACGTATTATGGAAACAGAGCAATCTGGTTAAAGAGGAAAAAAACGGTGAGGGTTGATCAGGCTTTGAATGCAGGATAAGTTTCTACTTTCTCTGGCAATAGGGATCCATAGAAAATTAAGCAAAAATGACAGGGTTTGACCAGTGCTTTAGTAAATGGAGCTGGATGCATTATGCAGATGGTCTGAGAATTAGAAGAAACTAAAGTTTGTTTCACAGTCCAGAGCTGAGAAGGTACTTTGGTGTAGGATGAATCCGGTGTTGTCCTTCGTAGAGAACATGTCTATTCCTTAGTTGAAAACACCTGATCTGCAAGCTTAGAGACCAATCTTCTTAGAAGAGATAACCAGGCCGGTGATATAGCTCAGCGGCATAAGCGCCTGCCTGGCAAGTGTGAGGTCCTGAGTTCAACTCCCAGTACCCGCATATAAAAAAAAAAAGAAGAGAAAACCACCCAGGGAGCCACTTTAAGTGCCAATGCTGCTATGCTATTTGTGTGACCACCACCCTTTCTCCATTGGATCTTGTTCTTTTTTCCTGTGTAGGTGAGTGTGTGTACACACACACAGAGAGAGAAACAGGGATACATATGCTCTAGTTTCAGTCCCAAACCTCAAGTGTCCCAGACATCTGCCTTGCTTCAAATACCTCACTAGTTCCAACACCTGCCGGACAGCCCTCTCTCGTGCAGCAGTACACGGTCACATCACCTGCCTGTACCATGAGCTCTGGGCACCGGACTCCCCTTTCTGCCCAGCACCTCATTTCCTCTGCCCTGATGTGCAGTTATTGCCAGGGACTGTTCCACTCTGGGATGCAGGTCTGCTCACCATGGTCTGGTCCATCTCATTATCTTCTATTCTCACATTAGGCCAGAAGTAGCGAGTATGGAAGAGAAGAGGTAAGTGTCAAAAATGAATGAAGGAAACACTAAGTGGGAGTTAGAGATGGAGTGAAAAATGAAATGGAGGGGAATGAGCTAGCGATGACTCACTCATTCAGCAAACGCCACGTACCTCTCAAGGCACCAGGTTCAAGGTCAGACACCAGCTGGGTAGTGATGAGAAAACACACATGCCTTTGTTGAGCTCAGAGACCAGATGAAAAGATAGATGTAAAAATAAACAAATAAAAATTAGGAGCATCTTGGGACCTTCAAGAAATGCAGAGAAGGCGGTGGCCAGGTCTTGGGAGACAGCGTTTAGAGGGTAACAGTGGCAGTGGCTAGGCACTATGAGATAACTCAGGTAGACCAGGCAGAGTTAGATGCTAAGTATAATGAGAGAAACTAAGGTCCACTTCTGTTTCTCTTGCAACCCAAGTAGGTGTTTTCTTGTCCCTGTATCCTGCAGGCACCTCTTCCTTCACCACTCATCATCCGGGTGTAGAACTCAGCACATTTTTCCATCTCCACCCACCTTATCCTTCCTATGGCATTAGAGACCAACATGGCTTTGCATGAAAATCTTCCAAAATAATGAGGGAGTCCCCACATCCCACACGCCCATTGTCTATTCCAGGCATTAGTTTTGTCTTTTATTGTTTATTTCTTTTACTTGGCTTATTCGGGTTGTTTTATTTCTTTCTCTGTCTCTTTCCCACCTCTACTCAATTCCTGGATTCTTTCATCTTAAATTTCCCTTTGAGAATCTCAGCTTTCTCTCCTTTTTCTCCTTTCTGTTAGGTAAGGAGAGAAACTGCAACTCCTATTCCTACTTTCACATTTACATTCTGACTCTATGAGCTTCTTCTGAAAACAGAGCCCTCCCCTGGACAGGCTCCACCATCGTTAGAACACACTACAGTGAGCATCTTTTGCTACTTTAAAATTCCTAAGGGACTCACTTCCTTGTCCACCTCCATTCTACCCTCCTCATCCCTTATTTCCTTATTTCTTCCAAAAAGAATATAGGGCTCTTCACATAAAGAATTCCAGCAACAAAAATGTCTTCACCTTACTGGAGGTTACTTATGCAGGTACTCAGAACAACCACTAGTTTAAAGTTATCAAAAGGTTTTTCCTCTTATTCAAGCAGTGATAGAGACTCATCTGTAGCATGCAGAATAATGTCACTCACACACACATCCTGACACACGGAGAGACAGACAGACACACACACACATACACACTCTGAAAGAGGTTAAGTCCTAAGCCCTTAACCTGTGAATATGCTACCCTTTATGGCAAAAGCAGCTTTGCAAATACGTTTAAGATCTGGAGATGGAGAGATCATCCTGAATTTTCTGAGTGGACTCAGTACAACCACAAGAGCCCTTCTAAAGGCAAGTGAGAGGCAGGACAGTCGGAGGCAAGAGAGACACCATGGGCTGTTGCTGGTTTAGAAGATGGAAGCAGGCCACAAGCCAAAGAATGCAGGAGGCTTCTAGAAGCTTGTAAAGACAGGGAGACAATTTCTCTCTTAAAACCTGCAGTAGGAACACAGATCTGCCAACACCTTAATTTTAGTTCAGTGGGACTCATTTAAGACTTCTGACCTCTAGAACTACCAGTGTATAGTAATAAATATATGCTGTTTGAAGCTACCAACTTTGTGACTATTTGTTACAGAGATAAGACTAAGTTTTCATCTGTGAGAAGAAAATACTTCAAGGCAGCAATTTAGTTAAGCAAAGATAACATCTCCTCTGGTGTTGAATATCAGTATATGGAGGAGTCAAACTGGTGCTTATTTAGGTGACAGCTGTCCTGATGGGGTAAGGGGATGGGACAGAACAGAGAAGATAATGAAGGTGGGGCAGGTATGGGCTTTCTCACCCACCTCTGAGTGGGCCCCCAGGGAATCTGAGAGCCTGAATTCAGACAGAGGAGATGGCAATAGGCATTTCTGATTATGTGGGAAGATTCCAGGTGGATCTATAGCAGGCGACAGCAGGAAGCCAAGTATAGGGCTGGCCTGGGTGCAGGAGCCGTGTATTATGTATTAGGGGGATCAGGGTTTAAGATGCCCAGGACCCCACTAATAATTGATTTTTGTATGTTGATGTTATTGCCACTAAATTTCTTACTGGTTTTACTAAAATTTATGACTTAAGGTTAGGAAAAGACCTGTGCCCTCAGAGAAAGTATAGCACCTAGAAAAAGGTTACAAGGTGGTAACAGATGGCCCAAAGGTCAGAGGGCAGCCTTTGAGAGCAAGATGGCCAACCGAAGAGACAAGCAATGGGTAGGACCATTCCTGGCTCCTATAAATATTCTTGGGGTAAACTCAGATACTCCTGGAGGAAAAACCTCTGAAAGACCAGAATGACTGCCATCACCAGGAAGGGAATCTTGAACTATCTTGGTTGGGCATTTAAAGAAAGAGTGGTCATAGGGTGGAGAGTTGGAAACCCAGGTTATGCACGTTTTTAAAGTCAAATTTTTAGAAACAAGCATGGGCTAGAGGAATTTGTATTTGAATAATTGTATCAGTGAAATGTACTAAGCTCCTGTGTCAGATATACACTTATTCATTCATTCAGCACATTTACTGAATATTGTAAGACAATTTTAAAGCAGGAATGACAGAGGTCCCCAAGTTTTCCTTGTTTCAATGCCTGTTTCCTTTCTCCTCTTTCTCCATTTCCTCTTTTTTTCTACCTTCTTCTACCCTGAACCTCGACTAGCAGAGAAACTGCAAAAAATTTTAAAACAGCTCTTAAAAGGATGCTCTAGGGTTGCACCAATGGTTTTGAACAAGAGCACAGTTCCAAGCTCAGGTTTCAAGGCGCTTAGAGAGGAAACAGCTGCCTGAGCCAAACCACAAGGACAAGTGTCCTTCTCTTCTCTTTGCCCCATGAAACTACAATCCCGCTTTGACTCAGGGTTTACCTGATCTTGAAGTGCTTCCTCATGCACATGAGCTGAGTGAAGACTTCGACCTCTACTGAGTCACTTCAACTATTTTTCTTTGACCATGTCTTTGGTACAAGCAGTTCTGGAAGTCCTCTTTCATGAGTGTCTTTATGAGGTGTGATGATCAAAATATTGGTGAACGCTGCTGCTGAGGGCCATCCAACAGAAAGGCAGGCTCGTAAAAACATTTCAGTGGGTCCTCATCCACATTATTCACTGGATCTAGCACTGTGCAACTTCTGACTCCTCCCCAAAGGTAAAATGACCATGAAAGGGAAATGTTTTGCATCAGTTGAAGACATCGGAGGACTTTCGGAGCAGCTTTAAGAGGCCAGAAACATACACTAGAGCAAAGAGAGCCTCTTTAACAAATGGTCCTGGGAAAACTGGCCATCCACATGCAGAGGATTGAATCTAGACCCACATCTCTCACCATGTATTAAATTAAAATCAAAATAGATCAAAAATCTAAACATTAAAATAGAAACATTTAATCTGTTGGAAGATAAAATAGGTAAAACTCTTGAAGACATAAATGAAGGCAAGGACTTTCTGAACAGAATCCCAATGGCACAAGAAATAGTACCAAGAATCAACAAATAGGGCCATATAAAATTTAAAAAGAAACTTCTGCACAGCAAAGGAAACAACAAAAAGAGTAAAGAGACAACCTACAGAATGGGAAAAATATTTGGCAACTATTCTTGAGACAGAGGACTAATGCCTAGAATACATAAAGAACTCAAAAAAAAAAAAAATTAGACCCCTGAAATAAAAGACCCATAAAAAAATGGTCAAGTGAAATAGACACTTCTCAGAAGAAGTATAAATGGCCAATAAATGCATGGCACCTGGAGAAGAAATACATGAAAAAATGTTCAACATCACTGGCCATTAGAGAAATGCAAATTAAAACAACACAGATTCTATCTCACCCCAGAAAGAATGGCATCATCAAGAAATCAAATAATAACACATGCTGGCAAGGCTATAGGGAAAAAGGAACCCTTCTCCACTGTTGGTGGAAATGTGAACTAGTCCAACTACTATGAAAATCAGTATGGAAATTCCTCAAAAACTAAAATTAGAAATTCCACTTGACCCAGCTATTCTCCTTCTAGGTATCTTCCCAAAATATTTAAGGACATAATATCACAGTGATCCATGCACACCCATTTTTATAGCAGCACAATTCATAATAGAAAATCTTGGAAGCAGCCTATTAACAAATGAATGGATAAAGAAAATGTGGTATTTTAACACAATGAAGTACTACTCTTTCATAAAAAAAGATCAATTTAAATCATTTGTAGGAAAATGAATGCACCTTGAGAGCATAATGTTGTATGAAATAAATCAGACACACTAGCTTAAATTGCATGGTTTCTCTTATATGAGGAACCCAAAATATAAGTGAAGAGCAAAATAATAGTTAATAGGACGTAGGGAGATAGATCTGAGAATTGAGATGTTTTATGTACATGTACCAACTCCCCATGAGGAACATAATCATTATGTACTGCACACATGTACTAATAAAAAATTAAAACTGAATAAAAAGAAAGTGACAAGAACAACAGGATAGTGTGCTTGAAGGGAGGGGCAGTATTTTCAGGGGGATTAATGATGTATTAATTTCAAGGAGATTAATTATCTTTTACTGTGATAACTTCTTTTGTAACTTAAACAGTCACATACTCATCAAACACATCTCATATGTTGGGCATTTCATTAGGGGTTTCACATATACTATCTTGCCTAACCTTTACAAATAACCCTAAAATAGAAATATTGGGCCGGTGAGATGGCTCAGTGGCGTAAGCGCCTGCCTTGCAAGCGTGAGGGCCCGAGTTCAGCTCCCAGATCCCACATACGAAAAAGGGGCCGGTGATATCGCTCAGCGGCACGGATGCCTGTTGGCGCGCAAGGTCCTGAGGTCGACCCCCCGGTACCCACAAAAAAATAAAATAAAATAAATATTACTATCATTTTAGAGATGTCCATATTGAGAGTGAGGTAGATTGGATAACCTGCCCGAAGTCAAACAGTCTGTTTAAATCCTGATCTACCTGACTCCAGGCATAGGTACAGACCAAGATGTGGAAGCCAGGAAGCTGAGGGAAGGAAGAAGTGACCACCCCAGCATACCCAGCCCTCCTCTGTACTACCTGCTTCTTATTTACCTTGCATCTTATTTACTCCTAAAAGCCAGTGAAATGTCCACTGTGACCTCCCATTCACAAAGGAAGACATGGAAATGCTAGAGGGTGAGTGACTTGTCTAAGTTCATAAAACCATATGTTTCAATGCTCCTCAGCTTGGGGACAGCTCCCCTTCTACTCTCAAACTCAAGAATTCTCAAAGGAAATTCTCTCTAAATCTTACATGTTGCCACATTCCAAGCTACTGCCTTTCATCCACTATAGGGAAATAAGTTTGTACTTCCCATTTTCACTTCCTCAGCTCCTAGTCACTCATTTAAGCCTGGCTTCTGCCCCCAGCACACCTCTAAAATTGCACTAAGCTCACCACAGACTCTTTAATGGTCAGATCCAATGGTCACTTCTCATCCTCCATCCATCCTGTGGTTTACATGGATTTGATAGTTTCTGTGTATATAAAAGAGATGGAAGTAGAGCTACTGTAGTGTAGCAGAGAAAGGGCCTGGCTCAGGGTCTCTGCCTCCCTTCTCTGTCCTCCTCTGTCCTCCTCTGTCCTCCTCTGTCCTTCTCTGTCCTTTTCTCTGTCCTCCTCCCTGCTCAGGGAACTCTGGAGTTCTGAGAGCTGAGAGAAGGGATTGAACTGGACTTATGTTAGTCCAGGTTTTCCAGAGAAATGGACCGTGTACATGAATGACACGGAGAAAGGAGAGACTTTAATGAATTGGCTCATGTAATTGTGTAGAGGCTTGGCAAGTCCAAAATCTGCAGGGTAAGCTGGAAGGCCGGGTAATTGGGAAAAGTTGCAGTTTAAGTTTGAAGGTGATTTGAAGGCAGACTCTCTTCTACTGTAGAAAGTCAGTCTTTTCCTTAGGCCTTCAATTGCTTGAGGCGTACCTGCATCCTAAAGAGTAATTTGCTTTACTCTAAGTCTACCGATTTAAATGCTAATCTCATCTAAAAAATTACCCTCACAGAAACATCTACAACAATGTTTGATCAAATAACTGGGTACTCTAGCCACATAAAGTTAACCATCACACAATTCTAAAGATAAAGAGCCTAGGATTTGACAATAGTCTGACAGAGGTTAGATACTTGATGTCCCCCAATCAACCACCATAACTCTGAGGATGGGTAATGGAAGCTGATAGTTGGAGTAAACCAGGGTTGAGCTCTGGCTAGAAGGGAAGGTGGGCGGTTCCAGGCATTTGACTGACACATAGAGGTAAGAGCGACCTAAGGGCTGATGCCACCATGAACTAGGTACCAGGAATGTGAGGAAGATAAGCTTATAGGCAGAATAAATAAAGCTCATTAGGATTCATTTTCAACCTCAAACTCTTAAAAAGAAATGCCAACACATGACAGTAACTTGCATCCCCTAAGGGCTGAGAACTATTTGAGGACAGGGACCAAATCATAGCTTTTTCTGTGTCCCCACCAAATCCTGCCCTGAGATAGATGCGTAGGGGAAGCATCATCAACATTTGGTGTGTGACACAAAATTGAAATCTACCCACACATTGTGTGCATTTCTCCTTCCTCGGTGAAGTCACATTCAGTTCTGAGCCCACAGCTCTCCACAGGTCCAGGGTGCTGCCACTGCTGGTGTCTCCATGCTTAGATTAGCCACTTTCAGTCGGTTGCCATGGATACCTCAAAGATAAGCAAGGTACCTAGGTGGAGTGAAATTCAACTTCAAAAAATCTTACGCCACCACAGAAAAGTTTGCTTATTTGTCGGAGAGTTGTTAAAACATTCAAGTTTTTCACAGCAGATAGGCTGTTCCACTGTCAGCAGAATGATTTAAGAAGGGAACTTGTGCTTAGGCTGGAGATTCAGAAAAGACAACACTATGGTCTGTGCTTTTTTCTTTTACAGATCTCGACACCTGTCAACTTAGCTCACACAAATTCAGAGTGAGGCACTTTCTCCCCATTTTGCAAATTTTAGGACAGTGCTATCTATTTCCTGTCAAATTAGTTCAATTCTCTTTTTATTAGCCTTTTGTTATGTAGATCTATGGATAATTTTAACTCTATTGTCCTTGTCTTTATTAAACCCGATACCCTCTACTGGATTAAATTGGGTCATAAAAACTGTATCACATTATTTTATGTAGCATAAATATAATGCATGGTGTTCAGTGTACTGTCAAGTTCTGGTGGAAATGAATAGCCTGCTTTCATTGCCTGCCTACAGTGCTGACTCTCCCCGCTATTCCACTGTGGCCGACAGCAGACTATTTCCAAGGTACACCATGGCTGCTTTTTCCCAAGAATCACCTAGAGAGACAATCAGCTATTTTATTCCAAACTAATGGTATCATCTTTCCACTGGAACAAAGCAAAAGAAGAAAAAATAAATAAAAGGAAAATAAAACAAGCCCACTGTACTCCACCTCTTTGATCATGACTCAAATTCCCTTGTGGAATTTTTCTTAGGTGGTGAGAAATAGAATATTTTAAATTTTGAGATACTACATAGTTGGTAAATGACCCAGCCAACGGGACCTACTTTCAACCTACAGTGTCCTGTGATGCCTCCTGTGACTAGGGCCAGTCACGCTGAGATAGCACCTCCAGAGGAAAAGGTGAGAAAGGCAATACCTTAGTTAAAATTTTCTTGTTACTGGGACAAAATACCTGGTACCCATGAGTTAAAGGAAGAGAGATTTATTTTGGCTCATGTTTTAGAAGTTTCAGTCCTTGCATGGTCTGGCTTCAGGCAGCAGCTGCATGGTGGAAGGGACTGGGGAAGAAAAGCTGCTCACCTCATGGCAGACAGGAAGTAGAGAGAGTGAAGGGAGGAGCCAGGAAGGGGTATACCTTTATAGGTCAGCTTTCATCGACAAGCATCTTCTGACCAGACCCCACCTCCTAACAGCAAGTCAGGTATAAACACCCATAATCCAGTCACCTTTCAAAAGTAGCACCTACAGGAGCATGAGGCTTTGGGGGGATATCTAGATATAAACCACAACAGGCAGAAACTGTGAAATAGATGCAATCCGGAAGGCTCTCTCTGGAAGGCAAGAGATTTCCAGTAGTCAGCCATGCTGGAGCCTTTGGGCTAAAGGGAAGCTTCCTGAGGGAGAGAAGCACCCCCATGTTTATCCCTAAGCTGGAGATAGTGGGAAGAAAGGGCAGCTATAGTGCACTCCACTCCCTGAATTAAAAAATATTGATGGTTCCCCGGCCTTTCCTTAGCTAGCTCATGAGGGGACCAGGGACTTTAGACCTGAGACCAGGACTGTACAGACTCTGCAGGCCTCTTATTCATCACCTTCTCTTTATGTCCCTACAAAGACCTGCAGCAAAACCCTTAAAACATAAAACATATTGAGTGCTTATCTTTGAGAGCAAGGAGGAAACAGGAAATTGAGAAAACGGCAGCCCACAGAGCATCCAAGACTGGGAGGAGTAGACAGTGTGGAGGAGATGATGGAAGCTCCATAGGAAAGAAAGGTATGTCAGGTGACCAGCATCTGTGACAGGAAGAGGAAAAGAAGAGAGTGGGGATCTGGCCAAACCTGAAAAATCACATGAGGGCAGAGCAGCAGAAACTCTGTGCTTAGAGCTCCTGACATCGCTAACCAATAGGTAGGAACTAATTAGAGTAGGGAAGCCATCAAGGGCCAGACAGTCCCAGATTCAAATCTCTGATATTGCTGGCTATGGAACGTGGGCCACTGTCTTCATCTCCTGATGCCTAAAATGGACAAGACAGTAACTCCAGCCTCTTAATGTTGTGGAGATTCTTTCTCCATTTTTCTCTCTGCATTGATATAAAAATTCCTCAGAAATTTTTGGTTCCTAAAAAATGTTCAAAACATCACACACAGATTTGGACTCCCTAGATATGGAGAATCTGCTTGGTCCTATCTCTTCCTTGAATGAACTATTCCAAGAGTAATAGCAATGTCCTATCCCGCTGGAACCCTGAACAGGGAGGGTCCTTAGTTCGTACTTTTAATTTCACAATTATCCCATTTCATTAAGGGGAACAAACTGTGCCTCCATTTGTCTTTAGATGAAGTGACATCTGGATTCTGAGGTCATAGGATGTTCCCAGACATTTCCCCGTCAGACACAGAAGGGACAGCTATAGATGGTTATGAGGAAGGCAGGCAGCTCCCAGGCCAAGGGCTCCTCATGGGCAGCACTCTGGAAAAGTGCACAGACGCAGCAGTATGGGAACACAGGCTCCTGCACAAATGAGGTAGCAATTTGAAGCTATTGTCTTGGACCAGAACAGTGGGTACATGTGTGTAATAGGCATGTGTGCAATAAGCATGGAACATGCCTGTTCCCCTCCAATACATTAGCTTAGTTCCAACCTCCCTTCTCCCACCTGGACTTAAACAACTATCTCTTGTAAAGAAATGAAAGTAAAATGCAGAACCTGCCAGGTTTGAGAAGAGGACAGGGAGACGCAGGTAAGTAGAAGTTGCTGGCCAAAGAGTCCCTGACCAAAGTCTTCTATCTCCCACCTGGGACACTCTCCCTTGCTTTTTCTGCTACTCCCACCATTACGATCCCCAAAAGACACGGGGCCACAGAGACAGCTCTCATTTTATCATTCTGGCACAACTGTGGGCTTAAATCCACAATTTAGCTCAGCTGTGAAAAATGGATTTCAAATGAAAGTCATTAAATTCAGAGAGGGAAGAGTAAAGAAATAACTCCCCAAAGTGCAAATAACATAGAAAGTGTGATTTTCAGTTTTTGATGCTACAAAAAATGACCTACAGGAATAGAGACAGCAAAGTTTCCTGAGTTCATGTTTGCAGAGGGGCAGCAGCATACGCTAGGCCCCAGATTGCTGGCAGGCCGCCCCAGTGGCAGCCATGTTGCTTTCCCACCCAGCTCCCAGACTGGCTTCCTCAGCAAGTACCATTTTGTTTTCATTTGTATAAACTGAGTTCATGGTATAGCCTATGTTCTTTCCAGGTGGGACCAAAAGAAGCTAAGTGTTTGTTTTCTTACTGAGCTCACGTGAACCATTCCCTCAATCCTACTTCTCTATCAGAGGGACATATCTATCTCTTCTCAAGTTTACTGAAGAGTTTATCCCTAAACGGATATCACAAGGGGAAAGAAAGAAATTCCAGGATTGTGGAGAGGCCAGTTGTGGTTCAAATCATCAAATGAAGTGTCCCATATGGACAATAGACTCTATCACATCTCTAATAGCTATTCTCCTCGTCTGATATTTATGCCAGACTGAACCATGCTTAGTCCTTTTGGAAATGAGGTGAGCCCTGGTAAGAATTGGTGGAACAGGGAAGTAATTGTTCACGAAGTTCAAGAAGTTATGGGAGTGGTGCTTTAGTTTGGATTGCTATAACAAAGTACTGTAGACTAGGTGGCTTACAAACAACAGAAAGTTACTACTCACAGTTTTGGAGAATGGAAGTCAAAGATCAGCATGTCAGTGGGCATAGTCAGCTTGTGGCGAGGACCCTCTTTCAGGTTACAGGCTGTGTACATCTCCTTTACCTCATGGTGGGAAAGAAATGAGAGCACTCCCTGGGGTTCCTTTTTTAAGGGAATTATTTCAGATCCACCCTCACAACCTAATTATTTCCCCAAAGCCCCACTTCCTAATATTATCACAGTGGGAATTAAGATTTTAACATATGAATTTTAGGGGAACACAAACATTTAGTACATTGCAGTAAGCTTGTTTGTACAATTTTCTCCTTGGCCAATTCAACCATTTCTTTATGATGTTTTCCCTAACCTTTTTCCTGTGGTAGTCTTCAAAGGTATTGATCATAAATTCCTCCCCTCCACATTCATCAAGGGACCCCAATCATCAAGAAGTGAAATCCATGTCTCCTTTCCTTGAATCTAATCTTGACTTGATACCTGCTTTGATAATAATATTATATGGTGAAAGTGACATTCTGGAAATTCCAAACCCAGGCCCTAAAAGAATTAATAGGGGCCGGTGAGATAGCTCAGTGGCACGAGCGCCTGCCTGGCAAGTGCATGGTCCTGCGTTCAACTCCCGGCACCCACATACGAAAAAAGGGCCAGTGATATTGCTCAGCGGCATGGGCGCCTGCTGGCACGTGAGGTCCTGAGTTCGACCCCCGGTACCCACAAAAAAAAAATTAATTGCTTTTGTATCCTCCCTCTTAGGAGCCATATACCTGTGAGTCTGACTACCCTGAGAAAGCTGCATTATGAGGAAGCCCAAGCAAGCCAGGTGGAGATGACATGTTGAGACTGAGAGATGCCTGGCTGGCACCCAGAGCTTCCAATTACTGCAGATGAATCAACCAGCATGAAAGCAAAGAAACCATCTTGCCTTTTCTGCTCCAGTAGACAACACATAAAGCAGGAGGATCTCCAGATTAAGCCAAACTCAGGCTACAGAACCATAAAATTATTGTTGTTTTAAGCCATTAAGTTTTGGGGTGTCTTGTTACTTAGCAACAGACAACTGAAGCACCACCCAGCTGATGCCATCTTAAATCATCCCCTCTTCGGTGCTATTTAGGTATTTTTGTACATACTTTTGTAATTGTTGGTTTACTTATTAGTTTATCTTCTTTCCAAGTCCTTAAAAGTAAGAACAGTTCTTAAGTATCTCTGACTCCCCAAAATATCAGGTGCTAATTAATTGTTGGGTAGTTGGCTGGCTAGATAGATGGATGAATGCAAGATGGTAAATACTGGAGACTTTTGCCCACAAGGGGCCAAAAGGAACTGTGTCACTTGAGAGAAGAGCACCTTCCCACAACCTTTTTCCACTGATGTTTGAAGGAAAATGAAACAATTTAACACAGACAAAGATTTTGGAACCAAAGTACCACATCTCATCTGTGATGAAGAATGTGTAATCAGAAGCTGAACATGGTTGCACACACCCATAATCCCAGAACTCTGGGAGGCTGAGGCAGGAAGATCACTAGTTTGAGCTCAGTCTGGGCAACTTAGTAACTTAGCAAGACCTTGTCTCAAAATTAAAATTTTTTTAAAAGGGCTGGGAGTGGAGCTCAGTGCAAAGGCCTTAGGTTCAATCCCAGTACCGCCAAAACAAAAGTCTCAATTGTGGATCACAACGGGACAGTGGATGATAGGGACCCAGATAGCTAAAGTATCTGGGGAACGCACTGCAAAGAAAAACATAAGGATAACTACAAAAGAGAGAACTTTTCTGGGCATAGCAGGCTTAGGCAAACATTTTTGAAAGAACCTTCTAAGAAAGGAAATCATCTTCTTCATCATAAAGAAACAGATCAAAGGAAAAAATGAAAGCTTTTTACCAATTAAATAGACATGGTCTAGGTTCAGATTTTAGAGAACTCAGTAGGTTGCTGGAAAGGTCAAATTGAAATACCCCAATGAGGTGAACTCATGATTAAATTTATGAAAACAGTTGTACAATTTTTTTGAAGTAATAAGACTCAAAGTGCTTAGCAAGCATTGTAGATGGGGTGAGGCACACACCATCTGTACACAGAAATTGTCACCAAATGCTTTCACACATCCTAGTGTTTACATGTGCCATGAGGTCAAAGGCAGAGAGATGGTAGGGGCTAGAGAATTTTAAAAATAAATCTTCGCAAATTACTTTGAAAACTAAAGCAACCGATGAATACTAATAACCACTTGTTAGGATTATCACAGATTCTTCAAAAACTCAAAGCTTTATGTTGCAAGTATTAGTTTATAATTGCCACACTTAGGTAAAGAAGCATCATGTCATCTTTTTTTCTTAAAATAGTCTTAAAATTATATTAAAAGTCTCTCCACTAGCCAGTTCCCCTGCCCTCTTTTCCCCAGGGTATTATGAAGTTCCATGAATTGTATTCTTGATTGAAAATACAATTTTGAAGTATAAATTTTGAAGTATAAGAAAGTCAATAGAGGCCCGGTGAGATAGCTCAGCAGCATAAGCACCTGGCTGGCAAGTGCGAGGTCCTGAGTTCGGTTCCTGGTACCCACATAAAAAAAAAAAAAGGAAAGTCAATAGATCAGGAGACAGTGGCCATTGAAAAGATGGCTTGTTACCGTTCCCCAGAGGAGGGGGCCCACTGCACCTTGGGTGTGCCTTTATTAGTAGCTGGTCCTGGGGTGACAAGGGCAGGTAGATGTGTACAGGCTCATGGTGTGAGAATTCAGTAAAGGAGGTGGTGGTGCTGTGAGCCCTGGATCCGCTGGTTTGCATTTCAAAATCTCTCACAGGGGAGCTATTGACTCTCTCCAGGAACTGACTACCAATGGCAAGGGCAGTATCTCCAGAGTCCACACTGTGAGAGTCTCAGAATAGAAAGAATAAAAGACATAGTTAATATAGTGCCAGGGCTGGGCCCGGGGTCTCTGTGGAGGCTGGGAGCCCCTGTGTAGAATGTCTAGTCTCCCTAAGAGTTGTCTTTTCCTCGTGCTTCTTTGAGAGTCTATCACTTCCCAGGAAATCACCCTCTTCCCAGCTTTGAAGACATTCATCCTTTCCTGTATCAGACACTTCATCTTAAACCCTTTGCACAAACTAGGACACCTTCCTCTACAAGTATTTTTTAAAATTTTCAAATTGACTTTCAAAATAAAGACAATTGTTGGCTCACTGTTAGGAAAGGCTTCAGGCATAGTTATATAAAAATTCTAGTCCCATGTGTGATAGTTAAAAAATATTTCTATGAATTCTTTGATACTTGTCTTTTTAAAAGATGCAGTTTGATTCCACTTACCATGAATATAGACTGGACTTAGGGACTCACTTCCAATGAATAAAATGTGTTACTTTTGGAACCAGACCACGAAATGTCCTTACTCCTCTCTCTTGGATCATTTACTCTAGGGAAAACCATCTACCATGATATGAAGACCCTTAGGCACAGCCCCATGGAGAAGAACTGAGGCCTCCCACAGCCTTCACAGACCCACCATCTATGTGATTTGCCACCTTAAAACAAGGTCTTCCAGCCCTAGACAAGCCTTCTGGTGGTGGTAGCCCATTCTGACATTTTCTTTTTTGAGATAGGGTCTCACTGTGTAGTCTGGACTGGGCTTGAACTTACTATGTAGCCCAGGATGGCTTCAGACTCAAGGCAATCCCCCTGCCTCAGCCTCCTGAGTGCTGGGATTACAGGCAACTTACATCTTGATTACAATATCTCAGAGAGTCTGAGTCAGAACCATCTAAGTAAGTCACTCCCAAATTCCCCATCCAATGTGAAATTTTAATTGCCTGCTGTTTAAAACCACTTAACTTGAGGGTAATTTGTACAAAGCAATAGATAATCCATATGCCCCATTTCTGCTATTTTTTTATTCTCTTATGTCCTCTTCCACATGACAACTTAGCCCTATCCATTCCAGGTCTAAGAAACATACTCCCCATTGCCCAAGATGATGAAGTGCACAGATCTCTCAGAATCCCCAGCAAATGTAAGCTTTTGGTATACTGGCCACCTCTGAGTTAATCTCCGAGGTTGAGGGAATGCACTACGCTGACTGGTAAAATCCTGAACTGTAACAAGGAGAGTGAAACAAACCATTGGACTGGTACACACACCTTCCAGGGAGAGCCTTTCCAAAGATTCTTGGCTTTTGAAGACAAAAGCCTGAGTGAGGGTTGATGTCAAGCAATGGATGTTTTCCAGTGCCAAAGAACCCTCCTCCCCCATGGAAACAAAAAGAAATGAAAGGCCAACTTCCCTTTTCATCCTGAAGATGGGGATATAGAGGGAAACTATAATGACAAAAATACCAAACATTGTCTCAATAAATTAATTTGCAATGCAGGTTAGTGGGTTTCTGATGGCTCCCCAATCTATATCTCTATCCCAGAACCCCTCTCAAACTCGAGTCAAATACACAACTACCTCTTGACGTTTGTACTGTAATGTCTAATCAACATTTCACACTAACCATATCCAGTCGGAGATTCTGATTTTCATTCATCCACATGCTCATGCTCCACATCCAATCCAACAAGAATCATGCCAGTCCTGGCTCTAGAATTTATCTAGAATCCCACCATGTGGGATTATCTAGAATCCCATTATCTGGAATCCCAGTCCTCACCTCCTCTGGCCCCTTTCCTCACTCTCTTCTAGATGTACTGTTTCCTTTACGCTCAAACATGCTAGGGACCTTCCCACCCTGTGACATTTGCACTAGCTGTTCCCTGTGCCCGTGAGGGTCTTCTGGCCACCCACTTGCACAATTTCTTTATTTTCTTCGAGGCTTCGTTCAAATCTTAGTTTCGAGGCCCACCTGCACTGCTCTGCGTAGCCCTAGGACTTGCATAGCTCCATTCTGCCCATCACCTGACCTCCCAATTTCCTCCTACCTTACTATCATTTTTTATAGCATTTATCATATTCATAAAATATACCTATTAATTGTGTTTATTGTTTGCCACCGTCCCCTGCACCAAGTAAGTTCCATGACAGCATGGTTCTTTGCCCATCTTATTCACTGCTCTGTCCCAAGCACCTGTGTCCCAAGTAGGTACATCGTTGAGTGAATGGCTGGCCGACCCTCACACCATCAGGATGCATGCGTCTCCTTTTGCCTCGGTTTGCTGAGAGGTTCAGTAACTTAATGGAAATCATAAAAGAGGACAAGGAGCTGGGATTAAAGCCAAGCCCACTTCCTGGAGACTCCTCCTGCAGAAGATCTTATAGAACCTCTATAATTAGAGATTAATTATGGGATGTAAACCTCCTTGCCCCCAAATTCAGATGACAGGGACTGAGTAGAGGAATCAAGACCCTTACAGTCATACTATAGTCTGATGGACCAATGTCTAAAAATGACGGGTGACCAAGGTCTCCTCCACTGGGGCTGGGGGTTCAGGGGTAACTGTCTGCCCCTGCCTTTCTTTGAATGCTTAGGTCCTTTGAACTGAGGAGGTGGCTGCAGAGCTGTTAGGAAGGGGTCAGGCAGGGAGCACACGGGCTCCCTCTCCCCAACCCACCACTCCAGGAATCCTTAGGCGAAGCTACTAGAGTCTGGTCAGCAAATGTTCTCCCTGCACACCCCTTTTGCTCAGCCATAACTTGGAATATAATTATGGAGGTTTTTTTTAATCAGAGCAGATTTCATTAAGTTAAAGAAAATGTAAAAATTATGAAGATGGCTTGAGGCTAGAAATGCTATCAGGGAAATGAGACTCTTAACTTATGTGGTTTGACATCTGGGAAATACATTTAGTAATCACTTTTATCTTGAAATATGTAATGGTGTCCTAAGACCATTTCTTCTAATTGTTTCCACCTTCACCTAGGCCTGTTGGATCTGTGCACACCCTCTCCCAAAGAAACTGCTGAATCTGTGCATATTTTTTTTGAAATATGTGTTTAATGTTTCTGAACTTGCTCCCTCACTGTGTAATCAATGGACAAAAAAAATTTTGTGTTTTATCAGCAGAAGCCCAGAAATTTGTGTCACTCTGAGAAGTACCAGAGTGACTTTCCCTATTTGGGGAAAGACTGGTGAATATTGCATTTGATAGCAATAAAAAGTACCCATGGTCAGCCCCCTCCCCCCACACACACTTATCCCTTCTGGAACTACCCAACACTGGGTTTGCCCACTGGGAGGAACCAACCCATACACTTCATCACTGCAGGTGGCCTTGTACGTGAAGGCTGATGGAAATGGGGGCCCTACACAAATTGATCCAAGATAAGTGAAGTTTACTTCACTCAAGTCTTGCATGTATCTAAAAAATAACAGCCACTGGATTTCCAGTATTATAATTCATAGGCAATTAGATGGCCCAGCCAGGAACTTCCAGTGTACTCTAATAAGTCCCATAGGAAGCATTTGACTCACTTTGGGAATTTACAGCATGGCTCCTAGGTTCTTTCTCCCTCTAGCCAATAAAGCCTTGGAAAAGTAGAACCTTCTCTGGTTATTTACCAATATAAGCCTTGAACATTACACATAGTAGGTATTGTATAATTTATGTAACACTTGTTGAAGTAGGGAAAAGAATAGATGAGTTAATTAATAATGTAATAGAAGAGCATTTGTAAATAATGCATATAGAAAAAAATTGATTAGTAAGACCGAATCAGTATTGAATCAGCTATTTCCAAAAGCAAGGCTCTGAATTCTGGTCATCAGAGAGCTATCCTATGTCATTTAATTGGTAGCCACTGATCTTATTAAACTAATTATGAAATCTTGGCTTAAATGCTGCTAAAGAAGCTATGGGGATTTCAGTTCAAGAACATTCTGCTCTTTGAAAAGGACCGAAATGGAACGGGCTGCCTCCGGGGTGGTAAATCCTGCCACTCTGAAGTGGAATACCATGTTCTGAAGGGTCTCATGCATTAGGTAGGGAATTACACTAAAAATGCTTTCAGGCCCTTTAATCTGTCACTTCATGAGTGTGGCCTAAAGGGGCCTACACTTTAACTGGGAATCAGAAAATGGATTCTTCTAGAAGCTGATGTAGGGCTGTGCACGAGAGCAAGTCTAGGACAGAAGTCCAGAGGCATTCTGGACGGCACTTCCAGGGCTGTTGGCCACCTCCCAGGGAGTTGCTCCCGGCTGCCATTGCCAGAAGAGACCTAGGGAATGGTGGATGATCCCACAGGCAATGAATGAAGGCAAATGAAATGACTAATTCTCTTTTATTAGTAATATTTCATTCTCAGAACTCCACTTGGCCCGATATTGGTGTGAATTGTGGTATTAAAGTAAATAACTGGGAGATTATTGGGCAGAGATGGCTCCAGGGAGTTGGGGTCCTGTTTAAGCAAATCAAAATCCAATTCAGTGTAACCCATAAAAGGAAACAACCTTCGTCATCTGAAACTGCCAGCATCTAAGTAGGGCCTTCTCACCAGATTCTACCCAAGTAAAGCGAATGTCTAAATGTAGCCAACCAAGTGATTTCTTCACTTCTGTTACTGGACAGTAGGGTCCACAGTGGGGCTTCTTTCCAGGTTCTTGTGTCCTGAACAAAGAATTGGACAAGACACACAGAAAAAGCAGTGAAGATATACGTTTAGGGAAGGCAGAAAAGAGGTACACTCTGCAGGGTAAGAGTATGCCAGGGAACAGGCTCACTGTGGCCCTGAAAATAAGGAAAAGGGGTCTTTTGTATCCAAAGTTCCTGATTTGGCTTCCCTCTCATGCAAATAAGGCACTGGGACATTTGTCTTATCAAAAACTCACTCGGTGTCGGGTTAGATTTAAACTGTCCTATTGAAGGATACACTTGGCTTCCCGCCAGATGTAAACGAATTGAAAGAGAGCAACTTCTGATTGGTCCTGCAAACAGTGCCAGATTCAAAGGAAGGATTGAAAATAGCACTTTTCTGATCGGTCCACAGTATTCAGCCCCAAGCAGGCCATCATTTTGGATCCTGTGCTCTGCATATATCCTCTCTTTTAGGAAACATCTAGCTCAACCTGTTAGCCATGGACTTTTATGATTTTGACACATTCTGCCCAGTTAGTCGTCGGGTTTGCTCCTGCCCTAATCTACCTCACTTCCGCATTCGGCCTATGAAAGCTCACTGCTTGTGCTGCTGGGCAGAGCTCTGAGTTCTCAGCGCTGCCCAAGTCATGAATATTTCTTTCCTTCAATATACTCTTTTAAATTAAATTTATGTTAAGTTATGAGCAGAGAAAATACCTATTACACTTATCCCCCTTCCCCAATGTTAGCTCTCACTTCAAACTGATGTTGAAAACTCATCTTCCTTTCTCTTTTACCCTCTCCCTGACCAAAAAAGTTGCTTTTTTGTCTCTGCCTTTCCTTCCTTTTCCTTTCTATATCCACCTGCCTTATGTTCTATGCAGTCTGGATCTTTACATTATTGGACCTAGAAATGTGCAATTTTAGGAATTCCCTTTATTCTTGGAATGAAGCAGGAATTTGCCCTTAGGAAAGACTCTACTTTTTAAGCTTGATATTCTTAATAATTTTAATATAGATTCTTTAGATTGCCATGTTAAGTATTCAGTTTAGTAAAGATCATTTATTCATTCGTTGAAGAAATATTTAAGTGTCTGTGTGTCAGATTCGATGTTCAAGTTGGTAGGACTTTTGAGGCAGCTAAGGCAGTCTTACCAGGGGAGTTTGTACACCAGTGCTGGCAACTTTCACACTTGTACACACTTTGCCCACTCACACTCTCCGCACCGCCACCTTCAGAGTCAAATCAGAGCCCCACAGGCTCAGTGGACAACCGACCCCCCGCCTCTCCAGAGGGAGTCCTAATGAAGTATCAAAGGTCAGGATCCTTCTTCACAAGATCCTTACCCTTCCTTCTCCTTCAACACCCACAGCTTCACCCCAACTACCTTTCCTGGGACACCAGAACTAAGTGGAGCATGCCTTTCCTCTCCATTTTTAGCAGGCGTTGCAAAACACTAGGCCCCTCTGTTCATTCATCATCCCCTAAATCTAACCCCCAGGCTGTTCTGTACATTCTGAGTCCATCTCATAATGCTTATTAAGCCTTTCATAATGTCTAAAGTCACCTACTGTCGGGAATTCAGGGTCAGAATAGGCAATACCTATCCCCTCAACTCTGGAGCCTTAAAAGCCCCCTCCACCTCTGGCCGCAAGCGAACCTGGCTCTTCCCTGAGGGTGCTGCTTTCCCTGCAGCCTCTCTCAGGGCAGCTGTGCTATTGCCCACCTTCCTTCTGCTTCTGAAGCTCACAGTGGCTATGTCCTTCCTGTTCCTCAATCTTGCTTCCCAGCCATTATCCTTTCACCACCCCTAAAATCTATTGAGGCAAAAAATAGTATGGGAGACATCCTGGCCTTGGGCTCACAACAGATAGGATGCCTCTTCAAATCCAAAAGAGCACCCTGCTCCCACCACATTTCCTTAACATCCTGACATGAGCCTCAAAACATACTCCTCCTGTTATCACACTTCCTTGACCTCTGGCATGAGTCCAAAGAGCACGAGCTCTAACTGCCTCAGAGTAACCAATGGTAACCCCAGAGCCATTATTATACCACTAGCATTTTGGCTTTGACATATCCCTAATTCTGTCTAGGCCCATTTAAAGTCAAAAACACCCCCTCCTGATGTGAGAGTGGAGAATTTCAATTCACTGGACAGAGTGTCCTTAGGTGTCACCTCACACCACCCTAAGACCTGGGAAAGGTCCCAATAAACACCTCAAAGCCTAAAGCAGATGGGGTCACTTTGAGTCAAACTCACTCTTGAGTTCTCTCATCAGCCTGCTCACCTTCTGTGGAGTGTGCCTGCCTTTAATAAATCGCTCCCTCTCTTACTATTTCTGTATGTCCAGCTCAATTCTTCATTCAGGATACAAAGAGCCTGCCTGGTAGCATCTGTGGCTTTCAAATCTTTTTTTTTTTTAATCAACTACTATCTGTCATTATGGCCCCATATACTGAAACCTGGGTGACTTTCCTTTGTTTCTTCAATAACTGGGGTCCTCTCACGTCCCTCTCTCCCACTCTCCTCCACAGTCCTCAGTTAATTTAATATCCACAGAAAAAAGCCACACAGCCATAAGGATGGCAGGAAGGTTTGAATTTTGTGAGCTTGGAGCTTATGTCTTTAAGGGCCTTCTTTAAAAAATAATAATGCAAAATTATAAATGCACAATTGCTAGGACCTCCCCAGTCAGCCTAGTGAATGGATCCACACAAGCAAGTGTGGAGCCTGGAGCTGCAGTTTCATTTGCTACATAAGTTGCTGACCAGTCTCTCACCTCGAGTGGACTTTTAATGCTGCCCATCAATTATACTCTAGCTCCACTACCAGTTTCCTAAATGGCTATTTCAGAGAGAAAAATAGAAGCAATAAAAAGGAACTTCCAGGAGCTCCCATAACCCCTGCACCTGTGCCGTGTGCTTTGCCTCTCCTCATTACTACTGATGAACCGTGTGCACTCGAGCAAAGGCCAGGCCTTCCACTGGTGCCCTTCTCCCCTACTCAAGAACACCCCTCTGGTAAGCTTCCATCTCCATTCCCTCTCTCTTTTTCTCTGTTTCTCTGTTTCTCTGTTTCTCTGCCCCTCTCTCTCTCACCGTAGCATGTTCTCTAGTGGATCCTTCCCATTAACACACAAACGTGTTGAAATGTCACTCATCCTCAACATTGAAGAAAGCTTTCCTGACTTCACCTCCCCTGGGCTAATGCCCTACTTATCTCCATTTTACAGCAAAACTCCTCAAAAGAGCTGTCTGCTCAGTGCCTCCCTTGTACCCAGTCTGGCTATGTTTTTCCCTCCATCGCCCCATCAGAACTCCCTGTTAGGCCTCTAAGGACCTCCCTGTTGATAACGCACCCAGTCCCCTCTCAGTCCTCAGCTCACTTCGCTTGTCTGAGGCACCGGACACAGTTGATCCTTCCTTCTGGTGATGGTTCCTTCTTCTCACATCTCTTCCTCAACTCGTGTTTGGGATGCTCTGCATCCCTCCCTCCCGTGGCTCTTTCCGCCCCATCCTTCTTTGTAAGGCACAGTCTTCTGAAAATAGCACAGCTTACTGTATGCAGGGAGTAGGGGCCACAAAGCTCAGGATCTGGTAGCTTGAGCTGCTTGAGGGACCTCTGACCTTCAGTGGCAGACGTGATTCTCGGAGGAGGGTGGATGTGGCTCACTTTCAGAGGCCCCCTTACTGAAGAGGTTGTCACTTTGGGAATGGGGTGGGTTTAAAACAGGTTCTGGTGGCTACTTATTTGTATGGCTGATAAAAATATGAGTTTTCAGGTTGCTTGAATTTGAAGTATCAAACCTTTCCATTCTCATTCCAGTCCTCCTGACCTCTGCTGTAGGAGTGACTCAGAACTCAGAAGCTGGTCTTTTGTCTTTCTTTCTTTCTTTTTTTTTTTTTAATGTGGGTACCAGGAGTTGACCTCAGGACCTCGCGCTTGCCAGGCAGGTGCTTATGCCGCTGAGCTATCTTACCAGCCCTCTTTTGTCTTTCCAAACACATGAATTCCTTGGTGATTTAATCTTGTCTGTGGGTTGACTTATCCATTAGGTACAATGGGCATAATATTTAGGGCCCACAATACTATTAAGGGCCCATGAAAATGTTATGTTTAAATACTAAAAAGAAAATGGATAAGATAATCATAAACCCAGCCTAGATTGTATTCATCTTTATACTTTTTTTAATGGAGGAAGAGGCCCATGAAGGCAAAATTGCTTAGGGCCTACAAAAGTCATAATGTGGCCCTGACCTCTACTCTAAACTTCAGATTTATATATCTAACTGCCTTTCCACATCTTCACGGAATGCTCAAACTGACCCGTTGATCAGGTAAATATAGGTTTTGGGAAGCTAAAGCTTATACAGTTACGGCATCCTTCATTTTATAAGTGCATAAGAATTAGGCACAAAAATAATTATTCATTTAGAAAGAGAAAAACTTCACAACTAAATTCATGTATTAAAAACCCAATAAGACTTGTGAATATCACAAAATCTAGAAAAATAATATATTTTTCTTAATTAACTACCTCACATGCTTTTTAATATATGTTGCCTGCTGTTTGAAAGTATATACTCTTTAGTAACTTCTTCATATTGTGTACCAAGAATAAAAAGACAGTTGGGCCTTTTCTCTCGCATTGTTGGTAAAAAGCAGATTTTCAACATTGATAGTTCAATAAAGTTTCTTTGAGTTTCACAACTTGTTAATAGGAATGTCATATAATTCTAAGATTGTTTTTTAATTTGTAGAAGACTAGAAGGTTTCTTTCTTACATAAACTGAAATGTTTCAAGGTGTTTCAAGGTTTTCTGTTCAGTGATTGCATTTAAGTATCTTTTAGTTAATGCTTATTAAATATTTTTATCAATATCTTATTGTGTTGACACATTTTGAGTTTATGTTGTCTTCATTGGTGTCAACGTATTTTGTGATGTTAACAATGTGTTTATTCTCTTCATTAACTGCAATCAAATTTATAACTTCTATTTTAAATTTATCTCTTTTTCTTAATGAATTATCTCTTCCAGCATCATCTGAAAAATTTACTACCGTTCACTTTTCAGTGTCGAAATAATTTCTTTCTTCATTGTTCATGTTTGTTTTTGCTTAACATTCTATTGATTTTTCTGTCAATATCTCAGTTAAGAAATACATTTAAAGACAAATGGCACTCTTTGAAAATATTTAAAACAGTAGTCTATAATTTCTTACTCATTTTAAACATTTCAAAACATCTTTCCAAATCCAAGTTACAGTACATTATTTATGCATTACCAAGTACATATTTTTCATCAAAAATAAGAAAATATCCATTGTGTAATTTTAGTTATATGTATTCACTCATCAAATATATTCCTGAAAGATCTATCATTTTCACTTGTCCTCAATAAAAACTGAATTCTTTGCTTATAATTTTGTATATCTCACGATTAGGAAAATTTTATAGACTAGCTCTGGCTCTGTATATGTCTGTTCTTGATCTATTTCCAATACAGCTGTCAAAGTGATCTTCTTTAAAAAGCGAGTCAGGTCATGTAAATGCTCTGCTCACAGTCATGCAATAGATCTTATCCTATTGTTAATAAAAACCAAAGTCTGGCAAGGCCCTGTACAATCTGGCCCAGGTACCTGTCTGACCTCACCAGGAACCCAGTCCTCTCTCCTTTTCACTTGGCTCCAACCACACTGGCTCCTTTTTCCTAGGACTCTCTGTCTTAGGGCCACTGTACCAGTTATTCTCTTTGCATAAAATGATGTTCTACCTGATAGAAACATGGCTCACTTCCGTATGTCCTTCAGCTCTTTGTTAAAACTTCACCTCTCAGCAAGAACTTCCTTGATTGTACTGCTGAAAATGGTCCTCCCAATACTTTCTACCTGTTTTTCTATTTCTCTTAGTTCTTGTCCTCAAAACTACAGTATCTACTACATATCCTTAGGGTTTATGTAAGAATTCAATAAAAATTAGTTGATTGAAAGAAACTCCAAAAGTCAGATATTTTTAAATACAACTTTAGATAAAGATCATTCTGAAACATCATTGCTGATTCTAAGGAAAGGTGTGTCTTGTCAAATATTTGCTCATTTTCTGTTTCTCCATCAATAAGTTTTGGAGTTTACTACATGTCTACTACTGTGCTAGGTCCTGGCCACACATTGATGAAGGAAAGAGACATGGTCCCAGCCCTCCTCAAGGTCGTGTTTATGAAGACGGGTCAATTGGAATCATCTTGCTTGGCATGTCACTCCTTGAACGTGGATTTACTTAGGAGGAAATTTACTTTTAGCATGTTCTATAGATGCATTAGATCCAAACATAAGATTAAAAGACAGCAATATCGGGCCTGTGAGATGGCTCAGCGGCGTAAGCGCCTGCCTGGCAAGCACGAGGGCCCAAGTTCGACTCCCGGAACCCACATATGAAAAAAGTGCCGGTGATATCGCTCAGTGGCACGGGCGCCTGCTGGCGCGTGAGGTCCTGAGGTCGACCCCCCGGTACCCACAAAAAAAAAAAAAAGACAGCAATATCATATGCAATGAATTTCAAGCTAGGCATGGAAGAGAAAAGTTTAAGAAACAATAAATGTCTCCTTAAATTTCTTTTTAGTCTCATGTTCTGTGTTAATAGCTGTAATTATGGAGATTTGATGGCATCTGTTCTCCTAAAAAAAGGAGGAGCCAGAGGGACTGGCATACTCGACTTTCGGGTGGCTTTCAAGCGCTAAAATTTAGGTTGTTGATCTAGAGTTAAATATTCAGGGAACATGCAATTCCACAACTCAGGCTGCCACAGATTTTCCAACACCCCTCTCTCAGATGGCCGTGTTATTTTTTTAAGTGTATGCATCCTGACTGTTTAGTACATAGTATTTTGCAAGTTTTAATCATTCCCACTACAGTGTGGGCAAAGGTGGGGGTGATGTGAGGGAGGAGATTCTCACCAGGCAGAAGTTTGAGAGCAGTAGCTGTTCGAACCAAAATTGCCTACATTTCCCTTGAACTCCATAAAGCACAACTTGAAGGGAAAACACCACCGCGCCCTGCATGTTGTGGGTTCTCAGAAACGTATTATTAAGTGTGTCAGACTGTCTTTTGTTGCAAGTAACATATTCTCACAGACTGGGGACATGATAAAGAAGAGAGGTCAAGAAGAAAAGAGGTTTATTTGGTCCCATGATTCTGGAGGTGCACGGTCAAGGGGCAGCATCTGGTGACAGTCTCCTTGCTGGCAGAGTGCAAGCAAAGTGGGACAAGGACACAGGTGTGTGTTTACGCCTTTAGGTCTCTCTTCCCTCTTCTTTTAAGCCACCAACATTCAATCTGGGGCTCCACCCTGATGACCTTATCTGGTCTAGTTTGGCACCATGAACAGATGAACAGATGAAGCTTCCGCCCTTTTTATATCGCACAATGGGGATTAAACTCTGTCGTGAGTTTCGGAAGAGACAAACCTGATGCAAACCGTATCGCTGAGTAAAGTAACACTTTCCAAATTGTACTCAGAAGATATTGCAGGCAGGGCCATGCCCATCCAGGTTAGTAAATAGAATTAAGAACAATATGCTGTTTCTAACAAATTAATTATGCTTGCTTTGGTCTGGCTCATTTGACGGTAAATACAGCCCAGATGCCTCAACTCCACAAACCTTCTGGAGCTACTAGTCCTTCCCTCCCGCCCTCCCTTCCTGCATTTACACAGGTGAGAACTAAATCACACATGTAGAGAAGGAAAAAAGAGAATGCAGTTCAGTGAGTCATCACAAAATCAATACTTTTTGAGGACAGCATCCAAGTCAAGAAATAGAGCACTGACAATACCCACGAGCCCACTCTCTGCCCTTCCTCCTCCACCGGAGCTGCCTCCCAGGCTCTGGCGCAGTTGTCCAAATGGATATTTCTTTTTAGTTTAACCACTGAGGCATGTGTCCCTAAATAGTAGTATATAGTTAAATCTTTCTCTTAGAGCTTTTAAAAAATGTTTTATTAGTAGGTGTTTGCAGTATATGTTTCCACTCATCCACTCAGGAAGTAGGTACATATACTTAGCATATCTTGATTCTTTTTATTCCCCTCTCCCTCCCCACTCTCCTCTCTGCCCACCTCTAGAACCTCTCCCAGCATTTTTGTTTTTTCTTTAGTTCATGTTTGTGACATAGGAAGATCACATTCATCGTGGGTAGTTTGTACAGGTACATGACACATCCGAAATCATTTTACAGCCCCTTCACCTCCCCTCTCCTCAATCTCTTGGTCCCCTTCCCATTTGCAAAAGATCTATCTCCCTGTCTCCTTTTACCAGTTTTTTATTTTGCTCTTTATTTCATTTGTACTTTGGGTTTGTCATATGAGAGAAACCATATGGTATTTAAGCTTGCGTGTCTGATTTATCTCTCTTAGAACTTTTAAATGAATGTAATGATACAGTGTGTATTATTCTGAGTCTAGTTTTGTTAGCTTAGTATGATAGTGAGATAGATGTGTAGAGCTAAAATTATTCATTTTAACTCTTGTATAGTATATATGTATATATGATATATATATATATATGATAGACTATGGGCATTTCATTCATTATGTGCATTCTAATTATATTCTTTTATGCTTTTTAATTTTATTTTTTAAATTTCTGTAGTACTGGGACTAGAACCCAGGAGAATTCTATCATTAGGCTACATCCCCAGCCCCCCCCCGCCTTTTTTTAACTTTGAGATAGGGTCTTGCTAAATTGTCCAGGCTGGGCTCAAAATTGTGACCCTCCTGCCTCAGCCTCCTTAAGTGCTGGGATTACAGGCACACACCATTGTGCCTGGTTGTCTTCTACTCTTTTAAAAGTACTCCTTGATAAACAGAAACTATCCAATTTAGCAGTCTATCTTTCCTATTATGGTTTTGCTTTATGTATCCTGTTTAAAAGCTCATCTCTACTTCAAAGTTATAAAGATACTCTATATTTTCTTATTATACTGTCTTTGCCTTTCTCATATATAGTTACAATTAGTCCACACAGAATTCATTTTTGTATATAGCAATGAGGTAGCAGTTGAGATTTATGTTTTCCATATGGGCAGCCAGTTTACACAGCATCATCTACTGAAAAGATTGTCTTTCCCCGTTTACACAGAGCTGCATTTTTCATAAATTGTCCTATGTCCATAAATTAGTTTTCAGCATTATATTCCAGTAATCTACCTGATTATTGCCAGTACGTATATTTTGCTGTCTTCATTCTACATCTTTGTAAGTTTTGATATTCAAGAACGCAAGTTTTCCTACCTTTTCTCCTTCAAGGTTATTTTGGCTATTCTTGGCATTTTATATTTCCATAAAGTATTTTAGAATCAGTTTGTTAAGGCCCATAAAAATGTATTGAGACTTTGTGATTCTATATGGATCAGTAGGGAGACAATATATTTTCAAATCTTAAAATTCATTAATACAATTATGTTTCTTCATGTATGTATGTCTTTGTCTCCATGATTATTTATAATATTCTGTGTGGAGGTCTTAGACATCTGTTTTAACCACAGATATTTAATATCTTGATGTTCTAATTGGTATCTTTTAAGTTATTTTACTTCTAAAAAAAGAAAAAAATATATATATATGCCATAGAAAGATAGATAGATAGATAGACACATAGATATTGGCCTAATGGTACCTCTTTAAATTCATGTATTCATTGCAACAATTTCTTTTAGATTTCTTTCAATATCCTAGTTATATAATAATATTATCTGTAAATCATGTTTTATTTCTACCTTTGCAATTCTTCTACTTTTAATTTTCATCTTGACAAACTCAATGTCAAATAGAAATGATGATGGACTTCCATGTCTTGCTCTTGACCTCACAAGGCAATTTTTCAATAATATACATCAAACGTGTTTGCAGTATTTTCTAGGTACCAATTATTTGATTAGGACATTTTGCCTTAATCTTATTTTGTTTAGAATTTTAACATAAATGGGAGCTGAGCTTTATGAATTGGCCTTGCTACATTTATAGAGATGGTTTCATGATTTATTTTTTTTTCCTTTAATCTGTTAACATGATGTCTTAGTTCATTCAGGACGCCATAAAAAATATCATAGGCTGGGTGGCTCATAAAGAACAGAAAAACTTATTTCTCACTATATATTTCAATCTATGCATTTTTAGGATTGTCCCAATGAATTGAATCTGTAATCACTCTAAAGTGTTCCTCTTTCTTGTGATGTCTTGAAGTCTTCTGTGGCACAATACGGCTATATCAGCTTCTTTTTTTATGTAAGGATTTTCATGGCATATCATTTTTCAATTCGTTTTCTATATTTTTATGTTTTATGTATGGCTCATTAAAAGCATAAATTAGGTTTTCTAACAGTGCTGAGTAAACTTTTTCTTTCTTGTACGTGTGTGTGTGTGTGTGTGCGTGTGTGTGCGTGTGTTACTGGGGATGGAACCAAGAGCCTCACACATGTTGGGCAAACACTTCACCACTGAGCTACATTCCCAGTACCATCCCCATTTTCTTTCTTTCTCTTTCTTCTTTTTTTTTTCTTTCTCTCTTTCTTTCTTTCTTTTTCTTGAGACAGGGTCTTCCTAAACTGTCCAGGTTAGCCTCAAACTTGCAATATTCTTGCCTCAGCCTCACAGAGTTCTGGAATTACAGGGACAAGCCACCATTCCTGGTAGTCTTTGGTTTTTTTTTTTTTTTTTTTTTTTTTTTTTTTTTTGTGGGTACCGGGGGGTCGACCTCAGGACCTCGTGCGCCAGCAGGCGCCCGTGCCACTGAGCGATATCACCGGCCCCTTTTTTCATATGTGGGTTCCGGGAGTCGAACTCGGGCCCTCGCACTTGCCAGGCAGGCGCTTAAGCTGCTGAGCCATCTCACCAGCCCTAGCCTTTGTTTTTTAATCAGAGTATTTGTTTTATTGTACTTGCCAATATATTTGAGTTTTAATTTTTTGTTTCACTATTTGTTTTCTGTTTGTCCCACACATTCTATCTTCCTTTATCCTTTTTTTCTACTTTCTCTTGAAATTTTTTTAATTGTTCAATTTTTCTTCTAGCTGGAAAGCAAATTGCTATTTTACTCCAATTGCATCATGGTTTATCAACTTATCAAATCTAATGTTAAGTGGTAGTTTGACCTTCTTTTTGAACAATGTAAAGACCTTACATCATTTCAAATTTATGTCCTTCTAATTTATGTACTATTTGTCATTATATAATTTACATATATAGTTTTATATAGTAAATATTATTTGTATTCACCATTATTTCTCTTTATTCTTTCCTGTATTATCAATTGTTATTATTTCTTTCTGCCTTTCAATATTTCCTGTAATTAAGATCTACAGGTTGTAAGCTTTCTCCATTTATATTAATCTGAAAATGTTTTTATTTCACATTTATTCTTGAAGGATATGTTTGAAGGTTATAAAATTCCAAGAGTCACAGTTATTTTCTTCTAGCACTTTGAAGTTCTTCTTCTGTTTCTTCTGGCCTCCATTCTTTCTGATGTATCAGTTGTTGGTTTTATTCTTGTATTCACCATTACTGTCTTTAAAGGCAGTATGTCTTTTAAGATTATTTCCTTATGCTTGATGTGTCTAGATGTGGAATTCTTTTTATTTATCCTGAAAGATGTTTGTAGGAATTTTAAAACACTGGATTCATTTCTTTCATCAATTTTGAAAATTTTCAGCCACTGGCTTTTCAAACATTGCTTCTTTCCTATTCTTCCTCCCTGTTTCTGCTCTGCCTGCTGGAGTGCTGCGATGACCAATTTCATGTATCAACTTGACTGGGCTAAGAGATGGCTATAGAGCTGCTACGTAATATTTCTGGGTGTATCTGTGAGGTTGATCCCGGAAGGGATTAGTATTTCACTCTGTAGACTGAGGAAAATGACCACCCGTATTAGTGTGAAATGGGTGTGATCCAAGTAGTAGAGGGCCCTGATAAACAAAAAGCCGGAGGAAGGGCAAATTGTTCTGTCTTCTTGAACTGAGACATCTGTCTCTGTTGCCTTTCACCACTGGTGCTCTTAGTTCTCAGGCCTTTGGTTCTAGATGGAAGTGCACTTCCAGCTCTCCTGGGCCTCCTTCTTGCAGATGGCAGATCATGAGACTCCGCAGTCTCCACAATCCTGTGAGTCAATACTTCATGATAAATTATCTGTCTGTCTGTCCATCTATTGCTTCTGTTTCTCTATAGAACTCTAACACAAATGTTGACAATATAAATATTAGCATTATATGGGATTTCTATACTCTCTTTGTGTCTTCTACTCTTATGTTTGTCCTATTTCTGCTTTTCTCTGTTTCATCCTGGGTGTTTTATTTCAATCTGTCTTCTAATATTATTAATTCTCTTATTACCTGTTAAACCCACTCATTGAATCCTTAATGAGTTGATGTTCATATCAAGAATATCCATGTAATTCTTTTTAAAATTAGCTTTCCGGGCCGGTGAGATGGCTCAGCGACATAAGCGCCTGCCTGGCAAGCGCGAGGGCCCAAGTTCAACTCCTGGAACCCACATATGAGAAAAGGGCCGGTGATATCACTCAGCGGCACGGGCACCTGCTGGCGCGTGAGGTCCTGAGGTCGACCCTGGTACCCACAAAAATAAATAAATAAATAAATAAATAAATAAATAAATAAAATAAAATTAGCTTTCTGTTCTCTGCTAAAATTTTAGACATTGTAATTTATTCCCTTAAACATGGTAATCACTATTAATTTAAAGTCTGTAACTCATAATTCTAGTATATAAAGCCATAGTTGTTCTGTTTCTGATCATTTCCACTCTTAGTGTTTTGTTTCCTGTGTTCTTGGCGAGTTTTTACTTAGTCCAGCATGCTGTCCTTACGAAATTGCTTGTGGAAATAACTTGTAACACATATGATCCTACCCTCTTCCTGAAAGGACTGATACTTGCTGCTGCCAGGTGTTTGATGTTGTAGAGACACCTTACTTTTCAAGAATTGGGATAGGACAAAGCTTAATTCTGGGTTCTGTTGTGGGCTTTTGACCTCCATTTCATGCTTAGTCCTAGAGGCCATGATTTGGGGATCTAAACCTAAAACAAGTAGGACTTGCCAAATTCCCCCACACCCAGCAAATGAGCTGGTTACTATGCTGCTGTTCCTCAGCTTTGACTCTGTACTGCTGCACTCTGCTTTATGATGCTGGGGTCGGGATTCTGCAGACTACACTGTGTGCTGAGTAAAACTAGTATTCTGTGATTTCGATCTTCTATTTGTGTGTTAAAATATCCTCAAACTGCTGAAATAACTGTGCCAATAAATGGTCATGTATGTACACTTAACATTATTACTTGGCAAAATAAAAATTGGCAAAACCCTATGTCCCTTCCTATTTAAAAATTTTTATTGGGTTATGAAATAAGAAATCATGGATCAAAAATGTAATAGACATCGCAGATCTAGATTTCTGTTGGGTATTTGGCAAGCTGTTTATGATGTGCTCATGGCCAAATTGGAGACAGGAGCTGGGTGCAGAACATGTGGAGACAGGCGTGGTAACCTTCATAACACGCTGACCCTGACAACCAGGCTTCAGACACTCTATGGTACTCGTTACAACACTCCAAGTCCCTCTTCATGAAGTTCCCAATCTCTCCTCTCCACCTCGCTTCCTGTCTTCTTCCTAACTCTTAGCTTCATTTCCTATTTACCATCCTTCATCTGTTCTTTGCTTGGTGATTACATTTGAAAATATGAACACAAATGAACTAAGCATCCAGTTTAAGAAATTAAAACCAAAATAAACTACAAGAAATATGAGGAAATTAATAAATATAAAAGGCTCAAGATAATGAATTCCAAGACAAAATGTCAGTAGAAATGATAGATAAGCCCGACACTGCAGCAAATTTCACTATAAAAAAAATGCAGAACAGATATATACATCAGGAATGAGAAAGAAGATATAATCATAGTTATGAAAATAGTAACAAATAATTATAAGATGTCAATATAAAACACTGTCAAAATTGTTCAAATCTAGATGAAATGGATGGTATTTTCAATGTAATACAAACTACCAAAATTAATTTAAGAAAAAGTAGACTATCTGAACACATCAGTGACCACACAATGAACTGGAACCCTTTTCACAGATCTCAGTTTTATACCAAGCTATAACCAACTTAACCAGCAAGAAATATATATCCTCTCTAAATTATTCAGACTATTCCAGAATATATAAGTGGAATGTTTCCTAAACACTTTTATAAATTTAACACCAATCTTAATACCAAAACCTTGGGCCGGTGAGATGGCTCAGCAGCGTAAGCGCCTGCCTGGCTAGCGCAAGGGCCTGAGTTCGACTCCCGGAACCCACATATGAAAAAAAGGGCCGGTGATATCGCTCAGCGGCACGGGCGCCTGCTGGTGCACGAGGTCCTGAGGTCGACCCCCAGTACCCACAAAAAAAAAAAAAAAACAAGACCCTAATGCGTAGCCTCGAAAAGAAAGTTAATCTTACTTATGAATACCTAGGCAAGAATTCTGAAAAGCATATTAGCAGCTAGTATATTGAGATAATTATACACCATGATCATGAAAGAGTGAAGTACTGTTAGCATAACAGAACAGTGAACAATCTGTAAACTGTACTCTGTGGACTCTGCTCTTCCCCAAACCTCTGTGGGGCAAAGGAAGTGTGCGCACATGGAGTCCTGCCCTCTCTCTCACCCCTTGACTTATGAACCACAGTCTAGGTATTCAAGACCCTGGAATTCCCTGCCCAAATATCCCTGGAACCACCTACCTGACCTCTTCCATTGTTTCTTCCAGGGATGATGGTGTTATTAGAATGCCCAAACCTAGACCCAAGGCATGGCCAAGGGTGACTTTCCAGGGAGTATAAATGGAGCTTGAATACCTAAGCTGGCATGTGTACAGTCAGGAGTGATGCTTCATCAGTTCAGGTTGCTATAGCAAAGTACCATAACCCGGATAGCTTATAAAACAACAGAAATGTATTTCTCTCAGTTCTGGGGTCTGGGAAGTCTAAGACCAAAGGCCTGGGGAACTTGGTGTCTGGCGAGTACTCACTTTCTGATTCACAGATAGGGTCTTCCTGTTGTTTCATTACATGGTGGAATGCACAAGATGGTTCTCTAGGATCTATTTTATAAGGCACTTATCCCATTCATGATGGCTCTACCCTGATGACACAATCATATCCCCAAGGCCCACTTCCTAAGGCCATTACAGTGGGGATTTGGTTTCAAAAATGAAGTTTGGCGCATACAAACATTCAAACCACAGCAATCTCCTTAGCCATCAGAGAAAGGCAGGTCAAATTCACAGTGCAGTACTATCTTACCCCAGTTAGAATGGTTATTACTAAAAATAAAAACACTGGCGAGAGTGTGAAGAAAAAGGAACTCTTATATATGGTTAGTGGTAATAGAAATTAGTACAACCATTGTGAAGTACAGTCTGGAGATTCCTCAAAAAATTGAAAATAGACCTACAATAGGATCTGCCTATTCCACTTTTTGGTATTTATCCAAAGGAAAGGAAATCAGCATACCAATGAGATACTTGCATGCCTGTGTTTACTGCAGCGCTCATCACATTAGCTAGGATATGGAATCAGCCTAAGTTCCCATTGACGGATGACCAGATAAAGAAATGTGTTGTATTTACACAATGGAATATATTTGGCCATAAAGAAGAATGCAATCTTGTCATGTGCAGCAAAATGGATGGAACTAGAGGACATTATGTTTAGTGAAATATGTCAGACACAGAAAGACAATTACTACACGTTCTCTCTCACGAATGTGAAAACTAAAAAAATGTTGACCTGAAAGTAGAATAGTGATTACTAGAAATTGGGTTTCATCAGTGCATGTAAGCAAATATCACACAGAACCTCATTAATATGTATAACTAATACATGGTAAGTCCCTCAATTATCATATGACTAACAGGAAATGCATGACAATTCTACAAGCATATTCACCACTAATGAAGTGGTCATTGTTCCAAAGGAAGATAAATAATGGCGGCAGCTGCAAAGGTGGGCAATGGTTCATGTAGTGCTTCAGCCCAATAGAGCAGAGACACCTACTCGGACAGGTACCAGCTAGCTAGGCCTTGGGCATTCATCCAATGGCCTGTGACAGAGAGAGGCTGTATCAGTCAGCTCTTGCTGTATAGCAAACCATCCCCAAATACTCACTGGGTTAAAAGAACAATTCTTTATCTTTGATCATAGATCTGGAGGATGAATAGGTTTTGGTTGGTTAAAGCTAGGCTCTACCCCTGCATCTCTCATTCTCCTGAAACAGCAGGCTAGCTGGGCATGGGTTTTTCATGGGGATGACAAAACCTCTGGAAAATAATGAGAAAGAGAGTCATCATTCAGTGTCCACAGGGGGTACTGTCCCAGGATCCTCCATGGACACCAAAATTGCAGATGCCTAGGTCCCTTTTTCAAAATGGCATAGTACTTGCATATAACTTACACACATCCTCCCACATGATTCATAGGGTACTTATAATATGTAACAGGATGTAATGCTATGTAAATAGTTGCTATATTGTATTGTTTAAGTGATAATTACAAGAAAAGAAGAGCTGTATATATTCAATACGGATGTGATTGTTTTTCAGAATGCTTTTGATCTACAGTTGCTTGAATCCAAGGATGCAGAACCTGAGGATACAAAGGGCCTGTATGCTGTATGATTGAAAATATGGTGAATGTTTAAATTTTTAAAATGCATTATAGTAAAAGACACATAGCCATTAATCCACCTCAAAATACTCCCCCTTGCTTCAAACACACTTATCCTATCAGTCTTGCCACTTTCTGAAGCAGTTCTGGAAGTCCTCTTTCATGAGTGCTCTGGCTGCCTCTATGTCCTGAATCGATTAAAATATTTACCTTTTGACTTCGGGGAAGAGGCAGAAGTCACAGTACTAGATCCACTGGAGAAAAACACAGCACCTGTTTAAGAATCTGCCTTTCCTTTAGAATGTACTTGGCAGTGCATTTTTTTTTATCACACCTGGTAAAGGGAGGACTTCCAGAACTGCTTCAGAACGTAGTCAGAACAATGGGATAAGTGGGGCAGGTGGAAGCGCCTGGCTTGAGGGGATTAATGGCAATGTGTCTTTCACTGTACTCAATATTTTAATTTAAACATTTGCCATATGTTTTGATCATACCTAGGCCTCTGTGTCCAGGCTTGAAGCTAGCACACCATCACCTCCCCCTCATGCCATTGACCAAAGCAAGGGGCGAGAGGGGCAATAACAAATGTTCCTCATGAACTGAATGGGCAGACGTGGCATGTTTGTACAACAGCATGTTGTACAGCAATAAAAATGACCAAATTACTGGCATGCATAACATGGGGAAAAGAAAGATATTTGGAAAAATATACAAGAAAAAGTCCTGAGCACCTTCTCGTAGAAGGGAGCACACCCAGAGCCAAGCAGGACCATGCCCGTCCTATTGCTTCCTCTTCCTGTTGCAGGATGGCAACCCATGGAGCTGCCTACAAAATAGGGTCCCTTCTCAGACGCCTCCATGGGCAATGAACTGTGCTTCCTTCCTGAGTCGCTTCCTCAACGCCTCCAGCCTCCAGCTCAGACACTCAGTTTGCCTGGGGGCGAAGGGAACCAACTTAATGTAAGGATTTTTACAAACTTACCATTGAAGCCCAGACTCGGTTTTAAAGTTCCAAAACCCTCCAGAATTACTTATTTCTATTTTTCTTTTTTTTTTTTGCATTGCTGCTATAACAACCTCACAATGAGGGCTGTGAATGCCGAGGTCTCTTTTGAGAGATTCTTAAGGGGGGGGGATGGAAATGGGGGAAGGGCTGTGGAGAGAGGAATTGCAAGGGGAAAACATGTCAGTTATTATTTCAAAATATTAACCCACCTCATTTACTTCTTGGACTAAAATGTTTCTTTTAGCCAGAAGTTTGAAAAATAAATGTTCTTTGTTCGGGAAAGAAAATCAATCCTGCTGAAGGCTTGCTTTTTATGGGCGGGCACCGTCAGCGGTGGATCCCTGGTTAACACTCTCTGGGTCCTTTTCTGAAGCTGTCAGGACTTTTCACAACCTGCGTTCACTCATCTTTCTTTCCTCAAAGAAATGCTATGGCTCTGAAAACATTCTCAACAAACAGCCTTGTGGTAATGGGAAGAGACGACATCGAGGGGACCTTAGCTGCTTCACATAAACTTCCCACTGACCCCTAATATATCAGGCTTCTTAGGTATCCTGCACTGTAAGCCCCTGATTGAGGGGGAGGGTGATGATATCTCAAATACTCCTCATTAAAAGTATAGGAATTATTCCAGAACCAAAACAATCCAACACCTGAAACTAATTTTCTTGACACATTCATAGGTTTTAATGACAGCTTCATTAATTGAGTATTGTCACACAGGGGCAAAAATCATGTTTTCCTTAATGACCTGCCAGATGATGGATTTGCTTGGTTACTTTATTCTGAAAAATTTCAAAGGAAGGGAAGAGAAAGAAGGACCAGCTCCAGGTGTCCCAACACAACTGGGCTTGACCAAGGGGGCTCCTGGGGTCTCCACAGTGAGCCCATGTGGACTTGGCAGGTGAGGGGAGCAACATGGTGCCCCTCTAGAAGCCTTGTTCTTCAGAGTGAACTGCAGAGGTCAGCTGCAGTAGCATCCCTGGAAACTCACTAGAAATGCAGCAGCCCAGCCCCCACCCCTCTACTAAATAGGAATCTGCATGGCACAAGACACCCAGGAATTCTCAGGGGCACTGAAGTTTGCAAAGCACTGGCTGGAAGCTTTGGATGGAGACCAATGGGCTTGGGTGGGGATTCTACCTTCACTTACCACAGGCTGTGAATACAGTACCTTATTTAACTTGCCTTAGCTCAGCTTTGCACCAGTAAAACAGGGGTAGTGGTATCTACCTCATGGAATTAAGATTAACCAAGCACTTCGTACAATTCCAGCTATGTAAATAATTTTGAATAAATGGTGAATAATGGTGTTTTTGTGACTTCTCCTGTCCATCCAATTTTAGAGAGGAAGTTTTTGTGGGGATCAGGACTGAATCCAAGTTCTACAATGTAATACTTGTGTGATCTTGGTCATGTTACCTAACCTCTCTGAACCTCAATTTCTCCTTGAGTATAAAATGGGCACAATTTAAAAGTCAAGACATTTAGACCATCACCTAAGAGAAGTCATAAAACGTTCCAAGATGTTTGCAAGGCTTGCCCTCTCTCCTTATGCTCTACCTACCCATGCTGTCCTATTCCTCCCCTCAGACTCCCTGGCTCAGAGTTTGGGTCCATTAACAGTTTCCATAAAATTCACCTCCTCCAAACTTTTCGTGAGTTGGGTAGAATTTCCTCAAAATTTGGAGAGTGGGTTTCTAGGAGGGATTGTGTACAAATGGCAGGACCTTATGCCAACTCCCTGGCTCTTTGCTTTCCTCCTTCTCATTTCCCCTATCGCAGCCCCCATGAAGAAGAAGAAAACTCCTCCCCTTGTCACCCAGAAGAAAGCTCAGCTTAGCAGATGTCGGGGAGCAGCAGTGAACATAACCTGAGTCGCATGTTCTCATTCTGAAGCCTTGACTAGTATTTCCTCTCTCTGGGACTCCATTTCCCCATCCACAATATGGGGCGGGAACCGCTCAGTCACAGGGACGGATGGCATGAGAACCAAGGGGGTTTGCAGATACTTCCAGAGTGGCTGGTGTGTGGCGACTGCTGATTACTGCACTGTGGTGCCCCGCTCCCATCTCCTCTCTGGCACGCTCTGCCTTCTGAGGCTGGGCCTCCCTTCTGCAAACAGTTGGCTCCTTTTCAGGCTTGCCTTCCGGGCTTGCACCAGGGAATGCGAAGGTCTCAGGAGTGGAGAGGGTTTTCTCCTTCCCATCTGCTTCCTGTTGAGATCACCATTGCCAGCAACACCGCCCCACCCGGCAGCAGCATCTGGTTCCAGGAGCTCAGTGGTTCTGGTTTGCAGTCACTCCTTTCACACTGTTAGAAGCTGCTTCCTGGCGCCCTCTCATGACACAGCACCAGCGACAGCATCTCTGAAGTCAGAGCCCCAGGTCAGCGGAGCCCCATGTTCAAGCTCCATATCTAGGCACCAGTGACTTAGGCATCCCTAAGTTTTTGTGGGGGGTCCTGCTCCCTAAAGGGCTGAGCGTCCAGTGCTGTGGGTTCTCCAAACCTCTCGATTTTTATAATCCTGACATCTTGCCTCGGTCCCTCCACACCATCTCTAGGGAAGACAGCTGCTTCCTTCAGTATCCCTTTCTGTCCTTCAGTCCTCTACCTGGTAGACCGTGCTCATCATCTTAAACCCTCTGCTCAGGAAGGGCCCTGTTTCTGGCTTCTAAAAGGACCCTAATATAGGAAGTATAGCAAAGCTACTAATTTCCTTCCAGAAAGTAATCTACCTTTTAAATACCAAGTTTTGTCACCATTAAGAATATTCAAAAGAACATGCCGATAGCTTTGAAAGCAATTTCCAAAGAAAATTTCCCACACTATTTTGGGCTCTGACAACATGGTTGGAATAGAACTGTGATCCTGAGCATTTGGAACAAAGAGTCAAAACATGTTACTTGGGAAAGAAATGCAGAGTTAGGCTTAACTCATGTGGGCAGAGCTGATGCACGATCTAGAGATGCTACCTGTGAAGACACCAGTGCAGGCAAGGACAAGAGAGAGGATTAAGATTAATTCATTTCCTCTGATTTAGTCACTCTGAGAGTTTATGCTAGGGAAGTCAAAATAATTTTTAAAAACCAGCATTTGTGAAGATATTCATACATGTTAAATATTCAGGAGTAAAAAATAACATCATATAATTAGTAAATAAAAGTGCAGCCATATGCACTTGACGGAATAAGTTATAATAATTTTGAATCTCATGTAAAAAACATTAAAGATTTTTGTGGTGTGATACTAAGTGGAATAAAATCAGAATGTAAAAGGTAGAGGAAATGAAGGAAAAGGGTACAAGAAATTTCACTAATGTTTTCACAGGTATGAATGCATTCAGTACTATGATAGCCTTGTACCAAAGATGGTTGGGACAAGATCAGCAGAACAGAGAGGTTACTCGTGAATTTTCACCGCCCATAGTATAGGGTAGAATAGACCTCTGGAATCTAAAAGGAAGAACCTTTTAAAATAATCTGCAACCTTTTGTGTGCTTGAGTAAAGATAAGACAATTTTCTTCCAGACTGTGATCCCTCCATTCTATAATTAGCCACAGAGTTTTAAGGTTGGACATAAGTTCTTTCTCTCTGGATCAGCACTGAAGGTGGTCTTGCTTCAGGAGAAGGAGGAAGGGAAAAGAATGAGGGAGAGAATCTAAACCAGACAGAGCAAGTATGTGTGAAATATTCAGAGGCCTAGTCTCTGACCAAAAGTATTGGCCTCCTCCAAAACTTGGTGACTGACCTTCCAGAGGCTCTGTCTTTTTTTTTTTTTTTTTTTTTTTGTGGGTACCGGGGGGTCGACCTCAGGACCTCGTGCGCCAGTAGGCGCCCGTGCCGCTGAGCGATATCACCGGCCCCTTTTTCGTATGTGGGTTCCGGGAGTCGAACTCGGGCCCTCGCGCTTGCCGGGCAGGCGCTTAAGCCGCTGAGCCATCTCACCGGCCCCCAGAGGCTCTGTCTTGTCCTTCGGCTTCTGCAAAAAGTTTGGAGGTCTGACTTCCTGTGAGCGTTACAGACGTCCAGAGTTCTAACAGCTGTGTAGACTTGGACTGCCTTATAAGACACAGAAGTTATTCCAGTCAGGAGACGAAGTTGTGGCCACCAAACACAGAGAGAAACCCAGGTTTCCTGGCAATATTTGATATTATTGCACCTCTGAACATCGCTGCACTGGTGACCAAAACTTCAACATGTGAGCTTTTGAGGGACATTTCAGAGCCAAACCACAATGGAGAGTTTTATGTAGTTGGTGTCAATTTAAATGAAAAATAAACCAGGGAGTTTCTGCAAAGAATATTGATATTTATTTGGGAAGAGCTCTGTGATGGGAATAGCAGAGCATTGCAATGGGAATGTGTGCTATAATAAACTCAGGGCATATTCAAAGAGGTTGAGGCAAGGGAAAGATTTTCATTTTATTTTATTTTATTTTATTTTTGGTGGTACTGGGGATTCAACCAGGGCCTTCATACTAAACTACATCCTCAGCTCTTTGTATTTTATTTTGTTTATTTTGTTTATTTTTTTATTTTTTTAGACCAGGGTCTCCTTAAGTCAGTAAATTGCCCAGGATGGGCTTAAATTTGTGATCCTCTTGCCTCAGCCTCCTAAGTATCAGGATTACAAGCATGTGCCACCAGGCCCAACTAGAGGAAGTTTTTAAAGACAAAAATGAGGAGTATCACATCAGATATTTTGAAACAATAATCCTTGGTGAGGAAAAAATAATCCTCAGTGACGGTGTGGGGGACCAAAACTTGGCTTCTCCACCCCCTGCCCTTGGTTCCCTGGATGGAGATGGTGCATGTCTTCCTCCTGAGTTCTGGCAGTCACCCTGGCATCAGGTGGCTGCCTGCACTGGGCTTGTGTCTTGCACCAGAAGAGACACAAAGCTGTGGAAATGTCTGAACATGCCTTTATTCTGCCACTCAAGTGTCCGTCCTCAGGCCCTAGCCACCCATTCACAACGCAGTCCTTGGCTGCTTAGTCTCCTGCCAGCCCTCGGGACAGTCTATAGCAAAATTCACAAGAGTGGCTATGTGCTGGCATCAACCTTGGTTATATCAGTTATTTACACTGAGACTGAGGAGGTGCGCTGGTGCTGAAATCTTGCTGACTTTTACTTAATGTCCACTGGAATCCCATCCCCAAGAGCCAGAATTAACTGTTGAATTAATTAAAATACAGCTGAGCCCCATTCCTAGCACAGGTCTCAGTGACCTGCTTCAGTGAAACAGCAGGTGTGCCATGGACAGTGGAGTTGTAGGTGTCAGGAGGAGTCCAGAGAGAAAGGTGCTACGCGGAAAGGGTCAGCTCTCTAAAATCAAGTTCTCCCCACTTGCTTCTCCTAATGGAGTTCATGTACTCAGCCCACCCAGAGGTAGAAGACTGTCAGCCTGGCCAGGGGGACTGCCACTCCCTTGGTAGTGCAGGCTCAGAGTTGGGCCTCAGGTGGGGTACAGAGGTGCCTCTCACGTGATTCTGCAAAGGCCACTGTGCTGGTGACATGGGGACCGGAGAGGACTTCTGACAAGGCAGGTTCTCAGAGCGGGATCAGCTGACCCACTGTGGGTCCCCTTGAGGCGGCTTCACTCATCCATGTGCCCTGGACACCTCAGCTCTCTCTACTGGCTTCCGGTGGGCTGCTGAGGCCTGGAATGGGGGAGAACTGGCAGACATGGGCCCAGGTCCCACTCTGCTGCTTACTAGCTGTGTGACCTTGGGCAAGTTCCTTTATCATTCTGGGTGAATTTGTTCATCTCTAAAATGGAGATTTTATGTCTGAAACTGGAGATCATGATGTTAAGTGAAATAAGCCAGACTCAGAGAAACAAGTACCACACATTTTCCCTACTGTGGAGAAACTTAAAAAAAAAAAAAAAAACCAGCATGAAAGTCAGAGAAAGTCAGAGGGAGACAATTATTAGACAAGAGGAAGGAATAAGGGGAAAGGGAGTAAAGTAGGGTAATGTTGGATGGATACCATCAGAATACGTTATATGGATGTATGAAAATGCCACAATGAAAAGCAATAAAAATGTGCACTAATAAAATAGGTATTTTTTAAATGAGAATTTTAATAGCATCAACTACTTGTAATAAATATGCAGATAACATGAACTTTTATATGTGAACCAGCACCAAGCATGGCGCATGATGGGTGTGGTTAAATAACGTGAAAGCCCGCACACAGACCCTGTGAGCACTTCCGACTCAGCACACACCTTGGCCTCCATCTCCCTGCTGGGGCGTGACTTTCCCCAGAGCAACCTGGCCATCATTGCTTCACATGCTCTGCGTCCATTTACATCCGCAACTCTTTTCTCCTCTACAGGTCAGGAGCTCCACCACTTTTGCTCCGAGGAGAGGCGTCATCAACGGGCCCCACTGAGGCAGAGAGAATGGGCCCAAGAGCCTCCACCGTGCAAAGCAGCGGGGGCACCTCATACCTCCACTGCCCTCCGTGTGACCCTGCCCTGCACCACACATTCCCCTTACGAGACGTGACTTCAGGGACCACCTTCTTGCTGGTAGAAAACCTGGCAGGTGCTTCTGATTAGGTTTCCCAGCTCAGAAGTCACCTTTAGAAAGGTGTCTGCCCTGGGAGGGGTGAATGTTACTTTTCTTTAAATTATGAAAAAATAGACATAACAAGAAAGATTCCCATCTTAACCATTTTGAAGGGTACAGCTCAGTGGCATTGGGTACATTCACCTAGTGCAGCTCTCACCCATCTGCAGAACTTTGCCTTCTTCCCATACTGAAATTCTGGTCCCACTGAATAGTAACTCCCTGTTTCCTCAGCTCCTGGAAGCCACCATCCTCCCTTCTGTCTCTAAAATTTCACTACTCTAGCTACCTCGTGTATGTGGAATCGCATAGCGTATGTTCTTTTGTGGAGGGCTTATTGCACTCAGCATAATGTCCTCAAGGTCCATCCATCTTATAGCACACATCTGAATTTTGTTCCTTTTTAAGGCTGAATAGTAGTCCGCTGTCTGGAGGTATCACGGGGTGGTATGCATTCATCCATTAAGGACACTCGGGTCCCTTCCACCCCAGGCTATTTTGAAGAGTGCTGCAGTTAACATTGGTATGTTAACTCTTGAGAAACTGCTTTCAATTCTTTGGGGAATATATGCAGAAGTGGAATGACTGATCAAATGGTAACTTTAGTTTTCATTTTTTGAGGAACTGCCACTCTGTTTACTGATGTTACCTTTTCCTTTTAGTATATGAATTGTACCCTTTTATTCTGCTGTGCTGCTTTCTTTGATCCGTCTCCTTCCAACTCCAGGAAGGCTAAGCCTCATCTCTTTCCTGCTCTGGGGAGGCACCACCGACCCTCACAGCTGAGCCCCAGTACCCCAACTCCAGACGCTCTGTGGAAAACATCACCCCGGCACTTCTGATGGCTGAGGAGACAGATTGGGGGAGGCATTGCTTATGTGAGCTGCATAAATCAAGGGCCTGATAGGTATACTTCAGAAAAAGTTCACTTGGGGAATAATGGACATTAACTTTTGAAACTCCTCAAAAAATAGGAAAACCTGAATTTTAAGTATTGTTAATCTACAATTTTTATAATATAACAGTTCATTCTATACTTGTTCTTTGTTTACATTTGTTCTTTGATGATCTTTTAACTCATTTTAGAGTCATTTTAGATTTTTAATTTTTTTGTCCTTTTATCATTAGTAGTATACAAAGAACCAGAATCTGCCTGCATTCCAGCTGTGATTATTTAAACATTAACCTGAGCTCCATGTCCAATGAACAAAGTTTCTATCCGGCCAAGACAGAGCGAAGCAAAACAAGGAGAGAGACACCCAAGGGAAGACACTTGTGCCTGAAAATGAAAGCATATTTCTTAACAAACGTCATAAAATAATGACCTGAGCCCAGGAACACTTGTGCAAAGTGTGCATTTGGGGACTTCGTAACAAATGCTGACACCATTTTAATACCAGCTGTAAGAATCAAAGTCCAGCAGTATTTCCTCCTGGAATACTTACCTACTTTCTTTAGATTTTTAGGAGACAATTAAGCGAGAGAAGCAGAAGATGCTATCCTGAGGACACTCAGAGGGTAAGTGACATAAACAGACCCGGCAAGATGAAAGAAATTCTATCCCCACTGGAGTGTATGACAAAGAGATTTTCTACCAAACAAGCCTTTCTACTAGAGTGTGCAAAGGAAATGTTAGATGCTGTATAGAATGTGTTTAAATTTAAAAACAAATTCAGGTTTAAAAATACTTAATATATGGATTAACAATGGAACCTATAAACAGATTACAAATGAATATTCAAGTATAGCAGAACAGTTTCAAAGATGGCCATCAGTGAGACACAGCCTTAGAAAATATCCCTGCCATTTCTTTAACCTGCTGTTACTTGAAACTGATTTATAAAAGACTTTGTCAGCTGGGTGTGGTGGCGCACACCTATAATCTCAGGACTTGGGAGGCCGAGGCAGGAGGATCACTGTGTGTTCAAGGCCAGCCCAGACTACATAGCAAGAACCTGTCTCAAAAAAAAAAAAAAAAAAGACTGTCAGACTAAGTGATTTGACCTTTATGCTGTGGGCTATAAAAGCCCTCAGAAGGTTTTAAGCAGGAAAGAAAAAGTAGCAAATCTGGAAGCAAAATGGGTGAGAACTGACAGCATGGTAACTAACGGCATGGGTTCTGGGGCCAGCTGAATCATTTAGTAGCTGTGATAAATATTGCTTGTTTAGCCTTGGGCAAGTTCTGTTTCCTCATCTATAAAACATGACAAGAATAACCACCTCCTGATGTTGTAGGACTAAATGAGATAATGTATTCAGAGTACCTCCTAAAGAACTTAGTACATAGCAAGCCATCAATAAGTGTTACGTTTCCATTTTGGGGTACCATTCTCTTTGACCCATATCTCAGGGTAAGAGTCAGACCTTGAGCCACCACAGTCTCTAGAACTAGCTCTTCAAATATAGGTCAAAACTGACTAAAAAGCAGTATTTGAGCCTGCATGCTGGCTCACGCCTCAATCCCAGAATTCAGGAGGCCAAAGCAGGAGGATTGTGAGTTCGAGGCCAGTCTGAGCTGCACGGAAAGTTCAAGGCTGGCCTGGACTACATAGTTAGACCTCTGATCACATCAGAAAGCATGTCTGAAGGATGTAAACTACTACTGTACTATTTGTGTATGTGGCATTTGCCTTCGATATTTAAATCCATACTCTGGTACACCAAGCTGTCTTTATTCTAATATGGTAAGGTCTAAAACTACTTACTTTTCAAATGTCTCTTTCTTAATTTCAAAATATTATTACTTTATGATTTAACGTCACAACATTGGGACTGTACCTGCCCCCTCGCTAACCAGCATTAATTGGATTTTTAAAACCCAAATTTAAAAAATGAAGGTGATATTATTTTCTTTCTAGCCTCTTGGTTTCTAGCCAGCTGGTTTTTAAATTGCATTCCTCTCTCCCTTGGAAAGTCCAAGTCATTTTCTCCCTCTAAGAGGGAAGTATTTGGAGGTGCTGAATTTTTCTTGTAGCGCTAAGGGATCCTCGGCCAAAGTGCATTCAAGAGCGCCATCTCCTGGCAAAAGTTGAAAATGAACAGAAAATGCACGAAAAAACAGGTGCCTAAACGGTCTTCTGCCTTTAATCAGCCGCTTAACTACTTAAACATGAAAATGAGCTTCCTAAGGCTAATGAGAATTGCCCAATTTGCAGAAACGGTATTTATTTTTGTAGCACAATTTTCCAGCTGCCTGCATCCTGCATCCTTTACAGTTTGTAGCATCTGCTTATGTCTCATTGTTGATGTTCAGGGTCTGCCGAAAGGCCCCTCCTCGATGCTGAGAGGAAGAGCATGTGCCAGGTCTCCTGGGTTGAAAATTGGACTGGAGGATCTAGACAGACTTCTGAGCGCAACCCAGAAATCAGGTGCGAGTTCTTTGTATTATCAGACAAGGAAACTATAAGCAGGCAGGTTGAATCTTGATAATACCATGTAAAAAGTGAGAGAATCAATGAGAAGTGAGGCAGCACAGTCTAGGGTCAGCACATTCATAACTATTATTCTGCTCTTTTTTAAAAAAAAATGCAGGTGTTTTTGCAATAACAAGATATATGTGTTCCTGGGGGGCGGAGAGCAACACACTTTCTGCAAAATTGCAAACTACAAATAATTAAGACTTATGGGAAAAATCGGATGGAGGAAGATGATTCAAAACACACAACTTTGCAACCACAGCACTAACAAAGGTGACAATAATCTTAATAAAAATAGCAGCATAGTTCAAAAAGAACGTTTGATTCTTCATAAACAAAGAAATTTAGCTGGAAATAAAGGAATTTACCATAAAAAGAGAGAAAGATAAGGTAAAGTGGCAAATGGCAATGGAAGAGAAGCTGAGGTCTTCCGAGTCACTGGGACAGGGGAAAACTGCACAGGACTGGGGAGCCGAGCAGTGAGCGTCTCTCCCACGAGCTGAGGCTCCCCTAAGGCAGAGAGAAGAGGCCGTGAGAACAGGGCCGCACTGCCTGCCTCCTCAGCTTTCTCTCCCCTGCTGTGTTTGTGCCCTTGGCCTTCATCCTCTGACACTGCACACTGGCAGACTGGCAGCCTCACAGATGAACCAGCTCGACTTCCACGTCATGCTGACATCGTTCCATTTATCAACCACATTGGAGCTAATTTATGTTACAATCACACACAAACATGCAAGTGTTAGAGCAAAACAGACCGAGCGCGGGATGCTAGCTCCCTAGCACACATCTTGACACTAAACCCCGCAGCCAGGATGGAGCCTGTCAGCCCTGCTTCTTCCTGTGGCTTGTCTCCCTACTGCCACAATGTAGATTCACAGATGTTCCCCACCTCCCAGCCAAGAGGGTCCCATTATAGCTCTGGGCACCAAGGCTTCTATTATGTCCAAGATGCTATGCTATGGTAGCTAGCAAGACCACATATATGAGATACATATGTGAGAGAATCCCTACCAAGACCATCTTAAGAAACAAGAATATTTTTGCTAACCCAATAAAAAGTCCAGATGTAGATGTAGCTTCAGGCTTAGCTGGAGTCAAAGGCACAAATTTAGTCCCTGTGTGTGTCTCTCCCTCACCTTCTCCCTCTCCCATTCTCTGCTTCCCTCAGTGACAGTGTCATTCTTACCAGGCTCTTACCCATTGATGGCACCCAGATTCTCCAGGTTCAAATTTCTTGTAGTCAGCAACCTTAGAGGGAAAAGTGTTTCCTTTTCCCAGTAATTTTTGCCAAAACAAAAGCAAACACAGGAATTGTCTCATTGACATGGCTTATATGCATGCTTTCCAAACTTGCCTCGATCTACTGTGGTCCAGGGATGAAGTCTTTGAATGGCCAAGCTGGGCTGGGCTGACCCTGGATTCAAGGGTTGACTCAGCCCCACCCAAACCATGTGCACAAAGAGCAGGAGCTATCGCTCTCCAAAGAGAAGGCAGCAGGACTGTCACGGTTCATATCAGGGTAGCCCTCCAAGCCCCGTGTGCTCATAGGCGGGGCATGTGGAAGGTGATTGGATTAAGGTGGTGCTACAGCTGGCTTGGTGTTGGAAAGTGGGGCCTAGTCAGAAGATGCGGGTTACTGGGGGGTGTGACCCAGAAGGATATCTCTCCCTCCCTGGCTCCTCCCTTCTCTCTGTTTCCCAGCTACCATGATGTGAGCTTTCCTCTGCCAGACCCTTCTTCCACCATCTTTTCTTGACTTGGAGCTGGCCGCTGGAGACTACAAATTGTGAGCCAATATAAACCTTTCTTCCTTTGCAAGTGTCGGGTATTGTGTCTCAGAGTGGAGAAAGTGACTAAGACAAGGACCTTCTGTTTAAAAAGAGGGACACCCATCGCCCAGAATGCCCCAAGCCAAGCAGCCCTCCAATAGCACATGACATTGGAGCAATCTGGTTTCTAAAGAACGTGACACCTGAGAGACGAGATTTATCTTGGATTTAAGCAAAGAAAAAGAAAACGAAGTTTCAAAAATAACCTTACCACACTACTCACAAATTGATAAGCAGACACACTATGGAGGTAAATAAGATAAATAATTATAGACTATGTAGCAGGGGTTTTAAAAACACTGACCTGGCCTGCTTGTGTTTTGCTTAGCTTGGCAGTATTGTTTTTTGTGGTTTTTGTTTTTTCATTAGAACTTGCCAACATTTAGAACTGGCGAGATTTGAGCTTCCCTTAAATGGGAGTCACACTGGGCCCATTTTCCCACACGGTGATCACATTCTGAGCTGAGCGGTGGCTGCCCGTCACTGACCCATTCTCTCTTCACAGTAGTCCCCACTACTCCCTCTGCTGCTCCACATCCCACTCCCACTCCAGTCCACTGGTTCTGTTACCTACCTGGCCTCTGGGGGTGTTTCAGTTTCAATCTGTCTGCCGTGTGGGTTTACTCTGACCACCCCGCCATTCCAATGGGCAGAGTGGATGAGAGCCCACTGGTTAGGGAGGCTGGGCCAAGCACCTTCTGCCTTGCTTTGCTGTCCTATCTATATGATGCTTCACACATGCACGAGAGGGAGTCAATTATCAAGGACTCTACTGGAAGATCTTGGGTGACTTTTCTTTAGAAAGCTTTAATTAACAGATAGCTTATAAAGATAGTTATTCTAGCTTACTTCCCCAAGAATAGGCAATTGGAAAGGTAAAATGTCCCTTCCCCTTACTGGAAGAACAGCCAAGTATTTGTCTTCTAGAGATCTAAGTAAACTTTGCTTTACGGTAGAAATAACAGGCTTCTGTTTTCAAAGGCCTAGTCACATTAAACCTATAGAGCTGGATTGATTCAGAGTGAGAAGTACTCCAACAGCTGACATTATAAGAAAACAGCCAACCCAGAAAAGAATTACATTCTTTCAGACTTGAGCAATAGATGGAGATGCTGGATTCATCGACTGTCATGATCTTTCCTCGCACAAAGTCTCTAGAGGCCAGGAGTCAGAATCTGTTAAGAAGGTTTCTATCACAAGTGACAGAACACATATCCAAACAGGTTTAAGGGAGAAAAAAAGACATAGGAAACTGGGTGATTTATTTGTTTGCGTTACTGAAAAGTCCAAGGGTAGTTAATATCAGGTATGGTTTGATCCAGTGGCTCAAAGGATATAATTTTATGCACCCCAAAGTTGAGTTTCCCTCTGTCAGATTTATTGTTAGGATCTGTTATGGCTTACATCTAGATGTCCCCCCAAAAGCCTCATGTGGTCATAGGTGGGGCTGGATCTAGGATGTGTGATGCTGGAATTAATGCTGCCCCACCCAAGGGCAGGTAGCCTGGATGGAATATAAGGGACAGAAAGAAGCTGATTTGTTGCTTTGCTGCTTTGCTGCCTTCTGCTTGCCCCTCTTTGCCATGAACTGTTTCTCCTCTGTGATGCCCCTCTGCCATGCCACCCTGCCTTGGAGCCAGCCAACTATGGACTGAAACCTCTACAAACTGTAAGCCAAAATAAACCTTTCCTCATTTAACTTTGGGTGTCAGGTATTTTGTCTCAGCAATAAGAATAGTAACTAAGACAGGATTCATATAGCTATGTGTGTTAGCTTTCTGTTACTGTGACAGAATACCTGAGGTCATCAATTTAAAAGGAGAAAAGATTTATTTTGGCTCATGGTTTCAGAGGTTTCAGTCCATGGTGGGTTGGACCATTGTTTGGGGGCCTGTGATAAAGCAGGACATCATGTCATGGAGTGAGCATGATGGAGCAAAGCTACTCACCTCATTGTCACCTACAAGATAAAGAGAAAAGGAACCAGGGTTTCAATATCCCCTTCAAGCACACGGCCCCCAGTGGCCTAACTTCCTCCCAACTAGGCCCTGCCTCATAAAGTTTCCACCATCTCCCAAGAGCACCATCAGCTGGAGACCAAGCCTCCAACACACGAGATTCTGGGGGACACTGTTGCAGCAAAACTAGTTCTGGGAAAGGAAAGACACCCAAGGAAGTCAGGAAGAAGTAAACAGCTTTATTTTATACTGGTGGTCCTGGCTGAAATAACTTCCAACAAAAACCAGGCAGTGACTGTGTGTGAGCCAGTATTTTTATATGAGGCATAAGCAGGGGTTACAAAGGCAGGACAGGACAGCCTGGCAGTTCTTCTGATTAAATAGCAGGGTGAGATCATCAGTTGCAGGGCCAGATTAATCACCATCAGTTACAAAACTAGATTAATGACCACAAAGCTTGGTACAATCAAACATCCTGTATGTTCAGTTATGCTCTCGTGGTTACAGGGGTCAAGAAGGCAATTATAGAGCCATGAAACAGTTACAGAGCTAGGCACCTTCGAAGAGAATGAAGTTTTAAAAAGATCAATTTTTCCTAATACAGTTTTCCCTTTCAACATTTCAGATCCAAACCACAACACCATGTAATGGCCCCAACAGCTGGCTCAGACCAAAAAAAGAAAAAAGTTAAAAACAGAACAAAAACCCCACTGACTTCTCAGTAGAGTAACACATCAATTACCGATCCAATCACTACAGCCATGAGATACAGTATTCTAATTAGTCAACTGGGCATGGTGGTGCATGCCTGTAATCCCAGCGCTGGGAGATTGAGGCCAGCCTGGGCTACAAAGTGAGTTCAAGGCCAGCCTGAACTCCACAGTGAAACCCTGTCTTAAAAAGACAAAAAACCAAAAAACAGAAGCCAAAAAAAAAAAAAAAAACCCTAATTGGCCAGTCACATGTTTGTTCCCTAGAACTGGGGGAACCGGAGAACTACCACAGGATTAGGGTCATGGGGGAGTCATGGAAGCTGAGCAGCAGAAAACTACTAGGGATCCCAAACAGACAGCCAAGGACGCTTGGCACCAGTCACCAGGGCTCAGGAACCTTGACGAAGACCTCTGTGCTCAGCTCGTGTAACAGCCTGGAGTCCTCTGCTTCTGCATGGATGCCCCAGACATGACGAGCAGGGCCAAGAGCTGCACTCACATGCAGAGAACATTCTCTTAGGTGTTTCCAGGAGCCCCGGCCCAGAGCCCTTGTGATACAGTTAGAAATGGAGGAGCTCAGTGAGCCACTCCTTTCCCTTCATTCAGCTCTGGGCACCGCACCACCCTGCTGATTATCTGTGTTTAAATTTAGGAGGTTGGGATTGTGGAGGACCACCTGGATGACTCTCCTTGAAAGAAGAGCAATTATCTCCCTTTTGGCTAAACCTGGCCCTATTTCCATGCACTGATACCTACAGAGCTGGCTAGGACTTTTCCTTATCCCTTCAATTGTCTTTAAGCAATGCAAATCGGTCCAGCTGAGGTGTTGATGTGTAGTCTTTGAAGCAAGGTGACAGGTCAGTGTTTCCCCACCCCTGTAGCTCCCAAAACATATGGGTGAGCCTGGCGGGATGGAGAGCCGTGCTCCACGCTGTCGGCTGGGATCGAACCTCAAGAAAGAGGCTACGACTTCCCAGGGCATAGAAGATTACACATCAGAGCTGAAGCACTGACCCCAAAACATTAGATACTACCTTGAATTGGGTTATGCAGATTACTCCCTCTGCATATTGCAAGGGTGATTTCAGGCCACCTACCTAGCCCAGCTCACACTTCTCACGGACTTCCCGCCATTCTCACAGTCACTCATCCCCGAGCCACTCCCCTCCTTGAGAATTAATAAAACCTGGGTTCAGCCTTGGGTCGAGGCCTTTGTTCCGGTAACCACCATCTTGGCTGCACTTAGGACCCCTTGGCTCCCCACAACTATAAATATGCCTTAGTGTCTTTATTCTCACCGTGGGTTGCACTGGAAGTGGTAGATTGGAATTAACTCGCTAGAATTCCAATATCTATTCCACAAATTTGTAATCACAAATATAAACTTCCCGGACCGCGACAAGGACCCGGATGGGCGGGCTCTCTATAGTGATTTCAAGGCCGCATTGGTTCTGACTAGGGAGAGATAAAATGAGACGCCTGGGGTCAGAGGTGTTTGACCACAACGGGAGGCACCTAAAGTTAGAGGTGTCTGACCCTTTAAATACTGAGTTTAAATACTGAGTTGTGTGGGTACTCATCAAGGGCTCCTCTTCCACCCCCTCCGGGGACCCAGCACAGCCCAGAGACCGTGAGGCTACGAGCCAGACAGGAAGGTGCGCCACTCACACACCATCAACACCACCACCAGCTCCTTCCCTGAGAGCTTCTCCACCAGCAGCAGCAGTTTAACCTGAATCATCAAGAGTTCCTCTTCCTCCTCCTTTCTCCTTCTGCCCTTCTGCCAGTTCCTGTTATAGTCCCGTGATCTTCAATAAATGTAGCTACTACTTACTATGAGGTGCATGCCTGGCAATTCTTTCCTTGTTGTGCACAAGAACCTGGACTACTTTTTGCCCATTAAACTTAACACTTGTACAATCACTGGTCAGGAAAGGCTTACATGTGCACATGGGTGCGCACATGTGCACATACACAGGCACATACAGTGGTAATGCTGCTTTTTCACTAATCCCAGCAAGTAAAAGACTAAGCTAAAAGGGTTTGTTTTGAAATGTGATGGCTTTTTAAAAATATTTAATGTTTGTTAATTTAAATCCAAGTGTATTTATTTGTTTATATTAGGAGACAGGGTCTCACTATGTTGCCTAGGTTGGTCTCAAAATTCTGAGCTTAAGTAATACACCCATATCAGCCTCCAGAGTAACTGGGACTAGAGGGACATGCCACCACACCAGACTTGGAATGCGATGTTTCTAACACCCAAGTAATCATGATAAATTCATTTTAATCATAGGAACAACCTGCTTTTAATCTGTCTCTTTGCTGAGGTTTCTGAGATCCTGCCACTATAAAGCACTGTATTCCCCTCCATTCTCTTCCTTCTTTCCTCTGCTCTAAATCAACTCTCTCCAGGCTCCACACCAGTCTTTCTTCCACATAAACTGTGCTCCATGCAGTCCTAGCATACAAAGTCACACTGATCTACACAGAGGAGAAAGAGAGATACTAACCTGTCTTCCAGAGTGTTACGGTTTATATCTAGATGTCTCCTGAGGGCCTCACGGGATCATAGGCGGGGCTTCTGGTAGGTGATTGGTTATGGGAGCTCACAGCTGACTTGCTGTTGAGGTGGGATCTGGTGGAAGAAGCGGGGTGTGGTCTGGAAGGGTTTATCTCCCTTTCAGGGTCCTCCCTTGACCTCTCTGCTTCCTGTCTACCATGCTGCCATGCTGTGAACAGCTCTCCTCCACTATGTCTTTCTGTCATGACATCATTCCTTGGTGTTCGGCAAATAGGGATTGAGACCTCTACAAACTATGACCCAAAATGAACCTCTTCTCATTTAAGTTGCAAGTGCCAGATATTGTGTCTCAGCAATGAAGAAAGTGACTATGACAAAAAAGGGCTTCTTTATTCGTGTTAGAAAGATTGGGCCCCTCAGCCAACACTAGCCCCAGCTAGAGATTTTTAAAATGATCATAGTAATACATATACAGGACAAGCCCTTCCTGTGGTACTTGACAGTTTCCTCTAGAATCATATTTTTTCCAACTGTTTTTAAGCTCTGTCCTCTTTTGTTAAACATAAAAATCCCATGTCCTCTTCTTCTAAGGTAATCTGAAATTTTAAACTGTTTGGCTAAAAAAAAAAAAAAAAAATCAGTGCGATGACAATTTTTTTTTTTTTTAACAGTGCTAGAATGGAACCCAAGAGCTTACACATGTTAGGCAAGTGCTCTTCCACCAAGCTACACCCAACCCAGCAATGGTATTTGAGATCACACACACTCCCCAAAATGACTCTGATCCAAACCCCAGTGGGTAGGAGCACGTGCTCACCCAAAAGACAATCCCTGCTTTGAAGCCTCCCCTAGCCAGGATAAAGGAAGCAAAGACTTTGTGTCTAATACCTGAGGGTTTTATCGAGTTTGTCCTTTCTTCCTTTTAGTACAATTCTAATGGTTGATGTTACATTAGAAAACCAAGTGTGGTGACAAAGATTCTTTGCTTGACCAAACTTTAGTCAGCCTTTTGAACCTTCTCCCAGGCCCATCTGTGCTCTTCCTGCAAGGTGCAGTGTTATCAGAGTCCTGCTGGGCCGGTTTAGCAGAACCCCCATCCTTGGTACTGATCACCCTCCGTATCAGATCAGGTTCCTCACCCCGCACCCGCAGGATGTTTCAGCACCCTGGTCTGGCTCCAGCAAGAATCCTACTGGGGCGGTTTAACCAGAATCCCCCTTATCCCTGAGGTTCCCTGATAGTAGTTTTCCACTTGTTGACCCCCACCCTGCTCCTCAGCTGTAAATTCCCACTTGTGTGAGTTGAGCAGTCTCTCTCCCCAGCCGCAAGACCCCATTTGTGGTAATTCCCGTACCTATCGGGATGGTCCTAACAAAGTCTGCCCTATCGTGCTTCATCACGTACTTTTTCCTCTAAATGTGGACCTCAACCAAACTGAAGCCTCATCCTTCTGCGCATCAATGTATACACAAATGGAGACACACATATGGCTATCCATATATATTGTGTGTGTGCTTTGAATATTTACACTTTGTGTGTCTGTGCACACATAATGCATATGTATGCGTGTGATGCATTTATATACACATACACACATAATTTGTTCATTCATTTATTCATTCCACAGGTATTTACGGAGCACCTACCATATGTCTGACACCATGCTAAGTCAACGCAAACAGCAAGAACCAGACCCAGTCCTATCTTCATGAAGCCAGGACCCAGTTTAGTTGAGGAGACTGGCATTCATCAAACAATCTCACAAATGTGATAGCAGAGCTGTTTCACCCCTGACCCAAATCAGTGGCATTTACAAATTAGTTCCACCTGCCCTCCCTTGGCCAAGACAAGCACTCTCCTTCGTGCTCCCTGCCCGCTTCAAGAGCCAACTCTTCCCTCCCCACACACACCCTGGACAGTGACTAAGTAAGCCCGGCCTTAGAGAAGGGGTGTGGCCACGCTGGTTGCCAGGGTTTCCATCTGCCACAGCCTTTGTTTTCTCCCCAGGGCAGGACTTGGCCTCTTTGTAACTAATCTCATGAAAAGGAATTATAAACCACTCTGCAAGTTTGCAGTGGAATACTCAGTCTTGTGCTTAGAGCAGCAACTTTTCTTTGCTTACACTTTAATGCCTGCGGATCTGTTTTCAGTTCCACGGTAGGGGCATCTCTGTAGCTATCCAGACCCAGCAGGGAAGAGGCCCTTGCAGTCCAGCAAAGGAACTCAGGGAGCCCGGGGGAGAGCTGGAGAAGAAACACGCTCATGAATATTCTGAAATGGAATCAACAAATACAGGGAGGCCTGCATGGGCTACGAGATCCAGTAACAGGCGATTCGTTCGGTGAAGGGAAGGGGGTCACCCTGGAAGCGTGGAGGCCAGGAGAGAGAGGAGAGTGGTCCAGGCTGGAGAGGGCTTGGGCAGTGACAATGTGGTGGGCTAGATCTGAACTACGTTTTGCAAGTAGCACAGACAGGACTTGTTGAGGGATGAGGGAAGTTGCAGCCTGGAGAATGACGCACAGGTTCTGCTTGAGGAGCTGAGCGGGTGGTGGCGCACTTTACAGAGATAAGAAATGCAGAGGGAGGAACAAATTGGGGAAGAAGAGGGGAACTGAAACGTCTTGCCTTGAAACAGCAAATGTCTGGATTTTATTTATATTTTAAAGTGGTCAGAAGTGGCTTTGCAACAGCAGTGTGTGCTATCAGGGGAAAGGCAAAGGCACGCAAGGGTGTCAGTCCTGGCTCCACAACTGGCTTCCTGTTTTATCTTGGGCAGTGTTAGTGACCTCTTGGTACAAGAATGCCTTAATTTGCAGGGTTAAATGGAATACCAAAAGTGGACTGGACTTGCCTGGGTACACAGCTGCTATCTAATTCAATCACCTAATGCTCTGCCCAGATAATCCTAAGAGGCTGTGAGGGTGGACGTGGGGACTGAGGTCCCTGGGGAGCAAAGAGGAAGATGAGGACCAAGGAGGGAGAAGAAAATATCAACAGATCTCTGGCCCAGTTTGTGAGGCCAATTTTGAGCCATCCCATGGGACATGGGAAGTTGGCCTGGGATGAGGAGTAGAGCAAGAGCAGGCCAGGTGGAGCTAGTGTGAGAAGCTGAGGACATGCTCTGTGAAGGCCTGTGCACTGCATCACAGCCAGGTGACCCAGTGTGACTCAGAGTTGGAGAGAGAAGTTTCACATGGCACCGGACTGAGAGGGCCACTGGAGGGCTTGGAGGGCCACCAACACGACATATGACTGCACCTGGCAGAGCAGTATAATAAAGCCAAGGCACTCCAAGCAAGGGTAGGATGCCTTGCAGGAGGAGTGAGAAAGCAGGAATGGGCACACGCCTGAGCACAGGTGTCTGGAAGACCTGGGGACGACTCTGAGAGCGCCTAGAGCGTGTCGTGAGCAGATGGGACCCACAACTCTCAAGACGTGAGATTGAATGTTAATTCAATTGAATTTTATACTTGCGCTGTCGAGGCCAGGGGGATTCAAGGTTACAGTATGTAGGTGAGGTCAAAATGGCCAGTAAATAGCAGGTGTAAGCTATATTGTTTCCTCTTTGCTCAATGAAAGGCCCTTCTGAGGCAGGTCCCACTGTTTTTGTATCTCAGTAAGAAGCCTTGTAATTTCATCTTACTTGCGTCATCTTGCACATAGCTCAGCTGCTCCATATGCACCATATCTAAAGCAAACCTAAGTCCTGTGCTGCCTGGCAACATGAGATGAGGTAAAGTGAATAAGAGAGATGAAGAAAATCATTCATTCATTTAACAAATATTAAGTCTAATATGTGCCATGTATTGTGTTGGTTCTAAGACAACTTGCATATTTATTTCAAAATAAACTTGATAGTACCACTGGCACATATAGAAGATACATTTTTCCTTTTGTGTTATGGTTTTACCTCTTATAGACTTTACTGTATAGGAAAAACTAGTGTTTACCATTGACATTAAAATACACACACACACACACACAAACCCTAGCAACTGTGCTCTTCGCCCTTCAAATAGTAGCGTGTAGCCCTTCAAGTGGTGATCCAGACTACATGATCTGGACCCAGACATACATTAGAAAGAAGCAGCACAAAAACTCTCCCCCAGAGAGCTTGTGACCCAGTCGGGAAGGTGAAAGACAGACCTGAAATCGCCCTACATTCCCCCAAAAGGGACAGGAACACCCTAGGCATTCCATAGATCACCTTCCTAGCTCCCTGTGGGGGAATGGGTCCACGTGAAGATTTTGGTGCCATCTCAGCTCTCAGGAAGCTGAGGCAGTTTGACACCAGCTCAGGCTACATAGGAAGACCCTTTCTCAAAACAACATCAAAAGAGTTTGGCATCTCTTTCAGGCCAAGCATTTAATTGTCTATGAAGAATCCCCAGCCCCTTTTGAGTTGTGGCAGCTCATCATTTTGGGTCCCTGCGTGTTTGCCATGAGCAGAGCCTCTGCCAACCCATGATAGACAGGTAGCAAAAATCAAAAACAATTGTCTCTAGTTTAAGCCATTGAGTGTTGGAGATTGTGGCCACAGCATAATTGGGCTGTTCTGCCCAAACACTAACAGGATGGAATGACCCAAACCCTAGGCTACTTTAAAGAATAGAGGATCTGAAGAACAGAGGCCAGTAAACGATGAGTAAAGTGGTGCTGTTTATAAAAGCCTGTTCCCAGAACTGCAGGCTGCCACGTTTGACTTTTACTCTCTATGAGAGTATAGAAGGAATAAGTCAGAGGAATGGTTTCTGAACCCTTAGAAATGCAAGCAGCAATCACAAGGGATCAATATGCTCACCAATGACAGTCACAGCTAACTAATTTCCATTCACTTTTCAGACATGTTTTATCTCAGGGTCTTGGCAGGTAACAGATGGTGAACTCAAATTATGGTGGCTTTCAAGGAGGGTTTCATAAAAGGGACTGTACAGCAGGATGAGCAGGATGTAGGAAAAGCACAAGGAGTAGTACAGTACCCTGGGCTGTGACAGTGGGGATGTTACCACCCCTGAGGCTGAAGGGGCCAGAGTCAGCCTGCACCTGAAATCAGCAAAGCTGGAGGAAGAGAATGCGTGCAGTTGTCCTATCTTCTTGGCCTGCCTGAACCAAAGTGGTCCTGCATTAAAGACACATGGAAAATAAATAGCCCAACTCACCATTCTTTCTCCTTCCCATCTCTTGTCCCATTGGCCAAACCCGCCCTTCAAATCCAAGTGAAGGGCAGAGGAGCCATTGCTATGGTCCAACTTGTTGGCCTCCCGGGCTCAAGGCAGGGTAGAAAGTAGATCTGAGGAGAATAGAAGACAGTGGCTGAGAATGAAAGAGAAGTGGAAGATTCTGGCCACAAGTGTGGTATTTGATGAAGGCTGTTGGGAATTCTTTGAGGAAAGGGCAGTGGATAGAATCATAGCATATGTCATTGATGTGATCTACATGTAAGAGAGTAATTTATGGAAAGTAAAGTACTGGCTTAGAGAAGGTAAAGTACTACTTTATCATTGTTTTTATTATTGTACAATGACTAAAAATGCTAAATTAGGGAGCAGTATTGGTCACCCCCCTTCTGTGGTCCCATGGCACTTTACACTGACTGCCCAGTGCACAATGGACAGTATAGTATTATCTCAGTGTGCTTCTTTACATCAAGAATTTATCCCTAGTCCTTGTGTGTTGGATGTGGTCAGTTGCCATATCGTGTCCTCTAATCTCCAACCCCAAAGGGTGGACACCTGAGTTGATCAGTCCAATTAAAGTCCTAGGAACATTCCTGCTGAAACTGGCCAGAAAGGTGCTACCCTGCGTGTGGGCCACAGTGCTGGTAAGATGAAGTTTGGAGCAATGGACAGCTATCTTTCCTTGCTTAGCAGATGAGGTCATTTATAGGAAAAGAGTCTGTGATCTTCACCCAAAAAGAACCAAGGAAAAAAATCTAGAATATGAAGAAAGACAATTCTAATAATATTGTCGGAGTTTCAGGGTCAAACTCTTCCTGCAGTCAGTCACTGTTAAGTTTCTCAGTTATAAGACACTCCATTTCCTTTTCCTTTTGCTGGTTTGCACAGGAATAATTCTGCTTACAATGGAGATGTCTGATTAATCTACCTGTATTATATACATCTTCCAACATTAACCTAATAGTGTTATCAATGTTTTTTATCACAAATTTTAATCCAAATAAGAAAGGCTAATATAGCCATAATAGCAACTCTAGTTGTTGGGTGCTCAATAAATATTCCTGGGAGAAAGGATTTCCACCAAACTAAATGAAAGCCTTGTCAAATGTAGTGTGGGACCTGCTGACGCAACACAATCCCATGTCCTTCTCCAGGAATTTCAGTTCTTGCCAAGAGAGCCTTTAGTGTAACATCTGCCACTGCTGGAAAAGCCACAGAATGCTAAGATGCTCAGGCTGGGCTCAAACTTGCTATCCTCCTGCCTCAGCCTCCCAGAGTGCTGAAATTACATGCTTGTGCCACCACACCTGACAACAAAATTGCACGAATTAACAGGCACCCATGAGCCACATGTGATCACTGAGCATTTGATAGTTTGGCCCAAACTGGAAGAGCACTGTAAGTGTAAAAGATACAACAACTTTCAAAGACTTAGTATAGTAAATTAAAGAATGTAAAAGATCTCATGAATACTTTTTATACTGGTTAGATATTGGAATAATATTTTTATATATTAGGTTAATAGAATATCTTAAATTGATTTTAAGCTTCCTTTTTAAATATAGCTACTAGAGAGTTTAATACTACATATGTGGTTTACATCATACTTCTGTTAGGCAGTATTGCTGTAGGGACTCACTGAACCAAACTCCAAGACAGGAAAAATGCAACTCAAGAGTCTGCTAGGTGATATTTCTAAATCCCTTAATCCGCTGTCTGGCACATATTAGGCATGAAATAATTAGGGTAAGGGAGAGGATGCAGGTGGAAGAAGAGGAGAAGTTATTGTTTTTTTTGTAGTAGTAGGTGACATTGCTACTGATACTATTCATCTCAGTTTATCTATCTGTAAAATAAGAATACTTGCTGATGCTCTGCTGTCTTCACAAGGCTGCAAGATGATTTTAGCTTTTTAAACTTTAAATAGCTGTATAAGCAGTGGTTGTCACGGTGCTATAATCATGATAGCTGCTATAATATCCTGGCGTGCGATGCTGTAACTGGGCCTGAATAGCCCCAGCTGCTCTGTCAGGCTGGCCTGGGACCCAGCAGTTCTTTCCAGTGCATCAAAACCTGTGCACTGGATCTGCCCCCAGATGGCAGTGAAAGCCACACGGGCCCTGCTGGGCTCCTTGAAGCACAGTCCCACCTGGGAGAGAAAAATATGTTGGGTCCCTGAGGACTCCTGGGTTAAGCAGTCTTTGCATCTTGAGCTTGCTGTTAGGCACTGTGAATAATAATATTATAATATTAATAATATTAATATTAATATTTATTAACAATAAAAAGCTTATAAGATATCTCTTTAGGAGTGGTTGAGGGTTAAATAAAAATTATGGAAGGCCGATATTTTGGGCTGAGCTCCTGCCTTCAGCCCCAGTAGACCAGACCAGGCCAAAACTAGTCACAACTCATGCTATATGCAACATGATCAAACTGAAAATTTAAGGAAGGAGATAGATCCTGAGGGATTTTTTGTTGAAAACCAGAGATTCTAGTCTACCTGAGTCAGCATAATAAAGAAGTCCCTTCTGCTTTAATGGTTCCACTGAAGTGACCTGAAATCAGCCCACATGCATGCTGGGCAAGCACTCTACCACTGAGTTTTCCCCCTACTGTTCTGTTCCTTGTCCCTACCCACTGCCTTTATCCATTGGGAACTCTCATTCTGTTATAGAATGGGTGCTGCCCAATTCATGAATAGTGAATTAAAACCATTCAGTTTACAACTAAATTCACTGTAATTCTGCCTTTTGACAAGTATAACAAAGGGCATTGATTTCCCCAAACAATTTATGCAATAGAATTGATCCCTGCTATGTCAGAAGGTGTGGCAGCCATGGGTCCTCCCAGGGGAGGCCTGCAGGGGAAACTAGAGGAGCTTCCTATGACATTAGACATGGGACATTTGAGCTGGGTTTTCAGCAAGGATGACTTCACTTGGTGGAAAAGGGTGGGGAAAATTCTGGGAAGAGGAACAAACAATTGTAAAGAACACCTGGCACACTTGGGAAAGGGTGAGGCATTTGCAAAGGAATGGTGGGTGTTATAGGCCTTTCTTAGTGAAGGTCAGTGAAGCCAAATGTCCAGAAATGTGCAGGACAGTGCTGTACAATGAAATGTCCTGCCTGAAATGGTAGTAGCAGCCCTGTTGAGAAACTGATAGTATGAATGGGGAAGGTGAGATGGAGTGGAAAGGTAATCAGGTTAATCTGAGAAGGATGTCATGACAGAATATGAATCGTGGTCCCTCTGGCAGATGACATAGGCAGGGCCACTAAATTCCCTCCCATTTGCAGAGAAACCCACTAGTCACCCCTGCAGGGCTTTGGAGGGAGACTTGTGCATGCACTCTCTTGTGGATGTACTCTCACGTGCCCAGCTCTGCTCCTTAAGGCTCTGATATCCAGATTCCTAGATTTCCAATAGTCCTGTCTCCGGCCTAGAATTATGTCATCCTTCCCTTTAAACATGAGACTAAATGTGGACACAAATAGGCACTTAAATATTTGCTAACTTGAATTCACTTCCATGACTTCCACCACCCTTTCAGTGAAAGCAAATTCCTGCTCCATGTTACACATGTGTGTTTAACACTACATTCAGGCAACCTGGTCTGTCAACATTGTTAAAACTGTGCAAGGGTCTTTAATCCCAGTAGGCACCAGTTTTTCTCTGCCAGATTTGCCTGTTAATAATTACAAAAGCTAGCACTTGCTAAGGAGCTACTTTGAGTTGGGCAGTGCCCTTGGGACTTTACATACATGATAACATTTCACCTTCACAGCAACTCACTTTACAGGTGATAAAACTGAGGCTCAGAGAGGTTAGGTGAGCTGCCTAAGGTGCTTAAGTGGCAAAGCCAGGCCTTGTCTGACTCTAAGGGTCTTTGCTCTTTCCTAGCCTGTGCATCTCAGACAGGATGCTATGGTTTGTTAAGTGTCCCACCAAAGGCTGTGTTAAAGGCTTGGCCCCCAACATCTGGCAATACTGGGATGTGGCAGAATGTTCCTGGGAATGTGTCCTTGAGGGGGATATCTGGATCCTGGCCACTGTCCTTCTCTTTGCTTCCTGGTCACCAAGAGATGAGTGAGTAGTTTCCTCCACCATATGCTCCCACCATGATGTGCTATGCCAGGACAGGCCCCAAAGCAAGAGCCAAGTGATCATGGACTGAAACCTCTGAAGCCATGAGCCAAAATAAACCTTTCCTTCTTATAAGTTATCTCAGGTATTTTATTCCAGTGGTGGTTTTCTTGATGTCCCAGCTCGTAGTTTCTTGAAAAAGAAGACACTAGGTGACCACCACCCAGTGAGGTCCCCGGCATGATGTGATCTGCACACAGGCTGTGGTGGGTTCCCTGAGAGATGGCACTGAGGCCTCCAGCCCACTATTCTGGTCCTTAAGGTCCAGGAGGGTTGTAGAATGGAAGCAGGAAAGGGAACAGAGCTTGGGCAGAGTGTAGTCTTCCAAGGAAGCCCAAAGCTGCCTCTGCAAATTCCTCACTTTGGGCTGGCAACACAAAAATGTATTAAGAGCCTTTTTCCTGGAAAAAGAGGAGCCTCGGCCTCTGGAGGCAGCAACTCTAGAGCCACCCCCTCAGTACCCCCCCACCCTGAGGGCACCACAAAGGCCCACAGTTACAGCCACCAGAGTGAATGCACTAGCCAGATCTACCAGTGATTATTTTTCCTAGCATCTTCCTGGGTGAGGGCCAACTCTCACATTATCAGAGGCCTATTATCTTGTATAAATAAACAAGAGAGACTAATCCCTATTGGGACTGGATTGTGTAGGGCTGCTGTAGCCCCCCTAGACTCCTTGGACTCCAGGCAAGGAATCCAAAGAACAGTCTTTCCGTCCATCCATCCATCCATCCATCCATCCATCCATCCATCCAATTAGTATCTGCTATGTCCAGGCACTTTCTTAGACCTTGCGAGAGAAAGATGAAACAAGAATAGTCCCTGCATTCAGAGCATGAGGTGCAGTTGTGGGGAGACTGAAAATATAAACCCAATGTCCTCAGTCCTCACCAGCCTATGGATATAGAGGCCCATGAACTCAAAAAATTCCCTCAGTGTTTCTAATTCCCTACAGTGTGTTCCTCAAATACTTAAAGATTCCAAGGAATGTTTGACATACAATCATGAAACAACCCATCAGTTTTAAACACTTGCTCTCACCCTCCAACTTGCCTTGATTTTTGGTTTATTCTTACAGCTGCATAAGGGAGCCTCTATACACCCAGAAATGACAAAGCCATGTTTCCTTCTAAGGCAGCCATGGCTGTTCCAATGAGACTGCCACCAGACCACAAAGTGTTCTATACAAAGCCTTCCTTGCTTTAGGTGGGCTCGACCTCATTTCCAACCCCTTGTCTGGTACCTACATGCAGGTCAGCACCTTTGCAAGCATGCATGGTAAAGCTGGGTTCCAACGATACTCCCTAAACCTCTTGGCCTCAGGTTGCCAGTGATACTGGGTTCCAGGCTGAGGAGGCCTCTCCTCACATTTGCTTTGGAGTTTGTCACCAGTGTTGCTTGAGCCCACAGTCACAATATCTGTGACTCACCTCTTTACCAGGCCTCCATTTAAAGTTTAGCAGAGAATAAACACCTCCAATGTCCTCCTATCGCCTTTCTCTTTCTCCCTCTTCCAATCCCACATTTACTGCTTCCCTAAAAAACATCCTCCTGAGTATCAGCTCAGGCACATAGAATCCAAAAGGGCACCCAGTTCACTGATCCTGATCCACTCTGGGCTGAGCTAGAAGACTCTCAGACACTAGAGTTAACTATAGTTGGGCTTTGTGTCACAGCAGAATTGAGCCTTAAGTAATGACTAGGGAAAGGTGAAGGGAAATCATAGGGATGGATGACATTCCAGACAGAAGGAACAGTTTGAGCGAAAGTGCAGAGGCATCAGCTCGGTGTGCAAGGCAAAGAGCGAGAAGGGAGAACTGAGGAGCCAGATAAAGATGGCTTTATGGGACTATACTGAGGAGCTTGTATTTTAAGGCAATGGGGCAACCAATGAAATGTGTCTAGCAGAGAGAGATCAGCAGTGTGCTTTAGAAACACTGTTCTGGTCACATAGAATGAATCTGAGGAGTGCAGAGAAGAGGAAGTAGATCTAAGGAAGTTGCATGATTCAGGTGAGAGATTGTGAGGAGGACCAGGGCCAAATAGTAGAGGAGAAGGAGAAGGGAAGAGGAGAGATAGAAGCAATTTCAGAAGTAGAGGGGGCAAGGATGACTCAGGTTGCTGGCTCGGGGAACCACATGTATTGAGGCTATTGACTAAGACAGGTAACATAGAAGGGAGAATCAGAAGTAGGATGTTCCTCTTTGAAGGTGTTTATGACCCATCTTTGGGGGATGACAGGCTGACTGTGAAGTATGGATGTTAAGCTCACGGGAGATGTTGGAGCACAGAATATGGATAGGGAATCATCAGAGGGGCCTCGTGCTTGTAGGTGGGATGGTGCTAGACAGCATCTAAATTTTAAGAGAAAAGAATGCCGAAGGCAGAGCTTTATGGGACATGGACCTGCGCAAGCAGGCAAACAATAAAAGGTAACAAAGCAGACTGAAAAAAATACAGGATGTACTCAAGTTGGGGAAAGCCAAAGGAGGAGACAGGCTTGAGAATGCATGGTCAACAGACACAGATGAGGCAGAGGAGTCAACCAAGATGAGAACTAGTGGAAAAGTTTCCATCAGACATTACTAGCAGATTGCAATGTGTGTAAATGGAGGGGAGGATGGTAACAAAGTGAGAGAGAGAAAAGGCAAACTACTCTTTCAAGTTTGGAAGTGAGAGTAAAAAGGTGTTAGCATGAGAAGGAACCAGTGGAAGGAGTATACTGGAGCAGGCAGCCAGGCTGAAGGGAGGGAAGCAGTGGGCAGCAAGAGGTCAGAAGGAACAATTGGTAGATGTCCTGAGCAGTCAAGGAGAGAAGGGCACTGAACAGAGATGAGACCCTGACCTTGGAGGAGGCAGCTTCTGAGACCAGAGACAAACTGGTGTGTGTCCGGGGGGATCCACACTTACATGACTGTTACATAGGGGGAAGGAATATGGGCAGATTGAGAACTTGTGGAAAGTGGAGAAGGCACAAATGACTACCTTGGGGAATGGGCAGAGCAGCCCTGAAGAGTTGTGCTCTGCTTTGGCTTCCTGTCTGTAGCTTTGGTGCAGAAGAATTTGTCCCAGCAGAAAAAACAAAAAACAAAACAAACAACAACAAAAAACCAGCCAGAGAGTTCACATGTGAATCTTCTCTTTTGTTTTCTCTAAAAGCAAGTGTCTTACGAAACCTGAATGTATGGCAGCTGTTGCCATATATTCGGCAAGTGCCAGTGCTTTGATGGAAGGTCTACAACTGCCACAAATAATATCACTGAAGGAACTTCCACATGGCTTCCCTGGCTGCCCTCCCAAGGTCACTGTCAGGCAATGCCTGTTGGCAGGATGGCTGCATGGGACCAGACCATCCAAAGGCCATCTTTCCAATAGCTTCCTGGATCTGCTGTCATAAAAAGGCAGCAATAGCAACTCTTCCAGAAATGGGAGCTGCGCTTCTGAAGCAGGCAGAGAAAGCAATTTTGGGTTGAAGAGCAGAAACTGTAGTTGTCAGACTTGTCCCCCAAAACAGCAGAGGCCTGAGAAACAATGGTGGTAGACTGAGGCAAATCCAGGCCTTTCTCTGTCACTGTAGGGCCAGTCTTTGCTCCCTCCAGTAGCTAGAGCTCTCCACTGTGTGTCACAGGCTGCCAAATCAGTGCTTCACAGGCAGGTTCCCTTTTCGAGACTAATTTTCTCATTCACTGTGACCTTTGTGACTTCAATATCCTGGTAAGTCAGTCCCCCCATCAAGCCTTTAATCCAGCATTCTTTAAGATCCGGAAGAACCTAGGGAACCATCAAGCAAGCCCATCTGAGGAAGAACATGTAGAAACAGCAGCCCTCTGTCCCAGGAGGAAGTGGATCCTCAAAGTCCCTCAAAGCTCAGCTGCATTCTGTGGACAAAGGCTCAAGTCTTTGGACCAACAGGACTCCTACAGAGTCCAGAGGTCAGCTCTCTTGTGCCTACCCTACACATCCTGAGCTGGGCCTCTTCCAGGTAATTATCTTCCCAACCCTGCCCATGGCCTCACGGCTAGTACTTTCTTCCATAGACTGACTTCTCAGTGTCTCCCACTTGTCTGACACTGGCTTCTGCTCCCAGAAGCAGTGGTAACAACCAATTAGCTGAGACCCTCCTGCTGTGGGTCTGATCACCTGCCTGTCACAATGAGGGCTGCTATGTTCCCAGCAATATCACCCTCACTGAATGAGTTCCCTGAGGACATAGAAGGTGGTGGAGCCACGATTATCTCCCCAGCACCTAAGCACTTGATACAAGAAATGGACAGATGGATGGCTACAACCACGTGCTGGAGTCTGCCAGATGACCCCAGCCCACCATCATCCCACTGAGGCTTATCCTCATTACTACCTGGTATTTCAAAAGACAGGTACAGTTGGCTCTAGTTTTGATATAGAAGCTTAGGAGTGGGAATCAGGTTGGGAAGGTCAGCGAGGGGACTGGCCTTAGAGTTGCATTTCCTTTGGTGGCAGAGATGGAGATGTATTATCACACTGTTCATGGATGACCCTGCTGCACAGCCCACAGAAGGTGTGGCTGGCGGGCAGCCGTAACTGTCAACTCTGCTGGGGTGTGCTCAGCTGTAGCAGAGTCGCCATGCCTAAAGTTGTGCCGAATCAGGGAAGTCCTCATCTGGTGCCTGAGGTGGCATATCGGGGCTTGGTCATTTCAGTTCAGTGCAAGCAAGACATGTTAATAGGCATTGCTGATACCTGGGCTTCCGGCTGGGGATTGAGGCTTTATCAGGTTTGCAACATAGTTTGATTTCTTCTTCTATCCAATTTGGCTTCCACCTGCTTCTTTTCACAAGTATTTAAAGCAAAAATGGTAATGTATTGTGATTTTAAGTAATGTTTTGAAAATAACAGTAGTGCAAAGAATAGGAGGAAGATACATGGAAATATACTTTCGTAACGAAGTGGTGTAACATCAATTCAAAGTTCACTGTTAAAATGTTAGCAAACTAAATTTAGTAGTGTATATAATAGAAGATATACCTTGACTAAGATGTGTTTAATCCTAGCAATATGAGTTTTTTATCATCTAAAGTGGTGTAATTCACCATGTCCAAAGATTAAAATAGACAAAGCAAGTAATCAAGTTTTGTTTTATTCTACAACTATCTTTTCCATTCTGACAAGCTAACTGTGAAACATGTTTGCTACCAGGCCACTTAGATGCAAAAGTTTGATGAAAGATGGCAGATACACAGCATATTCTGGCATGCTCGTTTTCTGCAACCATGACAGACATCACTAAATGACAATACGGCATTCTCTTCTGCTGAGCTCCTCTTGGACTCCCAAGTTTAACACAGATATCAGTTTTCAGCTGATCTGCAGTAATGCCTCTGATAAAATTTGGTTGTGATATCTGGTGTGAACTAGGCAAATAAGAATGTGGAACTGATTTTCATCGGTACTATGGGAACAATAATTCAGAAGACTATTATAAATAGTAATAACTACTAAGACTATTGAAAGTAATAGTAATGACCCAAAAATATGCATCAATGCTAGCAATTGCTTAAGTTTCTTACAGAAGAAAACTGTAACCTGAGCTTTTTGAGTTTTGCCATTGAAAGCATTCCTAACAGAGTTCAGGCCTACACCAAGATATTAAAGATGGGCGAGAGCAGACAGAACTTTGCAGGTAGAGGGATGATCAAGGCAAGAGAAGGAGCAACTCTGTCAGAACAAGAAGTGCTTGAGGCAATAGTGGGGAGAATGTGAGGAATGAGAAGCTGTTGTTCAGATCATAATGAGTCTTAGAAATTGTTATGGATTTGTTCCTGTAGGGTGAACAAACAGGGAACCACTTTGAGGTTGTAGGGGAGCTAACAGGATCAGATTTGTGATTCAGAAAGCTGGCTCTAGCTGCTGAAAAGAGCACATTTTGAAGAGGAAGCAGACTAGAGACATGACGGCCAGCTAGTACTATCATAACCATCATCTGGGCCACAGAGTTGTAGCAGCAAAAAGAAGGAAGTTACCACATCCCCAGTATGAAGGAAAGAGGATGGAAAACATTTGGTGACTGATGCGAAATTTAGCTAAGAGGGAGCACGCAAGAATGATTATCAAGTTTCCAGCTCACCTGGATAGATGACGAGGTCTTTACTAATGGGACACAAGAGAAGACTGGGGGAGAAGTGTACAAATACAAGAGAAAATTTCCATTTTGGGTAGTCTTCCAGAGCTAAGCTGCTCTTGGGGAATGGATGAAGGGCACTACATGAAAGTGCTATGACTTTCAGCCTGGGTAGAAAAGCAGCTTTTGCAGGCAAAGATAATTCGCCTTCTGGATATTGGTGAGATGAACAATGGTAGACTCAGAAATCTGCTGTCTGGTGACAGCCAACAAAGAGCAAGACTGATTCTCATGTTCTAATGATATCCCCACAGTGGGCACTGGCAAGGGACGTAGCACCAAACTTGAAGAGAAAAAGGCAGTGGTTTTTTGTTGTTTTGCTTTATTTTTAGGACTAGCCAATAGGCTTTATTCCACTACAATTAGGGTCCAACACTGCCAAGAGGTATATGAGGAGCTGTATCACTGTATCTGAGGTCAGGCAAGAAATAACATATTAGGAAGGGACTACCTACAAAACTGTGAGCAGGGCCGGTGAGATAGCTCAGCAGCATAGGCGCCTGCCCGGCAAGTGCAAGGTCCCGAGTTCGACTCCCGGAACCACATAAAGGGAAAAAAGGGCCAGTGATATCGCTCAGAAGCACAGGCACTTGCTGGCAAGCGTGAGGTCCTGAGGTCGACTTCCGGTACCCACATTAAAACAAAAAACAAAAAACTGTGAGCAGGGTTATGACACCAAAAAAAGAGTGCCCAATGGCAAGAGCTGTAGGGTAAGGAAGGAAGCAGTTATTGGAACTACAAGTAATGCATAGGTGACAGAGAAGTACTGGCATTTGGAAGGCAACCACTATCACCCAGAGCCCAGAAAAGTGATTTCACAAATAAATATCCAAGTCTCCTCTCTGGTCCTCCATTCTAGCTAATGATTCTCATTAGCTGAACCCTGCTGGGAGCCAGCAAAGAACCTCAAATGTGTAATCCACAAAGGTCAGCTTGTTGTGGCCACATGCAGTGTGGAGAGAATCTGGAGGTACAAGGCAGAACACAACACAGGCAAGAAAGGGATAGGCTGGGGACCTGGCAAGTGGGGCCTGAATCAGAAACTCAACTGGAATCACTAGGAAGTTCTAGCGAAGAGAAGGAAGGTGAAAGGGTAACGAGACCTTGTGAATGTACTGGTTTGAATTGCAAAGGGGGGACAGGTAGTAATCTGAGCCTAGAGAACACTCCAGCAACTTGACTGGAAACAGTCAATTCTTTGAAAATGAGAAAGCTGTGTGAAACACATGGAGCAGCAAACCCCAAACCCAGAGCTAAGACACTGATTTCATGCTTCCTAAGCACACGCACTCTGCAACTTCTAGTTGTACATGGAAACGCTTCTGATGAATGAAGATTTTTGATTCTAAGGAAGCAACCTAGTTCAAATTGGAAGCCCCCTCCCCCCAGCCCCAAACTGGAAGATTACAATGTCTATCTGTGTAGGTGGCATGATTTCCCCTCCACTGCAGTTAACTTTTGTTTCTGGAACTTAAAACTTTTATTAATTGTAAGGCACTGGTTGCCCTGTTGTCTTTTCTTCACCATTGAGGTTAATAGGGTTAATGGAATGTGAAATACTATTAGGAATCAAGTTGCATAACTAGAAAAATCTGAGTTTTGCAGTTCAAGTTTCTTGCTTTTGGACACAATGAAAAGGTGGGAAATTTCCAAAATGTTCTTGGAACACAAATGGGGCCCAGGTCACTTGCTATAAATCTGTCAACCTCAGACGGGAAGACAGACTGCTTTGGAAGTCAGCTGACTACAGCTGGAAATGGAAATAGAAAATGGAATGGAAATGGGAAAGTGGGTATGTTGTTCTCAAGGTGTGGCTAACAAATCCACGATGGGTGATTTGGAAACTGGCCATCTTTCATCAATCTCTCTGCTTCTGGGTAAGAAATCTCTCCTTGGGTGGGGAAGATCTGAAAGATCTTCACTCTATCCCAGTGGGAAAGAGCTGTTGGTCGCAGAAAAGCCACACTAGATAAGAGTACTCAATTAAAGTAATATTAACACTGTAAGAAACTAATTTTTAAAAATATTTATGTCCCACACATTTTATATTCGTAATAAAATTTAATCCTTACAACCACTCTCCCAGCTAGGTATTTCACAGATGTGGAAGCTAAAGTTGAGGTTAAATGACTTGCTCAAGACCACACAGTTGGTAAGTAGCTATCATAGGCCAAACCAATGCCCTTTCCACTCTACCTCCCTGTGCTTCTCTGGAAGAGTTTAATTTTTTAATTTTGGAAGAGGCTAGGTACTTTTTCTCTGCAGTAATCATAGAACGTAATGTTAGAAATGCAGGTATGACTTAGTCATTTACAAAAACAACAGGATGTCTGTACTGAAACCATAGTGGAATTCGCTGAAAAATGCTTAAGAATTACAATTTTGCATATTGCTGTTGTCTTTTTTTTAATTTGGAAAAAAAAATGATGGCATTATTTCTCCAAGAGTAGCAAATAACACTTCTTGAAAAGGTTTGGGTGGTTCTTGAACTTCCTGAGAATATCAAATCACCCACAAACCTTGTTACAAATACAAATGCCTGGTCTCCCCCAGACTCCTGAGATGATTCTGCTGCTTAGGGCAGGGAAAGTCAAACCTGGATCATCAGAATCACTGGGAGGGAATTTTTAAAATTCAGTTCCCTAGGTTCTCTCTGGCCCCAACTAATCGGAAACTCTGGAGTCAGTCTGGGGAACTTCTATATTTAAAAAGTTACCCTGGAGTCAGGTGTGGTGGCACACACCTGGTATCCCAGCAGCACTGGGGAAGCTGAGGCAGGAGAATTTTGAGTTCACCCTGAGCTACAGAGCAAGACACTGTCTCAAAAACAAAAATAAAAAACATATAAACGAACAAACAAAACCAAAAAGCTGCCCTGATAATTTTGATCAATGGTTGCTACAGGACCCTGGTATGGGTGTTAGCTGGAATGAACTCTGGGTGAGCTGTAGGCTGCAAAGTAATCTCCATCATTCAGAGAGAGATGCCATTTTTAGCTGGAGCTTAATTATGACCAGATTCAACTAAGCTCTACTGTGAAGAATGTGAGCTTAAAAACGAATAAGCATATCTGACAAGTCTTTCCTGACTACTTTTCTCTGCACTGACATCCTCTCTGCACAACTTTCATTTGTTGAGTTAGCTAGTAAATGAATGAAAGAAAAGAACCCATACTTATACAAGGGTCCATGATGGAACTGATGGCAGGTTGGAAAATTAGCAACAGATCCCATCTCCACCACATAGCACCAACTTAATATTTTGGTACTATGATTCTTTCCCGAGCTTCCCCGCAAACTCCAGGGATGCACACTACTTGGACTCTGTGTGGGAGTCCTGAGGATTGACTCTATAGACCAGCGATTCTCCTATTTTATGTGCATTGGAATCTCATTAAAGCAGAGTTTTGGGTCCTACCTCAGAGTTTGACTCAGTAGGTCTGAGGTGGAGTTCAAAATTTGCATTTTTGAGTTCCCATGAGATGTCCATGCTGACCCTGCTGGTCTGAAGATTACACTTTCAGAATCATAGAAAAATGAAAAAACAAACACTTGTTTAAACACTGGTGTGGTCTGTGTTCTGACAGACTTAAGTGACGTTATACTGCTTTTTTTTCTCTTGAATTGATTTCATTTATAAAAGATATGTTATAGGTCAGTTCATTAAAGCACAAAATCTATTCCTATTTGACTGGATGTGCTTTGGCTAGGAAACTTTGATGGGTACTCCCCAACTTACTGTACAGTGAACTGCGAGAGCATGCAAAACCCCCCAGCTGGCCCTGAGCTACTTTCCCAGCTTCATCTTTCCTTAGCCATCTTATCTTTCAGCACCAAGAAAGGACTTCCTCACTATTCTCCACACTTCTCAGCCTCTGCACATACTCTTCCAGTGTGGGGATGCCTCCATATGCCACCATTCCTTTGATCAGACATAAAACCACAACTCCAAGGACCTATGCTAGTATGAGCTCTTTCCTGAAAAATCCTTGAGGAAGGCAGTGGGTCATATTCAGGTCTGGGCCACTGAGCTTAGTCTGATGATAAAGATAACTGTAATAGCGCCCAAGCCGTGAAAGGCACTCAGTATTTGTTAGAGATGAATGTTGAGTTTTACAATGCAAAATAAGTCATTTAGTACTATCAAAGAACTCTGATAGTCGAGAAATATTTGTATTCCTATAGTTAATTAGTTCTAGGCCCTCCTACGTGTACCAAAATCTTCAGATGTTCAAGCCCTTTACATAAAATGATGTAGTGTTTGCACGTAACTTCACACATCAGCCTGTCTACCTCAAATCATCTCTCATTACTTACAATACTTAATACAATGTAAATGCTATGTAAACAGTCATTACCACATAACATTTCAGTCAATAACATACGTTTCAGTCAATGATGTACCACAATATGTATCTTAGGGGCCAAGTATATAATATTTAGGGTTGTCTAAGCATACTCTCATGTTCATACAAAATCACTTAAGAACATATTTCTCCATACATATTGTTAAATGATGCAAGACTATAGTTACATGTATTATTTAGGCAATAATGACAAGGAAAAAGTCTTGTGTGCTCACTACAGATGCATTTTACTTGGAATATTTTCGGTCTATTGTTGGTTGAACCCATGGATACATATATGGAGGACCACCTAAAGTTATACAGAACAAGGTTGTGAGCTTTGTAGCCAGACTGAGTTCTGCCACTAGAAGTGTAATGTAGGGTAAGTTATCAACATCATATGCCTTAGTTACTACACTTATAAAACATGAGTAGACGTGACTTCATTAGAAGGCTGCTGTGTAGGGCATAAATAGGTTATTACATATAAAATGTTTAGAGTAGTGCCTGGCACATAGTAAGCACTCAACAAATGTTAACTATTGTTTTACATGTAAAAGGTACAAGGCTTTTACTAATGAAATAAATAATCTTCCTAGATGACTATATGAAATTGAACTAGTATTTATCTGTATGCTTATGTGCAGGTGTTTCTCTTTTTTAAGGCAGCTATATAATACTTGGTTAAGTCATATATTACCTTAATGTATCAAAAACATACTGGCATTTTTATATGGTTCAACACAACACTTTCTAGTTTCACCTTGCTCTAAAGACTTATACAAGACAGAGAAAGAATTAGGTTTCCTATTCAACAGCAGATAATAAAGTAATTCTGCCACCAAGCCACCTCTGAAAGACACCTAATCCAACCTCAGGGAATTTTAACATGAAAATTAAGTTAAATGTCTAGGAAAAAAATCTTAAATACTTTAAAGAGAATAACTAGGAATGCTTATATATTTTAATGAATTTTAAAATGTCTTGATCAACTTTCTCCTTTTCGTATAAAATTACAGATCTTATAAGCTTAATTTCTGGCCAAACACAAAACAATTATAGCCCTAATTAATCCTCTGAATTAAGGTCCACAGTAAAGACATTAAACCCATACCACTTTGATTTTTTCTAAGTAAATGCATTTTAATCATCAATTTGCAGAGCAGCATATCAAACAATGTTATTCAATTTTTTCTATAAGGAAAAAAATCAAAGCAATTAACAGTTTTGCACAACTACACTTAACTGACAAGGATAATTTGTTTAGGAATCTCAAGGATAGCAGAGATGTACGCTAATAAGGTACCACTGTAATAAAAGACAATCTCATTCTAAACAGAAAGTGTTCACTCTATCTGTATGCTTTTACTAAAATGCTGTGAGCAACCCAAAGACTGTTTCCTGCGATTCTAACCACGTTACCTCATGAACAAATTTGATAACATAAAAATACAATAAATACTACAATGGAAATATAGGGATTAATTTATTACTTTTTGGTTTATAAACAAAGGCACCCAATACTGCTTCTATTTACTGCTTATAAAAGAGTGTTAGTTTACATTTAAAAAATTTAAAAATTTGAAATAAGTTCCTGCAGACACAAAGAAAGGGGGAAAATGAGATCTTTTCCCTCCCTGCTCCAGGCATTATTACACAGATTCAAAGAATATTCTATGGGATCCTGAAGTCAAAAAAAAAAAAAAAGAAAAAGAAAACAAACAACAACAAAAAAACCCCAAAACTACAGGGTCTTCTCCTCTGCATTGAGTTTTAGGACATATTAGTGTTGCTAAGTAAATTTAAATATGGTCACAATGACATCGCAATTTACAAATACATACACCAGAGCTAAGAGTCAATGGGGGGGCACCCAAATGTTTTAGAATACAGTTTTATCAAATCAGTTTAATGAAATAAATTTATTTTATAGGTGGTCCAGTAAAATAATGAGTTTGTGGAGAAAACACAGAACTATAAACATTGCCTAGCAAATAACACAAACACAATGGATTTCCAAAATCTTTAAATTTGACTTAAATCCAAAATCTAGCTGATATGGATAATCAATCGATATACTCATTATACTAATTTTAGAATTTAATTTATTCTTTACCTTTCACAACAGAATTCCAAACACATAAAATTAATGCAGTAGCCTCAGCACCCTACCAATTAACATTTCTTTAAATTCTAAGGATAGTAGAACTGTTCAGAAAACAAACTCTATGTACTTCACAGGCCTGCATAGTTGTGCCCTGATTCTTTTGTAAAACACAAATTCATCTGATTCTAGGTATTTGGCAGGAGTATAAAAATCATACAAATGTTAGCATGACTTCAACACGTTATGGAAATATATTTGGAGAGATGAAGTACTCAATGTATATTACATGGGCCACCTTAAATCAAAGGCTTCATCATTTATCCCACTTTCACACACTCTCATGGTCTCTCACACCTCATACAAGGTATGGTCCTAAACCAGAGACTTTAGTATTATTCCAAAGAATATATACGTATTTTACACAAATATTTCTTTTAAAATAATGTTTGAAAGTTTTACTACAGAAAATCTAGCTTCAACATGGAAGCATTTTTCCTTTTCAAGATTATACACCTGCATATAAGAAGGTGATTTCCTTTACATTTAGTTTTTCCACAGTAGCAAAATAAACTTCTTATACATGGCATTTAAACTAACAAAGAAAATTAGGATGGAAAGTTACATGTACCTTTTTATATTGTGAACTGACTTCTTTAAACATATTCAAGATACACTGCTGATGATTTAAATATAGTACAGCTTCAGCTTGATTAGAACAGTGTGTGCTGAATGATGTGTTAACCAAACTTGTTAAAATAGTAAACTATATTTTTTGAGTTTTACAGGGAATTATAATGTATCATTAAAATATGCAATTTTCTTGCTATAACATTTTTATAATGCATTTCTTTCTAAAGCTAAAACCCATGCAGAAAAAAAATGTTATCTTCAAACTCATTCAACAGTTTGCTACTTTATGTGGTATGTAAATAAAGTCTTTTATTTAATTTTATACACATTATGCTTTATAGTTTTCTTGAAGGAATTCAACTTTCGATGTCAAAATTAGTATGTGGTTACACACATGAGGACATTTTCTTGATGTTATTACTAGCTGCAAATACATTCTTCCACAATAATGCACTTTCAGATTTCATTTGAAAGACAGTACGAGCTTTTTTAAAGTCCTAAAACAATATTTATAAAGGGAAGAGAGCACAAAAGTCTCAAGAAATCCTCGTTTCAAAACATGAACACAATCTCACAGGATTTTTATTTGATCAAAATTTGGACAAGAAAAGTTTAGTCCTACTCTTTTTGATGCTAACATAGTTTTATTGATATGGATTTTCAAATCCATTTAGATCCAATAGGGTCTTGAATATAGCCTTCTGATTATAAAAGCAACTGATTATACTTACAGAAAAATGATATGTACCAGGCATTTAATCAGAAAAAGAAAAATAAGAACATATTTTTCATGTTTGATACCACTCAATAACTTACAGAATGAAGTAAAAATAGTTTGGCTATAGTTTTAATAAAACTAAACCCCATTAAAACTGATGAAAAAATAAAACATTTAAGAATCAAGTATCTACCAACTTAGCTAGTACTCTGTCCAAATAAATTCTTACCATTGCACTGAATATTAGAATTATATGTTAAGGCATTTTTAATTAATATGTTTCAGAATTGCACAGTTATACTGGTCAATGTTTCTATTTCCCTATTCTTGCCTTTATTTTACCCCTTTCTTTCCATGGATCAAAATGTTAAATCATAGCATTGGTGGCTCTTGTAGACAGCTTTGAGCTGGCATACAACAGTGTGTTCACTAGGTTTCATAAGCACAAACATTAAAATGTTACATAAAATGTACCATGTTTTACTCTACACACTGATCTAAGATGGTTTAATGTCTTGACAAAAGGTGAGATGACTTAAGTACATTTTACATTTTGTGCATTTAGACCACCAAATGCATAGATGTTCTAATGTGAAATTCTTGGTCTTCAGTATCTCATAGTGCTGGATGCTCTGAAGTACGACAGAAACTTGTAACACAGACTAACCACAAAGTACCAGATGTTTCTTGCCATTTGTGACCTTGCAATAAAAATGCGCCAGATCAGGATCACAAGGATAGTATTGAAACCGTAACGTATGTTCCGCAACCTGAAAAGCAAATCAAGAGACATGCTAGACAATATTTTTTAGAATAAAGTATTTCTGGATGGCAGCTAATTAATGTTAACAAACTAAATTATAGTTCAAATTCATATTAATCTGAAACATTTAAAAACTAAAGGTTCTAAAATTAAGAGTTAGCAAAATTCAAATTAACCTGACTGTACATAACCTGGACAGTGGTGCATCAAACAATGTACTACCTCTATTTTAACAAGGAATCCAGCAGTGTTTTTGAAGCAGTCTATCTGGATTATAAATTTACTCATTCAATAAACACTACTTAGCATTCTTATGTGCCTGGTAATGGACTAGGCCTTAAGTATATTGTACATAAAACAGATATATGCCTTGAACTTCCTACTACAGCGGTACCTTGGCTCACAAACTTAATTCCTCCCACAATTCTGGTCACAAACCGATTTGGATGAGAAGCAAATCAAATTTCCCCATAAGGTCAACACTGACTCTAACCATTGAATTTGATTCAGTTCTTGTCCGATTCAGTCTGCAACCAGAATCGTGAATTAAGTTCATGAACTGAGATGCCACTGTAAACTAAAAGGGTCTGTTCATTCTATACATCACAACACCAAGTGCTGTAAACATTTTTGGCATCGTTAGTTGTTTGCAATTTATCAGACAAGTGAATTTATAGCTGACAGTCACATGATCAAAGCCCAACCAACAAGTCCTAGTCTAAGAGTAAAACATGGCAATAATTAATAATGTTACACGATTCCATTAATTTTAGCATGCAGTCCAAGACAGGACACCATTATAGGAACAATGGTGCGGAGAAAAATGCTTTGAATAGAGAGTTAAAAGTTAAATATTCTTGTTTGCTTTGCCACTTAATACAGTATGTGTAAGCAAACACAACATTCTTATACCTCAGTTTCTTCATCTATTCAACTGGCTGAATGACAGATTACCAGTAACTTTAATCCTACTACTTTTGAGTTTTTTCCAAAATCAGCATATACTACTTCTACAGAGAGACAAAGAAAATTCTAACTCTATCTTACAAAGATAAAATTCTATATTGAATGACGTTTGTTACATCTTTTCTCCTCTTTCAAGGATTACTTAAGGCAAAACAAAACAAAAACAAAAACCTGTAAATAAATAACATCTAGTTTAAAATATACTTTTTTCTTAGTAATATTTTTACTTTTTCAATAGCAATATGAGAAGATAATAGTGATTTTTAAAACTCAAGTTTACCTTAACTTCATGCTAAGGAATATATACACTGATAGACAGTAAGCTTGCACAATCTTAAGCTAAATCAATACTGCCATAGTCCAACCCAAAAGTAAGCACTTTTCCTAAATGTAATAGATTAATAATATACCAGTTTACCAGAAACATGTGTGTAATATTTCATAAGGAAGACAAGATATACTCAAACCCATGTGAAACTTACTTGTTCAAATGTTTTCTAGCTGCAGGAAGGCCAGACATTTCTTCATTCAAAACGTATTTCTTCGTTCCCATGCAGTAGTTTTCTATATATTCTGCCCAATGTAATTGTCGTACATCAATATTGAAGGTCTACATTAACAAAAAGAAATTATTTAACTGAGCAATTTTTTTTCAAAACTTATCAAAAATTCACTTCTTCTAAGGGGCAATCCCAAAAGACAAGACTATACAAGGTTTAAATACAAGATTAAGTACTACTATTGTCCAAACAGATTTATGTCTTCTTCACTTCTTTATATATATTTCTAGTTCCTATCTGCATTCTCTCCTTTGCACCTGTACATCCAAGAAAAAAACATTATGAAAGCTAGCTTATGAGTTTATATAACAATTACAAGACCATTTGATGAAAACAGATAAATCAGAAAATGATCTTCATGGCAAAATAAGAGGACTATCTACTGCTCAGTGCTCCTCAGGATACAGACAAATGATTGTGATCGTGTGTGTGTGTGTGTAAATTGTTCACTATACTAAAAATATCAAATTTGAGGGAGAAAAATGCTACTATAATTATGAAAATATAACACTACACTAACATGGAGACTTGCCTTAACAAGGAGGTATTATGGAGTTCCAAAAAGAGAGAGAAAAAGAATGGAACAGAAGCAGTATCTAAAACAAAATGCCTGGAAATTTTTCCAAAATGATGAAATATCAAGCCACACAGAATGAAAAAAACATCAACCATATACACATACATACCTAGGTACATGAAAATACATGAGAAAAAGACCAGATGGATACCTCCAGGAGAACAAGTTATCAGACTACCAGCTGATTTCTCAACAAAGCAATGGAAGCCAAAAGACTGAGACAATGATTCCCAAGTGCTCAAAGGAAATTACTGCTAACATACAATTACTGTATGAAATTACCATAGAACACAGCTTACCTAAAATTCTACACCAGTGTAACTACCTTTGAAAAACAAAGGTGAAATAAAAATGTTTCCAGAAGAATACAAACTGAAACCACCTGACATCAGCAGAATACCCACAGTAGAGGAAGTATACCACAGGATATTTTTCAGAACAGGAGAATGACTCTAGAATGCAGATTGATTCCAGAAAGATAGAAGAAATGAAGAACAATATGAGGGTGATTATGCTGGCCAATCATATGAATAGTTATTATGCAGACTATACTAGTTTGCATGTGCCCTTCCAAAAGCATACAGTGGAAACTCAATCCCCAAAGCGACAGTGGTGGGAGCTGAGGCCAGACAGCAGGTGATCAGGTGTTGAAGGCTCCGCCCTCATGTGAATTAAGGTTAACTGTAAAGGTACTGCGGTCTCAAATTCAATCATTTGCCCTTTGTCCTTCGACCATGGGACGATACAACAAGAAGGCCTTCACCAGATGCCAGCCCCTTAAGATTCCCAGCCTCCAAACCATGAGCCAACTTCTGTTTATTACAAATTACCCCACTTCAGGTATTCTGCTATGCCCACATAAAACAGACTAAAACTGACTGTGAAAAAAACATAATGTCTGTCAGGCTTAACTTATATAGAATTAAAATATGTACCAATAGTAGTAGACAGGCACTGGTCCTTCATTATCCACGAAAGGTGAAAGTATGAATTTATATTAGGCCTCGCCAAATTAAGAAAAGATACTGTTATCTCCAGAGTAATCTACCAAAACAATTATTAAAAAAAAAAATACAACTAAGATAGATGAGGAAAACATGAAACTGCAAAACAAAAAACAGAGAATGAAAACATAACCTAAAAAGGCCAAAAAAGAAAACAGATGTGATAAATACAAAGCACTAAGAGATTTAAACCACAAAGTATCAGGAATTATGTTATGGATTAAGTCTTTCAATAAAAGGTCAAAAATTACCAGACTTGGGGGGGCGGGGAAGGAAAACAACTACATGCTGCTTACAATAAACAGCTAAAAGACGAGCTGACAGACTGCCACAGAATTTAAATAAATCATTTAGATTTTGTCCCAGATATAAAATTAAAGTTAAAAGACCCAAGGACAGAATGGTATGAGAAATAACAGGAATTCTAGGAGACAGTAAAAGAATGGTGCAGAGACCATATGTGAAGAAACAATGTCTACATATTTTTCCAAATTGCTGAAAGACACCAATCTTCAGATTCAGGAAGCCCAACCAGAACAAAGTATATTTTTTTATATATATGATATTTATTATATATATATTTATATATATTTTTAGTATATGTTTGCAGTACATAATGATTACATTCATTGTGAGGAGTTGGTATATTCCATAACACATCTTAATTCTTTTTAAAACCATAGACGCACTTTTAGTAAAAATGTAGAACACCACACATAAAGGTAAAATGTGAAAAGAAGCCAGGAATAATTAATCTTCTATAAAGGAAGAACAAATCACTGACTTTTCAACAGCAACAATATAGACAAAACATAAAAAGAAAGTTATCTTTAATGTGCTGAACTCATGTTACAAAACCTAGGGTCACAATCAAAAGCTGGGAGTTAACCACCAATCATGAACTAAACCATATTCTGGTATTTGGATATGTATCAGGCACGAAACAAAATAAAACAAAAAGATCATAAAGATCTCAGAACAAAGACATTGGTAAACATATAGCTAAGTCTAAAAAACTGAATGAACAAAACACTATAATTATGAGCTTAAACAGAGCTGAAATGTACAAATACAATAGGTGTATGGTTTGAAGGTGGTAATCATAACAAAAACATTTAAGGCCCTAAATATCATTAAAGAGGAGGCCATTGAAATTGTTTAAGACTGTAGGTATATGTGTTAAAATATCTAGGATAGGGCCTGTGATATCACTCAGTGGCACAAGCGCTTGCCCGGCAAGCACAAGGTCCTGAGGTCGACTTCCTGTACCCACATTAAAAAAAAAAAAAAAAAATCTAGGATAACCTCAAAAAGAACATATACAAAGACCTTAAGTTTCAAATGAGCAGACAGAAAATGTGGAGTGACAAAAAGTGAAAGTACAAAAACCAATTCTGAACAATATTTTTTTCAAAAGTCAGAAAACAGGCATTTAAAGGAAAAACAGAAAGATGTTAAATTCTCTAACTCAAGCTTGGAAAAAGGAGGAGTTAACATTTTGATTATATTTTGAAAATGCCTTTGCCACAGTCAAATACTTTATACATCCTAAGATAAAGCACTTTTTATCTCCTCACCAATAATTATGATTGAAGCTCTCATGAGAATACAAATAGATCAATGACTTTCTTGTTGCATAATGGTAGTGGATAATATCTATTTCTCAGGTTGCTTAATAGTTCTCTAATTGGTATGCTACTTATTTTCTAACATAAAACAGATAATACTTGCCTTTTTATCTTCAGGGTTTAGTTGATTCATTAACATATTGACATTATCAGTATTCCAAACCCAAGAATTACTTGTAAAATATTCAAGAAACACCATAGCTTTGTGAAGACGAGTTATTGTTTTCATCATCCTATATGACAAAAACGGACAATTCATATAGTGCCTAGATGAGGAAAAATCCCATCACCGTCCAGAGTACCAGTTTCCCCCAATATAGAAATCAGCATTAAAACTATAATATGTAATTCAGTAAGTGAAACAAACCAGCAGGGAATAAGAGTATTTCTGCATCTTGTGAAAACATTTTATAAATCCAAAGTGGAAGAAAAAGCCAAAACAAAACTTTTGAAGTAGCAGCAAATGAATTTAACACTACTAAATAGAGTTCTGCTGACATATAGAATTCTCAACATATATCTAATACCTTTAATGCCAAATTTTATATATAAAACATTAAGCAAATAAATGGTTTCAATTCCCTTTCCCTTGCTTTTTGTTCTTTACATTTTAGTTCAGCTGCATTTACTAAGATTTCCTGTGAATTCATAACATACTTTGTTATACTCCCAACTCTTCAGCATTATAGAAGCAAAGTATGCAGAAATACTGCCATTTAGTCAACTCTATTAAAAAAATACATATATATATATACACATATACACAAAAACTTTCTTTTTAACACTGATTGGTCCCAATCTTGATTATCTGTATGTGCTGTGAAATCAATGACTCATGCTGAATACTTTTGAAACAGATATTCATTCCTCTCCCCACAGCCCTCACCAAGATCCCTCTTACAGAAGAGTGATACTTGTTAGTTATTAAAAAGGGCAAGCAGCCATAATCTTTGTATCTGTCATTTTATCACTCACTGTAAGTCATTGATATCATAACACTAATCTTAGCAGTAACATCTATATGATAATAATTACCTATGATATGTAGGGAAAGAGAAGAAAGAACTTTTGAAACACACACCAAAAAAAAAAAAAAAAAAAGTCCCTACTTCTAAAAACAGAAAAATTATTTGTGGAGAAACACTTGAAAATAATTCCATTTATATTCCCACAGTAAGAACTAGCATTATGTGTAGTTCAGAAAGTCCCCAAATTAGGGGCTTTAGAAATAGGAAATATGGGAGAAAATTACAACATTAAAAATAGGAAAATCAAAACATCATCAGCTAAGGAACTCTGGTAACACATTCGAGTACATTTAGAAAGCAACTTTGAATACAGAATACTGAAAGAAAATAAGGCAATAGTGACTATGTAAAGAAAAACTATTTCATTCAATAAAGTAATTCCAAAATAAAACCTCCATTAAACATGAAGAAAAATTATCAAACATCAAAAGCTGCACCTGGACAGGAATAGTTCACACAGAAAGAACCTGGGGGCAGGGGCAAAAAGGCACTATTTTTAGAAAAAAAAAAAAGTTTTTCTTTAAAAATGAGATGTAACAGATCCATTAATCAATACATGCTATCACAGCTAGTGTAGTATGTGTGTATATATATATATATATATATATATATTTTTTTTTTTTTTTTTTTTTTTTTTTTGTGGGTAGCGGGGGGTCGACCTCAGGACCTCGCGCGCCAGCAGGCGCCTGTGCCGCTGAGTGATATCACCGGCCCCTTTTTCGTATGTGGGTTCCAGGAGTCGAACTCGGGACCTCGTGCTTGCCGGGCAGGCGCTTAAGCCGCTGAGCCATCTCACCGGCCCATAGTGTAGTATATTGAATCTTATCACACACAAACACATATACAGTTAACATGGTTTTCCAATATCTATCTATATTTAAAAGTTTTTCTTCCCAACTCCTTGGCGATTTTCACCTAATCTATTTTCAGACTGAATCAAGAAACAGAATTAACTCTAAAGTCAACCCTAATCCAGCCATTCCAAAAATAACTGCTATAAAAAAAATTGGGGAAGGGGCTGAAAGGCCAAATATATATGAGAAATTTAGAGAATATTTATCAGGCAACAAAAGTACTGGACTGAATACTATGGAGGATAAAAATAAAATCTCTACACCACTATTCTTTGATTAAACATGCCATAGAAAACTGACTACATGCCACATACAGTCTGAGTATTTATTCTTTATTATGGCAACCTTCAAAATATAATCAATCACAATCCTCTGGAGTAGGGTAAGATCTTAATGATCATTTAATCTCGGGTTTCTTAACCTCATATATAATATATTCTGAGTCAGATAATTGTTGGGGGGTGGTGTCTTGAGCACTGTTAAAATGCTTAGCAGCCTCCATAGCCTCTACCTAATAGATGCCAGCAGCCCCACCCCTCAACACTAGTTGTGATAGCTAAAAATAGCTTTAACATGTTCCCAGCTGAGAACCACGCAGATAAAAAATATCAAGTTCAGAGAAGTCGAGCTACAGTTATGATAAATAACCATAAACAAGACCACAAAACCCTATTTTTAGATGTTGTTTACAACAGTGACAAAATGTTGTTATTTCAAAAGCTAGAATAATTTATACTGCTTCTACATGCAGTACCAAATATCCTGGTCCCCACTATTAACCAAGAACCCATATGATGTACGCTAGAGTTACGGTATTTATAATTATGTTAAGATATACAGCAAGTCAGATTTTTATCTAGCTGATACTCAGTGCAAATGAGTAAAAGGGATATTCTGAATGACATGAGTTTATTAAGCATTATATTAGGGCCTCAACGTAAGGTAGAAAGCTCAGTGCCTTGGCTCACTAAATATACGAAGAAATTAAATAATACAAATTGTAAGATTTTGTACTTAACATTTATAAAACTGCCTAAATTAAAAAAAAAAAAAAAAAAAACTTTTATGGCCGTGGTTGCTTTTAATCTATACTGTACTCTCCCAGAACTCAAGGATCATTCCTCCTTTGAGAAAGCCTATACAGGACAAATGCCAGGTAAGATTGTTCACTGGATGCTTCTGATTTAGGGAAGATTTTAATTTCTGAAGATGGCTGCAGTGCTATCTCCCATTCTACATGTTTACCTACAATGTCACCTAGATTATCTTCCTCCCATCAAGAGGCAAAGGTAACTTAAAACTAACAGAATAAAGCAGAAATGACACTGTATGACTTCTGAGGCTACATCAGAAAAGGTGGTAAGCGTTTTCTGCCTCGCTCACTGGAATACTCATCCTTGAAGCCCTCAGGCAAGCACCACGTATGCTGTCCAACTGCCTCTGAGGCTGTCATACTGCAAGGAAGCTCAAACTAGTCCATGTGCAGAGACCACATAGAGAGGCTCTCAGACTACATGAAGAAAGAAGCCTGGCCATCCCACTTCCTCTACATGCTTCCTCCCCTCCATCACTAGTGTACCTGCCCCAGTATGTCTTCCTGCCACCATTTAAAAGACCCTGAGCCAGAATCACCCAGCCAAACCCTTCTAGAATTCCTGACCCTCAGAAATTTTGACACATATTTTAAATAACATTTGTTTTTTGTTTTGTGGGTACCAGGGGTCAACCTCAGGACCTCGCACACCAGCAGGCGCCCGTGCCACTAAGCGATATCACCTGCCCTTTTTTCATATGTGGGTTCTGGGAGTTGAACTCGGGCCCTCGCGCTTGCCAGGCAGGTGCTTATGCAGCTGAGCCATCTCACCGGCCCCTAAATAACTTTTTTTATAAACACTAAGTTTGTGGTTATTGGTGATACAGCACTGAAAACAGTAACAGGGCTTAGCACTATTGGGAGTGATAGGAGGCAAAAATGCATATTTAAAACATACAGTATTAGCTTTAGGATTAGGTGGTAGACAAAACCTGTACAACCTTCAAGGAGCTCATTACTGAAACCTGAAAGGACCAGGAAAAGAATGCTAGTGGTGTAAGATCTGTTGAAGAGCCCTGAGGAAGCAGTTGATAAGGGCTTACACTGAACAAATTAGAGGCTGGCTGTAGCTCCATGGTACGGTATTTGGCTAGTATGTGCAAGGCTTTGGGTTCAACACCCTGCACCCCCTCCCAAAATATTTTTGGAAAGTGGAAGAAAAGACAAAACCATCACTTGTGGTAACATGGAGGATAATAGAAACTGTACCTAATAAAACTCAATCCAGCCAACGTTCCTTGAAAGACAAAGTTTATCTTATAAAAGGAATTATTTGTTAAATGAAACTTGGAAAGAATGTGTAGTAGTCAGCTCTCCCATTGCTGGAATAATACCCAATGCCCACAACTCAGAGGAGAGGTTTAATTTGGCTCGCATTTTAAGGGGATTCAGCCACGGGAAGATGGCTCCAAGGCAGAAACACCAAGGTGGAAAGGCATGGTGGAGCAAAGATGTTTATTTCATGGTGGCTGGGAAGCACAGCAGGGAAGAGTGCCAGAGAAAAGGCAAGGGACCCTATATAGTACCCAAGGCCACACCTCCACAACCCAACCAGACATGGCCAGAAGTGCGCTCCACCAATACCCTGGGTGGCTCTCAAGCCAAGCAAGCTAACACAATCAAACTAACGATCACAGTATGTAAAGTGCCAGTAAGGAATTCTTCAAGGAATGTTTTCTAAACAGATCCTTACCCATCTAGGATAGAGATGAAACATTCTTTGTTAAGACTTTAGAATGATCTAAAGTAGTACCTCATAGAATCTTTCAGACAGCCAAAGGCTTTCTTCAGATCTTACAGACGTGTCATAGATACACTACTGTATGAAAGGCAGCACTCAAGAGGCAAGGATTTAAGATCTAAAGGTGCTGTCCCACAACAACCTCAGACCCTACATCAAGACCTTGTCTCAAAGAGATTTGTGAATATGGCTTTTGTCTAATGGAGTGGACTGCTTTAAAATAAACATACAAATCCTTCATAATTTTTTTAAAGCAATCGTATCAATTTACATGTAAAAGTACAGAGAAAACACAAAGTGAAAACAGGTCTCTGTATCAAGGATCAGCAAACCAAGGCCTACCTATCAAATCCATCCTGCCACCTATTTCTATAAATACACCTTTACTGGAACACAGTCATGTTACCCTCTTTTTTGAGACAGGGTCTTGCTAAGTTGCCCAGGCTGGCAATGAACTTGAGATTCTCCTGCCTCAACTTCTCAAGTAGCTGTGATAACAGGTTGATAGCTAGGATTACAGTATGCACCACCATGCACAGCTTGCTTTCATTCTTTAACAGAAAAGTTGAGCAGTAGCAAGAGAACCCAACAGACACACAAAACCTAAAGTATTTACTACATGGCCTCTTACAAGAAAAATATGGTGACCCTGCCCTGGACTCCTAAGTTTCTAGAAAAAAGAAGCAGAATAGGCTAATTCATTACACACGCACACCATTTTTTATGGAAAAAGGATGACTCAAGATAGCAGAATCAGAAGCCTCTGCAATGTTCCAAAGGGTAGGACTAAGTCCCAATCAAGAAATCATCAACACATACCTGACTGGAAGTCAGATCTGTTATGAATCAGTGTTTACTGTATGTCACCCATGTTCCCTCTTTTTGAACACTGAAGCCATTATTTTATACTTCTCTTCTTATCACATATTGCATGTAGGGGGAGATGTCAACTTGCTTTAATTCACAGGTTTTCAGATTAATACTTAGGAAATATATTTAGGAAGCTCTACCTGTAATACCACTCCAAAATAGTCTAATTTACAACTGGATCAGATTTAAATGACAAAACCCTGGCTTCGAGCTGATGCCACTGGGATCTTGCGGGAAAGAAGCAGCTATACTTTCCATGTTGGAAGAATATGAATTGTTTTGACCAGAAGGTTGCCTGTAGCCGACTGCACTTTCCAAAAATGACTCAATATATGTTCTTACTTGTCTGTTTATAGCACGATCGTGACCATTTTCTACATACCCTTTCCTTGAATGTAAGAGGATGTGTGATGAAGTGAATAAGGCAAAAGTGATAATGCATGACTTCTTAGGCAGGTCAGAAAAGGCAATGTAGCTTCTACCCTTCTTGCTGAAATACCTGCCCTATGAAGCCTTTGGCTGCCATATAAATTAAAAGTAAGTTTAATTTTCTTAATGCTACCACTAGGCCTTGCAAAGACCCCTTATGAAGTGATACGGACAGTGCATGAAAAGTCAGCGACTCTTGGCCCCTAGCTACTTCATGGTGTTCACATCATACATTAGCTCTTTCAGCTCATCTGGCAACAACATGAAAACCCCCAATTGAAGACTGCCCAGCTGATTTCTTCTCAAATTCCTGATCCCGAGAGAAATAATATATATTGAAAAATAATTAATAAATTGACTATTGCTGTTTTAAACCACTAAGTTTAAGATGATTTATTATGCAGCAGTATGTACTCTGAACTACTTAGTAAATATGGCTAGTCATTTTTTTAAGTTTACTGAGCCCCCCTTGCTCTGTGTAAGGCAATGTGATATACTTAACCTTTTACTTTTTTGGAACCAGTTTTGATTTTTCTGCCCTGGACTGTAATATCATTAATGCAAAGAAACATGTCATCATTTTCACCTGCTTTTTAGCCATAAATGAATTCTATGAATAGTAAATATTCCATTTTACAGATCATCCTAGAAAAACTTGAAAACATTTTCTTTAAAGTTGTTCAATTCAACACCTCTCACATGTTGAGATAATTAATGTAAGGGTTAGGAACATCATGGCAAGCAAACACAGGAAATACCTACAATTAACTCAGACCCTGATACACTATAACTGGCAGATACCTCACTTTTATTTTTGAGCAGCTGATGGAAGTTCTGGAATCAGCATCTTCTTTATCTACATAAATATTCAAATCCTGAACTCTCCAAACAAAGGCTCCACTGTAATACCAATGTAATTAAATAAAATAAACATTTTTGTAGTATATTTCACTGTGACTGTGTGGTAAAGAAAGAACTTTTTGCAGCGTTTCAATGGAAAAAAAAAAGGAAAGAAAGACTACTACAACTGTAATAAAATACGAAGTTTTGCATTTGTTATTAATTTTTTTTAAACTATGCTATCCCAACCTGGAAAATTAGTCAAAAACTGTAATTACCATATTATAAGCTGAATGGGCAGATTAAGTATTTCAAGTAATTAATTTTCTAGAAATCTCCTGTACTTCTCATATAAAACTGCGCCACCCACCTAAAGCAAAACATTTTACCCTTAACCCCCTGTAAAAACTCACTCCTAGGTTTTTAAGGGGGAAGGAAAAGGGCTCAATTTCAGCTTATAATAACAATGACAACCCTGGATGTAGGACATTTCCTACATTATGGGATTTTGGTTGGTCAATGACCCAGTAAGATGAGATCCATAGTTAGTCTCCCTAAATATCTCGAATTTCTAAGAAATGTCCTACCATCTTGATTGTGATTGTGATTAATCAGGTTAGTAGTTCTAAAGGTAAAGCTCATGCTAGCGACTTTTTGTCTCTCCAGCAAGCTTCCACCACCTTACCAATAAATAGTGTATTTACTGCTATTCTTCTTACCACGGTTTCTGACCTGTCAACCTGAGAGCAAGATCGAGCAATAATGCAGGTACTGTATGTCTGACACCCTTCCAATAAAGTAACAACAGGTCGTTGGAATAGAATTTAAGATTGGGGTGCCTGAATACTTGGTTACAAGGATTCATCCTGAAGGAATGAGTTACATAACATCCTGTAGGAAAAGCAAGCATCAAAGCATTTTGAATATTATTATTCAGAAAAGTACCTAAAGTTAGACCTAGAATTCAACACATGACAGTAATTTATCATCCGAACTTTAGAACAAATGAGAGTGACTTACAACACTACCTTTGCTTTCCTGACAAAGTCTTAAATTCGAGTGTCTTCTCATTCACAAAAGGCCATTAAGCCTTATTATAAGCATAAACAGATAAAGAGTTAATAGGCATTTTAGTGTAAGCATGGGTTGTTTAACAGTCAGAGGAACAGATAAGACAGAGCTAGTCATCATTACCTTGGGCTTCTTCCAGTCATCCTGAGGTAGATATCATACAGGAATGCTGGGGCCTTATGGCTTACAGCAATCCAGTAATGATATAAAAGGTGATTGGAGGTTAGATTTACATTGGGCCGTCTGAAGGCCTGTTCGAGAGGATTCCTCTTGAAAGTGGAAATTACATGGTATTCTGAGGAAGAAAAGTTGTGTAACAGCTTTGATAATAACCATGTAATGAAGTTTTGAAAAAAAATTATGTTTTTACAATGCAAAATATTTCACCAAAGATGTCAGATATTGTTCATTAAAAAAAAACAAACTTTTCTACTCTATAGTAGCTAAGAGAATATGAGGATTAGACTGCTGAACTCGAGTGGTTTAAAAACTGCCACTATTCAGGAATTTTAATTAGATGAATGAATTTTTGCTAAAAAATTCTTCGTATCTTAAACTCTTCGTAATGTTTTACCCGTGTCAGTTTACAATGTATGTCACTTCCTATATGTCACCTCTCACGATAGCTTCTTTCTTTCTGTTCCTCTTTCCAGATTCTTATTACTGTACTTACTTAAAAAAGAAAAGGAAAATCGTCATCCTTTGCTTATAATTAAGATGATCAAATTAACATACATCAAACAAGCTTAAAATAACCCTAAAGTAATCTTTGCTGTAATTTATTTAGGTTATTTACTAACAACACAATCAAACTTGGTATCATCTATGTCAATACTTTGATGGAAATGTATATTAAGATGCTCACTAAAAAATTATGCTCCAGTTGGTTTTTCACTAAATTTTGCAATGCAACAGAAGACTAAAAAAGCTTCACTCATTTTAAAGTGTCTCAATATTATTAAAAGACTACTAAAATGATTATCATAAAATCACTCTAGATTTTATTTATTTTTATATGCTTTAATGTTTAATCTTTAAATTTAAGTAAAAATACCATAGGAAAACCGTAAGAATAAATGTCATGGAAGATTTACTTTAAAATCAAAATTGTTCTGCAGGTGTAACAAAAATTATTCAATTAGAGATAAGACCTATTACTATAGTGATGCCATAAATTTACTTTAAATATGAAATCATTAATCAAAAATTTAAAAATGATTCAGTTTCAATAACCTTAAGTTATACCACTCCTATTTTAAAACTAGTAACATACATACTAGCTGCTGTGGTGTGAATTTAAATAAGATTAAGAAAGGTCAGCAGAAAATATTCTGGCAATATGTATCCTAACTCCTGCATTTATCACTCTAAAAACAACTTGATAAACCAACTATGGTAAGTGGAAGTGATATTGCCTTTGAATTGGCAACATCAGGACTGAGGGTCCTCATGCAGGAGAAAAAAGCACTGTTTCCACGCCACAGGTCATCTACTGGGGCTGCTGCAGATGACAACAGAAAAACAGCAAGGCTCAGTCACAGGTGGAGTGAACAGGAATATTTGCAGCGGGGTATTTTGACATTTGTGAAACACTATTAAGGATGGACCACAAGGCAGCACTGGTCACTATTATTCTAAAATGGCAAGTAACATAAGAATAAACTCATAACTCAGTGGCCTTAATGCCTCATAGGTGCTCTAACATTAAAAACTCAATGGACATTTTAAATTCTTTCAGATCTATTCTAGCATTCAAAAACTCAGATAAAATCATACCAACTTCACCCCAGTGGAAAGGATTAGTGCTGCCTGTTGTACAATTATACACCATGATGTTTCTTGGTCTGCAAAGACAAAGATGAAAGCAATGAAACATAAAGAGACCAAACTTATTCAATCTATACAACACTGAAGTAGGAAGATTTCAGGATTAACAGGTACCTTTTCTATACTGTATATTCATATTTGCAATTTTCAACTACACTATATCCCTCCTCTACCCTCCAAAATTACAGACTTTCTTTTCACATTTTTTCCCTTATATTAGTAGAAGTGTCTTGTTTTTAAAAATAAGGAAAACAATCACAATCAATCTTAGCTCTTCCTCATTTCATAGGGTCAAGCTGAAAAAAAAATATTGTGGACTAAGTTCCCTTTTGCCAAAACAACATATTAATATAATCATATTCCTCCTTTTTTAAGGATATAAAATACTGACTTCAAAAATAAGGGCAGTTTATTAACTTAGGAAAAGTAAGTTAAAAGGCAGCTTAGGGCTCAAGTGTTTCCTGTAAAGCTATTACTGCCTTTTCAAGGGATGTTCATGCATGGGTTGAAGCTGTTCTAGTGTGCCAGGTTAGATACATATAAAACCATTCTCTGAATTTCAACTTTTCATGTCAAATTTAAACCAGATTTTAGTTGGGATTAAAATACCATCTTTGAGGAGGGCTTTCCCCCCACTTTTAATCACTAATGAACTTACATATTCTGTAAAGTGTACATGAGAATTAACATTAATTTTTTCACTACTACTGATGGTCCACTGGTCCATGTGCCACTGCCTATAATATACCAACTTATACAGTTGACAGTGATATTACCTACATGTTGGTATGGCAATATCAGAACTAAGGAATTAATTAACATTAGTGGTTCCATTTTCCCTTCTCAGTTACTATATATTTAACAAGCAACATTACCGCCTCACGTACCTATTAACTCCGGAATACCACGCTGCCGCAAGACTTGTGTTGACAACTACATCTACAGGAACAAGATCGGCAAGGGCGTTGTTGGAGGCACGCATCGTTCGAAGAATTCCTTTCCCTGCCTTTGTTGAAATTAAAAACAACACCTTAAGATATATAAGCCCAAGTGTGCACGTGTGTGTGCATGTGTGTGTGTGTATATTTAATTTAAAAAGAAAGAACAGAAAAATATAGAGATTATTATGTAAATCAAAAGTTTTACTTACTGCAATAAAGAGGCCACTTGGTCCATTAAAGTTATCAATCCATCCCTAATGCCAAAAATTAAAAGGAGAGTGAAGGGAGCTTAGAAACATGACACTAGAGATTTATTGAAATCTACAACTGCAAATATATACTTCGTAATTTTCTTTCAAAAACTAAAATAGTCTAGACTCAGTTCAGAATATTGCTCCCCAGCCCAAATAGAAGTCATCTTCCTCTGGGACAGTAAATGACTAAGTAAAAATATTTCCAAGGGGTTACTTTTCCATTAACTCTCTACAAAGGTTATTTTATAAAAAGGAATGCATACTATTACTTAATTGTGCCAACATAAGCCTGTTCAAATTTGATTCTTTGCTATTTACTAATGTAGCACCCTGATCAGAGGGAAATTTACTGAGTAAAATAGGAAAATAGAGTAATTATGCAAGCAACAAAAGAGATGCTATCACTACCATTACACAGATTCAGGTTTTTCCTAAATCAATTTATCTATTTATGTATCTGGTTTCAGGAGTTTACAAATACCATAACAGGAAGTTATCACAGAAATCTCTTACACTTTTCTTACTTTGTGAGATCTTGAAGGGCCTGTCTCGTTTTGGTAATAGAAAAGCAAATGAAATCATGGTCTCCTTACTCAGTAATACCACAGCCTTAGATGTAACTTTTGATTAGGTTTTTAAAATTGTTGATCTAGGACCGGGGCTATAGCTCAGTGGCATAGAGCCTGCCTGGCAAGCGCGAGGTCCCAAGTTCAATTCCCGCTACCAAAGGAAGAAAAAAAGAAAAGTTGATCTATATTTATACACACATAGCATCACATCATAGAAATGAAAGTACCAGTAATACTATTTCTTCCTATGAACAGCTACAGATATGCCATTGTAAGCCATGTATGGCAAATAGTACCTATTCTCAAATCAAAGTGCCAACTCTTTGTATGCAGTTATGGTTTAAAATCCTCAATTCCAATTATTTATGCAACTTTCTAATAACTTACAGGAAAAGGTTCTTTCCAACTGGCACCAACAATTGACGGCCTTACAATCGCCACATTTAGCTTTGCTCCTTCTTGCTGTACAACATATTCTGCCAGTGCTTTTGTGTAGATGTACGTATTAGGTCTGTCTCCTATTAATTTTGGTGTGATATCATTTACTAGGCCATCATCCATCCATCTGTAAACAAAGAAATTGCATATAAAAATATTTCCAGGTGTTTAGTATAGAATAAAAAAACTATTAAGCTGAACTTTGAACATTCAAACATATCTATTTCTCTGAGTCAAATGATTAGACAATAATTTTTATGAAAAAAAAAGTCTTAATTTCATTAAACATCAATTACAGGTCCATACTCTCTTAACTGCAACTTCTATATCCAAAAAGGTCTGACAACCTAGAGTTCTCTCATAAATCATATGGAATATAGCAAAACCTGTGTTTATAAGTAACACAGACTCAGAAAGACAAGTATCATATTTTCCCTAAAATGTGGAATCATAAAAAAAAAGATGACATGAACATAGAAAGGAGATTATTACTAGACAAGAGAAAGGGAGTAAGGGGGAGGATGAAAAGGAGGGCTATGAGGGAATGGATATGATCAAATGTTATATACACCCATGAAAATAGCACATTAAAACACAGTATTTTGAAACTAGTAAGCACTAATAAAAATTTAAAACCAATAAGCCCTAATAAGATAAATAAAAATATCACTTAGCTTAAATATTCACAAATTTCATATGTGTTTGATCAAGGATACTACCCCAGACCAAAATGAAATTGCTGTATATTGCATAACATATACACTGTATTTTCTTTCTTAGGCCCAAATAAGTTCTAAAATGTAACTGGCCTCGAATGTTTCAGATTATGAATTACGTACAGGTCTGTACATAAACACCTAACAGAGTTACATGTTAATTATATACATTTGCAATTCATATACATTTACAATATAAATGGTCTAATAAACTATTTAAGATGAAGAACTAAAACTGTATGTCCTCACAATAAGTACTAGAATAAACAATCAAAATGTACTGAAATACGCTATGAAAATTCAAATAATCTACTCTGAAGTCACAAAATTCCTCCAATCTCTCATTATCTCTAAAAAAAAATGGTCTCCTCAGACCATCTGCAAAAGGAAAGTGATAGACTAGTTATGTCTACAGTGTTTCCTGGTCTAAATTTCTGCTCTGGTATGTTATGTACTTGACTGCAGATATTTTGTTTTCCTTTTATCTATGCTGGGCACAAAAGTAGACTCAGTACTGTCACACTCTAATGATACAAGAACAGATAAGGAAGCATAAAATGGAGATGATCAAGACAAGTACTTTTTATAGGTGGAAGGAAAAGAACATTAATTAAAATGAAGGGAGACTGCTACTTCAACTTCAGAAAAATTCCACAATGGAGATGAGTTTTGAAAACTGGGATAGTTAGCTTGGCCTGGTGGCATAGGGCTATAATCCTAGCACTCAAGAGATGGAGGCAGAAGGATCACTGCAGGTGAGGAAGGCTTGGGCTACACAGTGAGTTCATGGGTAGCCTGGACTACAAAGTAAGATCCTATCTCAAAAAAAAAAAACAAAAACAAAAAACTGAAAACTGGGATAATTGATAGAAGGGGAGAACAGAAAACAGCAACCCTACAGAACTAGAGAGATTTTAGCCAGTAAGCTTTATGACTTGAGTTTACAGAGCATAAAAATATCTGTTAGCAAGGCAAGGTGATAAAGAACCAGGTTACAAGCTCTTTATCAGTCCCTTAGATGTTTGTATATACTGACGCTAACAAGAGAAAAAGTAGTATGTTTCATTAACTTCCATAATCAACTTTTCCCAGAGACAGTGAACACTTTTGATTATGACCAGTTAGAAAAATGAAGTATATATTTGGGACCACCTGAAATCCTGAGTCATAAGATAGAAGTCAGAATGTCTTAGTAACCTGTTACACTAATTTTCTTATGTCTGTTTCCTCATACTGATTAGAAGGTAAGCCTTAAAAACAGACTGTGTGCTTATTTTAGAAGAAAAGGATGATGATCAAGGAATCAAAAGTGAATAGATGGAAAGAAAGGAGGCTAAAGAAAGAACAGAGATATAAACTTAGATATTATATCAAGATTAACAATTATGCGAAGATATGATGGATGCTGGAATATTTAATTGTTGTCTATATAAGAAAAAAGACTGATCTTGTTTATTTCACTTGATAAGAACACAAGCTGAAGCAAATAAAAACTGGGCCATGGTACATGCATATTTCACTTAATATCCATCCATCATGTACTTAACAATGTTCATGTAATAATTACAGATAGGATTCCAGTCCTCAGAAACATGGTAAGCAATATCTTAGGAGTATGCATTACAGGATGATGACTCCTCTCTAATTCCCTAATAATGAAAGACCCCTCTATAGATATACTCCAGTGGTGGCAAACCTATGGCATGCATGCCACAGCTGGCTGTTTATTATCATTGCAGATCTAAAAGGTCCATCAACACCGATATACTCCATTGTATGGACAGGGAAAGAAGGGAAGATATATGTAGCTTTTAGTCAATTAGAACTTTGCTATTAAACAGACCATCAATGATCTCCAGAGGTACTCTTTGATTGCTAAGATCGACTACCTGGAAAACAGAACCCCTAGTATAATGGATGAATTGTTCAGAGGCCTCGCTCTAACCATTATTCATGACCAAATGCGAAAGCTCCACACTGACTTCACTGCAGATGAAGTCAGTATTTATTATACATAAATCTGTATAATAGAAAATAACATGGCAGATATGCAATTACTTGTGGAATAAAGGGAGAGATAAATGTACACACGTGTATGTGCAAGTGTGTGGAGAGAGGAAAAAAGAGAAAAATAGATAAACTTTGGGATTAAAGCAATGTATATAAATGTCAAACAAACATACTCTAAAGAATCAATCAGCTTCTTAGGATCTACAGGGGGTGGATAGACTACTTCATCAATATGCTTTCGATTGCAGTAGGCATAGGCTGTTGAGACATGCATGAACACTTCCAGATTCTTCATTTGTTGTGCGAGGAGAATAAGCTGTCGTGTAGCAATCACATTTAACTGAACAGCATCTCTGTAAAAGAAAGTGACAATAAAATATTGGAAATCTGAGACAGAAACAGATTTTTGATTTGTTACAACTCATCCTTTAGGTCTGATTTTATGTATTTTATTTCAGTATGAAGTACATTCAGTCTACCATCTAGGTTTAAAAAGAAATTTTTTGATTACAAAATAAACTTAATTGTAGGATTGAAAAGTAAAAGTACACATTAAAAAAACTGCCCAAAAATATACTGATATTATTTCAGTCTTTAGCTTCTCTGTATGCATTCTGAACTCATCCTAGACTTCTCCTGCATCTTGATCTCTAAAAATTTAACCTTTCATGATATGGACATGTCACAAGTAGAAAAAACTGGAATGGCTGAGTAATTTTAAAATGCTAAGATAAGGCCAGGCATGGTGGCACACGCCTGTAATCCCAACACTTGGGAGGCTGAGGCAGGAGGATCACTGTGAGTTCGAGGCCAGCCCGAGCTTCATAAGTGAGTTCAAGGCCAGCATGCACTGTCTCAAAAACCTAAATAAATAAATAAATAAATAGATAGATAGATAAAAATGCTAAGGTAAATAAATACATAGATAGATAGATAGATAGATAGATAGATAGATAGATAGATAGATAGATAAAAATGCTAAGGTACAGTTACCAGTAAGAGTAAAACTGTAAAATAAAACTCAGGAATGTTAAGTTATATTAACATATAATTCAAAGAAAGTTCAGAAACACTGAACTATGCTATATTACCAAATAAGAATGTTTATTTCCCTCTCTGTAATAGTACAAATACTTTTAAAAGAGTATCTTAAAAGTTCAAAGGGATATTATGATAAAAGTTTGTTACAACAGGCACATTGCAAGACTCCAAAATGATCTATGTATTTCCTTCTTACAATTTAAATGAAGTAAATAATTCCACAAAAGCAAAAGCATATATGCAGTAATCAATGAAGCATCTTCTAATAAAGCCTACAGAATCCAAATATTCATTATGAATGAAACAGTTCAACAAAGCAAGTACAGTGTTTTATCACAATAAAAGAATATAGCCATTAATATAACCATATGAAGACCATAAGAACATGGAAAATCTGTATGAATACAAAAAAAGCATGTATTATCATGTGAAGCAGGATTAAAAACAAGGCTCTGGAATCAGAATGTGTTCAAATCTTGGCTTGGCCTACCTATCAGCTAAGATGCAAAGTTACTCAAACGCTCAGGCTTCAGTTTCTTCACCTGTAAATGGGAACCAACAATGGAATCTACCTACTACACCTGTGTAAAATTAAATGAAACAAATAGCTTGCAAGCATTTAGTATTGTTTCTAACACAGTCTCAAAATAGGCAGCCAATAAATATTAAGGTAATAAATGTTGGGTAGTTTTTATTTTCTATTAAATTTTGCTTAGAGCTTTTTAAAAAATGAGCAAAAGTTCTACTGTACAACACTGTGATGATAATTAGTAACAATGTATTCTTCAAAGTCACTGAGAATAGATTTTAGGTGTTCTCATCCCCCCGAAAATGGTATGTAAGGTAATAAATTATTGGTTCAATTTAGCCATCCCACCATGTATATATACTTCAAAGCATGTTGTACATGATAAATATATACAACTTTTGTCAAAAAATAAAGGGGAAAAAGTGAGATAACACCAGTAATAAAACTGGCAGAGCACTTACGCTATTAAATAACACTAAAAATTGACACAACTGATCAAAAAGAAATTAGGACAAAGGACTGGGAGTTATAAAAATGACATATTTATTAATCTAGGTAACCTAATTTTCAGAGGAAAAGAACTTGTCCTCACCCTAATTTTTAGAACAAAAAGAAATTAGAACTCCTTAAATTCATTACATGAAATGAATCGTGTACTGTATCTGTATGACAGAATATGTCATCAAATCTCTAAAATTATAGTCCTAACGATTAGAAATATGGAAGTTGTTTCTATATTAAATTTTAAAAATAAAAATAGAAAGTCCATGTTTATAATCATGTAAAATATGTTCAAAAAGAATTTAAAAAAAAACATAGCTTTGTGTACTTTGCATAATAATTATATTGTTGGTATTTAGAAGGAAAAAAATCCAACTATTCTTTGAAATGGCAAGGATATTGTCATTTGTAGACTCCAGTCCACTTGACTATAAAGCAGTGCTTTGATATCTATCTTGTTTGAGAAACAATGGGAATGAGGAGAGTACTGTTTGGGGACAAGTATATAGAGAATATTTTGTTACAAGTTCCTGAGGACAGGACAAGAAGTTCTGGGTCACCAGAAACACGGAATAGAGCTCATGGGGGTGAGGGGGAACACCTATGCCTTATTTTTTGTTTTAATTTAGTAGTGTATGAGAGCTTATGAAAAAACAAGAAAAAATTTTAATGAAATTGGAGTAGAATCTTACAATCATGGGTTATATTTTTTTCCTTATCTCAACTGATAAGGACAAACAAATCTATTCAAATGGAAATCTAACATGAAAGACATTTCACAGAGAGGACTGGACTATTAGGGAATGCGCTATTTTCTTTTACATTTGCAAAACAATGGGTGTAGAGGGTAATGTTTTGGATATTCTGTTACTCCCTTCTGAGGCTGGTTCAGAATTTCTGGGTCACTGAAAGGAGTAACTGGACAGGCACACTCCTGTGTCTTGCCTCCCTCCACCCCATTTGAAGAGCTCAACATGAAGCTATTTCGTGCCACCCTAAGTTTACTCTTGGTATCTCTCTGCCAAGCTAGTTAACCTCAACTGAACAAGAATGTTTCATTATGTTTTAGTTATATGGAATGATAAATGCTAAGGATAGGCTTTTGGGAGAGGGGTGGAAAATGAGCACATCTTTGCAATTGTGGTCTTTCATTATATACAGAGAAACCACTTCAAAAAGAAAAAAGTTCAACTTGAACTGCCAATAAATTTTCTTGTCATCTGTCTTAGAAGACATCTAGGGCTCTTCAAAATCTAGATAATAATCCTAAAGACCTTAGACCAGCACTCCCATACCTGGCATAACATACAACTGAGATTTTATGAAAAATGCAGATTCCTAAACCTCATCCTCAGATACTTTTAATGTCTGAAATGAAGCCTGTGCAAATGCATTTAAGTAAGTTCCCTGGACCATTTTGATACAAGTCTCTCTTCACCTCATCTCACCCAAGAAAATAGTGCCAAGGTGAGATTTTATCACTATTATAATGGCCACTGTTTTTTTTAACCTTAATACAAACACAGATGTTTGGCAATTAATGAATCAATCATGGGGCAGAGCACTTAGGTGTCTGTAATTTTAAAGATGTCTCCAAAGCTGATTGTGAGAACAGTCGTTCTAAAAGTATAATAAAGGTCCAACAGCACCTGAATCACAACTAACGCTCTTTGCTAAAACTAAGAATTCTAGGGTGTTACTCCATAATCAGAGGGTCAGAATTTAGCAACTGCAGTTCAGAAATCTGTATTTTTAACACATTTCCTAGTAATTCTTAAGATTAATAATACATTCTGAAGTTTAACAATCAATGTCCTTTAGTTTCTTGGACTTTTCTAATCATCAATCTTTATTTCCATTTCTTCTGGAAAACCTACTTCTGTATTTATACTCTAGGCCTCCACTTTTGGAATCTCAATTTGCTCCGCTTTTGAAATCTCATGAGTTTTCACCAAACCACACCTTCTGTCCATCCATCTCTCCCTTTAAGACTGTTTTGTTTTTTTGTTTTTTTGTTTTTTAATGTGGGTACCAGAGGTCGAACTCAAGACCTCGCGCTTGCCAGCAGGTGCTCGTGCCACTGAGCAGTATCACCGGCCCTTTTTTTCCTTTGTATGTGGGTACCGGCAGTCGAACTCAGGACCTCACACTTGCCAGGCAGGCACTTATGCTGCTGAGCCATCTCACTAGCCCAAGACTGTTGTTTTTTATTTTTTAGCTCGGCGCAGTGGCACATGATGCATGTAATCCCAGCTTGCTTGCTTGTTCTTTCTTTCTTTGAGACAGGGTCTTGCTATGTAGTTCGGACTGGCCTTGAACTCACTATGTAGCCCAGGGTGGCCTCGAACTTATGGAGATCTTCCTGCCTCACCCTCAACAAATGCTGGGACTATAGCTATACGCCACCAACTCCCAGTGAGATATTTTTTTTTTTTTTTTTGTGGGTACCGGGGGGTCGACCTCAGGACCTCGTGCGCCAACAGGCGTCCATGCCGCTGAGCGATATCACCGGCCCCTTTTCCGTATGTGGGATCCGGGAGTCGAACTCGGGCCCTCGCGCTTGCAAGGCAGGCGCTTATGCCACTGAGCCATCTCACCAGCCCGAGATAATAATTTTTGATGCCAGCCTGAACAACTTAGCAAGATTCTGTTTTAAAGTAAAAATGAAAAAAAAGATTTGGGGATAAAAAAGAGTGAAGACCCCACTTGTCTAACATGCAAAAGGCCTTGTATTAAGCCCAGTAACACCCCCACCACCACCACATGTACGCACGCACGTGCGTACACACACACACAGGTTTTGTCATCATAACGGTCTCTAGCTTCTTGGTTATTGGATCTGTCCTACCTAAGGAATACCAGACTCCACGATCAACTACTTAACTCCCTATATTATTCTCAATACCACTTCTCCCCTTCTGTCTCAGTCTGTGTAATTCCTAATCTTCCTATTAATTTTTTTCCCCATCTCAAGATACAGGAACCTTATCTAAAATCATATCCTCTCAATTCTCACAGCACTTGACATATGATTACACCTCATTGTTTTCTACCCTCTACCACAGTTATTTAAGCATATCCTATCTCCTCTAGTAGACTATATGGACGTGGTGAATAGGGTCTATGTAGAACTGTATCTTGGTTTCTCTCCAAGATACCAAGCATAATCTATCCTTTCTCCTCGGCACTAAAAGCTTTGTGCAATTTTATATTTGTGGATTAATTTAACAAATGGTCGGGCCAGTGAGATAGCTCAGTGGTGTAAGTGCCTGCCTGGCAAGCGCGAGGGCCCGAGTTCGACTCCCGGAACCCACATACGAAAAAAGGGCCGGTGATATCGCTCAGCGGCACGGGCGCCTGCTGGTGTGCAAGGTCTTGAAGTCGACCCCCGGTACCCACAAAAAAAAAAAAAAAAAGGTCATAAAGAATAACTTTTTTTAAGAGGCTACTATAGTAGCCTAATGTCCTACCACCACTTAGATATCAATATTCATTAAAACTGCTGCACAGAAACAATTTTGATGTAATAGCTCTGGATGGTCAGTGAACATGCATGCCTTGACAAGGAAGAGAAAAGTACAGTATCAACACTTTCTACTACAGACTCTAGTATAAGAAGACAGAATAATAATGAAAAGATATCCTTTTCATTAATGGTAGCCTCCCTTATCCCAAGGGGAACAGAAAAAGAGAATGTCCTTTGCAAATGTTACTTTGATGAGTTCACCATCTTTAATGCTGCCTGTTAACAAATCAAATTTCCCTTTAAAAGTATCTAATTTGCCCCTTTAAGTCAAGGAAGACTAAAGTACAATTAGCCATTACCTATATACATTTTTTCTTGAAAACATGGTAAGCTTAGTAGAGCTGTGTGAACTCTTTTAGTTATCAAGAAAATAATAAAGGCCAGAACCACGGAAGAAAAATACGTTAGATTAACCATTTTATACAAATGAATTTTAAGCATGATAAAGCACTAACTAAAAACTAGGGGATCACATTCACAATCTTGGAAATATTAGTTAAAAGTGAACTGTTATACTTACATGCAAAAACACATACATGAAAAGAAAAAAATTTTTAATGGATAGTGAAAGTTTCATTTGTTGGTGAGAGTATCAATTCCTTTAAGATTTCTTAAGCAATGCTTTTAAAATATTTTTACAAAGGTATTTATTTATATACTTTTTTTTTTTTTTTTTTTTGTGGGTACCGGAGGTCAACCTCAGGACCTCGAGCGCCAGCAGGCGCCCGTGCTGCCGAGTGATATCACCGGCCCTTTTATCGTATGTGGGTTCCGGGAGTTGAACCCGGGCCCTCGCGCTTGCCAGGCAGGCGCGTACACCGCTGAGCCATCTCACCGGCCCTATTTATATACATTTTTATTTGAAGATTAGTATGTGTTTATGGTAGAATATATTCAGATAAAACTAAAAACCTACCTGTAAGTACATCATCCAAAGATAATTATTAGCAAATATAGAAAAACATGTATATAAATACAGACATAATACACACATATTTTGTGAAAATGAGATACTATATAGTTCTAATGACATTCTTTCATCACCTTTGAATCATGAACACATAATCGCTGCACAGTATTTTACTTGTTGGCTGCACAGAAAGAACCAAAAGAGAAATAAAGCCAACTGCTACATGTTCAAATTTTCTTTGGTAAATAAGCAAGCTGACACATCATTTAAACTTATAAAAGAAGAAAAAGTCTTTTGAGAAATATTATCTTAATTTTATAGATGAGGAAGCTTAAAAGAAGTTAATAACTTGCCTGAACTCATCAGTTAATAAGTCAAGATGAGAACTAAGGTAACTCCAAAGCTCCTTCCCTTTCCAATACAGTGTTGTCTCAGCTTCTTAACTACAAAATGGATTGCCTATTTTGCACTGGGCAAGGTTAGCATGGAATAAAATAATGCATGAAAAGTACTACTGCAGAAATGTAAGGGACCATTACAGTACCCTCACCCAGAACAGGGGCAAAACACACCGTAAGGCTTTGGCACAGAACTCTCACCTATTATGTAATGTTAGGTTAATACTTATATATTTGATAAAGATAATATGGCAAATAATATCAAGATCCTTTGTAATTATAACTTAATTTAAATATTTTAAAGAGAAGGCCTTCAAACAGTTTTGAAACCTTAAAAGAAGGCTACACTATTTTAACTGTCACAAGACTATAAATTAGATTAATATCATAAAACCTGTATTTTTGGATATACTATCAAAAAGATTGATCTGAACTAAGAACCATTATTCTAAATGCATAGTCATTATGTTTCTTTAAAACAATGAACCCTTGCAATGTTATTTCTTTTCTTGAAAGATACATACTGAAGTCTGAAATATTTTCCAAATTAAACTTACATCCAATGTAGCTTGTTCCTAATTGCTACCAAAGTAGTGTTTGTAATCTCCAATTATATTATTTGTTTGTTTGTTGATACAAGGTCTCACTGTATTCCAGGCTGGCCTTGAACTAAGAAGTCAAAGCTGGCCTCAAACAGGCAATCCTGGGCTGGTGAGATGGCTCAGCGGCTTAAGCGCCTGCCCGGCAAGCGCGAGGGCCCGAGTTCGACTCCCGGAACCCACATACGAAAAAGGGGCCGGTGATATCACTCAGCGGCACGGGTGCCTGCTGGCGCGCGAGGTCCTGAGGTCGACCCCCCGGTACCCACAAAAAAAAAAAAAAAAAAAAACAGGCAATCCTCCTGCCTCAGCCTCCCAGGTGCTGGGATTATGAATGTGCCCGCCACACAGGGCTTCTTCATTTCTGTCCTTTCTCTCTCTTAAGTTTAAATTTATGACAACAACTTGTAGTCAACATACAAAGTTATCCTTTGTTTTTAAATTGATAAAAAATAAATTCTTTTAACATACTATACAACACTGAAAGCCACAGTTAACATATGGCAATCAGTTTCAATCACTTTCAACATAACTTGATTAAAAAGAAGTTCAAATATTACACAAATACCTGTACCTACCTCAAATTTTCATTAAACCGTACTGTAGCTGCACAGTGGAATATAATATTGGTAGAATCTATGATGACCTCTTTATCTTCTTCACTAAGAGCCAGTTTAGGCTGGGTGAGTTCACTGTTGATTGCTATAATTTTCTCTCTAAAATCTGGATTTTCATCTCTCAATCTGTCAAACAGCTATCAAAGAAGAGAAATGTTTATTTTAGGGTAATATTTTTCTACTTTCTAAAACCCACTATAAACCCTTTTCCCCACCAAGAATGACATTTTAACAACTTAAACGATACAATGCTTAAAGTTGCTATTCTTAGAGAAAACATCCTATGGGGCTCACACTATCATCCCCATTTTACAGATACGGAATCTAAGACTCCAAGAGGTCAGGTAGTTTGCCAAAGACAGAGAAGTGGGAGTTGGCAGAGTTAAATACAAACTTTATAGGTTTTGGTTAATTAGATTATTCCTCAGAGTAGACTTAAGCAATACGTCAAGACAATATTTTAAAATGATCATTCAGATTTCTAAAATCCAGACCTTAATTTATCACTTTATTTCATTTTAGTTTTATATCCTTTTAGTAGAATAAAATACTATGATTCATATTCAACCTAAAATCTTCAAACAAATTTTGTAAAAAGAAAAGTTGGGAAGCAAATATATAGACCAGAAATTAGATAAACTTTGAAAAATATATATATATAAGCTTTAGCTGAAAATGCAACATTTTTTATACCCAAAGGAATAAATTTTGCTGGGTAACCAATTGGATCACAATATGATTAAAATACAAAGGCACATTCAGTTATGAATCAAGTTTTAGTTTTTTTATGCCAGACTTAATAAAGCAACATTTATGCTACCTACAGTTCCATCACACTGTGATTCTCCACTCCAATTACAGTCCATTCTTGAAGTTTTAACAAGATTCTTAAACTGCGAAGAACATCTATATATTAACAAACAATGCCCACTTCCAGCTTCCTAAACAACTTTCGTATTTAACAGTCTCTCCCCTCACTATTCCTAGTTACTTAAATATTAGCATCTTCTTATTTAAAAATTTTTACTTAACATTTCATATTAGCCAGGTACCTTCTACACTGTGAGACAACAAGGAAATGGACTTTCAAGTTGTTTACAGTCTAGTATTAAAAACTAGACAAGTAAATGCACAATTCAAACATAGTGTTATAAATAATAAAACAGGATTAACAATATAGTGCTATGACACTGCACTGGACACATGACTCACGTCGGTAAGACCACATACAACTTCACAGAGGAAATGATGACATTTAAGCTGAGATCTAAAGGACAAATAAGATATATGTGGGTGGGTGTGAGCACTGGGGCCAAAAGTGAGGGAGAGGAGGACCTGAAATTATAAAGTAGAAGACTAGTGTCCCAGAATACCATGAAAAAAAATTTTAGAGAGATTTAGGAGGTAACATCAACTGGACTTGGCCAGTGACTAGATTTCAGAGATAAGAGATGTAAACTGCAAGAGAACAGGGACTGCATCTGTTTTGCTCAGTACATAGGCCCTAAATAGCACAGTGCCTAGAACAGATAAAGATTTGATAAACATTTGTTAAGTGAATAACTTCACTCACTGAAAATACTGGAAAGTAGTAAGTTTTGAAGATATGAATTCAGTCTTGTGAATATTGAGTGTAAAGTGCCTATATGTCACCGCAGAGGTGGTAGCTTCGTGGGTCTGAGAGTTCAGTGGGGAAAAGCCAGAACCAATATAGGTTTTACTAACCACACACAGCAGCAGTAACTGAAGCCCTGAGAACAGAAGAGATCATCCAGATAGAAACAAAATGAGCACCCAAAATCAAAGATATATGACACTATTTCCAAATCTAATGTAAAAGATAAACTAACTCAAACACAGTGCTGAGTGACCACCTCACTGGACCCATTAAAGAGAGATTAAGGCCAAAACCCTGAAAATATCAATACTTAAGGTACAAGCAGAGAAAAACGAACACTTTGGATTCATACTTCATTCTCCTCATTGCTGATGACCACTACCACTAGGACATATATGACCATGCTGCTTCGTAAGCCAGATCTCAAATTTGATCCTGTTCCTTTTTCTAGCTACCATCTCTTTTATTCAGTATCATCTTTCCCAGTGATTCTAACTCACCAGTACTCTAATTCCTATTTTATTAAGTTCATTGATGCCTTTTGAATACTCTTTATTGCTTTTCCAAAATTTACTTCATGGTCAACTATTTTATTTTATTGTATTCTGTGCTGCTAGGGATCAAATTCAGGGCCTTACGCGTACTAGGCAAGTGCTCAACCGCTGAGCTACATGTACCTCGGCCCATGATCAATGACCTTAATTCAACCCCCACCATCCAGTGAAGTTTCTTTTCCCTGAGACGTTTTCATACATCAGTGGTTCTCAAGTATGGGCATTTTGGTCTCGGGGGACATTTGGCAACATCTGGAAACATTTTTCCTTGTCACAACCCAGAGGGGGAGGACAAGTGCTACCAGTACCTAGTGGTAGAGGCCAAGAAAACACACAGGAAAGCCCCTTCTAGTGAAGAACTACCCAGCCCAAAATGTCAATGGTGCTAAAGTTAAGAAACCCTGCTACAAGTTCATGTTCCACTATGGTATATATTCTTTGCCTATGTTCTTTATTACTGTTTCAAAATCACAGCAGGACTTAAAATTTCTTAGTTCAAGTATACACTCAATGCTACTTGACATAAAAAGGACTCATTTTTATTGTTTCACCAACAATGCAATACATGGGGAAAAAGTGGTCTCAGCATTAAATGGTAGAATACGCCAGGAGGAAACTGGAGGCACAAGTAAAAGTATATTAGTTACCTTTGTATTGCTAGGACAAAATATCTGACATAGACAACTTAGTTTTATTCTGAGCTTAGTTTCAGAGGATTCAGTCCATGGTCATCTGGCTCCAAGGCAGAGACATCATGATGGAAGGGAACCGTGGAGCAAAACAGCTCATTTCACAGCAGCCAGGAAGCAGAGAGTGCAATAAAGAGCCAGAGAAAAGATAGTCCCTTCAAAGGCATACCTCTAGTCACTGATGCCCCCAGTAACTATTTCCTCCAACTAGTCAACACTTTTTTTTTTTTAATGTGGGTACCAGGAGTTGACCTCAGGACCTCGCGCTTGCCAGCAAGTACTTGTGCTGCTGAGTGATATCACCGGCCCTTTTTTTTTCCTTTATGTGGGTTCTGGGAGTCGAACTCAGGACCTCCCACTTCCCAGGCAGGTGATTATGCCGCTGAGCCTTCTCACCGGCCCCCAGTCAACACTTCTTAACAGGCCATTCAGCCATGAACTCATTAGTGGGTTAATCCATTGATGAGGTTAGAGTCCTAATGATCCACTCAGTTGCTCAGAGTCCATAAGCTCTGAACACATGAGACTCTGGGAGGACATTTTTACATCTAAGCCATCACATGGAGTTACCAATTTTAGTCAAGTATTTGGGGACAAAACACTTTTATATTCCAAATAATGGTCATATGTTCACTAAAATTTCAGGTTTTAAGTATAAAATACCCATTTTCTTTACAAATTAGACTTGCTGTGAAGGAAATTTTAGTAGCACTGCCCTAAAAAATTTCAGTGCAGATGCCCAACACTTATATTTCACTCAGGCCCGCTATTCCTACACCAACATTTTTCAGGCCTTTTATTCCTACACCAAGATTACTCATACCTTCTATTCCTACACCAAGATTACTCTAGCGCTCCATTCCTATACCAAGAGTATTGAACAAGTGCTCCACCCCAAGCCATCAACATCACTAACTGCTCCTGTCCAATTCCCTCAACACTTCTACAATCCCTGCCTTCCCTCCTCCTTCCTAAAAGTTCTCTAGAAAGCAAAGACTCCCCATCTTATCTATCCCTGAATTCAATGCCCTATGTCAAGTCAAACGCCCAAAATTAAATAGGCACAATGAACGTTTTCTTTTTCTTTTTTTTTTTTTTCTTGTGGGTACTGGGGGTCAACCTCAGGACCTCACGTGCCAGCAGGCGCCCGTGCCACTGAGCAATATCACCGGCCCTTTCTTTGTATGTGGGTTCCGGGAGTTGAACTCGGGCCCTCGCGCTTGCCAGGCAGGTGTTTATGCCGCTGAGCCATCTCACCAGCCCAAATTTTTTATTTATTTATTTATTTATTTTATTTTATTTTATTTTATTTTATTTTATTTTATTTTATTTTTTATGTGGGTACCAGGAGTCGACCTCAGGACTTTGCGCTTGCCAGACAGGTGCTTATGCCGCTGAGCTATCTCACCGGCAATGTTTTCTTAAAAGTTAATGAAATTGAACCCCTCAGTGGTGGAATGAGATGTTGGGAGAGGCGCTAAAACACATCCTTATCAGTGGTTCAAGATACAATGACAAGATTGGTAAGCAAAGGGCAGAGAAGGCAACAAAACTCACAGGCAGGCATTTTTACTTAGAAAAGGCCTGCGGTGGGGGAGAAAAGGCCTGGTGGTCGTGGAGCCCCCTCAATGACTCCTTTCTCATAGGTCTGGTTTGGTTTTATTTTGTTTTTTAAAGTATACATTTGTAGTACATTCACCATAGGTAGTTGATGCATATGCATAAGACATATTAATTCTTTTTAGGTTCCTACCCACAACCTCTCTTGGTCCCCTTCACACTTGCAAAAGATCTATTTCCCTGTTTCCTACTGTCTTACCTTTTATTTTGCTCTTTATTTCTACTGCGAGTTTTTCATAGGTTTTAAGGGAAGTAAAGGATTCTCAAAAGGGTGCAACAAAGAATAAAAAAAAAATACATGGTTAAGGGAGACTAATATAGACTAATTTGAGTAATTATAAAGCATAAGGATAATTTCTAAATTTCTAAGAAAGACTCTTACATTCTAGGATTAAAAAATAAAACTAACATTATGAGGAGTATTTGCTACATAGTGTCAAAGATATGATGTTACAGGACAATTAGTTCCAGTATGAAGAACTCTATGAGTTCATTCAAAGTAAAAAATCTGGTTGCTCTAGAGAGGTTTTCTACAATTTGAGGTTTTTATTAACAGGCCTATAAAAATTTAGATACTCATATGAGTATCCTTCTTATGCACAAATGAATACCATAATGAAAATTCCTTTCTGAGAGATGTCTGCACTGTACCAAAATCAAGCTTAGAGTTTCCCAACTCAAATTTAGAATCAATGAATGTCAGATAAACTCATTCATTTTGAGAAATGATTCTGAAATAATTTTACTCTGGCTTATTTCCAGTTTTTCTTAGCAATATTTTTCTAAAGACTCAAAAGTATATTGACATCCTATATGACCTCTGTCATCTTTCAAATACTGACTTTCAAATGTGTCTTTTCTACCTCCTAATACTGTTAAGAGAAGAGCAATAATGGTCCTTATAAATTTTAAAGTGTTATCAAAGCACAGTATCTCACAGTACAGGAAGTAGTTCAAAGCTACCTAATTATTATCTGAAGACAATTCAAACTGCTAAAGATAAATAACCTGTCTCAAGTGTTCCAAAAACATACTTTAAGTATCTACCATAAAGGTAATTTAAAACTTATGAGAAAATTCTACCCATTAGAGAGAAAAGCTTTATTTTTCTCCTACTGATTGATTCCATCCTGTAGCGACTTAATAAAAAAAATTTTTTTTACTAATTTTTATCAGGATACTGAGGAATTACACTAAGTTTGCTTACCATTATTATAGGTACAAGCATACATTTTTTTCTCCTCAAGAAATGATCATTTCCCACTTACCTTGCCACTAAGGACTTCTTCCACTCGCTCCTGGGGTGTCTGTCCAGCTTTATGCCTCACCAAAACATACACTGAATTCACCTTAGGACAAGACCTCAGCAACTTTTCCAGAAGTACCTTTCCTAGAAAACCAGTAGCTCCTGTGAGAAGAACATTCTTTCCTTCATAGTATTCTGGGATTGAAACCATTTTGACCCTAAGAAAACATGACAAATAAAAGTATTAGTTCAAGAATTTATGTTCATTCTTAGTAAAAATCTCTTGATATTCATATGCAATAAATATTTTAAAAGAAAGGGAAAAATCAACATAAGCATTAACAACAGAGGACTCTAACCTCTGGTTCAATGTAGTAACCCAGAAAGAACAAAAAGGGTTATTCTAACCTTGTGTCTTCCCTTCACCTCAGACAAGTAACTCACCTTTTCTGGGCCAATGTTTCTTTAGCAGTCTGTACTAAAATTCCTTCCAGCAATAACCCAAATCTTTACTCAAACTCTGTTAAACCCTAAACACAACTGAATGGTGTTTCTCTGTCCCCAAAGGAATTTATAACACCAAATACAGGTCAGCAGTAAGACTCAATTGCCTACTTGTGTAACACTGCTAGGTGTCATATTTACCTATCATCACCAGTTGAAACAAGAATAAGTAACACCAAATCCTTTCTCCTACATGTCAGATAATGACAATATATTCAAAAGGTGTTTAAATTTCCCTTTTTAAAAAACATGGTAAGAAATACACAGGATAACTTTTGCTCCCTACTCAAATTCCACTGAAACACTAGAAAAGATACACTAAGAAAACAAAAGACCATGAAGAATGAAGAACAACCAAAAAGGTGCATGCAGTATGTTACTGTATAAGACTTAACACAAAACGGAAACAATGCTCTGTACTGTTTAGAAATGCACACACATAGGACAGAATATCGAGATGCCTGAAAAGAGAATAAGGAGCTTCAATTATATTTGTGTTTTACTTATGCTGGGTAGTAGATACATGTGCTTTATGTCCAAATTTTTCATTAGTAAAAAAAGTCTCTAAAATCTGAAAACAAGAATAACTCCATTAAACAAGCAAGAAGGGATTTGGGTCAGAGAATAAATTAGGAGAATTTCTAGAAGAAAAACTGAGGCTGAACTGACAGAGAACCCATAAGCAGACTGAGCAACCCAAGCAAAACATAGGAAAGGACTACTATAAGGAAGCAAGAGCTCCCTTTACCAATCCCCTAGAGCCTGGGAGAAAAATACCAAAATCGGGACAAAGAACTAGATTGGGAAATCAAGATAATTAAAATGTTGCTCAAAGAAAAGAAGAATCACTCATGAGTCTTACTTCCTGTATAAATGACTCCAGCTTACTACCCATATGTGCATGCAGATAGGTGCTAGGGACAAAAGAGAAGTAGGGCTAACCCTGAAGTTGCTCCAACATCCACAAAGTGGGGAAGTCAGGGGATCAAGACAGGATATAAAACTGGGGAAGCCAGTATCAGCTACCAAAACCAACCAACCTAGTCCTTCATACATGAAAGATTACCAAGGATCGCTCTTCAAGAAATATAGACAGCGCTGGGTGTGGTGGCACATGCCTGTAATCCCAGCACTTGGCAGAAGGAAGGATCACCCACGAGTTCAAGGCCAGCCTGGGCGACGAAGTGAGTTCAAGGCCAGCCTGAACTGCACAGCAAAATCCTGCCTCAAAAAGACAAAAAAAAAAAGAAAAGAAAAAGAAAAAAAGACAAAAGAACCAAAGTGAAAACCAATTTAAGATAATGAAAAATTTAAAGTCTTAATAAATATCCTTCAAGCCATTTACAAACATACTCCATCCTTACAATAATAATGGAAATAAGCAAATTCGAATATAGGCAAAAAATCCAATAAACTATTGGAATTATGAATTCAACAAGTTCAATAGATATAAAGTTTATATGAAAACTAAATTTCTAATATACCAGCAAAAGAGAATGAAGTTAAAAAAAAAAAAAAAGCCAATTATACCACTTCTAATACCACCAGGAACACCAAAGTTACAGAAAATAACAAGTACTGCCAAAGCTTTAGAGAAATTAGAACCCTCTTATGCCACTAGTGGGGATGTAAGGTAGTTCGGAGGCTATGGAAAATTGGTAGTTCCTTAAGAAATTAAACCTAAAATTATCACATGACCCACCAATTCCAATGTTAGATATATACATCAAAGAATTAAAAACAAATATTCAACAAGCTGTAACAGGTTTATTCCAGCACTGTTCTGAGGTTTTTTGTGGTGTTTTGTTTTGTTTTGGCATTACTGCAGATTGGCCCTAAAGCCACATATATGCTAGGCAAGCTCTCCACTGCCAAGCTACGTACATCCTCAGCCTGGCTGCACTGTTCTTAATAACCAAATAGCACAAACAGCCTACATGTCATTCAACAAATAAGTAAATAAATAGTGGCAAATATATACAACAGAAACTATTCAGCCTTAAAATATAAGTCTTGACATACTACAACATGGATCAGTCTCAAGAACATGTCAAATGAAGAATTCACACCCACAAGGCCACATACTGTACGATGCCATTTATATGAAATATCCAGAATCAGTATCTGGATAAATCCATAAAGAGAGAATGCAGACTGCTGGGGAAGTAGGGAGAAAATACTTAAGGGGGTTTATATTAGAGTAACTGAAATGTTTTTGAATAGAGGTGGTGGCTGCACAACATCGTGAATGTACTAAATGCCAATGAGTTGTTCCTTTTAATGGTGCTATAGTTTGAATGTGTTCCCTCCAAAATTCAACTGCTGCTACAATATGGTATTAAGAGATGGGGGCCTTTAAGAGGTGAATAGGCCATGCTGGCTCCATAATAACTGGAATGCTCATCTACTGCTGGATGAAGTAGACTTACTCAGGAAAAGTGATATTACCTACTACGACTGAACAGTCACATATCTTAAGACCTAGCAATTCCACTTCTAATTATTTACTCACCCAACTGAGTGCATATGTTCACCAAACACTAAAAAAGAGTATGATTATAGCAGTATTATTCCCATTATCCAAATATTAAAAGCAACCCAACTGTTTGTCAACAGTGTATTGTATAAACTGCAGTATATTCATATAATGGAATATTTAAAAACAATAAACTTGAGGAAACTATTGTTACACACAACATGGATGTATCTCACAAAAGAACACTGGACCAATGAGGCCAGGTACAAAGAGTATTCTATATGATGCCATTTGCATGAAGTTCAAAAATAGGCAAAATTTATCTACAGCTGAATATCAAAATGATGGACCTTGGAATTTAAAAAATTTTTAAAGTACGGATGGAATTTGTGAAGAAGGCTTCTGTGATATTGGTAATATTTTATTTCTTAATTTGGATGGCTCAAATATTTAAGTTATCCAGGACTTTCTTTTTAATCTTTTGGGTTTTCTGATGGTATAGTACTAGGAATCAAACTCAGGACCTCATGCATGCTAGGCAAGCATTCTAGCACTGTGCTCCATCCTCAGGCCTCCTGGGGTTTCTTAACATATATTTCAATTAAAAGTTTACTTGAAAAGATAAAAACAAAAAGCCAGGCCTAGTGGCGCATGCCTATAATCCCAGCTACTTGGGAGGCTGAGGCAGCAGAATTGCAAATTCAAGGCCAGCCTGAGCAAGTTAGTGAGATCCTATCTCAAAATGAAAGGGTGGGGCCGGTGAGATAGCTCAGCAGCATGGGGCGCCTGCCTGGGAAGCGCGAGGTCCTGAGTTCGACTCCCAGTACCCACATAAAGGAAAAAAAGGGCCGGTGATATCGCTCAACGGCACAAGCACTTGCTAGCAAGTGCGAGGTCCTGAGGTCAACTCACGGTACCCTCATTAAAAAAAAAAAAAAAAAGAAAAAAAAGAAAGGGTGGGGATACAGCTCAGTGTGAGGCCTTGAGTTCAATTTCCAATGCCACACACATGAAAACAAATACAAAGAGGGTAACTCTATGTCCTGGTCTGCCTGGAACATGACTCCAGCTTCATTTTAAATAAAGCCCCCTTTCTCAAAAGTGTTACACTACATAATAAATTATATGGTTACCCTAGTTGTAACCTGCTTCAGTTTTAAGACTATTTCAAGATTTCAATATCTGAAAGCTTAGTCAGAACTATTAAAGTTCAAATGTTACTGTTATGGCTTGTATCTAGATGTCCCCAAAGCCTCATACAGTTGTAGATGGGGCTTTTTGGAGGTGGCTGAATCTAGTGTGTAATGCTGAGATTAAGAATGTGATGCTGGGATTGATTCATGGTGTGATGCTAGGATTAAGGGTGTGAGTGCTACCTGGGGTGGGTAGCCTGGATAAAATATAAGGGACAGAAAGAGGGATGCTGGTTGCTTGCCACTTGCTGCTTTCTGCCTTCTGCCTGCCGTGAACTGTTTCTCCTCTGTGATGCCCCTCTGCCATGCCACTCTACCTTGAAGCCAGCCAACTATGGACTGAAACCTCTACAAACTGTGAGCCAAGTAACTTTTCCTCCCTTAACTTTGGGTGTCAGGTATTCTGTCTCAGCGACAAGAAAAGTAACTAAGACACTGACCTCATACAAAAGATATGGAGAATAATTCTGCATCGATACACTTAAAAATGACAGGTATTAAATACTAAATATGTTAGTGTCCTGAGAACTGAATCGGTTATATCTAATTCTATGAGCTTCATTTTCTTCTTATGTAACTTATTTTAAGACAGGCTCTCCCTAGGTAGTCCAGGCTGGCCTCAAATTCACAATCCTTCTGCTTTGGCCTAACCTGCACTACCATGACCAGTCATAAAATTATTTTCAATAAATATCAAGCACCAACTATATACCAGGTATCAAAAGTTTTCCTTATTGTACATATATATTTAAGACAGAAAGATATTAAGCAATTTTCCCTCCAACAATTGAGGATTTATAGCTGATATATATGATTGGCTCAACCCAAAAACAAAAACAAAACCACACCTATGTATTAATATACTTTCTTCCTTCATTTTCCAGGATATTCCCCTACCAAAGCCTAAACACCAAAATTATTAACACCAAATGGCAGAGAATTCTTACCGAACAATTCTCTCTTCCTCAGGCTTAACAATATAAAGACCGCTTGCTTAAGAGACTTGTAGGATGAAAGTCTTTTACAAGTCTCAGCAACTAGTGCAAAGTTATTTACATGTGACTTTACACTACTATAATGACTTAGTTTTTTCCATGAAGAAAAAAGCAATTCCCACAACTTACCACAGTGCCACCAAAAACCTTACAAGCACTCAATATTTTTAAACCGTCTCTAGGAATTCTTGGCTTTCCCAATCCAATCACTATCACCCTACTAACTTACTGGTAAAACCAATAAAAGTGAGACTTCTCTTAAGGGAAGTGCAGACTTTTCACATCTTCTACATTGTCTTGCTAGTATGGCCAGAAGCTACTGGAAAAACAAAAACCAAGAAAGGAATGCTGTCAATCCTTTCAGAGCATGCTATTTAGATTTCTACTACACGAGTACAATATCTAAAAGCTTCTATCATCTATTGACAAGTAGCTGCTGTACTAAAATACCAGGGGGCGAACAGCATTACCATTCATCTTCACTCGCAAAGGAGCAGACACCTAACAGTGGTGTTAGATACTTTTTTCACAAGGCACTGGATTCTTTGGTTCAAAAATGGAGAAGCAAGAACCTTTCTTCATGAAGCCCACCAAAATGCTAAATAAAAACCCTGGCGTGGTAGTGCACACCTATAATCCCAGTAGTCTGGGAAGCTGAGTGAGATCTTGACTTTAATCACTTTTGAGAAGGACTGCAAATTCAAGCCCAGCCTGGGCAATTTAGTAAATCTGCAAGACCCTGTCTCAAAATTTAAAGGGGGGGCTGGGGTGGGGGTGGGGATGTAGTACAGTGCAAAGAGCCTGAGTTGAATCCCCAGGACAGTTAAAAAAAAATACTGAGTACCAAATAATCATCATTATTTTCACAGAATTCACTTAGGCTACTTTGCAAAAGTAAGTTTTCCCAGTGACTGCAAAGGAGAGTATTTTTCATATAGTTTCATCCATAATCACATTAAGAGAAATGTACTGTATTACAAAGCTACTTAAGATATATTTACTTGCTAAAAGTTCAAGTCCAGACTCTGCCACTTAGAAGCCATGAGATCTTAAAACTAGTACTATTCTGAACCTGTTTCCTTTTTTGTAAAAAGAGAATATGCAAGTTTTATGGGCAAATAGAGTCCATAAAAAACAGTCACAAATGGAGAACCAGAGAACTTCTACGGTATAAATATAAACTTCACCTTTTAACTATATTCACTTAAATGTCCTAAAATTAATGGAAGTCTAATCACGCTGTCTCATGGTTTTAAAAACTTAAAACGTGATTAAAGTCAAGATCTTCTCTCATCTTCAACTTTTAAAAGAGTTCTTTAAATAGATAAAGCAACCAAAGTAAGAGATTGGGGTTTTCCAAAAATCAGAAAAGCACCAAAATTTACCATTTAAAAAAGGCCAGATTTTTCAGTGCCAAGAAACAGGAATCCCTCTGCCAATATAACTAAAAACAATCCAAATTAAAACTTTCAATATAATGTCAACTGGTTGTTTCATATACTGTTAAACAATAAGAAAAATATAAAATACATGGAAATTGGGGTATTAGGAACAAAGGAATCAGAGGCAATTCCATGGGTCAACCAGGCAGAATAACAACCAAGTTTTACATAAGGCTGACTAGAAATGAGAAAAATATATAGAAAAGGGAAGAAAGGGATAGAAAAATGTACCAAGCACAAACTGTATCCCTCATGCCTTCAGACACTATTCCACCAAGTCTTCAATGAGTTTTCTTGCCTATGGTCCCTCAGTACACCTGCATGGGCAGTCAACTTTGAACCAGTTTCTTAACTAAGCTCATATTTACAGAAGGCATAAAAAAAAATTCCTAGCACTAGAAGTTCAGAGGAAGTATAGGGGTTGGAATAGATGGTCTTGAAAGTCCTAACCAGTTCCAAAGTTTTATATTCACTGCAAGGGAAAAAGCAGCCTTATTTACTTTAAGGCCTTCTGGCTTTTATTAATTTTATATAACAAGAATCTGCTAAACAGAAAGTTTTAGAATGAAATAAAGCAAGTTCTAACTGAAGAATCTTTAAAAATTCTAACCTGTGCTCACTTCGGGAGCACATATACTAAAAATTCTAGACCATTCCACATTCAAAGCTGATGGACAAAATGGCAAGTTGGTATAAAACTTTCACTGTCAAGTGGTTCAGGTAGACTTTTCGTTTTTAAAAATATATTTTATTAGTGTCTATTAAATTTACAAAATATAGGGTTTCAATGTAGTATTTTCATACAAGCATATAACATGTTTTGATCACATATCTCTCTCCCCCCAATACCTTTGTAGACTCCTGAACCACTAAAATTCAAAGCCAGTTAAACTGTACCAGGATTTCCCTGAGGGCCACTTTCAGAGGCTGCTAACCAGAAGGAGAAAAGACAAATCTACTATCAAATCGTGAACTGAACTCAAAAGACTATCCAGGGCCGGTGAGATAGCTCAGCGGCGTAAGCGCCTGCCTGGCAAGTGCAAGGTCTTGAGTTCGACCCCCGGCACCCACAAAAAAAAAAAAAAAAAGACTATCGAGGTGGACTTAATATCACATTATTCTCAGGTTAAGAAATAAGCACATTGAGGAATTTAATTCCTATCACATCACGCTTGACTCATTGAAAGACCTTACGTAGACAGAATCATTTACTAGAATATTAGAGCAGTGGCGTTAGAAGACAAGAATCTCAGAGGTCTTGCTTAAGAGTAGCAACAAATTCAAACACATTTCTACAAACATTTATATCAAGGTAATCCAATGCAGAGCAGTGTATTTTGGAGATATGTACTGGACTTAACTACCACTGAAAACATACTGAACTATTAGAAAACTAAATTTCATTTCAGTACTGAGTGAAATCAGGTTCTACTTAAAAATTGCTTCCTGACAAGTAAGGTGAACCTCCCTGAAACAAAGGCTTTCAGGTAGATAAGCCACTGCCAACATGCAATTAGCCTTGCAATTCTGTGTCTAGCAGGCCAAGGTTGGAAGCTAGGCTCACCCACTTATGTTGGCAGTAAGCTTACTTCTGTTTGGTTCTGTAGTTTCTTCACATCTAAAACACAAGTAATAAACTCATCCACCCACTTCCACCTCACAGCATTTATATGCAAACTGAATAAAACAAACACACAAAAGACTGGGCACACAATTACATTCCATATATACACATACACACATCCCTTTACATTATATACCCATGGTCTCTTAAACAAAACACAGTGTTTCAAAATGCTGTAACTGGCCCGAAAAGAGAGCATATTCTATCAAAGACAAAAGGTCAATTTCTGTAACATAAATAATCTAATAAATCCAACAATTAGAAGATCAAAAGATATGAATGAAAAGTAAACAAAAATATAAATGGCTCTTGAAAATCTATAAAGATGTCCAACCTTACACATTTAGAAAAACACAAATTAAAACAAGATCCACTTCTCACTTATTAGATGTGCAAAGACCAAAAAAATTGATAAAAGTACACAGAGAAAACAGAAATTCAATCTTCATGGGGACAATTTGGCACTATCAAATTTTAAATGCCCATTACCTTTGACCCTGAAACTGTACTTCTAAAACTTTACCCTGCAGCTATTCTTACATGTGCATAAAATGATACATACATTGCAACACTGATAGCAAGATTGAAAACCTGAATGTCCACCAACGGAGAAGCAGGTAAATAAAATGGCATGTTCCTATAATGGTATACTCTATATCTAAAAACAGAAGGAAGTCACTCGATGTATAGTGGTATGAATAGTATTCATGATAAATTTAAAAAACAAGATGTATAATTTGCCTTTTTCATGGAAAAAGGAATTTAAAAAATGTAGTGAGTTCAAGGACAATCTGAACTACACAGTGAGATCCTGTCTCAGAGAGAAAGACAGAGAGAAAGACAGAGAGACAGACAGACAGACAGACTGAAGCAGGAGAAAATTCAAGCCTAGCCTGGGCAACTTAGTGAGACCCTGTCTCAAAAAGGGGGGGGGGTATGACGATGTAGCTCAGTTTGAAGGCCCTGAGTTCAATCCCCAGTAACTCACACACATGCATGTTATTCTGTCAGAATAATCAAAAAACTGGAAGGGCTAGTTGCCTCCAGAAAGAACTAAGCAACTGGATCAGAGATGAGGGCATTTATCTTTCACAGTATATCCTCTAACACATTTTTATGCCCATGTATTATCTATTTTTTTTTTTTTTTTTTTTTTTTTGTGGGTACCAGGGGGACGACCTCAGGACCTCGCGTGCCAACAGGCACCCGTGCCACTGAGCGATATCACCGGCCCCTTTTTCGTATGTGGGTTCCGGGAGTCGAACTCGGGCCCTCGCGCTTGCAAGGCAGGCGCTTACGCCGCTGAGCCATCTCACCGGCCCGTATTATCTATTTTTAAAAATAAATTTTATTATATTTTTATACTCGGGTACTAGGAGTCGAACTCAGGACCTCGTGCTTGCCAAGCAGGCGCTTATGCCACTGAGCCATATCACCGGCCCAAAATAAATATTTTTGTAAAATAGAAAATCCAGATTATCAAAAGGTAACCCCAAAAAGAGAACTTGAGCACAACCTCGACCCTTCGGTTAGCCATTCTCCAGTATCTACTGTCTTACAACAATTACCACCTGTATTTAGAAAATGTTTTGACAAATCTGATAAAATGAAAATAAAGACTAGAATTATGCCGGGGGGGGGAAGAGTATTAGTTTTCTTTCTGCTAATCTTTACTACTAAATTTGTTCCATTTCTTTATTAGATGGAAACCCTTTTAGATTAAAAACCAGATGATACTTATATAGGAATCTACCTACTGAAAGTGAAGAAATTCTTCCATCTCATAATGTTGATATCAATACAGGATACACCTCTCTTCTATTTCCTAAGAGATTCACCTCCTTCACAATGTTTATCATGTTCATAAAGCAGTAAAATACAAAGCACTACCAAATGTAGTACTGAAGTTTAGACTGGCTCTACCTGTACACATTTTTCTGCACTGTTATATATTGCACCAGTAACTAATAAAGGATCTTTGTATGGACTTACTTCCATGTTTTAGCTGCTACAAATTTAGGGAAACTAAGCACTGAATCTCAAAGTCTGAACATGAATGTCTAACCATTCAAATCTAGCTTCCTATGAATTTCTACCACCTCTAACAATACCTGAAAGTAGGGTCTACTTACCTTTCTGTTAAAACTGGTTCCTCTCTGCCTTTAGCATGGAAATAAATCCAAAGTCAAAGCCTATCAGTGGAAACGACAGGGTGAGCAAATGGACAAAGAATAAAATATTTCATCTATCTTCTTGACCCGTAGTTGCAATTTCTGTGTTTAACAACCATATGCAATGATGTTTTGCCATTAGTTCTTTAATTCTATTTATCTCATTCTCCTATACCTCTGAGCTGGAAGCTCATCTGGCAGGAGTACTGAAGGAAATTTAAACGGCAGACAGAAAGTTAAGCTAAATGATCTTTTTCTTTTTTTGGTGGGTACCGGGGGTCGACCTCAGGACCTCGCGCGCCAGCAGGCGCCCGTGCCACTGAGCGATATCACCGGCCCTTTTTTCGTATGTGGGTTCCAGGTGTCGAACTCGGGCCCTCGCGCTTGCAGGCAGGCGCTTATGCCACTGAGCCATCTCACCAGCCCCCTAAATGATCTTTTAATACCCTTAAGACTGCATGGCTTAAAAAGGGAAAGAATAATCTTAAGTGAAATAAATCAGACACACAAGTTTAAACACTGTATGGTTTCACTTGTGTGAGAAACCCAAAGTATAAATAAGGAGCAAAATAGGGGACAGATATTAGGACGTAGAAAAAACCTTTTCAAATGGAAAGGGGAGCAAGAAATGGGGGGACAGGGAAGGAAAAGGGAATTTGAAAAGGATAAAACAGAAACAGCTTTTGCAAATGGGGAGGGGAAAAAGACTTGGAGGAAAGGGGAAAGGGACACAACAACAAAATAAGAATTAAGATGTGTGATGTACAAGTATAAAGTACATGAGGAATGTGAGCATTATCTACCGCACGCATATACTAATAAAAAAAGAAAAAAGAACTTCGAATAACATTTAAAAGAAAGAATTCCAAAATATTCTAAAGCAAGAGTGAGCAAAGGTTTCTGTAATGGACTAACTAGTAAATACTTTCAGTTTCATGGTCCACTGCTCAGTAGTAGCTCCTCAAGAAGTAGCTACAGTTTAAAAATGGTTTGTCTCCACTAAAACTCATGCAGGAGTTAAACACCCACTGTGAGTTATCACGAGGTGGAAACCTAATCCAACTATGGTGTTCAGAGGGCGACCTTTGGGAAGTGATTAGGATTAGATAAACCATCAGGGTGTGGCCTGCATGACTGAACACTGACAGTTTTATAAGAGAGCGATTAGAGGATATGGATACACACACATGCGCCCTGTCTCTTGTCATATGATCCCCTGCACCACTATAGGACTCTGTCAACAAGGAGGCCATCACAGACACAGCGTTCTGAACCTCTAGAAACGTGAGCTAAATAAATTTCTTGTTTTTGCAAAGTTATCCTGCCTCAGGTATTTCATTACAGTAATGCAAAATGGACTAAGACAGCAGCCATGGACAATAAATAAATGAATGGGCGTGGCTATGTTCCAATAAAACTTTACAAAACAGGAAGCCAGCCTAAAGGCCAAAGTTTGCCAACCCTGTTTTGAACAATGATTTCTAACATTCCACAAACATTCAGAAAAATGAAATATAAATGAGAAAAACATCAATGAGAAAGTAGTACTGTCTAAAAATACATTATCTTTGATTTTACTATCAACTATAACTGATTAGAGTTATGGAGCTACCAGCCAGAGAACACAGACTGACAGCAAGGAAAACCGAAGAGGCAAAGAAGGACTTCTGTCTTAGTTACTTTTCTCATTGCTGAGACAAAATACCTGACACCCGTAGTTAAAGGAGGAAAGGTTTCTTTGGCTCACAGTTTGTAGAGATTTCAGTCCATAGTTGGCTGGCTCCAAGGCAGGGTGGCATGGCAGAAGGGCATCACAGAGGAGAAACAGTTCAGGGCAGACAGAGGACAGAAGGCAGAACGCAGAAGGCAGAAGACAGCAAGCACCAAGCAACAAGGACAAGCAAAGCCAACAGCAGCCCTCTTTCTGTCCCTTATATTTTATCCAAGCTACCTACCCTTAGGGCGGTAGCACTCACACCTAGGCTGGGGGACCCTTAATCCTAGCATCGCACTGTGAATCAATCCCAGCATCACGTCCTTAATACCAGCATCACACACTCTAGATTCAGCCACCTCCAAAAAGCCCCGCCTCGGACCGCATAAGGCTTTGTGGGGACATCATGATACAAGTCTTAACAACTTCCCAATAGGTGTAGGTTTCAGAGGCAGCATGAGCCTGCAGACACCTTGATTTCATACTTCTGGCATACAGAACCAAGAAACAATAAGTTTGTTGTCTTAAAAAGCCAAGTTTTGGAAACCAATAGAAGGTTACATATCACAGTAACTACTATTAATGTACATAGCAAAAAGCCTTTCAATGATGCACATGCTTTTATGTCATAAATACATGATGAATCCTTTCCAGCACACAGGAAGACAGCAACTGCAAAAAATACTCTTTATTAAAACAAATGCAGGGCCGGTGAGATGGCTCAGCGGCGTAAGCGCCTGCCTTGCAAGCGCGAGGGCCCGAGTTCGACTCCCGGAACCCACATACGAAAAAGGGGCCGGTGATATCGCTCAGTGGCACGGGTGCCTGTTGGCGCGCAAGGTCCTGAGGTCGTCCCCCTGGTACCCACAAAAAAAAAAAAAAAAAAAAAAAAAAAAAAAAAAACAAATGCAATGGCTTTTCAAAATGGGTATAGGAAAAAACAGTAGAAAAAAACTATATATGAACAATGAAAGGGCCAAAGAAGGTACATGTTCAGATCCCAGAACAAGTCATTGGGGGTATATGTACATTTACTAAGGGTACATGTATATAGAGTCGAGTCTCAGTATGTAGTAGCACATTTAGGAAAAATAGTATTCTGGTTATCACTAAGTAACAAAAAAATCACTCTAAAACCTACGGTCTTCTAATCACAAAAATCAGTTCTCTCTCAATTTTTTTGAGTCAGAAATCTGGAAAAGGGCTGTGCTAAGCAACTCTGGCTGAACAGGTAGTTATAGCTCTCCAGACTCCATTGTTTGCCTCTCCCAGTGAGGTAGCTGGGGATCCTTTATAAAGCATGATAACCTCAGGCTAATTATAATTGCACAGCTTACGAAGCTGATCATATCTTAAAGATCGGAATTCTAATAACTAGGTAGCTCTCTCCCCTTTTCTGCACAAGTCTTGGAAGTCACACAATTTAACTTCTGTTACGTTCTACTGACTAGATAGCTCAGATTCAAGGAGTTATAAACTCAGGATGGGCGAGCACCTTAATGACTTTCCAGTGTTAGAACCATGTCCACAAGCTATTTGGCTCCAGCTTTGACATTCCGCTGATCAATTTAGCCAACTGTTTTTTGCAGTTCAGTATGCAGGCAAAAGAACTAAAGAAAACAGAACCTTAATACCATTGAATTCTGAGCACCAGTCGGTATTCACTACCACTAAAACTGCAGCCAAGAGGGATGTAGCTCAGTGGTGGAACCCTGGTCTACTATGCTTGAGGCCCTGGATTCAGTCGCTAGCACCAAGGGGAAATTTTTACTTTTTCATTTATTTTGTTATTGTTGTTTTGAGACAGGGTCTCACTATGTAGTTCAGACTGGCCTTGAACTTACTATGTAGTCTAGGCTGGCCTCGAACTCACAGCAATCCTCTTGCCTCAGCTCCCCAAGTGCTGGGATTACAGGAGTGCACCACCACACCAGGCAAGGGAAAATTTTTTAAAACTGCTGCAGATGCTACTATAAACCTAAAGTCAAGTACTTTCTCACAGTGCGAACTTACCTTCGGTACACTGTATGTTCCCCCACAACGCAAAACTAACCCCGGTACCCTCAAAACCAAAAAGATCATGGACTCAAGGCCAAAAGAGCAGAGTCTGGCCCAAGAAGGACTTACTTAGAGCCCCTGGAGCTCTGTGAAGTGCACAGGGGATCTCACAAGGATCTCTCTCCTCCATTCAAGGGATCGCAGGATTTTCTGATAAACTGCTATCTAGAGGAATTTCAGGAACCAATGGTCTAGTTAGTGTGTTTTCTACTATACTTCGTTAACTATAGAATCTTTTTTAAAATGACAAATAAAATTGTATATATTTATCATGTAGGTGATATTTTGAAATATACATTTTGGATGGAACCTTTGTTTTAAGATTCAACTTAAAAGAAAATTTTCTCTGAAGGTTATAAGCCACAAATAAAAAAATTACAAACTCAAAGTGTACAATCTATTTACCACAAGTCAAGCTGTTAAGAACAGTGAGTTCCTTTTTCAAAAATTAAGGCTTATCAGGCATTTTTCCACAAACAATAGTTCTAGCATCTTAGTTAACATTTCTTTTTCCAATAAAAGATGCTAGTGTCCAACTCCATTGTAAGCACCCATTGAAGTAGACATAATGACCACTGTTTGCCTACACAGGCACTGCTATAGCAATATTCAATTCTGTGTCCTATTTTTTCCAATATTTAGTGTACTTCTTGGTAGTTCTTAGGCCACTATACAACTATTTTATACATTGATGGTATTCCATAAAGCATGGTAACTTTCACAAGAACTAAAATACTTCTAGGATCTTATTATCCCAGAAAATTTAGACAATGAAGAAAATCAGACTCAAGAATTTTTTGAGTAATGTGAAGATCAAACACAATGACAAGTGATGTTCTACTCCATCAGAGAGGAAATATCTAAATTTTCTGCTGACCAGAAAACTTTAAACTTTTTCAATAATATCCATTTTGTTTGTTTGTTTGTTTGTTTGTTTGTGTTTCTGAGTTCAAGGCCTGTATCAGTAAGGTAGTCACTGTAAAACTTAAAAAAGAAGGGCTGTGCTTTTGTTATACATAGGCTGGTAATACAGAATAATACACAGGAAGAGCTACCTAAAATAAAAATGTAAACAGTTATATAGCAACTAGCTAAATTACTTAGATGGGGGTCACTACTTGGAAAAATGTAAATTAAATTCCATTCCAGGAGGAAGATAATTTGTTTTTAAAAAGTGTTTCCATAAGTCAGTCAGGTATTTTTTTTTAAATAAACTATTATGGTATATTCAATTCTTACTTTAATAATAATGTTCTTACAATAAGAAATTTTTATCCTAATATCTTCACACTTAGAGTGAGACAGTGTTCAATACATGAAGGAATTCTAATATTTTAAAATGTATTACCAAAGAGAGGGCTTTTCAAACTTTGCCAATACCACACAGAAAATTCAAATATTCTGTTATGCTTAAAAATTTAGTAATTGTCCACTGTCCATTAAATAACTTAATTATATTAATAAGATTAATATAAAAATATTTCAAACTACCCAGTAAAAATGATGTTACAGGAAAGTGTACCATGTTTACCCTGAAAACTACATGTAGACTATGTAAGGTTTACCCCAGAACTGTCTTAAGGAAATTACTCATTATGTATCTTGTATAGACTAATTAAAATCTATCAAGTCCTATTCATAAATATTAAAACATCTTTTAAAAGAAGGTGGGAGAATTGAGTATTTTGCTGATTACAGAAGCAGTTAAGATTTGCAACTCTTCAAAGCAGAAAAGTGTTCTGAAGCTCCTGTGCACTGTAAGTCCTACTTGTGTGTGTCACTTTCTTACACTGCCTTATGAATCTGTTTTCAAGGTTGAACCTAGAAACAGGCTTCAGTCCTCCAAGGTACATTAAGGCTGAGAAATCATACCCAACCAGATTGGGGAAATACATTAGCATACCAGAGACTATAAAATGTACTGAGGTAAAGGAACCCACTGAACTCCCTTTATGTCCTGTGTTTCATGAATTTCCCAGTACAGCTGGGGAAACAATGCTCATAAAGAGCTCATCATCACCCATCCTATCAAGCTACCAAGGTAATGACTCAAAAAATGGGCCAAATCTTCTGATAGACAACAAATGATTTAGAAAGCATGACCTTCCTTTGATCTATGAAACTATTTGAATCATCTATTAAGCTAGTTACCAAGAAATGGAAAAGTACATTACCAGAATATACCAAAGACTTCAACTTGTACTCAAGTAGTAAGTCCGGTTACTGCAAATAGTAATGCTGCAAAGCTCCTACCATATACGTACGTTTGAAAGCTGTAATTCTGAAACTTTGAAGAGATACATTCACAGTCAGTTAAGCTGTGTTGTCTTCAGCTGGTCATGGTTTTCAATTACTACCATTATTCTTGCTTTTAATTAAAAGTCCCATTAGTTTGGCTTCATTATTATCAATTTAGTTTATTTTATTAACTCTGCAAAGAATATACAACTGCATCACTAGTTTTATAAGTAATCTAGAGTTTAAGATAAAGTAGATTTCTGTGCTTCAATTAGGAACCATCCAAACACCTAACTGACAAAATCCCCCCAAAACACCTATACTTTGATGATAATTATTCCACTAGAAAGTAGAAATTACTAACTAAAGAAAGATCCAGCTAAAGTTCTGGGATTTAAAAAGCCGGAGTGACGTCACTAATATAGGGACCAGACTTCTTCCTGACCACCTGGCCATAGCAACCAAATGCAGTAGAGGAACTCAAAACAGGATCAGTTGCCTAAGTAGTAATAACTTCTCTGGATGTCAATGACCCCTCCAGTCTCTAGTTTTGAGTGAGAAAGAACAGCTTCCAGGAATGTCTTAAAAGGGCTAAATCCTAAATCAAAACCTCTTCTCAAAGTTCCTTTCCTAGTTTATCTTTAAAACTGCCAAGTTCTTACACACATCATGCAACTAAGTGCTCTGGCATAAAAATGAGGAAAGAAATATCTAATGATTTTCTGAATTTTCAGTAGGTTTTCAGCTGTGGTAGTGAAAGAAGATCCTAAGAGGTCTAGCCTAATAAGCCTTGTAACCGTGGGTTATTATACTAAAGATGGGGTAAAGATAGGTATGGCAAAGTGAAAACATTAGAGTATAAAAATTCAAGGCATTCTTAGTCTATTCATCAAAGTCACAGTGCTAAAAACCCTGGTGGTTAGATACTTCCTATTCTGGCTTAAGTTTAAGAATGAAAAGACAACTAAAATAAGCTGAAAAAATTTAACAAATATCAGATTGAGTAATAAATTCACTGTTGGGGTTGCCATAACCAAGTAATCTTGGGCAAATCAATTAACCTCTCCAGTCAATCAATAAATGCAGGGAAGAGGTGTTCTATCACTGATTATTAAATCTTCTGGCTCTCAAAGTCTGTATTTCTCCTATGTAAAAGTAAGTTGTTTCCTAAATCTACATTATCAGATAACTAGGGAATTATTAACTCCAACAGGTCACAAAGGTTATCACTTTAAAGCAATTCACCTAATATTTACCGTCTTCAAACAGTCTTATACACTGCTCTACACAGTCAAATGTCCCATTACCAGCAAATTCACCTGGTTCCTAAGGATTCTACTTATGCTAATACCCATTATGATGATCACATTTTTAAGTGCAATACAGTTTTTCAAAACACACACTCTAAGAAACTTAACACCATTCTTCAAAGTAAATGATGACTGCTTATGATCTCAGAGCACCATTGCTTTTAAAAGTTATTTCAATACAGATACAAAAATATAACAGATCCTTTTTTCCACAATTCAAAACTGCTTAAGGGCAAGACAGGTCAAAAAACTTTCTTCCTTTACCTTTAGGGGAAAAAGAAAAGGTATTTATGCACTTATTTATTCTTATATATTCCACTTCCTGTTAATTCCGGATGGGCAGCAGCTTTGATTCCTACATATTAAACTAGATATAGGTTATTTGCCCCCAAGAATCCAATTAACAATTGGTTTAATTTTTTAAAATCAAGCACTTGTACAATAAACTTCATAATTTGATCACACCTATTAAAAAATCTATAGAAAGTGAACGCAATACATAAAATATAATTAAATTTTGGCAGTGTGCTTTCTGCCTACATATTAAAGAATGAATTATTAAACCAGGATGCACAGACCCCTTAAGGTCTGAATGGGTTCTGAGTCTTAGTAAATACCTAAAATTTTATGAAAAATTAAGTGTGTGTGTATATTTTCCTAAAGAGGTAGGACAAAAAAGCTTTGAAGAGATTCTCAGGTTCCAGAACATTTAGAATTTCTGCATTATGAAATATACTTAAAGACTATTCTCAGTCAGAATGCCTAATAATAAGATATAATACTTATGAATTCCTTAACCCTCAGGATTTCCTATGAAGTACCATGCCAATATTTCTGACAATTTCATGAAATGTAATTATATAAAGTAGGTATCTTGGGGCTGGGGATGGAGATCTATGGCATAGCACCTGCCTAGCATATATAAGGCCTTGGGTCCAATCTCTACTACTGCAAAATGAATTAATGACTTCAGGGTTGATTAGAAGGCTAAGACTTAACAATACTATATTCTTTACTGTAGATACAGTAAACTCCTGATTTACAAACATTCAAGTTGCAAACTTTCACAGAATCAAATGGACCCAAATTATGAACATTTGTGCATGCAAAGAAGTCATGAAAGTACCTCAGATGTCTGCTGCGTTTATTTACTCTGTGTGTGTGTGTTTGGTCCAATCTCTAGTACTGCAAAATGAATGAATTAATGAATGACTTCAGGGTTGGTTAGAAGGGCAAGACTTAACAGTACCACATTCTTAAAATAGATATTTCAAAATAATCTTAAAATTGTCAAATGGTTAATTAACACTAAAGTTAAACACATGTGCAAGTACACAAAAAAATTACAATTTAAAGTTTTCTAGCAACTTATACCTAGAAACTGATTGTACACACCCACAAGGAATATTCTAGCTAGTGGATCCCTAGCACATTCACTGAGCTACATCCCCCCAGCCTCTCATCAGCTCTTTGTACATTACTTACAATATTTTATTAACTCAAACAAGATATGCACTCATTCATTCATTCACTAACAATTTGATGGGTACCTGCGTTCTAAGATATCCTGTCTCAATAAATGCACAATACCAAAAATAATCCTCTCTAATAAACTAAGAATCTCACCATACCCAAAAATGACAGGGAAGGAAGATAGGAAGAAAAAGAACAAAATACTAAGGTACTGTATCTAGTATCTAAAGTATCAATGTTTTTAATTAAAAAGAAGGCATAGCTGGGTGTGGTGGCACGTGGCTGTAATCCCAGCATTCGGGAGGCTGAGGCAGGAGGATCACCATGAGTTCAAGGACAGCCTGCACTACAAAGTGAGAGCTTGTCTCAAAAAGCCAAAAAAAAAAAAAGCAAAGCTTGTACAAATTCAACTGGCTTAAACATTCCCCTCCTCCCATTTAGCAAATGAGGAAATTAAAGCCCGGACAGGGGGAAGTGACTTGCCTAAAAAACACCAACAAAAAACACCAACACCAACTGCTAACAAAACCAAAATTAAAAGTCAAATCTGCCAATTCACAGTTCAATGTGAATTTTCTGTATTATAACACTTTTCTATATTGTAATATTAATTAAAGAAAATGAACTATTAATATATGCTTCAATTCTATATTATATATTTTTAAAAAGTAATAGGATAAGGGGGAGAGACTGTGAAGAAAGTGAACACGAGATGGTTATATATGAAAGCTACATGAATCTACTATACTTCCTCAGTTCTGAGACATATGACTTCAAGACACAGTACTTCATAAACATTTTGAAATAGACATTGTAAAATACATCACCATTTCAAAAAATACTGAAATGTGAAAATATACAAGGTGTACTCAAATAGTGAATGTTTAAATAAAAATTACTGGGCCAGTGAGATAGCTCAGCGGCATAAGTGCCTGCCTTGCGAGCACGAGGTCCTGAGTTCAACTCCCGGTACCCACATACAAAAAAAGGGCCGGTGATATCGCTCATCGGCACGGGCGCCTGCTGGCGTGTGAGGTCCTGAGTTCGATCCCTGGTACCCACAAAAAATAAAATAAAATAAATTACTACAGCTAAAAGACATATTGTCAGTCATTAATCCCCATCAGAACACTCTTTCTTAAAACAAACTAATTCCATCATTCTTGCCACCTTCTGAAACAGTTCTGGAAGTTTGTGAGCATCCTTAAAGGATGTGATCAAAAATGTGGTGAATGCTCATGCTAGGTGTCATCCAATGGAAAGGCAACTCGAAAAAAAATCAGTGTGTCCTCAACCATCTTAATCACCAGAACTGGCAATGTGCAGTTTTTCTAGCTCTTTCTAAAGTCAAAATGACTGAATGGTAAATAGTTTCAATCAAGTCAGAACACCAAAGCATCCATGACAGTGCAACTAAAGACACTCATGAAAGAGGACTTCCAGAACTGCTCCAGAAAGTGGTAAGAATGACGCAGTGTGTTTAAAGTAAGGAGGAATACTTTAATGGTAATATGTCTTTTACTCTAACAATTTTTAAATTTTTTTATTTATCAAATTTTTAATCAGACCTTGTACATCTCTAAAGCAAGAAAATGTAATATAATGCACCCTGTTACACATTAAACATGTTAAAATCAGTATCATTTACTTAGAGGTAGTGTCACAAGGCACAAAACTTGGAGCAAGAGTCCCACTTTTCTAAAGTAACAAATAGTTACTAAATACCTCAGATTATGTGGCATTTTTTTCCAATATCAGAATTAACAAATCCTTGTTTCATGAGTTTTGGAGTTAGACAAAACAAGGTTTGAGGGGCCGGTGAGACGGCTCAGCGGCTTAAGCGCCTGCCTTGCAAGCGCGAAGGCCCGAGTTCGACTCCCGGAACCCACATACGAAAAAGGGGCCGGTGATATCGCTCAGCGGCACGGGTGCCTGTTGGCGCGTGAGGTCCTGAGGTCGTCCCCCCGGTACCCACAAAAAAAAAAAAAAAAAAAAAAAAAAAACAAGGTTTGAGTGCTAGCTCTGCCAACTTGGCTCTCTGACCCTCAGAAAGTTACTAACTTCCCTAAACTTCATTCTCCTCACCTGTAAAATGGACACACACAAGAGAATTATATAAAAATTAAATGTCGGGCCGGGGATTTTAGCTCAGTGGTGCAGCACCTGCTTGGCAAGTGTGAGGACCTGAGATCAATTCCTAGTACCCCACCCCACAAAAAAAATTTTTAATGTCATCATCTAAGGGATATAACATAATGCCTACATGAAACAGAAATTTCATTAAGTTTTCTCCCATAATCGCTATGAGCAAAATGAAATTAAAACAAAAGCTAGAAGACTGGTGTAGTGGCACATGTTTGTAATTCCAGCCCTCTAAGAGGCTGAGGGAAGAGAACCCCAAGTTTGAGCCCACCCTGGACAACTTTAGCTGCGTACTCAGACCCCGTCTCAAAATAAAAAATGAAAAAAGGGCTGGGGGTGTGGATCAGTGGCAAAGGCCCTGGGTTCAATCCCTAGTACTGCAAAATAAATAAACAAATGAACAGACAGATTGATTTGCAAAACTCCTCCCTCTGTATTTAGGAGACTAGAATCAATCTGTACTGATCCAAAGGCAAATCCTTACTAGTTTGCTTGGGAATAATTAGTTGGTAAGAAAAACTTATTTTCTTTTGTTTCACCCTGTACTAGGGACTGAACCCAAGGAGCACTGAGCCACATCCCCAGACCTCTTTTTAAGTTTTATTGAATCATTGTCTTGCTAAATTGTCCTGGCTGCCCTCAAACTTGAGAACCTCCTGCCTTGGCCTCCTGAGTAATTGGGATTACAGGTGTATGCTGCTAGGCCTGGCTGAAAAGCTTATTTTCTTAATATTTATCTCTTTTCTTCAAATTGGGAACAGAAAACAGTGATGAATTTCTAAATGCTTAAGTTGATCAATTCAAAATTCAGCACTTTCATACTGTTTTACTGAACTTTCAAAACTCTAAGCTCATTACAAACTTCCTGAAGACAGGAACTATGGTAACGATGCATGGGAAAAGAAGGCTGTAAGACCAGCAGAAATAGTTAAAAAATGACTCAATCCTATGAGTAGTTTGTTTTCTTTTTACCTTAAATTCATTGGTTAAACTCTTAGAAAACAAATGTTTAGATGAGTCAAGACCTATCCCTTCAATTGAGGGTGCTTTAGTAATCTGATACCCCAGATTAAGCACATACCATCTTGCAGTATGTATGGTTTCAGTTCCTATCAATTAACAAGCCAGACATTTCCAAGATGAAAGCAGGCCTCATAAAGTGGCTCATTTGGAGTAGATACTAAAACGAGACCATCTTTCCTCTCACCCCAAGTTCAGAGCCACACAGCCCCTAATAGCTCATTTCTGTTGAATGATTTTTTTACCCTCTAATTCTAAAAACAATGTTCATTTTTAGAAATTTGTTAATCAAAGGTATTTTAAAATCACTCGGAATCTTTCTAGCCAATGATTAAAACATGATAAGGGGCCCTGTCATCTTTCCTAAGAATTATGAATTTGATCATAATTGTGATCATATGAAATACTTAAATTTGTAGGAAGTACCTGTCACTAAGCATGATTACTAGCCCATATCTTGGTACCTTTCATCCAGCCTTACTGAGACTACATCCACATTTCTTTTGTCCTTAACTCAATAGTTTCTTCTCAATCAGTGTTCTTTTTAGTCAGCTAAATGTGTAGTTTGTTACTGAACATTTCCTTCTTCCTTAAAATTCTTTGGTTATAGGTTTCTTGAAACAACTCATTCCTCAGTATCTATGGACATCCCTCCAAGTAATTTTTCCTCCTTCACTAGCTGTCCTTTAACAATCTCTTTAAAATTGCTCAGTCCTGACCTTTGGATTTTGTCGATTATGAGTCCCTAGCACTTAGCATAGTGCCTAGTGTCCAGCACATGCTCAATTAAGGTTTACTGACTGACTTTACCAATCCTGACCTACCACTTACTAGCTGTATAAATTTGGGCCAGTTAAATGTCTCTGAATCTCATGTCCTTTACCTATAAAGTACAAACAATCAAAAGATGATGCTATCTGGAAAGCTCAAAACAGTGTCTGGTAAAAATAGCACCCAATAAATTTTGCTGTTACTATCAGTATGATCTAGAATAACACTCAGAAATATTTCTGAGTATTGTGTTAAGACTATCAGATGTACTTCTCGATAATCCAACTTATTTTCACTACACTCTTATCAAAAATATTTTATGCACTCTACTGCCTACTTTCAACCTATCAACTGATCTAATTCTTCTCTGCTAACTACCACAAAGAATTACCATTTACCAACTAAGTTGCAACAAAATGTTTAGTTGATTCCTACAACCCTAAATGTTCACTCGAATCTTCAATTCTCTTTAAAAATAATTTTTCATTTGTGATTCTTATCCATAATTGTTTATACCATGTCCAACTACTGAACTGTGATTCTTTTTTTTTTTTTGTGGGTACCAGAGGTCGACCTCAGGACCTCGCGCGCCAGCAGGCGCCCGTGCCGCTGAGCGATATCACCGGCCCTTTTTCCCTATGTGGGTTCCGGGAGTCAAACTCGGGCCCTTGCGCTTGCCAGACAGGCGCGTACGCCGCTGAGCCATCTCACCGGCCCTGAACTGTCATTCTTATCTTTCAACAACCCATACCCCAACTACTAGTTCCAATGATGGCTCAAAACTCACTTTTTTCAGGAAATCTTCCCTAATTATCTCCACACCTGCTGGATTATTTCTCTGCTCCAAAAGGCCTCATCACTTAGGTATTCTGCTGTACTAAAAGTAACATGTGATCACAGAAAAACCAAGAAAAAACTTTCACAAAATTATTTCTACATCCTAAAGAATGATCCATTATTTAAATGTTTTGTTCATCTAGTGAACAAGGAAACATCCTATACAACAACTGCTCTCTTTGGTTTTTGTCCTTGAGAATGTAACATTCACAATCCTTTTGTCCTATTCTCCAATGTAAATTAGCCCTATCATTTAAATCTGCCGGTGGTAGTGTGGTAGTGGGCCACCTTTCCTACTACCTCTTCTCTCTGCCAACCTCTGCCCACACTCCAAAAACGAACAGTCCAAAAACTTCAAACAGAAAGGCAGTAGCAGTGATACACAAATACCAGTCTTTCCTTCCTGAGTGAAATGAATTTTGATCTCATTTAGTTACAAAACTTCTCAAGGCTGTGAAATTTCTCAACACAACACATAATCAAATTCCACTGCATCAAAAAAGTTGATCCTATAGAATAACATAACTGTAATTATACATGAATTCTACTCCATTCTACTCCTGCATCATTTTTATGTTGTATTACATCTCAAGAAGATCACTGAGGAACTTCCCTGTAGGGCAGATTTTCCAAAACTATCTTCTGATGTTGCCTTTAAACATATTCTACATTTTTAATGTAAAGAATTAAGCTATCGCTCACTGCCATCCAATCAAAAGCGAACTACGCCAGTTTCTTTCCTGAGACGCTAAGTCTGTGTGCTGCTGAGGCCAAACAATTAAATGCACTGTCAGGCGAGTGGAAAGAAGGGTGAGAAGGCAGGAGTTCAACCTTGGTAGTGAGAATTAATAAATCAGAGGGATAGGCCTATCATGAATAGTGAATGAACCTATGAATCTGGCTCCTACCTGGGGCTTTCCTCAACTCTGTTTTTGCTTAACTATTCACAAACGATTCACAGCCTTCACCTGTCACACATAAATCTTACCTCGCGCGCTAGGTGCGTACTTCTAACTGGCCAAATGACGCCTCCTAGTGAGCCTCCACCTCACACTACAGCTAAATCCTCTGCCCCCAGTCACCTTCCGGTTTCAGAAGGCGCGCCTCGCACTCCAGATCCACGTGTTCCCATTGGTCCAGAGACCTTAACCTTCAAATCCCACGACTGCTCTCCTTCGGCTCCCAGATTTTCCCCCAACCCCTACCGCTGCCTACTTCCGAGAAAACACACTCCCGGCCCCGCGCCTTCTTCCCGGGCACACTCTTCTAAGCATCATCTCTCCCCATCACTTTCTTCCTCTCCAGCAACCGGAATCCTCCCCACACAGGCCTCCTTTTGCCACCACCCTCCCTCCCGAACGCGAACCCGCTCCCCGTTAACCACCCAGCCCACCTTCGCCACCTCTACGCGGCCTCCCACCCCGGGCAGCGCCCTGTGCTCCGCGACCGAGGGCCAGGCCCCTCACCACGTCGCTCTGGAGGTCCCGGCTCCGGGAGGGCGGCGGCCCAGCCACGCCAAGCAGGACCATCCGGGCCGAGGAGGGCGCCCCCACTCCGGGCGGGCGAGGCAGAGGGAAAGGGCGGGGGCGGGGCGGCGGCCCCACCTCGGCCCTGCCCCGGCTCCCGTAGCCGCTGCCCCGGCCGGACACAGAAGAGCCCGCAGCCCAGCGGCGCCCCTGCCGCTCACCTAGACACAGAGACTCGGGCCTCGCTGTTCCCCGGCACCTCAGGGAAGGCTGCGCGCCGCCGCCTTCGGGCTGTTCTCACTCGCGTTTTCCCCGCCCCCCGACCGGCTGCTGTAGAGCGGACGGATAGCCGCTCGCCCATTGGCTGTGACTTGCGCTTGCGTCATCAACTCCGACCGCTCCTCGGCACTTAACTGGCTGGCGCGGCGCCCCCTTTCCACGTCCGCTCACGATTGGCTGTCTTGCGCACCCGCACGGGGAGGACCACTCACCCTCGTCCCAGCTCCAGCCTTCCACCCCCCAAGCCAGTTTCCATCGGGAAGGGAGGGGGGCGGGAGCGAGCGACAGTGAGACGCGAACGGCCAATGGGGGCGCGGAGAGAGGACCGGGAGGGGGGCGCCGCGGCGACCGGCGGGGGAAAGCTCAGCCAATGGGCGCGCGCCCCACATCCTAGGCCCCGCAGCGCCACCTCTGGCCGCTTGTGTCTCCCGGGTCGCGCCCAGCGCCACACCCGACTGCCCGGGGCTCTAGCGGGGAGCCCAAGGGAGAGGCGCGGGGCGAGCGGCCAGGCCGGCACGGGCGCCGGCGGGGTAGCCCTTGTGTCGTCTCCCGCGCTGCCCACGTGGAGCCCGGCGCGCCTTTTGGGGGGACCCCGGGGCGCTCTCAGAGAACTCCCAGCTTGGTCCGGGTCGGTGAGGGCGGAGCCATCACTCTGTGGACCCGGGAATCTCGCAGAGAGAAGCTCTTGGTAGGGAGGACCCGACCCAGAGTGTCATCCTGCCTCACGGCGCTGGGGGCCAAATCATTCCACTTCCCACTTCCTCCAAAACTTAGGAAGGGTGAGAAGTTAGAATAATGGTTACCTCGGAGGGATGGGGGCATGTTGTGTGGGAAGGAGCGTGAGGAATCCCAGTTGAATGTGGAAACGTTCTCTTCCTTGATCTGGGTGGTAGAGGGGTGTTTGCATATGCAGAGAGAGTCACTCTGCTGTACACTTCAGGTTAAGTGCGCTCTAGGCACTTCATGAACAAATAACTCAATTTTATAAAGAATACAAGGATTGTAAGAGTTATCCCGTAATACGCAGTCCCCGCCAAGATTTAGCCAGGATTAAAGAGCTACAAGTCGTTGAATGAGGGAGGAGGATTTGAGAGAAGTAAAAATGCGGGAAGCCCCTGGCACGGTGAATAGCAGACACTGGTTGGAAATTTAAAGATGGGCCAGGCTGGCTCAGTGTGATTTTTCTTTAGAGAATTAGAACTTATTTCAGCGCCTGGCTCTGTCAGTAGCACAAAAGCATTCAGTACTGCCTCCAGTTGGAAACTACAAAAGCTTATCGAGCTGCCTACTTTGTGGCATACTTAAATTCTGAGCCCAGGAAACAAAATTTGTCCTCAAGGAGGGCACAGAGCAGCACCATACAGTCATTTCACAAACACAAAGTTAACACAGTTATTTACGTTCAGAGATGACACATCTACGTCGTTAGGCAAAGCAAGAGTGTAGACCCAAAACCCAGTCTATTAGCTGAGTTGTGAAATAGCCAGGGTCAAGCAAAACATTTGTTAAAGCGATTTAATTATATCCCACAGTCTTAGTTACTTTCCTCATTGCAGGCACACAATACCTCATACCCATAACTTAAAGGAGGAAGGGTTTATTTTGGCTCACAGTTAGTAGAGGTTTCAGTTCATAGTTCACTGGCTCCAAGGCAAGGCAGCATGGTAGAGGGAGATGGCAGAGGAAAAACTGCTCGTGGCACCGCAGGCAGGAAACAGAGAGATGGAGGAGGGAGGGAGATATATACCCTTCCAGGCCATGCCCCTAGTAACCCACCTCCTATCACCAGGCTTAGCTGTAAGTTATAGCCACTAGCTATAAATTGACCATTGGAAAAACTGTTATTGACTATCATGCCCCCATGATCCAATCACCTCCCAAAAATCTTACCTGTGATCACATGAAGCTTTGAGAGGACATCTAGATACAAAGCATAACACACCTCCCAAAAAGAACTCGGGGCCATGCTGGGCACAGTGACCTAAAGTTGTCCCAGATGTTGGAGGCTGAGGCTTGAAGATGGAACACAGCAAGATCGTATCTCAAAAACAAAAAACTCTAAGCCCAATTCTAGATTATAAAAGTACACTAGGATAAAGATTATTCATATTTATTTAGTTATTAATTTGTTCACTTACACTGACTGTCTTGGTTTAAAGTGCACATCACTAAACAGGCACATAAAGTCAGATGTGGCAGTATTTTCCAGAACATGAATGTAATGAGATGATAATTGCTTTTATTGTGCTTTATCTTTACAGGTTCTATGACAATTTAAAAGTAGCTATTGCACATTGAAAGTGTTTGACAACATTGAGGGGAATGTAATTCTCTTTGTAATTACAGTGGGGATCTCATCGCAGATACCTAGAATGCATCAGAGATATTTACTGTCATAGCATGTTTACAGTTTCAGACAACTTTCCTCAAATGAGCTAAACTCTAGTTAGGGCAGTTATTCTCTGCAGTTTATTTGATGATCTCTGCCTTGCCCTGCACCCATTTATGGTATTCAGAATTGGTCTACTTTAAAACTATTTTGAAAGACTGCTAGTAAAAACACAAACAACAAGAAGTCAAGTTTCTAACATTTCTGTTGATACATCAATTGCTAGTCTGGGCAAGTACACACAGGTCCCAGATCTCTAAAAAGAGAAACTCTGTCTGTGCTGAGTGTTTCAGAGATCTATGAAATAAGTGGGTTTCATTCAGAGATGAATAATCTGACCCTCAGACATTGTACAGGCTTAATCTAAGTGGATCAAGATAGAGCTGCGAGGTTTCTGGCTTTTCTAAGGTACTGTGTGTTCTGACTGACTTTCTCTTTTCAGCTGTCTCCTCTAGACCGTGATCATTGATACTGTCCTGGTGTTAGCTCTCAGGTCTTGGGAGGAAGAAGCACAGTATTTATAATATTTCATAAGATATATCTGTTATCAATTTTCCAATCACTGTGGAAAGAAAAATACATTCTTGTGGTCAATTTTTTTCCCCATCTGATTAGACTGTCACAGTTTTGCCTGTCCTTTGTGGGTGGCATTGTCATGGTTTGAACCGAATTTGGGGACAGTGGTAACTGAATAGAATCCCAAGACCTGGGGATTATTCTTTTCTTTTTCTTGTCTGTTTCTTCTTTTTATTTCTTTCTAGAGATTTACTCCCTTTGTATATGAGTTAGAACAGAGCTGCAACAGATGCCCATATCTGAGTCTCACTACTTTGTCTTTTATTCTAACATTAGTGTGTCCAAGGTATAAGCCACATTCCGTGACTCACCTATTTCCTGTTCTTTGAGTGGTGCTTTTTGAGAATACTGCCTATGGTCAGTGTGCTTAATCTTCTAGGGTAAGTCTCCTCCAAGACATATGGCAAACCTGAGCCACAAGCTGAAAAAACTTCAAGCAGCCAACCACACCCATGTGTAAAAAAAATTGTTAGTGTCTACAAAGGTATGGCTATTTGAGGAAATAAAACATATTTGACTCCATCACTAATCTCTTATTGCAGAGTGGAAAGTGCAAAGATTAGAGTTTCTCCATAAGCAAAGCCATTTAATCAGTTGTCTTAGTTACTTTTCTCATTGCTAAGACAAAATACTCACCATCCACAAGTTAAAGGAGGAAAGGTTTATTTAGCTCATAGTCTGTAGAGGTTTCAGGCCACAATCAGCTGGCTCCAAGGCAGGGTGGGATGGCAGACAAGCACCACAGGGGAGGAACAGTCCATTGTGGGCAGAAGGTAGCAAAGCAAGAAAGGGACCTTAGCAGTTTCTTTCTGCCCCTTTTATACGCTATCTAGGCTACCAGGATTAGGGTGGTGCCAAACCTAACTAATTTAGTAATCACACACTCTTGATCCCAGCATCATACACTCTAGATCCAGGTGCCTCTGAAAAAGCCCTACCTTTGACCACAGGAGGCTTTGAGGGAACATCTAGACACAAACTGTAACATCATACCAGTATGATATTTTTAGAGCAGCCAGTGCTGGCTTTCTCTAATGAAATCAGCAATAGTTGATTTGAGAAGAGCACTGTGATTAAGAGTCCTGAATCTAGAACTCAATTCTTAGGTATAGAATATCAGAACTTTTGCTTACTACTTATATGACCTTGCACAAATTGTTTAGCCCCTTGCCTCAGTTTTCCAGGTCTAAAATAAAGAGGTACCTACTTCAAATGGGTGCTTTGAAGCTGAATATTTTAAAATAATTTCTGGCATATGGTTATCCTTATCTAAAATATTTGTTAAATCTTAAAAAAAAAGTAACATGAAGTACTTTCCCAAACCAATAATAAAGTCTATCTTCTATTTTTGTAATATGTCAGGAAACTTTATAGATATTATTTTTAAGCCTCACAAGATAAGGATCAGTATCTCCATTTTAATTTGGCTGAATTGCTTATGATCACATAACTAGTTGGGAATCCTAACCTAGGTATGTCTAATTCCAAACTTTTGCCTTTTCACTGCACAACATTGCCTCCTAAAACATCTTATCTTCCATTCATTGTTCTTATGACTCTAAATGCTCTACATTTATTTATAGCCATATTATTTTAGAACTGGTCTTAAGCGTTACTTTGCCCATTCCCTCTTCCTTTCATAAATGATCAAATTAACAGTATAAGAAGTAATAAGTATAATTACAGTATAAGAAGCTCAGAGATTTTCCCAAGGCTACTTAATAACTTAAGTAGCTCTTGAATACTAACCAATGATTTGCTGATCAGAAAAGAAATAAACATTTATATTACTTATCATGATGTCTTTCACATAGTAATCAGTCAACATTAGCTTTTTGTCATTGTTCACCTAGGCATTCATTCATTAAACAAGCACATATCTGGCATTCTTACAAATCAGGCCCCTGGGAATATAGACATGAACAAGAAATAATTGCTCTTGAAGCTCATACTGGCACTGAAGTATGGGTGCTAGTAGCCACATGTAGGTACTGAACTCTTGTTATAAGGCTGGTTCAGATTGAGATGCACTCTAAGTTTAAAAACTGCTAATGGTGCTCACTTTGACAGCACATATACTAAAAAAAACAAAAAAAAACTGACTTACTAAAAATAAATAAGTAGGTCATTAATAAATGATACAGTAATTTTACATTAAAATTATAATTTGGGAATATTGTGTTAATTAAAATATATTATTAAAATTATTTTCATCTGTTTCTATTATACTTTTTAAATGTGATTACTCAAAAAATTAAAACCACACATGGCTTGTATCATATTTACCTATTCGGGATATTTCATATAAGTGGAGTCAAATAACATGTGTCTTTCTTTGTTTTTAAAGTTATCATGCATCAGTAGTGAATTCCTTTTTATTTCTGAATAATATATTTTTTTTTGGTACCAGGAATTGAACTCAGGACCTTGCACTTGCCAGGCAGGCACTTGTGCCGCTGAGTTATATACCCAGCCCCTGAATAATATTTCATTGTATGGCTTTACCACAATTTGCTTAGCCACTCATTTGGTAGACATTTAAGTTTTTTCTACTTTTGGCTATTAGAAAAAAATATAGACATTCAAGAACAATTTTTAAATTTCTTTTGGATATATGTACCTAGGAGTAGAATTGCTGAATTAAAATGGTAATTCTAAATTTAACTTTATGAAAAACTCCCAGACTTGTTTTTATGGTGGCTGCACCATTTTATATTCCCACCAGCAGTGTATAAAGGTTCCAATCTCTCCACAACCTTGCCAATATTTGATAGCCAGTTAAAGCAGGAATCTGGTCCTTGAGAGAAGTCTACTCACAGACCAATAGATATAAAAGCCAATAATACAAAGTTTAAGGATAAAATATATTTATGCTGAAGTGGAAAAAGAGCTTTACTACAAAGATTGAGGCTAGATATATTTGCTTTTTATCACTGTAATTAAATACCTGAAATAATCATTTCAAGAGAGGATGGGCTGAGAGTGTAGCTCAGTGGTAAAAGACTTACCTAGCACGTGCAAGACCATGGACCCTGAGTTTAATCTTCAATAACACACACACACACACACACACACACACAAGAGGAAAGGTTTATTTTGGTTTAGTTTTGGAAGTTTCAATCTCTAATTGCCTTCAACCTGTGGTGAGACAATACATCAGGGCAGGGAGCATGTGCTGAAGAAAGCTGCTTATCTCATGGTCCTGGAGAAGCAAAAAGAGAGGAAGAGCAGGGGCCTTATTCTCAGTAACTCCTTTAAGAGCACACCCTCAGTGATGTAACTTTCTTCCACCAAGTCCTATCTCCTGAAAGTGCCATCTCCTCTCAGTGGGGCTGGGAACCAAACTTTTAATGCATGGGCTCTGAGGGACATTCAGGCTACAGACTAGCACTGACAGGTTCATTGAATCCATATATTAGATGTCAACTTCCAAATTTAAATTTCCAGGGCTACTGTCCTTCTTGAACTTTGTCTGTTAAGTAGCTTCACTTGGGAATATAATAAATGATTCCATTGAAAAAATAAAAATTGAAAGCATTTAGTAATTTATTAGTAAAACATTAATCAAGAGAGGTAGTAACATATGCATATTACTTAGGCTTATCCAGCTAAATGACAGACTTATATCTTGAAGTGCCAGAACTATCTGTCCTCGCTGCTACTCCCTTGAGGTGCCATTCTGCTCCCTCCCTGACAGTGAAAGTGGGCTTCTCTTGGAGCCAAGTCCCTGGCATTAATGCAGAAAGAAAACAGTATAGGAATAAGTTGGGTGTGGGGTGGTTGAGGAATAGGGGCAGATAGGGTCCTTATAGCCAAGGAATGACTAGCCACAGACTGAATCATGAGATGTAAAACTAATGAAACGAAGAGCCTAGAAGAAAGTTCTATGGAAAAGGGAGAAGCAATATGTCAGGAGTAGGAGAATTAGAGTCAGAAACTGTATTGGGATAGAGTTTGCCCCTTTTCACCTTTCTCTTCATAAAATCTCAACTTGGAAATTTCCAGTCCAATCCACCCTTTCTCAATCATAGTGGTACTATAAAAGTTAGGAGGAGGTACTAGAAAAGGTTATAGTGTGGAATAACACCATGGCACCAACACAGTAGTCTTTTGTTTTCCTTTCTTGCTTGCTTTTCTCTCACTTCTCCCATCTCTAGCAAAGAAATGGGGACCAGAATGGAAAAGGAAACTGAATTGAGGCTCTGGGACCTGGGCAGAGATAGCAGCTTCCAGATAAGGTAACAAAGAGGGGCCCACTCCTCATCTATAGTGTAAAAGGAAGGAAATTCCACATACTCCAGTTCTGGAAGAGGACTACACAGAGATCAGGCATTGATAAGTCTAGGACTGTCTGTATAACAAGATAAACACATCAGTTGAAAACCACTCTTTTCGTTAAAGTAAAAAGTGTTTAATATACTGTAGTAATCATCCGCCAAAAAGTTAAGTAAAAAGGTTGGAAGAATGGAAAGAAAAAAATATTTAACAACCCTAGTTTTCATTCTGGCTTACATATAAGATGCCCTGCATGCCTTATGCTTTAACCACTAACATCTTGTAGATTACAGTATCAGTTTTGGAGAACTTTGAGAAGTAAAGTTCCCAGTAACAATAGTTACTGAATATTATTGACAGCTAGGTTAGTTATATTGGCCAGAACTTGAAATTCAAGGAAGAGTCTTAGAAACTACAAAAATAAAGTGAGAAAGTGAGAAGGACCTAATACTTGAAATACAAACAAAATGAGTATTTCTCTCTTCATCTCTAAAAAGAAAAGTGGAAAATCAGGTTACACGGATGATCAAGAAAAGCACAAGAAGGGCCAGTGAGATAGCTCAGCGGCATAAGCGCCTGCCTGGCAAGTGCGAGGTCCTGAATTTGACTCCCAGAACCCACATAAAGGAAAAAAGGGGCTGGGGATATCGCTCAGTGACACAAGCGCTTGCTGGCAAGCATGAGGTCCTGAGGTCGACTCCTGTTACCCACATTAAAAAAAAAAAAAGAAAAGCACAAGAAAAGTACACAGAGCTTAAAGAAAAATCAGTCATACAGAATAGAGTAATTTTCTTTCAGTGTGTTTAAAAAAAACTAGTAGAGGGGCCAGTGAGATAGCTTAGCGGCATAAGCGCCTGCCTGGCAAGTGCAAGGTCCTGAGTTCCACTTCCGGTACCCACATAAAAAAAAAAAAAACTAGTAGAGATGGGATTCTAGAGTTATTGTTTATTATGTTCTAATTTTCAAGAATAGTCCACAGCATTTACTTAATAAGAACATCAAAGGTGAAGGGGATGTCATTTTTTGAAAATAGCAGGAACTGATATTCATATTATCCAAGAAAAGGGATGGCAAGGTATCAGACATAGGCTTTATTGTATGGTGTTTCTGGAAGAGATGGCTTCACAAGAATCAAGAATCAACAGGCTAGAACAATAATGGGGAGTTAAATGTAGACAAGTACATTGTGATAATTGTGTTAATTTTATTTGTCAACTTGATTAGGCTATGGTACCTAGTTTGGTCAAAACACCAGCCTAGATACTCTGTAAATGCATTTTTTTAGATGTGATTAACAGTTAAGTCAGTAGATTTTCAGTAAAGTAGACTATCATTTATAGTGTAAGCTTTGACCAGTTAGTCACAGAACTTAAGAGTACACTGAGAATTCCTAATGAAGGAATTCTCCAGACTGCAACATGGAAAGCCTGCTTAAATTTCCTACCTGCTTCCCTGCCAAATCTAGACTTAAAGACGATGACATTTGCCATACCTGAATTTCTAGCCTTACCAGCCTACCCTTCAGATTTCAGACGTGCCAGCCCCCAGCCAGTTTGTTAAAACACACACACACACACACACACACCATCTGTTGATTCTGTTTCTGTAGAGAGCCCTACTTAATGTACACATCAAAACATAACACATTCACAGTGAATTTCTGTAGAAATATCCAGTACCCATCTCACTATGAAAAATGGTGAAAAGTCTTGCTTAGTGTTTATTTTGGTCAGTTCATGATTCTATAGCAAACTACCTAAGATTGGATAATTTATAAATAAATAATAGAAACGTATTTCTCACAGTACTGGATACTGGGGAATCCCAGATGAAGTTGACAGAGTTAATGTCCAGTGAGGACAGCTCTCTGCTTCCAAGATGGCACCTTACTGCTATGTCCTCATATGATGGAAGTTAAAGGGGCTTCACTAGTTCTCTCCAGGACTTTCATTTTGTTTTGTTTCTTGGTCATACTAGAGATTGAACTCAGGGTCTCATGCATACTACGCAAGCACTCTGTCGCTACCACTGAGCCTCATACCTAGCCCCAGTTTTTAAGAAATTTTGAGACAGGGTCTTGCTAAATTACCCTGGCCAGCGTCAAACTTGCAATTCTCCTGCCTCAGTCTCCTGAATAGCTGGGATTACAGGCATGTATCACTGTGCCTGGCTCTCAGGACTTTTATAAAGCACTAATCCTATACATACATGAGGGTGCAGCCTCACAGCCAAAGCACCTCCTACAGTTCCCAACTCTTAATATTGCTAATATTGCTTAATATTGCCAATATTGCTACATTGGCAAATAAGTTTCATCATGAATTTTGGAGAGAATGCATACATTCAAATGGTACATAGGCATTGTTTCTGTTATGATACAGTTTTGGTTCTTCTTATCTTTGTATTGTCTAAATCCTGTAGATTCTCCATGTCTCATTTCTGTTCTTATTCTATGTCACTCTGTACTTAGATGTTCTGTTTCTGCTGCCACAAATTACCACAAACTTAGTGACTTCAAACAATACAAATTTCTTATTTTATAGTTCCAGAGGTCAGTCTAAAATGGGTGTCAGTGGGTTCCTTCTGACGGCTCTAGGAGAGAACCTCACTAGATTCCAGTAATAACTCTTTGCCTTCTGACAAGTTATAATGTCCAAAAATGTTTCCAGGTGTTGTGAAGTCTCCTGTGAGGCCAAATCACTCTCAGTTGAAGTTACTGTTCTAGACCAATCATGATAATCTTGTTCTCCTTTATCAAGTGAGTTATTTAGGGAAGGGCATATGATCTAGTTATGACAAGATGGGAGAGGAAGTTTGGGGGTTGCAAAGAGAAGTAAGAGTGTTCTGAAGAAGATTTTCCTTGCTGCCTAAGATACTTGTGTGTACTGATTTCATTCTTTTTTTTTTTTTTTGTGGGTACCGGGGGTCGAGCTCAGGACCTCACGCTTACCAGCAGGCACTTGTGCTGCTGAGCGATATCACCGGCCCTTTTCTCGTATGTGGATACTGGGAGTCAAACTCAGGACCTCGCACTTGCCAAGCAGGCGCTTATGCCACTGAACTATCTCACCGGCCCTGATTTCATTCTTTTTTTTTTTTTTTTTTTTTTCCTAATGGTAAAGATTGCTTCATTGGTGGTAGTTAATACCAGTCAATATTACTAATCCCCCAAGAACTCTATTCTTTATCAGATTGCTGGCCCACAGAGAGTTGAATGAAATTGAACCAGGTGGCTTCTGGGATGACTGAAATTAATCCCACTTCTTGGGAGATGATGCCATAGCCAGCTGATACTTAGCATATACTGTTCCACCAAGTGTTAGAACCATGGTCATGTTATTCAGGAGTCTATCAGTTATCTCACCTCTTCAATGCACTGGAATTCCATTATCCTCCTGAAACAACTTTTGTTCCTCTGAAAATTTATTTTCAAAATATCTGCTTGAAGCAAGGCTTATAGTCCCCTGGGCAATCTGATAAAGAGCCAGCAGATTCTACAACATCATGGCTCAGTTACTGTAGCCTTGATTCTTTTTTTTTTTTTTTTTTTAAAGAGAAGAAAAAACAAAACAAATCAAAAGAAGAACAAATTTTCAAAACAACATAATAGGAGGGTAACAATGGTTAATACATTACGTATTACTATCTTTAAGTTAGTTATTCAGGATACCAGACATTAGCATTCAATTGTCCAAACATTATTGGCACAAACCTTACTCTTCAATGAACTAAGTAAAATTGGTAGTGTATCTATCTTAACCATCTTATATATATATATATATACAATTTTTTTCCCTTTCCCTTCTTTCTTTTCCCTATTCCAGTCTTTCTTTCCTTTTGACCAGTTTCTTTTTGATTCACCATGTCTATTGTACATTTTGGATCTTATTTACTCTTTCAGTTTCTCATACTAGAGAGACAATACGATGCTTACACATGTGCTTCTGGTTTATTTCACTTATGAGTATTTTCTCGAGTTGCATCCATTTACCTATAAAAGTCTCCAGTTTATCCTTCTTTATGGCTGAATAGTACTCCATTGTATAAAAATACCACATCTTTCTTATCCATTGCTCAGTTGATGGGCATTTGGGTTGTTTCCAAGATCTTGTAGCCTTGATTCTTGAAGCTGAGTATGAAAAAGCAGAAAGATGAGAATAGCCCAGGTCCAAGGTAAGCTACTGAATCAGCCTTGGGACTGACTACCTAGAGATACTAGATATACAAACTGTCCTTTTTGTTTAAAACACTGTTTGTTAGTGATTTTGTTGTTTGCAGCTTAAAGCTTTCTAACTGACAGGATTCTACATGTTAAACATTTTTCTCCTTCTTGCAACATACCCAAATGGTGCAATTTTGTAGAGCTATATGTGTTTAAAATAAACATGTATAACTATTTAAAGTACTACCCAGTGTCAGTACTGAGGAACAGAAGAAAAGTGTTCATGAATGCTTTATTAAAAATTTAGTAATAATTAAAAAAACTAGAGGTCAAATACCAAATAAAACAAAAATAGGAGATAGAATGGAAGATTGCAGGATTAAGAAAACAATTCAAGGATCAAAATAACACTACTGTTAAGTAATAAATTAATGTAAAAAAGAGACAGAAGGGACACTACTAAAATGAGATTTCCAACACAACAGAAAGCCTAGTTAATCATTACAGTAGCAAGGGAAAAGAATGCCAAAGTTAAAGCAAATAGAAGTTAGCCATTGTGGAGGACAAATATTATACAATATAAGACTAATTATTGTCCCTGAAAGAGCAGTCCTTAAAAATGGAGCAAAAAGAAAAGATATGAAGAGGAACTCAATCTGACAATTGAAGGGCCACTCTTGTTCCAGAAAAAGTTATTACGCTAAGATGAGAGATGTGTCAAATTATGTTGAATTTTGAGGATTAAAGAATGTTCTTCAAGCATCCACACAGAAATGGAAGGTCAGCTATATCGCTCAGCGGCATGGGTGCCTGCTGGCACGCGAGGTCCTGAGGCCGACCCCCGGTACCCACAAAAAAAAAAAAAAAAAAAGAAAAATGGGATTATGTTTGAACATCTCAACAATATTCAATGCTGGAAGATACCAGGAAGGTTAAAAATGTGCTATCAGAATACTTCACAACCATGTTGTTCACATATAGAGAATATTTACATACCTAAGTATCCAAGAACTCAGGAATCACAGTAACTAGAAGTCCTAGAATAAAGCCACTTTCAACAAAATCCATATATCCATGAAGTTTAAGTACAGACAAAGTGCCTGGTGTGGTGGCACATGCCTGTAATCCTAGCATTTCAGAGGCTGAGGCAGGAGGATCATTTGGAGTTCAAGGCTAGCCTGGTCTATCTGGTGAGTTCAAGACTAACCTGAATTACATAATGAGACCTCGTCTCAACTCCACCCCCCAAAAAAGTATAGGCAAAGTAAAGTTAAAAATTGATGAAAAACAATACATTTTAAATATAGAATTAAATACCTATGATACAAATAAATTGTGTTCATCAACTATTTTTGGTAGTGGGTGGTAGAATTTTGATTACTTTCTCATTAAGATATTGCTGTTGCTTGAGTGCTTTCCCAAGAATATGCTTTTATTTCCATAGTCACAAACAAAATAATCATAAAAATAAACTTGAGACATAGCTTAAACAATTGTAAGGAGGTAAATTTTATCTGGGACAAAATTTGACTTGATTTTTGTGTCTTAAATACTTAGTATTTTGTTCATAAGATTTTATCTGTGTGTGTAATACTATTGTATTCTTATAGCCCAGAGAGTGTAATTACTCAGCAAAAAGCCAAATCTTTCATTTTCTTGGCTCCAAGTTACATTACTAAAGGACTTTTCAACACTTTGAAGAGACAAGAAGAGGGAACACTTTCCAATTCATTCTATGAAGCCAGCATCAGCCTGATATGAAAACCAAAGACATAAAAAGGAAAAAGAAAAAACTACAGAATTCTCATGAATATAGTCACAAAAGTCCTCAACAAAGTATTTTTAAACATATTTAAACCAAATTCAGCAGCATAACCAACGAATTATACATTATGGCCAACTAGGATTCATTCCAAGAATGTAAGTTTGGTTCAATATATAAAAATTTATCAGTGTGATAAAAAATTGATAGAAAAAGTAAAAAAAAAAAAGAAAAGGATGATCACCTCAATATTTCTGATAAAAATGTTGAACAAACTAGAAATTAAAGGATACTTCCTCAGTCTCTTGTAGATACTTCCTCACTTAATGATGAAAGACTTGAAGCTTTCCTCCTAAGATCAGAAGGAAGATGAGGATAAGTGTTTATTTCTGCCACTTCTATTCAACATTGTACTGTATAGTCAGGGCTATTAGACAAAAAAAAAAGACATAAAAGACATCTATATTAGAAATAAAACTACCTCTACTTTGAAATAACATAATCGTGTATATAGAAAACCTTAAGGAAGCTATCAAAACCATTAAAACTGACAAATGAATTAATTTGCCAATGTTTTAGGATACTAGACCAGTATACAAATATCAATTTATATTTCTGTATACAAGCAGTGAACAATCAGAATATAAAATTATGAAAACAACTGTATCAGGGTAGAATGAAAAAATATGTAGAAAAAATTAAACAATTTATTTTTAAATGCTGGAAGAATTTAAAGAGAACCTAAATAATGTGAAAACATTTATTTTCACAGATTGGGAGAATTATATTTATTTATTTGCCATACTCAGGAACCCAGGGCCTCACATATTCTAGGCAAGCACTCTACTACTAAGCTATATCCCAAACCCTTTTTATTTTGAAACAGAATCTCACTAAGTTGCCCAGGCAGGCCTCAAAATTGTAGTCCTCCTGCCTTAGCGTCTCTAGTTGCTGGGATTACAGACATGCGCCGCCACACCCAGAAAGACTAAATATCATTAAAATATCAATATTCCTCAAATTGATCAGCACGTTCACTGGATTCAGTGCAGTCCCCATCAGAATTCCAGCTGATTTTCTTTTTCTAGAAACTGACAAGCTGATGCTAAGAGTCACATGGAATAACAAGGGACCCAGAACAATAAAAGCAATCTTTTTTTCCCTAAAAAGCAATCTCGAAAAGATTGTTAAAGGAAATGACATCATTCTCCCTCCAAACCCTCTCTGTTTCCCAGGCTGGACTCAAATTTCAGGGCACAAGTGATGCTCCTGCCTCAGCCTCAACAAAGCATAAAGATAGAAATATGAATTAATGGAATTCAACTAAGAGTCCAGAAGTAAACTGTTATATTTAATGTCATCTGATTTTTGTCAAGGGGTCAAAATGATTCAATGGGAAAAATAATGATCTTTTCAATAAATGGGGCCGGGACAACTAGATATCCATATGCAAGAGTGAATATGGACTCCCTGCCTCACATCACATGCAAAAGTGAACTCAAAGTTGATCAAACACATAAATCGAAAAGGTAAAACTAAGTCAGGTGTGGTGGTACATGCCTATAATCCCAGCACTCAGGGAGGCAAGGCAGGAGAATTACAACTTAATAACTTAACAATTACTTGTCTCATAATATTTTAAAAGGCTGGGGATGTAGCTTAGTGCAAAGGCCCTGGGTTCAATCCTCAGTACTGAAAATAAAAAGTTAAAATGATAAAACCTGTAGAAGAAAATTTGAGTTTTGGTTACTTTTGATTAGGCTATTGTTACGTAGAAATGCCATCTAAGAACCGAGGAACAAATTTATAGATTTGTGTTTGAATGTCAAGAAAATAAAACAACCAACCACAGAATTGGAGAAAATATTTACAAGTCATATATCTGATATGAGACTAGTATTCAGAATATATAAAGGACACTTTCAATCAAACAATAAAAACACAATCCTATTAAAATGTGGATAGTGGATTTGGATGGATTTTTTTTCCAGAGAAGTTGTACAAATGACCAATCAGCACATGAAAAGATGCTCAACATCATTAGCCATTAGAAAACACAAATAAAATACAAAGACATACAAAACATACTGAGATACAACTTTACACCCACTAGAATTACTAAAATAAAAATGATAATTTTGATAATGTTGATAATGTAGAGTGGGATCATCATGCAATCTTTTGGGGAATGTGAAATGGTACAGCCACCCTGGAAAACAGTTTAGCAGTTTCTCAAGAGGTTAAAAATATAGTTACCATATGACTCAGTCATTCCACTCCTAGATACATACCTGCTCTAGTTTGGATATTGAATACCTCACTGAGGTCCATTTGTTAAAATCTTGATCCCCAGAGTGGCGCTATTGAGAGCTTGTGGAATCTTTAGGAAGTGGGGCTTTGCAGGAGGTCCTTATATCACTGGAGACATGCCGTATAAGGCAGGGTTCCCCAACCCCCAGGACATGGACCAGTACCAGAACTTAGCCACACAGCAGAAGATGAACAATTGATGAGCAAGCAAATCTTCATCTGTATTTATGGCTCCTCCTCATTGCTCATTTTACCACCTGAGATCCACTTCCTGTCAGATGTGCAGTGGCTTTAGATTCTCATAGGCACGCAAACCTTCCCGTGAACTCCCATTGCAAGGGATCTATTAGGTTGCACACTTGATAATCTGAGGTGGACCCAAGGCAGTGATATTAGTTCTGGTCAATGGCTGCAAATACATATTAATATTAGCAGAGAGATTTGACTGCACAGAGACCATAATCAATCAATTGCTTGCAGACTGATCTCAAAACCCTATTGGTAAGTGGCAAGTAGCCATTAAACTACATCTGGTGGCAGGATTTATAGTGGCAAGTGAGTTGATGTACTCAATTGTATAGCTGCCTCTGACGGCAGGCCCTCTAAGGCAGAATCCAACACCTATTTTAGTCTGCATGTGTCCCATTTATTTACTACTTCCATCCTTGCCTCTTTCCCACACTGCATCCTTATCTCAGTCACAGTTTGAGTAAGCCTCCAAGATAACCCTAGCCAAAGTGAACAGCAACAACAAAAAGCCCCTGGAGAGCTTCTTTAAAAATGCAGAGGGCCGGTGATACCGCTCAGCAGCATAAGCGCCTGCCTGGCAAGCGCGAGGTCCTGAGTTCGACTCCCGGTACCCGCATTTAAAAAAAATAATGCAGAAAAACCCAATGATGAGACAGCAGAAGACCCTAAGACTGCCAACAAAAAGGAAAATAAATAAATAAATAAATTAATTAATTAATTAATTAAAGGAAAATACCAAGAGTCATACTTAAACTACAGGCTTATTACAACAGGGATTCATATTCTCTAAGCCCATTTTGCATAACGTGTGGTGACTGGATAGCCCACAAAGCCATAAAACCTTCAACACTGCTTCACCACATGGTGCAGTGCATTAAAAGACAAGCACCCTGCATTAAAAGACAAGCATTTGCAGTTTTTTTTTTCAAAATAAAAAAAGTGAACAGAAAGAATAGAAGAAATTATCAAAGGCCACCCCTTCATTAAATATGTCTGCATCGAGAGCATCGTTCTTATTGGCTAACCACATTGTTAAAGCTCAGAAGCCCATCACTATTGGTGAAGAGTTGATCCTGCATGGTTTTAAGGATATTTGTTGTGAACTATTAGGAGAGGCTTTGGTTCAAAATGACACACGTTCCTCTTTTGGCTAGCACCATAACTAAATGTATTGATGAAATAGCAGAGAATACTGAGGTGCAATTCTTAGAACTAATGAATCATTGCAGTACACCATCTAGGCTGACAAATTAACCAGTGTTGACAACACAGCAACAGTGCTTGTTCCTGAAGTGCTTCCAGATGGTCTCAGATACAGATTTAACCCTTAAAGAGTTCTGGAAGGAACATTACAACATTCTTCCCCGTGTGGGGTTCACTGAGAAATCCTGGGCCAATGTCTCTCTAAGGACACTGAGATCTGCTTGGAAGAAAGTGTGGCCTAAAATTATACAGGAGAGAAACTTTGAAAGCTGTGTAGAGGAGCTGAGCCTTCAATTGACCCTGTGGTTGATGACATTGTCACTATAGCAAAGTCCATAGGCTTGCAGGTAGACAGTGGTGATGCTGAGGAACTGGTGGAGGAACATTCAGAGGCACTGTCTACAGAGGAACTTCAGCAACCTATGGCTGAGCAACAGAGAATGGCAGCTGAGGAGCTTTCGGAAGAGGAAGGGGAGTATCAACAATCAATGCAGCAAAGTTCTTCTGAAATAAAGAAAATCCTGAAAAAATATACAGAGCTACAAATGTTTGTAGAGAAGACCCACCCAGACAGAGAAAAAGCCAATCATTGCATTCACTTACTTAATGACAGTGTCATGTCATGCTACAGAACAGCATTAAAGAAAAGACAAAAATAGACAACCTTAGACCAATTTTTAGTTCTGAAAAGGTTGAGACCTAGTGAGCCAGAAGCAGGTCCTAGTGGGCTACAGACTCTCCCAAGGAGAGAAAGGACACTGGAGCGCCATATTCCTGATGTTCTTATGGAAGGGGACTCTCCTTCTAAACAATAACCACCTTCTATTTCATCCTCCCTTCCTGCAAGCCAAAAATGTCAACTTGAATGGTGAGTACAGTATGAAATTATTGTTTCTGGTAAACTAGGCACATTTTATAACTTTTTGATGAACACACTAGGAAAACTTATTGGTTTTCTGGTAAATTATGCATATTATACAACCCTTTTTTATTATGAAAACGTTAGCTAAGGGGTGCTTTGGGAAGTTCAGAACACATTATTTCTTATGGGAAAAATAAATCTTAATTTACAACCAAATTGAGTTACAACCAGCCCTCAAGAACAAATTGAGGGCCGGTCAGATGGCTCAGTGGCGTAAGCGCCTGCCTGGCAAGCACGAGGGCCCGAGTTCGACTCCCGGTACCCACATACGAGAAAAGGGCCGGTGATATCGCTCAGCAGCACGGGCGCCTGCTGGCGTGTGATGTCCTGAGGTCGACCCCCGGTACCCACAAAAAAAAAAAAAAATTGAATCCTTAAGGCAAGGTTCCACTGTAGGTAGAACAGGACCTTATATCAACCTGATAAAATCCATTTATGACAAACCTACTGCCAATATTATATTAACTGGGAAAAAGCTGAAAACTTTCTCTCTAAAATCGGGAACAAGACAAAGATGTTCAATATCACCACTCCTGTTAAAAATAGTAGTCAAAATATTAGCCAGACCAATGAGGCGGAGAAAGAAATTAAAGGGATATTATACAAAAAGAAGAAGTCAAATTGTCATTATTTACATGTGACATGATTCTCTAAATAAAAGTCCCAAAAAATTCTACCAGAAGATCTCTAGAATTAATAATCAAATTCAGTAAGGTAGCAGGATACAAAATGACCACAGAAACATCAATAGCATTCCTGTACAATGAAAATAAACAAATCAAAAATCAATTAGGAAAGCAAGACTATTCATAATTGCATCAAGAACAATTAAATACTTAGGAATTAACCTAAAGAAGAAAGTGAGAAACCTCGACAGTAAGTCCCTACTTACGAGTGAGTTCTGTTCCAGAAGAATGTTCATAAGTCAAATTCTTTCTTAAGTCCCACAAAATTAGTTTTATGCACCTTTGACACAAATATACAATGTAAAGCATAAAAAACCAAACACTCGCACAAATACTATAAATAAACTATTTTTATTTTAAGCACAGTAAGCACACAGCAGCACAACTGTGACAATGCCTGGCAAACACGTGAGCTACTTCCATGATTTTTTCCCATCTACCAATGTTTGTAATGCAAAGTCCATTTGTATCTGTGAAAGTTCGCAATTCAAATGTTTGTAAGTCAGGGACTTACTGTACAATGAAAATTACAGTATTCTTAAAAAGAGATCAAAGAATACACCAGAAAATGAAAAGAGATTCTCTGTTCCCAGATAGTCAGGACCTACATTGTCAAAATGGCCATACTTCCAAAACTAATATACAGATTTAATAACATCCTAAATCAAAATACAATCAGCATTTCTCACAGAACTAGAGAAAACAACCCTAAACTTCATATGCAATCAGAAAAGGCCCAGAATAGCAAAAGCAATGCTGGGAAATAAGAGCAAAGCAAGAGACATCACAAGCATGGACTTCAAGTTATATTACAAAGTTACAGTGATAAAAACAGCATGATACTGGCATGAAAACAGACACATGGATCAATGAAACAAAATAGAGAATGTAGAAACAAGCCCAGGTACATTCAGCCATCTACTCTTTGACAAAGGAACAAAAAATATATGCTGAAGGAAACATAGCCTCTTTTAACAAATGGTGCTGGGAAAACTGGCTATCTACATGCAGAAGATTGAATCTAGACCCATATTTTTCATTATGCACTAAACTGAAATCAGAGTGGCTCAAAGATCTAAATATTAAAACAGAAACACTTAATCTACTGGAAGGTAAAATAGGTAAAATTCTTGAAGACACAGACATAGGCAAGGACTTTCCTAACAGAACCCCAATTGCACAAGAAATAATATCCAGAATCAATGAACAGGATCATGTCAATTTAAAATCCTTTTCCATGGATGCTAAACTAACATCAGAATGGATCAAAGATATAAATATAAAAACAGAAACACTTAATCTGCTGGAAGAAAGAATAGGTGAAACTTTAGAAGACATAGGTGTAGGCAAAGACTATGAACAAAACCCCAACTGCACAGGAAATACTGCAAAAAATCAACAACTGGGATCATATCAAAGCTTCTGAACAGCAAAAGAAACCGCCAACAGGGTGAAAATACAACCCACAGAATGAGAAAAACTTTCTACCAGCAACTCTTCAGAAAAATGACTAACATCTAGAATATATAAAGAACTAAAAAAAAAAAAAAAGAGAGAGAGAGAGAGAGAAGACCCCCTAATCCAAAAACTGGCATCTGAAATGCTCAACATCACTGAGAAATTGCAAATTAGAACAATACTGAGACTCCATCTCATTCCAGAAAGAATGGCTATCATCAAGAAATCAACCAATAATAAATGCTGGTGAGGCTATGGGGAAAAAGGAACACTTCTCCATCACTGGAGGGAGTGTCAACTGGTACAACCATTATGGAAATCAGCATGGAGAGTCCTCAAGAAACTAGAGATTCCATTTGACCCAGCTGTTCCCCTCCTAGGTATGCTTCCTGAAAGAGTTAAAACATCATACCAGGGCCAGTGATATAGCTCAGCAGCATAAGTGCCTGCCTGGCAAGCATGAGGTCCTGAGTTCGACTCCCGGAATCCACATAAAGGAAAGAAAAGGACCAGTGATATCGCTCAGCGGCACAAGTGCTTGCTGGCAAGCGTGAGGCCCTGAGGTCAACTCCCAGTACCCACATTAAAAAAAAAAATCATACCATAGTGATATATGCATACCCATGTTTATAACAGCACAATTTATGACAGCTAAATCTTGGAAACAGTCTAGATACCCATCAACAGATGAATGGATAAAGAAAATGTGGCTTTTATATACAATGGAGTACTACTCTGCCATAAAGAAAGATGAACGTGAATCATTTGTAGGAAAATGGATGCACCTTGAAACCATAATCTTAAATAAATCAGACACACAAGTTTAAATATCGCATTGTTTCTCTTGTGTGAGAAATCCAAAGGGTGCATAATGAACATAATGGAGGAGAGATATTGGGAAGTAGGAAGAAAATGTTCAAATGGGAAAGGGAACAAGGGAAGGAAGAAGGGGAAAAGAAGGAAGAGGAAACTAAGAAAAACAATAGAAAGAAAAAATGGCAACAAAGCTTGTATAAATGGGGAGGCGAAGAAGAATTGAAGGGAGGGGAGGGGAATGGGGAAGAAAAGAAGAATCAAGATATATTATGTACAAGTACAAATTCCCTGTGATGTATGTGATCAATATGTATGACAAATATGTACTGATAAAGAAATAAATAATTTTTAAAAATTCTTCTGCATTCAAAGGATACAACAAACAGCATAAAGAAACAACCTGCAGAATGGGAAAATATTTTGTCAGCTATTCCTTGGAAAGAATACTAACATCTAGAATATATAAAGAATCAAAAAATTAGACCCTCCCCCCAAGACCCAATCAAAAATGGGCAACTGAAGTAAATAGATACTTCATAGAAGAACTAGTAATGGCCAATAAATACATGAAAACAATGTTCAACATTTCTGGCCAGTAGAGATATGCAAATTAAAACAAAACTGAGATTCCTTCTTACTCCAAAAAGAATGTCTGGATAGATAATAGGAAACAGGAAGATTGATTATTTTTATTAGGGAAGATGATGAAGAGATAGAGGGAGGGTGGAGGGAGGGAAAAGCAAGAAGTTGAAAAAAGAATTAAGATAAAGTATATGTATCAACTTCAAAATATGAATGCAATCATTAGGTGCTGTAAACAGGTACTAATAAAAATAAAAAATTTTTAAATATATATTAGAGAGAACTTCAAATCTCTGAACATTCTGGAACAAAGTCAAGCTGGAATATCTTGAGATTGCTAGTAAAGCCTTGAGCAACTTGCTTCCGTGTCCAACACACTATCTTTGGAAGCAGGATTTTCTCTTTTATTCCAGTTTTTATTTTTTATTAGTACGTGTTTGCAGTACATAATGATGTCATTCCTGCTGGGGAGTTAGTACATGTACATAAGACGTATCAATTCTTTTTCCATCCCCTTTTCCTCCCCTTTCTTCCCCCTCCATCCATCTCTTGATCCTCTTCCATTTTGAAAAAGATCTGTCTCCCTATTTTGCATTATCTATCTTTTATTTTGCTATTTATTTTTATTTTTGGTTTCACATAGAAGAGAAGATTTACCATATTTAATCTTTTGTGTCTGATTTATTTCACCATTTTGTTTCACAACTGATTCATTTATCCTTCTTTATGGCAGAATAGTACTCCATTGGTATAAATACCACATTTTCTTTATCCATTCATCCATCAATGGACATATAAGCTGCTTCAAAGAATTAGATATTATGAGTTGTGCTGCTACGAACATGGGTATGTGTGAATCAGGGTAGTATGATGTCTTTAACTTGCACAAATGGAATTTCTAGTTTCAGTTTTTCAAGAAATCATCATACTGATTTCCATAGTGACTGAATTAGTTTACTTTCCCATCAACAATATAGAAGTGTTTCTTTTTCCCTGCAGCCTCTCCAGCATTTGTTATTTTTGATTTCTTGATAATAGCTATTCTTTCTTGAGTAAGATGGAGTCTCACTGATGTTTTAATTTGCATTTCTCTAATGGCCAGAGATGTTAAATACTTTTTCATATATTTGTTGGCCATTTGTACTACTTCTGCTAAGAAATGTCTATTCATTTTAGTTGCCAGTTTTTTGATTGGGTCTTTTATTTTGGGCAATCTAATTATTTTTAATTCTTATATATTCTAAATTAAGAGATTCGGGGCCGGTGAGATGGCTCAGCAGCATAAGCACCTGCCTGGCAAGCGTGAGGGCCCCAGTTCAACTCTCGGAACCCACATATGAAGAAAGGACCAGTGATATCGCTCAGCGGCATGGGCGCTTGCTGGCTCGCGAGGTCCTGAGGTCGACCCCCCGGTACCCACAAAAATAAAAAAAAAAACCCTAAATTAAGAGATTCGTAGAGCAGTTCATGAAGCCATGAAGATGAAGCTGAAAGTGCAGTGGAAACCCCAGGAAAATGGAAAAGAGAGGAATGTGGAACATCTGAGGAAAGCTGCAAGAAGAGAGACAAGCCAGCTCAAGAGAAGCCATGAAGACTGCAGCCACCGGCGATGCCATAGGGACAGGGCTGCCCAAGCCCTTTTGAGTGTCTGTTTTGCCAAAAATTGCCCCAAGTCCTGGACATGCAACTTCAGGATTCAATATTTTTCCTGCTGGGTTTCATTCTTGCTTTGGACCCATTCCTCTCTATCCCCCTATTTCTCCCTTTTAGAATGGAAATATTTGTCCTATGCCTTTGTATGTTGGCAGTGTTTAACGTTCTTTTGATTTTTAGAGGGGCTCACAGCTAAGAGTTTGGCTTAAATCTTGGAGGAGACTTTGGAGTTGGATTTTTCAGCAATGCTGAAACTCTTAGGACTTTGGAAACTCATAGATGGACTAAATGTATTTTTCATAAAGAGATATGCATGAGTTTTGGGGGGAGTGTGGCAGAATGTTATGGTTTATATCTAGATTCACCCCAAAACCACATGCAATCATAGCTTGGACTTTTGGGATGTGATTGGATCATGGCAGCAGGATACTTATCAGTGGATTAGTCCACTGATGAGTTCACAGCTAAATGTGATGTTAGGAGGTGAGGCATTGTAGAAGATGGGTCACTGGGAGTGTGGCCTGGAAAAGTATACCTCTCTCCCTCCTCCCTTGATCTCTCTCTTCTTTCTGATGGCCATGCCTTAAGTAAGCCTCCTCTGCCATGCCCTTTAGCCATGCTGCCCTGCCTTGGAGCCAGCCACCTATGAACTGAAATCTCAACAAACTGTGAGCCAAAATAAACCTTTCTTCATTTAAGTTGTGGGTGTTGGATATTGTGTCTCAATGACAAGAAAAGTAGTAAGACAGTGGGTGTGCTTGAGAAATATGTAGAACATTTAAATTTTGAAAGTTTATTTATTTAATATGCAGGTACCAGGAGTCAAACTTAGGACCTTGCGCTTGCCAGGCAGACGCTTATGCCGCTGAGCTATATCACTGGCCCTTGAAAGTTTATTACAGCAAAGATATATTGCCATTATTCTCCTTCTAAATACTCTCATTGCTTCAAACACACTTATTCCATAATTCTTACCACTTTTTGAAGTGGTCCAGAAGTCCTCTTCCATGTCTCTATTAGCACTGTCATGACTGTCTTGATGCTCTCAGTTGATTCAAAACATTTTCCTCTCACCGTCATTTTAGCTTTGGGGAAGAGCCGGAAGTCACATAGTCCCAGATATGGTGAATAAGATAGATGATGATGACGACAAACTGTAGTATTTTCACTATCCTCCCTTTCTGTTGGATGGCACTTGGCAACAGCATTCACCATATTTTTTACCATATCTCATAAGGACACTCACCAAAGAGGTTTTCCAGACTGGTTTAAAAACTGGCAGGAATGAAGGGATAAGTGTGTTTGAAGCAAGAGGGAGTATTTTGAGGGTGATTAATAGCAATGTGTCTTTTAGTATGATAAATTTTATATTTAAACATTCTCCATATATTTTATCACGCCTTACTTGTCCACACCTGTATATGATCATAGCAGCATTGTTCATAATAATAAAAAGTGATAACAACTCAAATATTGATAAATGAATCAATATATTGTTGTCTGGGGCTGGTGAGATAGCTCAGTGGCATAAGAGCCTGCCTGGCAAGCGTGAGGTCCTGAGTTCGACTCCCGGTACCCACATACAAAAAAAGACCGGTGATATTGCTCAGCGGCACGGGCGCCTGCCGGTGCGCGAGGTCCTGAGTTTGACCCCCGGTACCCACAAAAAAAAAAAAAAAGACAAGTACTGACATATGTCTCAACATGGATGAAACTCAAAAACATTATGTTAAATGGAAAAAAAAACTAGGTATAAAAGGCCATAAAACCATATATAATTCCATTCGTATGAAATGTTCAGAAAAGACAGAAAATAGTTTAGCATTTACCAGGAGTTGAGGTGAACAAAAAACAGGGAGCAACTGATGAAACTGTTTTAGAATTATATAGTGGTGATGGTTCCACAAGCTGATGAATATACTAGCAATCACTGCACTGTGTTACTTCAAGGGGTGGATTTTATAACATGTGAATAAAGAAAATGAAGGTGTGGTGGTGCCCCTTATCATGTACTCTTTGAGCTGCTCTTCTCAGCCACACCAAGCTAAGGCATTAACTAAGGAAATAGCTGTAGTATTATGACTCTCTTCCCACATGCAAAATGCCCCAAGAGAAACCTGACAGAAAGACAAGAGTATCCAGTTGACCCAAATACTCCCAGAGAAGCAATTTGGTCTTTTTTGTAAAGGTCTGAATAATTTCTATAGAGAATATAAAAGAAAAGAAAAGCAGCACCCTTTCCTCAGCAATTTGCTATGGGATACCTGGAATAAGGATGCTTACAGGAACTGAAACACAGAAACCTCAATCCTATGGGAAGGCATAGGGGGATTCAGGAAAGGAAAAAAACCACTTAGCAGTTGTCAGTGTTTAGCTTCCCAGTGTTCATCTTTTCCCCCTTCTTAGCAACCAATTCATGCAGAATCAAATGTAGTTCTGGGATTTAAAGCAGCAGAAATTCAACAACCAGCTCTCTAGTGTGACTTGGCAAACTATCCTCTGCCTCTCTGCTGCTCTGTATGTTTTCTCCCTACCACCAGTTGAATTCTTTAAGCTTTATCTTTTCACAGTTTTTATATGTGCAAACACAGTTTCGGACTTTAACACACTCATAACCTCTTAGAAGAAGAAAATATTTCCTCTGTACTTTTAGGTTCTGTGGCTGATCCTAAGAATTAAACTGATATAAAACAGATTGACAGGAGAAAATATATATACATTTTATTTAATACTTTTGCACACACACAGGAGCTTTCATAGGAAAAATGAAGATCCAGAGAAGCTGTTAGGACAGAGACTTATATATATTTTCTTATGGAGCGTTGCTTCTTATTTTTATCTGTAATATATGTTATTAATTCTTATTAATTTGTAAAGTATTGTTTTTAATGTAATATTTTTATGCATACATATATTTTGATCATATCCAACCCCTTTATTACCCTATACTGCAACTCTCTCCTCTTTTTTTTTTTTTTAATGTGGGTACCAGGGGTCAAACTCAGGACCTCACACTTGCCAGGCAGGCGCCCGTGCCACTGAGCGATATCACCGGCCCTTTTTTTGTATGTGGGTACCAGGAGCTGAACTCAGGACCTTGCACTTGCCAGGCAGGTGCTTATGCTGCTGAGCCATCTCACCAGCCCCCCCCCTCCTCTTTATTAGCTCCCTCTTGTCTAATAATAGTTTCTTTTTTCTACTTTTACCTCTTTTTTTTAAATATTAGGAATTTTCTAAATATTAGGGAAAACATGTAATACTCATCTTTCTGAGTCTGGCTTATTTTGCTTAACATGATGATCTTTAGTGTTATCTATTTTCCTGCAAAAGACATAATTTTATTCCCTACAGCTGAATAATAATTCCATTGTGAATATATACTACAATTTCTCCATTCATCTGTTGATGGACACCTAGGTTTGTCCCATGTTGGCTATTGTGAATCGTGCCACAATAAACGTGGATGTGCAGGTGTCCCTATGGTACGCTGACTTGACCTGGGGATATATACCCAGGAGGGGTACAACTGGGTCATATGATAGTTAGTTCTATTTCTAATTTTCTGGAGAACCTCCATACTATTTCCATAGTGGCTCTACTAATTTACATTAATACAGTAGTGGGGAAGGGTTGCTTTCTCCCCATCACCTTTGCCTGCTTTTGTTAATTTTTTGTATTCATGATTATAGTCGTTCTGACTGGGATGAGATGGAATCTCAATATAGTTTTGATTTGCATTTCCTTGGTGGCTAAAAATGTTGAACATTTTTATATACTTATTTACCGTTTGTACTTCTTCATTTGCCAATTTATTGATTGGACTATTTGATTTTTGGGAGTTAAATTCTTTGAATTCTTTATATATTTATATATAGATTTTAATTCTCTGTCAGAAGAGTAGCTGGTAAAGATTTTCTTCCATCCTATTGGCTTTTACTCTGTTTTTTCTCTTTTTGTGCAGAAACTTTTTAGTTTGATATCCTTCCAATTGCTGATTCTTGTTATCATTTCCTGTGTTACTGGAATTCTATTCAGGTAGATTTTGCCTGTGATTATGGCTTCAAGTGTTTCCACTATGTTTCATTCTATTTCAAAATTTCAGGTATACCTACGTCTTTCATCCACTTTATTTGATTTAATACAGGGTGAAAGGCACCTAATTTCAATATTCTTCATATGTGTAAGTTTTCCCAGTACCTTTTTGTTAAAAAGCTATCTTTTCTCCAATATATGTTTTTGGATCCTTTGTCAAGAATGAGATGGATATAGTGCACTTTTTTCTGTGTCCTCTCATCTATTCTATTGGTCTATATGTCTGGTTTTGTTCAAGGACCATACTGTTCTGTTACTATGGCTTAGTAGTATAATTTGGAATCAGGTATACAGTACCTAGATGCCTCCAGCCTTGCTCTTTTTGCTTAAGATTACTTTCACTCTTCTGGGTCTTTTGTATTTTCATATGAACTTCAGGGTTTTTTTTTCTAGTTCTGTGAAGAGTGTCACTGGAATTTTTATGGAGATTGCATTGAATCTGTCAATCACTTTTGGTAATATGGCCATTTTAACAATACTAATTCTTCTAATCCATGATCATGGGGGGTCTTTCCATCTAGTCTTCTTCAGTTTCTTCAGCATTCTGTCATTTTCCTTGCCAAGATCTTTCACCTCTTTGGTTGATTCCTAGGTATTTGGTTTTTTGTTTTGTTTTTTGTTTGTTTGTTTTTGTTCTGTTTTGTGTTTTGAGACAGGGTCCCATTATGTAGTTCAGTCCGGCCTTGAACTCACTATGAAGCCCACATGGCCTTGTGGCAATCCTCCTGCCTCAACCTCCCAAGTGCTGGGATTACAGGTGTGGGCCACCATGCTATTGCGAATGGAATTGTTTCCCTGCTTTCTTTCTCAGTTCATTATTGGTACATAGAAAAATCCATTGTTTTTTTAATGTTTATTTTGTATCCTGCCACTTCGTTGAATTTGTTTATCAGCTCTGAAAGTCTTTTGGTGGAGTCTTTAGGGTCTTTAAGTATAGGATCATATAATCGTAAATGACGACAATTTAGTTTCTTTTCCTATTTATATCTCCTCTAATTCTTTCTCTTACCTAAATGTTGTAGCTAAAATTTCAAGTACTGTAGTGAACAGGAATAGGCACTTCAACTCATTAAATGCTTCCATCCACAGAAGTACTTATTATTGATTATATTTTAAAATTATTTACATAGTTATTTATATATTAAATTATAAACGAGTACTATACATGTGCTCCCTATCAGAAGGCAATTCCTTGTTGCACTGTAAAACATCTAATTTCATTGGAAAGTATCCATTTCTGCTATCAGTAAAGAAAACAGTCAATGATATTACTGTAAATGCCAGAAAAGCTACCAAAAAAGAAATAAAATTTCTTCTTTGCCTTCAACGAGCTTTCCATGCAGAGTGAAGCACTTGCCTTGCTGAACTGAATGTACTATTAGAGAATGTACTCGGTCAAAGTGAAGCTCCTGAATTTTTAGACTCAGCTTTACAAATCAAAGACACAAAGAAAACATGCAACACTTTTATTATGGGAGCCCATCATATCAATTACCAATTCTGTCATTCCAGAATAGCATCCACGACACTTAATAAAAGACACCAGGTTGATATGATAAATATACATAAAATGAAAAGACGCAAACTGTTATGTGATACTACTCTTGGTAATGGCTGTGCCACGTGAAAGCACTGTTAGCAAGTGATACATGACTAAGGATTCAAAGTAAATCTACAATATGGGATAACAATATAATCTTCAACTCAGAAGCTGCCTCAAGATCAAGTGCATTTTCAGTTAATGTAACAGGGAAAGAAAGCCATGGACTTCATTTTATTAATTGTATCCACTTACAAACCAATCTAAGGTCACCAGATACATAGACACAATGAGATTTTTGTTGTTGCTTATAGCTTTTAATTGAAGTAATGATAAAGGAAGAGATCTATTTAAAAACAACACTAAATAGCTATTTCTGTTTAGATTAAGAGGCGGCACCAGGTGTAGGGTTCACATTTTGAGTGGCCACTCATGGTGCTACTTTGACAATCTAGGGCTTGTCTAAGATTCTGGCATTGCATCCGGTGAGGGGCCTGGGGGGAGGTTAGGGCAAAAAATGAAGAAGTGAGGCTCTTAGCAGAAAATGCGGGAGCCAAGACTTATATGGTACAAAGCAAGCTCTTTCAGAGTGTGGCAAATGCAGAAGAAGCAGAAGAAAAGCTAGCTTAACAGCATAGTGGTGCTACAAAATAGGGAGCATCCCGCTTGGGATGCCCAGTGAGTTTGAGGTGTACTTCATACTTACAGAGGTAAGCTGGTTTCTAAAAATAACTGTTTCACTGACTGGTTGGTCTAGACTAATCAGGGTCTTAGCCTTTTTTTTCTGGGAAAGGGACAAGGTCAGTTGGGGATTTCTTAAGCATGCAGCAAATGTGAGTAACATTTTCATAGAGATACAATATAGTACATTTTTAAAGCCCATGGTACACGGTAAACATGAGATGATTTTACAATTATCAGGTTCAGATAAGCATGTGATGATTTTTACAGTTTTAGCCATCTGGGATTTGCCCTGGGTTTTTGTCTATGTCCCTCTAATCTGCCCCTACCCTGGTAGTACCGTTGCCCTTTCCCACAATCCCAGTAATCTATGTTTAGTGACTTTCACTGTATTTGGGGTCTTTATCTCTGCACAGAACTGAGCTGCTTGCTCACATAGTAAACAGCTTAGAAGGCCTCTTGAAGTCTTTGGGCAGGTCCCATGCATGGGGCCGAACATGTTTCCACAAGCCTTGTTCATAACAGCCATCTTAGTGAGCATGAGAAGGTTGTGAATCACAAACAGCATCTCATTCCTCTGTTGCTTGGTCAGGTTCTGCATTTAGCCCAAAATCCCGAAGCCCATGATGTTGGTGGTTGCAGGGGCGCTGAACATCTGCATGACTCCTGCAGCTGTTCTGTTGAGCTGCACTGTATTCATCATTGCTTCTTTGTATGCCAACTCCACATTTTCTTGAGTGACCACTAGCTTAATTTTATTCCACTTTTTCAGGAATATCCAGCTACTGGTACACAGAGATAGCAACTTTGGTCCCCAGGGTTTTTGTCAACACAAGCCCAAATCCTAGTACTCCGTTGTCTTGACAAACCATTGTAGTGACTCCTCTCAGAACAATCAGGGGTTTAATACTATTTGGCCACTTATTACAGATATTCCTTGCTGTTCTGTATCTTTAAAACCCTGTATAATTAGAGGTATCACTTTATGCCTTTTCCTGACAGTCATTTTATTACTGCCTCCAAGGAGGATCAGCATACTGTCACATTCTGTGACCCCTGTTGCACAGAGGCCACTGAGGACATTCACACATGCTATCCTATCTGTTATATATTGGCTATGTAGAATAGGATAAATGCTACCCATGGTATGAAATGAGGAAAGACCACCATGCCTCAAAAGAATAATACAAGTATCCATTCCAGTATTGACTCTTGGTAAAACTGCTCTTTTTCTTGGAAGTGGTTCTCTTCTAAGGATTCAACAATTTCTGCAGGTCATCTTGGGGCATTTTTCATCCCATGTCCTTCAGTGAATCTGTTTATCTGGAAGCTTTTATGCAATTCATAACATTCAGGGTTAAAGGACTCCCATGTAGACACGGTTCTGGGGCCCACACTCCTCACAGTTCAGCCCCTCCCCTTCCTCACTGTGAGCTGGGTTTTCTACTTCTGATCCATTGGTTCAACTTTTGCCCTCTGCCTCCTCCTGAAAATGAGCTGGAGATGCTCTCACTGGGCACTCTAGACTCCCTTTGGCATAGCCTGAGTAAAATTCTTGCTCCCTGCTGAGCCTGGGTGCCACAGAGGGCTTGTCCTTAGATAAAATTCTTTCAGTTTTTCACCATTCAGAATGCTATTGGTTGTGGGTTTCTCATATGTAGCCTTTGCTGTATTGAGGATTGAGGTATAACCTTTTTTGTTTTTTTTAGACAGGGTTTTGTTATGTAGTTCAGACTGGTCTTGAACTAGTGGCAATTCTTTTGCCTTGGCTTCTGCATGCTGGGATTATAGATGTGCACCACCATGCCCAACTGAGGGCAATCTTTTCATACTGAGTTTCTTCAGGGTTTTAAGCATGAAGGGACATTGAATTTGTTGAAGGCTTTTTCTGTAAATTGAGATGATCACATGATATTTATCCTTGGTTCTATCCATGTGATGTATTATGTTCATTGATTTATGTACTTGTTTTTTGTTTTGTTTTGTTTTGTTTTGTTTTGTTTTTTGGTACTGGGAATCAAACTCAGGACCTTGTACTTGCCAGGCAGGCGCTGTGCCACTGAGCTATATCCCTGGCCCTTTGTATTTGTTAAACCATGTTTTCATCCCTGAGATGAAATCAGCTTGATCATGGTATATGATCTTTTTAATGCATTGTGAAATTCTGTTTGCAAGAATTTAATGGAGGATTTTTGCATCTGTGCTCATCATGGGTACTGGTATAGTTTTTTTGTTGTTGTTGTTGTGTCCTTGTCTGGTTTTAGTGTCAGAGTGATGGTGGCCTCATAAAGTGAATTCAGAATTGTTCCTTCCCTTTGTATTTCAGGTATAATTTGAGGAACATTACTGGGGACTTGGCCTAAGCCCAGATCTCCTAAAACAATTTATAGCAAAGGCTAAATAAAAGAGACAAGTAATATGTTTTTGTGGGGAGTCCAGGAAAGTCAGAATTCTTTAGGAGCTAAGACAGGGATTTTTCTGGATCGCCCATATTTATTGGCTCCTTCACAATTCCAGGGGATGCAGAAAGTGGAGAGCACATTTGAGGAAATAGCCCATGAAAATGAGCAGAGCCTTGAGAAGTTTAGAACAAAGACAGTAAATCTTGCTAATTAAGAGAACTGTTTGATCGCTAAGGTTGGCAGTGTTTTGCACCGGAATAGGGAGTGAGAGCCCTGTCCTCAGCTGCCTCATCTGAGGTGTTCTCTTGTCTTCAGAGCACTGTGGTCAGCAGTTTAACTGTTACACAGCCTGGTCCCCAACAGAGAATTAATGCTATTTCTTCATTAAAGGTCTGGTAAATTTCAATAGTAAACCCATTTGGTCATGGGCTTTTCTTTGTTAGGAGATATTTTTTATTACTGCTCCAATTTTGTTGCACGTTATTGATTTGTTTAGGCTTCTGTATCCTCTTGGTTCAATTTTGATAGACACACATGTTTGAAATTTATCCATTTCTTCTAGGTTCCAACCTATAAAAATATAGGTTTTCCAGATAGTTCCAAATGATCCTCTGGATTTCAGTGCTGTCTGTTTTACTGCCCCCCCCCTTTATGTCTCATTGTATTGATTTGAGTTTTCTCTTTCTATTGGTAAGTTTGGCTAAAGATTTATCGGTTTTGCTTATCTTTTTTGAATAACCAACTCTTTGATCCCATGCATCATTCTATTGGCCTCTATGTCATTAATTTCAGCTGATATATTTCTTATTTATTTCCTTCTGTTGTATTTGGTATTGGTTTGTTCTTTTTCTAACACTTCGAGATGCATTATTAGGTTATTTATTTGAGCTCTTTGTGATTTTCTGAGTAGGCACTCATAGATACAAACTTCTTTCTTGGAGCACCATTTGCTGTATCGTAGGAATTCTGTATACAGTTTCCTCTTCCATTTAATTCTAGAAATTTTTAAATCCCCCTCTTAGTTTATTCAATGATTCACTGATTTTTCAAAAATGAATTGTTCACTCTTTATATGCTTGTGTATCTTCTCTTGCTGTTGATTTCTACTTTCATTCTATTATGATAAGATAAGATGCAAGAAATTATTTCAATATTTTATATTTTTATTTATTTATTTTTTCTGTGGGTACCAGGGGTTGAACTCAGGACCTCATGTGCCAGCAGGTACCCGTGCCGCTGAGTGATATCACCGGCCCTTTTTTCGTATGTGGGTACCGGGAGTCAAACTCAGGACCTTGTGCTTGCCAGGCAGGCACGTATGCCGCTGAGCTGTCTCACCGGCCCCATATATTTGTTAAGACTTGCTTTGTGGCATAAGATTTAATCTGTTTTGGAGAATGTTCCATGAACTACTAAAATGTGTGTTCTGCAGCTGTTCTATGGAATGTTTTGTAGATATCTATTAAGTCCTTTTGCTCTATGGTGTAGCTTAACTCTAATGTTTCTTTGCCTTTTTTTTTTTTTTGTCCTCATGACTTACATATTGGTGAGACTGAATTATTGAAGTCACCCACCATTACTGTTTTGGAATCTTTGTGTCTTTTTATGTTGAGTAGCGTTTAATTTATGAAATTGGGTGCACTGATGTTTGGTGCATATATATTTACTATTGTTTTCTTGGTGGCTTCTTTGTACCAACATGTAGTAACATTTATCTTGTAATTTTGTTTTGAAGTCTGCTTTGATGGATATGGGTATAGCTACTCCTGCTTGCTTTTAGATTCCATTTGCATGGAATGTTGTTTTCCATTCTTTTACGCTCAGTATGTGTATGTCTTTCCTAGTGAACTATGTTTCTTGCAGTAATCAAAGAATTGGGTCTTTTTAATCTAATGTGCCAGTCTGTGTTTTTAATTGGAGAATTAAGACCATTTACATTCAGTATTATTATAGGAAAGTAGGTACTAATTTCTGTCACTTTGTTGTTTTACTAATATTTTATTCTTTCCTAATTTTCAACAGTTTACTTTCCCTCTTTTGCATGAAGTATCATCTGCAATGCTGACTTTGTGGTCATGAATTTGTTTAGTTCATCTTTATGTTGGATGATCTTTTTTTTCCTTCAATTTAGAAGAATTGTTTTGCTGTATATAGTATTTAAACTGGCAATTATTTTCTTTCTGGGCTTGAAATATATCATCCTATATTCTCCTAGCCTTCAGTTTCTACAGAGAAATAAATCTGCAGTTCTTCTCATGGGTTTGTATCCTTATATGAGTTGATGTTTCTCTCTTTCAGCTTTCAATATCTTTTCATTGTTCTGTACATTGATATTTTAACTATAATGTGATCTAGGGAGGCTCTTTTCTAGTTATGCCTGTTTGGGGTTCTAAATGACTCATGTACTTTGATAGCCATATCTTTTCCAAACTTTGGGAAATTTTCTATCATTGTTTTATAGGTTCTGTATGCCATTATTCTGAACCTTATCACTCCCTTTAACACCCAAACATTGTAGGTTTGTTCCTTTCATCATGTCTTAGAGTTCTTAGATATTTTGTTGATAATTTCTTATTTTTTCTTTATTAGTATCTGAACGTGCTAATTCATCAGTCTTGTCTTCAAACCCTGAAATTTTGCCTTTTGCTTGATTCAGCCTGTTGCTGAGGTTTGTCACTGAGTTCTTTATTTGAATTATTGAATTTTTTATATCCAATATTTTGTTTGGTTCTTCTTAAGAATTTCTCTTTTTGAATTGCTCCTTCATATCCTCTGCGTTGTTTTTCTTAATTCATTTACTGTTTATTTGTATCCTCTTTAAAGTCATTAATCATTAAACACTTCTGAGTCCTTTGGCATTTCATCCACTTTGATAGCTTTGCCTTCAGTTAATGATGGGCCTTTGGAGGAGTCAGGTTGCCTTTTTTTATAGTTTTTCTGTTTCTATATTGAGATTTATTCATCTTTTGGGGTGGGTATCTCTTGCACTTATATACAAAGTTCTTCTGAGCATGTAGCCTTCTTTTGAAGGCTTTGACCCCTAGCACTGCTCAGAGAGGAAAAAACAAATTGCAGCAATGACAATGATACAATGACAAACCAGATATTGTAATAGTAAGATCCAATTAAAAGCAACAACTATACCACCATTAAGAATGGAAAAGAGGGGCCAGTGAGATAGCTCAGTGGCATAAGCGCCTGCCTGGCAAGCGCGAGGTCCTGAGTTCGACTCCCGGAACCCACATAAAGGAAAAAAAGGGGCCGGTGATATCGCTCAGCGACACAAGCGCTTGCTGGCAAGCGCGAGGCCCTGAGCTCGACTCCCAGTACCCACATTAAAAAAAAAAAGAATGGAAAAGAAAGCAGCTGTAATAATAGAATAAATCAAAAGTTTAAAAATTAATAATGATAATAATAATTATAAGTCAGGAATCATAGCATATACCTGTAGTTCCAGTACCTTCGCAGGCTGAGGCAGGAGAATTGCAAGTTCAAGCCCAGCCAGGGAAACTTAGCAACTTAGTAAAACCTCTCTCAAAAAAATATGGGGTTGGTGGGCTGGGGATAAATTTCACTATGAAGGCCCTTTTTCCATTTTCTAGTAATACACATACACACACACACACACAAATGATGATGGATGATGATGATGATGATGACGATGATGATGATGGAGGGGACAGAGATAGGGAAAATAGAAGAAGTAAAAACTTTTTAAAAGAAAGATACAAGAAAAAGGAAGAGAAAAAAGTGAAATGAAAACCCCATTAAAGAATTAAAAAATTACAGGGCGTGGTGGTATGTGCCTATAATCCAGTACTTGAGAGAGTGCAGCAGGAGGATTACCAGGAGTTCAAGGCCAGCCCAAAATACATAGCTAGACTCTATCAAAAAATAAAAATAAAAATAAAAAGCAAATAAAATTAGGCAAAATTATTGGAAAAAAAACAGGAAAAATGTCATACAAAAAGAAAAATATAAAAGAATAAAATAAAAATGAGGAAAAACAAAAGAAACAAAAAGAAAAATGAGGCCAAAAATATTTATGCTAAGGTGTTTGGATGGCTAGTTTCTGTCCAATACCTATAGTATTGGAATTCTCCAGGCATGGAAGAATAGTGAGTTCCAAGTGGGTGCTGTCTGTCTACACCCACTTAACAGCTGTTGCTAGGTGAATGCTGAGCCCTACCATGACTATCCAGGGGCAGTCAATGGTATGCTGTCTACTTCAGGGCTATATTCACTCCAAAGATTTTTAGTGCTTGTTTATGTCCATCTCTGTACCCCCAACTAACTTTGTGGCTTGTGAGCTGGTGGGGTGCCCCACTTGTTCCAGAGAGGCCCTATGGCAAATATCCAACCAGAGGTATATACCCAAACACATTGACAGATGGGGAAAACAGACCACTGAGTTCTGTGCTAGAAGAGGGTAATAAGAGGGACCAAGCAATCTTCTAGGTTCTGTCCTGGTGCTTTCAAAGCCAATCCTCTCAGAAAACCACCTGTAATGGGCCTGGCCCCTCACCACAGAGGGCAGTGCCACCATGCTCTCCACAGCCTGAGATCTCTGCTACTTAAACTTCTCAGGGAGTCTGTGCCTGGATCACCCCACAACTGTCTTTGGCTATCTCCTACCCAGTCACTGTGGCAGGTTGTCCCCAGGGAACCTGATGTGTGGTTCTATGATTTCTGATCCCTGGAAGAGCTCAGTCGCAAACAACAAGCCGTCTCTCAAAATGACTCCTGTTCTTAACACTCCAAAATATGGCAAGTGCTGCTGTAGATTTCTTTTTCAAAGCCAGTCTGCCATGCAAGAAGAGTCACTTTCGTAGCATGTAATGAACTAATTCCCCACAAGGAATGTAAACATGTACTACAAATCTCTACTAATAAAAAAATAATAGGTAAAATGTTAAATAAAAAAAAAGTAGGAGTCACTTTCAGAGTGAAATGCTATGCTAGATTTACAGCTTGCAGTAAGCATAGGTTTTTCCCTGGGACCAGTACTCCTGGTCCATTATCAGTGAGGCTGCTGGCCCTTCATGAACTTACCTTGTGCTCACAGAGTCAAGTTCCCCCTCTCCCAGTTGGCACTGCAGACTGCTTTATTTCTTTCTCTATGCTATCCTTCTGCGTTTGTGTGATTGTTATATTTCCTATTACCTATTACTTGATTTCCCAACCTCTTCTCTTTCTTCTCACCAAGTAGCTGTTTTACAGTTGTCTCAGTTCTAGGTTACAAATAGAACTGGTGAACTGCTGTTTGCTTCCACTGTGCTATCTTGACTCTTACCTATTCTTTTTATTTTAAATGAAGAATGACACATCAAGGAGAAGTGGCAAGGCAAAAGCAAAGGGAAGGAAAATTGTGAGAAAATGACTATGAAATATATGGGGGAAAGTAATAGAAGGTGAGGATTATTTTGTAGGCTTATTTGTTCACGTTCATTTTAGCATTAATTTGTCTCTGATGATAAGAACTTTTTGGTTGGATTAAAGTTTTGTATACTATTGAAATTAAGCTGGTATAAATTGGAACTGTTTATAATGGTTGTAACCTCCAAAGCAAGTACTGAGAAAATAACTAAAAATTATATACTAAGAGAAAAAAAGAACAAAAATGCTACACTACAAAATATCTATTTAACACAACAGAAGGCACTAAAGCAATAACTGAGGAACAAGAGACCAATAGAAAGCAAGTAGTCAAATCACAAACATAAATCCTTTATCAGCATTTACATTAAATGCAAACAGATTAAACTATCAAACTTAGGGCGGGGATTGATAAAATGGATTTTTTAAAAGAAAATTTATCTAACTATATGCTACTACAAGTCCCATGTAGAATGAGAATGAAAGGATTGAGAAAGTTTTACTTCACTCCAAGCTCTTGACTTGAAGGCTTGCGCTAAGAAGTCAGCTATGATTCTGATGGGCTTTCCTTTATAGGTGATTTGTTTCTTTTCCCTAACAGCTTTTAAGAGTCTACTCTTTTGTTGAATTTCTGGAATCTTGACTATGATATGCCTGGCTGAAGATTTTTTTTTTTTTTTGATCATGGCTAATTGGAGTTCTATATGCCTCACTTATCTGCACATCAAATTCTTTTTCTCTACCAAGGAAATTTTCTGCCATGATGTCTGTGAACAGTTTTGTTATATCATTTATGCTATCTCCTGCTTTTTCATTGACTCCAATTAACCTTAAGTTATTCTTCTTTGCCTCATCTAGCAGTTGCTGGATTGATTTCTCATTGTCCCTTGCTGTTTTTAAGAATTCTTTCTTTTCATAATCACTAATTGCAAGCATGTCTTCTATATCTGAGATCCTGTCCTCACATTGGCTTAATCTGCTAGAAATACTTTCAATGGAATTTTTGTTCTCCTGGATAGAAAAGAAATTTTAAAAATCAATGAAGTTGAAAATTGGTCTTTTGAAGAGATCATCAAAATTGCTAAACCTTTTGTGACTAAGGGAAAAGGGAGAAGAAGAAATAAAGAAAAATAAAACTAAAACAAAGAAAGAAAAAAGGAAGAAGATTCCAAATTCCTAAAATCAGAAATGACATTAGGGACATTGCTACCAACCTTACATAATTGAAAGGTTTGTAAATTCTTAGTAATACAAAAACTACTAAAAGTGACTGCAGAAGAAATAGAAAGTCTAACGAGGCCTATACCAAGTAAAGAGTTTGAACTAGTTATTTAAAATTTCTCAGGGCAACCCACTTCCCGGACCCCCTTCTGTCCCTCTTAGACAGAAGCTATCTTTCTCTCAATAAATTCTTCCTACTTGTAAAAAAAAAATAAAATAAAATAAAATAAAATTTCTCAAAAAGGAAAGTCCAGGACCAGATGGCTTCACTAGTGAATTTCATCAAATGCTTAAGGAATCAACACCAACCCTTCCCAAACTTTTCCAAAAATGTAGGGGAAATAATATTTTCTAACTCATTGTATGAGGTTGATATTACTTGATACTGAAACCATTAATTCTGTACAAACTGAACTTGTAGTCTTATAAAGTTGAAGAACAAAATTTGTGGATGAAAGGAGTGACTTAGGAGAGTATTAATTGGAAATAAGAAGAGAAATATCTCCTGTCACCAGGAGGCTTTCTGAATGAAAGTCCAAATTTTTTTCTTTGTCCTGCTTCTATGTGAATAAGCAGAGAATAGGAAAAAGCTCATTTCTGAGAAAATGAGTGTGACAGACACTGGTTATTTTGTATTTCTAATGTTTTTCAAAGTCCAATCCAGGGGTAGGGAAGAACTGTCAACTAATTTAGCATATTCTGCATAAGAACCTTCTTCCTGGGAAGAAAGGTCCTTATCTCTTTATTCGTATCCTAACTTTTTTTTTTCTTGTTTTCCTTTACATATTTCAGATTAACTAGCTGCTTGAATTAGCTATTTTCTTTTATCCAACTCTATCTTAGATGCCCCTGAGTGCCTATTAATAAGCTGAATAATAAACTATCGCACTCACCACTTCAGATGAAGTATCCCTAACTGTTGTTGGGGGTGAAGGAATTAAGATGAAATCTAGGTACTTCCTGCTGAAAAGGGTCAGTACAGGGGGCCATCATTCAGGGATTTTCTTCAGAGAGCTAATCTAAGGAGCCCTCGAAAGAAATTAGGTTAGGGTTCAGCAGTTATGGACTCTCTTCAGAAGGTCAGTGTAATGAACCTCAGTAAAAGAAGTCCAGCATATTTATCATTGGCTCCTTCTTCATGACCACTTGGAGTCTGACAGCCTCTAAATGAAAAGAAAAAAATTTCATCATAAGTTTAAGAATGCATATCCCTAATTTGAGCAGGAGTTTCCCAATCAACCGGAAAATCATTGGTGAGGAGCATTCATCCATATAGCATTCTAAAAGGACTTAGTACTAGTGTCTGGGGTGAATTTCTTATTCATATCAGGGCTACGGGAAGCAAAGTGGACGAGGGGAGGTGAGTTTGCTGGGTGAGCTTTCTGAGATGTCTCTTTAAGTTTTCATTCATCCTTTCAACTTTACCTGATGATTGGGGCCTCCAAGCATAAGAAAGTGGTACTGAATTCCCAAGGTCTGGGAGATTCCCTGCATGACAGCAACCTTAAAGAGGGAGGGGGAGAGTCTGTGTCTTAGTTACTTTCTCATTGCTTGGACAGAATACCAAACACTCACAAGTTAAAGGAGGACAGGTTTATTTTAGCTCATATTTTTTAGAGGTTTCAGTCCATACATGGCTGGCTCCAAGGCAGAGGAGAAACAGTCCATGGCAAGGCAGGCAGGAAGCAGCAGCCTTCCTTTCCTTTTATCCTCTTCAGGCTACAAGCCAATTATTGGCTGGTGCCACCCACACCCAGGGTAGAGATTCCTATTACCCACATCCAGAATTATGCTAAATCAATCAGTGGACCAATCCAGTTATCACACACCCTAGATCCAGCCCCACCTATGAACAAAAAGCCCCACTTATGAGCACATAGGGCTTTGGGAGTATATTTTGATACAAGCCATAATGGGGAGACATTATCACTCTGAAGTCTCCTAGGGAGTCTGAGTTTGGGAATAATCTCTGAAGTTAAGGTCATTATCACTTCTGAAGACTTCTCTGTCCTGCAAGGGAAAGCTTCCACCCAACTAGTTAAGGTATCTACCCACACTAAGAGGTACTGGATCCCCTTACTTTTGGAAATGTCTTAGTTACTTTCTCTTTGCTGAGACACAATACCCAAAGCCCATAACTCTGAGCAGGAATGGTATAATATGGCTTACAGCTTGTAGAGGTTTCAATCCATAGTTGGCTGACTACAAGGCAGGGAAGTATGGCAGAGAGGCATGGCAGAAGAGGCTTGCTTATGGCATGGCAATAGAAAGCAGAGAGAGGGATCAAGGGAGCAGTGAGGGAGATATACCATTCTAGGCCATGCTCCCAGTGAGCCACCTCCTCCCAATATCACATTTAGCTATAAATATATCAGTAAACTAATCCACTAATGAATGTTGCGCTCCCATGGTACAATCACTTCCCCAGTGCCCCACCTATGAGCACATGAGGCTTTGGGGAGACATCTAAATGCAAAGCATAACAGGGCATGTGGGTGAAGTCTATTTCTTAGTCCTCCCCTGAATATACCCCACTTTGTTGGTTACGGGGTGTGTGTATGTGTGTGTGTGCAATCTATTTATTGGGAAGGTTGTTTTTCTAAAACACATTTCACAGGCTTGTACAACTTGAGCCATACAAAGGAGTCCTTTACTCATGAGTAATCTCTGGGTCATTTCGTAAGGTTTTTCCTTCCCTAAGTAGAAAGCCTGAAAAGTTTTAATGGTTTTCCATTGGCTGGCTGCAGGTATGAGCAGTTTTTTACCCTCTGCTTGAAACCACCAAGAAGTGGGGGCACTGGTATCCCCGGATAGGGCCCTTTCTGTCTCAGCTCTGATATAATTAGGCTTGGCATATCCCACGGGCTTTTCCCCAAACAAAGGTCTGCCTTGGCCACTAGGTCAGCCAGTCAGTTTCCCTGTGCAACCTCATCTGTTCCCTTTTGGTGCCCTCTGCAGTGTATAACCATCACCTCAGACGGGAGATGGACAGAGGATAGAAGGTGATCTATTTCCCTGTGATATTTAGTAAAGGATACATTTGCCGACAGGAACTCTCTTTCCTTCCAGATAGCATCTTGGGCATGTAGCACCAAGAAAAGCATATTTCAAGTGAGTGTAAATATTAATTCCTTGGCTTTTTACTCTACTTATTAACCCTCTACTGCTCTTGTAAGGGCCATAAGCTCCATCAGCTGGGCACTAGTTCCTGGAGTCAGAGGGGAACTTTCAAGTGTGGCCTGTAAATTTACCACAGCATATCTTGCCTTTCACACTCCATTTACTGCATGTAAGATTTCATTACAGAAAAGAATCATGTCAGGGTTAGCTGTGGAGGTCTTCTCTAGCTGCATAGGTGTGGGGGATTACCTGTTCAGAGTCGTGGTCCGAGGTCTCATTTCCTTCTGGGAGGAAGGTGGCAGGGTTTAAAGAGGAATGCATCTTTAGTTGGACAACTGGTCCCTCTAAAAGGAGTGCCTGATATTTAAGAAAGTGATTATCAGAGAGCCAAAGCTCTCTTTGGAAGACAGAAGTCCAGGCCATATTAAGAAGAGTAAAAACAGTAAGATCCTGTCCTAAAGTTAGTTTAAAGGCTGCTGGAGCCAGAAGGGCTATAGCTGCCACTGCTGGAATGTAGGCTGGCCATCCCTCAGCTATTACATCCAATTCCTGGCTCAAATAGCCTACTGATTGTTGTGCAGACCCTTTGTCCTGGGTTAAGACTCCCAGGGTCATTCCATTCCTCTCAGAAACATATAAGTTAAAGCACTGTCCTATGGGGAAACTTAATGCCGGCGTAAGCAAAAGTGTTTGTTTGCATTTTTGAAAAGCCTGCTAAGAGCTTGGGAGTCAATTTAAAATATGAATATTAGACTTTTGAGTTTCTTTGACCGGTAAAGGGTCTTTGCTATCTCACCATAATCTGGAATCCAGAGACGGCAAAAGCCTGTGATGTCCAATAATCCTCAAAGCTGTTTTAACGTCCTTGGAAGGGGAAAGAAAGCAATTGATTTAATATCATTTTCCCCTAACCTTTGGGTTCCCCAGGAGAGGATAAGATCAAGGTATTTTATGGAGGAACTACAGAGTTATACATTACATCAAGAAATTTTGTATCATCTCTTAGCTAAAAAGTTCAATAGGACTTGGATACCTTGGCTGAGAGTTTCTCAGAAGGGACACATAAGAGGTTGTCATCCACATATTATAGGACTCTAGTCTAGGGGTAGTTAAAGTGAGACAACTCGTGAGAGAGGACTCATCCAGATAAGTGAGGGCTGTCTCTAAACCTTTGTGGCAATACGGTCCACATTAGCTTGGTAGCTTCATCAGAGGGATCTTCAAATGCAAAAAGAAATTGTGTATCAGGGTAGAGGGGGCAGGGATATAGCTCAACCTGACAAGCCCAAGGTCCTGAGTTTGATTCCCGTTACAAAAACAAAAACAAACAAACAAAAACAAGGGTGGAGGGGTATGTAAAAAAAATGGATCTTTCAAATCTAAAACTGTAAACCATCCAACATCTTCAGGAATCTAGGATAAAAGGGTGTATGGGTTAAGCACCACAGAACGTAAAGGCACTACTGCTGCATTTACTAGTTGGATATCTTGAAATAGTTTCCACTCTCAGTTGGTTTTTTGAACATCCCAACTAGGTGAGTTGCAAGGCCTAATACAAGTTCTGAGGGGCCTTGGGCCTTTAAGTTGTTAATTACTGGCAGAAATCCCTATTTAGCCTCCAGCCTCAATGGATGTTGTCTTTGGTGAGGGAAGGAAGTCAGGTCCTTTAAACGAATGAGCATAGACATTGTCCCAATAGCCCATCCTATTTTTCCCTGAACAGTTTCAACTTCTGGATTAACCTCTGTCTCCACCAAAGGAAGGGAGAGCTCTGACCTTGAGGCAGATAAATTAATAGTGTTTACAGGAGGTAAGATACAGTGGTTGGGCTCTCTGGCATAATTAGAAAGGCAAGAGAACAGAAAATCATCCCAACTGCAGCTAACAGGCTGTAAAAAATATCTGACTGCAGGTTTTCCAGTTACACCTCTAAAGGTTATACTGACTAAGGAGGGCAGGCCAAGATTGGAGAGAACTATATCTATAATGACTCCAGTGTTCAAAGGGAAGCTTGCCTCCTTCCCTTCTATAGTTAGAATTATCTGAGATTCCCCAGCAGTCATGATGGTCCAATTCACAGGAGCCTATGATGAGTGCTCTGGGTCCTCTCAGTCTTGTTGGGTCAACTGAAAGGATGAGTTTGAACTTAGAGACCTTCACCTCTGGGGGCAATTCTGCTCCCAGTGATTCCCATTAAAGACTAGGCAGGGGGTGGACAGCTCCTTGCCCTTTTGGTAGTGACCCTCATCACAGTCTCTATGGAAATGTCCTGGCTTTCTGCAGCTATAGCAAGCAGATGAACTGCTTTCAGAACCCTGAGAATTTTGTTGGGTCCCCCAGAGGGCAGCCACCAGTACTGTTACCTTTCTGTGAGCTGGGTTCTCTTTGTCCTTGGCTTCCTCCCAGTCCCAGTTATAAAAGACCTCACTGGCTCTCTTAACTAAGGCATCTAAAGAGCTATCAGGACCAAATGCTTTCTTTTGTAATGTTCTCCTGTGTCTGAGGCCAATTAGTTTATACATTTATCACTCAAGGATAATTATCACCTGTCCCTCTACTGAGTTTAGGGACAGAAAGGTATATTTGGTTAAGGCCTGTTGGAGTCTTTGTAAAAAGGCTGAAGGATTCTCTTCACAGCCATGATCAAAGATTGATAACTTGGAATAACTGAGGGGCTTAGAGAATTTCCTCTGCAATTCCTTATGAATATAGGACTGGAAATGTTTACAACTCCATTCATCACCATCATCATCCGGGTCCCAGTCAAAGTTCTCACCTTGGATTGCTGGTTTCTCTGTGGGTTAAGGTTTTCCCCCAACCTTTGTTCCTTAGGCCTCTTATAATGAATTACATGTAATTTATCTCCAAAGACCTCTGCCACCTGTAAAGCCACTTGTTTTCTACTAGGGGATGGTGTCTGATTTAAAAGAAGTGTAATATCCTTTCAAGTTAGATCAAAAGATTGAGCTAAACCTCAAAGTGTCTCTATGTACTTATCAGGATCATCAAGCAAGTTTCCTAAATCCTGTTTGATTTGTCTTAGGTCTGCCAAGGAAAAGAGCACATGGATTTGGAGGATGCCAAATTTTCCCCTGCCCACTTCCTGAAGAAGGTAGAGCCCCCCATTTGGAGGCTTCTTTTGATTTGGGTGGCATCAGGGTTTCTGGATGGGGTGAACAAGAAGGCTCAGAAGAGACTGCCTGAGACCCAGCAGTGTCTTAAGGGCCCAAAGTAATATGGGACCCAGCCTGCATTTTTGGCACAGTTTGAAGGATGGTTTCATAATTTATGCTTCCCTCTGGTGACCACTTCACACCATTTCCCAGGTTGTAACCAGGCTATGCATGGATGCAGAAAAAGATTAGGCAAGTTACTTTAAAGTCTGAGGGTTAAGGAGTCCCAGTATTTTCATATGCGTTCCAGGAGAGTGTGGGAAGTCGACCTCATATTTCCCATTCTGAAAATCAAGAAGAGAGAACACATCCCTGTCATCCTCTTGTTTTGACACTGAGCTTGGGGTGTCCCCCAACTTTGGTCCCTCCAGTGCCAGCAGCGGCTGGTGGAGTCATTCAAGAAAGTGGCAGGAGACTGGAATATCTGCTCTTACCAGTACCCATGCACCCCCTTTCCTCGCATTCCCTTGACTCATCCTGACTACTGGGTTTTCCTTTCTCAGCCCTCAATTAGCATATCTCTGAATACAGACCTCAGTCACTGGGCTGGCAATATACTTCAGAAACAAACTATGGCAAGAGACAGGCAATCCCCAGGAGACCAGAGGCCATAACTATCAACTCCCTTAATACCTATTTTTTCTAAAGCTGCCATCAACTTGCAAGGATCTTTGAAATTGTTTTCTGTTTTATGAATGAAATCATCTGTGCTGCAATGGCCCCACTTAAAAAAAATTTTTTTATCTGCCCTGCCCAGGTTGCTATACCAAGATCAAAAAAATTATTGAAACTAAAGCTTTCTCAGGGTGGATCTCTGATATTCAGTAAAGTAAGCCTCCAAAAATTGAGAAAGAAAAGAAAAAGTGGCAGGAGAAAGTCAGAGTTGAGAATCCATAGCAGTGAAAGACATTTGTCCTCATCAACACTTGTGGTAAGTTAAGGGTAAAATTTACCCAAGGGCCATCCGTCTTGGAAGATCAAAAATGTCAAAAACTAAAATTACTCCCTCACCACTGGAGGATCAAATCCTCCATTGGAGGAAACTGAGAAAGCATGCTAGGGAGGGGAATCAGGCCAGACTGCCCAGTGAAACCTGTCCTCTAAAGCTTTTAGAGCAGCAGCCAGCACTAATCACCTTTAACTCATTGACAGAGTTTTTATATGAGGTATATTGTTTCCCAAATCTACTCACCACCAGGAAAATGGCAGAAGAGACATAAGACTACAAGGCTACCCAATAAACATCAGAAAGTGCAAATCCCTTCTATCTCTTAAATGAAATCATGGTTAACAAGAATATATTGCAAAAGAAAAAGACAAACTCCCCATTGGGTTCTTACCTCCTATTAATCTTGGATCTTGGTGGAGCCTGCAAAATACGAAAGTTAATTCTGCACCAAGTTTGCAGTTTCACAAAGTCAAAGAATGAAAATGGCAGACAAAAGGAGCAACTTAGGAGAGTATTTATTGGAAATAAGAAGAAGAGAAATAGCTCCCATCACCAGGAGGAGATTTCAAATGGAAGCCCAAATTTGTTTGGCCTGCTTTTATAATAAATAAGTAGAGTGTGGTAAAAAGCTCATTTCGAAGAAAACGATTTCAAAGAAAACTAGTTATTTTGCATTTCTTGAAGACTAGTCTGGAGGTAGGGAAGCACAGTCAACTAATTTAGCATACACTGCATAAGCACCTTCTTCCTGGGAGGAAATGTCTTTATCTCTTCTTTCTTATCCTAACCTTTTATCTTTTTTATCTTTCCCCATATGTTTTCTTATACATTTCTAAACTTAACTAGCTGCTTGAATTAGCTCTTAACTAGGTATGTGCTGTTTTCATTTATCTTACTCTATCTTAGACTACTCTGGCTGCCTATTTATAAGCTAAATAACTAAACTATTATAATACTAACACCAGAAAAAGGAATCATAATAAAACCATAGACCAATATCCTTTATACACATAGATACAAAACTCCTTAATGAAGTACTAGCACGTCAAACCCAGTACATATTTAAAGGATTATAAACAATGACTAAGTAGAATTTATTCCAAAAGTATAATTGTGGTTTAACATATTAAAATCAGTCACTATAATACACTATATCATCAGAATATGGAGACATGATCATCTCAGTTGATACAGGAAAAGCATTTAATAATATCCAACATCTTTTGATTTTTTTTCTTTAAAGTGACTCTAAAAATTAGGAATAGAAGACCAGTTCCTCAATGTGACAAAGGACATCTATAAAGAAAACTCACAGCTAACATACTAAAAGGTTTTCTCTTAAGATCAGAAATAATACATTTGTCCATTCTCATAACTTCTGTTCAATGTTGTACCAGAAGTTATAGTCAGAGCATTAGGCAAGAAAAAATACAGAAGCCATCTAAATTGGAAAGGAGGAAGTAAAACTATCTCTATTCATATATGACATGATTTTACGTAGAGAACATCCTAAAGAATCTACCAAAGGAACTATTAGATCTAATAAATGAATCATGCAAAGTTGTTGGACATGATAAGCATAGTTAAATAAGTTTTATATCTATAATGTAACAATGATCAATTTGTAGATGAAGTTAAGAAAACAATTCCATTATAATATCATCAAACATAGTAAAATACTTAGGAATAAATTTTACTCAGTATGTGTAAGATATACACTAAAAATTACAAACATTGCTGAAAGAAGCTAAAGACCTGAATGTACAAAAAGAACCATGTTTATAAATTGGAATATTCATAAATATTGTTAATATGGCAATAGTCCCCAAATTGATCTGCACATTAAATACTGTCCCTAACACAATTCCAAGTACCTGTAGAAATGGACAAGCTTATACTAAAATTTATATAGAATGGGTAGGGACCCAGAAGAGCCAAAACAATCTTATGAAAAAGAACAAACTTGGAGGACTCACAATTCCAAGCTCCAAAATTTACTCCCATGAGACCCAGCAATTCCAATTTTTGTGCAAAGGCAAGAGAACAGAAAATGCCAGAAATTATTCAGAGGAAAAAAAAACTGTATAGGAATGTTTACAGAAGTATTATTCATAATAGTAAAAAAGTAGGAAAGACTAAAATGCCCACGATTGATGAATGAATAAACATGATGCAGTATATTTATATAGTGGAATATTATTCAGCAATAAAAGAAATGCAGTACTAATACATGCTATAACATGAATGAACCTTGAAAATATTATGCTAACTGAAAGAAGCCATATACAAAAGGCCACATATTGTTTGATTCCATTTGTATTAAAAACCCAGTGTAGGCAAATTCATAGAGATATAAACAGATTAGTCCTTGCCAGGGGCTGCGGTGAGGAAGGAAGGTAGAGTGAACGCATAGTGGATATGGGGTTTCTTATTTGGGACATGAAAATGTTCTGGAATCAGGTAGTGATGATGGTTGCACAGCATTGTGAATGTACTAAAATCACTTAATTGCATATAGTAAAATGGTGAATTTCCTATTATGTGAATTTCATTTCAATTAAAAATGTCAAAAGTATAAGTTGACTTCGGCCATGTGTACAACTTTTCAGTTAAGGGACATTAGTGGTGAGAAAAAGACCACCTGTCTAGAAAAGGGCAAATGATATAAATGGATAATTCATACAGGAACTATAAATAGTCCATAACAATACAAATGAAACTGAACCTCACCAGTAAGCAGAAAAATGCAAGTTGTGTCAATGAGATAGTGATTTAACTCAGTAGATTTGCAAAGTGGAGAGTAGTTTAAAGTGCAATCGTTATTTGGGAGGCTGTAGCTGGAGGACCACAAGTTTAAGGCCAGCCTGGGCAACTTAGTCAGACCCTTTCTCAAAATAAAAGATAAAAAGGGCTGGATATGTGGAAATGCAACACAGTGCAAAGACCCTGGGTTAAATCCTCAGTACTGAAAAAAAAAATTGCAGTCACTGTGGATGGCAATTTGGTAATATTACAATTTTATACATACACACCCTGTGACTCATCAATTCTACTTCTCTATCTTTAAGCAAAAGAAATAACACACAGGTCCATAAGGAAGTAAGTACAGTTGCAGCATTGTATGTAAATACAAAAAAAAAAAGAAAAGAAAAGAGTAGACTGTAGAGAAATAAATTATGGTAGCACCATCCCACAAAATACTATGTAAACAGTAAAATAAATAATATTAATATGGAAAGAAATATGAATGAAAAAAACCAGTTTCAGAGCATTTTTTTATGATGTAAAATCTAAATGAAAGTACAAAATCACATTGTTTGCCAATGGGAATGCATGCATGATGTGTATAAATGCAGATTAAATACATTTGAAAGTTTTAAAATGAGTAATATCACTGGCTACTTATGCTGGAAGGGCACAGGACCAGATTTTATTTAAAAAAATTTAAAAAAAAAATTTTTTTTTTAGGGGGGAGAGGTTTGAGACATGGTCTTGCTATGTACTTCAGGTTGGCCTTGAACTCACTATGTTGGTCTTGAACTTGGTGATCCCCCTGCCTCAGCCTCCGGAGTGCTGGGATTACTGGCATGCACAACCACGCCCAGCTTTGACAAGATTGCTGATGGTAATCAAAGATTTTGGCCTTATCTAAAATATATTTTCCATGGAGAGATGATATTAATAATAAAACAAGAAAGAAATGAATTCAAATCCAAGATTTAAATAGTGAATGTTTATTTAACTCTAAAGAGAATTAGATACTGGTCAGTGTCCCTGAGTCAAAAAAATGAAAGGTTTCAATTTCAACTTGTATTCTAATTTGGCAAGGAGGACATAAAGGGAGCAAGAAAAATACACTTAATCTATTTTCTGATTTTTATTTTACTCTGCCAAAATGAAAGCAAATGAATCTCAGGTAATTTTTTTAAAAATACCACCAATACATTATTTAGTCATACTAAAAACCCAATAGAAAAGCTTTTCCAAACATCTAAAACCACAAAATTTATCAGCCAGGGATAATCTTTCTAGAAACATTTAAGTTGGGCCATGAAAATTTCTTAACAAGAAACACAGGGCTGTTGTCACACATAATTATTCAGTACAATAGACAATGGTGAGAATGGAGGGAGGACATGCTGAAAATTAAAAGGGAAACTTTAGGGACGGGGAAAAAAGATGGCAGATCTGTAAGAAGCAGGCAGGGAACCTCTCCAAAAGTCACCATTCGGACACTGAAATATAGTGACTGGAGGAGGACAAGAAAGAGGGAAGTGGCTCCCATGGACCCAGGAAAGATCTGAAGCACAGTTTGGGGCCCACGGAGAAAGTGAAGAGAGAAACTCCAACAAAGAAGAAGGAGGTGGCCGCAGGTGCCATTTCCCTGTGTTGGGAATCCTGACATGACTGAAGTGGATCAAATCTGTGGATACTTGGTGACTGCCAGCGCCCCTGGGGGCCTCCATGGAGGAACGCGAGAAGCAGCGGTGCAGAGAAGCAGCGGTCGTAAAGGACACACTGACTGGTGGTGAGTGCTGACGCCCAGCCGTCCCCTGCGAGAGAGCGACTAGCCGGGTACCTTTGGGGGGGGCAGCAACTGAACTTGAAACTCAGGGCAGCTGCCACTCCATCCACTGCTCCAGCGGGGACCTCTGCGGAGGAATGTGAGACACCGCAGAATGGAGAAGCAGCGGCCATGAAGGACACACTGACTGGCGGTGAGTGCTGACGCCCAGCCGTCAAGTGTGCGAGAGCGACTAGCCGGGTGCCATTGGGGGGGGCAGCAGCTGAACTTGAAACTCAGGGCGGCCGCCACTCCATCCACGGCTCCAGCAAGGACCTCTGCGGAGGAACGCGAGACGCCGTAGTACAGAGAAGTGGCGGCTGTGAAGGACACAGTGACTGGTGGTGAGTGCTGACACCCAGCCGTCAGGCGCGCAAGAGAGCCACTAGCCGGGCGCCATTGTGGGGGGGGCAGCATCTGAGCTCAGAACCCAGGGCGGCCTCCACTCCATCCACGGCTCCAGTGGTAACCTCCACAGAGGAACGCGAGACGCCGCGGTACAGAGAAGCACCAGCCGAGAAGGACACACTGACTGGCGGTGAGTGCTGATGCCCGGCCGTCCCGCACAAGAGAGCGACTAGCTGGGCACCATTGTTGGGAGGGCAGCAGCCTAACTTGAAACTCAGGGCAGCCGCCACTCCATCCACGGTTCCAGCAAGGACCTCTGCGGAGGAACGCGAGACGCCGCAGTACAGAGAAGTGGCGGCTGTGAAAGTCACACTGACTGGCGGTGAGTGCTGACACCCAGCCGTCAGGTGCGCGAGAGCCACTAGCCAGGTGCCATTGTGGGGGGGGGCAGCAGCTGAGCTCAGAACTCAGGGTGGTCGCCACTCCACCCACGGCTCCAGTGGGAACCTCCGTGGAGTAACGCGAGACACCGCGGTACAGAGAAGCACCAGCCGAGGACACACTGACTGGTGCTTTTCTTCCTGGTATCCCAAGAATCTCCTAAGAGTTTGAAACACTAGCAATAAAGCAACCTACCATAGGTAATTTACAAACAGCATCCCAGGAATTAAACTAAAGAAAGAAAAGAAAATGAGACGACATTTAAACAAGATGCAACCCCACACATCCAGTTCACCAAAGGCAAACCCAGGGGGCAGTGAGGTGGGACAAACCGAAAGCCACACACCTGACATCTCTGAAGTGGTAACAACAAAGCAGTTGAATGAGGCTCTGGAAAAATTTAAATCAGAAATAATTTCTCAGATAACTGCAGAGATAATGTCCACAATGAAGACCATGCTTAAGGACACTAGAGCAGACACAGACAAAAAAATAGACGAGTTTAAGAAAATGATGGAAGCCATGAATGCTCACCATAGGAAAGAAATGGACTCCATAAAGCAGATTCAAGCAGATATCCAGGAGAACAAAAATTCCATTGAAAGTATTTCTAGCAGATTAAGCCAATGTGAGGACAGGATCTCAGATATAGAAGACAGGCTTGCAATTAGTGATCATGAAAAGAAAGAATTCTTAAAAACAGCAAGGGACAATGAAAAATCAATCCAGCAGCTGCTAGATGATGCAAAGAAGAATAACTTAAGATTGATTGGAGTCAATGAAAAAGCAAGAGATAGCATAAACGACATCAGAACACTGTTCACAGACATTATCACAGAAAATTTCCCTGGTAGAGAAAAAGAATTTGACGTTCAGATAAGTGAGGCTTATAGAACTCCAATTAGCCACGATCAAAAAAAATCTTCAGCCAGGCATATCATAGTCAAGATTCCAGAAACTCAACATAAGAGTAGAATCTTAAAAGCTGTTAGAGAAAAGAAACAAATCACCTATAAAGGAAAGCCCATCAGAATCTCAGCGGACTTTTCAGTACAAACCCTCAAGTCAAGAAGAGCTTGGAATGATGTATTTCAAGCTCTAAAGGAAAACCTAGATTGATGTACCCTGCAAAACTATCTTTGAAAAGCGATGGAGAAATAAAATACTTCCATGACAAAGAATATCTGAGAATATTTATAACCACCAAACCAGCACTCCAAAATGTTTTAAAGGACATTCTAGAAAGGGATAACAAGGACTACAACTCCAGAAACCCCAACAGAAGGAACCCACCAGGCAGAGCAAATGATTAAAGAGAGGGAGGGAAAACAAAAATTAAAAGAGGGGGAGCCAACAACAAGAAAATAACATGACAAGGATAAGTCAATACATATCAGTTTTAACCATTAATGTTAATGGTCTCAATTCACCAATCAAAAGGCACAGACTGGCGAATTGGATCAAGAAGCAAGATCCAACAATATGCTGGATCAATATCCAACAAGAAACACATCTAATTCAAAAAGAAATTCATAGACTGAAAGTCAAAGGATGGAAAACAATACTCCATGCAACAGGAACCCAGAAAAAAGCAGGGGTAGCTATTCTTTTCGCAAAGTGAATTTCAAGCCAAGAATGATTCAGAGAGATAAAGAAGGTCACTACATCCTTGTAAATGGAACAATCCAAGAGGAAGAGATAACAATCATAAATATATATGCGTCAAATACCAATGCACCCAGCTATATAAAACAAGTACTAAAGGACATGAAAAATCAAATAAGCACTAGTACAATGATACTGGGGGATCTCAATACTCCACTGTCACAAAAAGGCAGATCAACTAGACAAAAAATCAATAATGAAATAGTAGAACTGAACCAAACTTTGGAACAAATGGACTTAGTAGATGTCTACAGAGTGTTCCACCCCATAACATCAGAATACACATTCTTCTCAGCTGCACATGGGACGTTCTCCAAAATAGACCACATACTAGTTCATAAAACCTGCTTAAGTAAATGCAAAGGAATTGAAATTATCCCATGCATATTATCAGACCATAGTGCAATGAAATTGGAAATCAATGGCAAAAGAAATCACAAAAACTCGGGCCGGTGAGATGGCTCAGTGGCTTAAGCGCCTGCCCGGCAAGCATGAGGGCCCGAGTTCGACTGCTGGAACCCACATACGAAAAAGGGGCCGGTGATATCGCTCAGCGGCACGGGCGCCTCCTGGTGCGTGAGGTCCTGAGGTCGACCCCCCGATACCCACAAAAAAAAAAAGAAATCACAAAAACTCCCTAAACACATGGAAATTAAACAGCACCCTCCTGAACAACCAATGGGTCACAGATGAAATTAAAGAAGAAATTAGACACTTTCTACAACTGAATGATAATGACAGTACAACATACCGGAACTTATGGGATACAATGAAAGCAGTCCTAAGAGGGAAATTTATAGCATTAAATTCCTATATCAGGAAAACAGAGCAAGCACAAATAAACCACCTAATGGTGAACCTCAAACTTCTAGAAAAAGAAGAGCAGGCTAAGCCAAAAGCTCATACAAGGAAGGAAATTATAAAGATCAGAGCAGAAATTAACGTATTGGAGGCTAAAAAACAATACAAAGAATCAACGAATCAAAGAGTTGGTTCCTTTAAAGATTAAATAAAATCAACAAACCCTTATCCAACCTTATTAAAAAAGGAAAGAAAGTACTGAAATCCACGCAATTAAGAATGAAAAGGGTGATATTACAAAGGACCCTGCAGAAATCCAGAAGATCATCTATACCTACTTTGAAAACTTGTATTCTAATAAGATGGAAAATGCAGAAGAAATGGACAATTCCTAGATACATATGAATTACCAAAGCTCAACCAGGAAGATATAAAAATCCTAAATAAACCAATAACAATCAAAGAAATTGAAGATGTAATTAAAAACTTCCCAACAAAGAAAAGCCCAGGACCTGATGGATTCACTGCTGAATTCTACAAGAAATTTAGAGAAGACCTAACACCACTACTTCTCAAACTCTTTAATGAAATTGAAAGGGAAGCAATACTCCCAAATTCATTCCCGGAAGCAAGCATTACCCTGATACCAAAACTAGAGAAGGATCCAACTAAGAAAGAGAACTACAGACCAATCTCCCTAATGAACATAGATGCAAAAATCCTCAATAAGATGCTGGCAAACAGAATGCAGCAAATCATCAAGAAGATTGTACACCATGACCAAGTTGGATTCATCCCAGGGATGCAGGGATGGTTCAACATACATAAATCAATAAAAGTAATACACCATATTAACAGAACCAAGGACAAAAAATCATAAGATCATCTCAATAGATGCAGAAAAAGCTTTTGACAAAGTCCAGCACCCATTCATGATAAAAACCCTACAGAAAATTGGAATAGATGGTCTTTATCTCAATCTGATAAAAGCTATCTATGACAAACCATCAGCCAATATCATACTAAATGGACAAAAACTGAAAGTCTCTCTAAAATCAGGAACAAGACAAAGATGTCCACTGTCCCCACTCTTATTCAACATAGTCCTGGAAACTTTAGCCAGAGCAATTAGACAAGAGAAAGAAATAAAAGGAATTATGATTGGAAAGGAAGAAGTTAAATTATCATTATTTGCAGATGACATGATACTCAACATAGAAGACCCCAAAAACTCCACTAAAAAATTGCTAGATTTAATAAGCAAATTCAGTAGTGTAGCTGGATACAAAGTCAACACTCAAAAATCAATAGCCTTCCTGTATACCAATTACAAACTCACTGAGAGAGAAATTAGGGAAACAACACCTTTCACAATAGCATTCAAAAAAATGAAATACCTAGGAATCAATCTCACAAAGGAAGTAAAAGACCTCTACACTGAAAACTACAGTACTCTGAAAAAGGAGATTGAAGAGGATATCAGAAAATGGAAGGATATCCCTTGCTCCTGGGTAGGAAGAACCAATATAGTGAAAATGGCCATACTTCCAAAACTGTTATACAGATTTAATGCAATTCCAATCAAAATTCCAACAACATATCTCACAGAATTAGAGAAAATAATCCTAAAATTCATCTGGAACCAGAAGAGACCTAGAATAGCAAAGGCAATTCTGGGCAATAAAAGCAAGGCAGGGGGCATCACAATCCCTGATTTGAAATTATACTATAAAGCTACTGTGATAAAAACAGCGTGGTATTGGCAAAAAAACAGACCCGAAGATCAATGGAACAGATTAGAAGATGCAGAAACAACTCCAGACATACTAAGCCACCTTATCTTTGACAAAGGTGCCAAACACATTCACTGGAAGAAAGACAGCCTCTTTAATAAATGGTGCTGGAAAAATTGGCTCTACACATGCCGAAGAATAAAATTAGACCCATATCTTTCACTGTGCACTAAACTAAATTCAAAATGGATCAAATAACTAAATATTAAAACAGAAACATGAAATCTCCTGGAAAATAGAATAGGTAAAACTCATGAAGACATTGGTGTAGGCAAAGACTTTATGAATAAAACCCCCCTTGAACAGGAAGTACCACAAAGAATCAACAACTGGGATCTCATGTTATTAAAAAGCTTTTGCACAGCAAGAGAAACCACCAACAGAGTGAAGAGACAACCCATAATGTGGGAAAAAATGTTTGCCAGCTGTTCCTCAGACAAAGGATTACTATCGAGAACATACAAAGAACTCAAAAAAATCAGACCACCCAAATTTAAAGACCCAATCCAAAAATGGGCATTTGAGATGAATAAACACTTCTCAGATGAAGAAATACAAATGGCAAATAAATATATGAAAAAATGTTCAACATCACTAGTCATTCGAGAGATGCAAATTAAAACAACATGGAGATTCCATCTCACCCCAGAAAGAATGGCTATTATCAAGAAGTCAACTAATAACAAATGCTGGAGGAGTTGTGGGGAAAAAGGAACCCTTCTCCACTGTTGGTGGGAGTGTTGACTGGTGCAGCCACTGTGGAAATCCGTTGGAGACTCCTCAAAAAACTAGGATTGGAGGTCCCATTTGACCCAGCTATTCCACTTCTGGGTATCTTCCCAGAAGAATTAATAACATCGTACCACAGCGATATATGTGCACCCATGTTTATAGCAACACAATTTGTAATAGCTAGATCGTGGAAACAACCCAAATGCCCATTAACCAAGGAATGGATAAAAAAGATGTGGTATTTTTATACAATGGAGTACTACTCAGCCATAAAGAAAGATAAACTGGAAACTTTTATAGGTAAATGGATGCAACTCAAGAAAATATTCACAAGCGAAATAAACCAGTTGCACATTTGTAAATATCATATTGTCTCCCTAGTATGAAAATGCAATTTCACTGACTGTTCCATTCCTTAGTCTTCTATTTTTACCTAGCTCTTACATGGCTTAATCTTATGCTTAGTAATATTTTTCTCCGAAAGGTATTTGTACATTCTCTAATGCTTGAGTTTGTTAATACATGAGAATGTTTACTTGTTGTCTTTAAAAAAAATTAAAAATTAAAAAAAGGGAAAATTTAAAAAGTAGAGGGGGGTCTTATTTTAGAATACAGATTGTGACAACATAGAAAGAGTCCAGGATCTGGAGACAATAACCTAGGCTAACTTTGACTCTGCCACTTTCAGTGTGACTTAGGCAAACCACTTTACTGATCTGTAAAATGAAAATGAGAATACCTACCTTGCTTACCTCATTAGGTTGTAATTAAAGGCATTGTAAATAGAAAGGTACTAACGAGATAAAGAGAATTCAAAAGAGTTAGAAAGCAGTGAAAGAGATCAAGTCAATAACATGAAATCCTCAGAGAATGAAGAGTTGCCAAAAGACTTGGGACAGATTGTCCAGAGAGACACATCCTAGACCAAGAATAGCTTCATTCTTTATGTTCTGTACAGTAATGGACACCTGGCTGGGATTACACCCCTGTTTCCCGAAATCATTTTGGGAAAACTCTGGAATCACCAGCTAAATCATTTCTATCAATATAGTCATAACTGTCTCACAGGTTTATTGATGTAACTGAAATATATCAGCCTCTCCCATGCACCCAGACATGCAAGTGTTTGGGGAATTATGTGTACAAGTGAGGTAGTATTGAGACAGACAAGAAACACCTGACTCTCCCCCTTTTCCTGTGACACAAGAGGGGCAGCTGTGGTTTAGATGAGAGTTGTCACACCCCTCCTGCTCACTTCCCTTCATTCCCCCACCAGTCCCCTGAGGAGGGACTGGGACAGTTTGCTTCACTGTCCTTCTATCTCTCCTAGCTTTACTTTACGGCTATTGTCCAGGCTGGTCCGACAAGAAGTGATACTTAGCTGTCAGCTGTGGCTCCCCTCCCCTACTTCTATCATTCTGGATGCTGCCACCTATCTGAAGCAGCAGCAGGGAAAATACCCCAATGTGGCAGAGATCAGAACCCATCATTAACATCTCTGCCATCCTTAAACCCCAATAAACTATGGTTAACATAGCTAGCCCTCCTAAAGATTCCCCAGTTTTTGGCACCACCATTTTGTTGGAGTTGCAACAGCTGATAATCAAACAGCCTGAATTTCCCTGTGTTCCCCTGAACTGCCACGATGAACTGTGGCTGTCCTGGATGCCCTGCACACACTCCATGTGATGTTTACCCTGAGTGCGGTGTGCTTGAATCTGAACTGACCCGTAGCATTGAATTTGGACCAATTAATAGGCTTTGACCAAAGGCTTGCATTTAGACCAATATGGAGCAATCAGCAGGCTTGACTATAGACCAGTCACAGGCCTGCAGCCACTATATAAGCACCACTCCTCTCATACTTCTCCAGTTGTTCTAGGAAGGCTCCTTTTCTGGTGTAGATTCTTATGTGCTGCAGCCCCGGCTTTGTTCAAATAAAGCCTTGTTCCATGGGCCCTATAAATCTGGGCTTTAAAGGTTTTGTAAATCTCCTCAGAATTCTTATCTTGCATTGTATGAACAGAACAGGCACTTTTAAAAAGGAACTATAAACAGTAGGAGCTGTTAGCCCTGAAGAGCTCCAGTGACCAGCAGCCAATGAAGATCAGCTACAGTGTGCAGCACCTGATAGAATCCACTGACAACATCTGGAACAAATGGGCACTGATCAGCAGTGGCCAGCAGTGGCAGAGACTTGCCAACAGCAGTGTTGACTAATGGTATCTACCATCAACTGGAGTTGACCTGCAGCATCAGGGAACAGAGCTGCAACACTAAGGTCTGGGCCATTGGTGCTCAAAATCTGCAGCTGCTAGCAGAGCTACTCTTTGCCAAATCATGAGAGCAAAAGAACTCTCAACTCTCAATTTATGAAGAATGAAGATATTTCCATGACAAAGAGCTCCTCAAGAAATTCGTGACCGCCATACTCCTAAGTGAAGTAAATCGGACACACATGTGTAAATACCACATTGTTTCTCTGGTGTGAGAAACCAAAAGTGTAAATAAGGACCAGAATGTATAATAGATATTGTGATAGGAAGAAAATGTTCAAATGGGAAGGGAAACTAGGGAGGGGGCAGGGGAAAAGGAAGAAAGGGAAAAGAAAAAAATGAGAAAAGCAGGAAAAAGTGGAAACTAAGCTTTTGTAAATAGGAAGGGGATGAGGGATTGAAGGGAGGGTAGGAGAATGGCAGAAAGAAAAAGAATCAAGATATATCATGTACAGGTACAAATTCCCTATGATGAATGTGATCATTATGTATACCTAAAATGCACCAATAAACTTAATTAAATAAAAAAGAAAAGAAATTTGTGACCACCAAAACAGCACTATAAAAATCTCTCAAAGATGTCCTAGAAAGATACAATGTAGCCAACAATGCCAAAAATCTAACAGAACATCAGGCAGAATGAGCAGTGAAAGGGGTTCAGGAGGTGGGGGGGTAAAAGGGAGATGTGTCAGCAACACAAAAATAATTCAATGACAGAAATAAGTGACTACCTTTAAGTAAGAACTTTCAATATGAATGGCCTCAATTCCCCAATTGAAATTGGAAGAATGTATCAAGAAACAAAATCCAATAGTATACTGTATACAAAACTCCTTTTATTACATAAAGAAATTCATAAACTGAAAATCAAAGAATGGAAAACAATATTCTGTGCATCAGGAACCCCCAAAACAAGCAGGAGTAGCTATCCTATTTTCAGTCAAAGTAGACTTCAAGTCAAAATTGACCAGAAGTGTCAAAGAAGGTTACTACATATTGGGTAAGTAAACAATTCAATAGAAGAGATAACAATTGTAAACATATATGCACCAACCACCAGTATACCCAACATCATAAAATAAACTCTGCTGTACTTAAAAATCAGATCAATATTGACATGATTGTAATGGGGGACCTCAATAGCCCATTATTTAGTGATCTAGTTCATCACAACTAGATGAATTAGACAAAAAATCACCAGAGAAATAGCAGAATTGAACCATACCTTTCAACAAATAGACTTAATGGATAATCTACAGAGTGTTCCATCCAACAACAAAATACACATTCTTCTCAGGAGCACATAGAATGTTCTCTAAAGCCAAACCAAAACAAAACAGAACCACATACTAGCCCATAAAGTATGCTTAAGTACGCACAAAAGAATAAGAGTTATTCCATGCATATTACTAGATCATAAAGCCATGAAACTAGAAGTCAATGATGAACGAAACCACAGAAATTATCCAAGCCCATGGAAATTAAACCACACCCTCTTGAATAATCAGTGGGTCACAGAAGAAATCAAAGAAGAAATTAGACCCATGAATTTGGGGGATTTGGGAGTTTTTGGATGCACTTGTATACCTTGTTTTGTTATGTTTCTATTGTGTGTGTGTGTGTGTGTGTGTGTGCTGAGGGTTAAAAGCCAATGAGAGTAGAAAAACTTTGTTGCTAGTATAGTGATCTCTTTAGTTAGCATCTGCTTTCCAGTGATGTGATCTTGACTTTGTTGTGTATCTCTTCAACATATTCAGGTTAGTAGGATCAAACCTAGTAGCTTGTGTTTGCAGAGATAGGTCTCCTTCTCCTTCACTTATGTTTCTAAATATTAATATTTGTAGGTTTTCCTTGGTTTCTTGCTTGCTTAAGTAGTAATCCATGAGTAGATCCTTTTATCCCATGGTCTACTCATGGAGCCTCATATTTGTTACTTTAGATGAATATCCTTGTGAATGTTTCCTCCCTCCAGCCTGCCTTCAAGGAATCTATTAATTGTATTCTTTCTTTGACCATAGTACTAAAGCTTTTATGACATGAATCAGCAGCATTTAAATGAGATAATACCGAGGAAGTATCTCCAACCCAGACTAAAGAAATAAAGTTCAGAGAGGTCAGTGTGGGTTAAACATATTTGTGGCAACAGGAGAACATGGTGGAGAATTGTAGAAATATAATCCTTCTTCCTGATACCATTTGAAAATGGTCCTCAGCGTTGATCAATATCTGATTTTATCAGGTTTAATTTTAGTGACTAACTTGCCTCTTAGGTTGGTATTTACCTTCCAGATTAGAACACTTAGAAGGTTGCTCTTTGACTTTATTACTAAGAAGTTCCATAAAGAAATGAAAAAGCAGTGGAAGTGGAATGGAAATAAATAGACTGATTTTAGAATTCTTTCAAAAAATATCTGCAGGACATTATACCAATTGATTGTATATAGGGAATGAAACGAGCCAGATGCCAGAACCTAATGACCATGGGACATGTTACCACATAAAATTTTAAAACTTACTGCATAACTGTAATAATTAAGACAGTGTCATAGTGGCATAAGATAGAAATAGCATATAGATAGAGATCAATGGATTAGAATTGAAAGTCCAGAAATAAACCATCACATTTTATGGCCAGTAGATTTTCAACAAGAGCATCAAGAAAATTCACTTGGAAAAGAATATTCTTTTCAACAAAAGGTACTGGGACAACTGGATAGCCATGTGTAAAAGAATGAATTTGGACCTCTACCTCACACCATACACAGAAATTAACTAAAAAATGAATCCAAGTCTTAAATCTATGCACTAAAAGTATAAATATTTTGGAAGAAAACATAGGTGTAGATTTTCATGATCTTAAATTATTCAACTCTTTTTTTGTGTGTGTGTGGGTACCGGGGGGTCGACCTCAGGACCTCGCGCGCCAGCAGGCGCCCGTGCCGCTGAGTGATATCACCAGCCCCTTTTTCGTATGTGGGTTCCGGGAGTCGAACTCGGGCCCTCGCGCTTGCCGGGCAGGCGCTTAAGCTGCTGAGCCATCTCACCGGTCCCTCAACTCTTTTTATTTTATCAAAAAATAAAGCAAAATTTCATAACAAAGTAATAAGAGAATAACAATAACCAATACACTGTGTACTGTAATCTTCAAAGTAGTTACCTGGAATATAAGACATAAACCAAAAAGATTCATACAAAAAAAATCAAACAGATAATAACACAAAACTCTTTCAACAACCTAAGATAAATAGCATAAATGAAACAAATCAATGTATGTATTAAAATATTTTTGAAATGACAAAATATGTAATTTGGGGATGTATATTAACTTCCCCCTACTTCCTATTTATCTCTCTTTTATTTTTTTATTTATTTTATTTTTTTGTGGGTACCAGGGGTCAAACTCAGGACCTCGCGCTTGCCAGGCAGGCGCTCATGCCACTGAGCTATCTCACCGGCCCGTCTCTCCTTTATTTTGTTCTTTATTTGTATGTTACGTATATTTTTGTGTTTCTCATGTAAGAGAAACCAAGCAATATTTGAGCTCGTGTGTCTGGCTTATTTCACTTAACATTATGTTCTCAATTTGCATCCATTTACTTATGAATGCCTCAAGTTTATGAAACTACAAGCAAAACCAATCACAGAAAAAATAGATAAATTTGACCTCATCAAAATTAAAAATGTTTTGGGGCTGGGGATATAGCTCAGTGGCATAGCGCCTGCCTGGCAAGTGCAAGGTCCTGAGTTTGATTCCTAGTAATCCCCTCCCCCAAAGTAAAAATGTTTGTACTTCAGTGACACCACAGAGAAAGTGAAAAGACGACCCAGGGGTTAATATTTGCAATTCATACATTGGGTAAGAGATTAGAATCCATCTGGGCTTGATGGCATACAAGTGTAAACCCAGAAGTTTGGGAGGTTGAGTCAGGAAGATCACAAGTTTGAGCCCAGCCTGGGCAACTTATTGAGGACCTGTCTCAAAATAAAAAATTTAAAAAATAAAAATAAAAATAAAAGGGCTGGGAATGTAGCTTAGTCCAAAGGCCTTGGGCTCAACTCAATCCCCAATATTGCCAAAAGGAGAAGGGGAGGAAGGGGGATGGGGAGACACCATAATACAGTATATAAAAGACATTTTCAACTCAATCATAAAGAGGCAAAGAACTCAATTAAAATATAGGCAAAGGGTCTAAATGGACATTTCTCCTGAAAATAAGAGATTTAGACAAAATTCTAGAAGATGGAAAGTGAACAAGGATATGTTGGTGGATGAAATAACAAAGAATTCCATAGCCTAGAATAAACTCCAACAGTGCTGCTACATGGCCAGGAAGAAGACCTGCCTGCTAACCCCAGAAATGCTCTGGAGTCAGATGACAGATAGGGCTCATTTTTTAGTTAATTTCTGTATATGGTGTGAGGTAGAGGTCGACATTCATTCTTTTACACATGGCTATCCAGTTGTCCCAGTACCTTTTGTTGAAAAGAATATTCCTTTCCAAGTGAATTTGCTTGATGCTCTTGTTGAAAATCTACTGGCCATACAATGTGATGGCTTATTTCTGGACTTTCAATTCTAATCCATTGATCTCTAGGCAGGACTTAGAAGTGCCTCTAGGAGCAAGGAATTCATTTAAGTTTAAATGCATGTGCAAAGGCAGCAGAAGTCTAATACTAACCTGCTCTAGAATGACTTGAGATCAGAGGCTGGAGGAAAGGAAGATTCTCCTCTAAAAGAATAAATATCTTCCATTCACTTTCCAGGCAGGGGTTTATGTAACATGTGCTTTTTGTGCCCCATGAACCCCCATCAGCCCTATTTGGGTTGTGGTAGCAGCTCAGGTGGAGAGTTCCCAAGTACAGGTTCTCCCCTTTTAGTTTTTCCTGTGCTCTGATGTGCAGCTTCAGTGCTTTTCCTGAAGCCAAAGGGGATCTGTTATTGCTCCATTAGCTAGTCTGGAAACTTTCCAGGGACAAACCTTCATGGGGGGTTGGAATCTTGAGAAAATGTTCTAGCTTCTTACCTACAGAGAGACAATTTTAAAGCCCACTTTGCATGATTCTTTAGAGGGTCTCAAAAGGGATCGAACCCCAGTTCCCCATGTATAACTAGCTTAATAAAACATCCATTATCAGCAATGAGCAATTGCTCTTTATCTTTCTTATTCTCTTCCTGCCAGACTTTTGCTTCCAGAGATTTCCTCCTGCACCCAAGTCCTTGTTTCAGACTTTGTTGTATGGAAAATTTAAACTAAAATAGTTGTTTAAAGATAATATATGTTTGTTTTCTTTATATATTCTCTCTCCTTCTCCCTCTGTTTCTCCCCCTGTCTCTCTGTCACTTTCTCTGTATCTCTCTCTCTCTAAAATATGGAGAATGATTAAATTAAAAATTATTACAGGAAAAAGACACATAGCCACTAGTCTCCCTCAAAATACTCCCCTTCACTTTGAACACCCTATCAGTCTTGTCACTTTCTGAAGCAGCTATGGAAGTCCACTTTTATGTTATTCGTTGCACTGGCTGACTACCCCACTGTCCCGAGCTGATTTAAAACATTTACCTCCCATGTTCATTTTGACTTTGAGGAAGAGCAAGAAGTTGCATGGTCTCAGATTTGGTGAAGGAGGTGAATGAGGACACACTGTAATGGTTTTATGAGTCTACCTTTCTGTTGGACAACACTGAACAGCAGCATTCATGGTATTTTTTTCTCACACCTTGTAAAGACACTCCCAAAGACTTCCAGAACTGCTTCAGAAAGTGGCAAGAATGGTGGAATAAGTAACCATGTTCAAAGTGAGGGAGAATATTTTAAGGGGGATTAGTGGCAATGTGACTTTTACTGTAATAAATTTTAATTTTAAACATACACTGGATATTTTGATTACCCCTCTTTTTAAAAAGGGACAAAAGTCAACTTCAGATACTCAATTGAACAAATTAACTTTCACCCATGTCCCATGTGATATGATGTTAGTCTTCAATGTGAAGGAAGTCTACTAGTAGGCTATGTAAAGACATCATATTACAATGATACATTCATTCCCATATTTACAGCAGCACACTTTATAATAGCTCAGTCTTGGAAGAGGACTATATTTCTATCAACAGGTGAATGGATATAGAAAATGTGGTGTTTACACACAATGGATTACCACGCTGCCATAAAGGAGGATAAACTTGAGTCATTTGTAGGAAAATGGGTGTACCTCAAGACCATAATATTAAGTGAAATAAATCAAGCACACAAGCTCAAATGTTGCATGGTTTCTCTTATATGAGAAGTACAAAACATAAATAAAGAGAAAAATAAAAGATAGATAATGGGAAATAAGGAAATCTTTTGTAAAAGGGAAGAGGACCAAGAGATGGAGGGAGGATAAAGGGAGGGGAGAAGAAAGGGATTGAAAAAAGATTTAAGATATGTTGTGTACATGCACCAACTCCCCACGAAGAATGTAATTGTTATGTACTACAAACATGCACTAGTGAAAAATAAAAATCGAAGAAAAAGAGGACATGGGTTAAAAGACTGACTCAATCTTAAAGCACTACTGTGAGAATTCATTTAGGTTGCCTCCCTGTAACTGCAGCCTTTCCTATAACCCCAGTGGTACCAGTTATGCAGAATTTCTATTTCTTGTCAATAACTTACCCTATTCACTAGACTTAGTTTAAATGACATTGTTACTATCTCTTGGTTAATCTACAGGTTATTCTCCTTAGTAGGAGAAAAATTGCATGAAGAAGTTAGGAACAAAGTGTATATTTTATTTGTATATTTACAAATGGTGCCCCAAGAAGCTTGGGAATTCAGAGAAGCCTGGTGAAACAATCTAGAATAAATTCAAAAGGCCAACATACCAAAGTGAAAATGGACTCGCATAAACAGTAAAACTCTAGGAAGTAGCGTTCACTATAAAAGAAATACAAATTGCCTTTAAACCTATGAAACCATTTTCACAATAAGACAAGTGCAAAATAAGGGCACATTAAAATACTAATATTTATTCATCAGATTACAAAAGAATCCGAAGGTGTGGTAGCACTTGTATTTCTGCAAGCTAAAGGGAAACAAGCAATGTTACATAGGTCTTAGAACAAAATATTAGAAATCCTATGGAAGGCGATTTAGCAACATCTATCAAAATTAAAAGTGCATTATCCTTTGATCTAGAAATCCCCCTTCTTGGATTTTAGCCTAACAATGCACTCCTACATGTATGAATTCTCATCTATACAAGATTATTTAATGCAGCATTATTTAGTGTAGAAAAAAAATGGAAACAACTTAAGTGTTCCTCTGGAAGGACTGATCTGGAAAGACATGCCGGATCTGTAGTTAAGGGGGAAAAGTAAAGCTACTATACTATTTTTGTGTAAAAAAAAGAGGAGAGAAAAATGAATTTACATTAGTATTTGCTCATATCTGCCTAGAGAAATAAAAATTTATAAATAGTGGTTATGCATAGGGGGCAGTTATGGGATATAGAACATGAACTGGATGGACATATAAAAGTACAACTTCTCCATGTACACGTTTTTTAGAACTTTAAACCAGGTGAATGTATTACTCAAGTAGCTGTTCCAGGTGTGTAATCCTGTCTAATATGTCACATTCAAAACACTTCAGCTGTTTCACTTACTGTGTCAATTCCCTTATTTGCCACCTTAACGTGTGGCTTCTGCCCTTATTAGCTAACCAACTTGCTCTTACCTCAGTGATCTCCATTTTGCTAAATTTGATAACTATCATCTTACCTTTCTCTTGCATCACATCTCAGCAGTGTTTGACAAACGACTTTCTTTCTGATTTATCCTCTTTCTCTTGACTTCCATGTCTCTACAGAGTCCTAGTTTCCCTCCCATCTGTCTGGATACCCTTATCTTTCTTCTCCACTGCCTGCTTGCCTTCCACTCTTCTCCTGCCTCTACCTGAACATTAAATATTGGATTTCTTCAAAACTCTATTGTAAACTTTTCAATATTTTACATTTCTCACACAACTACAGATTCAGTTGCTACCAGTGACCTCCATGTTTATATTTCCAAGCCCTTTCACATCTGAGGCATTCATTTCCTGGCAGCTCCCTCTACCCGAGCACAATGTATAGAGGCAGACTCAACCGTTGAGCTTCTAGCAGCCATAAATTCTGATCCTCGTGGAAGGGAAATCAGAGGAAGCACCACAGGATTCACTGCAGAGAGATGCGTTGAAAATATTCTCTCCCATTCTGATTTGTCTGTTCATTTTCTTTTCTGTGTCTTGATACATATTTTTAATTTTTATGAACTCTAATCATTTATTCTTTTATTTTAATAGGTCTTTTAGATTAAAGTTTGCAAGGGATTGAACCCAGGGCCTTGTGCATACTAAGCATATGGTCTACCACTGACTTACACCTCCAGCCTTGTAACTATTTTTAAGTGCATAGTTCTATAGTGTTAAGTATATTCATGTTATTGTAAGCCATATTTTGATATTTTCTCTTTAAAGGCTGAAATTATACCCATTAATAACTTTCCTCTACCCCCTCTCTCCAGCCCCTGGTAGCTGCTATTCTCTCTGTTTCTGTGAATTTGACCACTCTAGCCACCTCATATATGTAGAATCATATATGATTTGTCTTTTTTTTTTTTTTTTGTGGGTACCGGGGGGACGACCTCAGGACCTCGCGCACCAACAGGCACCCGTGCCGCTGAGCGATATCACCGGCCCCTTTTTCGTATGTGGGTTCCGGGAGTCGAACTCGGGCCTTCGCGCTTGCAAGGCAGGCGCTTAAGCCGCTGAGCCGTCTCACCAGCCCATGATTTGTCTTTTATAACTGGTTAATTTCATTTAGCATAATGCCCTCAAGAATCATCCACATTGTAGCATATGATAGGATCACCTTCCTTCTCAAGTATATGTATAAACCTAATTTTATCTATTCATCTGTTACGGACATTTGGGCTACTTGCAGTTCTTATCTATTGCAAATAGCACTGCTATGAAATTGGATATGCAAATAACCTCATTGAGACTTTGCTTTTAATTATTTTACATCTATAAGTGGAATTGCTGGTTTGTATGGTAGTCTATTTTTTATTTTTTTTTTTTTGAGGAAACTCCATACTGTCTTCAGTAGCAGTTGCACCACTTTATAATCTTACCAAGAGGGCACAGGTTTCCAATTTCTCCAAATATTTGCCAATACTTGTTTTCTGGAGGGTTTTTTTTTTTTTTCATCGAGAATAGACATCCTAATGGATATGGTGTTGTTTAGCACTTGTTATGTGTTCCTTAAGAAACATTTACCTAGTCAGGCGTGGTGATGCATGCCTGTAATCCCAGTACTTGAGAGGCTGAGGCAGGAGGATCACTACAAGTTCAAAATGAGCCTGGGCTACACAGTGAATTCAAAGCCAGCCTGAACTACATAACAAGACCCTGTCTCAAAGAAAAAGAGAAACATTTAACTATTCAAAGGATGAAATACTTTTCCATGTATAGTTTTGGCTTTTACATTTAAGTCTATGATATATCTCAATTTTTGTGTGCTGTATGAGGTATGGGTCAAGGTTCTGTTGAGTATCTAATTGCTCTGGTCCAATTTTTGTAAAAACTCTCCATCCTACATTGAATTTCAGTGTTTATTTTGGCACTGGTGTTAAGAAGCACCCCAGTTTCAGAATGTTAGGCTATGGAGAAGAACATGCCCCTTAGCGTTGAGAAAATAGCTACTTCTTTTGGATTCCTGTACTATCTGGGACAGTATGTGTGGGTCACACAGGGAGTAGCATGTGGAACTTCAAGGATTAGAGAAGTCGAGCCATTTAACCAAGAACGCACTTGGTAAACATCTATTATTGGAGTGCAGGCTGTAAAATTCCTGAGCTCACTTTTGTAAACATAGACTACACTGCTAAGCAACTTGTGAATCTAATTTACTCCATGTCACATTCTTCAGGTTAAACTCCTCAGAAAATATGAACTATGGTCCACCCAAACTGAAGAGTTTACTGTGAGGCCAGATTACAAACTAGGCAAAGGAGTATGATCTTTTTTTTTTTTTTTTTTTTTTTTTGTGGGTACCAAGGGTCGAACTCAGGACCTCACGCGCCAGCAGGCACCCGTGCCGCTGAGCGATATCACCGGCCCTTTTTTTTCGTATGTGGGTACCGGGAGTTGAACTCAGGACCTTGCGCTTGCCAGGCAGGCGCTTATACTGCTGAGCCATCTCACCGGCCCCAGGAGTATGATCTTTAATCTAAAACTGATGTGTTATTTCATGACAACGTGACTTACCTAGGTTACTTCAATTCAAATTACAGAGATTATTTTAGATGAAGAAACAGATACTTAGAGAAGATAAGCAACTCATCTGAATGAAACGTACAATATGTGACTGCAGTTGATAGGAAACTTCACTCAACTGGTCTTAAACAATAAGAAAACACAGTCTCCCACTTACTAAAGCTGGACAAAAGGCAGCCATAGATGCTTTAAAAAGATAACCACATTTAACTTTCAAAGTGCACAAATGTAGGGATTATTCCAGATGAAGAAGCTGAGGTTTAGAGAAGATAAACAATTAATCTAAATGAAAGATTCATAATGTTCTTGGCTGCAAGGAATAGAAAACTTCATTCAAACAGCATTAATCAATAGGGAAACATATCGTCCCACACAAATCAACAGATAAGGCAGCCCTTGGCAGCAGCATATCTGGATTTCAGGTTTATGTATCTACAATGCTCTTGACTCTTTCCTCTATGGTGGATTACCTTAAATATTATGAAGAGGCTGAAGTGGTTCCATGCCTCCCATTTAAGCATGACATTGTCCAAAAGAAGAGAATATTTTTCTATGTATCTCTACTTGGGAAATGAAGAAATCGTTAGACTCTCCCTAACAGGTTGCTTCTCACATCTCATTGCCAGGTTTGACTTGGTCTTATTCTGATCACTGGTACAGGGACCTGGATTACCACACTTGGGCTTGAGGAGGATGGATAGTGAGTAGTGAATCACCACAACCAATATACCATGCTGTGTCCCTGTATTATCGACAGCTAAGTTTGGAAGAAATATTACAGGCAGTCAGACAGGGTTAGGCCCTCAAGGCAGTCAGTACAGACGATGAGAACACATCACAACTGTGGCCAGAGGCACATCTGTTGAAGGTCAGGCCTCAAGATAAAGACAGAACGACCAGGCCTACGTACCTCTGCAAGGGATAAGTGCACTAGAAGGTGGTCCACTAAAGTCTAGATAGACATCAGTCACCCCAGTGTGTGACCGAGACCTCCTGATCCATCCCTTCCTAAAAGAAGTCTTCATTCTTTCTATGTACACTTGCTACATGACTTCCCCATTGGATCAATGTTAGCTAAGCGGCTATACTTGTAATCTCTTTGGTTGATCATCGTTTTGACCCATGTTGTACCCACCTTGCAATTTTGTACCCGCCTTGTGATTTTGCTCTATAAAACTTCCTTTGAGAAGGGGGCTTGTTGGCAACCCACGTTCTGGTCCCCTCCTGTCTCTCAAGAGCTATCTCTTTCAATTAGTTTTCCTGCTTTTAACCACCATTGTTTCTTAGAATTCATTCTTCAATTTTGGGGAACACGAACTTGGCATATTTGACATCCAGCATGTTGGGAGTTACATTATTTCCCCTATATCACCCAGATAATGCCTATGAATTCTGAAACATCCTTGCTCAGTTTTGGCCCTAAGTACTCATCCTTTTCCAAAAATAAACCCTCTTGTTTAGTATTTTCTGCCAAGAACACCTCTAAAAGCTCCTTGGATTGAGAAATGGAGTTACCAGTCCCACAAGGCATTATATCTAAAGAACAAGTTCAGCCAAAACCCAAACATTGGAGTTTTAAAAGAAACTTTTGAAGGCCCTATTAATCAGGCCACTGCCAACAGGCAGGGAATAAGAACTAAGTCTCCAGGAAGAGGGCACTGCCTAGAGTAAGGCAGTGTAGCAGGAGCTAAAGTTAAAGTATACAGACAATGCAATTCAGGGGACATCGAAATTGTTACTGGAGTTTACTGTATTTAGAGGATCTGAGAGGAGTCCAGGGGCTCACTAATCTATACCACAACGTTTGGATTGGGAAGATAACTGTTGCTAAACTCCATCAGATATGTAAGTTTAGATTACTTCATAATATTTTGGTTTAATAAACTTTGGGAACTAGGATGGATCAGAATCAGACCATGATGTGAGAGCCAGCAGTGGAAGAAGGAAAAAGGCAAAGACAGGGGAAGTAATACCGTGTGATCCCTGCTTGGAAGTAGAAGTCAAACAGCTTTTAGATTGTATAAGGCCCTGGACATTGGCATCATCCCAGGAGAATAGGAAGCTATTATGGGATGAAATTGAGTCTTCTATTAAATTAGAAGATGGAGCACTAGTCCTTCATTGGGGGATAAAAGGTCTGACTATTTACATGCTGATTTTGTGGGGTAGTTTACATTGGTTGCACATATAATGGAATACTGTGCAGATGATTAAAAAGCAGAGTAATGCAGATGTATATTTATACATTTATGTCATGGAAAGGTGTTGACAACATATTGTTGAAGGGAAAAAGTAAGTGATAAAACGGCACGTATACTATGATCCCATTCATGTAAGATGATTCACAAAGACCAGTAGCAAGCATATCCTATTCATTTGCTTGGGTATAAAATAAGTTCATTCATCTTTCACTTTTCAAATTGCAACAGCGCAAATTCCATTCTGCACAGCTTAGCAGAAGACACTTTTCTATCTTGGTTCTCTTGCCCCCGGACTCCTTAATGACCTTCCTCAATATCGATTATGTTTCAGGCTTCTCTTCCCTGAACATGTCAAGTTCCTTTTCACAGAAACAACCTTTGGGTTCATTGATTCTACCCCTCCTCTGTTTTTCTATTCTCTATTTCAGTTTAATCTTCCTTATTTCTTCCTTCTGCTAGCTTTGGGTGTACATTGCTAGAAGGTGCAAAGTCAGGTTATTCTTCAAATGCCAAGACTCTTGCACAGGTCACCTGAGTTAGTGCACCGTCATCACTAAGAGACCTTGAGGTTCAAATGCTCCACCACTTTCTAAAGTAGGCCTTGGCTTTCCGAGGTATATGCCTTTGGTGGCAGACTTCCATCTCTTACGTGCATAGCACTAGCTACAATCACAGATGCCCTCTCATAAAACAAATGGTGCTGGTGTCTACTGCCCATAGGTCCTAAATCTTTCTCACTCTTATTGTAGGGAGAAGACAATCCACTGTCTTCTCCATTTTGGGTGTGTGTGTGTGTGTGTGTGTGTGTGTGTATTACCAGGGACTGAACCCGGCGCTTCAGACATGCTAGCCAAGTGCTCTACCGCTCACCTCTATCCTAGTTCTGCCTTCTTTGTTTTGAGACATTATTATTGTCTTCCCAAACTGCCTAAGGCCACTACTTTAGTAACTCTGAATATCAAAGGTGGACTTGCAATGGAGGCACCAGTGCAGCTTATATAAATTCTGCTGTAAATTTCAGATTCTGCATATCGCATATATCCATAGAAATATGATTGGGGGAAATTTTTATAAAAATGCTGACAATAGTCATAGAACAGTTTGAGTGATTTTTATTTTTTACTTCCATATGTTGTTGAATTTTTAGAATGATGAACATATATAGTTTTTATAATCAGAAGAATACTAAACAGCACTTATTAATCATTTACCATGTGTAAACACTTTACATTTCATCATTTACAGGACTTTTATTAGATACATGCTATTACTATCCTCATTTTACTAATGAAAAACTGAGGCAGAAAGAAATAGGTAGTTTTTGAGACCATACAGCTGGGAAATGGCAGAGCCAGGATAGAATCTAGGCAATCTATTTTACCTATGTATATTGCATAAGGAATTTTTATATGCAATAAAGAGAAGGAAACTAATAAGAACCCAAAGATGAATATAAATGATGTGTATTAACATTAAATTTTGGAGGAGTTACTAAAAGTTGTATATTCTGTATGGGCCTAATAGTGTATTTTGGGATCTTGTCACATTCTTACTAATAAAAATCTACAATGCATTTAAGTATTACTGCAGTGTATTCTCATGCAGGACCAAATTCATGATCATTTAAATGTCCTTTGCTTTTCAAATTTGTTGTTTTGCTCAGCAGTGTTTAGTGTTTCCAGAAACTATGCAACCATATTATTCTGAATTTAGAAATATTTTCTTTTGCCTGGGACAAAGTAAAAATAATAAACAGGCATTGCTAAACAATAGATCTACAAATAGCAACAGTTATCCAAACAATTTTTAGAAACTTTTTTGGGGGTAAAAAAACATGTTTGATTATATAGTCAGTCATATTTTAAAGCAGATGTAGGTGAGTAGGAAGATGGGATAACAAGATTAGATCACTAGATATGCATCTAGAGCTGAGGTAGAATCCAGCTTGCTAAGCTGGGTGATCAAGAAGGTGTATATTGATACCATAAACCCAGAAGGGACCACGAAAGAGCAGCAGATAGCAGGAGAAGTGAATTAATTGGGAAACTGTTGGACTAGAAACAGTGAAGATGAAAACGAAGTGAGGATGAAGAATTAAGAATTAAGAGGCAGTAGGAGTCAGACTTGTCAGAACTAAGTGATCATTTGGATTTAGAAGGTTAAGGAAAACAGAAGAGTAAAAGATGACTCCAAGTTTGAACTACTGAGTGGATGGTGGTGCTGCCATTGTCTACGTATTGAAGACAGGGTTTGGAGCCAGTACATGATGCTATATTTTGGCTGGAAATCCAAATGTGGAAAGAGTTAGCATATGTATAATATAAATCTTTAACTAATATATAATATATAATCTTTAACATAACATACAATCTTTAATAATATTATACATAAATATATCAAGTTGGAGAAGTTACACATCCTAGTTGGGTCTTAGGCGCCTCATACACAAAGTGACTCTGTGATAAATGTTCCCTCATAGAGACATTATAAGGATTGAATCAACTACTATAGAGTGATGAGCGCAGTGATCTACAGATACAGGGGACAACACTGTCCAATGAGTGGCACTAAGAGGTGGGTCACTTGACAGATGATGATGGGTATTGTTAGGTGGAGACAGTGAGCACCTCTGAACCAGAACGAGTTGACTTTTGTGCCATAATATTAATATAACTTGGACTCAGTTGTGTATATCCAAACTTCCTGTGCATAATAGCCCCTCTGGAAGAAGAGAACTAGCAAAGAATTAGTAACAGAGAGGAAGTGACATAAGTACACTAGGACCTGAAAGGAACATAGTCTTAAGAAATTATTACACAACAGAAGAGGCTATGATCATATAATAAATTCACTGTCTTGCAGAATTTGTTTTTGTAGAAATTTAAAATTATTTCATCAGTATTTTTTATCACAATTTCATGTCACTAACCTATAAAATACAATATGTTAGAGTAATACAATGAGCAGAAGGTATGGAGCCAAAAGGCTTGGGATTCAGTTGGGATCCATCATGTACTGGCTCCAAACTCTGTCTTCAATACGTAGACAATGGCAGCACCACCATCCACTCAGTAGTTCAAACTTGGAGCCATCTTTTACTCTTCTGTTTTCCTTAACCTTCTAAATCCAAATGATCACTTAGTTCTGACAAGTCTGACTCCTACTGCCTCTTAATTCTTAATTCTTCATCCTCACTTCATTTTCATCTTCACTGTTTCTAGTCCAACAGTTTCCCAATGAATCCACTTTCTCCATTGTGGCTTCCTCTTTGGCTCCAGAATGATCTTACAACTTACTGTGCTTAGGATCTGGGCAAGGAGGAAGGTCTCTGTGAGGGTTATGAGGCCAGACTTTCTGGACATCTTGCCTTCTGTGTCTCACCAGCTCCTTCCCTGCCAGCATTCCAGCAGTGATCACGACAGATTGGACTGAGCCGTGGCTCCTGGAGCCAGTTGGCTTCTGCATGCCGTGCCTGCTCCTCACCTACTTCTCCCAGAGACACAGACTACAGATTGGTCTCTTCCTGTGCCTCATTGCTTTAGTCTACTGTGCCGAGTACATCAATGAAGTGGCTGCCGTGAACTGGAGGTTATTTTCCAAATACCAGTGTTTTGACTCCAGTAGGATGATCGTTTCTCGGCGCCACTGTTGCTCAACGCCATGCTCATCCTGCAAGACTCTGGTGACTGACCTGGAGAACCTGCAAGAGAAGAGATAAGAGAGGAGGATAAAGGAAGATGACACGCAGGAGGGGCTCTGGATCCTGTGTTGTTTCTTCATCCACCATGGAGTTTTCCAGCGTCAGAGCGTACTTGGCCCAGGTGCCCTCTGTCAGCTGACTGTTGGAAAATGGTTTTTTGATTTAAATCCAACACTGAAGTTGTTCAAATGAAAGCATTTATATTTAGAAGGTTAAAAGTTGACAGTTTGATAGGTTACAAATAGTTTCCTACTCTGAGTAGCCGGATGTGAGTTGATAGAACCTTCTCAGTGAGACTGCTGGAGTTTTTAATCTTTGTCTTTTTCCAGTACCATCTTGGTTTGTTTAACTTTTACAGTGGTGTGAAAGGTGACTTAAGGAATAACATGCCGTGGGAAGTCAAATCTTAAGTCTGACATGACCCTGTTAACTTGTGTGCATTGTGTCTGAGGGTGTGTCTGATGGCGCATGTCTGAAGATCACCAGATCAGGATGTTTGATTGTACTGTGGCTTAAAAGAGTGAGTTTCACAGAAAATGAAAATGAATTGGGCCTCACTGTGCTTGGATACACAAGCCTTGACCAAAAGAATGTTGAGTGGGTGTGGAGCTTGCCAACCAGGTCAGATCCCCTCTGGGGCCAGTAATGAATGTTGCTTCAGGACGTTGTGTAAGATGACAAGTCCCAGTTCTGGCTTTGTCTGAGCCAACTGTGTGGGTATTGAAGTTGGCTGAAGAAAGGAAGCCAAGGGGACTGTGGTTTTAGACTGGCACTCCCACAAAATCTGTACACTGTGTGGACTGTCCAAGCCTGCAGCCATCCAGCGGAGTCTAGTTTTTCCTGCAATGGGAGTGTCACGGAGTCGTTAGCTTCGCATTGTCTGGAAGCTGATGATATGTGTGTGGCTGTGACCTGGGCTTCTGGGTCTTCCTCCGTGTGTGGGGGAGTGCGGGGGCATGTACTTTCTTTTTTAGAACAGCTATATTTCATTTTCACAAAAATAAACTTTATTTATTACTTTTTAGTGAAGTTCATGTTCAGAGGCTAAAATCGCATCATTAGCAACTGTCTTGACATTTTGTCCTCAGGGAAATCCCACAAGCCAAAGTTATCAACAAGCAGTCAAGTAATTCGTACACTGTGTATGGGAGTAACAATGCTTATTTAAAGAGTTCACAGGATGAGGGCTGGGTGTGGCTGAGGACACACAGGACCCTGGGTTCCATCTCCAGTACCACACACACAAAACAATTTGTGGGGCGTGACCTGTCCTGTATTCATGCTCTGTGTAATGAAAGGTTCATAGGTGATCTTCCTCTGATCTACTTAAATTAGCAAATTGTTTTTACCATATATTGATATTTTGCATATTCCAAGCCTGTGACATCCTGTTTATTACTGTTCAGTAAAATGTATTTTTGATAACATAAGAAATCACTGCTTTTATGTTGTAAACAATTGAGACACACAGTTTATTAAAAATCCAAACTCTTTAGCATAGTGTACAGATCATGTATTCCACCTTCATTTTCCAGGCTCAACCCCATGACTTCTCATTATATATCTAATGACTACTCAGTGGAATTTTCAACATTCTCTCACCACCTTGATCTTCTGTACTTCTGTATCTTTGCAGATTTTTTCTCTGCCTGGAAATCTTCTCTTTCTACTCTTAAGTAGCAAATTTATTTATACTCTTTGAGATCCAACTCACTGCTCTTTGGAAACACCTCCCATTCTTCTATCATAGGTGGGGGCTTCCTCCTCTGTGTTCCCTTTATCTTACAAATTTTCATTGAACAGTGAGTTTCTCAAATTTATTCCTCTCATACCCCTGGAACCTAGTCAAGGGTATGGTAAGTAGTAGAAGTTATTCCATTTTAAAATGCTTTCTAGAAAAGTTACCTTGGGCAAATCTTCGTACTTTTGAGCTTTGATTTCCTCATCTATAAAATTAGAATAATAATACCTCCTCATAAAACTACTTGTAAATCAAAAACCCAATAATTTTCATAAAAGTACTTTGTAAGCCACACATTTCTGTAATATTTAACTTTTGATTCTGAAGTGACCTGCTTCCAACAATCTGTTCATTATGTATCAGTCTAACACCCAGAAAATAATAGATCCTTAGTAACTTTTGTTGAATTTCATTAAATCTGAACATATTCTGCATTAACCAAGCTGATCATTGTGATGAACACAAAGGGTCAAGAACATTTGAAAGAACAAGATGTCACAATAGCCCTTTATTTGTTCCCTCCCCACGAAGTTCTTTTTTCTCTGATGGCAGCGTGGCTCAAGTCAATAACAAGAAGCTACACTAGGGGGCTCCCTTGTTATTTTCTAAACGCAGTCTATAAAATGTCCACCAACCCCAAAACTTCTTAGTTCCCCAGAATTTTGCTTTCTTTTTAAAAATCTTTTATTTTAATGTAACCCAAGTAGATATCAATAAAGAAAATATTTTTTTTTGTTTTGTTTTGTTTTGTTTGTGGGTACCGGGGGTCGACCTCAGGACCTCGCGTGCCAGTAGGCGCCCATGCCACTGAGCGATATCACCGGCCCCTTTTTCGTATGTGGGATCCGGGAGTCGAACTCGGGCCCTCGCGCTTGCCGGGCAGGCGCTTAAGCTGCTGAGCCATCTCACCGGCCCAATAAAGAAAATATTTAAAAGTCTTCTTATGTCTATGAAAAGTAAAACAAAATTTCATAGTAAAATAATTAGAAAATAACAGTGGTGAATATACTGTGTATCCTGATCTTAGACATGCAAGTTTAAATATCATATGGTTTCTCTTATATGAGAAACTCCAAATATAGAGCAAAATAGAAGACAAGATAAATAGGAAGTAGGAAGAAGTTCAAATAACTCCCCGAATTAGATATGTGCTCATTTGTTTCATTTATGCTGCTAGTTTTTTTTGTTCATTAAAGGGAAAGTTTTGTCCTTTTGAGACAGGCTCTCACTCTGTAATTCAGGCTGGACTTGAACTCACTGTGTAGCCTAGGCTGGCCTCAAATTCACAGCAATCCTCCTGTCTCAGCCTCCCAAGTGCCGGGATTACAGTTGTGCGCCACTACACCTGGCAGTTTTATCCTGTTATGTGTTTGTTTCTTCCCTGTAAGCAAGAATTTTTTTTGTCTATGATTTGTGCTCTAAGTAGCAGTTTGGCAATTCTCTTAAGAATTTTCGTTCTTATGGAACAAGGCCATAGAGACAACACAGGTCACAAGGCTGAAATATCTTTCATGTCTATCAAAGTACTGTCTGAGATGTTCTTAGTTTTTCTTAATCCATTACAAAGAAGCTGGGAGGAGGGCTGGAGATGCAGCTTAGTGGTAGAGCACTTGCCTAGCATGCTAGAGGCCTTGACTTTGATCTCTAACACCACTAAAAAGGGAAAGAGAGAGAAAAAAGAGACAGAAAGGAACCCTAGGAGGGAAATTATTAATCCTTTTGTGCACTTAAGTGATTTAGAAACCTGTCCTTCCATTGAGGATTCCGATATATTATTTATGATCAGGAAGTTTTTTTTTTTTTTTTTTTTTTTGTGGGTAGTGGGGGTCGAGCTCAGGACCTCGTGCACTAGCAGGTGCCCGTGCTGCTGAGCAATATCACCAGCCCTTTTCTTGTATGTAGGTACCAGGAGTCAAACTCAGGACCTCATGCTTGCCAGGCAGGCGCTTATGCCACTGAGCTATCTCACCAGCCCTATGATCAGGAGGTTTGATCCTAAGTTTGAACTAAGTAAAGGACAAACTTGAGAAGACAAATACTTAATTACAACATTCCCAAGTAGATCTTGTAAATAACAGAGGGAAAAGAAAGTAGAGAGATACTGTAGATCTTCCTCAAATGGGAAGGGATCAAGAGATGGAGGGAGAAAGGAGGGAGTGGAAGGAAAGGGGAAGAAGAAAGGAATTGAGGTGTGTTATGTACATGTACCGACTCCTCACAAGGAGTGCAAACATTATGTGCTGCAAAAATGTACTAATAAAATTTTTTTAAAATAGAGGGAGAGGGCCAGTGAGATAGCTCAGCGGCATAAGCGCCTGCCAGGCAAGTGCAAGGTCCTGAGGTTGACTCCCGGTACCCACATAAAAAAATAAAATAGAGGGACAAACCCTAAATAAATGAAAGTATACTTGATGCTTTTCTTTCTGAGATTATCAGCTACAAGTTATAATGCAGCGCATCCTAGATTAAGAGCTCATTTAATGCCTGATGGATTTCTAAACCCTGCTATTTGTGTGATTACTAAACTTTAGTTCCAAGTTCTTCACCCTTAAATGAGGTTTTGAGATGATGCTCTTAAAAATCACCTTTAATTATATATATATATATATATATATATATATATATATATATAGTAATTTGATGAATTCTGACAATGTTTATAGTCCTGTAACTACTACCATCATCATTTTAAGGAACATTTTCACCTATGTTTTCTTCTAAGTGCTTGCTACGTCTTACTGTTGCATTTAGGTTTTTGACCTATTTTTAGTTAAATTTCCTATGATTTGAAGTAGAAATCCAACTTCATTTTTTTGTTTGAGGATATACAGTTGTCACAACATCATTTGCTGAAAATTCCATTCATTTTCCATTGAATTGTCTTGCACCCTTGTCAAAAATTAAGTAACCATAAATGTAGTAGTTTATTTCTCAACTCTCAATTCTCTCTCGTTGGTCTATATATATGTCTAATCTTATGCCAGTGCCACACTATCTTGATGATTAGAGCTTTACATTAAGTTTTGGAATCAGAAAGTGTGAGTTCTCCAACTTTGGTCTTCTCCAGAGTTGTTTTGAATAAATAATGTTTGTTGAATTTCTTCCAACCCTAAATTCTACAAGGTAAACATTTAAGGAGTATTTATGATACACCTAAAACTTACATATATGTATATCATCTTATCACCTCAGAAATTCTGTAAGATAGTACTATGATTTTAATTAAATAACCATTTTAAAGCACCTATTAAGTGCCAGGTATTATGGATAGAAAACACCAGTAGAACAAAATGAAATGCGATCCTTGTTCTCACACATGTGGGATTTGAGATTCAGAAAGTTAAGATAACTTTCCCCAACAGTAAGTTAACTCCAAATCTTGTAGTATTTCCCTTACAGGAAGACTGACAGATTGATACCCATTGAATATGAAGCCAGTAACATTGTCTAATGTTGTTTATTCATCAATACTTAGCACGCAGTAGAGCCTTAATACTCCTTTTAAAATAAATGATCTATCCCCACTTGAGAAGACTGTAAGATACTGTATTTATCCCTGTCCTCATGCCACTCCGATCTCAACTTCTTACTGGGTTTGAGGGTGCTGGGGTCTCCCTCTGGAGGTGGTTTTCAAGTTCTTTCCGTCTTCAACAAAGAATTGAATGAAACAAGGAAAAATGGTGGCAACGTTTCACATTTATTTGAGGTAGGAAAAATTAAAAGTGAAGGGTAAGGGAGAAGCTGGCTTTGCAGAGTGAACTTAGGCCAAGTACAAGAGGGGAAAAAGAAGAACCAAAATAAAACAAAAATATGAAAGAAAATACACCCTGAGGGCACAGTGCAAGCTACTATGAAGAGGCACAATAGCAAGTTCTTCATGGTGCCTTTGTCCTTTTATTCATTCCACACAACACGGGAACCCATGAGAAGTCCACATAGGGGTCCTGAGAATTGCTTGGCGCGTGTATCCTGGGATCTGTTCACACTTACTCCCTCAACCAGCTTTGCCATGCCCTGCCTTCCTGCTTCAAACTCACCTAGCCCAGGTCAGAGAGAAATTTTAGCAGACGTATGGTTTAATAGAAGATGTATTACGCTGGATGCATTATGCAGAAGTTACCACACTCATCCCGGGGTCTGTATTTTACACAATTTATATCTCCAGTGCCCAGAGAGTACTCTAAGTATTGTTAGTGCTCAATGTACAAGCACACACAATTATATGTGTGGATTCAGGGATCTGAGAAGGAACTAACCCTCTCTGGGAATTGTCTTCTTAATCAGTTTATGAGCCATGAAAGAAAACTACTCACTGCTTTATGGCCACATCATGGCTTTAAGTAAAAGTATTATTGCATCTGGCTCTTAATGATTTTTTACTATCCCAAAATTCTGAAGCCATCTTCAAAAGCCTGACCTGCCAAATTTGAGGATATTTAATTTCCCTCAGCTTAATTTAGAATTCATTGATCATCATCGTGGTTATAACATGCTACACACTGCAAAAGATAGAGAGATGAATAAACTTTAGTGCCAGCAAGCAAGAGTTTAGGACTGCAATCTAGTTGGGATGAATATAACTTGTAATGGGGAGGAAAGCAAACTTCATTTTGTGAATTTTCTGTATAGCTTCCAGGAGAATTACAGGTTTAAAAATGTGTACCTGACCATATTCAGTAAGTGCTGTTGAATCTAAGACTAGAAGGGCATAAACTGAGAAAGAGAAGACTTCATGTAAGTGCCCTGAAGACAAAGAAGCAGCAGAATCCATTATCCTTAATGTTTATTTCTGTCCTGCCCTTCACATCTGGTCCCACGTACAGGCAAACCTTCATGCTACCATCTAGTCCAAGTCCCTCTCATCTCTCACCCGTGACAGCTACTTAACTGCTCCTTTAGATTCTGTTCATTGACTTCTTTCCATCCATTTCCACAGAGTAATATAAAGAGGATAAATTTTTGCAATAATAAATTTAATCATGTCTTCTGGTAACCCCCATCTCAGCCCTATTTAAAATTACATCTGGCACCCCCATTGTACTCTGCAGGAAATCCAGACCCTTGACAGTGGTCTATTAGCCCCCACATGGGCTAATCTAACTTCCCCTCTTGACTTCCTCATCATTAAATTGCACCATGGTTGGCCTTCCTTCAGTTCTGCACACAGGAGAGGGGGAGGACGTTCACATATGTGACTTCTCCTGTTCAATTCATCTGATTCCATCCCAATTTTCCATCTTGGCTTAAGTGGAATGGCATTTAGGGAGTTTCTACCCAACACCTTATTTAATTGGGCATTATCCCTTCCCAGTATACCCTTATTCGCTATCATAGCACTAAACCAATTCATTCATGGTGCATATCACAATTTGCAAAATTTTCATTTATTTATTACTTGTCTTCTTTACCAATGTGCTTTTCTAGGAAGGCAAGGGGCATGTCGATTTTATTGTCCAGAAGTATATTTACTACTCGGTTTAGTGCTGTGTGTATTATAGATGCTCAGCCAGGCGTGGTGGCACATGCCTGTGATCCCAGTACTTGGGAGGCTGAGGCAGAAAGACAGCCATGAGTTCGAGGCCAGCCTGCTCTACATAGCGAGACACTGTCTCAAAAAAACAAAAACAAAAACAAAAAATGAAAAACAAAAAATATATAATAGATGCTCAATAAACATTGAGTTAATTTAATTCACCTATTCACTAAACTACTCAAGAATATTTTAAGCTCTAAGTTTTAAAAAACAATGATTGGCAGAAGTAATATATGTGTAATTTTTAAGTTTAAAGCACTTCTTTGGGCTGGAGGTGTATACCTCAGGTACTTGTATAGTATGCATGGGGTCCTGGGTTGAATCTCCAGCACTGGGGAGAAAAAAGCAGTTGAAGATTTGCTTTGTCTTTGAGAAAAAGCTTACTTGATTTAGAGAAAATTACTTGAAAGATTTTGTTGCATAGATATACCTGTATCTGTCCCTCAAATACTCGCCTACTGGTCTTGGAGAAAATGGAAACAAACTGAAGGCAAATGTTTCACAGGAAGCAGCTCAGTTTTCTGTATGATTATAGAAATTTGTTGTATGTTTTGACAGTGTTCATCTGAAGAATTTGTGCTTATGTGGAGAAAATCATTCTGTGATTAACTTTAAAGTTTTATTGTTTGTTCTTGTGGAAACATGAGGGTGTGTCTTTAAGAGATCTGGAAACCTGAAAAATGTACCAAAATCTAAGGCTCTAAACTTTATCTGGAGTCGGAGGAGAGACCAGAGAAAAAAAGAACCAAAATAGAATGGACTAAACTGTTGATGTCAGAGGAGAGAAAAGAGAGGGGAGGGGAGGGGAGGGGAGAGAGGGGAAAGGAGGGGAAGAGAAGAAAGGGGAAGGGAGGAGAGGGAAAGAGAGGAGGAGGAGAGGAGAGAGGAGGGGAAGAAAGGAGAGGAGAATATAGAGAATTTAAATGAGTAACCCAATTGTGCTGATATTGAAATATTGATCTAATGAGATTGTGTTTTTGTGAACCATCCCTCAAAATGACCCGCTATGGATAGAAGAAGGAGTTTCTCCTGAATGAAGTGGATATTCATACTTCCACTTACCTGTAAGCAGGAAAAATGCTGATCCCAGAACACAAATAAAGGGCTAATCCAATGGCCCTACAGCCTGCATTTCAGTCTTATGGTATATACAATGCTCAAGAGATTCTCTTCTGTGACAGGTAAATCAGCTCTAGTCAGAAGGCAGTAGACCAGCAGCGAGGCCAGCCACATCCTTCCGAAGTCCCTGAGGGCTTCTGGGTCTAAGGCCAGATCTGAAGACTGTAGAACTAGGACCCATATCCTGCAGTAAACTATGCTGGAAACTCTTTGGCTTTTTGAATAAGCTATCAACACACATTTACCAGAAGTTTACTCTATGTCAGGCTTGGCTTAAGTCACTGGCATTAACAAAGAAGAAGAGGAATAGAAAAGCAATATCTTATTTTAGGGAGCTCACATTTTAGTAAGGAGACCTAGAAGCCAATGAGAGACTGATGATACAAATAGACAATGATCAAGCCATATGTACAAATAGAATTTGGACCTTTGTAACCTATGGGTTATAAAGATTGAGAAGCAGGGAAAGAAATCCATGGAATTTCAATCCATGGCTAGAGTTAAATAGAGTGAGGTTGATAGAAGACAGGCGAGAAAAGAATTTTAAAAGGGGGAATTAAGATTCAAGTTCACTGAAAGATTAGAATAGCTGAGAAAACAGAGACTGAGAGGTGAGACTCTTAAGAGGTGTGAAGGTCCCATTAGATGGTATTATGGGTTGGACTCTATCATTCAAAAAGTCATGTTGAAGTCCTAACCTCAGGAACCCGTGAATGTGACCTTATTGGAAATAGGGTTGATGAAGATAAAAATCAAGTTAAATTGAAGTGATATAGGAGTAGGCTAGGCCCCAAATCTAATATGACTAGTATCCCTATAAGAAGAAGATTATATACAAAGAAACAGACACACATTTGAGGGAAACTGGCATGAGACATTAACGGCGGAGATTGGTGCGATGTGTCAAGAAGCCAAAGAATAATAAGGATTATTTGTAACCACTGGAAGGTAGGAAGGAAATATCCTCCCCTAAAACCCTCAAAAAAAAAAAATGGATGTGCAAAACAACTTGATTTTGGACGTCCAGCCTCTAGAAGCATAAAAAATAAATATCTATGTTCTAAGCCACCAAGTGTGTAGCACATTGTTATAAAACCCTTGGGAAAGTAATATAGATGGCATGCTTATAGAAGCTCAGAGAGCTAGAGGAGGGATTGGAAGAGGAGGCTGGAATAAGCTAAGGCACTTAAACTTATTCTTAAGGCACTTAAACTTATTCTTAAAACTTAAACTGAGTTTTTCTTAAACTTATTACAAAATTTTTTAAAAGTATTTATTTACAAATATTACATTCATCATAACATCCTTTCCTTGGCTTGCTTATCATAATAGGCATCTCAGGATGGCTGCTCATCTCTTCCTTCTAGCAAGAGCTGGGGCCATGACAAAGTGGTCTTGAGATTTCTTACTAAGATTATTCTAGGATTTATTTATTTTCTGAAACTTGTTTTCTGTTTCTAGATATCCACACTTAAATGCTATCACTTGCTCTGAGAGAGGTACCCCTTATTTCCTTGTGTTTTCCCTGTCCAAATTGCCTTCTTTTGCTGATACGTCACTTTCTGCTCCTGTTGCTCACCAATTATCTAGACTTTTGCTAAAATATTTTGCATTCATCTTCATACAGAGCTTGGGATTCATGCAAATAAAAATTGTTGAAAGATTTTCAATAAGGCTTTAAGCATTTTAAAACTTTCTCAGATGATTTTTTTAGTAAAGTATTAAATGTTTTTAACATAAGTAAAAGAAGAATGAGGAGTATAAAAGTATCAACTATGTACAACAATTAACAAGATTCTGACACACGTGGATCAATACAACCTGCCCATCCCAACCCAAACCCCTTTTCTGGAGAAATATCTAAAAGTAAATGGAGACCCCCTGTCACTTTACACCATTTTACCTCAGGCATCTCTGAAAAAATATAGACATGGTCTTACATAACCATGATGCCATTACAGTATAATATCCTTTCCATAACTTTCTTTGCTATCCTTATTAAGTAACCGTTATTTTTCTTGAATTCCTGATTTATCTTCATGTATCTTAGAAAATATAAGCAAGTATGTGCACATTCATTCTTATTTCTCCTGTTTTCTCACATGAAAGTTAGATTTTATAGTACTGTGCCTTATTTATTTCACTTAACAATATATTCTGAATCTCTCTCCATATCAATATGTAGGAAATCTTGTTTATTTCTTTGAAAGGCTACATTTTATCTCATGTTTTAGTCAGCCAGCCTCCTATTTAAAGACATTATGGTTGTTTTCAATCTTGTGCTATTATGAATAATACTGCATAATAATAATGTATACACAGTAATAACATACACAGATCAGTTTGTGCTTTTCCAGTGTATCCTTGAGATAAATTCTTAAAAGTGAGATTGATAGGTCAAAGGGAAAAGCACATGGAATTCTACATTACATTCCATAACAACTACAGTAGTGATTCCCACCAGCCACATATTGAAAGAGCCAGTGTCACCTACATTCTTGCCAATAAGCTATGTTGTTAACCTCATTAATGTTTGTAAATATGGTAGGTGAGAAGTGGAAGCTCAGTATAACTTTATTTTGTATTTTTATAGTAAAATACTATGAATGAGGATGAGCATCTTTTCATATGTTTCAGAATCCGTATACTTCATTCACTGCTATATTCTGATGCTGTACCAGGTGTTTCCATATGCACTATTTGATCATAACTACGATTCTAAGTGATAGGTGTTATTATCCCAATTTGAGTTCTTGAGTAAAGTCAGATTGTAAAGGGAAGAGTCAGAACCCAAAGACAAATCGATAGACCTATCACAAAAATATTCTAAATATAGAGAAGCATAATTACTTTAGTATGGAGTTACACAGTATAGTTTTGGAAGATGCCAATGCCTATGTTTTATCCATCTCACATATTCTTTTTATAATGTGACTGACACTCTACTCACTAATGATAGGCTCTGTGTTTTCTCCTTTTGAATCTGGGTGGGGACTGGTAATCACCCCAACCAACAGATTACAGTAGAAATGATTCTACATGACTCTCAAAGCTGGGACATAAAAAGTATGGAGCCTTGGGCCGGTGAGATGGCTCAGCGGCGTCAGCGCCTGCCTGGCAAGCGCGAGGGCCTGAGTTCGACTCCCGGAACCCACATACGAAAAAAGGGGTCGGTGATATCGCTCAGCGGCATGGGCGCCTGCTGGTGCATGAGGTCCTGAGGTCGACCCCCGGTATCCACAAAAAAAAAAAAAAAAAAAAAAGTACGGAGCCTTGCTATCTTATACCATAGACAAAAATTAACTCATAATAGATCAAAGACCTAAATATAACAGCTTAAACTATAAACCTCTTAGAAGAAAATATAAAAGTAAATCTTTGTGGGGTAAGCAAAGACTTCTTGGATAAAAAGCCAAGAACACAAGCAATAAAATATAGGTAAATTGGATTACATTAAAATTTACAACTTTTGTGTTGCAAACAAAACCATTAAGGAAGTACAGTGAAAACAAAAGGAGGAGAAGGCAAGATGAGAGGGAGGCAGGACACCTATCTGGGAGGTGAGGAAGGCATGTTTGAATCAAAGTAGTAAAGATGGAGAGGTTTGTCCTTTGGCTATGTCTTCAGGGCACTGAGAAAACTGGGTGGAGTGAAACTGCGGTGATACCTTCAAAACACAGTAGTCTCCCCTACTAAGCAAGCAGTCCAGCTGAATGAGTGGCATCCCTCCCCATGCAAGTGAGCAGACCTGCAAGGGATGAGCAGTACCCTCCACCCAAGAAAGAAAGCCGAGCTGAGAGGGATGAGCTGCACCCCACCCGAGTGGTGCCCCTCCCTCACAGCATGAGCGGTGTTCACCCCCATGAGAGCAAGCAGGCCCCCACTGGATGTGCAGTGCTCCCTAAATCAATGGCACAGACAGTCACCAGCTCCAAAATGGCTCTACGTTTTGCTTCCCAAAGGCACAGGGCAGCAGAGGTGAGGACTAATCAACCAACCTGGTCCTGAATGAGGACAGTGCCTGTGGAGAGATGGGAGGAACCAGCCCCTACAACTGTGAACATTAAGTTCAACAGCCCTCGTGAACTCCCTCCCTGCAGCCTACATCTAGCAGAGACCCGAGAGCTGATCATATTCCCCATCTACCAACAAGAGCAAGGGCACACCTTAGCTTGGATGGTAATGACAGTCTGGGGGAAATGGACAGAGAGGTCTCTGGTGCAGGGAGGGCACCTCAAAAACTCCTAGACCCTAAAGCTAGGCATAGAAATGCATGTCTGGCTATATCCCAAGACTGCAGGTTCTGGAAAGAAACTATTCATTCAATAACACAGGGTTTTTTTCTTCGATTCAATCTTTTTTTGATTTTTTGATTTTGTATTATTTTTCTCTTTCCTTCATTGGATGTTTTGGGAGTTTGAGGTTTTCTTCCTCCATTTTTCTCTCTTTTAGTTTCTTTGATCTCCTTTTCTTTTTCCCTTTCAACCATTTTTGATATAGCAACAGAAACACTGAAACAAGACCCAGGAATCAGATTTATTTAATGTCAGATGGGCACTGACAAGGAATCGATCCTTATAAGAATGTCAGGCCTCGAAGGATCAGGGAGGGAGGTTTTTATGGGGTTGCAAGCAAGAAGCAGAGTTACTTGGCTGTCTTTGATTGGTTCTTACAATGTGCATCATAGTGACCAGCTATGTATCACAGTGACCAGTCGCTTCTAGGAGACAGTAGTAACAGGAACTGTAACAGGAACTGTTATCTGGACAACTGAAATATACTGACTGGGGGGGGCATTTTCTGCTACATTTTTGTCTTCTTTCATATCTTTCATTTATTTCCTGTTTGTGCTCTCTATATTTTTTCTTCTTTTTCTTACTTGTTCTTTCCTGCAACCATTCTCTAACACTATTAATTTCCTTTTACTCCTCAAAGGAGCTCACTTTTCTCTCCTCCTTCTCAGATCCCATTGATTAATTTTTCAAATTTTGCCTTTTTCACTCACTAGTTTCCTACCTCCTTTATCTTTACTAATACAACTACTAAGTTTTATGAATCTCTAGATAGCTAGTTAAATTTACATCAGTACTGTTGAATACTGTTCTATTGTTAGTAGAGGTAAAGTTATTCTATTTAGCAGGCATTTACTGTGGATATAGTAGGTCGATATTTTGTTTGTCTTAGAGTTTATACCATAATTATAGATCTTTTTTACATGGCTAAGAGTGGTACTTTATGAGCACTTATGGTTGGTCAATACTCAGTTTGTATTTAATGCTATAATTGATGTTGATTTTGTTACTATAGCCAAGGTGACATATCTGTTGCTATTAATTGTTTTTCGTGGAATGCCAGTATCTGGATTGCCTTGGGGTCATTAATAGTACTGTGGCCCATTCCTGAAAAGCTAGGTACTGGGCCAAATACACTGCAACCTTCCATTTTAAGTGAACAAAGGTGGTTGGATCCTGGGACAGAGGCAAAGGCTAATAGTTAGCCATGCCCAGAGGATGCCACTGAAAGGTAGACATCAACTAAAGAGGTTTCCATACTAGAAACAAGGCTTTCCAGTAAAATCAACGCAGACTCAACATACAAAAAAATTTTAAAAACAAACAAAAAATAGAAACATGAGAAGGCTGGCCAACAAAATGCCTCCAAAAACTCCCAACTCCTCCAAAGTTGATCCATGCAGCATTGAAGGCAAGGAAACCAAAAAACACACCCAAATTATTTGAAGTGATATCAGGGGAGGCAACAAAACAGACCAATAAGGCATTTGGCAAACTCATAGTAGATATAAGTAATAAGATATTGGGCCAAATAAACAAAACAATCAGCAAGTCTAGAGAAGACATTAATAAAAAACTAGATGAGTGATACAAAATGATGCAAGGCATGCATGACAAGCATAAAAAAAATTATACTCCATAAAAAGTTCCTAAACAGAAATTCAGGAGATAAAAATTCTATCAAAATATGGGCACCAGTAATGACCAATATGAGAACAGAAAATCAGAACCAGAAGACGGGGCTGTAGTCACTGACTAATTATTGAGCAGTACCTTAAAAACAAGAGAACATGGAAAATGGATCCAACAGCTCCTAGATAATGAAAAGAAGACTGAGCTAAGATTAATTGGAATTAATGAAAAATCAGAAGACAACACAAATGGCACAAAAACCCTGTTTACAGAAAAAGTGGCAGAAAACTTTCCAAATAAGGGGAAAAATTTAACATGCAGATAAGTGAGGCATATAGAAGCCCACATTCAGAAAATAACCTCTCCATGACACATCATAGTCAAAATCCCAGAAGTCTACACAAGAATAGAATCTTAAAAGTGGTTAGAGAAAAGCAACAAATCACTTACAAAGGAAAACCCATTAGAATTACAGCAAACTTTTCAACAGAAACTTTAAAGGCCAAGAGCTTGGAGTGAAGTATTTCCTTTTTTTTTTTTTTTTTTTTTTTTTTTTGATACCAGGAATCAAACTCAGGGCCTTGCGCTTGCCATGCAGGCACTGTGCCACTGAACTATATCCCTGAACCCCTGGAGTGAAGTATTTCATGTCCAAAGAGAAAACAATATCCAGCCTATGCTGATATATCCTACAAAACTATATTTCAAAATTGATGGAGAAATGAGATACTTTCTTGATAAAATATCAAGAAATACTTGCAGAAATTCATGACCACCAAACCAGCACTCCAAAAATTTTTCAAGGATACCCTAAAGAGAGGGAATGAAGCTAACAATAACAAAAGGTCTATCTATAGAATGAATACAGCAGGTAGGGTGAACTGTAATAGAAAGGAAAGATAGGGAGTCAACAAAATGAAAATAAGGCAATGACAGGAATAAGTCAATACCTATCAGTAATAACTCTTAATGTGAATGGTCTCAATTCCCCAGTCAAAAGACTCAGACTGGCAAAATTGATCAAGAAACAAAACCAACAGTATGTTATACACTGGACAAGAAACACACTTAACCCAAAGAGAAACTCATAGACTAAAAATCAAAGAATGAAAAACAATATTCTATGCAACAGAAACCATATAAAAAGCAGGGATAGCTATCCTATTAGGATAGTCAATTGTGGTTTCAACTTGAATAATAAACACCCAGCTGATTGGTTTATCATAGCTCTGGGTGTATCTAAATGCTGGACTTAATGAAGAAGGAAGACACATGGTGGGTGTGAGTGGCATCTACCGGATTTGTAGCCTGGGTAGAATAAAAACAGAAAGAAAGTCTCACTTCTCTTGCTTTAGAGGAGCTCCATTCTTCACAGACAACCACCTCCAGGCTTCTAGCGCAGACTCTTCAGTATTGCAGTGCAGACTCTTCAGCCTTTCAGCGCAGACCCTTCAGCTTCTTGATGAGAACTCTCACGGACTCTGCAGTGAACTCAGGTCTTTGACTTTTGACCAGATCCTCAGATCTCCAGGATGCAAATGGCCCTTTTGCATTCTTCCATGCCTGACTCTGCAGGTAGCCATTGTAAGACTTTCTTGTAAATCCATATATAATATATCTATATCTATATGACATATATCTATATATATCTTATATTAAATCTGTTCCTCTAGTGAATACTAACTGATACACCTATGTTTAGATAAAGTGGACTTTAAGCCAAAACTGATCAAAAGAAGGGAACAAGCCAACAGAAAGAGATGACAACTATTTAAAAATATGCACCAACCAATGGTGCACTCAACTTTATAAAACAAGTACTACTGGACATAAAAGACTAGATACGTATAAACACAAATGTAGTGGAGGACTGTAATACCCCACTATCACAAATAGATCAACTCAACAAAAATTGAACAAAACCTTTGAACAAGTGGACTCAATGGATATCTATTAATTTGTTGTTCCACCCAACAACAGAATACACATTCTTTTCAGCAGCACGTGGAGCTTTCTTTTAAAAAGAAACAAAAACCCTTATACTAGCCAATAAAGGAAGCAGAGTTCCATGTAGAAAGGAATTGACCGTTCCCATTGATAGCTGCCATTTACTTGCCAGGTATGTGAACGAATCACACTGGAAGGGGATCTTCCAGTCCCAGGCAGGCCTTCACATCTTCACTGCAAACCTCATGTGGTACATGACAAAACTGCCCACCTATGCCATGGGGATACACATACACATACAAACATGTTTAATGTTGTTATATATTAATATAAATACTATATTAACATTATACTATATATATTACTATATATATTACTATTATATATATTATAATACTATATATATTAATATATACTATAGATGATGTATCTAAGTAACAAAACATCCTTTATTTTTGAAATTTATATTATAACATGAAAAAGAGAACAATAAAAACATAAAACTAGGGGATATTTGACCTTTTTTTTGTGACCTCGTTCTGTGAAACAAATGCGTCAATATCTTTGTCAACGAAAGTGGTTGCAATTCTTAGTGAGTTCTCAAGGTGCTTGTCAGAAATTGTGGATCTAATTTTACTATTTGCATAGTTCATCCTTGAAATAGGATAGATGTCTGTGGTCTTCCATTTCTCTTCAAAGCAGATGGTCTTCTCTTCTTAGAAAAAGAAAACTATTTTCATATTTCTTTTTTTTGCAAGATACGAATTATCTTACCTGCTTCCTTTAAAAAGGCAATCTGCTAGTAGAGGCAGATCATTGAAATTTCCTCTTCTTCCATTAATGTCTATTTTATATGAGTTTCCTAGAGGCAATATTACACCTTTATTATCTATCCAAATGAGATTTAAAGAAGGGAAATTTCAAGTGGAGAAGGAGGGAAGGCAGTATAGAATGACAAGTAATATCTTCAAGATTCCTTGGAGTATGACCTAATTTTAGCAAAAAATACCCACTGAGACCAAAGTTATTCAGCTGAATGAATAGGAAAATTGTCCTCATGACCCCAGCGGATATCACTAGCTCTAACTACATTAGTTTTTTCTAATTTTTCAATATTTGGCTTCCATTTTAGTCCATGGCTTTTGGCAACTTCTGGGCTCTCAGATTAGCAAGGAGAATTTCCAAGTTAAATCTTGTCTCCTAAATCTTATCTGCCTTGTCTCCCTCTCACCCCCACTCAAGAGAAACATCTCACTTACAAATGGGACTTGTAGCTTTGGGGTGGCCCTGCATACCTATGGGTTTAATAACACCCAATCAGTTCATTTTCACAGGAGTGGGCAGTACATGTTTGTGTAAGAAGAAAAGGGGAGAAGGTAGAAGTAAACAGCAAAGGGAACTGTTGCAAGCCAGTTTGGAAAGAGGATTTGTGAGTTCTCTATGGGTGTTTATTTAACACCAAAGCAAGCAGTGACAAGTTCTGCCTAAGAGTGGGACCAGCCTTACTGCCTAGGACATGCGCCATGTAGATATTGCATACATTTTCACTCATCCCTCTGTAACTCCTCATTGTGTACTTGCTCTGTGCTGGACAATGGACAATCTAAATATATTATCTTACAGAGACACATGGTAGAGCCAGTGGTGGGTGTGTGTATGTGTGTGTGTGTGTGTGTGTGTGTATTGGAATGAGGTCTGGACCCACTCAATAGTCAGGTTATGTAACACTTGAACTGAGACCTAAATAATGAGGTTTAGTCATGCGGAGACGTAGGGACAAAGCATTCTAAGCTAAAGAGACAAGAAGTACAAAGGCCCTAATGAACGTGTGTGTTTAGGAACAGAGAGAAAGAAAGCATTTGAGAATGGAACAGAGATGAGGCACTGTACTTGAGAGTAGAATAAACAGAAGAAATTGGAAAGAAGAGGTTTGTAAGACTTCTTTCGCCATAGTCAAAAGTTTAGATTTTATTCTAAGTGAAATAGGAAGACATTGGAAAATTTTAAGTAGACACATGACGTATCCTGCTTCAGTTTCTGTGGACCACTCCGGTGACTATGTAGAGAATGGATGGTCTGGAGGGTTCGTGCCAATACCAAGTGCAGGGTATTCTTGTATAGTGAGTTGAGTGGTAGAGTTGGTGGAAAGATATTTTGAAGTAGTGAAACAAATGTAACAGGGGTAATATTTCTTGAAATAATATCAATGTGCATCTATGTTTTGCATTTCTGAAAGTGTGACATTCTACCTGAGCAACATCTCCTTGAAGGAAGTCAGGATTTGTCACGGAAGGATTACATAGAGCAAGAAACTATTAATATACAGCGACTTTTACTACTGGCTATAATGTTAGCTGTGGGCTTTTCATATATGGCCTTTGTTACGTTGAGATAGTTTCCTTCTAATCTTAGTTTATTAAGTATTTTTAAATCATGAAGCCATGTTGAATTTTGTCAAATGCTTTCTCTCCATCAATTGAGATGATCATGTGATTTTTCTCCCTCGTTTAGTTTGTGTTGAGTATTTCATTACTTGATTTTTGTATGTTGAACCATCCTTAAATTCCAGTAGTAATAAATTCCACTTGGTGATAGTATATAATTGAGCTCATTTTAAAACGACACCAAATAGAGAATTTCTTATGCCCCTGCTAATTAGCACTTTGGATACTTGAGAAGATAAAAGTAATTTTAGAGATTAGATAAGCTATATTCCCTCAAATATAAATTATGTTTTGAGCAAAGTCATTTCACCACATTGTTTCAATATATGTGTGTGAAGGACAGGTGGACAGTACTATAATTACTGTAAGCATGGGTTCTGGAGTCACACTGCCTAGTTCATATCACGTTTCTGCCATTTACTAGTTGGGCAGCCTTGTGTAAATTTTAACTTATTTGTGCTCAGTTTCCTTAGTTGCAATAAAGGGGCTAAAATAGATCTGATTCAGGGGTATCGTACGGATTGAAGAGACAGTATTTATAAACCACTTAGATATTAGAATAGTGTTTGGTGTATGGTAAATGCTCTGTGAGTGTAACCATCATTATGTATTCAGACTTTGATAAATGAAAGATTTGGTCTTTTGCCAAATCCAAGCTTAAAATCAAACCATCAACTATTTAGTGGCAAGGAAAACATTTAGGGTCGAAAAACTATACCCAGAAACTTTTATTCCAGATAAAAGGTTGCCAGCTTTATTATTTGTGTGTGTTATCTTATTTACACCTGAAAAGAAACCAAGATGCTTATGCTTCAGTACTCCCTCGGGTAAAAATTAATCTTCCAATCTGCAGAGACTGCACATAAATGTAGGGGTCTGACCTTGAAACTTCTTACCACCTGCATTATGCTTGCGTCAAACTGCCACATCTGCCTCTCCTCCCCACACCAACAAGCCTGCTGTTATTGCAAATCATGTTTGTCGGTCTCACCCACTTGAGCACACATTCTTTTTTTTTAAAGCAGTAGGCTGATAATTGTTTTATTAGTACATACTTGTATATAATGATTACATTTATCATGGGGAGTTGGTACATGTACACAACGCATCTTTTTTTATTACTAAACATTCACATTCATCTTGGCATAATTTACATTCATCTTGCAGTGTGGGTACATGTACACAATACCATTTGTTTCTTTTTTTAATCCCCTTCCCCTTTCCCTTCCCACCTGCCTCTTGCCCTATGCCTCTAAATGCCCTTTCTCCATTTTCTTGTTGTTACTATCATTCTTAGCTCATGTTTATGATACATAATGCTTACATTCATTGAGTTTATTAGTTTCTTCTACACCTCATGTCTTAATTCTGCTTACTGGGCTGGGCATGGTGGTGCATGCCTGTAATCCCAGCACTCGGGAGTCTGAGGCAGGAGAATCACCGTGAGTTCAAGGACAGCCTGCACTACATAGTGAGATCCTGTCTCAAAGCCACAACAACAACAACGATATTAATTCTACTTACTTCCCATCCCCTCCCCATCTTTCCTCTCCCTCAGTCTCCTGGACCCCTTCCAATTTGCAAGAGATCTAGCCTCTTGTTTCCTTCTATCCACCCTTTATTTTGCTCTTTGTATTTTGCCTTACTCATATGAGAGATACCATATAACATTTAAGCTTGTGTGTCTGGTTTATTTCACTCAACATTATATTTTCCAAGTGCATCCATTTTCCTATAAATGTCCCAAATTTATCCTTCTTTATAGCTGAGTAGTAGTCTATTATATATAGATACCACATTTTCTTTATCCTCTCACCAGTTGATGGGTATATAGGCTGCTTCCAGGATTTAGCTACTATGAATTGTGCTGCTATAAATATTAGTATGCATGTATAGCTGCAATATGATGTCTAGAAGGGGAATAGCTGGGTCATATGCAATTTCTAATTTTAGTTCTTTAAGAAATCTCCATACTGATTTCCGTAATGGTTGTGCTGGTTTACATTCCCACCAACAAGGTAGGGGCACTCCTTTTTCACCGCCACCACACCAGCATTCTTTTTTTTTTTTCATACTTTACTCCTTCCCTTCCCCTTTCTCTCTCCAATTCTTGGTCCCCTTCCCACCTGCAAAAGTTCTATTTCTATCATCATTTTTCCCTTCAATTCTTTTTTTATCCCTTCTCTCTCCCCTCCCTTTCTTCTCCCTCTGCCTTGGTTACTTTTCTCGTTGCTGAGACAAAATACCCAACACTCAATGTTAAGGAAGGAAAGGTTTATTTAGCTCACAGTTTGTAGAGGTTTCAGTCCATACTCAGCTGGTTCCAGTGCAGGGTGGCACATGACAGAGGGGCAACAGTTCATGGTGGCAGAAGATACAAAAACAACAAGAGCAAAAAGGGAGGACCAAGAGAGCAAGCCTCTTTCCCTCCTTTATATTGTATGTAGGCTACCCACCCTATGGTGGGTGTAGCACTCACACCCATAATCCCAGCATTGGACCAGGAATCAATCAAAAACTCTAGAAGTCTGCCCCCTTCACTGCATGAGACTTTGGGGGGACATATAGCACAAACCATAACACCCTCCATCTCTTATTCCCCCATCCATTTCAAAAAGATCTCCCTACTTCCTATTTATCTATCTTCTATTTTGCACTTTCTCTCTCTCTCTCTCTCACCCATACACACACACACACACACATACAGGGAGAGAGTTTCTCATATAAGTGAAACCATGTGATATATAGATAAATTTGAGGCACTTGTAGAACGATGGATGCAACTTGAGAACATCATGTTAAGTGAAATAAGTCAGAACATTCATTCTTTAAGGTCAGGGTCCACGCCTAAACTTCTCCATAGCCCTGTACCTTCCCACAAAAGGGCCTCAACCTCAGCAAATATGTCCTGGATTGAATTCTCCATTTCCCTTGTAATAACTTTTACTCTTTGTGATGTAATATCAATGTAGAACCCATGGATATAAAAACAGAGTCATAGATTTAAATTCTTGCTACTTAATAGACAAGCAAATTTGAACCGTTTAAGCTTCTCACTTAACAATGTTTGCCTCAAAGATACTATGAGTTCTTATATCCAATGTCATCCCATTCCTACAGTTTAATCTATTATTAACATCATATACTAGTATGGTACATTTGTTATAATGAGTGCTATGGTTTATATTTAGATGTCCCACAAAAGCCTCATGTGCTCTTAGGCAGGGCTTTTGGAAGGTGATTGTATTATGGGGTCTTACAGCTGACTTGTAGTTAGGAGGATCAGGTTGGAAGGAGTGGTTAAGTGGATTTTTATCTCCCTTCCTGGCTCCCCCTCAATCCCTCTGCTTCCTGTCTGCCATGATATGAGCAATTCTTTGCCGTGCCCTTTGCCTTGCTGTCCTGCCTTGGAGCCAGCCAACAATGGACTGAAATGTGAGCCAAAATAAACCTTTCCTCCATTATGTTGCAGGTGTAGGGTATATTGTCCCACTGATGAGGAAAATGACTAAGACAAAATATTGATGTATTTTTATTAACTAAAAACTATAGTTCTTCAGACCTTAGCTTTTATATAATATCCTTTTTATGTTCTAGAATCCTATCTAAGGTGTCATGTACTTCTTAGCTGTCATGACTCTTTAGGCTTTTCTTCTCAGACTTTCCTTGTTTTCATGAAGTGACAGTTTTGAGGACTACTGGTCAGGTACATTCTAGGATGTCCCTCAAATGGCATTTGCCTCATGTTTTTCTCACAATTAGACCAGGATATAAGTTCTGGGAAGGAAAACCACAGAAGTCAAGTGCCATTATTACCATATAATATCAAAAATACATTCTAACACATCGCTTAATGGTATTGACATTGACCAATTCATTATCTACTGAAGCAGTGTTTGTCAAGCTCCTCTACTGTAAAGTTATGGTTTCTCCCCCTTTCTATACTCTTTGGAAGAAATCACCATGTACAACCCATATTTACATACCTGAGGAGTTATGCTTCCCATCCTAAACATTTTCATCGTTTTCAATATCTCTTTAGCTATAAGATTATACACAATGAAAGAGCTCTATTACTTGAAGAAAATTGCAGAGGGTGTTAAAAGATTAATGAAAATCTGTCCCTTTAAGTGTCAAGGCTGTTCTTAAAAGAGGTATTGCTGGACCGGTGAGATGGCTCAGCGGTGTAAGCGCCTGCCTTGCAAGCGCGAGGACCCGAGTTCGACTCCTGGATCCCACATACAAAAAAGGGGCCGGTGATATCGCTCAGCGGCACGGGCGCCTGTTGGTGCGCGAGGTCCTGAGGTCAACCCCCCAGTACCCACAAAAAAAAAAAGAGGTATTGCTTATGAACAGGAAAAAACATTCCACTTTGACATGCACAATTACTATGACACTTGCTATAACTATCTTTTCAAATGGTTTTCATCCCTTGAAGAATTCAACTCTTTTACATGAATATTCCTAAATACAGATCCAACACGGGGACAAGTGAAATCATCATATTTAATAACTGAAAAACAGGATAATCAAAATTGATGACAGGGCTGGCTTGTAGCTCACTGGTAGCACAAGTGCCCTGTGTGAAGCCCTGGGTTCAATCTCCAGGATATAAAAAAATAAATAAGATGATGATAATGTTCTTTTGTCATCGGTGAATAACAATTTTAACAGCCATCAATCAAGTGATGACATGAAATCCTGAAGAATGGAAAAGCAGATGATGATATTATGTGCTTCAAGAAATCAATTTCAGAGTGATTCTTGGTTTAGTTAATTTTATTCCAGTTACCTATTCAGGAGCTCTGCTCATAATGAAAATGTTGAGCATGTTTCTTTATTAGTGATTATTTAATGCACAAAAGCAAAATAAGTTAAATATGACCATTATAGAAGCTATGTTATGATACGATTAGAGCACAGACTATAAGTACAATAAATCTCCTGAACAAAGGCTGCAGAATAGGAACTGTTAAGAAAAGCCATATCATCAGGAAAATATAAAAAAAGAAGCATGTAATTTAGTACTTATAACTTGTTTCAGATAAACACCAAAAATGTTAGTATAAACGCTCCCTGCTTTTATTTCAGTGTACATATGCATGGGTAATTAGAAATAATTCAAATTTAACTGGGTGTTCTATGCTTTTATTTGCTAAATCTGGCAACCTTAGTAATGCCAGGATCTGAAATCAGGTCTTCCGATTCTAAATCTAGTGCTCTTTCCATCCTACCCTCCCTTTTAGTTGATTTCATAATATGACCAGCCATGTGAGAATGTTCAGAATTAAGTTTCAGAGTGACTTTTAGATAATTTATTGGTGCCCTAGGCATATGGAGAATGGCCCTGGAAAGGAATTATAGACTCTCATGTTCAAGCTCTCTTTGCACTCTTTAATGCATTCTTCTAGATATATTTGTTGAGTGAGGCCATGCTGAAGAGTCTTTTTGTACTTGAAAGATGAAGTCAGCTGTGCTCTAGAATTTGTCTTTTTTTTTTTTTGTGGGTACTGGGGGGTCGACCTCAGGACCTCGCGCGCCAGCAGGCGCCCGTGCCGCTGAGCGATATCACCGGCCCCTTTTTCGTATGTGGGTTCCGGGAGTCGAACTCGGGCCCTCGCGCTTGCCAGGCAGGCGCTTAAGCCGCTGAGCCATCTCACCGGCCCTGTCATTTTTTTTAAAGAGAAAAAACAATAAAAACAATGGTACAAAATTTCAAAACAAGATAGCAGGAAAGTAACAATGGTTAGTACATTGCTTATTGTTATTTTAAAAGTAGTTGCTCAGATTACAAGATATAGGCATGAAAAATTGATCAGATGATTTAAGCACAAACTCTTCTTTTCATTAGACTTATAGAAATTACTAGTATAGCTATCTTAACTATCTTGTTCTCATTTCCCAATGTCTATTGTATATTTTGGATCTTATTTACTCTTTCAGCTTCTCACACTAGGGAGACAATATGATGTTTACAAATGTGAGACTGATTTATTTCACTTATGAGTATGGTCTCAAGTTGCATCAATTTACCTATAAAAGTCTCAAGTTTATTCTTCTTTGTAGCTGAGTACTATTCCACTGTATAAAAAGACCACATCTTTTTTATCCATTCCTCAGTTGATGGGCATTTGGGCTGTTTCCAAGATTTAGCTATTACAAATTGTGCTGTTATAAACATGGGTGTGCATATATCACTGTGGTATGATGTTTTTAATTCTTCTGAGAAAATAACCAGAAGGGGAATTGCTGGGTCAAATGGGACCTCTAATCCTGGTTTTTTGAGGAAGCTCCACACTCATGTCCACAGTGGTTGCACCAGTCTACACTCCCACCAACAGTGGAGAAGGGTTCCTTTTTCCCCACATGCCCACCAGCGTTTGTTATTGGTTGATTTCTTGATGACAGCCGTTCTTTCTGGGGTGAGATGGAATCTCAGTGTTGTTTTAATTTGCATCTCTTAAATGACCAATGATGTTGAACATTTTTTCATATATTTATTTGCTATCTGTATTTCTTCATCTGAGAAGTGCATATTCATCTCAGATGCCCATTTTTGGATTGGGTCTTTAAATTTGGGGAATTTTTTTTAATTCTTTATATGTTCTAGAAAGAAGTCCTTTGTCTGAGGGACGGTTGGCTAAAATTTTTTCCCACTTTGTGGGCTGTCTTTTCACTCTATTGGTAATTCCTTTTGATGTGAAAAAGCTTTTTAATAAGATGAGATCCCAGTTGTTGATTCTTTGGAGTATTTCCCGTGCAGTTTGGGTGTTGTTCATGAAGTCTCTGCCTACACCTATGTCTTCAAGATTTCTACCTACTTTCTCTTCCATTAGATTTAGTGTTTCTGTTTTAATATTTAGATCTTTTTTTTTAACAGTGGCAAAGTTTTATTAAAGGTAGGAAAAGAAATGGGCTCTACAGAGAGAGTTTGGGCCAAGTAAAAGCAGGAAAAAAGTGCACCCTACAGCATGAGGATGGTCCACCGTGGAAGACAACACAGAGGCCAATATTTAGATCTTTGATCCATTTTAACTTTAGTTTAGTGCATGGTGATAGGCATGGGTCTAGTTTTGGTTTTCAGCATGTAGACAGCCAGTTTTTCCAGCATCATTTATCAAAGAGGCTATCTTTCTTCCAGTGAACATGTTTGGCCTATTTGTCAAAGATAAGGTGGCTGAGTGTGTTTGGAGTTGTGTCTGCATCTTCTAATCTGTTCCACTGATCCTCATGTCTGGTTTTTTTGTTTTTGTTTTTGTTTGTTTGTTGCCAGTACCATGCTGATTTTATCACAGTACCTTTTTAGTATAATTTCAAGTCAGGGATTGTGATGCCTTCTGCCTCGCCTTTGTTGCCCATAATTGAATTGCTTTTGCTATTTTTTGTCTCTTCTGTTGCCAAATGAATTTTAGGAATGTTTTCTCTAGCTCTGTGAGGTATGCTAATGGTGTTTTCATCAGGATTACATTAAATCTGTATAACAGTTTTGGGAGTATGGCCATTTTCACTATGTTGATTCTTCCTATCCATGAGCAAGGGATATCTTTCCATTTTCTGATATCTTCTTCAATCACCTTTTTCAGAGTACTGTCATTTTCAATATATAGACCCTTTACTTCCTTTGTTAGATTGATTTGTAAGTATTTCATTTTTTTGGGTGCTATTGTGAAGGGTGTGGTTTCCCTAATTTCTCCCTCAGTGAGTTTGTTGTTCATGTACAGGAATGTTATTGATTTTTGAGAGTTGACTTTGTATCCAGTGACACTACTGTATTTGGTTATTAAATCCAGAAGTCTTTTGGTGGAGTTTTTGGGGTCTTCTGTATAGAGTGTCATGTCATCTGAAAATAATGATAATTTAACTTCTTCCTTTCCTGTCCTTATTCATTTTATTTCTCTCTCTTGTCTAATTGCTCTGGTTAATGTTTCTAGAACTATCTTGAATAGAAGTGGTGATAGTGGGCATCCTTGTCTTGTTCCTGATTTTAGAGTGAAAACTTTCAGTTTTTCTCCATTTAGTATGATGCTGGCTATTGGTCTGTCATAGATGGCTTTTATCAAATTGAGGTACAGACCATCTATTCTGATTTTCTGTAGGGTTTTTATCATGAATGAGTGTTGGATTTTGTCAAAAGCTTTTTCTGCATCTATTGAGATAATCATGTGATTTTTCTCTTTGGTTCTATTGATATGGTGTATTATGTTTATTGATTTGCATATGTTGAACCATCCCTGCATTCCTGGGATGAATCCCACTTGGTCATGGTGTATAATCTTCTTGATGATTTGCTCAATTCTGTTTTCTAGTATCTTACTGAAGATTTTTACATCTATGTTCATTAGGGAGATTGGCCTGTAGTTCTCTTTTCTGGTTGGGTCTTTCTCTGATTTTGGTATCAGGGTAATACTTGCCTCCAGGAATGAGTTAGGGAGTATTGCTTCCCTTTCAATTTCATTAAAGAGTTTGAGGAGTATTGGCATTAAATCTTTGTAGAATTCAACAGTGAGTCCATCAGGACTTGGGCTTTTCTTTGTTGGTAAGGTTTTAATTATGTTTTCAATCTCATTATTTGATATTGGGTTATTCAGAATTTTTATATCTTCCTGATTCAGCTTTGGTAATTCATACATATCTAGGAATCTGTCCATTTCTTCTGTGTTTCCCATCCTATGAGAGTAAAGATTTTCAAAGTAGGTATTGATGATTGTTATGGTTTGTGTCTAGATGTCCCCCCAAAGCCTCATGCAGTCATGGAGGCGGCTTCTGGAGTTTATGACTGATTCATGGTCTAATGCTGGGATTATGGGCGTGAGTGCTACACCCATCCTGGGGCGGGCAGCCTGCATGTAATATAAGGGAGGGAAAGAGGTTGCTCTCTCTCTTGCTTGTGCACGCTCCTCCCTTTTGCTCTTGCTGCTTTTGCTGTCTTCCGCTGCCATGAACTGTTGCCCTCTGCCATGTGCCACTCTGCCTTGGAGCCAGCTGATTATGGATTGAAACCTCTACAAACTGTGAGCCAAATAAACCTTTCCTTCCTTAATTTTGGGTGTCAGGTATTTTGTCCCAGCAACAAGAGAAAAGTAACCGAGACAATGATCTTCTAAATTTCCACGAGATCTGTAGTGATTTCACACTTTTCATTCCTCAATGCATGAACTTGGGCCTTTTCTTTCCTTTTTTTGATAAGGTTGGCTAGGGGTTTATCAATTTTATTTATTCTTTCAAAGAACAAACTCTTTGATTCATTACTTCTTTGCATTGTTTTCTTAGTCTCCATTGCATTAATTTCTGCTCTGATCTTTATAATTTTCTCCCTTGTATGGGCTTTGGGCTTGTCTTGCTCTTCTTTTTCTAGAAGCTTGAGGTGCAGCATTAGGTTGTTTATTTGTGCTCTTTCTGTTTTCCTGATGTGAGAATTCACTGCTATAAATTGCTCTCTTAGGACTGCTTTCACTGTGTCCCATAAGTTCTGGTATGTTGTATCTGCATTCTTGTTTAGTTGTAGATATTGTTAATTTCTTCTTTAATTTCATCTGTGACCCATTGGTTGTTTAGGAGGGTGTTATTTAATTTCTATATATTTATGGAGTTTTTGCAGTTTCTTTTGTCATTAATTTCCAATTCGATTGCACTATGGTCAGATAATATGCATGGGATAATTTCAGTTTCTTTGCATTTACTTAAGTGTGTTCTGTGGGCTAGTATATGGTCTATTTTAGAGAATGTCCTATGTGTAGCTGAGAAGAATGTGTATTCTGATGATGTTGTGTGGAATACTCTGAAAACATCTACTAAGTCCATTTGTTCACAGGCTTGGTTCAGTTCTAATATTTCTTTGCTGATTTTTTGTCTAGTTAATCTATCTCTTTGTGACAATGGGGTATTAAGATCTCCCATTGCAATTGTGTTATTGCTTATTTGGTTTTTCATGTCTATTAATAATTGTCTTATATAGTTGGGTGCTCCTGTATTTGGTGCATGCGTATTTAAGATTGTTATCTCTTCCTCTTCCAATTTTCCCCCAACAAGTATGTAGTGACCTTCTTTATCTCTTTTGATCATTCTCTGTTTGAAGTTCACATTGTCTGCAAACAGGATAGCTACCCCAGCTTTTTTCTGGGTTCCTGTTGCTTGGAAGATTGTTTTCCATCCTTCGACTTTCAGTCTGTGAATTTCTTTCTGAGTTAAATGTGTTTCTTGTATACAGCATATTATTGGATTTTGTTTCTTGATCCATTCTGCCAGTCTGTTTCTTTTGATTGGTGAATTGAGGCCATTTACATTGATGGTTATAAATGATATGTATTGGCTTATCTTTGTCGTGGTATTTTCCTACTGTTGGTTCCCTGCCTTTCCCCTCTCTTTAATTGCTTGCCCTGCCTGGTGGTTTCTTTCTGTTACTGTTCTTTGAATTGTGGTCATTTTTATGAGTCTTTCAGTACTTTTTGTACTGTTGGTTTGGTGGTCATGAATTTCTTCAGTTGTTCTTTGTCATGGAAGAGTCTTATTTCTCCATTTATTTTGAAAGATAGTTTTTCAGGGTACATCAATCTGGGTTGGAAGTTGTTTTCTTTCAGGACTTGAAATACTTCACTCCAAGTTCTTCTTGAGTTTAGGGTTTGTGTTGAGAAATCTGCCATGATTCTGATGGGCTTTTCTTTATAGGTGATCTGTTTCTTTTCTCTAACAGCTTTTAATATTCTGTTCTTGTGCTGAATTTCTGGGATTTTGATTATTATATGCCTTGGTGTAGTTTTATTTTGGTCATGGCTGTTTTGAGTCCTATATGCTTCATTTATTTGTATGTCAAATTCTTTATCCACGTTTAGGAAGTTTTCTGCCATTATTTCTGTGAAGAGTTTTTTTTTTAATGTCATTTGTGCTGTCTCCAGCTTTCTCATTGACCCCCATCGATCTTATATTGTTCTTCTTTGCATCATATTGTAGCTGTTGGATTGATTTTTCATGGTTTCTTGCTACTTTTAAGGTATCTTTCTTTTTGTGATCACTTGCTGCAATTCTGCCTTCAAGATCTGATATTTTATCCTATCCTTCATTCAATCTGTTGCATATACTTTCAATGGAGGTTTTAATCTCTTGGATTTCCACTTGGATCCATTTCATAGATTCTCTTTATTTCCTATGTTGGGCATTTTTTGTTTCTATCATTTTTCTAAGCTCATCTATTCTTTTATCTGTGTCTTCTCTAATATCTTTGATTTTAAGCATCCTTTCTTTTTGTACCTGAGAGAGTATTTTCTGTATAGCCTTTTCCACTTGTTTTTTCACTTCTGTTGCTCTCATTTCAGAAAGCTCCAGTGTTTGACTTCCAATTTTGACTATCTCATTGTGTTCTGGGCTTGTCCTAGGTGTGCTGGGGGTCTGGGGTTGCATTTTGCTTCTGCATATTGTCATTTTCCATTTTGTCTTTTTAATTTTATTTCATTTTCTATGTTGATGCTTGCCAATTTTTTTATGATAGATAGCTTTATCACTAGTATTGAGGCTTCCCTAGGAGATGTCTGTTCTTTGGGGATGTCCTCTAGATGTAGGTGGCTCTTTATAGCTATCCAAGAATGTATCTTCCCAATTTGTAAGGGATTCAAAGTTACTATTTTGTCCAGCACCCAATCCTTTGGTACTGGCCTGTGGTGGTGATTATGACCCCATACCATCACAGCATTATCATATGGGGGAGAAAAACTGATTATAACATGTATGACATCCAGGCTACAGTAGTACAGTTAGTAATAACAACAGTTTCAACTACATCTTAACTACTGACAAACTAAGGTAACCATTAACCTGCTACCACCAACCACAGGAGCAAATTCTAGAGTTGTATAACAAAATCAAACATATACCATGTACTTGTATGCAGTGATTTTCCCCTTAGTGGAGTGGTTATACCCTTTTGCAGGAGGCAGGATGTTAAGATGGGTAGGGGACAAGATAAAGTAATAGATGAGGTGAAATATAGTAGAGCCAAGGCTGGAGGTCAAAGGATGATCACCTGAGTTTTTGGAAACTGGAGAATACAGGAAGGAAAGAATGAAATAGAACATGAAGGAGTAATCAGAAAGGGAAGAGACAGTGTTTACTCACTTGAAAGTTTAAATTCAAAAAGTAGTTGAAGGAGGAGAGAAAGAGGATCAATAGAAGAAAATGAAAAAGAAAGGTAAGAAACCTAAACAGTGAAAAAAAGAAGGAAGAAAGAGAAAGGGAATGGAAAAGAAAAGAAGAAAAGAAAGAAAAAAGTAGGCCCAAGAAAGAGAGAAGAGAAAAAAAGCCCAAAACAAAAATAACCACAAAATACAAGACAAAACAAAATGAATTCCAACCATACAGGAAAAGGGTAGCCAATCAGACAAACAAGGAAGATTAAAAGTAGTAATAGACCTCTGGTGTTTACACTTCTGTGATAGTGCTGTGGAAAAAAGCAGGGCCAAGCCAGATGGAAGACACTTAGCACCGAGGAACTTAGAAGCCAAGCTTTATTTACATTGGTGGGCTGAGGTTCAAATCAGCCCCATCTTGGGGTTAAACAGTCACTTATATAGGTTGTTAGCAGTAAATACAAAAGGCTGATAACAGGATATTCTATACTTGGCTACATATTTTCTTGTCATACATTGCCAGGTAGGTGTGTTTCAGGCAAGTTAATTGGGGGCTTTCTATCCTATTAACAGGGAGGTCAAGGCTAGGGTGAGCAGGAAGAACCAATCACTGCCTTACACTGAGCCAAGCTGTCTCAGAATGATAAATCCTTGAAACCTTGGAATGGGTTAACACAGCAAGATGCACTTTGTTTGAGATATATTTGTCTTATACACTGCAGCTCGTGATGGAATGCCAAGGCTAGCTGAGTTCTGACACTTTCTAATTATGGGAGTAGTCTGTGTCTGTGTTTTCCATCTTTGACTACAGTGGCAGACTTATAAGTTTGAAAAGTTTTAAGATTTCCTTTACATTTACAATCTCCTTTACATTCCCCCCTTTTCTTATAGGGAAGATTCCTCTTCCCCAGTTTTAAGAAGCTGATAGGAGGGACTGGCTTTTAAAAGAAGCTGGTGATGTATGGCCTCAAATCATTTAGGCAGAAACAAGTCAGAAATTGAATCACATATGGGCCTAAAAGAAGAACTGACAGGAGGGCTATTATTGGCCTGAGCAAGGCTTCTGCCCATGAGGGGAGAAAATCCAGGGGTCCCCACCAGGAGGAGTCTCCCATAGTATATTGAGTCCTGTTGTTGAGGTGCACCCACAGCTGATGGGAGTTTTCTCTTACTATCCCTGACTTGTTGGTATAGTAACAACATTCTTCCAGGAAAAGACAAGTGCCCCCTTACTGGGCTGTCAGGAGATCTATAGTTCTGTGATTTTGGAGAACAACTGCAGCCAAAGCATCTATGTGGTCTTGTAGCATGTCTATTGAGTTTTGTATGTTGGAAAAATTTCCTGCTATCTGGGCATTTAACTGTGAGTATTGCTGTTGGCCTATACTCATGGCCATGGCACTGAGGGTTAAATTTCCTGCTATTGCTATGCCAGCTAGAATGGGCAATACTATAGGGTCACACTTTTGACATGACTGATGGGGATGTTCAGGGCCTTGTTGGCTTGGGTAAACAGAGAGGTCAGGTACCAGAAAAGCAAGTGCACATAGACCCACTGTAGCACTATTAAACACTTGGTAAGCCCCATCAAAACAAACAAAGAAAGTTCTGTGGGGAGCTGCCAGGGACCCTGAAGTAACAGTTAAAACATCTATACAGTCAGCAGAGACATTTTGGTCCTTAGAGGCACCCAGGAAGCAAGAGGTGTCTCCCCACACTATTGTGGGATGAGACTGGAGTAAGCAGTGTGTGGCACCAGTAGAAATGAGTTTAGAATCATTCTGGGTTGGACTTAGAGCTTACTAGGAAAGGACTGAAAAGGGAACACAGAGCCAACAGTCATTATCCAATTCTTGATTTACAGCCTCAAGGACCTGATGGGTGAAGTTAACCAGGTGCAGGAGGTCAGGAGTCGGAGATCCTGTGTGATTTGTAATGGGCGCAGGAGCCAATGGTAACTGGTAGTTTTGGGGAAGGAATTTTAATGTGGGATGGGGGTGATGGGGGTACCCAGACTTCTATGATTTTTAAAACAAGCCATGTGTTTTGTCCCCACCCATCCACCTGGACTCTTATCCAGTGACCTGATGATCAGACTCAATGGGAAGGATCTGGAATGGTGTACTCTAAGGGGTTACAAGTTCCCTGTAGATAGGTTGGACTACAGGGGAGCTGAGTTAGAAGGCTGTTTTTAGATCCTCCCCAGTCTATGACATAGTCCCATCTTGGACAGAACATAGACGAGAAAGGGGGTTTACAGAACTTCTGGGTTTGTCACCTTTCTGGACAGACATACTTATTTTTAGAGTGAAATTCTCATTCCCAATTTAATCCTCTACATCCTGAGGAGTAGCATCAGTTTTCCCAATCTGGGGTGTCAGCCTGAACTGGGCATGCATCAAAATAAATGTATACTTTAGGCAGAGAAGGGACCCATTTCATCTGATTAAGAGTTATGACAGGGCTCAAACCGTAAATTTGAATTTTGAATTTCCAATGTCCTGAATTGCCATATGTTCCTAGGATGTTTAGGCATATTATTCATAGGAGAATCATTTTAAACAGTTAAGGGTACTTAGTGTAATAACTACAACAAGATAGAAAAGAGCAAAGGTAACCTTTTGTGGAATTCCCCAATCCTCTGGAGACACAGTCCAAAATACAAGATAGAAAAGAGCAAAGGTAACCTTTTGTGGAATTCCCCAATCCTCTGCAGACACAGTCCAAAATACAATGGCAAATATCAAGACTAACAGGAGGAAGAGGACTAAGAATTCAACAGAATAACAGTACATCTAGGCTACAGATATTCCAATGTACAGTGTCCCTACAATCTTCAGCCGTGTTTTGACTCATCAACTTCCAGGGGTGATGAGAGCAGGGCTTTGAGTGCTTTGCCTCTTCAGGGTCATCTTCGGGGGGCCGACTCCTCTGGGTAGACCTTCCAACAATTGTCCAGATGGGCCCTTTTCATCCTGGAGTGGTGAATCCAGGGATGGATCTCTGCTATTTTTACTGCTGTGGGAGTAGTCAAAATAATTAGATATGGGCCCCTCCACCCTGGAAACAGGGGGTCTTTTTTCCAATCTTTAACCCAGACCATATCACCCAGGCTATGAGTATGAGCCAGAGTATCAGTGGGAAGAAGTGCCCTTTCTGCTATGTTTTTATGCATCTGAGAGATAGTTTTTCCTAACTGAATAAGTTGCTCCTGCAAGGTGATACTCCCAACTGGCATAAGTCTCCCTGGAGGGCCTTTATTAAAGGTGGGTGTCTCCCAAACAGGACTTCAGAAGGGTCCAGGTGATGTTCTGACCTATAGGTCAGACTTCCAATGGGTCCAGGTGATGTTCTGACCTATAGGAGGGCCATGAGTAACAAATCTATCCATGGTGCCTGAGTCTCTTGGGGATATTTAGTTAGTATTGTCTTTAGGGTCTGGTTCATCCATTCCATTTTTCCAGAACTTTGAGGCCTATAGGCAGTGTGTAGGTTCCATTTGATTTTCAGTTCCTTGGCTATTTTTTGAGTCATTTCTGCTACAAATGATGGCCCATTGTCACTTCCTATAGTCAAGGGCAATCCATATCTGGGAATAATTTCTCTTAACAGCACTCTGCATACTTCAGAGGGCTGTTCAGTTCTAGTGGGGAATGCCTCTAGCCACCCAGAATAAGTACAAACAAGGGCCAGTAAGTGCTTATATCCCCAACATGGCTTCACTTCAGTAAAGTCTACTTGGAGGTCCTCAGAAGGAGAGAGTCTCACATGCTGAATTCCAGGTGAGGCCATGGGCCCATTGAGGCCTCAATCTTTGCACAGGTTTGGCATCTCTGGCTGACAGCTGCACAGATTGCTGTTAATATTGAGATATAATAATAGTGACTCAGAAGCTGGGCCACAGCAGTCTTACCTCTGTGGGTGATGTCATGAAGATGTTCTACCCAGGAGTAGGCTAACTCCTTTGGTATGATCATTTGATCATCTGGCAGAGCCCAGACTCCATTTGGATCTACAGTTGCTCCTTCCTGTTAAGCTCACTTTATTTCTTCTTCAGTATAGTGGAGGGGACCTCGGTGCAGGCTGAAGACAGTCTTTGGTGGGATCTTGTCTTATGCCGCTAAGTTTTGAACTAAATTATTGTCTCCCCATGTTGGGCCTTCAGTAGCCAGTTTGGCCTCCTTGTCCACCTTCTGGTTTCCAAGGGTGATGGTGTCTTTTACTTTTTGATGTCCCTTGCAAAGTATGACAGTCACCTTTTTGGGTTTCCATATAGCAGCCAGAAGCTGTAGGATTTCATCTTCATTTTTAATTTGTTTTCCTTTGGCTGTCAGAAGGCCACGTTCCTTGTATAGCATCCCATGAACATGAACCATGGCAAAGGCATATCTGGAATCTGTATATATATTTACCTTTTGTCTTTTGCCCAGTTGAGGGCTTGTATGAGTGCCCAGAGTTCAGCTCATTGAGCGGACCAGTTTTGGTGAAGAAGCCCTTCTAGAAGCACTTCTTCGGTGGTGATAATGGCATAGCCAGCCCTACATTGTCCATTTTTAACAGAGCTACTTCCATCTGAACAGGGCATACTCAACATCTGTTAAAGGCTCCATTTTAAGATCAGACTGACTGGCAAAGAGCTCATCTGTCAGCATAAGGCAGTTATGGTATGGCTGTCTGAGCTCTGTGGGCAAATAGGTGGTTGGGTTCAGAGCTTTAACTGGCTAGAAAGTGAGTTGGGAATTTCTGACAAGCAGTCCCTGGTACTGGGTGATGTGGCTGTTCAAGAGCCTATGGTGTCCCCAACTTTTGAGGAGCTCAATAACAACATGTGACACCTGAACAGTCAAGTTCTCTCCCAAGGTTAATTGGTCTGCCTCCTTAACCAAAAGGGTGGTAGCAGCAAGTGCCCACAAACAATGAGGCCATCCTTTTGATACTGAGTCCAAAGTCTTAGACAGGTAAGCAACTGGCCTTTCCAGGGTCCCACTGTTTGAGTTAGGACTCCTGAAGGAACATGCTGTCTTTCATCAATGAACAGGTTGAATAGGTGGGTCATATCTGGGATTCCTAAAGCTGGAGCTGAGGCTAAAGACCTCTTGATCTGTTTGAAGGCTTCAGTTTCTTCTAAAGTCCAATTAATTACTTTCTGTTGTGGGTTTCTTCAGCATATCATAGAGTGGCCTTGCATTTTCAGCAAATCCAGGTATCCATATGCTACAAAATCCAGCTGTTCCAAAGAATTCTCTAAGTACCCTCTTGCAATCAGGACATGGAATGGAGCAGATAACTTCTTTTCTTTCTGGGCCTAAACTCCAGAGCCCCTGTTTTTTTTTTTTTTTTTTTTTTTGTGGGTACCAGGGGGTCGACCTCAGGACCTCACGCGCCAGCAGGCACCCATGCCGCTGAGCGATATCACCGGCCCCTTTTTCGTATGTGGGTTCCGGGAGTCAAACTCGGGCCCTCGCGCTTGCCGGGCAGGCACTTAAGCCGCTGAGCCATCTCACCGGCCCCTGAGAGCCCCTGTTTTAAGTCAAATCCTAAATACCTGACTTTCTGTTTACAGATTTGAGCCTTTTTCCAAGAGACCTTATACTGGTAGCGAACAGGTGGTGGAGAAGAGCTTTAGTTTCCTCCCAGCAATCTTCCTTTGTAGTCCTCCCTATTAGAATATCATCAATACATTGCAGAACTATGCAACTATGTCTTTTGTGAATCAACTTGGCCAGGTCTGCAGCCAGAGCATCTTCAAAGAGTGTAGAATTCTTAAAACCTTGTGGAAGGTGAGTCCATGTAAGTTGTCCCTTTTGCCCTGTCTTAGGGTCCTCCCATTCAAATGCAAAACAAAGGCTGGCTAGCAGGGGCTACTTGCAGGCAGAAGAAAGTATCCTTCAAGTCCAACCAGGTAAACCAGGCAGCATCAGGAGGGATCAGGCTCAGGAGAGTGTACAAGTTTGGGACCACTGAAGGTAAAGTCACAGTGGCTGCATTGATGACACGGAGATCCTGCACTGGGCAGAAGTCACCATTTGGATTCTTTACTGGGAGCAGGGAAGTGTTCCATGGTGAATGACAGTCTATTAGAATTCCTGCCTGCTTTACTCTGGAGATGTGGGGCAGGATCCCAACGCGAGCTTCTCATGACATCAGGTACTGCCTGACAGCAATAGGAGTGACACTTGGCTTGAGCTCAGTTATCAGAGAGATACGGTTAACAGCTAGCACTGGTGGTGAGTCTTCTGCCCACACCTCTGGAAACATGGTCTTTAAAATCTCAGGATTATAGTCTCTTGGTTTTTCTGCCTGATGTATTCACCATTTCTCTTCTCAGGGCACAGTCAAAGTCAGCATCAAGTCTGGAGCCATGGGTTTAAGCATGAGAGATGCTGGCTGGTTTGGGGCAAAGGAAATAGTTGCCCCCAGTTTTGAGAGGAAGTCCCCTCCCAAGAGAGGAATAGGACATTCAGGAATGTACAGGAATTCATGTTTGACAAAATGTCCACCAATCTCACAGGTTCTGCTCTGGCAGATCTTTTTCTCAGTGGGGCTCCCCATGGCACCAACCACTTGGGTCTTGCAGGAGGTCAAAGGAGCAATGGGCTGAGTTACAACAGAATGTGCTGCCCCACTGTCCACTATGAAAGTCATTGGTTTTCTCCCATTGTAGCAGTGACTGTGGGCTTCTGGGGGCCTAATTTTATAGAGCCCAGTCTGGCCTATTTGTCATCATTGAAAAGTGAGAGCAGAGGGTCAGGCTGTGGGAGGCTTGGCTCTTCGGAAACTAGTTGATCTTTTAGGAAGAAGGACATTCGTCTTTCCAATGTCCCAGTTGCTTGCATCAGGCACACTGGTTTGGAGCCAAGGTGTAGGGATGACCACCTGTTTGGAATTGGGGACCCTGTGGGGCTTTATCGTGTTTGTTTTGGTAATGAAGCTGACTCACCTGGGGCTTCTCTGAGAGCAGCTTCCCTGTAATTGCCACCAAAAAAGCAGTCTGGTGACATTTATGATCTCTTTTTTCTTCTCTTTCTGAATTTACAAAAACCTTTTGTGCTATCTGAAGCAGCTGGGAGACATTCATGCTGGAAAACCCATCAATTTTCTGAATCTTCCTGCGGATGTCAGGAGCACGCTGTGTCACAAAGACTGAATTTATCATCTGCTGATATTCTTGGGCCTCAGGATCAAAAGGGGAATAGGTTCAGTATGTGTCACATAGTCTCTCATAAAATTTAGCAGGGCTTTCTTTAGGTTCTTGGGTAATTTCAGCAATTTTGGACATGTTAATATGCTTTTTTTTTGTGGGTACTGGGGGGGTCGACCTCAGGACCTCACACGCCAGCAGGCGCCCGTGCCGCTGAGCGATATCACCGGCCCCTTTTTCGTATGTGGGTTCACGGGAGTCAAACTCGGGCCCTCGCGCTTGCAGGGCAGGCGCTTAAGCCGCTGAGCCATCTCACCGGCCCTTAATATGCTTTTTTCCTCCCTCCTTTATTCCTGCCAGAAGAGCCCCATGATAGAGTTTCAAAGCAGCAAGGCCCTCTGCAGTATTGAAGTCCCAGTCTGGACAGGTGGGAGGGAAGGCAGTGTTTACCCAAGAGACAGGGTCAGCAGCAGTGTCTGAAGTGCTAGCCTTTAGCCAGGTTCATTCCCCTTCAAAAACACGAGTGCGCTCTTCAGTGCTGAAGAGGGTCAAGAGAATTTGTTGGCAAACTTCCCAGGTGGGTTGATGTGTCTGAAAAACTGAAGTCAAGAGATCAATCATGGCTTGGGGTCTTTTCCGAGTAGGAGGGAGTATGATGCTTCCAGTTAAGGTCAGTGGAGCTGAAAGGCTGGTAGTATAAGGCAGGTTGCTGATTTGGTCCCCTTTGACCTCTAGATATCCCCAGAAAGGCGTCTGGAGATGTGCTGAGTAGAGCTGGTGGCAGATGGGGCTTGACTCAGGGGACTCTTGAGGACTAGGCTGTGTTGGGCGTGGCTCAGATGACAGAGATGGAATGGGTGGTGTTGGGAGTGAGACAGTAGGCAGAGACAGAACAATTTGTGTTGCGCAGGTGAAGGCGGCAGAGACGGAACAGGTGGTGTTACGAACAGCGCAGGCAGCAGAGATGGAATGGGCGGTGTCGGGAGTGACACAGGCGGCAGAGATGGAGCTGGACACAGCACAGGCAGTGCCAATGGCAGAGGCAGAGCTGGTTGTGGCACAGGGGATGCAGATGGCAGAGATGGAGATGTAGAGTCTGGGAGAGCAGCCAGTGGTGAACTAGGTGGGATAGAGGGTAGCACAATTGGTGGCTGCGATGCGGCACTGACCCAATAACTTGGGTGGCTGGCTGGTGGCTGGCTGGGAGCTGCTTCTGGGGTCAGCAGAGGCCCCAGCAGGTTCAGGTTGTCACCCATATAAGGCAGGGGAAAGTCCTGCTCAGAATTATCAGGCAGGATGGGATAAATCTTTTTAGCTTTTTGCATCTTCATTTGTATAGGGGATTTGTGCTTTGAAGCCTCTATTTTTATTACCAAGAGAGTTCCTTTTCCCTGGCAGGCACAGGCTCAGAGCCAGGGTGGTAGATTTTGACATAAATTCAGCCAGCGGTTGATATAGGAGAACTGATTTGATCGGCTTTCCAGATTAGGCTTGGCGATCAAGTTCCAAACTGATGGACAATTTCTACGTTCAGAGTGCTCTCTGGTGGCCAAACAGGGCATAGGCGTGCCCATTCAGTTTTTTTTTTTTTTTTTTTTTTTAAAGAGAAGAAAAAACAAAACAAATCAAAAGAAGAACAAATTTTCAAAGCAACATAATAGGAGGGTAACAATGGTTAATACATTACGTATTACTATCTTTAAGTTAGTTATTCAGGATACCAGACATTAGCATTCAATTGTCCAAACATTATTGGCACAAACCTTACTCTTCAATGAACTAAGTAAAATTGGTAGTGTATCTATCTTAACCATCTTATATATATATATACAATTTTTTTCCCTTTCCCTTCTTTCTTTTCCCTATTCCAGTCTCTCTTTCCTTTTGACCAGTTTCTTTTTGATTCACCATGTCTATTGTACATTTTGGATCTTATTTACTCTTTCAGTTTCTCATACTAGAGAGACAATACGATGCTTACACATGTGCTTCTGGTTTATTTCACTTATGAGTGTTTTCTCGAGTTGCATCCATTTACCTATAAAAGTCTCCAGTTTATCCTTCTTTATGGCTGAATAGTACTCCATTGTATAAAAATACCACATCTTTCTTATCCATTCCTCAGTTGATGGGCATTTGGGTTGTTTCCAAGATCTGGCTATTACAAATTGTGCTGCTATAAACATGGGTGCACATGTATCGCTGTGGTACAATGTTTTTAATTCTTCTGGGAAGATTCCCAGAAGGAGAGTAGCTGGGTCAAATGGGACCTCCAACCCTAGTTTTTTGAGGAATCTCCACACTGACTTCCACAGTGGCTGTACCAGTCGACACTCCCACCAACAGTGAAGAAGGGTTCCTTTTTCCCCACAGCCCCTCCAGCATTTGTTATTAGTTGATTTCTTTATAGTAGCCATTCTTTCTGGAGTGAGATGGTATCTCAGTGTTGTTTTAATTTGCATCTCTCGAATGACTAGTGATGTTGCACAATTTTTTGTATATTTATTTGCCATTAGTATTTCTTCATCTGAGAAATGTGTATTCATCTCAGATGCCCATTTTTGGAGTGGGTCTTTAAATTTGGGAGGTCTGATTTTTTTGCGTTCTTTATATGTTCTCGATAGTAATCCTTTGTCTGAGGAACAGCTGGCAAACATTTTTTCCCACATTGTGGGTTGTCTCTTCACTCTGTTGGTGGTTTCTCTTGCTGTGCAAAAGCTTTTTAATAAGATGAGATCCCAGTTATTGATTCTTTGGGATAGTTCCCGTGCGGTTGAGTTTTTATTCATAAAGTCTTTGCCTACACCAATGTCTCCAAGGGTTTTACCTATCCTACCTTCCAGCAGATTTAATGTTTCTGTTTTAATATTTAGATCTCTGATCCATTTTGAATTTAGTTTGGTGCATGGTGAAAGATATGGGTCTAGTTTTAATCTTCGGCATGTGTAGAGCCAGTTTTTCCAGCACCATTTATTAAAGAGGCTATCTTTCTTCCAGCGAATGTGTTTGTGCCCATTCAGTTTTACAGAAAGTGCTGAGGTCTTTGGCTTCAGGCATACTCCATAGTCTTCCACAAAGCCTTTCTTGAAATTCCTCAGTATACTTTTAAGGGGGGTCGTTCTACTCTGGCTTTTACCCATGCTTACTGACTGGCTTCCTACAGTGTGTGTTTGTGAGCCCTTGAATGGAGTTGCAACAGACAAAGGAAGGGGAGCCTTTCTCAGAGAAAAAGACCACACACTCGTTGGCGCTGGCTGCTCCCCTCAATGGACACGGATCCGTCCAGGTAATAGGCATGTGCATATAAACCCCTCACCAGGCCAAACCCCCATTACAGAGGTTAAGTCACCTTTTAGCCCAATTAGATGAGATGTACAGAACCAAAGAAATCTGACCCAATCAGGTTCCGTAGATTTGGGCCTCCACAGGGGGCCTTCTCCATGGAGCACAAACAGAACGACCTATTGCTCATGTCCTTCATTACAGACACTCATTCAATTATTCAGCAGGCATGCAGAGGTTAATACATTCCCACCCCCAAACCCCGGGGTAAAATCTAACTGAATCCAAAACAGAAGCTGACTGTTCTGACTAACACAGGCTGCTAGCACAGGCTTTGGGGGATGATCAGGTCCCCACTTAGTCCTCCAAGGGGATGGAACAGACAAGCTGAAACTGAAACTAACAGGCTAAACTGAGGGACGTCTCAGGGGACCTACCTTATCCATGGGCCTGACCCTATTGCATTCCGTGTCCTCTTAGGGTCTGATGAGGTCACTGCTGTCATACAGGGGCTCCCACTCCTGGACTGCTGAGGAGACTACAGAAAAAGATCAGAGGGATGCTGTCTTGTCCGCACATCAGAGAATGAGTCCCTGCCCAATCAGCAGGACTCCATCAGTGACCAAAATGGTCAGCACAATGTCTCCAGGGGGAGCCCCAGGAAATGTTGCAGAAAAAAGCAGGACCAAGCCAGATGGAAGACACTCAGCACCGAGGAAATTAGAAGGCAAGCTTTATTTACACTGGTGGGCTGGGGAACACTGAGGTCCAATCATCAGCCCCATTTTGGGGTTAAAGAGTCACTTATATAAGTTGTTAGCAGTAAATACAAAGGCTGATAACAGGATATTCTATAGTTGGCTACATATTGTCTTGTCATACATTGCTAGGCAGGTTTGGTTCAGGTAAGTTAATTGGGGGCTTTCTATCCTATTAACAGGGTGGTCAAGGCTAGGGTGAACAGGAAGAATCAATCACTGTCTTAGACTGAGCCAAGCTGTCTTGGAGTGATTACTCCTTGAAACCTTGGAACAGGTTAACATGACAAGGCGCACTTTGTTTGAGATATATTTATCTTATATGCTGCAGCTGGTGTTGGAATGCCAAGGCTAGCTGAGTTCTGCCACTTTCTAATTATGGGAGGAGTCCATGTCTGTCTTTTCCATCCTTGAATACAGTGGCAGACTTATAAGTTTGAAAAGTTTTAAGATTTCCTTTACATTTATAATCTCCTTTACAACAGTGTCCATGTCAGATCCCAGAAATGTGCTGAGTACTCCAGCCAAGTTTGCTATGGGAATTGTGCTGCATATGGAGCTGATCTTGGCCTCTGGATGCGGGGGCTGGGACTGGACTTCTGTTGGTGGAGCTCTACAGAGCCCAGATGCTGGCTCCTCACTGCTGCTTCGGACACTTCCACGTTGCTGGTCTCACTGAGTACTCCACACTCCCAGCCAGCTGTCCTGGGTCTCCAGGTTCTTATTGGTCCACCTGCCAAAGGCATGTGTGTACCCATGCACCCTGGGCCCAGCTGTCCTGGGTCTCGGGGTTCCAGTCAGTCTGCCCACCAAAGGCATGTATGCACCCGCATGCCCAGAGCCAGCCTCTAGAATTAGTCTTTAGAATAGTTCTGTAACATTGTTTGAAATGCCATACAATCAGCAAGGGGGATACAGAACACTACAAACAGGTATGACCAAGTTGTTTCACTCATCTGGAACAACACCAACTTAACAGGATTCATGAAAAAGTATTACTATTATTCTCATTCTAATGTACTGGACAAAGTTCTTTCCATGCATTATTCTATATGACCCTCACAATAAATCTATGAGGTAGTTTTTTTTTTTTTTTTTTGTGGGTACCAGGGGGTCGACCTCAGGACCTCGCGCGCCAGCAGGCGCCCGTGCCGCTGAGCGATATCACCGGCCCCTTTTTCGTATGTGGGTTCCGGGAGTCGAACTCGGGCCCTCGCACTTGCCGGGCAGGCGCTTAAGCCGCTGAGCCATCTCACCGGCCCCAGTTTTTTTTTTTTCTTATGGGTACCAGTGGTCGACCTCAGGACCTCGTGCCAGTAGGCGCCCATGCCGCTGAGCGATATCACCGGCCCTTTTTACGTATGTGGGTACTGGGAGTCGAACTCAGGACCTCGCGCTTGCCGGGCAGGCGCTTATGCCGCTGAGCCATCTCACTGGCCCTATGAGGTAGTTTATATTCTTTTGTGTGAAATGACTAATCCAGGATCATGCAGGTATTTAGTGTCGGAGCTATGAGCTTTATCCACATCTTCTTTACCCAGATCCTGAGCATTTCCATTGCACAGTGCTGCAAGGTAGATATGAGGAGAACAGTTTCTAGGGCTGCCTGTCAATTTGTTAACTTGAGTAAGAGCCCACTGTCCAGTCAAACTTACCATGTATCATTTCCAACAATGCAAGAATATTTTCAGTTTTAGAGTAAGTTTTACAACTCCTTGCACAATTAGCAAATTCAGACTAGGTTTTATGAACATCATAACTGCTGGCTACTTCAGAATTCTTTGCCCTTCAGGGAGCTGGGCTGACAAATGTGCAAGGAAGACAGCAGATTGGGCCAAGATGCTCAGTGCCTCTTTGTTTATTACCTGAGACCCATGGTGTGAGGTGGAGCCATCTGAGGGGATGAGCAAGGGATGCTTTCCTTTCAGATTTAGATTCAGCATTCATTTTTTTTTTGAATGCCAATTATATAGAAAGCACTTTCACATATGACAGCTGGTATTTGAAAGCTTCTAACTCAAAGGAGGGAAAGGTAGTATATTCTACTGTGAGATGCAAAATTTAAAACTCTGAAAGGTAAGGATGCCACACAATTTTTAAAAGTCACATGAAAATAAAACCCAGGAAGAAGTTATGAGCAGGGAAATTGCTATGTTTTTTCCCTGGTTGATTATAAGTGCTCAACAAATCTTTGCTGAGTTGAAACCCAAATTTAGATAGCAGCATTGGCATTTCTGATCCAACAGTCAGGATCATTTGTCTTAGAGCTTCACTCATGGAAATCCTATATTCTCTGCCTTGCTGTTTTCCCACACTGTTTCACACACATAAAGGAAAGAATCAGGGCACACAGCTTATTGACCCTTGGAAGGGGTTATGAAAGACATTTCATTACATAAGTCACACCATGATAAAGTTGCATCATGATATTCTACCAGAAGTAAAGAGCATGACTCAAAGCTATCCATGAAATCGAGAGGAAGAGCCTCATTAGCTGAGGACACAATATTATATGGACTCCAGACTGGAGTACTCCACCTGCAAAATGTAAATATATTTAAAGGAAAATAAAAAAGAATATTTTGAATCAAGAAGGTTTATATCAGTGGTCTGTTCAGTTTATTGGAAAAGGCACTGAAAAATCTGATGTTTCACTTCTCAGTTAAGTTGCTATGGCTGTTTTCTTTGTGGTTAAAACACAAACAAAAAATGACTCTGAATTAAGCCTATTATATCCCTGCATTTCTTTAAGAAATAGTGCCGTAGATTAGAGCTGAAGGAACTTTTGAGTGAGGAAGCCTGAAGACATGTTCTGTTCTTTCTCTGGGTCACAGAGAACTTTGCGGAAGTACCTGCACAACTACAAATCTTTTCCATTTTCTACAGAACTAAAGACAGAAGACAGCAGTGCACCACACATGGTCCTTTACCTTTCCTAAATGCATGGTCCTTTACCTTTCCTGATCCTAGCTGCGGAAAGCTTTAGCATGGTAAGAAAGGCTGAGCTTTTCACAGCAAAAAGCTGTGCTCAGCTCTTCTCTGCCACAGCGTCATCAGCCTCTGTGCCCACATTGCCCTCAGCCTTCTCATTCCTAAATGATTTCCTTCTATCTCTTTACTGCCCACAGCCCCACAGCCTGATGGTTCAGATAAACTGTGTGTCAAATCTTGGCAGCTCTATCACTTCTTTGTGGGAAGGTCAAGTTGTCCTTTGAAAAATCTGAAGGGCAAAGAAATATTACTACTGTATACATGTTTAGAGTGTAAAGAGGACTGCAAGACAGTATTCCTTAGTGTGCACGCCTAGCCTTCTACTATTAACCCCAACTGACTTCCTCAGGGCCATCGTCTACAGCCTCACTTGCTCCACTGCTCTCTTCTTGCACTGATTACTGTCTCCAAGGACTCCATGGACTCCGAGCCTTGGCACACACTGTTCTCTCTGTACTTCCTCACTCTGGTGGAAAACTCATAATCAACAGCAGCTTCTCAGTAAACCTGTTTCCAACAACTCCAGGAAAGTTTTGTCACTCCCTTCTCTGTGCTTTTATAGGCCTTGGTTCATATGTCTACTAGAACCCCTGTCACCCTGTTTCATTCATCTAGTGCCACAGCTTCTGGCAGATAATATGCATTTTTTTGAATGGATGAATTAATGAATAATCATTGTTTACACTGATTTATTTTTCTGTCAAAGTAGCTTAACAATGTTGCTTTCAGTATAAGAATTTTTTGATAAATAAGTGCAATAGGAGGAAGAGAGTGAAAGCAATAATTTCAGTGTTCTTAGAAAGTTGTAGGTTATTTCAAACTTACCCAAAAAAATGAAGAAAAAAATCTCTAAACCAGAATGTTAGTTTACAATAACTAAGAAAAAATTTGTGTATAAAACCATTTGCATTTCCACCTCTCTTAACAGATTATAACAGAAAAATGATACGTGAACTTCATGTGTAGACCTGGCACCAGAAGAGGTCTCTAAAAAGATCAAAACAGGGCTGAACATGCAGTAGTAGAGTGCTTACGTGCCCAAGGCCCTGGATTTGATCTCCAGGACCACAAAAAGGGGAAAAAAAATCAAAATAATAGATTTTTACATTTGAAAGAGACATCTTGGTTATCTAGCTCAATCCTCTACTATGTATAAATTTCTATAATATCCCTAATAAATGCTCGAACATGTCCAGTGTTGGGGAGCTCATTATTTAAGAAGGTACTTGATCCTTTACTTTGATGATTATAAAGTCCAAACTGAGCCTAAATATGCCTCCTTGTAATCTTAGCCATTAAGCCTAGCCCTTTCTTCTTAAATCACAAAGAATATTTCATCTTTATGATAGTCCTATAAATAATGAAATACAGCTATATAGTCATCCAAAGACTTTTTTCCAGACTTTTCCAGTTTTATTCAACTACTTCTCATATGTGATGTTTTTCAACATTTTTACCAAACTAATTTATATCTTCAGGATATGTTCTAGCTTCTTTCTAATGCTTCTAGAATGGAGCCTGGCATAGACTCCAAGTGAGAGCTGCCCATGTGGAGAACAGGGCTAACACACGTTTCTCTCACTCTGGGCTATTCAAACTTGTACTGACACTTGCTTGAGGTAGAGTCATACCTTGGTAGTGGTTAGCAGAAAGAGGATGACACAAAGCCTGGGTGGGACCAGAGCTAAGAGAACTGACCCAATCCTGGAAATGGCTCTTTTGTTGGGAGGCAAGCTAAATATACCCTTCGCCATATCAAGGATACTCAAGGGATTTTGTTGTTAGGTGGGAAGCAGACTGCAGCAATATTTGAAATCAGACAAGCGGCTGCATTATTCTTCCAATAGAATTTGGAACGGGTGCTCAGTCATCAGTTGGAGAAGATAAGAATCAGGACCTAACCCTTGGGTAAAGAGGTTGCAAAGCTGTAGGCAAAATTAAGTCGAGAAGACTGAGGTTCAAAGAAGAACCATTATATTTCCCATTATATTTTAATGGGAAAACAAAGGTAGTAAGAATCAAAGTGGCTTTGGTGTCATAGAGATGTTCACTGAATTCCATCATCTCCACTTTCCAAGCTTAAATTACCTCAAGTGAAAATGGGGATAATAAGCTGGGTGTGATGGTACACAACTGTAATCCCAGTACTAGGGAGGCTGAGGCAGGAGGATCATGAGTTCAAAGCAAGCCTGGTCTATATAGCAAGAGTTTGTCCCAAGAAAAAAAAAATGAAGATAATAGTATATACTTGAAAGGACTTCTGTAAAGAATTAGTGGGTTGATGTATGTGCTGTATGGAATATACATAATACTTAGTAAATGTTGTTACTACTCATTAAATGCATGATTAAAATGAAAGTTAAAAGAGTTTTAAATAATTTTACTTTTGAAGTTTTCAAAATTATGTACTAAAAGCATATTCAAACATTTTTAACACAACAAAAACACTCATTTAAAAAAATATTAGAAGTGATATGGACTGGTTGAAAATGCCTTGTAAATGCATAGCATATATGATTCATTATCAGGATAATTGTACTAATAATGTGGTTATAACAAATTTCCTTTATTCCAGATTTTATTTTTTAAAAATAGTAACTTTATCTTGTATCTTTAGAATCAGAATTTTTAATGTACACTCAGCATCATAAGAAAATCAGAATTTTTCTAATTGGTACAGCTCAATATTCTTAGAACTCTGCTAATGCTGTTATCCAGCACCTTGATGTTTTGGTTCTATTATCCAGTTATCAAAATCTTAAGAGGAATGGGCACCACCCAATGGGGGTGTGTGGCTGCTTTGGCCCTATAGTTGAGATCCAAAGATTGGGAGTAACATTATCTGTAACAATCAAAAAGCTTCTTGGTGAGCAGAAGACCTATGTATAAAAGTCATAACTGAAGGGACTGCAGAACAACTCCTCAGTTCTCTCCAGTTCACTCAACATTAACACAGCGTCAGCTGCTGGTGCATCTGAAGGAGGATCTTGTCTGAAGTCATTATATGGTAATTCATCTTCAAATTTTTCCTTTATATTTCATGAGATTTTTTAAATAATCAAGCAAGTATTTAATGGGTTCCATTTTCTGCAAACATCATGCTGTTTGTTCGTGGTAAAATGTTAAGGTGGCTGAATTAAATTAAACATAAGACAAAGGATAAATTTAGGCCAAGAAAAGACTCATTTTTGTGATTAAACCCTTTTGAGATACTTTGACTTTTAAAAAGCACATCTGAAATTACAGAAAAATGATAAACATTTGGTTTGATATGTTTCAATAGTCCATCTAAATTTTGAAGTAAAATAGGGTGGTGGTAAATGAATAGTTTTGATGTGAATAATATAAACTTGTTAAATAAATTTCCATTTTTCCTGGACAGTGTCCTTACCTAAATGTTTATTTTATGGCTCACAGAGAGCTCAATCTATATACTAAGGTTGGAGAACTCCCACTGATTGCTGAATATGCATTGCCTATACAGAAAGGACAACCTTTTTTAGTCTTTTCTGAAAATTGTACATGAGCTTTAAAGATAGTAAAATATCATTTTTTTGACTCTTCCTCATAGACATCCTATAAGAAGTCTATGTCCCTCTTAAGAACAAAGAAATGAAGCAGAGATGTGTGAGGGGAACAGGACAAAGCTAGGATCAGACACCAGCACTCCTGTTTCTCGGTGGTTCTTTCTAATATAAACCAAAAAGGAAATTTTTTCTTTGTTTTTCCCACCCATATCTTTATATTATACAGTGAAAAAATGCAGTGGATTATAATCTTACTTATGCCACTTCTAAATGATGCAATTTCCCTTTAAAATGGGAGACCATAGCTACCGTGTCAAAGATATAACATAGAGCATTTAGAAAATATGCTTCTCTCATAACACTTTTTGCAATTTTTTTTTTTATGTGGGTACTGGGAGTCGAACTCAGGACCTTAAGCTTGCCAGGCAGGCACTTATGCCACTGAGCCATATCACCGGCCCTCTTTGCAATTATTGAAATGCAGATTAAGGGAAAAATATTCTATAGTGATACAAAAAGCTTTATGAGCAAAAGAAGAAAGAGCTAAAACTTACACAAATACATAATTGTTAACACAATGAATTGAACAAATAAGATGCAGCCAAAACTCAAAATGCATATCACAAATAATTAGATGCTTTATAAATGTTTTGGTACATATTTTTAATGATAGGAGAAATGTGCATTTATTCAGTAAAACCTCAAAATCAAATGATAACTTGATAAGCAGTGACAACAATTTACTGAATTAAGACTAGTCAATAATAAACCTCTTATAACCATTTATGAATAACCAACATAAAATGTAGAAGAAAATTCTCAGAAGAAAGATTTTGCATTCATCAGTGGCTCAAAATTTCTGAATTAAATCTTGCACAAGAACTCTCAAAAAGATACCTAAGAAAGTAAAAGTTTAGCTGGGCACTGTTATAGTGCATGTCTATAATCCCAGCATTCGAGGAGCCTGAGTTAAGAGGATCACAAGTTCGACCACAGCCTGGACAATTTAGAGACTTAATGAGGTCCTGTCCAAAAAAAAAAAAAGTTTTTTTTTTAAACCTGGGGAGTGTAGCTCAGTGTATCAGTTAAATCTCTAGTACGGAAGAAAAAGTTATCTTTCTAATTTCTCAAAGTATACCTACATATAATGTTACTAATGTTTCCGTAATATGAAGAGGCTGATTTTGAAAGCCTCTCATGAAAACTAACCCAATTAGTTACTGTCACATTTTGTTATTGGCCATAGGGTTATAAATGAAAACTACTATAAATGTATTTATATAGTTTGGAACACTAAAATTTTCTTTTCTTTTTAGTGAAGATGGTGTCTGCAAAAGACATGGCTAAAGTCATGATTGTCATGCTTGCAATTTGTTTTCTTACAAAAACAGATGGGAAACCTATTAAGTAAGTACTGGAGCCTATTCCGTGTAGTAAAGAAAGGCGTGGAATTGCTTTTGAAGGTTGGCTTTACATTTTGGTGGTGGGAAGCTAACAAAGCGGCCCTCTCTGCTTCTGTTCTTCCTAGGAAGAGAGCTGTGAGTGAGATACAGCTTATGCACAACATGGGCAAACATCTGGCCACCAAGGCGAGGGTGGAATGGCTGCTTAAGAAGCTACAAGAAGCGCACAATTTTATTAGCCCTGGAGACTCACTCACTACCAAAGAAGGTGGTTCTCAGAGGTCCTCCAAGAAGGAGGACAATGTCCTTGTTGACAGCTATCAAAAAAGTCTTGGAGAAGCAGACAAAGCCGATGTGGATGTATTAATTAAAGCTAAATCCCAGTGAATAAAGATGTGATCAGGGTACTGCTCTAGATAGAGTAGGGCAACAAAATTAAATGCTGCTTACTTTTCTAACCTCTAAGACTATCAAGTACCAATATTTCTAATATTACCAAACTTTGCATGTAATTCGTTGTTAGACATAATGGCTGCAATTTTAATTGATTACTTTATTCCACTTGTATTCATTTAAGAGCTCTTTAATCTACTTTTATTGTTTATTCTTTTTAAAGTATGTTATTACATAACTTATAAAAGAATAAATTATACCTTTTCACCTCTCTCTGTCGTTATAATGCAAAATAAAAATTTAATGATCATCGATCTAATTAAGTGAAGAGTTTCTTACTTTTTAAAAGTTTATCTTTTGGTTATGATGAACACACAAATGTTTATATGGGCATGAATGATAGAATAACACAATTTTTTTCCAATCATGTGTTTTACAGTTTGATATTTAGAACATAATCTGTTTCTAATACCGAAGTACTAGTTTCCAACTCCTCACTAGCTAGATACTGTTGTTCTGTTCTTTTTAGGAAAGACAACAAAATGTTCAGGAAAAAGGGCAGAAAGTAGTCTAAAACTTGACTGTAAAAGTATTTGGGTCTGCATAATCTCACAGACAACATCTCTACTCTGAACCACAAATTGCAAAGAATATGAGTCAGGTGTGGTGGCACACACCTGTAATCCCAGCATTCTGGGAGGCTGAGGCAGGAGGATTGAAAGTTTAAACCAGCCCGGGCAAATTAGCAAGACCCTATCTCAAAATAAAAATGAATTAAAAAGGGCTGGGATGTAGCTCAGGGTGAAGGCCCTGAATTCAATCCCCACTACCACACAAAAAAATTACAAGGAATAAAATAGTATTTATTCATTACTGACAAATACTATTTAGTGCCCATTATTTATGATATACTTGCTTGTGTAGTGACATTTTTTCTGTCTTCATGGAGCCTGATATTTAGGCATTAGTTCATTATTAGCTTTGATGAGTGTTATGTAGGAAAAATACAACATGCTGTAGAAGTGTAAACTACAGAGCCCTCCTCTATTTAGATCAGTGCTGTCTGATCACAGAACTTTCTGTGGTGACATGTGCTGTCCTCTATAGGACACATAGGCATTTACCTAAAATGTGGCCAGTGGAATGGACAATTAATTTTATGTTTCCATTTAATACGAATTTAAATAGCTACAAGTGGCTAGTGACCATTATATTGAAGAGTGTAAATCATTGTCAAGATGATCTTCCTGAATCAAAGCAGTGAGTTAAAGGAATGAAAAGGAGTGGGCAAGCCTGCCAGGCAGGTTGGTACAACATCTGCAAAGGCCCTGAGTTGGGAGGGAGCACGGCTGGAACGTTGCCACCTGGGACCTCACCAGTGAGTAAGATACCATGCCCAGCCTCAAAGAGTTCATGCCCCAGTGAGGAAGACAGAAGTCTTCCACTACACACAAGGAATCCCACTACACACAGCAAAGCCTGTGAGATACACAGAGGAAGAAATGGATCTGCCTGATTGAAACTTGGACGGCAAATCAACTCTGCAAAAGGTAGAAGAGATGACTGAACAAATTTCCGCCCTCCTGGTAAAATCCATCAGGCTTTGGTTTCAATTCAGAGAACTGAATCTAATTTAAACAGAAAGGGGTACATTTCTGAATCACTGAGAGTCTTGAAGAAAACAGGCCCTAGGTGGCAGCTTGAGGAAAGATCCTCAGTGCCACTGAGGGATCCATTCTCTCTCCTTTACTCAGTAGTTACCTGAACATCATTATCCCAAGACCACCCCGATGAGGAGGCAGCTGCTTACTGCTTCTGCCCTAGAAACACACTGGCCTTGCTACCACCTACCCTAGCACAGACAGATGTCCACCTTCCAGCCTCCTGGCATCCAGCCAATGACTCATGCTTATCTTTGCTAACACCAGCATGGTGATATCCAAATTCTCTACAATGGTACTGCCGGCAGGAAAGGAGCAGTGGCAGAACAGTGCTACTTCTATCTTCCCAGGAGTGTGTAGGATTGGCTGAATCTAAATCTCTTTAGAAACTCAGCGCGGAGGTGTCTGGAAAGGTCATGATTAGCTCTTCAGCCTATGTTAGACAGGAGTGTGCACTGGAGGGTGACATGGACATGTCACTCCAATTTCCTGGTAGCACAAATGCCACAGTGACTGTTCTGGCACAGATCCCTTACGGAGCTGTGTGAAAATTTCTTTGGAATGCTTACTCATGGGCGGAACTCTCAGACATGACCAAGTTTTATAAGATTGCCTGTGGAGCAGAAGAGGAGACTATGTTCATACCAGCAAAGTAAAATATTCTTGTCCCTTATTTCTACCTCCAGTTTGAAATTATATGTCTTTATAAAAAGTGTCACCATACTGGTGTCAGGTACTAGCTCATTGTTTTAATTTGCATATCTCTGAAGACTGGTGGGCTTGAACTTTGCTTTACGTATTAGCCATATGGCTTCCTTATCTCTGAATTACTTATTTTTATCCTTTGTCAATTTTTGTATTTGTTTCTAAGCCCTGTTTGAGCTTTTTGTTTCGTTGGTTAGTTTCGCTGTTGTTGTTGTCTTTGTTTTTTTGCTTTTTGGGGATTTTTTTTCTTTTTTTTTTTTGATCTTTCTGAGACAGGGTCTCCCTCTGCTGGCTGGCCTTGAACTTACATGGTAGCCCCAGCTGGCCTCAAACTTGAAGCGATCCTCCTGCCTTAGTCTACCAAGTGCTGGGATTATAGGCGTGTACCACCACACCCAAAAACTTTGAGCTTTTTGTGTATTCATTGCATTAACAAATTCCTTGTTGGTTGCAAGTGTCACAAATATTTTTATCCTAGTATCCCAGAAAGTTTTAAATGTTTTTATGGTTGAACTTTTTTTCTTCGAGACAATCTCATTTTGTTGCCCATGGTGGCTGCAAACTCCTGGGCTTAAACGTCCTCTTGCTTCAGCTTTCGAAGAGCTGGGACTAGAGGCACACACCACCTGTGCCTGGCTCCTATGATTAATTTTGATGTACCCAAATACATCACACTTATTGTTTGTCCCTTGGTCTTTTCCTGACCCTGGTCACAGAGTTATCTCTTACATCTGCTGTATGTTTACTTTCAGGTATTGATATTCATTCTCTCTTTCTTTCCCCTCACTATGTAGTTCTGGTTAGCCTTGAACACACTACATAGTCCAGGCTGGCCTCAAACTCTTGGTAATCCTCCTGTTTCAGCCTCCTGAGTGCTGGGATTACAGGTGTGCATCACCACACCTGGCCTCAGGTATTGATTCTTAAGAAGTGTAATTTTGTGTTTGACAAAACGTTATTGTCAGATTTTATTTATTTGTTTTCCAGCTTTACAAGGACAGCCAGCCCACTGGAGCCTCATGCAGGACCCAGGAGGTCCTGGGAAGTGTGTGCCCTGCCCCCAGCCAATGCCATCACCCACTGGGCCCTAGAACTGGTGTGAGGACCACCGGAACCACATGCCCTGCCTCCAGTCCCTGGGTTCTCAACAGCACAGGGCAACAGAGTTGACAACCAACAGACCAAACTGATCGAAGAGGAGACTGATGCCCAGGAGGAGAGTTTTGTTTTGGGACAGAAGTCACGCCCTTCCACAGAGACCTGGTGAGAGACAACCTTGGGAGATGGGCTTGGAGAGGGTCAGAGGTAAATAGGAATCTCCAGGGATTCTCTGCGGGGTCCAGACTCAGACGAGGAAAATCACAGGGCCTGTATTCTGTTGTAGGAGGCCAGACTTGGTGGAAGTTCTCATCAAGGAGGGCTGTCCTGAAGAAGGCATAGTCTAGTGGTGTGTCTGAGCTCTGGCACCACTGCCAACATCCAGCAGAAATCAGTGCTTAAATTAATATAGGTCAATATGCGGGGGGTCTGAATGTCTTCACTAAAATCAGAGTCCTCTTTGTTTTGGTAAAGGGCTGTTCATGAGTGGTTCCTAGGGTTTGTCAATATCAGTTGACATAGAATTCCATCGCTGTCACTGAGTTTACTACCACAGACCAGGTAGCATAGTAGTGGCCAGCAACTGGTTTTCTCTCTGCACCAACACCCGGATGCCTGGGGGTCATAAACAATACTGTAGCTGCTCCAAAAGAATGGGGCACTGGGCCAAAGAACTTGTAAACCCCAGCACAAACAAACAAGTAAATGAAATTTGAAAAGACAAGGCAACAAAATGCATCCAAAAATTTCCAACTCCCCTCTAAAATTGGTACAGAGGGCATTGAGAGGACAGAAATCGTAAGCTACACAGCAGCTGGGTCTGAAAGGGTACCAGTGGAGGTAAAAAGGTTCTATAAGGTGCTCAGCAAATGTAAAGAAGATATAACTAATCACATAACAACTGATGAAACAGATGATTAGCGAGTCTAGAGAAGACACTAATAAACAGCTAGTGGAGTTAAAGAAAGAGATGAAAAACATGAATGCCCAGCATGGAAAAGAATGGGAGTCCATAAGAATGTTCCATACAGAAACTCAGGAGATTAAAAACATGATTGAGAGTATGGGTAGCAGGAGTGACCAATGTGAAGACAGAGTGCAAGACCTAGGGGACAGGGCTATCTATAATCGATAATCAATTAATGAGAGATACCTTAAAAACAACAAAGGAACATGAAAAATGGATCCTACAGCTCCTAAATGACTCAAAGAAGACCAATATAAGAGTAACTGGAAACTGATATATAGATTTAATGCAATCCCAATCAAAATACCAATGTCATTTCTCACAGAGCTAGAGAAGACAATCCTAAAATACAGAATTAGAAGAGACGCAAAATAACAAAAGCTATCTTAGGTAACAAAAACAAAGCAGGTAGCATCACAATCCCCAACTTAAAGTTATACTATAAAGCTACAGTGATTCAAACAGCATGGTACTGGTACAAAAACAGGCATTTGGATCAATGGAACAGAATAGAAGAAGCAGAAACAGCCCTAGACACATACAGCTATTTGATCTTTGACAAAGGTGATAAAAACATACGCTAGAGGAAAGATAGCCTCTTTAATAACTGGTGCTGGGAAAACTGGATATCCACATGCAGAAGGGTGAGTCTAGATTCATATACCTCACCACATGCTAAACTAAAATCAAAATGGATCAAAGATCCAAGTGTTAAAATGGAAATACTTATAGTGTGCTGGCATAAAATAGGTACCACTCTTGAAGACATAGGCCTAGGCAAGGACTTTTTGAACAGAACCCCAGTGGCACAAGAAATAATACAGAGAATCAATAAAGAGGATCATATCAAATTAAAAAGCTTCTGCATAGCAAAGGAAACAACAGAGTGAAGAGACAATCTACAGAATGGGAAGATTTTTTGCCTGTTATTCCTTGGACAAAGGACTAACATCGAGAATATTTAAAGAACTCAAAAAAAGTAGATCCCTCAAAATAAAAGATCCAATCAAAATATGGGCAACCAAAAGGTTAGACACTTCTCAGAAGAAGTACAGATGGCCAATAAATACATGAAAAAATGCTCATCATTGCTGGCCATCAGAGAAATGCAAATTAAAAGTACACTGAGATACCATCTTACTAGAGAAAAAATGGCTGTCTTTAAAAAAATCTGAAAATAACAAATGCTGGTGAGAACATGGGGAAAAAGGAACTCTACTACATTGTTGGTGGGAATGTAAACTAGTGCAACCTCTATGGAAATCAGTGTGGAGATTCCTCAAAACACTAAAAGTACAAATTCCATTTGACCCAGCTATCACCTTCCTAGGTGTGATAGTTAATTCATTGTATCAGGTTGAGTGAGAAACACCCAAATAGATTGGTGCAGTGCAGTTCCAAGTGTGGAAGACCCTCCCTAGGGAGGACTGTCACCAGAGTGGTATGAAAGGGAAACGAAGAAGGAAGGATTGCTTCTGTTTCTTTGGAGGAGCTCCAGTCTTCACCTTCACTTTGAATGTTGTCTTCAGCTTTCCGTCGCAGACGCTTCGGCCTCCTGTTATGGACTCGCGTGGGAAACTACAGTGAGCTGCGGGACTTTGACTGGATCATTCAGATCTCCAGTGTGCAGACAGTCCTCTTGCACTCTTCCACATCCGACTCTGTGGGCGGCCATTGTAAGCCTATCCTGTAAATTCTTATCTATTTGTATATCTTGCATTAAATCTATTTCTCTAGTAAGCACTGACTGATGCACTAAGTATCTTCCCAAAAGAGTTAAAATCATCGTATTACAGGGATACATGCATACCCTTGTTTATAGCAATACAATTTATAAGAGCTAGAGCTTAGAAACAGCATATATATCCATCAACAGATCTATAGATATGGAAAATGTGGTATTATACACAGTGGAGTACTCTGCTGCCATAGAGAGATAAACTTGAGGATCTTGTAGGTAAATGGATAAAACTTGAGACCATAATGTTAAGTGAAATAATTCAGACATACAAGCACAAATATTGCATAGTTTCTCTTATATGAGAAACACAACAAAATAGAAGAGGGATAAATAGAAAATAGCAAGAAGTTCATATACTTTCTCAAACTACAGATTCCATTGTTTTCAAAATATCTCAACATATATGCTAATTGGTTTCATTTATACTATTAGTTTATCTTAGTTTGTTGAAAAGAAAGGTTTGTGTTATTATCTGTTTGGATTTTTTTCGAAGACTCTTTGGTTTATATCTTGTACTCTGAGTAACTACTTTGAAGATAATGATACACAGTGTAATAATTATTGTTCTTTTCTTATTATTTGATTATAAATTTTAGTTTTATTTTTTCATAAAATATTATGAAATAAATACATTTGCTCTTTAGGCAAAAAAGAAACTATATATACATAGACAAATGAAAAGCAAAATAGAAGAGAGATATATAGTAAATAGGGAGTTCAAATACTTCCTCAAATTACATATTCCATTGTTTTAAAAATATTTCAAAATACATATGCTAATTTGATTCATTTATACAAAAATTTTTTCTTAGTTTGTTGAAAAGAAAGTTTGTGTTATTATCTGTTTCTTTTTTGTAAGAATCTTTTTGGTTTATGTCTTGTACTCAGTACCTACTTGGAAGATAATGATATATAATGCAATAATTATTGTTATTCTTTAATAAATATATTTGGCTATGAAAATATGTTTTATTTTTTCATTAAGAAAAGGACAGGCAGTGGTCCAAAAGCCATCTATGGATGTTTGTTATTTTGTAATAGCTTTGTAGAGTCATTTTTAAAAATCATATCTTAAATTCCCAGGTAAAAAAAGATTTATTTTATTTTATTTATTTTATTTTACTTTATTTTATTTTGCAGTAGGGGCTTACAAATTGCTTCACTGTGTCCTTTGACTCAAAGTTCAGTCCATGCAAGGTCAGTATCAGATTGGGGTCCACCAGTCACTCTCCCTGACTCCCCCTTCACCTCCTGAGTTAATCTTTTTTTTTTTTTTTTTTTTTTTGTGGGTACCGGGGGGACGACCTCAGGACCTCGCGCACCAACAGGCACCCGTGCCGCTGAGCGATATCACCGGCCCCTTTTTCGTATGTGGGTTCCGGGAGTCGAACTCGGGCCTTCGCGCTTGCAAGGCAGGCGCTTAAGCCGCTGAGCCGTCTCACCGGCCCTCCTGAGTTAATCTTGAACGCTGTGTCCCTCTGAACATCTCTAGCCTTGTGAGTCTCCTGTCCATATAGAACACAGCCAGGAACTCTTTCCACTCTAATCTTCAGGGTTTGAGCCTATGAATTCAACCTAGGCTGTCTTCAGAAAAAAACTATTAAATAGTTCTGAAGCAATAATTTATGAAGGTGGCCCCTGGGAAACATGCAAGAGGAAGAAAGAAAAGTTGAACTATGGGCCTCCTGTGTCTTGTTCAACTTCATCCCAAGTAAAGATATGTATTTAGACTTAGTCAGGCTTCAGAGTCAACCATTTATTTTTACAATTTTAATCCTAAACCTTCCTTTTTTATAAACAAATTGCATCATTTTCTCAACCTTACACATCTCTGGTTATATTAGATGAGCTTGAGTGTATATGCCTCAGCAGTTTAATCCCATAAGCTCTTCTTTGGGGCCAAACTGCATCATCTTTAGCTTCCCTGGCACAGGACCATCTTCATGCATTGTATGTTCTCATCCTCTCCTGAGATCTCAGGTCAGAAGAATGGAGACAGATTCAAAGGTAGTGACAGTGCAAAGGTGTGTAAATGGAAGCCATCAGAAGTGTTGAAAAGTGAAATGGCTTTCAGGTCAGTGTCCACAACAATCCTGACTTATGTACAAGTTTGGGTTCACATATAGTGCAGTCCCGGTTTCTATGATGCTATCAAATTCACATACCTCCTGGAGGCTCAAAACCCAGACATGCAGATTTGAAGATACCAGGAAAGATCACTATAACGAGCCCTTCCTGGTCCTCGTCACAGTCCGGGAAGTTTATATTTGTAATCCCATGGAAAAGTTACTGGAATTCTGGCGAGTTAATTCCAATCTACCACTTCCAGTGCAACCCATGGCAAGAATAAAGACACTAAAGCATATTTATAGTTGTGGGTAGCCAATGGGTCCTAAGTCCAGCCAAGATGGTGGTTACTGGAACAAAGGCCTAGACCCAGGTCCGAACCCAGGTTTTATTAATTCTCAAGGAGGGGAGTGGCTCGGGGATGACTGACTGTGAGAATGGCGGGAAGTCCGTGAGAACCATGAGCTGGGCTAGGTAGGTGGCCTGAAATCACCCTTGCAATATGCAGAGGGAAGGATATGCAGAAGGAGTAATCTGCATAACACAATTCAAGATAGTATCTAATGTTTTGGGGTCAGTGCTTCAGCTCTGATGTGTAATCTTCTATGCCCTGGGAAGTCATAGCCTCTTTCTCGAGGCTCGATTCCAGCCGACAGCGTGGAACATGGCTCTCCATCCCGCCAGGCTCACCCATATGTTTTGGGAGCTACAGGGTGGGGAAACACTGACCTGTCACCTTGCTTCAAAGACTACACATCAGCACCTCAGCTGGACCGATTCGCATTGCTTAAAGCCAATTGAAGGGATAAGGAAAGGACCTAGCCAGCTTTGTACATATCAGTGCATGGAAAATGGAGATAATTGCTCTTCTTTCAAGGAGAGTCCTCCAGGTGGTCCTCCACAATCCCAACATGCAGATTCCCTGAAAAAAAAATGCAAAAACGTGGAGACTATTCTGCTGTTCTTCCCCCTTTCACCCTTGTGTTGTTGTTGTTGTTTGGTTTTGTTTTTAAGAAATGGAGCCAGTGAGATAGCTCAGCAGCATAAGCGCCTGCCCAGTAAGCACAAGGTCCTGAGTTCGACTCCTGGTACCCACATACAAGAAAAGGGCCAGTGATATTGCTCAGCGGCGCCAGTGCCTGCTGGCGCGTGAGGTCCTGAGATCAACCCCTGGTACCCACAAAAAAATAAAATAAAAGAAAGAAAGAAAGAAATGGAGTCTCTCTATGTTGCCCAAGCTGCCTCCAAACTCTTGGGCTCAAGCAATCCTCCAGTCTTATCTTGCAAAGTGACTGGGACTATAGCACCCTCCAACACCCCCTACTCCCTTGTCACCTTTTGGTAATGGCAGCTACAGGGGATCCAGGAAGGTCTCAGGATGTAAGCAGCAGAGATGATTGCCTGGCATTCTCTGGGCTTCTCATCTGGAGGTAGCCACATCTGACACTCTGCAGGTCACTAGAGAATATAAAAATTTCATTTTCTGGGGCTGATTTCAGAGTTGCATCTTCATTTCATATTTATGTAGAACTTCAGCATCCGATGGCACATGCTGAGCACAGGTTTTACCACCTTAATCTTAGCCCCCAGCTTCCCTAGGGCCATGTTGGTCTGGCTCCTGCAGATCTCAGAGATGTCGAGACACTGGGACAAGACAAAAGGGCCACCCTGCCTCTTCCTTTCCAAATGGCCTGAGACAGATGAGGTAAAAATTGTGTTTGCAGAATGTGAAATAGGAATCTGAATACAGTGATGCACCATATTAAAATGTTTTGGTTAATAATGGAGGGCAGGTATAATAGTCCTATAAGGGTATAATAAAGCTAAAAAAATTCTTATCACCTTGTATGGTTACTTTATATTTTTTGTGATTCATTGTGTTTAGATACATAACATCTACAAGTTCCTAGAGTGGTCAGTACAGTAACATATTGCCAGTTTTTAGTCTAGGAGCACTAGGCTCTTTCAGATAGCCTAGCTGTGGTAGGCTATACTATCTCAGTTTTTCACTCCTGTAAAGTACTACTGCTTCTTCACTGGATTCTAGTGTTCTCATGCAGGTATTCTGCTCTATATATCAAAGTTAAATCAATGTTTCTTTGAGGTATGAACCCTGAAACTTCCTGTTCTGCCATCTTGCTGATGTCTCTAACAGCTTTACTTTTTTGTTTTTAGCTCTAATTGTGTATTCTGTTCTACTGTCTGTTCCTGCAATATAAATAGTACAATGTGCACAAATCTTTCTTTATATTTCTTTCTACTACCTCATTAGTTTTACAAGTTTGTTGAGTTCTCTATAAAATATCCAGCTTGCCAGGGGCAATGGTGCACACAATTAATCCCAGCACTAGGGGAGGCTGAGGCAGGAGGAGTGCAAGTTTGAGTCCTGCATAGGCAATTTAGTGAGACCCTGTCTCAAATTTTTTAAAAAATGATAAAAAGGGCTGAGGATGAGGCTCACTGGTAGAGAACCCCTGGCTTCAATCCCCAGTAATGTAAAACAAAAGACTCTAACTGTAATTTTATTGGGAGTATATTAAAATTATATATTAGTTTCAGGATGAATTGTCACATCTATTATATAATCCTGTTCATCAACATAACAAAAAACCTCATTCATTTTGAACTCCTTTTATGCTTCTTAAGTTAAATTTTCTGTGGAAAGATCTTATGCATTCTTTGTTAACTACCAAAGTTAATTGCCATAATTTTGTGCTTATCTAAGTTGTCTACTTGGCTTTTGTGACACAAAGGAAAATTATTTCATTTTCTTAATTTTTACTTATATCCAACAATTTTCTGGGCTCTTATTAACTCTAACAGTGTCTTTTGATTAAGTTTTTCTATGTAGATGATCACGTAATGTTAACTAATGGCACTTTTATCTCTTTTTTTCCTCTGATGATGCATCTTTTAAAAAATTTCATAGCTGGGCATGATGGCACACACGTGTAATCCCAGCACGTGGGAGGCTGAGGCAGCAGGATCTCTGTGTGTTCGAGAGCAGCCTGAGCTACAAAGTGAGACTGTGTCTCAAAAAAATATATATAATAATAGCAAATTTATTGTATATTTAGAAGCTTGTATGAGACATATATGTAGTTTTAAAAGCAAATATTAAAATGAACATGCATACTTCAATACCCAGAATTTTGCTATTATCTGAGAACTTCCCTTAGATTCTTTTTGGATCACATACTCACTTTTTGCCCATATTCTTATGTTTATCATTGTACTCTGGCTTTATATATATATATATATAATTTTGTTTTTAGATTGGATACTCTAGTCTTATTTTTTTCAATATTTGCATTTGCAAAACATGGGCTCTGTCTTTCCACTCTGTGATATTGTTTCTTACCTTTCACCATGGCTCTATCTCCACATTTTTAGGTTTTTGCTAATCAGTCACCCATTTAAGGGTACTCATTTCTGAATTACTTTGGCTAATAGCTCCCAACAATAGATCCCAAATGTATAGTCACTTAAATTAAGTAACAATAGATCCCAAATGTATATTAACCTAAATTAAGTAGATTTTTTTTCTTGTTCACATAACACTCCTGGCATGTTCCATTACTAAGCAGGTGAACAGGTCAAGGGGTGACCAGGGTCTCCTCTTCTACCATGTCACTCTAAGGTTATTTCCCTTCCAATTAGCTGGAAATGTGAAATTTTTATGGGCCAGGCCTGGAAAAGTTGATACCATGTGTTTACATTCTATTAATGATAATACTGTCATGTAAATGTATTTAATTGTGTATAGAGGTTGGGAACAATTGGGAAATACAGTGACTAGCTGGGTAGGTAGTTGCCATGACTACTCTACACTAAGAAAGCACAAGTTTTTGGTAGAAAGCCAGCTATCTTAGCTACAATTTCTAAACTGTGTGTGTGTGTGTATGGGTAAGTAAAAATATTGTATTTTGTGAAAAAATGCAAATCCTATATTATGTTGCACTTTCCACAGTTTTCACTTTATATTTTGAAGTTCATCTTTGTTGATGCATGTCAGTGTATTAAGATATTTCCATTGTATAGTTTTATTGTACAGTATTGTTAGACTTCAGTTTATCTATGTATTTATTCTTGATGGCTATTTGGAATTTTTTCTCAATTTTTGCATATTACTACCAATGCACATTCCTTCACACACCTTTTTTTTTTTTTTTTAAGACAACAAGTAAACATTCTCCTGCATTAACAAACTCAAGCATTAGAGAATGTACAAATACCTTCTGGAGAAAAACATTACTCAGTATAAGATTAAGCCGTGTAAAAGTAGGTAAAAATAGAAGACTAAGGAATGGAATAGTCACAGTGAAATTGCATTTTCATACTAGGGAGACAATACGATGTTTACAAATGTGCGTCCGGTTTATCTCGCTTGCCTTCACACACCTCTTATACTTGTAATGACTTTTTTTTTTTTAGGATAGGTACCTAGGAATAGAATTGCTGAGTCATATGGCATATGCATGTTCATCTTTTCTAGGAGATACTGGCCTATTTTTCCAAAGTGGTTTGAGCAGTTTGTATCTTCCGCCCCCAGCAGTGTATGAAAGTTCCTTGTTTCACATTTTTCCAATATTTAGGATTATGAGACTTTAAAGATTTTGCTGATCTGGAGGTATTGATCTCATTGCTCTATTAATTTCATTTTCTAGGTAATTTATATGGTATAACATCTTTTCATATATTAGCCATTCTGCTTCTTCTATATACTACCTATCCAAAGTTCTTTCATTATGCTGTTTGTCTTTTGATATCAATTTGCAAAAATCCTTTATGTGCTCTGAATACTGACCTTTTGTAAATGATCTATTGCTATGGTTTGGATGTGGTTTGTTCCCCAACAGTTCACGTTTTGGAAGCTTGGTTCCCAGTGTGGTATAGTTACAAGGTAGTGGGGCCTTTAAGAGAAAAGCCCTAGTGGGAAGTAATTAGATCATTGTTAAACACTGTCCTGTTGTTTATGGAAGAGAAAATGATTTTTAGAAAATGTAAATGGGACCTTAGGAGAGTAGATGGGAGATATGCTGGTCTGTGACAATGTCTGGGTGTAATTCCAGCTTTTAGTCTCCTCTCCTATGACAAGAGTAACGCTTCCCTGGTTGATGAGACTCTGAGGGAGAGAACTTGGGATAACTGAATTGTTGTCTTTTTTTTTTTTTTTTTCTATTTAAGGTTTTGTTCAGGCAGATGACAGAAGTTTGGAGAAAACTTCTCCATTTATTTGTTTTCAAATGTCTTCAGCTAAAAAATAATCCTTGTGCTACAGTGGCATATTTTGAAGTGACATCTTTTGATCTCCTACAATGATGTTTACATTTAACTTTTTAAATAAACTGTCAAGCTGCTTTCTAAAATGGCTATAACATTTTATGTTCAAATGAGCAATGGGGGGCCGGTGAGATGGCTCAGTGGCTTAAGCGCCTGCCCGGCAAGCGCGAGGTCCCGAGTTCGACTCCCCGAACCCACATACGAAAAAGGGGCCGGTGATATCGCTCAGTGGCACGGGCGCCTGCTGGCGCACGAGGTCCTGAGGTCGACCCCCCGGTACCCACAAAAAAAAAAAATGAGCAATGGGTAAGGGCTCTAATTTTTCCCTATCTTCCTTCTCACTTGTTATTGTTCACTTTTGATTGTGGCCATTCTAGTGAACGTGTAGTGCTAGCTCCTTGTGACTTTATGTTTACTTAATGAGTAATGCTGTTGAGTGCCTTTTCTTGTGCTAATTAGAATGTCTTCATATACATTCTTTTTCCTTTTTTTTTTTTTTTTTGTGGGTACCGGGGTTCGACCTCAGGACCTCGCGCACCAGCAGGCGCCTGTGCCGCTGAGCGATATCACTGGCCCATTTTCGTATGTGGGTTCCAGGAGTCGAACTCAGGACCTCGCACTTGCCAGGCAGGCTCTTATGCTGCTGAGCTATCTCACTGGCCCTCTTTTGCCATTTTTAATTGGATTATTTATCTTATTATTAAGTTACAAGAGTTCTTTATATATTCTGTATACAAGTCATATAAATTTGCAAACATTTTCTCTTTGTGGGTGGTTTGTCTTTTCATTTTCTTAATGCTGTCTTTTTTTTTTATGTGGGTATCGAGAGTCGAACTCAGGATCTCATGCTTGCCAGCAGGCGCTTGTGCCACTGAGCGATATCACCGGCCCAATGCTGTCTTTTTAAGCTCAGAGGGTTTTAGTCATTTTTTCTTGGTTTTGCTATGTGGTCCAGGTTGGCTTTTAATTTGTTGTATAGCCAAAACTAGCCTCAAACTCAAGATCCCATCTCTGGACAGAAGCATGCCAAGAGATGGGATTACAGCATGCTCCACTACACCTTGCTCAAAGAGTATTAATTTTCATAAAGCTTAATTTAATCAATAGTTTTATTTTATGGCTTATACTCGGTATAATGTTTAAGAATTCTGAGTAATCCAAGGTCATGAAGTTTTCTCTAATTTTTAAGTAAATTTATGGTTTTAGCTCTTTTTAAATCCATGTCTATCATCTTTTGGGTTACTATTTTGTGCAGATCATGTGAAATAAAGATTTAAGTCTCTCTCTGTCTCCTTCCCTCCCTCCCTCCCTCCTTTCCTCCCTTCTTCCTCTTCTCCCTCTTTTTCATTTTTCTTCCATATGTCTATCCAACTGTCTTGGCATTAAGCACTATTTTTTGAAAAGACTATCCTTTCATTATTGAATTATCTTGACACATTTGCTGAAAATTAATTGACCATATATGTAAGAGTTTATTTATGGACTCTCAAGTCTATTTCATTGATCTATATGCTTAGCTGTATGCCATTAGCACACTACAGCTTGATTCCTGTAGTACTGTAGTAAGCCTTGAAATCCTGAAGTATAAATTTTCCAACTTCGTTACCTTCATAAATCTTTTGGCTATACTAGGTCTTTTGCATTTCTATGTAAATTCTACAAAAATATCTAGTAAGATTTTTCAAAAACTGTGGGAGTTCTGAGATTTTGAGGTGGAGACTTAACAGGACTTTTAAGTAGATTAAGTTACTCACCCAAGACCCAAAGGCAAACAAGCTAGAGAGAGATTTGAACCCGAGGCAGCCTGACTCTGTAACCTGGGTGTATAACTGAGGCAAGGAGCTAACAGGACTTTGAAGTTTTCCTGATAGGAAATAAGCAAGCAGCTGCAATTTGTGGTAATGAGGAAAAACAGCAAAAGGTTAATTAAAGGATCAAGCTGATGCACTCCCTGAGATAAAGAAGCTGGATGCATGGGAAACCTGGATGAGATTCCATAAATGTAAAATGCCTCGTTTGTGTGGGCTGCTCTGTTGGTAGAACAGCTACCTCTGCAGCCCTCTAGGCTGTCATGGAGCAGCCAACTTTGCTGTCCTCTCTAGGGCTGCAGTCTGTGGAGCAACCAGCTGTGTTTCTTTCCTGTAATAAACTTTTATTTTAGCCTTGAAACTGGCCCACTTATGATTTCCATCTTATGTACAGCTAAGAACTCATGCTAGCTAGGGATAATTTTACTGTATTGCAAGTTAACAAGCTTCAGAAAAATTTGTAGACTTCTGTTTTAACTTAACATTTCATACCCTTATGTCCCTATTTCAATCTACTTTTCTTATATTACCTCCTACTCATACATTTTAAGTGCTCACTGTTCCTCCAAGATACTTAAGTTAGTCATTTTGCTGATCTATCCACAGGAATGCCTTCTCCTTTCTTCTTATGCATAAATCCAATTTTTTTCTTTCTGCACCTTCCTCATCTCTTCATTAAGAAGTAATATTTATTTTTTCATTTATTTCTTCTTTTTTCTTTATGAATGCTGAGGATAGAGCCCAGGGCCTCATGTGTGCTAGACAAGTGCTGTACCACTGAAGTACAACCTCAGCTGAGAAGTAATCTTTCTTACCTCCCAACATCTCCGTAGTACATTACTTCTGTCTGTAATCCAATTAGTTTTCCTTTTGTTGTTTAGCTATGCATACCATTTTTATCAGTGGGATGCATATGTTAGTAATGTCTGTATCTCTCTTATTATTCTTTGACAGGGTTTTGATAACAAATTTACAATCTTTGCTAAATAGGAATAGAATTCCCCTTGTACAAGTGAGTTTCCCATTTCTGCCGCTAGGCGGCAGTGCACAGACTTTACACTTAACATGTATGGGAGTTGCTGGGATGGCAACTTACACAGGACCTTACACAGGCTGGACAAGAATTTTACCACTGAATTACATCCCCAGCCCCAAATTCCAGTTTTAAAAAATTAAATAGGATTCTGGATCCGTGGTTTTTCATAAATTGGCCACACATGTATTCCACCTTATCCTACCTTATCTGCCTTGAAACAACCTTGACTTAGCAAGCTATATTACAGGCAACCAAAGGAATTTCTTTATTCACTGCTTCAATATTAAACTTCTCTACTGTCGTGGGCCATTCTATATAATTTTGGGGGAAAAATCATTTCATAATTAAATTGTGATTAGGGCTTGTCTGAGGCCTAGTATCTTGCCATGGGAGCCAGCTATGGTATGCAGAAACAAAACTCCATGTGCCTCCGGTCACAGTTGAGGCTTCAACATCCCCTGACGCTGTGATGCCCCAGGGCAAGATTACATCAGCTGAAGATAACCTGGTTCCTTGAGAACCAAGTAGTAATTAAAAAAAGGGTTTCACCTTGGGGAAAGGACAAACCTCTTATTAACCTGCAATCTCTCCCTACCGTCCTCATCAACATAAAGATCCTCATTAGCATAAGAACCCCACTGCTCCCTGAGTCATCTGATAATCCCCTCAACATTTTCTTCAATCAATAAATGCTGAGGTTCTGGCTGCCTCGTGGCCTTTTGTTCCCCATGAACAACGGGTCATCCCAAATCCCCATTGCATTGCCATTTTGTCTCTCACTCTTTCTTTTTGCTGTGCACATAACACCTTGCAGGAGACTGGGGTCCACTGCAGGGGTTCCTGATACTGTATTAACTTATTTAGTGTGTGCATTGCTATTTGAGGAGAAAAATTTTCATTAAGGTCCTGAACCTTAGTTCATGCAGTCAGCTAGCATTTATAGATTATTGAGCCAAGCAACTGTGATGGTTGGATCAATGGCATTCCTTACTATATGTACATCTGTTACCATCTTAATATTTGAAAGGTTAATTTTATTTTTAAGCAAAGGACAATGGGAACTTTATTAGATTTTTTCTTTCTTAACAGTACAAAATGAGCTCCAGGCCTCATCAAAGTAGGGTAAGAGGTTTTGAACAGAATGCAGCATGGAACAAAGTTTCCATATTTCACTTGAAATCTTTCACTGTTACGATTCTTGTTTCCAAGAAATTCCTAGAACTTAGACTAGAACTTGTGAGTTATGCTAAACCAACTATGTGATTGGCTCATACAGGATTAGAATGACTTTTCTGTTATTCTTCAATCATTAAGTTCTCTGCTTACTTGTAGGAAAAGTAGGGTGAGGCAAATAAGATTACGGTATACATAAACATATGTAACAATATGAATGTGTCTAGAACGATACTTGCAGAAGCGCTACTGAAATACTACCAGTTTCCTTAGAAAAATCACAGCTTCTGTTTTGATGTAATAGGGAAGTGATTCTTTTTTTGGTAAATCTAACTCTAACTTGTACAGCATTAACTCCTTTGAGCAGAGCATACAGGAGAAAACTGATAAATAAAATGCATGAGGTTTTCATTGTTTTGTTTTTGCTTGAAGATTTTCTTGGGGTTTCTCTGGGATTGTCTGATTGCAAAATTCCTATTAAATTTTTTTTTACTTACACATCTTAACAGATTATTGACAATTTCCAATTTATCAAAATGTTGGCCATAATAACAACTTGGTATACACTAGGGCATTAATCTTTGTTTTCTTTTGGTCTTTGACGTCTGTGTCCTTTGAGGAGGAAAAGGATGTTCGCTATCCTATAATTGTCCACCTCAACTGCTCATTTCCTTGGTATAAACATTGGTTTGAAAAGCACTTTGGGTATCATATATGTGAGCCAAAAGATATTCTCTTTCGAACTAACCAGTGATTTAAAGATTTTCAACAGTTTTTTTTTTTTCTCCACAAAATGTTTTCCTACCAATTTACTCAAACCAGGTCCTCTTCCTCTTTGCAACGTCCTTCCTACTCTTGTCACGACCGGGAACTCCTACTCATCCTTAAGATTCAGCTCCATGGTCATCTCCTGATGGAGGATTTGTCATCACGTAGTCCTCCGCTCCAACAGCTCACTGTGAGCAGCTCAGCATAACGAGATTATCCAGTTTCCTGTGCGTCTTGCTCCCAGTTTCTAGGGCCGAGACGGTGTCATTCTCACTTATTCGTCTTTTTACAGTCTAGTATTTGGGCACGATGGGCTCAGCGATGCTGGCGTCCAGGTCTCCCTCCGTGCTCCACAGGCGTCAGTTGTTTCAGCGGGTGCTCCGTTTCCCGCCAATCGAGCGTTTGAAAATCAGCAGCGGCGGACGCTGGGGAAGGAGAGGGTGCCCCTCACGACGGCTGCCTGTTATCTACTCCGGCGGTCCACGCAGGCTCACCGACACGGCAGACGCGATTGGGCGTTTGCTCTGTGGAGGGAAACAGTTTCCTTCAACAAACTTGAGTCCCGGAGATTGTTTTTCTAACTCCGGGCTGGAGACGCTCCATTTTTTCTAACAATGACAAGAAGTCAAGGGGAAAATATGGGACTGGCAGATTTAGGGGTAACCGCTCGCCGCGGATCGTGAGCTAACGTACACGAGAATGAGTCTCAGAGAGACTTTTCCTCAACCCTGCCGGCCTTGGAGCGAGCACCCACCCAAAGTCTGCAGCTCCTTCAACGGCCCTCGCACTGGGCGCCCCGCCCACCGTGGGCGGAGAGCCAGAGTTCTCGCGAGAACACCGCGGGCCTTTCCTCTTTAGTTTGTGAGCTCTCGCGAGAAGAGGTTGAGGCGCCGGCCTGCGACCTGCCCGGGCGGTTCTGGTAGGCGTCGCCGCCGCCAGAGTGGCCGCCTCCACAGCTATCTCTGGTGGGATCCGGTTGAAGAGGAAGCGGAGGCGGCGCTCGCCTCGGCCTTTGCGTTGGTCCTCTGTAGACACTCAAGGGGAAGCACAGGTAACGAAGGTGAATGGACGGACTGGGAAGCTCTGTGGAGGCGGTGCGGGAGGCTGGGCTTGGCGGGGGCGACGGGGAAAGGGGCGGAGGGCGAATCGGGGCACGAGAGCCGGGAGGCGGTGGCAGCTTGGCGACCGGACGTGGCCAGGGGACTGCGGTGGCGTTCTGAGCTCCGGCCACCGGCACCCAGGTCGGAGAGGCGGAGGTGGGACTTGGGTTTGGGGGCTGTTGCTCTTGGGCTGGGTGTGCGGCGGCCTCTCCCCAGGGATGAAGGCGATCCCCTCATCCCTCCCTTCCAGGGCAGTCCCCTGTGCCCCGCCCCTTGCCTGTCACCTGGGGCGGACGCCGCGGCGGCCCGGGGAGGGCGCATGACGATAGGATGGTGGGTAGCCTCCCATTTAGGGGACAAAGTGGTGGGTAGAGAAGTGAAATTTCAGTAACGCGCTGCGTGGTTTTATGCTGTAACAGAATCACCTGTGGTAAAAGCTTTGTCTTCTTCAAACTTGCACAGAAAAGGTTCTGATTTCTTTCTTCTTCAGATGAAAGTCCCCGACACCCCCTCATCTTTGGGAGACGTGAGAACTCGCTTAATAATTTGTTAGTTGGGGCCAATGTGACCATCTCCAAGCCTAACAGATTTCCTAGTTCTCTTTTCTCCTTAGTATTTTAAGTCCATGATGCAAAGTCGCTACTTTAGATATGCTTAAGATAAGAGTTTTCATTTGTCACTTCGTGCCCTTAGCAAATGAAATTATTTTAAAGGTTTGTTTAAGAGTTGTCATGCTTTTTAAATTAACAATCTGAACGAGGCAGCACAGTATATTGATTTATTTGAACAACTGGGTTCCTTCCACCCTTCCGTGCTTCCCATTTCTCCCACTCTTACTACACAAATGTGATCAAAACTTTTAGACATAAATCTCTTTTTCTTTTCTTTTTTTTTTTTTTGTGGGTACCGGGGGGTCGACCTCAGGACCTCGCGCGCCAGCAGGTGCCCTTGCCGCTGAGCGATATCACCGGCCCATTTTTTCCTATGTGAGTTCCGGGAGTCGAACTCGGGCCCTCGCGCTTGCCAAGCAGGCGCTTATGCCACTGAGCCTTCTCACCAGTCCTAGACATAAATCTTGAATGAAAGAAACTGTAGAAATTGGGATAAAATATACAGTAAAGAATGAAATCATAAGGGCCAAAAGAGTTTTTGTGGAACCCATCTAAGACTGAAGTCCGGGCCTTAAAACCAAGGACTACAGTAAATGAATGTAAATGCAGAGACCAGAAGAAAATACTCGGAAAGAATTTGATGGTGGTTTAAGACTGGTAACTTGTGTGAGGAGAGTTGTTTTTGAAGGTGTCAATGTGTTTCATAGATTTTCCTAACATTTCTCAGAGTTTGTGACGTGCCGTTATGCATAAAGAAGAGAAATTCTATGTTTAATCAAGAAAACTTTTGTAGCTCAACAATGTCTTTTACATTCTTATACATTTTTCTCCCAAAAAGAGCGTTTGGATGGGCTTTTTACCTTCTCTGTGTTATCCTTCCATAAGTCTGAATTTTATTCTCATCCTTCTTTTATTTAAGCATTGTGAAAAATTTTAATTATTAACTATGAAATTGTGGTCTGCTTTGTGGCTTTTTACATTTAGGTGACTTACTGAACTGTGGAAGTGATCTGGAAAATATGCACCTTTCAAAGAGATAGGTTTGAATAACAAACTCATATGCCTTCAGGTAGCAGGCAAATAATGAAAATGTGAAACACACTCATTATGCCTTGTCTAAGAAAGACTTCAGTATTAGGCCCACCTGGTTAATTCTGTATACATGTATGGGTCCTGTCTTCAGCCTTCTCAAGAGAATATAGGAAATCTGTGTTTTTATGTGCACTCTCTTGACTTTTAAAAATATTAATGATTAATTAAAACAATTGAAAATAACTTCATGTGACCCAGTCAAACCCCTACCTATCTATATTGCATTTTGCCCTCTATTATAGTTCAGAACTAATATATTTTATAACTGGAAAAAAGGAAGTTTAAAGCAAGTATGTCAATTAGTTTGGAATTTCAAACCTTAGAAGGACTTGAGGGAAATGTGAAGTCTAATTGAAATAATAGGTAGCTTTAATAGCTTTTAAACACAGTGGGACAAATTAAGCTAGTTACTTCCTGCAGAATTTTCTCCTTTTTTACTGTTTTGCTTTCTGTAGTTTGTTACCTATAGTCAGCTGTGGGCTGAAGAAAAAAAAAAAATTTTTTTTTGGTCTTTTTGGGACAGGGTCTCGCTATGTAGTTCAGCTGGCCTTGAACTCACTATGTAGCTCAGGCTGGCCTTGAACTTGCAGCAGTCCTACCTCAGCCTCCCGAGTGCTGGGATTACAGGTGTGCACCACCACACCTGGCGGTTTGAAAATTTTCTAAATGGCTAATTCCAAAAATAATTCAAAAGTTTTAGATTATGTGATGTGTAAGTTTTAAACTGTATGAGTAGCATGAGGAATCATGCATTGTCCCACTCCACCTCCGGGGATGTGAATCCTCCCTTTATCCATTGTAACCACACTGTATATGCTACCCTTCCATTGTCACTTTGTAACTCTCTTGATTATCAGACTGTCATGATATCATAGTGTTCATGAACCCTTATTTTACTAAAAAATGGCCCCAAAGTGCAAGAGTAGTGATGTTGACAATTCAGATATGCCAGCAAGAAGCCATAAAGTGCTTCTTTTAAGTTGAAAAACTGAAAGTTCTTGACTTAATAAGAAAAAAATTGTATAGTAATACGTAATGTATTAACCATTGTTACCCTCCTATTATGTTGGTTTGAAAATTTGTTCTTCTTTTGATTTGTTTTGTTTTTTTCTTCTCTTTAAAATAAAAAAAAATAAAAAAAAAAATAAAAAAAAAAAATTGTATGTTGAGGTTGCTGAGATCTGCAGTACATGGTATTTTGAGAGATACTATATTCACATAACTTTTATTACAATGTATTGTTATAACCTATTTTATATGTGTTATTGTTAATCACTTACTATGCCTAACTTATAAATTTATCATAGGTGTGAATGTATAGGAAAAATGTAATATATATAAGTTTCATTTAGCACTGTCTACAGTTTCAGGCATCCACTGGGAATTTGGAACATACACCTTTAGTATGAGGAAAGACTACTAAATATTAACATTTTAAGTGTGGCAACTGAAGGAAAGCCTCTCTGTTTATGGCTCATTAACTCAGAATTCTGACTAAGTTGATTTATAGGCATCTTGTAAGGAAATAAATTTATTTAGAAGTTCTTTATTTTACTTTCAACTAATGTGAAAAATTAAATCCAAAAGGTACTCGATAACAGTCCACCTCCGGATTTGAATATTTTTATTTGCTGTGCCATCCCACATTGTTTCCCTAGGCAATGACTTCTACTGGAATACTGATCCCCTGGCAGGTAGCAATGGGATGAGGAAAGTGTGATGTGAAGTAGGCAGTCATGTGCCTTTTCCTTACATTGTCCAGTGAAAGATTGATTTAGATTACTGTAGCTAGATTTTCTTGTAGGAAGAATAGGTGCTTTGATTAAACTTTGTGCCTTATACGTAGTTAAACTTAATGATGTTTGTGGAATTGAACCTTGTGGGTTAAAATTCATATACCCAATAATGGATAGAACTTTAATCACACAATCTTATTCATACCTATTTGGGCTCTGAGGAATGGGAGTTTTAAAGGTCAAACCTAAGAGGTGGAACTTAGGCATATAGAGGGCAAAGTGAGGGTCATCACTGGTGATAATGTTGAGAGAGGAAGCTAGGTGAGGGACAGTTTTGAAAAGGATGATGAAATGGTTTAGTATCTGTTGTGTGTTTGTGTTTTACACAGACTGCTTTTTACAACAAAAGTTATTTAAACTCATGCAAAACTACATAGAATACTCTTTTTCTTTTTTTAAATAGAACTGCTTTGGGAGTTTGCAGATTTGATTTTCTTACTTTAGCTAAATCTTCTCAAGTCAAGCTAGGCTAATCTCTTCATCCAGTCCCTCTCTCTGTGGAATAAGAGGTGAGAGAGAAGGAAATATGTTTGTGAGCTTTGAGAGCTTTAAAAATGTTTCTGAGAGATTTGTATTTGTAAAGATAGTACTAGTTGAGTAGGAAACCATCTTCCTTTCCTGATGTTTTTACTGTGACTTGTAAAGTAGGAGATTCTCTCTGGGAAGTAGTTTCTCCCTATTCATTTCATCCTCTGAAATGCATTACCAAATGAGGATTAGAAGAAACTAGAAGGGGTTGACTATACTTTTCTTAGTACCTTCTGGTACAAGTTTTGGAACTCCCAGTTCTTAACACAGGGTATATATTTTCTATTCATCTGTATGGTAGGTTTATCTGAGCAGGCTGCATCTGTATTAGGGAGAAGGAAATGGAATACCTACAGTTCTAACTGGTTGAATTTAATTTACAATCAAATAAGTAAGAAGCTTAGGCCATTAGTTGCAGTTATATTTTTATCTTTATATTATTTTGTTGATTTTAAAGGGGAGAAGAGGTAATAACAAATGTTAGCTAATGGAGGAAGAATTATAGGGTGAGCATCCCTAATCTGAAAATCTGAAACGCTCCAAAATCCAAATCCTTTTGAGTACCAACATGATGCCACAAATCTGATAGTTTAGTGTACACAAACTTTGTTTCACGGGTAAAATTATTTAAAATACTGTTTAGAATTACCTTTAGGCTGTGTATGTAAGGTGTTTATGAAACATTAATGAATTTTGTGTTTAGGCTTGAGTCCATTTCCAAGATATCTCATAATGTACATGCAAATACTCCAAAATCCAAAATAAATCTGAAATCTGAAAAAATTCTGGTCCCACGCATTTCAGATAGGGATATTCAACGTTTATTGAAACATATTTTTTCTCTCTTTAATAGAACATTTATTAGGGTTCAAGCTAATGTTGTATTTCTCCTAATATGACGTCTTCTGGTTGACTTTGGGATTGACATATACCCTGCTAAGAAGATAGCAAAATAGAACTCAGAGGTGTAAGGCTAGCAATTAGAATTCAATGAGATACTTTGTGGAAGAAGATTAAGAAGTTGGTAAATGTTACATGTAGACAATGGGAATACAGTGAACTGAGCATTTTGGATTTCAGTTTTTGGATTAGGGATGCTTAATAGGTACAGTTGATACAAATACTGCAGATCTGAAGAACTCCAAAATCTGAAACATTTCTAATCCCAAACATTTGGATAAGGGATATTTAACCTGTATTTGAAATACTAGAACATAAAGAACAAAGATTTTATTTTAAATATGTGACCTTATGTCAGAGATTTCTGGAGATTGTAAGACTCTTTGCCAGTGAAAGCACTTTTTTTTTTTACCCTACTAATAGTTTAATTATATTATTGTGTTAAATGTAAGGTATCTGTCTTAGTTACTTTTCTCATTGCTGGGACAAAATATCCAGCAACCACAAGTTAAAGGAGAAAAGGCTTATTTCAACTCTAATAGTTTGTAGAAGTTTCAGTCCATAGGTGGCTGGCTCCAAAGCAGGACAGCATGACACAGGGACATGGCAGAAGAGAAACAGCCCATGGCAAAGCAGGCAGAAGGCAGCAAACAGCAGAAGCATCAGCGAAGCAAACCTCCCTTTCCCTTTTATCCCATCCAGGCTACAAGCCTTTTGGGTGGTGCCACCCACACCCAGGGTGGGCCTTTCCATTATCCAAACCCAGAAATATGCTAATTCCAATCAGTGGACTAATTTAATACTACACACCCTTAATCCCAGTATCACCCATGCTAGTTCCAACCAGCTCCAAAAAGCCCCACCTATGAGTGCATGAGGTTTGGGGGGGGTGACATCTAGATATAAGCCATAACAGTATCCTGCCTCAGCCTCCCCAGTGCTGGGATTACAAATGCGCTCCACCACGCCCAGCTGTGTTGCTCCGTTTTGACCTATTCATTATTCTTTTTACCTTCCTTCCTTTCATAATTTTGTCTGTTTATCTGTCAACAACAGGCTAAACAAGGCTCCAAATATGATTCAGTTCTAGACTATAGCACTCCCCAATAGACTGTAGTGTTGCCCGACTCTGCATGATGGAAATGTTCTACATCTGCACTGTTTGAAAAGTAGCCACTCACCGCATGTAGCTATTAGGCACATAACATGTGTCTACTACAAACGAAGGGTGAATTTTTAATTTTCGTTTCTAATCAATTTAAATTTATTTATTTATTTTAAAGAGAAAAAAGATAAACAATGAAACCGAGTTTCAAAACAAGTTAGTAGGACAGTTATAATAGTTGACACATTGCGTATTACTGTCTTCGTAGTAGTTATTCAGAGTACAAGATATAGGCATGATATCTTGTCTGAACAATGTTAGCACAAAACATTCTTTTCAAGGAGCTCAGAGAAGCTAGCTGTATAACTATCTTAACTATCTACATGTGTAACTATCAGCTCTAGCTGAAAAGAACGAAATGAAAAATTTGATGGGCACAGCAACAGATGGAAGAGAAATGTGAACAGAACTGCAGTCACAGGCGGTACAGAGTCTAACGACACAATAACACAACATGCCAGTTCTAAGGTGATGTTTAGAAATATCACATAAAGGGGCCGGTGAGATGGCTCAGCGGCATAAGCGCCTGCCTGGCAAGCGCGAGGTCCTGAGTTCGACTCCCGGAACCCACATACGAAAAAAGGGCCAGTGATATTGCTCAGCGGCACGGGCGCCTGCTGGCATGCGAGGTCCTGAGTTTGACCCCTGGTACCCACAAAAAAAAAAAAAAAAAAAGAAATATCACATAAAAATGATTTAGTTGCCTGTAAGGAAATGGTAGAATAAAAGGGAAGTTTAATTTTTCACACGTGGCTGATAACCACCACATTTGCTAGGACAAATGAAGCAGAATATCAGAATCTTTACCACAAAAGTTCTTTTTCCTTTCAAGTGCTTCATTTTAAGGAATCTAAAATTTGCCCTGAGACAAAATACTTACACAGAAACTCTCTAGATGTCTTTGTGACTTAGTATTCCAGGTAGTGCTCCATTTTAATAAAGATTGTTTTCTTATATTCAATCATCTCTAAATTAAGGCTTATTTCAATAACTTGCCTTAATACTAGAGAAGCCAGCCTGGGCTACATAGTGAGTTGAAGGTCAGTCTCAACTGCGTAGCGAGACCCTTTCTCAAAAAACGGGAAAAAAAAAAAAGCAACATAGTACAGGTTTTATGAAAAAATTACATAACATAAAAATTGTTATGAAGGAAGAAAAGAAAATACTGTTTAAGAGCTTGACTTTGTTTAGAGAGTGTTGCTTCTTAGGAGTTGAATGTAATCTCCTTTGATTTAGGTCCTTCAGCAGCTTCTAGGAGCTTTACTGTATTAAATATGTCAAAGTGATTTGCTTCAATTAAGATGTTTCTGATTTTGAAGGCAAAACTGTTTGGTCATAGTAGAATAGGAAGTCATAAGCATAGAAAACAATAATATATTTCTTTAGATGGTTTAAAATCATATACTTGTATCTTTCAGTGAGTTTTAAGAACTTAGCCCTATGGAAGGTATCTAGGGCCGGGGATATAGCTCAGCGGCACAGCACCTGCCTGGCAAGTGCGAGGTCCTGAGTTCGATTCCCGGTACCAAAAATAAAAATTAAAAAAAGGTATCTAGTTATTTGAGTGCTAATCATGTAATGTAAGTCTTTGTAAATGCTTAAAATTTGGAAAGAGCTTCAAATGCTTATTGAGCTGTTAAAGAAAAAAGTAAAACATTTTTGAAGTATTAATACCTTAAGTCAACAAAATTTTATTAAAAAATTTTATGAAAGTATTACTTATAACTGGAACAGATCAGACAAGAATAAGCCTTGACATTGAAAGGGCTTCTGTGTGAAGTAAACAGGCATCTTTGAGGAGTATTTTGGGGAAACATAGGGTTCATTTGATAATATCTTAAAATTTTTTTCTAAGGATGTTATACTTTTCTCTCTTCTTTATTGATACACATTTCCTGGGAGCAACTGTTGGCATTTGAAATTCAATGATTTTTATTTTCTTTGCATTAGTGGATTATGTTAAATAAAATGGCCTTCAGTTTCTTTTCATCTATTAGTAAAAACATTTTATAAATGATTATATACAAGTTATACTAAACTGTGAGAACACAAACATGAATTATATTTTGTTGTTGTCCTGAAGTATCTTATAGTATCATGGGGAGCGTGTGGCAGAAACATTTTGCCACTGCACATGTTATAACATAGATAAGCAATATAAAAACAAAAACTGTACTTAAGCCATAAAATTAAATAAGGAAGAAAATTGCTATTACAAAGTTATCTCCAAATACTTTATTATAGAATCCAACATTATCATTAGAAAAACAAAATATAGAAAATTCAAATGGTATAAGAGGGGATACAATGAAAATTAAACTTCCCTTTTATTCTACTGTTTCCTTATGGGCAACTAAATCATTTTTATGTGATATTTCTAAACATCACCTTAGAACTGGCATGTTGTGTTACTCTGTCATTAGACTCTCTACCGCCTGTGTCTGCAGTTCTGTTCACATTTCTCTTCCATCTGTTGCGGTGCCCATCAAATTTTTCATTTCGTTCTTTTCAGCTAGAGCTGAATTTCCATTTTGTTTTTTGAATTTTCACTTCTTCACTGAAATTCTTGTTTTACTCAAAACTGTTTTCTTCTTTTAGTTCTTTGTATATACTTTAATTCTTTAAATATAATACATCCTTTGAAATCTTCGCTAAATCAACATCTTAGCCCACTTGGAATAAATATTTACTATTTTTACTGTCTTATTTCTTCTTATGTTTCATAAATTTGGTTGAAATCTCTACATTGTATTGTTCTTTATTAGCTTGGTCTCCTGGAGGGCAAGGTAGAGGGCAGTCCATTTTACACCTCTGTAATTTGGTGATTAGTCAAGAATTTAGGCGGAGATTATATTCATGTTTTGGAATTGCCCCTCTCTGTGAATCTGTTCTGGGAATTCCTTTTTAATTGCCATTTCACCTTTTAGTGGTCGTCTGTGTCCTGTGAGTAAGGGCTTCACTTTTCTGCTGCTTGAGCTGTGTATGGTTAGGGAACAGACTCCATAAGTAATCAAACTCAGATCTCACATAGTTTTTTAAGGGTAGATTCTTCTGTGGTTTATACCTGCTTTTTTGCCAGGCTACCTGGGATCTCTTCCCACATATATGTGTAATTCAGCTGTCAGCTAGGGATTTGAGTAGAGTTTATGCTCAGATTTTGGGTCTCACTTCTCTGTGATTCTTTCACTCTTAGTATGTCTGCCTTAAATTTCCACCCGCACTTCCATCCCTGAAGTTTTCTTTACCACTTTGAGTTGTACAGCTGCCTGACTTCTGTCAGTGAATTTGTGAAGGGTGGGGAAGGCATCAGCAAAAAAAACTTGGAACTGGGTCGGTGAGATAGCTCAGTGGCGTAAGCACCTGCCAGGCAAGCACGAGGTCCAGAGTTCGACTCCTGGTACCCACATAAAGGAAAAAAAGGGCTGGTGATATCGCTCAGCGGCACAAGCGCTTGCTGGCAAGCACGAGGTACTGAGTTCGACTCCCGGTACCCACATAAAAAGATTTAAAAATTAAAAAAAAATAAAAAACTTGGAACTGTTACAGCTTTTCAAGGGTAAACTTCTTTCATTACTGTTTGCTTCTAAACACATTCTAGTGTTTTTAAATAGGGTTTTAAAAATAGTTTCTTCAGATTTAAGTAATTGTTTTCTAGAAGGAAGATTCATGATCACATCATCTGGCTGTTTTTGTAGGAGTTTCCTTTTCATCTCCCTGATTACCATTTTTAAAAAAAGTTGCTTCTACCTGTTTTTTGCCCTTCATAATTGTCTGTGTAATATTCAGTCCCTCAGGGTCCTCCAGTTCTTTCATTCTTTCTTTCTTTCTTTTCTTTTTGATACTGGGAATTGAACTCAGGACCTTGCTCTGGCCATGCAGGTGCTGTGCCACTGAGCTATATCCCCAGCCCCGGTCCTCCAGTTCTTAATACTGTATTTCTAAAAATAAGTTCTGTTTCTTGTGAATTTATGGATTTGTATTGTGTACTCCATTGGAAAATTTAAAGTGGGTTAATCATCATGAGGAAATTGTAAACATTTTCTAGAAAAATTTCAAAACTTTCATGGTGATTATTTCTTATATACAAGGGGCGTGATTGAAAAATACAGTGAATGTTTAAATTTTTAAAATTTATTACAGTAAAAGACACATTGCAATTAATCCCTCTCAAGATACACCCCCTCACTTTGAAAATGTCCTCTTTCATGTTTTTACAAAATATGATGAAAAATATGGCGAATGTTGCCCCTGAGTGCCAACATTACAGTGTGTCCTCATCCACCTTAGTTGCCATATCTGGTGCTCTGCAACTTCTGGTTCTTCCCAAAGTCAAAATGACCATGAAAGATAAACATTTTGAATTGATTGAGGCAGCCATGACAGTGCAAGTAAGGCTTGAAAGAAGTCTTCCAGAACTGTTTCAGACAATGGCAAGAATGATGGGATAATGATGTATTCAAATTGCTGTAATAATTTTTTTTTTTTTAATGTTCATTTATTTGTATTGTTTACTTGACAAATAGTAATTGTATATACTTATGGGGTATAGTGTGATATACATTTTGCATTGTACCATGATTAAATCAGGCTAATTAACATATCCGTTACTTTATATATTTACTCTTTTTTTTTTTTTTTTAAAGAGAAGAAAAAAAACAAAACAAATCAAAAGAAGAACAAATTTTCAAACCAACATAATAGGAGGGTAACAATGGTTAATACATTACGTATTACTATCTTTAAGTTAGTTATTCAGGACACCAGACATTAGCATTCAATTGTCCAAACGTTATTGGCACAATGTAATAATTTTTTAAAAATGTATAACTGTATTTTTTATCACACCTCATTTTCTGCTTTTCTGGGTTGTACAATCTCCATTCTAAGGATATGTGCTTATTAAATTGCTACTGGACTGAAGTAAGGCTGCTCACCACATGTTAGGCCAGTTAAACCAAGAGAAGGTGTTGAGGCAAGGAAGGTAGTAACTCCATTCGAAGTACTAGCTGATTAAAAGATGGAGGACTCTTGTCCAAAGTCTGTCTTGCTCAGAGACTGATTTAGGAGTGGTATCTCATATGGGTGATGGGTGTTCCCAAACTGGTCAGTGCCTTCTCATGGCGGGTGGGCCAGATGATGCATATCTGATCCTATATGCTTAGTTAGAGATGCCTTTCATTTCTGTATCAAGAACAAAGATACTTTTTCAGCCTGAACCATCATCTTCCAGTAATTTGCCAAAAATGAGGAACACAAAGGGAAAGAGGAGAGGGACCCGATATATATTCTTTAGGCTTGTAGAAAAGAATGAGTTGTTCCTTTGGCCACATATATGCAAATCAGAGTAATATTGTAGACATCAAAGGAATGAGTACTGTTAAAAAAAGGAACGCCACACAAATACTACCATGGCAAAACTGGAAGAGTCTACAGTGTTACCCAGCATGCTGTTGGCATTGTTGTAAACAAGCAAGTTAAGGGCATGATACTTGCCAAGAGCATTCATGTGCATATTGAGCCTATTAAGCAATCTGGGAATCAAGATAGTGTTCTTAAATGCATCAAGGAAAATGATCAGAAAGGAAGGAAGCCAAAGAGAAAGGTACCTGGGTTCAGCTGAAGTGCCAAGCCTGCGTGGCCCAAAGAAGCATGCTTTGTGAGAACCAGTGGGAAAGCACCTGAGCTGCTGGAAACCCATTCCCTGTGAATTTATGGCATAAGCTGGGGATGTAGCTCTGCTGTTCACTACCTAATTAGCAGCTAGGGTGTTCTAGGTCCTGGGTTCTAGGCTCTGGGTTCAATACCCAGTACTGCTTAAAAATGAAAAAAAGGTAAATTGTAAGAATGGTTCTCTTTATTTAACAAGCGTTTGGTGCCCTTGCCCCAGAGAAGTACTTAGAGCAGATTCTTATTGTGCCCAGTCAGTTGCATCATGTGTTTACTCTTCATAGTCAGTGTTTTCTTGTTGAAATATGTGAGATTTTATTCAAATGTATAACCAAATGGCCATATAGTTATGAAATATTATATTGGCTTGAAGATATAGTTGTTTCTCCTAATTACCCTGGGGAAAAAATGTATGAAAATAAATGGAGTGCAATCTGTGGCATTACTTAAATAAACTGTTTAAAGCAAAAAAAAAAAAAAAATAGATAATTATTTCTTCATGCTCTTCTTGTCATTGATTAGTTTTCCCAGGAGCTATTTCTGACTTAGTGGCCAGTGGATAGGCTAGGAGTAGCTGCCCCCAGACTTTTTGGCTGATTGCATACTTCACCTGATTATTGGGGAAAACAAAGTTCAGCTGAAGTTAAATAGGGAGTGTCAGACTTCAAAATGATCCTCACATTTTTTGTTCTTCAGAATTCTTTTTCCATCTAGGCACCTGTGAAGTCTTTTTGTATAGTTAGTACAGAGTTAACTATGTGAACATTCAGGTGTTCGTTCTTTTGTTTGCCACCCTCAAGTGATTAATTTACCCTATGGCGCTCACTCTCCTCCTTCTGGTACTTTCCATATGGGGCAGGTTACATTAGGACATTTAGCTGGCTCACATGTCTTCTTGGCTACCTCCTTGTCGGTCTCTACCGTCCACACTTCTGGATATTTCACTTCCTATCCAGCTGAAGGCAATCTTTGACTCTTTCAGTTCTTCTCTTAACTATTAGATCTTTCTCTTCCAAAACCACTACACTTCAATTACTTTCCAGTTGGGAAATAAAAATAATTTCTATCTAATAGGAAAGCTCTTGTGTAGTGACATTGTTTAGCCTGAGATTTCAATAGGATGTACAAAACCAAGGATGGTTGAGGTTTTTACAACAGTAATAAGGAGTAAAAATATCAATTACTATATCCTTAGCTTAGTACATAGAACATGGACTTTGGTTAAATTGGGATTTTAATCCTAGTTCTAGGATCTCATGAAACAGAGATGAAACAGGGTTGTTATAAGCTTTATTTGTGTGTCTGTGTCTGTCACACACATGCCCACTTTCTTTTTGGCTAAGAAAGAGGTATTTAATTGTGTAACAATTTCTTTCCCACAGTGGAATGTATAAGCTTTAAATAGAAGAAAGTATATAAACTTCGTAGTTCATTGATACAGTAAGAACATAATAAATTTTCTTTTTTTTTTTTTTTTTTGTGGGTACCGGGGGGTCGACCTCAGGACCTCATGCGCCAGCAGGCGCCCGTGCCGCTGAGCGATATCACCGGCCCCTTTTTCGTATGTGGGTTCCGGGAGTTGAACTCGGGCCCTCACGCTTGCCAGGCAGGCGCTTACACCGCTGAGCCATCTCACCAGCCCTGTCTGTTGCTTTTTTTCCTAATACTTCCACAGATCATTCGTCATTTATTAGTGCTACCTGGAAATAGTGTCTCAGGGAGCACTTATTTATGTTGTTGTTGTCTAGAAGATTCTGTCAATAACTAAAGTTCCCCTTTTTTAGAGTGTAATAATCAAGACAAAGGGAAGTAACTGAATTACCTTTATCTCATTTGATTCTGGGCAGTCTCCTGAATGAGCTCCTGCCCCTAACCAACAGGCTTAGTTGTTACCAGCCTCTATTCAGATGATCTCTAGTTTATTTGGAACTTGCTTATGTCTGTTATGTATCAAAATGAATTTGAACAATGACATTTTCTAGAGACTTTGTTTCTAGTAGTTCAGTAATTGCTTTTTAAAGTTGTAAGATCCAAACAATACATTTTAGTTTGTCTAATATAACATATATATTGAAGTAACTTTACAGTAAGGAGTTTAGATATAGGAATGGACTGTTAAAAGTTTTTAGAAAGATATTAAAGTGGAGCAAATGTGCAGTTGAGTGGTGGTAAGGAGGTCAGCCAAGAGGCTTATTGATAAATGATAAGGGTTTATGAATAAAAAGTGAAAGAGTCAAAAGAAAATTTTGAAGTAGACTTGATATGGGGAAATGAGATGTCAAGGATGACTTCAGAATTTTTTACTTAATGAATAGAGATGACCCTAGCTGATGTGGGAGGCCAATATGATAAGACTAGGTTTGTTGGTTTGGGGAGCCTGTTGAACAATTTAGATAGCAATAATGAAAATGGAAATTGTATACAGTAGGTAAATCCTGATCTCAGGATTTCTTTTTGTCTACTACCTCCTTGGACCCAGCAAACAGGGAAGAGAGAAGATCATGGAATACTAAAGAACACAAAGATTTAATGAGAATAAAGGGTAGGGAAGCTGCAAGAACTTTAGATGTGCTGCAGGTTAGGGAGGGAGGGGGTAGGGGGCATCTTAGTTACTTTTCTGTCATTGCTGAGACAAAAACAACACCCAAAGTTAAAGGGAGAAATGTTTATTTAGCTTACAGTTTGTAGAGGTTTCAGTTCATAATCAGCTGAGTCCAAGGCAGGGTGGCTCTCAGAAGGGCATCCTAGAGGAGAAACAGTTAGTTCACGGTGGCAGAAGACAACAAAAGCAAGCAAGCAAGCAAGGGGGAGACAAGACTCTGTTCCTTATATTCTATGCAGGTTACTCACCCTAGGATGGGTGTAGCACTCACACTTTTAATCCTAGCCAGAACTATGCCAAACCAATCAGTGGACTGATTTACTAATCACACACCCTTAATTCCAGCATCACACACTCTAGATTCAGCCACCTCTGAAAAAGACCTATGACCACTTGAGGCTTTGGGGGGACATCTAGACACAAACCATAATGGGGAGAAGGGGAGAGAAGAGAAAGAGGAGAGAGAGAGATGCAGAAGCAAATGGCCTATGGAACCAAGAGAGGAACTTTTTTTCCTGTCTCTTACTGGGATGTTTGAGGAATGATCCCTAACTTACTTTAGTATCTTGTAAATCACTTGATATATTATAGTAGATGCTCAGTAAGTGCTTGAATGAATGAATGAAATCCAAAAAATTTTATGTCGGTGTGGCACAGAGGGTGGTTAAATTGAAATCATTAAACATTACAAAAGAGTACACATAATGTATGTCAGTTGCCTTTTAACCATTTAGTTTTATCTATAGTTTAGTGATAAAATTAAAAAAATACTAGAATATGTAGGCAAATAGGCACATTTCCCCCAAATTTGAATTTTACTTGTTTTTAGCGTGCTTGTATTCCTATGACTGTTGAGTATAAGAAGTGGCGAGGTATCTTTCCCATGGTAATACTGTAGTTATATTGATAAATGAGATGTGAATATGATATCTCAATTGTCTTTTTAATTGCTTTCATTATAGACAGCTAAATTAGATAGAAATTAATAGACAACCGAAGAGAGATCTGGTCCTTGAGGGAGTCAGTGCAGAAGGCAAGACGCACCAAGGTTGTGGCTGGAGGGAAATCTGAAGAGAGCCAGGCTTCAAGATGAAGATGCAGTAGCCAGACCTGCAAGCCTCCCTAGAGATAAACAGCATCTTGAGGTTGTACTGTAATTAGTACCATCTGGCCCCCTTTCCAGGAATGCCTTTGTTTTTTCCATATACCCTTAATATGTGACTCATTTCCCTTTCGGATCAATAATTAGCTAAGCAGCTATACATGCTTGTAATCCTTTAGGTTGATTGTTGTTTGACTCACATTGTACCCACGTTGTGATTTTGCTGTATAAAATACTTTTGACAAAGCCTCAGTGGCACCCACTTGGGACCCTCTTGGAAATCCAGAGCTATTCTTCTTATTCCCAGTAACACTCTTCTAACTTCCTCCTTTGGTTTGTGTCTTCATTCTCAATGTTGTGAGGCCACAAACTCAGCACATCTGACACCTAACAGTCTGGGAATTATTTTCCCTGTAACACTCCTATCTGAACATTCTTTTCTTGTCTGTTGCTGTAAAATACATGTTCATCAATTTCAGTAAGACTGATTAGGAGAACATGTACTGGTAATTTCCCTGCTGCTAGATGTGTGGTACCCACTGTAATAATGGTAGAATATCTGCATCTGAATCTCCCTTATTCATTTCTGGTAGTTTATTTTTTTGGTCCCTGCCTCCTGTCCTTTAGGATTGTTCTTTCCCTCAGAGGATATCTGTGGCTATCCTAGTCGCATGTGTGTCTCTGATAGTTAAGGGTAAGGAAGAGAAAATGGTCTTGTAAAGAAATGTTAATCCCTGAAATAGTTTACTGGAAGACTGAAAAAGTCAGGAGAAAATGTTCTCAATCTCATTTTACAGACTGTGCTAAATTACATCTTTCTTTTTCCTCCTTATTTTTTTCTTACTATTCTTCATACTTTTGTCTTTGTTTTGGTGACTTTTTCCAACTTTTCCTTTGTCTCTCATTTATTCTCTTTTTTTCCTGCCTCATCTCTTCAGTACAGATAACTAGCCATGATATAACATTAAAATTTTGATATTTCCTTTAAAGGAAACATTTTCATTTTTACAATTAAAAACTCAAAAAAAAAAAAAACTCAAATGAAATTGAGGTATTTTTGTGTTCAAAATAATTTCATGGTTTTGATATTCAGCTATCACCTGTTTGATTTTTTAATGATCCAGGGATCCTTCAGGAAATAGATTTCCTTTTCTAGGTACCTTCAACAAATAAACTATATAGCATTTGCTTGGGGATTTGAATTAGCTGTTGTGCAGTACTTACTTTTCACCTTTCCCATTTTTGTTTCACTCATTGATGTACCTACCCACTTATATATTACATTAAGATGTTCAAAGCTGGGCATGATGGTACATACCTATAATCCCAGCACTTGGGAGGCTGAGGCAGGAGTATTTCTGTGAGTTCAAGGCCAGCCAGGACTACATAGTTCAGGGCCAGCCTGAACTACTTAGTGAGAACCTGTCTCAAAAAACCAAAGATGTTCATTTATTATAAGATTTTCCACTGTTTTTGAAAGAAAGTAACAAGTACCTATGAGGAAAAATTATGAAATAGCCAAATAGTTTTTCTAAAATGAAACAATTTCTTCTACATATTTTGATAGAGTCAAAATTTTAATGGGTTTATCTTTGGTATTTGCAAAACTGTACTGAAATACCATGTAAAACTCAGAAAAGGGGGCCGGGGATATAGCTCAGTGGCACAGGGTCCTGAGTTCGATTCCAGGTACAAAAAAAATCAAAAAACAAAAAATTCAGGAAGATAGAATATTTTCCCAGTTTTGGAAGTTCCCTTTTACTTTTACATACAACTTCCCCTGAACTTCCTTCTGTCAAATCCAGCTTAGGGCCTGGTGTCAGGAAACTTAGGTTTAAATTGAAATTTATATAACTGTGTTCAAATTTGACACAGTTATATAAATTTGCTTGTCATTGGTTTCTCTTTTGGTGTTTATAATCTAAAAGTCAATTTTGATCTATTTTCCAACAAACCAATGTGCGTACTAAATTATTGCTCTTTATAATCCTACCATTGGCCAGCATTGTGAACTTTGACAAGATTACTATTTTCTCTTCTGTACATGGAGGTTATTGTGAAAATTAAATCGGATAGTGAATATACTTTTTAAAATGCTTAGTTCAGGTACTCTGTAAAGTTGAGTTTTCTTATAATTCCATAGAACTATAGTAGATTTAAGTCACAAGCTTTATATATGAAAAGACTTAACTATATGATAGTATTGATAAAGCATTTTTGTGGTAATTTGCACCATAAGGAAACATCAGGATGTGACATACATTTATTTTTGAGCAAAAATTAGATTTCCATTCTGGGTCTTTAACTTGGTTAAAGAAGTAATAACACTGTTATTTGGTATTACTAGATTGGTTGTTAAGCATCTTAACTTCTGGTAATTAAGAAATGTGCTTCAGCCAGGCATGGTGGCACACACTAGTAATCCCAGCACTGGGAGGCTGAGGAGGAGGATCACAAGTTAGAGCCCACTCTGGGCAATTTAGTGAGACCTGCCTTTAAAGAATAAATAAAAGGGCCAGTGAGATGGCTCAGCGGTGTAAGCGCCTGCCTGGCAAGCGCGAGGGCCCGAGTTCGACTCCCGGAACCCACATACGATAAAAGGGCCGGTGATATCGCTCAGCGGCACGGGCGCCTGCTGGCGCGCGAGGTCCTGAGGTCGACCCCGGTACCCACACACAAAAAAAAAAAGGTCAGTGTGGAGGCTGTGGGTTCAATCCCCAATACCACAAAAAAAAAAGTGTTCCAAAAGAATTGTTCTATGAAATTGTTCTTACCTTTTTGATATTATATTGATGTTTAGAAACATGACGTACCTCGACAGGAATTAAGTATATCTATTAAAAGTAAATAATACATTATTAATTTGTTGCATAGGGATAGCAGATTTAATAGATGAATCAAATGAAAAGTACCTAAAAATTTATGGGGCTTATTTTCATCTGATTTGTGATATTTATGTATGGTTAGCATTTTACAATCTATTTGTCACTTTTAAAATATGCCACAATAATATCAAGTATATAAAATTCTATGGCTATTTCATTCTACATGGAATAGATTTCAAGGTGAACACTACTCTTTTATGTAGGTTATGGGTGCTACATGTGTGCTTTCAGAGCAGTAGTGTGAGGAAACTTGAAGTGGGATGGCAGGACGGCCTCATCCCTATGACAGTAACTCCAGTGATCCAGAGAATTGGGATCGGAAATTGCATAGTAGACCTCGTAAACTTTATAAACATTCAAGGTAGGTAGAAAATATGTATTTCCCATATCAAAACTCTGCTAAAACTGATTATAAAAACTACTTACTACTGCATTTGGTTGTGGCAAGTCCTGTCAGAGAGTGGGGACTGTTTTACAAAGTATAGTATTGTGCATGTTTGTATTTCTACTTAAATAATTTTTACAGAAACATTTCTTTCCTTTTAATTTTTTAATATTTGTATGAATATTTACTTTTGTCTAAATTATGTCAAAATCTTAGTTGACCCCATGATTGTTAATTGGTTAAATTGGAAACTGTGGCAAACAGGCTTGTTCTTTGTATCTGAAACTTTTTAGTAGAAAGTTATTTTATGCTATAAATATATTATGTGTGAAGAGTACACATGGTAATTTATAGGTTTGTGTCAATGTTTGCCTCCATATATTTTTAACTATGTGAATTTATATTGTGTTGTTACATTGATCCTAATGGAAAATTAGTCCTTCTGGAATAACTCTACTTATCACTTAAAATTTGATGCATGAAATGAAATTCCATTCAGAAGTTTCCACTCATCGGTATATTCATTTTTAAACTTTCATTTTGTGCTCTGTGACAAATTAAATGAGAAGTGCTTCATTTAGAATATTTTGTGGTTTGATATTTTAAGGTGTTGACAGCTCATAAACCTCACATATTACAGGTATGTAAGCATGTTTTCATAGAAAATTTTGCTATGAATATCACCTAGAGGATATTTTTGAACATTTAACTTACTTCAATATAAAATTGTCCTGATCATTGATAATAAATGCTAGCTATACCAGCTTTCTTGAAAAAAATGCCATGATAATTGAAATCCTTTTTGTAGTTTTAAAGAAATGGTTCAGTTTCTTTTAAATTGTATATTAAAGTTAGAAAATATGAGTGGCTTTTTAAATCTTTTGAGATGAGTTCAACTCTAGTGGACTTCTGATGTGATGAGGTCTTAAAGTGTAAATGTTAAGTTGAATATATTAATTTATAAGTATATGCCAAATGGTATGAATGTTTTTTGTTTGTGTTGTTTTTTTGTGTGTCCTCTGAGTGGGATTCTAGTTGTTTTTCTTTGTTTTTGAGGTTTAAAGAGGTTTTACTTTTATCACACATATGGGACTATATGGTCTACTATGTTGTATATATGTGTTTTCAGGTGAATTATGTTACCCTTCCTAATTGTTATTTTTCTGTTAACGTACAATATAGCGTTCTTTAATGAAGAGATGACAAGAGTGGAAATAAGTCATTGTTTTTTGTTTTTTGTTTTTTGTTTTTTTTTTTGTGGGTACCGGGGGAACGACCTCAGGACCTCGCGCGCCAACAGGCACCCGTGCCGCTGAGCGATATCACCGGCCCCTTTTTTCGTATGTGGGTTCCGGGAGTCGAACTCGGGCCTTCGCGCTTGCAAGGCAGGCGCTTACGCCGCTGAGCCATCTCACCGGCCCAAGTCATTGTTTTTTTAAAAGCTACATGCATACAGCGGGAGAAATTTATAAAAATGTACAGTACGTTTTTTCCATTGCTGTTGTTTCATTTCAGTAACTTGCTGATGGCTGTGTCATTAGTAATTTTGGTGCTCTTTTTAGCTACACAGGATTGTTCAAAAGAGAAACATTAAAGTCAAATAAAAATAAGTATCAACAAATTGATTTCAAGAGTTTTCTTTATGAACAGATCTAAAAAATATAGTTCGACTTCTTTAATATGATACTTTGGGAGTTGATAGTTTACTAATTTGCTGAGAAGTTTTAAAAACTAGCAATCAGCAAGCTTTATTGAGAATGTACCCTCAGTTCAGGAGTGTCAGGGTAACATGGAATGCTTTAATGGCCACAGATGGTTCAATTACAAGAATTGTAAAATAAAATTCAGAAAAGGAATCAGTATCAACTTTACTGGGTGAAAATAAGACAAGCTAATCCTTAGATGATTAGAGTATTTGGGTAGATGAAGGACATTTCTGTCAGGGACCTTCATAAGATTACCTTGACTGGATCTGAAACTGGAGTTCTGGATAAAACTACAGCCTCCATTTGTCAGATAAAAAAAGTGAGGTTAATAGCCTTTCCCAAAGCTGTCTAACTTGTAGATGGCAGAGCTGGAATTTATAGACAAGTTTTGCACCCTTTTTCAAATATTAAATAATTTATTGTAATAGAGCAGGTGTAATGAACCTGTACTACCCACCAGCCAGCTTGAAGTTAGCAACTCATAGAGATTTCGTTTCATCTGTTCCTCTATCTACTCATCCCTTTTTTAAAAAAAATTTTTACCCACTTTACTTAGGGATGTTTGTGTAAAGGAAAGCCACACTAAACACTGGAAGTTAAGAATTATTATTATTTTGTATATAAGAATTCCCGAAGTAGGAAATGGCTGATGTATGTTTAGTTGCCTAAGGATTAAAAATCTCTGATTTGCTTGGCAAATTCCCATGATATCTGCTTACAGTTCATTGGCAAGAACTGTGTCACTTGGCCAACTTTGGATAAGAAGGATTGAGAGTGTAGTTTTTAAAATGGCATATTGCTAACTTGGACAATGAATAAAATGATTTAACTGAATAAAAAGTAAAGAAATAAGCATGGTTTTCTTTATTGGTTCAATTTTTGTAGATTATTTGAAAGTCATCTTTAAATCTATATTCTGTTTTATGTATATTTTTAATACCCTATATTTTTAGTTTTTTACTTTTGATTTTTTTCCTCACCTTTCTTATTTATAAAAGTAATAATAATAGTTACTTTCTTATGTATACTTACTTATTGTTGACATTTTAGAGTTTGGTGGTTGTTGGCTTACAATTTCTACTCCATCTTCTACAATTGAAGGTATTAGGTCCTATATGTTCTTTTGAATATAAGCTCAATATGTATAATGCTCTGATATAAAAGACAAGACAGAGAAACTATTCTGAACATAGCTGAACTTCAGGATACCTGTGACCTCTTCGGGTATATACAAATAGTCTAAAAATTAGTGAACTTTGTTTCTGTGTGAATTGTTATATAGTTAATACCTGAGTAGAGGGGCTTGATAATTTGGTAAAGATGTTAAGGGTCATTTCAGTTGAGGAATATTTGGCCTGAATTGTGACACTTTTTCTTTTAATTATGAATTAGAGGAGTTTTTGCTGTTTAAAAAAGAAAAAGAGCACCTCTTCTTTATAATATTTAAATGTCTAGATTAAAAAGCTAAAAAAAAAGCTAAAAGTTCTTGGATATTTTGAATTGTGTAGAAGGAATATATAAAATTCGATCATCTGCAGTCTGCTCAGGTTACTAAAGATAAATGCATCATCCATCCGATATCAGACTGCCGCAAGGCTTCACTCCCCTGTAGAAGTGCGCATGCTCATTTCTTCTGAGACTGCGTGAAGTGCGAGCTTTTCAGTTTTCTTTTGTAAGTCATCCCATAGTCCCAGTTTCAGTATCAGTTTAGAATAGAAAAGTTTGCTTAAAAAAAAAATTATTATTGGGTGGATTATTAAAAGTCCAAATAATATTTTCTCTTTGGTTTTAAAGACAAGCTTTGCTGTTCAGAATGAATGGACAAATACTGAAGGGAATAAAGAAAGTTAGCTGTATCCTGGTTTTCTAAAACCCGGCAAGCTGGCAGAGCTAGAATTAGCTTTACAGATGGCATTTGGCAACACATCTACATATCTCTGAGCCCTTGTCTCCTGCGTTTTCTTCTGCTTGTCTATCAATTACAATGTCCAATCACTGCTCAGAAATGGAGAAGTGGGATGATCATAGCTCGCAAGATGCTGTTTGGTTAGAAACGTCAGTGCTGCACAACCCACGGCTGAGTCAGTGTCCATGAGGAAATGAACTGAATTAATGTAGAGGGGGGTTGAATCTCTGAACATTTAAAGCCTAAATAATCTGCAACAGCCTTATTACACAGTAGAGGGAGGAAACTAAAGGAAGTCTATGGACAGGTGAGGTAGGGGGAGACTGGGAAATTTTCTGATTGCTCAGAGGAATCTTGAAGATGATGGAAATATCAGATGTGCTAAAGTTTCCTAGTAATGCCCAAGGATGATGACCTGGCTTTCAGTGCTGCATTGTTTGAAAGAACAGAATCCCTTTATACTCTGATTTCAAAATTTTTTTCTTGTTTTTGTATGTCTACCTTGGCATATACTAAAGGAAGGTGTGTATTCATTTATTATATGATATCTCTGGGTTATAATTATATAGATATATGCATACGAGAGAATGAGATTGAGAGAGATGTTGGCTTTCGTTTCATTATGATCATTTACTTTTCTAGATAGAAAAGATCATATATCTGTCACATTAATGGCATTATTTAAAATAAAAGGAGTATATTTTTATTGTTTTCAAGGGTTGAATGCATTTTTTATTTCAATACATTGTTTGGTTTTATATTTTCTGAATATAAAGAATTTAAGGAAAGACTAATTTGAGATATTTTTGATATATTTGAAAATAAAATTCAAGATAAAGAAATAATTGAAATAATTTCTTAAAGATGAGATTGAATATGTTTTTACTTTTGGATAAATTAAGGATTAGTTGAATTACTTAATACTATTTTGTAGGACTAAATGTATTTGAAAGATAAACTTCTATAATAATTGGTTAAAATGAATTACTTTCTAGTCTTAAAGAACATACACTCTGAACTGATGATCTGGATACTGCTGCTGAAGCAGAGAATAAGCCAGATAAGTTTTAGATTAATGCAGATTGATTTTCAATCAGATAAAATTTCTAAATAAATTTTTCTTTCAGTGAGATTTTTAAATATTAATGGGTAACATTGCTCACCTGATCAGAAAATTTTAACACAATTTGAAAATTTTAACTAATGTATTTTTCCTTCTGTCATCACACTTCCTACTAATCCTTCATTTTGTAGGCATTTCTGGGATATTCAGTATTTTAAAATTATTCTAATGTATGTAAGTAGTTTGTAATGTATTTTCCTTGAAATGTAAGGAGGTTTTTTATGATTGCTCCACTTTAATTTCTAAAAATATGAATGGTCATTTTGATGGTTATCATGACGTGTGTGTGTGTGTGGTCATAGATTTGGCTTTTTGTTGTGGTTTTGGTGTGGTTTTGGGTACAGAAATTTTTTTAAGCTTCTTATAGTACTAGAGTTATAAAAGCAGAATCTTGAGCTAGACCTTTTTATTAAATACTTTTTAGAGTACTTTCCTCTGGTTCTGCTGATTCTTTCAAGATAGTACCTGTTTTATTATAAAAGTGGTATGCATTCATTGCATTGTGTTTGGTAAACACAGAAAAGTATATAGAAGAAAATAAAAAATACTATCAAAAGAATACTTCAAATATTTTGTTATATAAACTTTTTCTGTATTTATATGTAAATATATTTAAAGACTACCACGTATACTTTAAAATGATTTTCAGATATTGCTGTATGTGCTGTTATATAACCTATTCTTTTAAAAAAAGGGGAAATTATGAACATTCTCTATGTCATGAAATCATCTCCTATGGCAAAATTTTTAAGAATTGCACAATGTTCTTCTGGTACTTGATCAGAGAAATGATCAGCGTGATTCCATAAGCATAAATTTCTTCAAAAAGGAAGACTATCTTAGAAAGCTAGGTAAAAATGTAATTTTGATATTTTGATGACCAAAAAATCCTTAGTGTGATTACAAAGTGAGCTCTTTAATGATGTGCACATTTTTAAAATGAAGCAAATAGCCACAATAAAGTATAAAAAATAAATCCTTTAAAAAAATCAGGAAAGCTAGAGCCCACATGAACTGAGACTTAAAAAATACTAGCACCAACCAAAAAAGCTGAAGGTATTCAAGCAAAGTGTAATAATAATATATAACAATGAGGGAAGAACCTCAGCTCTTTGAAGCTTCTTTGTCAAAGCAGGAGAACAAGCCACCAACATAAAAAAAAATGGAACAAAGCAAACACTGCTAAGGACATAAGTCAGTATAGGCATAGAGGTAAAGAATGCATGTAGTTAAATGAATTGTCTTCTGGGCTGTTTGAAACATAGTGTTGTACAAGGAACTGCATGCAACATCTTAAAAAGTATCAGTAAACTTGTGATCTTTTGAAGCTTTTATCAGAATGTAAGAACTGCTAAAATCTGGGCCTGATTTTGAAAGAATTATAATATTTTGGAACACAAAGTGAAAATGATAATTTATGACCAACTTGAAGAAAAATATTTTGGAATGAGTTTGAAAATTATTGTGGAATGGTTTATTAAAAATAGATTGTCAGACCAACTTTGATTTTTCTCTGATGTAGTTAGTAAACTAATGGCAGTGTATTTGGACCGAAGCTTAGCTTTTAGGGAGTTTTTTTTTTTTTTTTTAAGGTAAGGGAACTAGTTACGTACTAGTTGATTGTGTTAATTTCGATTTTGAATGAACTCATCCAAAGCTAGATTGATCTTGGAAGGTGGCTTTGTTCTTTGCTTAGTTTCATTGTTCATCTGAAGGAAGCAAATTATCAAATTTGCAGTTAACAATGAAGAAAGAGGAATAGCAAATAATATACTGAATGATCCAAAATTACCTCTGAGGCTGGATTGTTGGGCTAAATGTAAATGAACTTTTTGGTTCATTTGAAAAATATCAGTATTCATTAAGGTAACAGGTCTTCACAGTATCACATAGAAAAAGACCTAAGGGTGCAGTTGTTGGTAAACTTGATAGAAAGCAATAGTACAATATGGCAACCATCATCTCTTCTCCCCACCCCAAACTGTCTCAGTTAATGGAAAAAAGAGCCACTTTACTGAAATGTTGTCTTTGGTTCTGCGTGTATATAGGAGAAATAAACCAAAGAAGTTAGATGCCTTACAAGCTTGGGGAACTAAAAATTTTAGAGAATTTTAGGCCAGCTCTGGGTAGATGTTAAGGAATCTCACAGTAAGAGCTCTCTTCAAGTATTTGGAAAAGTGTCCGTGTGTGTGTGTGTGTGTGTGTGTGTGTGTGTGTGTTTTACTATTCTCTTTTGAAAACATTTTTGTTAATACATGTTTACAGTACATAATGATTACATTCATTGTGGGGAATTGGTAGATTACTTAAAGAATTATCCTTTAGTAAAGAAATTAGGCTTCCTTTGAGTCAGACTTGTTTGAGGTTAGGAGCATGAGTTCTGAAATTGAGCTCCTTGGGTCACATCTGAGACCCACCATTCAGTTAACTGTGATTTCAGGCAAGCAGCTTAGCCCTTACACTTCTACTTACTGATCTGTAAAAGGGGAATGGCTTTGCCTGTTTAAGTGCTCAATATTGTATCTGGCATGCACTAAATGCCCAAATGTTGTCTCATCATCATTGTTACTTTTATGTATTGTTATTTGGTCCCACCCGGTGGAAGTAGAGCAGTTGTTCGCAATCTAGGGTGATTATGCACTGCAATGGGCTTTTGCATTGTTTAAAGACATTTCATTATTACATCTGGGGGGTTGAGGGTGCTACTGTAGTAGTAGTATATAGGATTTAGAGGATGCTGCTAGACGTTCAGTAATGCCCAGGACAGCCTCCTTACAATAAAGAATTATCCAGTCCAAATCCTTGAAGTCTTAAGAGCCAGGTAAAAAGGTTTGGATCTGAGGAAAAACTAAGTTTAGGAAAAACTGCATAAGAGTTAGAGCTTTCCAAAGCTAGAATAAAACTCTTAAAAGAAAGGATAGTTTGGGCCGGTGAGATGGCTCAGTGTCATAAGCGCCTGCCCAGCAAGCACAAGGTCCTGAGTTCGACTCCTGGTACCCACATACGAAAAAGGGGCCGGTGATATCACTCAGCGGCACAGGCACCTGCTGGCGCGCGAGGTCCTGAGGTTGACCCGCAGTACCCACACAAAAAAAAAAAAAAGAAAGAAAGAAAGAAAGGATAGTTTGTTACAGGGCCTTTGCACTTTCTCTTACCTCAGAGATCTACATAGTTCTCTATTGCTCCTTTCTTTATATCTTTGCCAGGCAGCTTCCTTCGGAGTAGTCCACCTTGACTACTCAGTGGTGATACTGTCCTGTTTATTCCTGCTTTTTCTTCATAGCACCTCCTTCTGTATAGAATTTAATATATGTATATATTCTATGTTTCTTTTCACTAGAATGCATTACTTTTGAGGGCAGGCATATTCTCCGTTGTATCTAAGACTAGAACGGTCTTAGTGATGTGGTGTATCACTGATTCCTCAGTTTGCAGGAGTGCTTGTTTAGTTAGTAACATCTCCCTTAAAAAAAGCTCATAAGCCAAAAACAAGGTAATAAATGTTTAAAAAAAAATTTAAAAACCCTCCAGTTCCTTACTTTTTACATTAAAATTAAACTTTATCATTTGGGAAAACTTTTACCTTGTAGTAGAATGTTTTAAGTTTTTCTGTTTTTTTCTCCATCAGAATTGTTAGTATAGAGGTCTTTGGTGATTTCAGTTGAAATTTGAAAAGATGTTCATAGTGCGGTCATACAACAGTATACTATATAAGGTCCCTGCAGCTACCACTGCTTTTATCTTACTACAGTTGAGATTTTATGAAAAAGAAAGATGTCAGGATTTGGGACTAGTATTAAAACTATTGTTGGGCTATGTTTCTTGCTTATTTTTTGTGAGTAACCTGGGGTTTAAATATCATCTAAAATATTTTTGTGGGGAAAATAAATTTAAAAAACAGACCTTATAGATGATCTTTTGAGAGATTAGACTGTTTTTTTAGTTAAGAACTTCCTTTTTGTGTAGTCATTGTTCCTTGGGCAACTGACCATATATTAAGCAGAAGAGCAGCACATTTATAGAAGGCTATTGACCAAAAAAATAGAAAAGAGGGAAATTTTCATTAAATTGGCTTAAAATAGATTTAGAAGTTTGATAGCATTTCTTAGATCATCACAGTTATTAAGAGTTAATATAGAGATCAACAGACTTTCTGTAAAGGGTTAAATAGCAATTTTTTTTTTCGCTATGAAGACTACACTGTACCAACCACTAAATTTTGCAATTGTAGCGTGAAAAAGCCATAAAGAATACTACAGATTGAGTATCCCTTATCTGAAATACTTGGGATCAGAAGTAGTATTTTAAGATTGGAATTTTTTTCAGAACTTGGAATTACTTGCAAATAATGAGATATCATGGGGATGGGACCCAAGTTTAAATGGAAAATTCATGTTTATATATACCTGTTTCATATGTAAATTAGCCTGAAGGTAATCTCTACAATATAAAACATCTGTATTTTGATTCTGAACCATCACATGAAGTCAGGTATGAAATTTTTTACTTATGGTGCTCAGAAGGTTTTGGATTTTGGAGTATTTCTGATTTAAGATTTTTGGATTAAGGGTGCTCAACCTGTAGTGAATAAATATTGCTGTGTTTTAAGAAAACTTTATGGCCAAAATCAGGCAATGGCTTGTACCTGGCTCAGGAGCCAGTTTGCCCACTCCTGATTTAACACATTAAAGATGCTTATAAAAAGCATATACAAATCAGTTCCTTCAAAATATATTAAATATAAAGCCTTTAAAATCTTTAGTTTAAGAACTAGAACTAGAATATGTTTATTAACAGCTTATTTTCCCTGCAAAAGAAAAAAATTTTTTTCTTTTTTTTTTTTTTTGAGACAGGGTCTTGCTGTGCAGTTCAGGCTGGCCTTGAACTCGCTATGTAGCCCAGGCTGGCCCCGAACTCACGGCATCCTCCTGCCTCAGCCTCCTGAGTGCTGGGATTATAGGTGTGCACTGAAAAAAGAAAATTTAGAATTTAAAATAGTACTTCTTTATTGAGAGTAAACTAATGCTAATCAGAAATTTATAAGAACACTCACCTCATCTTTTTTAAGAAAGAACTGTTTTTAAAAGTATGATTAAAAGTTCAAAAAACCCTTGTAAAGCTTTAATCTATATCGCTACACAAACACACGATATTCTTTGACAAAGAATAATAAATGAAGAAAAGTGCTTAGATATTATGTGTACCCTGAAAATTCAGCTGTATTGGGCAAACATTAGTAGGCTGTACCAGGTTATGATGTTAGTAGCTGGAAGTATTTAAAGTTAACTAAGATATCCCTGAAACTAGCAGTCAGTGTTATCATATATGATCATGCCAGGTGTATACTGGGTGAGAGTGCCAGCTATAAGTACCACTTACATGAGTACCATTTAGATAATGTAGTTTTGTGTATTTGTTACCACTGTTCTGATATGAGTGCTACTGACATCAGTTACTTCTGGAAAAAAAATTTTTTTCTTTTAGTACTATTTCTTTGGTAAATTCCTCCCTTCTGTTTTCTCCAGAACATGTATATTAGTTAAAAGTTGACCTGGTTAATTAGCTGTCTAATTTTCTTATTTCTTTTTTTGTTTGTTTGTTTGAGGATATTCTGAATGTTTGTTTCTGTCTGGCTAGTAATCTTCTAAAATTTTATTACTGAGTTTTGAATGTCTAAGGATTTTTTCTTATTTAATTTTTGAAAATAGCAATCTTTTTTATTTTATGGATATATCTTCTTATATTATGAAATTTATTGATTATAGTTTTACTTTTCTCTGTCTCCATATTGTCTTCTGCTCTTTTCTTCTGTATATTAAGCTTTTCATCATGAAATAATTTTAAATTTATAAGAAGTGACAAAAAAGTGTTCTATGAGTTGCCAGATACTTTACCCAGCTTCTCTCAGTGGCATCTTAAGTAAGTGTTGTACATTATCAAAACAAAGGACCTGACATTCATGCAATGCTGTTAACTATTAACTGTTGATCTTTTTTGGATTTCATGAGTTACATGCACTCTTTTTTCTGGTACATAGATCCATGGCATTTTATCACATGTATAGATTCATGTAATCTCCATCACAGTCAGGATAAAGAACTGTTCCATCACCCCAGAGAAACTCCCTGTACATATCAGTAGTTTTTTTTGTTTTGTTTTATTTTGTTTATTGCTATGTAGTAGCCCATTGTGTGGATGTACCCCAGTTTATCCATTAAGAAAGTAACATGGTGTGTGTTGTAAACTTTGCAGTGATACTGGATTTTTATTTTATTGGTGTTTTTCCTTTTCTTTTCTTTTCTTTTCTTTTTTTTTTTTGTGACAGGGTCTTACTTCATAGTTCAGGTTGGCTTTGAGCTCACTATGTAGCCCATTGCTAGCCTTGAACTGGAGGCAATCCTCCTGCCTCAGCTTCCTGAGTGCTGGGATTACAGATATGTGCCACCATGCCTGGCGATATTGGATTTTTAAAACCCTACCCATATCACTTTATGCAATACTTTTTTCATTATAGGAATCTAGTTTCACTAAACAAACAAGACCCTTAACAAAAGAAGGCCTTTAAATTTTTTTTCAGTCCTTAGTTACTTGCCTGCCATTGGACATTGTTGCTGTAATTAGAATTTTAAAACAAATTAAGTTTCAAAGTTACATCCAGAGTTCATGGGAGATTAGTTCTTCTGAGAATGACCATATTAGTGAGATTTAAACAATTTTAGAGACTTTACTGCCTGTTGATTCAACTTAGCTTCAAAGCATGATTTTGAAATAAAGTGAAAAGTTGGTATTAAATAAATCAGAAGCATTATTGGCTCATAAAGTTGTAAATTTTTTAAATGAAATTTTCTTTTGACAGTTGGTTTGTGTTTAAGGAAGTGCTAGAAGTTTCATCCTTAGTTGATGAAAATTGTGATCACAAAGGATTCATGATGAAGGGTATTGATTTGGGTTTTTGTCCTAACTTTACTGAGTAATATATGTTGGTCTGTGAGATTTTGAAGTGGTGTTCCGTTGGTGATCGTAGTTGTTTTTAATCTGACTGTTGAAATAATGTATTTTGTTTCTTGAGACCTTGGACCATAGAAGTGTATGCAAGAGTCTATGTAGGTTGATGAGAGAGAATTTAGTGAACTCTGGTGAGAAAAGCATGACTGGAAAGGGCTATTAGAACAATGACTTTACTTGTATTACTTAAGTGTAATAAAAAAAAATTAAAAAATAATTGAAATGGCTAAGTGGCATCGTCCTGGTAGAGTAGCCTCAAGCAGGAGGTATTTGTCCAGAAAGCAGGTTCTAGTGTACACTTTGCTAAGGGTTTTTTTGTTTTGTTTTGTTTTATGATTTTTTATTGGTATATTTTAAGTATATATAATGATCACATTCATCACAGAGAATTTGTACCTGTGCGTGATATAACTTGATTCTTTTCTTTCCCCATTCCCCTACCCTCCCTTCAACCTCTCCTCCTCTCCCCATTTACAAAAGCTTTGTTTCCATTTTTTCCTCCTTTTCTCATTTTTTTTTTTTTTTTTTTTTTACTTTTCCCTTTCCTTTCCCGCTCCCCCTTTGTTTTGTTTTTTGATTTATTTTTTGTTAGAGACAAAGTCTAGAAGAGACCTTGTTTGAGCTTTGTTTGAGATCCTTTTGCCTCAGCTTCTCCAGTGCTGGGATTATAGGTGTACACCACCATTCATGCCCAGTTCAATAAGTTTTGCTACTTATGGGCACTCATGAAACCTCACCATGATCAGGATAATGATCATATACACAACAAAGTTTCCTTGGAGTTTTTTCTAGGTTTTCCCTTTCAACCTCTATACCTCATCCTCATGCAACCACCAATCTAGTTTTTGTTTGTTTTTTTTCTTTTCTTGGTTTTGTTTTGTGGTACTGGGGACTGAATCCAGGGCCATTGCACTAAGCTACATCCCCAGCACCCCTCCCCTTTTTCTTTTTTTAATTTTGAGATAAGTTCACATTCACTAAGTCTCTCAGGCTAGGCTCAAACTTTCCTCCTGCCTCAGCCTCCCAGAGTGTTGGGATTAAAGGTGTGTACTACCATGTCCACTTCACCAATCTGTTTTCTGACACTATGGATTAGTCTTTATTTCTTAGAACTTTATATAGTTGGTTTTGGACTTTTTTCACTACATATTTATTGTGAGATTGACTAAAGTTATAATTTGTGTCAGTAGTTCATTCTTTTTTACTGTTTAGTTTTATTCCATTGTATGGGTAATATCTCTGTCTTAGTCACTTTCTCTCATGGGGACACATTACCCAGCACCTGCAACTTACAAAAGGAAGAGAGGTTTATTTTGGCTTACTGTATTTAGAGGCTTCAGTCCATAGTCAGCTGGCTGCAAGGCAGGAAGGGCACAGCAGAAAAATCTGGTGGAGGAAAGCTGCTCGTGTCAAGGCTGTCAGGAAGGAGAGAGAGTGAAGGAAGGAGCTGGAAAGAGAGATAATGTCCTTCCATGTCATGCCCTCAGTGAACCACATCTTCTATCCAGGCATACCTCCTCACAGCACGTTCAGCTGTGAGCTGAGTGATGGATTAATCCACAGATGAATATAGTACCCCCATGATCCAATCACTTTCTGAAAGCCCCACCTCTCATTGCATGAGACTTTTGGGGGGGACATTTTAGATCTAAACCATCACAACTATAAATAGTTTATCCATTCACCTGTTCATAGACATTTAGGTAGTTTTGAGTTTTGAGCTATTAAAAATAAAGCTACTAAGAATGTTTGTGTACATGTTTTTATTTCTTTCAAGTAAATTCAGGATGAAGTGGCTAGATTATATGGCTAGTGTATATTTAACTTCATAAGAAATAAGCTGTTTTTCAAAACAATTTCCCAAGTGGTCTTACTATTTTCTAGTCTCCCTGCAAGTTTATCTGAGTTCCATACATATTTCTCATCTGTACTTGATATGGTCAGTCTTTTTATTTAGCCATTTTAATAAATGCATAATGGGGTAGCATTGTTTTAATTTGTATTTTCTTAATGACTAATGATGTTTAGCTTCATTTCACATACTTATTGTTTCATCTGTATATCTGAATTTTTTGCCCATCATTTTGAAAGTTCTTTACCTTGCATACAAGTTCTCTATCAGAAATTATTTGCAAATATTTTCTCCCTTCCTTTGGCTTGTTTTTTCATTCTCTTAAATTGTCTTTTGAAGCACAAAGGTTTTTAGTTTTGATGAAGTTCAATGTTGAATTTATTTACAAATTGTGCTCTTTATTTCCAAAAGTTTTATAATTTTAGGTTTTAGATTTAGATCTGTGGTCTACTTTGAGGTAATTTTTATATATGATGTAAGCTACTGACCAAAGATCTTTATTTTTTTCAAGTGCTGGAAGTGAAATATCCATTGTATATTTGTTTGTTCCAGCGTCATTTGTCTTTCCTGAATTCCTTCTGAACACTTTTTAAAATTGGTTGTCCATATATGTGTATGTGGGTCCTTTTATGGAGTTTGTAAACCGGACCATTGACCTACTTGTCTATCATTATGCCAATAGCACATCTTTGTGTTCATTACGATGGCTTTTTTTTTTTTTTTTTTTTTTTTTTTTTTTTGTGGGTAGCGGGGGTCGACCTCAGGACCTCGCACGCCAGCAGGCGCCCGTGCCACTGAGCGATATCACCAGCCCTTTTTTCGTATGTGGGTTCCGGGAGTCGAACTCAGGACTTCGTACTTGCCAGGCAGGCGCTTATGCCACTGAGCTATCTCACCAGCCCACGATAGCTTTTTAATAAGTCTTCAAAAAAAGTTTTGTTAATCTTACAACTCTTTCTTTTTTACAAGTATTTAGATTATACTAGGTGCTTTATATTTTTGTTTTTTTGTTTGTTTGTTTGTTGGTGGTGCTTGGGATCAAATCCAGGTCCTTGGTACATGCTAAGCATACATTGTACTGCTGAACTTAGTTCCCCTTCTTATAAATTTTAGAATTAGTTTGTCACTTTTGATGAGAAAACCCACTTTTTATTGGAATTAAGTTGTATTTATGGATGTTTTGGGAGAATTTTTATCTTAACAGTACTGAGTCTTCTGGCTCCTAAAAATATTTCAATTTTTCAATGTTATAAAAGGCTTTTTAAAAATTTCATTTTCATATTTTCCTAATATAAAGAAATGCAGTTGATTTTTAAAATAATGATCTTGTATTCTTCAGCCTTACCAGATTCAACTCATTAGGTCTAATAACATTTTTTTGTACTGGGATCAACAGTAGATAATCATGTGGTCTGCAAATAAAGCTAGTTTTACTGCTTTAACAGTCTGAGTGCCCAGTACCTGAGGTAATCAATTTATCAGGAGGAAAAGTTTGCTTGGCTCACTTTTTCCAAGAATTCAATCCATAGTCAGTGGGTCCTGTTGCCTCAGGTCTTTGGTGCTGTAGTACTTAGGGCGGGAGCATGTGGCTAAGGAGGCTGCTCATCTTGTGGTGGCCAGGAAGCAAAAAAGAACAAGGGGAGGAGTCAGGATCCCAGTACCTCCTTCAAGGTCACACCCCCACAGTGACCTAACTTCCTTATATTAGGTCTTATCTCCTAAAGGTTCCACTGCCTCCCAGTAGCAAGCCAGGGACCAAGCCTTCAACACAGGGGCCTTTTGTGGTCATTAAAATTTAAATGATAACACCTTCTGTGTCTTTTTCTTTCCATATTGCACTAGCTAGAATCTTCGGAAGAGAAGTGTTGGAAGTGGACATCCTTGTCTCTTTTCTCCTTGTTAGGCAGAGAGCATTTACTCTCTGACAATTATGTTTGCAATAGATATTCTTATCAGAATGATGGAATTCTACTGTATTTGTACATTGCTGAGGGCTTTTGTGGGGTTTTTTTGTTTGTTTTTAAGTCAGGAATTTGGTTTGAATTTTGTGAAATGCACTTCTTGATATATCAGGATACATATTTTTCTTCATTGATTTGTTAATATGGTAAGTTACATTGGTTGATTCTTGAATATTCAACCAATCTTGCATTCTGACATTAGTAGTTTGTATTTTAATATTTTTCTCAAAGCAGTCTGGCTAGAAGTTAGTTTTATTGATCCTCTAATAAAACAGCTTGTATTTTCAGTAGTTTTTCTCTGTTGTTTTTATGTTTTCTGATTATAGTGATTTTCTCTTTAATCTTTATTTTCTTTTACTTTCTTTGGATTTGGTTTGCTCTTCAAGAAATGCCATACAACTTTATATTTGTTTTATTTCTTCTCAGACTTTGTTCTGATGTAGTTATATGTATGTTACAAACCTCATATCATTATAATTATTCTTTAAACTAACCTTTTAAAGATATTTAAACAATAAGAAAAAATTGAATTTTCCCAGGCGGGAACTATTTCCTATTCTCTTTATTTCTTAGTGTAGATCCATAGTTTCACCTGACATTATTTTTTCTTCTTAACTTGTCTTGTAGTTCAGGTCTCCTTTTGACAACTTAGTCTTTTTTGTCTGAAAATGTCTGTATTTCCTATTTATCTATTTACCTACTTACTTGTTGGTTTTTGTGAGACACGGTCTCACTGTACAGTCCAGCCTAGCTGAGAATTCACTATGTAGCCCAAGGTAGCTATAAGCTACCAGTCCTTCTGCCTCAGTCTCCTGAGTGCTAGGATTACATGGTCCACCCCCATGCCTGGGTTTCCGCTTTATTTTTGGAAGAGGTTTTTGTTCACTACAGCAAACCTAGGTCAACAGAGTTTTATTTGATTTTTTTTCTTTAAAGTGTGTGTAGAATTTGTTGTGCATATTGCATGTGTGAGCTTATAATTTCATCAAATCTGAGAAAATTTCCAACGTGATTTCTTCTTTTTCCTCTATTTCTTTTCCTTTATGGACTCTATTTACAGTGTATTTGGGCACATGAGGTTGACACACAGCATATTCAAGCTTTCTTTCTTTTTCTATTTTCTGTGTTTCAGTTTAAATGTTTCCTGATACCTTTCTCCTATAATTTATAGTCCCTCATTAACTCCATTCAGTGTGTTTTTCATCTCAGATATTGTCATTTTTATCTCTGGAGGTTTGGTTTATGACTTTTTTATCTTTATATAATCTTTTGGAGGAATTTGGCTATAACTTTTCAATGGCTTTTTTTTTTTTTTTCCTAATTGTGACATATATGTCTGTCGTGGCTTGATTTCAGTTACTCTTTCTCCTAGGACTCTTCAGCCCCCCTTGTGAGTTATATGCTGCAACTTCGTTGCATATCTGGTAATTTTTGGTTGGATACCATCTATTGTGAATTTTACCTTGTTTGGATGTTTGATATTCTTATTTCTATAAATACTCTCTAGTTTTTTTTGTTTTGTTTTGTTTTTAGAATTCAGTTATTTGGAAGCAGTTTGTTCCTTTCGGGTCTTGCTGTTAAAATTTAGGATGTGTGATTAGAGCACAGTGATCAGTCTTGGTCACATTATTTCTCATTTCAAAAGTAAGACTCCTGGTTCTCTCCGCAGTGCCCTATAAATTATGAAGGTCTTCCATATGACTTGTGGGAACAGGCTCTATTCCTGACGCTGTGTGCGTGCTGGCCATTGTTTCTTCGAATCCTTTCTTTCCCTGGCTGTTGGTGTATACTGACTAATATTCAGCTCAGTACTCAAGGACTCTGCAGCTCTCTGAGATTTTGTCTCTGTGCTGCTCTCCTTCTGTAGTTCTTTATTCTGAGAACTCTAGCCATCTTTTATCCCAGCATCTCAGCTCCATATCTTTAATACATAGTCCCTTGGGTTCTGTCCTAGTTTTCCCTGTGTTTACTCTGGAAATGCTCTCAAGATCGTGGATTGGGACTCTTGCTGATCTTATTTCATTTACTTTTTAGATCTTTAAGGGCTAATGTACTATGTCTTGCAAATCATTGTTTCATATATTCTATCATTTCTTGGAATTTTTTCAGACAGGAGAGTAAATGCAGGCTTTGTTATTCTGTCTTGGCTGCAAACAGACGTTGGGGCTGAGCCCTTCTCTTCATTTCCTTACCTGTCCTCAATTCTTGTGTCTCAAACTCTTTTAAATGCAGCCTGAAGCAGAGCTGTCCCCTTTGAACTTGCTTGTCCTCATTTTTTTTCACACATTAATTGTTTTTGCCTTTAGAGTCCTTTCCTGATCTAAAATTGTTTTATTATATTGAAGAAGCTATAATTAGTCTTCAGTGCCATTTGATTTTGAAGGTCTGATTTAGGGTGCATTATATTTGGTAATGAAAAGATGGAAATATATTATGGCACCTCTTGCATTCATTTAAAATCTAGCAGTTTTGAAATGAAGCCAGTAGTTCAGCAGAATGTTTAGCAGTGTCTAACCTAGCTACAAAGGTATCTGGTGGAAATGCTTTCTCGACTAATTAGTCTGTTTGGCCCTTACTCAGACTGAACATTTAGCCTGCATTTGCCTTACTTATAGTTGTCATTGAACCTTGTCCATTAAATTATCAGACTCATATTTAGGAAATATGCTTTCTTATAGTTGAAAATGATTATAACTTAGCAGTCAGAATAATTTGAAGAGTTACTTTTTTTCTACATATGATCCTTCCTTGTCCTATTAGTATTTATTTCTTTTTTCTTACTTTAGAAAATGAGCAATAAATTCCAGTGTTTTTACTCTGTTTTTAAAGATAAATGCAGTAGGATCTTTTGATTTGTTCTAATTGAAGAAAAGGATTATATTTTAAGAGTGTAATTGTTCTCTGGTATTTTTCCCTAAATATAAGGTTGAGTGGAATTTTTTTTTTTTCTCTTTAGCTTTATGAGAGTCAAATGATTGATAAAGGCTAACGGACTTTCATTATTTCCCTAGAAGTAACTTTCAGGGTACACAAAAGTCAGCCCTATATTTTGTGCTTAATCTCTGTTATAACTGGGTGATGATTGATTTTCATAATGAAATAAACCACTAATACAACAAAAAGTATTATAACTAAGAAACTAGCAAAAAGATGACCCTGAGATACTAAAGAATTTAAAACTTTTCTGAATCACTGGGATGATCACATTTTAACTAGTGTGGTTTTGGTAAAGGGAGAACAGGGTGATACTGTGGAGCAGCCACTGGAACAAATGAAAAGGCATACGTTATTCTACTAAATGCTATGAGACTGAGCAAATCTTGACAGTTTGGACTTTACTATCCTCTTTTGTCATGACTAAGTGAGCTAGCAGGTAGAGGTGATAATATGTGCCATGTGCATTGCTGGTCTGTGCACTTGCTGTACTTTATTTAGTTCTCATACCTTCTTTCCCCCAAAATAAGACCTAGCCAGAAAATAATCAGCCTTGAAAACTAAAGATCAAAAATGCCAGCTCTGGGCCGGTGAAATAGCTCAGCAGCGTAAGTGCCTGCCTGGCAAGCGCAAGGTCCTGAGTTTGACTCCCGGTACCCACATACGAAAAAAGGGCCGGTGATATCTGTAAGGGAGTTAAGACAAAGATAGGCTGATTGGGGCTGATATTTTTGATCTCTAGTTTTCAAGGCTGATTATTTTCTGGCTAGGTCTTATTTTCAGGGAAACAGTATCAGTCTTAGAAAGTAGATAGAATCTACATTTTATAGAAGGAGAACCTAAGTTTCCAACATATTAAGAAACACTGAAAATGTCAGGCAACTTCAGTATTAAAGATAATTTGATTTTGTGTATGTGACCTGGGGATTGAACCCTGGGTCTTGCATATGATAAGCAAGTGCTCTACACTGAGCTACATCCCCAGCCCTTTTTATTTTGTATTTTGAGACAGGATCTTCCTAAGTTAGTCAGGCTGGCCTCAAACTCAGCCTCCCAAGTAACTAGGATTACGATGATGTACCACTGAGCCTGATGAATCTAAGTCTTCATTATTCTAAAGTCACGAGGTTCCTTTTATTTCTAAAATATGCTTTCAATTTTAAGACTGTGAACCATTGTATGCTAGCATGGTGAATTTCCAAATTGCCTTAGGTCTTTCTCATTTTTTTTACTCTCAGTTTTACAACGTGCATTATATTTTGATAATTAAAACGTTACCAATTTATCAGGACCTAATGCAGTATGTTTTCTTCCTTTGAGTTTCTAAAGCATTTATTAAGTATTGCTCATTTAGTAGCTGCGTATCTGGGATATATGTAGTAGTTTTACATTTAGAAGTTAATATGGGGCCGGTGAGATGGCTCAGCGGCATAAGCGCCTGCCTGGCAAGCGCGAGGTCCTGAGTTCCACTCCCGGAACCTACATAAGAAAAAAGGGCTGGTGATATCGCTCAGCGGCACGGGCACCTGCTGGCACACGAGGTCCTGAGTTCGACCCCCGGTACCCACAAAAAACAAAAAAAGTTAATATGGCAAATTTTTAAATTTCTACATGTTTTTGCATTACTGCTACACTTAGATTGGATAAACTCCAGAAAGTGCCTCTCATTTGAGGCATTTAACATAGCATTGTGCATGCATAGCGCATATAACTTAATATATTGTAAGCGGATTCTATTAACTAGACTATTTTAGTTAATCAGCATTCTCAGGTACTGTATTCACTTCTCATGGATAAATTTATTCTATATGAGGGTTTTTAAATTTTAAAAATTGTAATCATTGTAGTTCAGTTTTTCAGAGAAATGCTTTTGAAAAAGTTTTTTTTTATTCATAGTATTTGAAGAGTTCTTAGAATGAGTTGAAGTTAACATCTTTGACAAGGATACCAGTTACTTTGCCCTATCCATACCTCAGTTTTTTAAGTGTTCAAGAAGCTAGTGTTCTTACTACTATTACTACTGCTGCTGCAGGTGCTGCTGCTGCTGCTGCTGCTACATGTAACTCAAAAGTCTGGGTTTTAGTACTCTCATCCGTAAGAAACTGAGTTCAAATATGTGATCTTCACACAGTGTTCCAAAATTTATACAGCTCACAAGTTTGAGATAAATTAGACTTCAGAATTGGAAAGTAAGCTTTGTGCAGTGGCAGTATCGTAGCTAATGAGGTTTATCTGAAGTGCGATTACTGCTACTAGAATTGGAGAGTAACATTTAATTTTTGTACTTAAAATATGAATAGTTCATGTTGTATTTTTCTTAAGTGTTTTGTGTTTTTCTTAAAAGTATTTTGGGATCTTATTTTTCTGCTTTTATGGTTAATTTTTTTTTTCTGTCTTACCAGTACTTCCTCACGTATTGCTAAAGGAGGAGTGGACAACACCAAAATGAGTCTACATGGTGCTAGTGGGGGACATGAGAGATCAAGAGATAGGCGAAGGTCAAGTGACAGATCACGAGATTCATCTCATGAAAGAACAGAATCTCAACTCACTCCTTGTATTAGAAATGTTACTTCTCCAACACGGCAGCACCATGTTGGTATGTAAAATCAGCTAACTTTCTCACCAGTTCATAAAAGCAGGCAGTGGCATTCAGTTGTGTCTAATCCTGAACAGTAAAATTAGCTTCTTCTATTCAGTTTTTATTTTAGCTGAGTTTGGGTCTTACTGTGAAGATAAATCTTATTAAATGGAATTTGACATGAATGTTTTAAGTTTGGGACAGTCTTACAAAAGGAAGTAGCTTGAAATGCCTTTGGGATTGTAAGACATAGATTTTTACAAAATTTCTAGTTGTTATCATATGAGATATATAACAGTGGTTTATTATAAAATAATTTGTAATTTATAGTTAATTAGTGATAGGAATCTAATAATGCTAACAAATAAAGTTAAAGCATAACCATCATGGAGTTATTTATTCTGAGTTTTTACAGTGTCTTAAATATAATAATAGAAACAAAAGATGAAAGGGAAATGCGAAGTATTTTATATTTTTAGTAACTAGTTCAGGTCTTTTCCCTCCTTCCTACTCATTACTATAAATGAACATTATTATTGTAGGTGAATACATTGTATAACTGTAAAGTACAGTACCAGTCTAAAGCAGATGTGGCTAAGCAATGTGAGCTTGCTGATTTTCATTTTCACCTAGGGAAAACAGTTTACTTTGACTTGGTGGTGAATATATAGTGCATGTGGTAGAGAGTGTATTTAGCATGTGCAGTCTAAGTGCAATCCTCAGCACCTGGAAAAATACCCCAAAACATATTTAGGCTGAGAGTATGGCTCAGTGGTAGAGTACCAATTTAGAATGCTTAAGACCCTAGTTTCAATCCCAGCACACACACACACACATACACACACACACACACACACACAAATACTTCAACCTTACGAAATGGTTTCTGATAGTTTATTGTAAATCAAAATGATTCATATTGGGGTCTACTTATGCCGAGAAGTTACTAATATCTAAGTAGGTCCTGGAAGACAGACTACTATTAATAAGCCAAAAATTAACAGAAGTTATAAATATGAGTTTGCAGTTTGTTACATGCAGAATTCAGTGTCTGAGAACAGGATAGCAAAATATAATAAATTACTTTATTTAGCAAATTTTGCTTTTGGGATGCTACCAGCATTATGGAAACAGGCAATAAAAGGGAGGTGTCAGAGTATCTCTGGAGACAAACCTAATTATATAATCGGTAATGCTGTACAGAGTGTTCTAAGTAGCCTGAGTCATGGAGGAATTTGGCAAAAGCTGATGTAACTGATGAGATGGAGGTATATTTTTTAGGTCACCTTTAAAGTTAAGGGATCTAGCCTCTAAATAAAACTTATCACACAACCTTAATTCCTGTTTCCTCTTTGTAGACTATTGGAGCATCTAAAGAAAATTTTCTGAATTTCAACATTGTATACCTATGGAAGTTATAGACAATAGTCAGGGATCCAATAAAATGTATGGTGTTACTTTATTCTATGAAGTGAGAATGAGAAGAAATCAGTGTATCATCAGCTGCCAGAGCCACTTTATTTGGACGATACTTAAAGGCATTTGAAAAAATAAATACTTCTTACTGTCCTTAGTGAATTTTTTTCTTTCCTCTTAGATCTTTCTTTTGTGATAAACTGCTGGTTTTACAGTGCCCTTATTAATGTAATGAGATTCCTAAGTTTGTACTTAATGTTCTCAGAATAGTGTCATCTCATTTAGTAATTAGGACAGTTAATAATGGTACTCTTAACTAATTTTTGACTAATTTTCAATGTGTATTTGTTTGACTTATAAGAATACTCAGTTTGTGTGTTTATGTATTTCTAAGTGGAGTAATAATACTAAAGTTAATATTACTCTGGGTAAAAAGTAATTAGCTACATATCTTTTTAAAAGGCTACAAAAATGGTTTTAGGAAACATTTTGATGTTTTGAGGTTTATTCATGGGAAATAAATGTAATGTTTATTATGTTCTTTGAAAATATTATTTAAAAGTAAAAAATAGTGCTGTGACTTAAAACAACTTTTCTAAATCTAGTATTTTAAAAGATATATACAGATCTTGAATTTTTAAAAGAAAATTGATAAACTTTAACATCTTTATTTCAGAAAGAGAAAAAGATCATAGTTCCTCTCGTCCAAGCAGTCCTCGTCCTCAAAAAGCATCTCCAAATGGTTCAGTTAGCAGTGCTGGGAACAGCAGCAGAAACAGTAGTCAGTCAAGTTCAGATGGTAGCTGTAAGACAACTGGGGAGATGGTGTTTGTATATGAAAATGCAAAAGAAGGAGCTCGGAATGTGAGAACGTCAGAACGAGTGACATTAATAGTGGATAACACTAGATTTGTTGTAGACCCATCCATTTTTACTGCACAGCCAAATACAATGTTGGGCAGGTTTGTATTATTGCTTTTATGTTACTAATTACAAAGCTTTTTCACAGCCATTATTTTCTGACTTAAGTTTTACAGTAATTCTCTGTTGTAATGCTGTGTTCCCATTTTGTAGATGAAAGAACAGAGTTTTGGAAGTTAAATTACTTGCTCCTGTCAATATAACTAGAACATTATAGAGCAAAAGGTTGAGCTTCATATTATTTCCAGTGTTCTCTGCAGTGCAAGTAGGAACAGAACATATATTATTTATTAAAGTTAGGTTACTGAAAGGTCTGTACAGATGGAGACAATAGGTTGAATTTAACCGGTGAATTTAGCAATGATGTTTCTTGATCTCCCAAATTCAGCCACCAGATACAGAAAGTAGCAAACTATCAACATTGAAAAAAATAGTTTGGTTAGCTAATGTGAGCTTGAGTTGTCAGTTTGATATATATACTTGGAGAGGGGCAAAAATAGAAATACCATTAACAAGTATAGTTAGTAGAATGAAGGAATTAATAGTCATCTTTTGATTTCTTCTGGTAGAGAGTTATAAAGTTTCTAGTTATGGGAACCACAATCTAAGGATGTAAACAACATAGACTTGATTTTTCAATATGTTTAAAACATGAATCAGATACTTTGTAGTTATGAAATCAGTATCTTTTTGTGAAATTAAATGAAACAGTATGTAAGTAGAAATTCACATGAGGTAAAAACTTGTATTTCTCTAGTTTGCTTATTGACGACTTTGTCTTGTATTGATGTCTTGGTACGTGATTTGTTAGTGTCTCAATATAGAATAAATGCTAACATTGTGATACTCCATAGGGGGAAACTACTGATGGAAGCTGTGAGGAAGATGACTTGACATTTCTAATAATACTTTTACATACGATTTAAAACAGTAAAAAAAATAGATATTTGAAATTTTACCTCAGCTGTTTTTAAGATTAAGTGTTCATATTGATCAGAAAAGAATTGTTTTCCCCTTTTGTGAAAAGTTCAAGCATTTGAGGAAATTGCATGACATTTGATTCTTGAATAACTGTCTTGTTTCTTAATCAGTAAAAGCCTCTTTTCTTTTTTTTTTTTTTCTTGTGGGTACCAGGGGTCCACCTCAGGACCTCGCGCGCCAGTAGGCGCCCGTGCCACTGAGTGATATCACTGGCCCTTTTTTCGTATGTGGGTTCCGGGAGTCGAACTCAGTACCTTGCGCTTGCCAGGCAGATGCTTATGCCGCTGAGCCATCTCACCGGCCCCAAAACCTCTTTTCATATTAGTTGACTAATGCATATCTTTGGGGATGAAAATTAATATTCATAGGAGCTGGAAAGCAGTTGGCATTCTTTTGGAAACAAATAAAAAAGCTTTGTTCTTCCTGGGTTTCTGTGTTACAACAGAAGAGGAAACTATTTAAATTAGGAAACTATTGAATAAAATACTTAGATCAGCCATGTTTACTTTAGCAGTAATGGTACCATTGAATTTAGAGGTTCAACTTTAATTCTGATTTTGAAATTTTCTTGAGAGTACTGCTTTAAGCTTGAGTTTCATTGAAAAGACATATTTTGCAAATTTTCTCTTTTCTAAGTTACTACTGTTAAAGGGCCAACAGTGTAACTTGAAAAAATATAATCCATTTGTATTTTCTTTTTGTGGTACTACAGATTGAACCCAGGGCCTTCACACTGAGTTACATCCTCAGCTATTTATTTATTTATTTATTTGTTTGTTTGCGTGCTTGTTTAGAGACAAGGTCTCACTATATCACTAAGTTGCCCAGGCTGGGCTAGAACTTGTGATTATCCTGCTTCAGCCTCCCAGAGTCCTGGGATTATAGGTGTTACAGCCATCCCAGCTTGTATTTTTCTTACATAAAAACTAATATTGAGGGCCAGTGAGATAGCTCAGTGGTGTAAGCGCCTGCCTGGCAAGCACGAGGTCCTGAGTTCGACTCCCGGAACCCACATACAAAAAAAGGGGCTGGTGATATCACTCAGCAGCATGGGTGCCTGCTGGCACGTGAGGTCCCGAGTTCAACCCCCGGTACCCACAAAAAAGAAAACCAAAAAACAAAAAACTAATATTGAGATTTTTATTCATCTCTTTAAATTTTTAATTTTCCTCTTCACTTCTCCATTCTTGTGTATCCTAGCATTTGATTGGTTATTTTTCTATTCTATGATGCAAGTCTACGAATTTTGAGTAGGATTTCTTATATTTATAATGGATTATGAAACATAAAACAACCTAACTTGCTTACGTCGTCTTACTTTTTCCCAGTTTAGTTTGTTGTATGTGCTGCATTAAAGCACTAACTTTACAATGAAAACAAGTTCTAAGGGAAAATGTACAATGAATACAAGTTTTAAGGAAAAGAGAATAGATAACACACTTTCTTTTCTTTCTTAGATAAAAATCACCTTTTGTCCAAAAATGATTGTGTTTTGTTTTTTTTCCTCCTGAGGAGTTGGAAAGTTCTTTAGCTCCTCAACTTTAATCATTTAATTTTACCATGGCTTGGTGAATCTGTACTATTTTTTCTTTTTTTTTTTTTTTTTTTTTTTTTGGTGGGTACCGGGGGGTCAACCTCAGGACCTCGCGCGCCAGCAGGCGCCGGTGCCGCTGAGCAATATCACCGGCCCCTTTTTCGTATGTGGGTTCCGGGAGTTGAACTCGGGCCCTCGCGCTTGCCGGGCAGGCGCTTAAGCCGCTGAGCCATCTCACCGGCCCTGTACTATTTTTTCTTAACAAAAAAATTTTTTTTTGTATGTGATGCTGGGGACTAGACCCATATCTTCACACACACTAAGGAAGCATTTTACCTATGATCTACATCCTCAGCCTTCTCCCCCAATAATTTTAATATGCCTTCATTTATAACGTTTGCCATAATAAATTTGATAAAAATTCTTAAACTAAATTATATAATTTAATGCTTAGATTATAATTCTTTTTCACTTTTTTTTTTTTTTTTTTGTGGGTACCGGGGGTCGACCTCAGGACCTCGTGCGCCAGGAGGCACCCGTGCCGCTGAGCAATATCACTGGCCCTTTTTTCGTATGTGGGTTCCAGGAGTCGAACTCGGGCCCTCGCGCTTGCCAGGCAGGCACTTAACGCCACTGAGCCATCTCACCGGCCTCTTTTTCACTTTTGAAGGAAGTATTCTGTTGATGTGTGTTTTAATTATTTGCTATGACAGGATGTTTGGGTCTGGCCGAGAACATAACTTTACACGTCCCAACGAGAAGGGAGAGTATGAGGTGGCAGAAGGAATTGGTTCCACTGTATTTCGAGCTATTCTGGTAAGTGTTTGTTTCTTATATGTTTCAACTTAATCATAAGACCCTTCCTTGGTAGGCACTTTGCTTGGAAGCAGAGTTCTATTTGGGTATCTCTTTGGAGGTATTGAGGATATTGTTTTTCTTTAAACACTATTTAATTCATATTTATTTTAGTATGTAATGATAATATGATATAAACAAATGAATTTTATAACCTGCTTGCCGTAAGATAGAGACTCATTTCTTAGGTCTGCATAGGCAGTTCTTTCAGGTATTTAGTAGTAACATGTCTAGAGTCACATCACTCCTCTCTTCTTAATTTTCTTAAATACAGTATATCAGTCATTTTTGCTAAGTGAGAATGAATGTGGCTACTTGAATCATATCTTACTGCTCCAAACTAATAGTACGGAAACTTGTGAACTCTTAAAAATTGTGCAGGAAATGTACTTCTTAGCATCTTTCTTTTAAACCATTTTTAAAAAAAGTTTTAACTTTTTGTTTTGAGGATTATCTGAATTAGTACTACAGAGTCCCTCCTTGTTATTTCAAGTCATTGATAAAGATTTTATTTGTAGAGAGTGACAGTTTGAAAATACAGTTTCCTTGGAGTGTTAGGGGAAAAGAAGAGGGAGGATCCTGAGATAGAAAATGAATAGGAAAAGTAGTTGATCTGATCAGGTTGTTGGTACTTATCTAAGTACCAGAAGATGTTTGCTTCCATTGACACCACAACCTTAGAAACTGTGTTAGTGGTTACTATAATTCTAAACCTCAAAAAGCTTGAGACAGGTCTTAATTTGGGGGGAAGCTTCCTGTACTTCTATTTAATCTGTTCGGAGGTGACACAAAGAATGATTGTAACGTACGTGGCTGTGAAACAACTTATGTGTGATCTAGGCTCAGTTCTGACAACTTTATAAGTAGATTTGTAAATGATAGTATTAATTGTAATGTTATGGAAACACTGAAGAATAGTATTTAGAAAAATGTCTAATGTGTGTCTTTTATATATCTTGACACTTAAATATGACCTTACAATCTTTACTAAAAACCTTAAATTTTGTTAGATTCTCCAAAAGAACTTTAACGTTTTATGTAGTTGTATAGAAAAAATAGCTTGTGTGGGAAAATCGTAAGAATTGGTATGATGGAGTAGAGAGAGGAGATGAATGAGACAGTGGGAAGAGTTAGGTCTGATCATCTCTGCTGTTAAATAATTGAATGCCTGGGTAAGTCAGTGAATCTGTCTGGGCCTGAATTATCCTCGCAGGTAAAATTAAAATATTGTTTGATGAACTGAGATTCCAGCTAAGTTTAAAATTTCATAATTTAGTAATGTCAGAGCCTCTGCTACTTCTGAAAATGCTACCAACTCAGCATTGATAAGTTTTAGCTGCCTTTACTCCAGGTATTTTATGCATTTTTTGACTTTTATTTTTCAGGATTACTATAAGACAGGAATAATTCGTTGTCCTGATGGCATATCTATTCCTGAGCTGAGAGAAGCATGTGATTATCTCTGTATCTCTTTTGAATATAGTACTATTAAATGTAGAGATCTCAGTAAGTATACTGTTTTGTGTATAAGTGGTTTGTAGTGTTGCTGTAGATTGAAATGCAAAGTCTGAAAGTGTGCTATTTAACTAGCAAGACTTCAAATGTTTGTTTAATTGAATTATAGTGCATTGTTGAACAATGGAGATTATTTGTGGAAGTCTGTAGAGTTCTGTATAATCTCTTTGTATAATTTTCCAACTTTAATAATTTATATTTTTTTATGAACTTTCCTAGAGTTCCTCCTTGACCGTTTCCTATAGCATTTGTTATCAGTCTTTATTTCCTCTTTTGGGAGCTTTGACTTTGGTCAAGTGTAATTTGACTTCATTCCTCAGATCACATCCAACTAAAAATTTATAGTAGCTTCATATTACTATGTGAAATAATATCCTGAGTGTTATGGAAGATACAAATAGTTCTCATAAATGGTATTGGTCATTATAGATCAAATTGATTCCCTAGCCCAGATAGATAGATAGATGGTAGGTAGGTAGGTAGGTAGATAGATAGATAGATAGATAGATAGATAGATAGATAGATAGATATTGATATATATTGTTAAAGTGGAATATTAGTATTATACTTTCCCAAATATTGGTACATTAGAAACTATGAATAGTTTTTAAGGCATTTATGTTAAATATAACTCTTTTTTTCCCGTCTTTACTTTTGACCTAACTCCTTGAAAATCAGTAGCATTATTAAGTCTGTTCCTACGTGTTGTGTTATTTTTGCCAAACAGACTTTAAAGTCTCCATTAAAAAAATCAGTAGCTAGGACAAAGAAATAAGTCTATCTCTTGAGTATATTTCTCTTTAAATGATATTTAAAAGTTTAAAGTCAGCTGGGTGTGGTGGATCATGCCTTTAATCCCGGCACTCAGGAGGCTGAAACAGAAGGATACTTAAGTTTGAGGCCAGACTGGGCTACATTGTGAGTGCACAGCTGGCCTGGACTACGTGAGACCCTCAAAACCAACAACAAACACTACACAGTTTAAACGCAAATAGTTGGACAGGTGGAGGATCCACTTGTAACTATGAAAAAAGTTGCTATTTTTTTTACGTCTTAAAACATGGTTTTAATTGAAACCATACGTATTATAATTCCTTTATTTCAAGTTTTATGTCTTTATTCATGAGACCATTTTAATTAAATTCTATATAACTGATGTTGAACTGATGTTGAAGTTTGGTAATTCTGATTTAAAAACATTAGAATTTCTTATACATGGTAGGAATTTTAGTTCTGCCCTTTAGATTTGTCATTATTATTTTTTGTTATATAATTAAAGAATCTTTATGTAAAATATATGATTTTCCTAGAGTTCTAAACTTTTAAATAATATTTATAATTGTTTTTAGATTATGTTACTGAAAATTTAGAGATTTTCAAAGACCTTATTAAGAAAAATAATAGAATTTGAAGAAATTTTAGGAAATCGTCGTTTTGGGAAAATGTAAAGAAATATTGCAGGTGTGGACTTGAGTCCTAAGGTATATCTTTTTTTTTTTTTGCAAATACGGGTCTTTATTGCATATTTGGAATGGCACTTTGCACTAAAATATCTACATTTGTCTCAAGAATTTATATATAGGTACTAAATGTTCATTAACTAGAAAGACCTGGGTTTCTTTAGCAAGCTGCTTAAAACCTTGTTTCTTAGTTGTCTCATCTTTAAATTAAAACAGTAATAATAATATTACAGAATTTCTGGGAAGATTAACTGAATAGTGCCTAACATACAGTATTAAATAATTTCTTTTTTTTTAAAGAAAATGTAGCAAAAATAGGAAACAAAGTAAAAGAAAAACGTTAATAAATCATACTGTACATGCTGTTTTATAGTTTCACATGAAATACATTGTGAATAAATCTATATTAGTTAATTTTCTAATAACAACTTTTAAAATGGTTGCATGGTACTCAGGCATTCTGCAGGGTTTTTTTTGAGTACTATCTTTACAGCAGATATTAGGTATATAAAAAGCAGCAACAGAAAAAGACTAAGTCCCTGCTTGCAGTTTAGTGTGAAGGAAGATAAGTAACTTACGTTGTTAGAGGAAATATAAGGCGCTAAATGAGCACATGGGGGCTGCACCTAACTCAGATGTGAGGGTTGGGGAAGCTTTCTGGACAAAAGGAGAGAAATACGTTCCAGGCAGAAGGACCAGCATGCTCAGAGGCAGTGAAGCTGTTGTACATGGAGGAACTGCTGCATCAATTTTTTGTCAGGTGAACTTACTGAAGGAAATCTGTGATAACTGGTAGCTCCCAACCAGGGTTATAGTCCATGATCTCTTCTTAGGCAAGCACTATAATCCGTAAGTTTTAAGAACCAGAGCTGAACTCGTGATTGAAAGCCGAGGGCTAAAGGAAATGAACGCTTGGGTGAAAGCAGGACGGAAATAACATTTAAGATCGAAAGGCATTATTCATGGAGACGATGAGACTTCAACCAAAAACCAAAAAACTGCAGTTAGATTGAAGCTTTTATTTTTTGTTTTTTGTGTTTATTTTTTTGGTTGGTGCTGAGGATCCAGCTCAGGGCCTTGTTCATCACAGGCAAGTGCTCTACTGCCCTACACCACCAGCCCTATCCAAACTTACAGAGAGAGATCAGAGGAAGAGCCCCTCTTGAGTCGCAGAGTGGAATTTGCTCATTTGTCCTCTCCCTCTCTCTCCAGCTGTCACTTTCACTCTCCTTTTTCATTTCATGGCAGTAAGCCAGTTTGTACTTTATACTTTCATCTTTGAGTGTCTATAGTGCCTGGCACATAGTAAGGACTTACTAAACTTCTTTGCTAAGTTAGTAAATGATTGCATTCCTCTCTTGAACTTTTTTTTTTTTTTAATTTTAAAGAGAAGAAAAAACAAATCAAAAAAAGAACAAATTTTCAAAACACCATATTGAACTTCTTTTTGTTGTTGTTGTTGCTGGTTTTTTGAGACAGTCTCGCTGTATAGTTCAGACTGGCCTTGAACTCTCTATGTAGCACGGATGGCCTTGTGTGGTGAACTTTATAAGGCCCTGTTATACTTGTCCTCTGTGGTGTCATTGGTCATTTCCTCTGTGTATATGTAGTAATTCTCAGGCTCAAACATACTTAGATCTGACTCATTCTAGACATTTTAAAATTTTGAGTTTTTTATTAGTGTTCTTTGAAGTTTTTTTTTTTTTTTTAGAAGAATTAGCATATTTACTATATTAACTCCTGCTCCAAATGCTGGCTTGCCAGTTATTCTTTCTTTTTGTCTTTTTGGTAGAGTTTTGTCATTTCTTCACATAATTTCTGCTCTGATATTGTTTATTTTGATCTTTTGTACTTTCGTTATTGTGTGTAGAATACGTTTAAATTTTCTTACTGCTAGCATATGAGAAAGTTACTGAATTTATATATTTGAATTTAGCCATTATATTGGTCAGCTCTTTGCTTCTGTGACAGAATTCTTGACATAAACAGCTTAAAGGAGGAATGCTTTTTTTGGCTCAGAGTTTCAAAGGTTCCAGTTCCTGGTCAGCTGGCTCTTGCTTTTAGGCCTGTGTTGAGGCAGAAACATGGTGGCAGGGCAGGGCAGAGGAACGTGGCTTACCCGATGGCAATCAGGAAGCAGAGATAGAACCCGAGAGAGGTGAGGGAGTGGGGACAAGATCTACCCTTCAAAGGCATGCCCCCAGTGACCCAGTTCCTCCAGCTGGGCCCCATGTCCTAATAACCCATTCAGCTATGAATTCATCGTTGCATTAATCTGTTCATGAGGTCAGACCCTCAACAGTTAGTCGCCTCTCTAGGCCCCACCTCTGAATATTGCTGCATTGGGGATTAAGCTTTCAATACATGAATCTTTGGGGAACATTTCATATTTAAACCATAATAGCCACCTCACAAAATCCTGTTTGTTTCTAATAGTCTTTCGTTGATGATCATATATTCTTAGTAGATCATTGGTCCTCTTGTAAATAACATTTTTTTATTTCTTTTTTACTATTTTAAGTTGGCTAGCGGATTTTTTTTGTGTGTGTGTGGGTACCAGGGGCCGAACTCAGGACCTCGCTCACCAGCAGGCGCCCGTGCTGCTGAGCGATATCACCGGCCCTTTTTTCGTATGTGGGTACCGGGAGTCGAACTCAGGATCTCGCGCTTGCCAGGCAGGCGCTTAGGCCACTGAGCTATCTCACCGGCCCTGGCTAGCGGATTTTGAACAACATTAAGTTGATTGGTAATTCTGGCATTTAAAGGCATTTCCTTTAGGTTTAACTATGAAGTCACCCATGGCTCTTCCTTTAGGTCTTTTCTTACTTGTTACATGAGTCTTCATAGTGTCCCAAATAGATGACTACTAATCTGGTGGAGTTTTTTGTGCCTCGTTTCTGCTTTTCTTTTACTTATCAGCCATCCTAAAAAATCAAGGTATTTTTATGGGTTTCATTTCAGGTGCCCTGATGCATGAGTTGTCAAATGATGGTGCTCGTAGACAATTTGAATTTTATCTGGAAGAGATGATCCTCCCTCTCATGGTAGCTAGTGCCCAGAGCGGGGAACGGGAATGCCATATAGTGGTGCTTACAGATGATGATGTAGTTGACTGGGATGAAGAGTATCCACCACAGATGGGAGAAGAATATTCACAAAGTAAGTATTGTGGCATATTTTCTCTTTCCTGAATCATCACATTATCTTTTTTTAAAATAATGTTAATTAAAGGACAGGTTTTGTAAAGAAAATACATCGAGCTCTTACCATGCCCCAGGGATCAGCAAACTAGCTTGTGAGTCAAATCCAGCCTGCTGCCTGTTTATATAAATAAAGTTTTATGTATTGTCTATGGCTGCTTTCATGCTATCATGGCAGAGTACTGCAACAGAAACTGCATGGCTCGCAAAGCCCAAAATATTTTCTGTCCAGCCCTGTACAGAGAGTGTGTCCACCTCTGTCATGCACAGAAGTGGTTTGCTCTTGGTTGACTTTCTGAGGGTAACTTTTAAGTTTCAAGTTGTTCTTTTTTTCATATCATATGTGCTCCTAGAAGAGACAATGGCCCTTCACAAATTCTAGAATTTTGTTTCTTCAGCTGTTTCTCACCATACCATACCAGCATGTCTTGAGCAGCATTGAATTTTTTCCCATTCCACTTCCAAGCTTTTATGGCTAGAGTCGTTTGATTCTTTTGTTAGAAAAATGTATAGTATGTTCTTCTTGATGAACCCAATATTAGCATTTTTGAGCAGTTTCATAAATGGAGGAGAGCTGAAAGAATGGCTTAAGAAGCTTGGTAAAATAGCTGAGCTTGTTCTGTAAAATCTAGTCTGTTGACTAGATAAAGACTAGAGTTAATTAGAGGATATAGAAAGCACCAAAGCCTTTTAATCTCTTGTTTTTCCATTTTATATACCCTTTTCTAAAAACAAAGCAAAAAAGCTGACTCCAGATGGCGTTCTTGTTGACTTTTAAGAAAGATTTCTAAACAATCATCTTAATACAAGTTATAGTGGCATCTTTCAGAGTTGACACTGACATACTTCCTTTACATTATATACTTGGGTGTTGTAATATCTTTTGTGGATAATCATAATAGGTATTTCTCTTGCTGTTTCCTCAATCCTGGGTTCTTTCCTGACAATGGTTTTCTAATACATGGAATAAAATGTTGAACAAAACACAGGAAAAATGAGATTACTAAAAATAAAAAATGCACAAAATTATTTTCTGTTAGGAAAGAGGAATGAACAAGCTTATTTATATTTTAATTTTCAAAAAAATTGACTCCAAGAGAGTAGGGCTAACCGTAAAACACAGAAAATGAGATTATAGTGATAAAGCCATTATAATAGGCCTGTCCTTTTCTTTTCCATGTTAAGCTTTCAATTTTAATTCTTTTCTTGTTTTTTGTCTTAAGCTTTGAAGCTTAAAAGGACTGAAATGCATTTTTACTTAATTTGTCTGTTTCATTTTATGCCAAGATATTCCAACCTAAAGAAGGTACATTTGAGGACATAGAGATTATCTATGATGCCCTAAACATTTCTTTGTCCTTCCTGAGATGTCAAAAAAGTCTTTATCTTAAAATATCAGTTACCTTAAGGATTTAGTAAGAATCACAGATTTATCCCATGAGTAGAATTTGTATAAGTATTTTCCTTTATTGGCTCTTAAACCAGCAGGTTTGGTTTGTGAGTATGTTTTTCTTTTTTTGAAAAAACCTCTGCAGTTCACCTTTTAAGGGAGATTACTCCACCTGAAAGAGAGAAGGCGAGGAAGTCCCATCAGTCTAACTCCCTGAAGTTCCCAGCACATTTGGAAGACTCAACATGTTGTTAGTGGAATGTCTGTCCTTTGCAAAGCCAGTTTGCTCTAAACAGACTAACCGAGGCAGAACATGCTCGAATCTGCCATTTTTAACATCAGTATTAAGCGGGGCTGTTCGCCTGAATGGAAAACAGTTTGTGGGGAGGGTCTTTGCCTTATGGGGAATTATTAATAGTTGCTCAATCCATGAAAAGTAAAATGTAACTGTTTTGTATTCTTTGATAAGGCAGTTGTTTCCCCCTCTAGACTAGGCCTTGTAAGCATCTTTGCAAAGTCCTTTACTTTGCTTGCTTGATAATGATGTGTTATTGATATCATCTTTTGGTTCTCTTATTCAAAACTTAGGGCAGATCCCATTCCAATAAATGTGTATTAGATGGCTTTCAGAAATTTTTCCTGTATCTTTCAGAAAGAGATTCTTCCAATGGCTTGGGTTACCGATTGGTTATCACAGCTTTTCTTGTTTCCACTTAAGTAGACGTTTGCTTCTACATTAACTGTACTGAATATTGTCCTGTCCTGTTGGCTAGTCCCTCTTTGGCATTAGTGCATCTATTATTTGGGCTTTTAGGGCTGTCGGCTCATTTGATGATCAAGATGGATTTAAGTTCATCTCTGAGTACTTTGGTTTTAATATGAAATGTTTTTGTCTTTTTGTTTCCAGTTATTTATAGCACAAAATTGTATAGATTTTTCAAGTACATTGAAAACAGAGATGTGGCCAAATCAGTTTTGAAGGAGAGGGGTCTTAAGAAGATTAGATTGGGAATAGAAGGTAAGACATTTTCATTATTCAGCGTTAATTTTCTTTTGAAAAAATAAGATTTTTTCTTTAAAAACAAAAATTTTTCTTTTAAAAAATTAGGTTCTATTTAGAAAATAGTTCAAATAGTTTGAGAAAAATTCTGACAAGTGATTAGTAAATGCTTATGTAGAAGATGAATAAATAATAGAAATCAGCTTTTTTGTGAGAACAAGGCCATTAGAAATTATTTATTCCATAAGATTCCCTAGTGATACCAGGATATGATTTTGTCTTTTCTGCCATAGCTTGCTCTATTTTACTTTTGACAAACCCTGTGTGGTGTGTGTGGGATGCATGTGTACATTCCATGAAACTGACAAGGCTTTTTGCCTGGTGGTAATCTTTGAAACCCAGTAGAATTAAAAACTACTTTTTGAAAGTTAATGTAGAAGTACTACTAGTGATTTAATGGTGTCTTAAGATACGATAATAGCTTATTTTCAAGTTAAATACAAATTATAAAACTTCTATAATTTAAATGCATACATTTTAGGTAGCTTTTTACATTATGATTTAAATAAATTTCTCTTTATACCTTGTAAGATGCTTCTTTTGTTTTGCATAGCAAGGAATAGTGTAAAAGTTAGGCTCTGGTGCTAGATTACGTTCAAGTTCTGTGACTTAATCGAAGGCATGTAAATAAACTCTGTGCCTCAGTTTCTTCACCTACAATGGAAGCATGAATAAGTTTATAAGGTTATCGTGAGGATGGAATGAGTTAATACATTGAAAAGCACTTAAAACAGTACCTGGCACATAGAAAGTTATCCATGTGTGTCATGATGATAATGAAGATAGTAGTGTTGATCAAGAACCTGGTTGAGCTGCTGCAGGTCATAGTAATGGGCTAGTGAGACGTATGGGAAGAATTACTAGAAGCAGGACTTTTGTGGGAAGGAGATTTTGGGCTTAAAAACCAATGGAATTACTGACACATGTGAGATTCATCAGTGCTTGCCTTTGCCCATCGCTTTGCACTCAGCTCCTTGGTCTCAAAGCTAGAAAGAAGGCTACTTTATGCTGGGGAGAAGGGGAAGGCCTGTCTGAGGAGGAGAGATTTGAGCTGAGATCTGATGACAAGGATGGTTGTAGGCAGAGAAAATAGCCAGTCAGAGGTATTGGTAGGAATGAACTTAATGTATATGAGGTACAGAAAACACAAATATGACTAGAATTGTGTGGTAGAGGAGTTTTGAAGTGATATCTTGATGTGAATGTTGGTAGGAGAAATAGTTTAGAGTCATGAGATGCAGGGTCTTATTGGTCATAGTGAAGAGTATACTGGCCAAGTATCTTAAAGTAAGTCTTTCAGAATAAAACCTGAGCTTGCCTTTGTGTAATAAAGAGTATAATTTAGAGCTGAGCATAGTGGGAGAGGTCTTACCTTGGCACTTGTGCCATGAAACTCTGGGTTCAATGCCCGGAAATGAAAAAACATTTTTTATTGAAGGTTCTTCCTCTTGTGATCCAAGTCTTACTTCTAACATTACTTCCCAGTTTTCTTCTGTAGGCCTTCTGCTTTAGTTATACATTTCTCATGGTGTCTAAACACATCTTGTGTATTCATGCCTCTGTAGCTTACCTTCTACCATTCTCTCCTTAGAATGCTCTTCTCTGTTTTCATTGCCCTCCCTTTGTTTCTGGCCATACCAGCCATGCTTATCCATTGACATGTAGCACAAGGAAGGCCATTGTTACGCCATTCCGCTTCTGAACTCTTCACACCTCCACCATTGCCTGAACACTACCTCCTAAGTAAATACATTTGCTACTTGGGATGTTTTTTACTTTATGAACAAATTTCATCAACCCCAATAGATAGTAAACACCTTTAAGGCAGCTCCATCGTATTACAGAATTTTTTGATGCAATAGCTGCTGACCCATTACTTGAGTGAATCTCAACAAGTTAAGTCCTGGTGAATCTGGAAGCCAGGGATAGACTTTATTTTTAAAGGAAAACTTGTTCTCAGTAAGGTAGATATCCAGGAAGAGGTTATCACTTGTGACTAATATCCTGGTAGTTCATTCACTCTGCTCAAAGATTTGTTTGGTGCCTGCAGCACATCTCAGGCACTATGCTAGACACTGGGGATACTGAGATAAAGATGCTAGCTTTGCCATATAGGAACTCACTGTTTAGGTGAGCAAGTCAGACATACAGAAAAGTAATTACAATTTAGTGCTGTTAAGTATTATTATAAAGGGAGTGCTGTGAAGCATAAGATACAAATTACTAACTCTGTGGGAATCTTAATGCTTTGCTAGAGGAGAAAAGAGATTGGAGCTACAGAAGTATGAGGCCCAAGAGGGAATCAGCAGCAGAACAGTAAGTGTAAAAGCACCAAAGCATACTCAGGAGAAAGTATAAAGTTTAAAGTGGCCAATGGGTTTGAGTGGTCTAGGGCTAGAAGGGAGTACAGCATGAGAGTAGGTGAGGTTGAATAGGTTGGAATCAGCTTGTGAAAAATAAGTATGGAGAAATATGGGCCTTTCCCTTGAAGCATGAGAAAACCATTGATAGCTTTTAAGTAAGGATGCAATATGATTACATTAGTATAGTGGTGATTCTGTGTAGAGGACAGATTTGGAATATAATGTTGTAGGAATTTTAAAGAGTTGAATAGTCCAGGAGGAATCAAGGACAAGAGAATACCTTTCTACCTCTGGTACTGCACTTCAGATGGTGATAGACTGGAAGTGCTAAATGAAGAAGACATGCTTTACTTACCACTCCCCTACCCTAACCTTGGGTATCCTTCATTCCTGTCACACTCATAGACACTACACGTAGCTAAATATACTAGCTACCAATAATGCCTACATATATTCCCTTCTGCAGTAATCATTAACTGAGCTCTTCCTATGTGAAAACTACTTCTTTCTGGTACTATGGTCTAACTTTAGACCCATTGTCTGATGTTTTATAGTTTTATTGGAATCATTTACATATTCTCTGGCTGATTTCACTTTATCATAGTGGCAGAATTCAGCAGTTTCAATAGAAACAATGTGTCCCACAGGTCTTTAATAAATATTTACTGTGGCCCTTACAGAAAGTATTTGCTAATCCCTAGTCCAAAGTAGCAATTCTTGCTAGTAGGAAGGAGGGAAGGGACCTATGACAGTTTCTGAGGACAGTGTGTCTTTGGAGAAATTGCCTTACTGGTAAATAATTGGAAAATTTCCAAAATTTATTAGTTGTTAATTTTCAATGACTATGACCCAAAAGGAAAATATTAATTAGAGAAAGCTGCTTTGGAAATGAAAATCTAAGCAACTGATTGGTTGTTGGAACAGACGTAATAATATGATATAGGGGATTAAAATATTGGCATTGCCAACCTAGCTGCAAAATAATCTAGAACCAGGTGGAGAGCTGAAGAGTTCTTTTGTCATTTAACAAAACAGGAAAGAAAATCCCAGGGCAATATAAAGATGAGACAGGTTTAAGGAAACTCGAAGGTGAATATAGCGGTAAACTACAGGCCTTTAGGTCAGGTCATCAAGTGAGGAGAATGGTTCAGATATCAGGATACCATATAGAGCTCAAGATCTGTTGCAAATTGTATATTATTATATTGGGGACCCATTTCTTCCATACTCAAAGAATTTTTTTGGTGGTTTATTGAGTACCTGAAAGAATATTGGAAGGTTTTGCGAGTTCCATAGTAGAATTTTAGTTTCTGGCTGTTGAACTGATAACTAGGTAGATGGAATATGTGTTTCCCTTCTTGGTTTTAATTTCCATTTTTTCAGTATTTACACCCAGAAGGACTAAATTGGATGAGAAATTGCTGTGTGTGTGTGTGTGTGTGTGTGTGTGTGTTTGTATCCTGTTTTTAAAATCTTTCTTTTCTCCAGGTTATCCTACCTACAAAGAAAAAGTAAAGAAAAGGCCTGGGGGCCGCCCAGAAGTCATTTACAACTATGTCCAAAGACCCTTTATTCGAATGTCCTGGGAGAAAGAAGAAGGAAAGAGTCGGCATGTAGACTTTCAGTGTGTAAAGAGTAAATCTATCACCAACCTGGCAGCAGCCGCGGCAGACATTCCCCAGGACCAGCTGGTAGTCATGCACCCAACTCCGCAGGTGGATGAGCTGGATATCCTCCCCATCCACCCCCCTTCTGGCAGCAGTGACCTCGATCCTGACGCACAGAATCCCACGCTGTGACGCCGTTGTTGAAACCATAGCATGCTACTCTTTACAGTCTCATTCCGCACTGCAAGGCCACTCTTCTTCATTGTGAGATGCACATGTTTAGGATATTGCAGTGTAGGTATTTTTAAAAACCAAAGGTTGCTGAATGGTTTTTAAATGAGTACAGCTCTATAATCCTGAGGTTCCAGTTATAAAAATGTATTTGTTTACCAGTAGGTTTGTGAAATTGGTTCTTTATATGGGGGACAGTCCTTTTTCACACAGATATCTAAGTCTTTTCAGAAGTGGTGGAAATTGGCAGCTGGGGTGCTTTCAAGAATGACTGATATTCATCATACCCCCAATAAAATGCAGAATATTATATAGTTGCACTTTATAAATGGTGGTTAAATGGAACTGTTCAAGCCATTTTATATTTGTGATGTATAATATAACAAATAAGTGCTTCTATCAAAGTATTCCTTTAGTAAAATGTGTATAGTTTGCTGCCCATGGTGAACAAAATAGTATTTACCTTGGGCTTATTGGAACGATTAGGATGAGATTCAGCGCTCATATCTTATTGGTTCACTTATCTCCAGTGCCGTTTCACCCTTTGCGAGTGAGTCACATGCAGGGAGTGTGAACATCAGAGGTGGTTTATTATCCAGTCTGCCTTACCCTTAATCTGTTCACAGATACTTATTTACTAATGCTTTTTTTCTTAAGCGTTATGAGATAGGAAAATGAAGTGTTTGCTCTTCATTTACTAAATGATTGTAAACTCAAGTTTTTCATCAAAATAAAATTCCACTGTTTTAATGTTTCAGACCAACTTTATAACCACTTTTGCCAGATTTTTAGTCTCATAATTAGATTTTCTGTCTTATTGATGTAAGTACAACTAGAAATCAAATAGCTTTTCACAGGAACTCTTAATTTGGTATGACAAAGCACTTAAATTTCTTACTAATTATGAAATACACTATAAATCTAAAGTAATGTAAAAGCTGAAAAAAGAGAGTATTTCTTAGTCCACTCTGTATGAAATGTGAATGACTTTACCCTAAGTTTAAGAGCCAGTTTCAGATACTAGTTCCATGTTCTTTGCATTATATTGTGCTGCTCTGTTTAGCAGATTATTCATGCAAATGTTGTTCTACATATTCTGTGGCCTAATTCAAGAAAGAATCAGAAATATTTAGGTGATTTTGGGTCTGTGGTCACTTAATGCTTGAAGCCATACAACTGCAAATAGCAGTAGAGAAGGGTAGCAGCGGAGAGAAATCAGTTCATTGCATGTAATTGTGAATTTGTAAATTCAAAGGATTTGAACTTGGTGTGTAAGCAACAAATAATTTTGTTTTCACATAAATTGAAATGGCAACAATCTGGAAATCTGTTTTTCACAACACATCTAGCATGGAGGAACTGATATAAATCCCAGAACTGTTACGAAGATCAGAAAGGCATTGCAAATGTTAGTGGCTGTTGGAATACCCACGGTTGGAACTGATGATACAACCCGACAGCATGTAGGACTTTTTGTAGTTATTTGAAGTGAGAACAGTATTTATAGAACAAGGGAAACATTTATTAAAAATATTTAACTGTCTAATACATTATACTTTAACCCATATTTATAGTAAAGAATTCTTACAAGGAAGAATAAACAGTTTTATGATACAATTAGTATAAGAAATATCCACATGGGGGACTTCTTTGTAGTGTAAAAACACCATACATCTGAAATGACTATTTGCATATAAAAGCTACCAATGATGCTTCTGTGCACAATGATTAAAAAATTCAACACAAACAGAATCCAAAATATACAATTAATGCAAGCTATCCACAGCTAGCCCAATAATCAATGATGAGGAAACACTGGAGCAGGCTTAGTTCCACTTTGTCTGAAGTTACACGTAAGATTGACTTGTATCAATGGCTCTGAGATGGCTTTTATGAAGTCAGTACATAAAAGCTGTTCTCTCCCTATCCAGTAAGCTTCACAGACTGTAAAACCACCAGTAATGCACTTTGATACTGTAGCTGTTGCCAAAGCAACATATAGTGTTTACAGCGGCCATGGCAAGTCGCTGAAGTCAACAGGGCCACCCAGCCCAGCATCTGCTTCCAGGAGGCTCATGATGACAGCCATTGCTGCTTCATCATTACTGGGACTACTTGATCCTTGGTCGTTATCTATCATGTCTATGCCTATGTGGGGGTTCTCACCTGTGAAAAGAGATGAAGACTGGTCAGTGATTAAAAAAAAAATAACCAAAGTGTGTTTAGATTCAGTAAGCAATTTCTAAGTTTCTGTTTTGTTTTGTTTTGATCCTGGAGATTGAACCTAGGGGCCCTGTGCCACTGAGCTACTTCCCCAGTCTTTTTTTTATTTGTTTGTTTGTTTGGAGACAAGGTCTCACTTAAGTTGGTCAGGCTCGTCTTGAACTTGTAATCTTCTTGCCTCAGCCTCCTGAGAAAGTAGATTTACGGGTGTGTGCCTCAGGAGGCTCTAAACCATTCTTTTAATGAGAAAATTGTATTTCACAGTACAGTAAGATAGGCTGCTTCTGGGGCTCTCCTGGCAATATATATTATATATGCTATATACAGAGTCCACTAAAAAAAAGTATACACATTTCAGCAGTTTGCCATACTAATAAATGTCTGGAAGCAAATGGCCACCACTTTGAGAACCTCTTATAATTTTAGAGGCCAAAGGTAACTTGCATTAATCTTAAGATGTCTCTATAAACTTTGTATTAAAGTATTTGTACAAGTTTTTCTTTTCCTGGTATATACATTTTTTGGCAGACTCTGCATATTATATATAACTATATGTGTGTGTGTGTGTATATATATATATATATATATATATATATATATATATATATACAGCAACATATATATATATATGTTGCTGTTTCTCAGAGGTAAGAACCAGCTTTTTAGAAATAAGAACATTGTTTAAAATTCAATAAATGTTAACAATATTTGTGTTGACTTCATTTCAATGTTCTAATAACCAGGTAAGAGGAGTTGACAGAAAGAATGGCAAATAAGAGAAAATAGGAAAAAAGTTGGCAAGAAGATGGATGAGATGGGAAAAGAAAACTGCCATCACTTAATAACTTCTAATACCCCCTGAAGATTATGCCCCACATGGGAGTAAACCTTGGATCCCCATCAAAACACAACCATTAAAGTCAACTTTGAAGTATTTCAATAAATTACAAACATTTACTTATCAAATTTTTCTAGAACTAGCTTGTTTTGTACACTCAGCTCTTAAAACCTTCTTTATGCCAGCCCATTGCAATGGAAGTGAATAATAATGCTACTTACCAAGAATAGAAGAACTATCAGAATATGGATAACCTGGGTTCTCCTGTGCCTGCCCTGGTAGTAGGCCACTGGAAGGGATGTCTGGAGTCCCTCCATTTAAAATCTACAAGCAAAAGGGGAAAAGTGTGAAGTTTTCCACTCTTGTTAGGAATTTCCAATCAGTACCATGTGCAGTGTCACTAAGAAAATGAAGCATGTTGGAAAGAGAGGTAGGGGGAACTTCGAGTGGGTTCATCTTATCAGATGATTTCAAACAAGGAAATGTTAGAAACAGTTATAACAGGAAAAAACATCTTCCCCAAACTCATTTTATCTGCATTTGATAATATAGGTGGTGTAAAGGCTGAATAAAATCCCTGAATACCTGAGATCATGCTGTCCTTACACTTCTTTAAGGACAAAGCCTAAAAGTGAGCCCAGCTGGGCAGTCCCCCTGTGAGGAAGTAAAACATGGCAACAGATGTTTCAAAAGAAGAAATAACTGGGATTGTTAACAAGCTGTGAAGTGACATAGCTCCTACAAGGAGTCACAAGTGAACATCAGAAGTAAATCTTTCATGATTAGGTATATTATTGGTACCAATTTCAGTAACCTCCAGTTTATTTAATTTGAGTACAGGGCCTTCTCACTGAGGTACATCCCGTCTTTTTTTTTTTTTTTTTTTTTTTTTTTTTTTGAGACAGGTGCTAAAGTTGCCCAGGCTAGACTGAAACTGGATCCTCCTGTCTCAGCCTCCCAGAGTGTTGGGATTATAGGTATGCACTACCATGCCCGGCTCAGTTAACTTTCTTAGTAGGCCACTGAGAAGATTTTACTACTCTCCAATTATTATTCCTCCTTGTCTTTAATTCTGTCTCAAAATCCCTCCCCACTCCAAGGTCCCGCCCCTTGGCTGAATCTCATAGGAGAGCATTCTTTTAGAAGTACCTGTATTTGGACAAGAGCAGTTTGGTAGCTGCTGGGTTTCAGAAGGAGTGATTTCAGCCTTTGCCAGTAGATGGCATTAAAACTTTGTCTCCACAGTCAGCTTCTTGGTCTAGGGACCCCTTTATACTCTTAAAAATTATTGAGGACTCCAAAGAATTTTTGTTTATATATGCTATATTTATCATTGTTTACTATATTTGAAATTGACAGATTTTTATACTATATTAAACCTATTACATGTTAACATGAATAATAACATTTTAATGAAAATTAAATATTTTCCAAAACAACAAGAACAAAACATGAGAAAAACGTTTACATTTTGCAAATCTAATGCCAGTCTTAAGAAATTTCAACTGGATTCTCATCATTGATTCTCTTTTCAGTCTAAAGTATATGAAGGAAAGCCACCTCCCACAGACTCAGTAGCTGGAAAAGGGAGGCATATTTTAATAGCTTTTCACGTAACTGCACTATTCTTATCACTCTTATATTATATCAACATTTGACATGTGGAAGTTTCTTAGATATTAGTTGTAGTATGCAATCTGAAACCGTATCGATGTTTTGTACTCTTGTTATATTAAAGTACACTGATGTATCTCAGCACTTTGCATGGATCTTTTACTGTGGAATGATTTAAATATCTTGCATTGGTAATTTATAGGATAATGTTGCACTGAATTTTGCAGATCTTCCAGATGTTGACACATTCATTATATATGGCATCAAAGCATCACCGTTGTAAGTTTTGAACTCCAAGTAGCAGATACAGGTTTTCTAAAAACTCCAATTTTTGCTTGAAAGCCCAAATTTTATCATGAGAAACAAATGCTGTTGGTTTTCCTTGAAGTGACAAATGTGTGCTATATACTCGGTCTTTACAGCAACAGTTTATTACAGTACAAATGATGTCCAGTGCAACAGGCAGCTAGATCAGCTACAGCTTAATCACCCACATGCTTTTTCTTGAGACAACTGTCATACTCCATATGCAGCACAAGTGCTTTAATGTAATAGTTTTTACTGCTTCATTAAGGACTTTCTGAAATGAAACTGGCTTTTTAATTATTTACTTCTTATTGTGTGTGGTGGTGAATACAATGACTCCTAGCAGTTTGGTGCCACTGCTCTGATTCTTGCAAAAGCACCAGCAGTTTCACTCCCAGTATTGTTCTTGCACTAACAGAGCACATAGCAACACAGTGAAAAACAAGAGTAATGTTTTAGCATTATCCTAATACCTTTGACCTTGCAGACACTTGGAAGGGTACTGAAGGTTCCCCAAAAGACTACAGATGACATTTGCTGAACTGCAGCTCTGTCTGAACTTGCTGTGGTGCCTCTAGATGTCCCTGTTCTCCTGGGATATGTGGTGGCTCACTTAGCCTCCCCTTTTTAGCTTGATCCTGACTAACTGTAGGCTAAATGACAAGTTTGAAAGTGACTGAGAAGGGCCATCTTTACTCTTATGGGTCTGCTGCACCATTTAGTGGTGAGGTCATTTTTAACTCCATCTTGTTCAGGCTGCTTTTCCTGTAAATCCTGCGCTGTGGATCCGTCTCATTAAAGAACACATTCAAAGTCTCTTCTCCCAGACCCACTGTAATATGCCCTCTAAAGAAAAGGGAAAAATTTCCATAAATGCCTCGAAAGTACTTGGGGCTTTTATGGTACAGAGCAAAGCTTTGGACTTCTTGAAGTTGTTATGAATGGAATTGGAAGTGATGAAACCTGGATTACAGTTCAGGGCTCTACTTATTAAACAAATGCTGGGGCGATAGATTTTGTCATCAGAACAATAATGAGGGTAAGATGAGAGAGTATATATGAAAGTTTTCTAATATTTAAGCATGTACTGGAGTGATACAATCCTTGTCATAGAATCCTTCGTAATACCAAGAGGTCAAGTGCCTAAAATTGAATTGAGAAGCAGAGACAGACTACCGTAGAGAGAGATGGAGGAAGTACAACAGAACAGGGTACAACAGAACAGAACAGAGCTGAGAGCTCAGCCAGTGAACAGTGGGATGCCCAGATTTCATCTGCTGGTATTCTCTGAGTCATTCTCAAGCGCCAGTTACTCTTAGATACGTGTTCTCATGATGGAACTTCATTCACTAAGATTTTGGCTGTCCTAGCAAACATTACCCCCATTACGAAGAAAACGAAGGCTTAGAAGTTATGCGGGATTACGTGACTACTAGCACATGGGAAAGCCAGGCTTCAAACTGGAACTATCCTACTTCGACCACGTTCTTACCCACTAATTTACTGTCCTTCAATTCACCCTTTTAGGGAGAGCAAAAGCCTTTTTCAAATGGAAACTTCTGCAGAAGAGTCATATATAAAGTGGAAGTTAAGCTGCCCCAGTAGAAGAAGTTGTCCTAGCCTTACCTTCTCTCATTGCCCATTACCACCCATCCCACTTAGCATCAGTATTACCTCTCTTGGCAACCCGAGCCTCTGAGGAGCCTAGTTTTGAAAATCCCTGCCTTACTTTTGATGTAATTGTGCCCTAGGGGTCTTGCCTATGTAAATTCCTGCTTCTCTCTGTGTATCTCTGTTTTGAGAAACAGACTTCATGTCCCAAGATGCTGCAGATCCTTGGGTTATCCTGATCCATACTGACATTTGGTTCTATAAGTAGATTTACAACTTATGTAATATGCCTAGGTTTGTAAGTTCTTTGGCAAGATAAAACAAATGAGTGGTTTACAAACCTCTATATTGTAATCTTTCAGCAGCTCTCATGAGAGCTGGTGACTGATAGAACTGCTTGTGCCCAATGCACAGGAAATGCAGGCGGCAGATCCCCAAGAGTTCTGTAGCCAGAAAGCCTGGCTTGACTTTCAGAGCACCACTGGTGCTGCTGCTGTTTACAGCGCCTGCCCTAGACAGTAACACTGTCTTCTGCCCTGAAGGCCCCTGCCGTGAAGCGAGGTAAGTTTCTGTGTAGTTACTATTGATCCCTCCCACGGGGAAACTTTGGAATTGCTCCCTCAGTGAAGTGAATGGACAGCTCCTCATTCCTTAGAATGTTCTCTCTACCTTTCCACATCCACACAGAATAAATCCTCTTGAGGATGTCAGCAATCCTCTGTAGCTCTTCCAGTCTGCTTTGCACTTAGCCTTACATGCATGTACTTCAAGGAAGAAAAAAGTCTTAACCGGTTTCAGCAATCAAACTGTAATTGTATACTCCCACCCATAACATTTCAGAATTTGAGCAAGAGGCTCTCTAGCCCAAGTCATCAGACTTACCTTTTTGCCTCCTGGAGAGGAGGCATCAGGGGGAGGTGTACTTGTGATGTTCAGTGGGCTAGAACCACAGCTGGAAGGTGACGACCCTCTTATCCTGTCACAGGAGAGAAGAGTCAATTACATTTCCTTTTCTTGGGCGGTGTGTTTTGTTAAGGGGTAGGGGCAACAAGAAGGATGAGGATCTGGACCTCTAGAGACTGACAAACTTTTTCTGTAAAAGTCAGACAGAAACTATTTAGGCTCTGGGCCATGTGGCCTTTTAACACTACTCTTCCCTGCCACTGTTGCTTGAAAACAGCCACAGACAATACATAAATCAATGACTGTAGCTGTGCTGAACGAATTTACAGAAACAGGTGATGAGCTGGATTTGTTCTGCAGGTTCCTGGTCTGGAATGCACACCCTGAAGTAAGCATTTCACAAAGCCCTTGAATTAGGGTTTGGATTCTTTTGGTGAACTTCAAGTAAGTTGTATTTCCTTGCAAAATCCAGATGAGTTGGCGGCCTTAGAAGTTTAACCCTACATCTTTGATACCATGAATTGGAAACCAAACAATTTATCTTCTTCCCTATAAACATTGTTTAGCTAGTGAACACTCTTAGGAAATGGAAGGTTCCAGGGGTAGCTCAGCCCTACCTACAAACTAACCTAGGAGTAGAAGTAGTAATACTAGCAACTGAAGCAACAGGTGATGGAAAATGGATCTGGGTCTTCGAATATCTCAGCAGAGAAGATTTATATAAGGAAAGACTTAGAACTGTAAATCTACGTAGATTTGTCAGGCTGAAGGACTTCAGAAAAGGAAGCCTTGGCTTGGCACTGAAGCTAGAGTTGAGGAAGTCTGACAGCAGGTGTGTTACCACCATGCTCTCAGCTACTCCATCGATGAATGCGGCTTTTGGGTCACCTGGGGACGACGCACCACTGCCCAGAGGTCTTGTGGCTCTTGGCTTGAACTACCTACTTCTCTAGATTTGTGAGGGAACAAATTTTCTCTCTCTTCTGAATTACAGGCTCTTCAAATGCAGAATACAACTGTATATCATGTACTCTCAGCACACACAGATGGCTACTAATTGCTTACTCAAAAAATTGCTGCATGTCTGCCAAATTTCCCTTCTTATGACTGAAACCACTATTTTCCCAGGTTCCCCATCTTGGAACTGCCTTTTCATCATTCTCTATTTCCTCTTCAACACCTGGTCTTTAGAGTATTAATTTGTGTGTTCACAGTGTTATCACTGCAGGATAGGCCTCATTCTACCGTCATCTCTCCCTGGTCCAGTGCAGCTTCCACAACGCTTAACGCTTTGGCTGCCTGCTGAGCATCCTGCAATGAATGGGCCCTTACAATTTTCTTCAGTCCATACTGCTTGACATTATTTTGTAGGATTTTAAACAGTCTCCCATCACAGCCCTGTGGCTCCTTCCTACCTAAAGCCTGCCCAGTTAGCGTGGCTGCTTCTTGACTCTGAACATGCAACTCACAAGCTTATTCAAAAGTATGCCTGGTTTTCTAGAGGTAACACCCAGCCTCATTGCAAACCCTGGCTAATAGCAAGTTCAAACCCTTCCTCCCTTGGCTTGCTTCAGCCTATGCATTTGCCAGTTAAAAAAAAAAAAAAAAAAAAAAAAAAAACTCAAAAGATTTAAAGGTACTTGAGGTCAAGGATTCTGATACTACATTTAGATAGTCTCACACCAAGCCCCGGGTATGTAGTGCCTGGTTATACTGCACGCTACTCCCTCATCTCCTTTCTGAAGCATTTCCAAGCAGCCAAATCCACTGATCTGTGAGGCTGGAATAGAACTGCTACCTGTGAGGATGAGTGTCCCTTGTGGCCCACTGGAAAAGAAGTCAGCCTCCCATTCTCCAGGAAAGCAATCCAGTGGCAGCAGGGAATATTAGCCTTTCTCCCCCTTTACTATGATTATGTTCCATTAGGTTTAGATTCCTAAGTATCTGTCAATAGATGACCCTTGAGTCATATACAAAGCATTAGGAATTGAGCCTCCCCAAGAGTCCCCTTTAGCTCTGACCTAGTTTGGTTTAGCATCTTTATTTAAGGCAGGATTTGTAAATGTCAGCACTCCTGATATTGTGGACTGGCTCATTCTTTGTGGGGATCCGGGGACTGTCCTGTGTACTGTAGGATAGTTAGTAAGCAGTATCCCTGGTTTCTATTCCCTGGTTGTTTAGCAGCAACCTCCCACCCAACTGTAACAACCAGAAGTATCTCAGGACATTGTGATACATTCCCTGGGGGGACATGGAGAGGAGGAATTATCTGGGATTAGAATCACTGGGTTAGAGAAATAACCAGAAGGTGTTACTTGCCTGTGGATTTCCATGATTTCCTCAGCAATCATTCGACCTATTTTTCCTGCCCCAGCCCTGGTTCCCCCTGGAATCCCTGGGACAGTGGGATGGGTCCTCTTTGGGCCACCTATAAGAAAGGAATCTGAGAGTGGGAAAGGAGAAAACTGAAGAAGAAATACTGTTATGTGTCAAAATCAGTTCATCCCATGATACCCTTTAAATTCAACACTGGGGTTATGTCTTGTCGGGAAAAGACATCCCAGCAGGGAAAGCCTCAAGCTTCTATCCAGGATCAGAGGGCAGCATGTTGGCATGAGGCAGCTAACTCCCTTCATGCACTCAAAAAGTGTTTACTGGACACCACTGTGCTATGTGCCAGGGTGACATAGAAAGACATCATCCCCGCCCTCAAGGAGCTCACAGTCTAACATGGCTAGAGCAAAGTGGTAAGTTCGATAGGTTAAGCATGAGACGCCCAACACATCCAGGGTCAGGTGCAGCCTTCTGGAAGAGGTTAACTCAGAGGTGACTCTTGAAAGATGAGTATAAATTAGCTTGGCATAGATAAGGAAGAGAAAGCATTCTGGGCACAGCAACCAACATGCGCAAGAGCACAGAAGCACTTGGGAGTCTATTCCAAGGAATTTGGGGATGATGAGGGATGAAACTGGTGCAGAAGTACCAATCAGATCCTGAGGGGTCTTGGGTACCATGCTAATGAATTAGGACAGTACCTGCAAAGGGTAAGTACCAAGGACTACATGGAGAATGTACTGAGTGAGATTTCAGTTATGAAAAGTCCACCACACAAAGAATGAACTACAGTTGCGTATCACAACAACAGGGATATATTCTGAGAAATGTGTCATTAGACAATTTTGTCACTGTATGACCTACTCAAATCTAGATGGTATAGCATACTGCACGCCAGGGCTACACGGTACAGGAGACAAACTGGTACAGCACATTATTGTGCTGAACCCGATAGGCGAGTGTAACACAGTGGCATTTATGTAGCTAAATGCATCTGCACAGGGTGAGTAATGTGCGACTCCAGACATTCCCACGGCTACCTGGTCATCAGGTGGTAGGAATTTTTCACCTCCATTATAATCTTAGGGGACCACTATCACATACATGTTCTGAGGTGACTAGAATGTTGTCCTGCTGCCCGTGACCATGACAGAGGATGAGGCACGGCGAGTGAGGTTAGAATAGGAAACTACCTGCAATAATCTAGGCAGCAGGTAAGGAGGGCAAAGGTGTGACAGGGATAATGAGTTAATTTAAAAGACGGAACAGAATTTAAGATTTAGATATCACATGGGGTAAAGCCAAGGGCAAGGTTTCTGGCCTAAAAGACCAGATGGGGAAGTGCAGAGAATCTGTGATATTCTGAACTTCAGGTGCCTCTGTGACTCTAGGTGGCTCTGTCTGGGTGGCAGTTGGAGAGACACAGTGGAGCTCAGAGAGAGGCCAGGCTGGCACTGTGGATATGGGCGTGCACCATGGAGAGGTGGGAACTGAAGCCATGCAAGCAGAAGTAGTCCCAGGAAGGACAAGTCCAGTGTGGAGGGCGGAAGCCAAGGTCCACTGGCTATAGTACATGCCCTAGTGCCAAAAGACACTTGGCTTCCAAGCACAGGAGCTGGTGACAGTGACCCCAGAGCACTTTGCATCAAACCCACTGGGCAACAAAGATGAAGACAAGCATGAGAAAGTCGGGGAATTTGCTATTTCAAGGGCTTTAGGGATTCAAGTGGCCTCAGAAAGTTCAATGAGTTCCCAATATTCAGACTCAACAGAGAAAGTAAGATAACAGCATCCTTAGAACTCATGGGGAAATCAGCACATCATCCCTTTGAGACTTCCCTAGTTCTACAGAATGTGACAGCAGGGGACCCTGAACAGCTGTGGGTGGGGATCTAGCCACAAGCAGCTTCTCAGGGCGAAGCCCCGATGCCTCGGCAGGACATAGTTACCTTCTCCGGAGGGCAGCATGCTGTCCATGCTGTGGGGGGACACTGTGAGCTGCGGGAAGGTTGGGTCCCCGCCTTCCAGGACGTTGGCTCTGTGAACATCCCAGCAATAAGGAAATGTGAGTCAGGCCTGCTCAGAACTGTGCGCCTTTTACCTTGGCCAAGGTGTCCAGTGTCCACTCTGGACCTGGACAGGCCAGAAAATGAAATATCTGTCTGAGTGGTGAACAGGTCTCCTCACTGTTTCCTAACACAATGGAGGCATCTTGGCCTTTGATCTCACCACCTGCCTGGGCCTTCCTAACTTGTGCGGGACACAGTCCAGTTGAAGTGGTGGCTCCAAGAGCCAAAAGCTACTGGCATAGGATCTCCTCTATCTCTAGGCTCCAGCAAACCCAGTCCTCACTCACCTCTAACCACAGCTGGGGATAGGATGCCATGGGGAAGGAGATTGTGGGGAGCAGACGCCCTCCCTCCTGCTCACCTCGAAGGGGGCAGCAGCCTTTGAGGGAGCATTCCAGCTGCCAGTGCTCCAGCCTGCTAGGCACGGAGACCTGCCCATCCTCAGCCAAGGCCAACAGTTAGTGCCTGTGTGAGCCCGTGTGAGCCTTTCATGGGTAGTCAACCCCTCCCTGCACACAGCACAGGTGGATGCCCAGGGTACTGGGCCTGTAGAATCCAGAGGGTGACTGCTTTGTCCAGAAGGATAGCTTGCTGTTTCCTGGAGTGAAAGCCCTGGAGCCAGGGCTTGCATGATATGCATTTTAAAGCTTGTCATTTGTTAACAACCCTTTCTGGCCCCTGCCCATTCCGTGGTTTCATAAGACATTAGCCAGGTGGCATTAAAGGACGTGTTACTGGCAATTGGCTGCACTCTTTCCCCAGGTAAGGATCCCAAAGAATCTCCCTTTAAAACAAGGGAACATTTGATATAGGAAAAATACTTACAAAACAACAGTGTTGGTTGAGACAATGTATTCTACTTCCTTGGTCCAAGGGTTCATGAAACTGAACCATCGACTTCGTAGTGTGATGAAAGAACCATCTTTGATTTTAAACTTATAGCAATTAGTTGTAATCTTTTCTCTTGTCTGTAGAACTAAAAATGCAAAGAAACCATGAATATTGTTGTTTCCTTAAACCACTGTACTAAACAGGAGAGCCAATACCAAATACTAAAGGTACTGAGACTCCAACGCCTCACTCTTTAATAAGCTATAGAGCCAATGGTTCGTGCTTCGGAGAACAGACAGTTTCTGAGGGTCTAACTCAGAGCCCTCCTATTTGCTTGTCGATCTGTTTTTTTGTTTGTTTGTTTGTTTGTTTTCTTCCATAGTCTATGAAATTAAGGCTTCAGGGAATACTGGAACCAACTATGACATGAACACCAGCAAATGAGAAGTCAGTGTCCAAAGGGGACCATACTCTTTTCCCCATTACAAAGCCCAAAGGCAGTATCGGACTTATCTCATTTTTAGGAAATCTAAATTGATAGAGGCCACTGACCTTTTTTTCCATGTAACAAAGCCTCATAAGACTCATTCTTTCAGTGTAACAAATATGTCAGGGGTGCCTTTTGTGTGCCAGGCAGTAGAGACAGAAGAGGAGACGGGATATGACTCCTGCCCTCAGGAGAGAAATGAGTCAGGGTACATGGAGGAATCAAGAGATCCGAGTGTTGGAGGATGAATCCATTCGTCAAGAGGAGAAAGAGGAAAGAACCCAGCAGTGCACAGGGCCGGGCGGGGAGGCACAGGGAGAGCGCGCAGCTCGAGCAGCCTCTACAGGCAGGAGTGGGGAGTGAAAGCAGTTGGGTCAGGGCCAGGAGGTGGGGAAGGTCTTGAATTTGATGCCTATCAATGCCAGGCTTGAGTGTAAAGGCAGGAGGGTGGGAAGCAGGTGTGTGATATTATCAGGGTCGATCTGAGGATAAACGGGATAACAGTGGAAGATGGACTGGGGGTGACAGGGAGCAGGGAGACCCATAAGGAGTTTATCTCAAGTCTGCAGTGGGCACAAAGGCTTAAACAAGGGTCACAGCACTGAGGGTGGTAAAAGGTAGACTCTCTGGAGATGTACATCGAAGGGTAAGACAGTGAAAAGAGGGGTCAGTGTTGCTTCCTCAGGAGGCTGCCTATGTGGCCGCACCATTCGTCAAGGAGGAAAATACGGAGGGGTGCATGCTTGTATGGCAAAGAGAATCAGATCAGACTGGGCCATACTAAGTTTTCACAGGGTGTGGGAAGACCCTCTAAAGAAGAGATGCCTTCCAGTAATGCCACGCCTATGTAAAGGAAACTGCTCTACAGTTGGGCTGAGGTGTTTGTAAGGGGACAGACAGTGCCTGGGCCATCACCCTCCTCTCCTTACAGATGTTTAGCCCTGAAGAGTCCTAGGCTCCCTGACTCCCACACCACAGGGGGCAGATCTCGCTGGAAGGTCACATGGGCTCATCTAGAAGCAGGGGTGTTGACCTTTCAGACAGCCTGGCTTACCTTGCCTGTGACATTCTGCAAGATGTCCTATGTCATCTTGATGAAAATATTCATAACATGATGTGCCTAGAAGTTCTTGTGGTAAATATGCCAAAATAGCTGTTGCCCTAAAAGAGAATAAGGGAATTTTTAAAGAAGAGAAAGCCGTTCAGACAATTAATAGCACCTTTACAGTTCAGGAATCTGCCACAACCTGTGAGAGCAAGGTCAAAGCTGAAGGCAAAAGACCAGATGGGTTTTCAGAGAGCTTACTGTGTGGGTCTTTTTTTCCAGGCTTTCCGAATTTAATCAAGGCTATAAAAACAGGAAAAGAAAGAAGCCTTTCAAAGGGACTATTATCACAAGAAATCAAATTTTAGGAGGTTTTAAAATGGCAACTGTACACTAATCAGGTAGCAAAGCCTCTCTTTTTCACTGCCAACTTTCACCAGGAAGCCCAACTCCAGCTCTAGCATCTGGGGGCACGTGGCCTTAAGAAGTAGCTTTCTCTTTTTCCAGTACTTTCTGGCTGTCTCTAGCATCCAGAAAAATTATTAACCTATGAGTATTCATAGGAGAGGTAGCAAGCAACAGTAAATTTGAGACATCTGAGTTCTTAGGCCTGGTTACCAAATACCTATGAATCCAGTAGGAAGCTGGTCCCCAGGTTGAGCCTCAGTCCCTCATCTGTGAAATGAGGAGGTTGGACTAGATCAGTGTTGTCTAACAGAACTTTCTGCAGTGACAGAAACATTCTATGTGCCATTAGCCAAGTGTGGCTATCTAGTGCTTAAAATGTGGCTTCTGAGCCTAAAGAACTGGAATTTTTGTTTTAATTAATTAAATTCAAATTTAAATAGCCATATGAGGCTACCATAGCCAATGACTACCGTACTGGATACCTCCACACTAAATAATTGTCCCCAAGACTTATATTCCAATCCAGGTAACATTTCATAGATTTAGACAGTATGTCTTCTATGTCCTTTCCACCACGGACATCAAACCACCCTACTTAACAATCTTTTTTTTTTTTTTTCCCAGTACTGGGGACTGAACCCAGGGCCTTCAGACGGAGCTATAACCCCAACCCTTTTTTAAAGTTTTATTTTGAGACAGCGCCTTACTAAGTCACTAAGTTGCTCAGGCTAGATTTGAACTTAGATCCTTCTGCCTCAGCCTCAGGCTGCTGGGTTACAGGCGCGTGCCATCAGGCCTGGCTTTCACTGTCTTTGTACACCAAAGGACAACACAGAAGAAAAAAATCTCTGTATTTATGGCAATACCTGAGCCTCATCTTTAGCGGAGGTACTCATTGCGTCCCTCTCTTCCTTTATTCTTAGAAAAGCTACCTGACAGCCCAGTTCTCTCTGTTTTTCAACTCATACCTAAAATCTTCTACCATTGTTGTGCAGGTGTAACACATAGACTCTTACCTCTGGTCTACGAAAACAAACTTTCCATCTATTGCGTGCCGAGAAACATATTCCATAGCTTTCACCCTGATCTCCCCGTTCACTGGTTGTGGAACCACGTGAGAGTGCAGCCGTCCGATGGCGACAAGGCAGCTGAGGTTACACCCCTCATTGTCTGGTTCATTGTCTTCATCCAGCCCCATCTTTGTGGGGGGCCAGCTTTTCAAATAGCCTGTGCTGTGGATCGTGCAGAAGCTTTTTCGATCTGCTAGAAAGTAAAATGCATCGTTAGTGTCAGTGCTGGGGCAGCTGATGGTGGGGTAGAATATAAGTAGAGAATCAAAAAATTTTAAAAACCAAGACTTCACTATCCAGAAGTTAACATCGAGTGAATGGGCCAGACAGAAATAGACAACACTCAACCAGTGTCATGTGTCCTTGGTAGAGCCAGATACACTGCACACACCAAGGAAGGAAGGTAGAAATCCACCTGGGGAGAGGAAGCCCCAAGAAAAACCAACATAGGAGGCTAGCCGAGGAGGCCTGAGTAGTAGCTAAGGGACGGTATGTAAAGGTAGAGAATGTACAAGGGCACAGGGCCGTGTCACCTACAAGAAACAGCAAAGAGCTCTTGGGGCTGCAGTGGAAAGGAAGGTTCTGAGGATGAAGAGTTGGAAAGCCAGGTTGAGGACAGATTATAAGGGCCATGGGTTATTTGCTAACAAATGCATTAGTTTTTTTGTTTTTTGTTTGTTTCTTTGTTTTCCCCACCAGATAGGAAATGCAGAGCATCCAAAAGTGGTCAAGTGGGAAACAGCAAACTCAAATCATGGAGCAGACTTGGTGGGTGAACTGGAGAGAGCAGAAACAGAACTAGGAAGCTGGTTCACCGGCCAATGGTTAACAAGAGAGGAAGAGACAATGGACAGCAAATGATGGCAGAGAGGGGCAATGGGTGAGGAAGAAGGAGAAATTTCTAAGAAATGTTAAGAATTCGTATAAATATCAGACATAAAGGAAAGAAAGAAAATAAGGATGGCCCCAACTTTCTTGGATTGGGTGGCTGCTGTTGTCATTCACTGATTCAAGGAAGAGAGAACACACATCAGACAGAGAAAGAGGAAAGATTCCCATCTGGGGCACAGGAAGTGTGGAGCACCTGTGGACTCCAGCACCAAACAAACCATCACGGAGCGCTCACCAGGCTACCACAACACGGCGGGAAACAAATCAGACGCGCTTGGGTGGATTATGGGAAGTCGAGAAGGCAGACCTTAAACAAATGATCACACAAATAACTACAGAACGACGCTATGAGAAACCCTAGAAGGAAAGCTGCGGGTGCCACAGGAAGACGCAGGGCAGACTGAGGCTAGCATAAGAAGGTGAAGGGGCTGGAGGGAGGAGGAAGAAGTTCCCATCAGAGGTGACGGTGGTGTCACCGAGAAAGGGAGTCGCATGGCTTGGATATAGGGAGTAGTGACAGGCACAGGGTTGCGTGGTCCTCTTAAGTATTCCAAACTTTTCTTCAAGAGAAATGGGAAACAAAGGTTGTAAATGGGGGATGGACAAAAAGATGTGCTTTGAAGTCGGTCATTTTGGTAGCTGTGTGAAGGGGTGGGAAGCCACATGGCACCTACTTGGCCAGAGCCGTGCAGTGCTGAGAGTAGCCTAGAGCTGAGCGACAGTGGTGCGCTTGGAGACAGCAATGCATACTCCACATGACGTCCACAGCTGGGGCCGGTTCCTGCCACAGGACTCGGTGACTAACGAAGGGTGAATGCATGGTGGGGGGGTAAGGGTGCCTTGCAGGCCTACAGCAGGAACAGCTGGCTGCGCAGTGGTACCACTGAGACTATGGAGGGGCTCCGGTGGCTACACTGCATGTAACATGTGTGAGATGCCCTTGGATAGCCAAGCAGGGAGAGCTGCTAGGCAGTATCTATCTGGAGTTCAAAATATAAGCCTTGGCTAGAAATGTAAGCTTGGAAGCTACTGGCATATAAATGATGTTTAAAGCTATGGGAGTGGGTGACATTGCCTATGGATCAGTGTAGTTACAAGAGAGGCCCCAGGACAGAGGGGAAGGGCCAGCTAAAGGCACTAGAGAGAGGCTGGAATGGCAAAGGACAGGGGAGATAAAAAGCATGAGGTTTTGTGGAATGCTAAGAAAGAGAATACTGGCCAAGTAGGAACATGGAAAATGTGCATTGCATGCGGTAGCATGAAGTTCACTGGCAAAGCTGGCGAGAGTGATTGTGGTGGTCTGGTGGGTGACCAGGGGGCAGCCAGAATTGTGGCTGATGGAAATCTTTCCCTATCACATAGGATAAGTGGGATTTAAACAGAGGGAGCCTATCCACAAATCTGTCACCATGGCAACATATCAGGGCTAGCATAAGGGGATAGCAGGGCCCTAGCTGCAGCCCTGCAATCTGCTGCTTTGGCCAGCTCTGCTGAGACCTCCACTGCAGAAAGCAAGCCCCCCTGTTACGGGATTCTAAAGAACTGTGAAACTGTACCTTTTTTCTTTGAGCAGGTGGAGGGGAAGTCCTTGTCTTCCACCTTTACTGAAGGCCTGTTACACTTCATCCTACAGAAGAAAGAACGTCGTGCTCCAGAACATAATCGAGACGGCCCAGGGGTTATATCTGTTTTAACTGGAAGTCCAGCTGCAAATCAACACACAAAATGTGATGACTGAGAGTAGTGTTGTCTGGCAGGAAAGGGAGTGTGACCTTGAACAAAGTCTTTTTCTTTACCGTCTCACTGTTTTATAACCATGACCTTGAGAATAAACATTTCTCTCCAACTTAGATCTCAAAAGATTCACTAAGGATCAATGTGCTGTTAATCTGGAAATGTTTACCAATCACATAGAAAGTGCTGCCAGACAAATGGCTCAGATGCAGTGGGGGATAAAAAGAAATACAGCACAGTATTCTTGTCCAACAGAAGCTTAAGAATGAGAAAGGGAAATGGAAGTACGCAGGGAAAGACTAATATAACAAGGATATGTGTCATTAGTGCCACATAAATGGAAAATGTTGCTCCTCGGGAAGAGCTTGGGCTGATACTTGAAGGATGGGTAAGATGTGGATACTGCAATGGCAGGGAGGAAGTGAGATTGTTTGAAATTCTCAACTTGGCTGCAGGCCAGAGTCCCTTGTGTGTTTTATCAACTCAGATTCTTGGGCCCCATTCTAGACCTGTTTTAATCCATGTGTAGCCATTAGCTGCATACAGCTATCAAGCTCTTGAATGTGGCTTTTCTGAATTGAGATGTGCTGCAAGTGTGAAATACACAGAGAGTTTCAAAGACAGTACCAAAAAATGTAACGTAACTTACTAATGTTTTATAATTATTCTTCTCAACATAATATTTGGGATTTACTGGATTAAATAAAATACAGACATTCTTTAATAACCAAGTTACGGTTCTGCAACTTGTTGTTAAGCGGATTGGTTGTTAAATGAGGAATTGTATATAGCATGTACATTACAATATTCAGAACAAAGAAATGGTCAAAGAAAACTCCAACTTGATGACTTTGCTTTTATTTGCATAACTCTTTTTTTTTTTTGTGGGTACCGGGGGTAGACCTCAGGACCTCGCGTGCCAGCAGGCGCCCGTGCCGCTGAGCGATATCACTGGCTCTTTTTTCATATGTGGGTTCCGGGAGTCGAACTCGGGCCCTCGCACTTGCCAGGCAGGCGCTTACACCACTGAGCCATCTCACCGGCCCTTCCCTAACTCTTATAGTACTGCACTGTATAACAGGACATAAAACTATAGTACTGTACTGTACTATACTGTACAATCAGCCAAAATTACAGTACTGTATAAACGAGGTATACTACACCAAAAAATGACACTGAGGCTCTAAAAACAAGATGTACAAAATTGTACAAAAAAAAGTCATAAATCTGAGCAGTGGGTCACTGAGTCTGAACAGTAGTTAAGCAGGTAAGTCGTTAAATGAGGAATGTCCGTGTATCATTAAAATTATTTTTACTTTTTAAAATGTGGCTACCAGAAAATGTAAAACCACATAGGCTCGTGCTTGTGGTTTGCATCTTGTTTCCGTTGGGCTGAGCTGTTCCAGACCAACTGAATTTACTGTTGGAGGAGAGCGAGGCTGTGTTGTGAACCCCCTGGGGGAGCCGATGTGCGTGCCTCCCAACAGTGCAAAGGTGGGGGCGTCCACTCGCATGGGCTGCGAAGAGCTTGCCACGGTGATCACAGGAGCAGGGCTCCTCTCCTCCCACCTGCCGCCCACACCGCCACTCCATTAGCCTCCTCACGACACCAGGCCCAGCCTGCCTGCCCCACCCGGCTCAGAGCCCCTCCAGGGCCCCGCTCCCTGCACACTGTGCTCCAACTGCAGGTCTCTAGGCTCCGCACAACTGAACTTACCCACAGATCATTTCCTCTGTTCTTTCCCTCCTTTCATCACCTGGCAAACATTAATTCATTTTTTCAAACCCACCCAGACTGTCATCTACCTGGTGATGCCTGTCCTTATACCCACATGAAAATGAATCATCCCCTTCTCTGTGCTACTACTATTTCTACAGCTGCGCCTATGGTACAGGGCCCTGTCTCCCGACTGTATGGCCAGGGCCTCAAAGGTAAATGCCAAATGCAGAACATTATTCATCTTTTTCTCCATAGCTCACTAAAAAGATGCTAAGGCCAGACTATAAAAGGGCAACAGTACCAGGGCCTATATTTTACTTTTAGGAAGAAGATAAGTGCCTTAATTTAAAAGGTACTTTATTTTTTAATTAATTTATTTTTGAGACAGGGTCTTGTTACATAGCTCAGGCTGGCCTTGAACTCACCATGTAGCCCAGGCTGGCTTCAAAGTCACAATAATCCTCTCGCCTGAGCCTTCCGAGTGGTGGGATTACAGGCGTATGCCACCATACCTCACTTCAAAAGGATATTTTAAAAGAGATTCTCAGGTGGCACATCCCTCAAGGATTAATATGAAATGCTTAGAAGCAGGAAGTAGTTAAGGCTATGACTGCACTGGGCTGAGGGGAATACAAGACTGACATTACACTTGCTATGCGCTGGGAACGATCTGCGGTGTTTGTGTAGTATATTAACATTTAATTCTTGCAACAACTCAATAAAATAGGTAGTTTTGCAGATAAGGAAATCGAGGCACAGAGAGGTTAAATAAACTTGTTGAAAGCCACACAGCTAATGGGTGGCTGAGCCAGGGTGTGTGCCCGGCAGCCTCCAGAGTCTGTGCTCTTAACTGTAGCAGTGTGCACAGCTTCTTACAGGGCCCCAGGGAAGAGCGCACTGGGGGCCTGGCGCAGGACACACAGGACGGGTGCGTGGGGGCAGGAACCTAGAAGCCCGTGTGAATGGTGGTTCGGAGGCTGCAAGAAGGAAGCCGGGAGAGAGCCGTCTAATAAGAACCGCTTGGTCAGAGAAACAGCACATTCACAGCTTAAGCTTCCTTACTGCCCTCTGCAGAGACCGGAGGTGTGCAACTCAGATCGCAAGAGGCCTGCGCTCTGGGAGGACCAATCTAACTGGTGTGAGCCCTGCCAACTCGGATGCATGCGAGCGGGAGCCTCTAGAGTCTGGGGAAAAAAAAAAACTAAAAATCTGAAAGAATCAAGTCAAAGGAGCTCGTCTTCCAATGAATTTAGATATTAAATTCCTTTCTTCTGTATGTAAAATCCAAAAAAACCCCAAAGAACATAAATAATTCTATTTAGCCGCGGATAGCAGCTGTGACCAAGAGAAAGAGCAGTGAGGTGAGCAGGGAGAGGCTAAGGCCACCGCATGCATCCCTGCCTGTGCTCATGGGTGCTTGGCCGAGTGGCCGGAGCAGCCTGCCGGGCAACACCGGCCTTCCTTGTACTCACTTTTTGCATCTATGAGCCGCTCCCGGGGCGCGGTGTCGGAGGAGGAGAGCTGCTCCTTAACTTTGGCGATATCTTTAGGATGCAGGTAATCAAACAAACTCTGACCAATCAGATCGTTCTGTGGGCATGAAATGTTTAAAATAACAAGTCAACCTCATATGAATTATGCGACAAGTGCTCGGCCTGTACATCCTTTGCCTCGATGTTATTTATGCATTTATTGCGGTACTGGGGATGGAACCCAGGGCCTCATATATGCTGGGCAAGCGGTGTACCACTCAGCACCCCCAGCCCCTATTTTGTATTTTTAAGCATAAGAATCTCTAGTGTTTCACATACGATTCTGGCAGCCCTTTGCCTAGACAGACACAATGAAGGAGGCATCAGGAGGGTGATTTTGATAATGGGTGAGGGGGAAGGTTTCAGTTATACACAGTTCACCCTCTGAGGCAAGAATCTTCTGACGGTGTGTATTCTTTTTAACTTCTTTCTGATGCCCACAAGTTTTAAGGAAGGCCCAGAAGGAGGGAGGGAGACTCTCGCTCGGGCTCTGCTATTAAGCCTGGCCCTTCTTTAAGTCATGTCACGGTACACCTCAGCTGCCTCATCTGTTCACAGAGACCATAAAACTTCTGAGACTTAAAAAAGTAAACTATTTCAGAAAGAAAAAATTACATTAATACTCACTTATGTAAATGCTATTTTGATTCAGTTCTGCTTACCAAGCGTCTATGCAAATACCCATGTGTGAATGAGCAAATGTATGAATGAACAAAAATTCTGGGGACATAGTAGGCAAAAAGCTTGGTTCTAGAAGCTTTCATATGGTCCTCTTACTTGATCCACGATCAATCATAAAAGGAGTGGGCAAGGACCATCCATGACGACAGGAAGCTGCGGCTCCGCAGTCTCACGTCACAGCACACACAGTCCGGGCTGGGCTTCCCTGGGACTTAGTCTCTGCTGTCCTCTCTCCCTTCTCAGGCAGCCTCACCCCCGCCCCAGCCCACGGTGGTGGGATATTTGTTTTGCAGCAGTAAGACAGCTACACAGTTGTTGATCAGATCAGAGTCAGACCTTCCAGTGCAGGAAATACAGGGCATATAAAAGATTCTCCTAAGTTTAGATTCATTTCTCTGTTAAGAATTTTCTAGGATAATTTCACGTGTGACACATATGCCTAAGTATTCTGAAAAATGGGGGGGTCTGACCACTGCAAGGCCACCCGCCCCCCGCAGAAGCACGAACAGCACCAACAATACCTGGCTGTAGTTGAGGATCTTGAAGACGGACTCTGAGACAAAGAGTATCTTCCCGCGGTCACATCCTACGACAAACAAAAATCCGTCTGCTGCCTAATCAGGAGAAATGGATAGTCAATTTATCACACTTCAGGACACAGGATTTGTACTCACTCTGACAGTAAATCAAGGATTTGTTTGCAAAGTTTCCAAAGCACAGGAATGCTCACCCATAGCTTCACGAGTACCCAAAGACAGGATGCTTACAGCAAATGGTTTCTGGAAATAGTAAGACTCCCTCTAAAGTGGATATGTGTATCTGCATATCATCTAACGATTTAAGGAAAGTAAGTTCTGCAAAATGAAACCCAGTACTCTGTATAATATGCACTAATAAAAAATGAAGTAAGCTTTGTTTCAAAACAAAATTCAGCTTAAAATGTTTCTTTTGATTTTATGACGGCCCAGAGAAATCACATTTCATTCTCTAATGATAGCAGTTCTGTGGAGAACTACAGTCTGAGATTGAAAGGACCCTTTCAGATCAAAGTCCCCTCTCTGACATCTCCCCCACCATCTGCCCTCAACTGGAACACCTTCCCCTACAGGTGAACTGTGGTTTTCAACATCTGCAGTGGTGTTTTTGTTTTCATTTCTGTGATAAAGCTCTGGGGTGGGGCTGGATCCTGGTATGGTTTTAACCCCATCCCATTAATGATTCACATGTAACAGGGTTGGGAAATACTGCTCTCAAATATCCCTTCCCCCAGGCTATTTGTATTCTAAGTAAAATAAGAAAAGAAAAACTTCCCATCAGATTCTTACCTATTCTTAAGTTTAAATACAGATAAAAATCTAAAATGCCAACAAAGACATCTGGAAAAGAAACTGAAGTTGGCCAATGCCAAAGCCACCGCAGCAAGAGCCGAGGCTGCGTCCATAAATGTGCGTGTCCTCCCCACAGCGGATGGCCACTCAGCTCTGTCTTCCAGTGACAGGGACGTTGCCTCCAACTCTGTCACACAGTTGCTCTATTCACTCTGCTCCCCTGGTTCTAACACACAGTGTGGCCACTGCTTCCGCTTGTTTGCTGGAAAAATCTAGAAAATCTGTTTTCCAACAAAGGATATGATCAATCCTAAGGGTCATCCCTGCCAGGAGCTGGGGACGATCCTTTCCTAAGTTAGGTCCCTCAGCTGGCCCAGGGGCAGGGGTGACAGTGAGGGGGAAGTACCTTTCCAAGCACTATCTGCTGGAAGCCTCATTCTGTCAGAAAATAGGGTATTAATAACTTCCTCATTTGCCTTGCAGACAGTCTCAACGTATCACAAGAGAAGCGTCGCAGGCTGTCACTGATGTGGGGATGTGGCACAAAAGGTGCTACCATGACGCCCCAGTGGGAATGCCGGACAGAGTCAGGCCTGAACTGACAGAGAGCGAAGCGAATCACAACGCATCCAGGGACAGCGAGCAGCTATGCGGGCTGTGCGCTGGTCAGAGCTCCGAGCGCCCCACTCGTCCTCCCGAGCCACCAGGGCAAGGAGGGGGTGCGAGGGGCCCGCCGAGGAGCAGAGGCTGAGAGCACATTATGAGCACCCAGGGCCACGGCAACGCTGAGGCCAGGCTTCTTCCTGAGGCAGACGGCGCTGGTGAGTGAGTGACACACGAGTCCTGGCAGGGCAGGTCTAGCTTTCAAACCTCGGGGTAAGAGTACTGACACTGTAAACGATATGGCTGACAGATTCCTGGCATAGTTTATTAAAGATACTTCTAAAATTATTATGCATCCAAAACACACACGCAATTTTTTATTAACAAATCAAATTGCCAATATGGTATTCAGGACCAAAAGATTTTCAAGATGGTGACTGCGGGACATTGATCCAAGCGGAGGCTGCGGGTGACTGCACAGGTTGTGTGCCCGTGAAGCCAGCGTGGACAGCAGCACTGGAGATGCTCGGGCCTAGTTTATATTTGACTTCAGTGAGTCCTCTGGGACAAGGACAACTTTATGGAAAGGACAGAGAGGTGGGGGCAGAGTTGGTGTCTGAATAACTGGGTCCTGACAGGAGTAACCAAAGGACCACCATGAAGTTGCTGGAAAGCCTAGGGCCCACCTGAAATGTTTATCACTGAGCTGGATGTTCCTGGCATAGTGCCAGACACTCAGCAATATATAAAATGCCTGAACTGGTGAATAAATGAGAGGCAGTGGCCAAGGGGTACGCCTTTGAGATCCACAAGTCACACAAAGAGGCAAAAGGTCACTAATGACAACCCGTACTGTGGAGCCATTTAATTGATTTTGACAGATATAAAAGAGAAGTCTTGAGCTCGAAAACACAAACTGCATCTATAAAATACAAAAAAAACTGACCTAACAATATTTTGTGTCCAAGAGAGTCGGGAGCAGTCTTGCAGTTGCCCAAAATGTGGCACTAATAAGATGGCTTCTACAGTCCCTCTCAAGCTCAAGCCAACCAGATCACAGCTGAAGTGATAAATCGGGTTTGTGGCAACTGTGCTGTGGCAAATGGATGTGGCTCTGGAGAGCGTGTGTGGCAAATACTTTTCAGGAGGCCAATGTTCAACCTCAACCCCAACCTCTTCCTGTCTACCGCAGAGGCTGTACATGCGCTTCTGCACCCTGCCTGGACCTAGGGGTAACCGAGTAACATATTTCTGGATAACCTGAAGTTCAGTGTTGGGTTTCTCAGAAGGCGGATCCCTTCCCAGGCCAGAGCCTCAGCACCCTCTTCCTTCTGCTTGGTCTGACTACTCACACCTGGCCCTTCCACCTTGCTGCGTGGAGGAAACCGCGAGCATGCGCGCTTAGCAAGGTTAGGTACAAAGACAGAAAGAATCTGGTTCCTGTCGACCTCAATAACCAGCACAGCAGCCCCACATAACCGTCCCAGAGCCAGCCACACTTGAGGAACAGAATTCTCTTTTTTTTAAACAGTACTAGGGACTTACCCAAGGGCTGTGTGCATGCTATGCAAGTGCCTTACCACTGAGCTACATACAGTTCTAGCCCTTTTCAAGTTTCACTTTGAGACAGGGTCTTGCTAAATTGCCCACACTGATCTCAAACTCGTGGTCTTCCTGCCTCAGCCCTCCCTCCTTCCCCCAGTAGCTAGGATCACAGGTGTGCACCACCACTCCCAGCAGGAGTCTGTTCCTTGGTGCTCAAAGCTCTCCTGTCTGACAGAGAATACTGGAGCAAGCAGACGGGCCAGGATTACAGAGCGCCTGAAGCCAGAGTGAGCTGCAAAGGAGAGGGAGGATGCAAAGATCCAGCTGGACCACCCCTCTTTCCTGGGGCTCTGCAGACTTCTGCCAGAAGACAGAGGCTGAGATGCAGCAGGGGCCTGAGCAGGTAAGGTCCCCCCTGCTGTCTGGAAGGAGGGGGCAGGTATGCTGCCTTTTAGTTACATTTCCCTGTTTTTCATTTTACAATGTATAAGAGGACAAGTTTCTGAAGTCAGTGTCTCTTGCCCTTCAGTTTCCAAGTTAATCGCACTCTCTCCAGTAGCACACCTTGAGCCTCATGCACATCTAATCCTGCATGGAAGCCAGCAAGCTCCATGGTGCCACCTTAACCATCTTTCAGCAGAGGCTTAGCACGACAAACAGAGCCCCCAAGTCACGCAGGCGAAAGCACGCACCTCTCCCATTTATTTCCCTCTGGCACTTTTATTGTTTTGATGGATTTTGGTGTAAGGATTTAGGTGGATTTTTCTGTGCTGGTGATTAAGTAAGGAGAATAGAAGTTCTTAATTATTGTCAGTTCTAGTCCCTTTCTAAACATCTTCATGCAGGAATGTGATTCTTAACTCTCTCCTATTTCTAACAAAACCCTGCCTCTCTGGACTTAAAATCATAGCGTCATAGACCTTCCACATTTGCCTAAGCAGGGTTAGAAGAAAGGCACAGATTCTGCAGAAGGAATGTGAAGCCTGCCAAAACAACAAGGTAGAGGTGGAGACCCAGAAAGGAAGTGGGCCTAAAAGACAGCGCAGTGTTACATCAAATTCCCACATGCTGGTACTTACTCTGAAATTTATTTAAAAACCAATGTTGTGTAAAATAATCTCATAATTGTGACATACCCTGAGAATGAGGTGTTTCAATTCATCATCTGACAGAAAAGTTGGCTTGTAGTTTGCTTCTGTATAGGGGTTAGTGGCACCTGATGGGGGGAGAAGGAGAAAGAGTTGGTGCATTTACCTTCAGACAACACCGCATCCCACTTCACTGCCTCAAACCTGGAGGAGGTTGAGACCTACCGCCTGGGATTCACACTTCATCTTTTTTCCCTACAATGAGACTGGAGGGGCAGGTATCTTTCCTTTTCCTTACATTTCCCTATTTTTCATTTTACAGTGTGCTAGATCTGACTTTCAGATAGAATCCTGTCAAGCCAAGCAGAATTCCATTGAAAAGAAAACACTGCTGCCCACAGGGGACTTAACAAGCTTGCTTTTCTTATTATAGGGAAACTGAGAGATGATAGAAGGAAGTTAAAAATCTGCTTTTAAGAAAAAAGGCAGCTCTAGAAGCAAATTGAAGTTGCTCCTGGGAGAGTTCTTGCCTCTCAGGGTCAATATTAAATGTACTGTCTAGCAGTCTATCAAATCACCACTCTTGGGAAATCATCCAATCTGCCAGCCCCCAAGTGAATATATTACAGGAGGCGTTTGGTGCACATTTGTCCACGCGAGGCTGGGTGAGTGAGCTTGGCAGCCCTGGAGGGTGCACGCTCGAGTCAGTGCAGCTCTAGCTCTCAGGCCTGGAAGGGGACAAGGGTTGTATTTAAAAGTCTGTCAATCTGACATTTTTTAGGAGAACAATAACTTAACTGAGAAAAATGCCAGCAGTAGATGACGTTGGAGTCTGCAGAATAGTGAAGGAGAAAAATAAAGTGGATGTATAACAATTCAAAACACCACGGGGAAGGAGGGAAACGGCATGTGTTTGTGACTTTCATATCAACGAACAAGGCATGTTATTATTCCACACTCTTGCTTTGTATTATACCCTGAGATTTTCCACTTTTTCTTTCTAATTTAATTAAAATTAGCTTATGATGATTTAACCCATATCATCTTCACTAAGATGAAATTTTAAATGTTATTCTTTAAGCATAAGACACAATAATTATATTTTTGAATAATGATCAAAAGTCATAAAAAAAAAAAGCCAACTGCTTATTTCTGGTGGCATCATGCAGATATAAAAATGGGACTTTTTACCATGCAGGTCAGATCCGACTGAGCACCCACTTCCAATTTCAACCCATAGTCTGAGACAAGCTATGGAAAATTCCAGGAAAAGCATTCACTAAAATGCCTGATATATTTCAGATTTCTCCTGTGATCTGGATAAGTCACTTCCACTTTTCTGCCTCTGTTTTCTCACCCTCCCCACACTCAGCAAAGAAGGAAAATACTGCCTCCCTCACAAAGAGTCGATCTAGCTCGGGAAAATTCCAGGAAGATGAAAATATCATCAGTGTTCGTTCCTGACAATATAATACAAGAACTCTCTATCAACCAGTGACTCATTCTTCAAAGGAGCCATGATAAATTCTTTCCCTTAATAACTGAAACTGACTTTTCTGCCTCAGTCACTAGGTGCACCTAATTTCTGATTTCTGTAATTGTATGGGTGGACTCTAGGCCCAGGTGAGCTGGGACATCAGCCACGTCTTCTGTGATGTGCAAGTAGCAGACATTTGTGCACATACAGAAGTATGCAAAACTCGTAGCTTTTATGCTCTGGGATGTGTGACTGCAAAACTGTACCTTAATACACACAGAAGCGCAATAATCACTTCATCTGGTATTATAGCTGTTTTTGAAAAGCACAGGCATATGACTCAGGGCTACATACTTGTAAGTAATCAGCATTTGTCTTAGAGACTCAAATATTGTAGGCAAGGACATAAAGGACAATAAAGCCCTGGGTCTCACCTCTTAACGTTTTCATGTGCTGAACAGCCATCCTTAACACGGTAAGTTTATCTAATTTCCTGGACATCGCGTTGCATGTTGGTACCAAGGAAGCCAGTTCGTCAATAAAACTGTTCATCTTATCCCTGCGCCGCTTTTCAATCTGACTGTGAGCTTCCCTGAACAACAATATGAAAAATGATTTTTTTAAAAAGCAAGGAAACATTAAGGAAACGACAAAAATAAATACATTGTAGCTGTCATCTAAAAAATTCAGAATTTGCAGAATGTTTCAAATTAGATTTTTCTAGTGGTCACATAAAATGGTCTCACAATCAAGTAAGATTTAGCTTTTTTTAAATGTTTACCTCATTTAGAAAAACATTACAAAAAAACTACCTTTTTGCAGTAAACCGAATGATTAATTTATCATTGCTTTTCCTCCCAGCTTCTATAAAATTGGATTTGAGATGGGAGAGGAAGGAGAGAGGTGAGATGGATGTTTCACAAAGCCAAGTATCCAGAACAGCCAGGGCAGCGCCCTGGGTCCCACAGTGGGTGCCTGTGAGGTCTGTGAAGAGCCCGCTGTGCAGCTGTGGAGGGCACCATTCTTTCCAGTCAGAGATTTATTGCCTGAGGTGCCCAGTACTAATGGTGCCATCTTTGGATCAACACAGAGCCACCTAGATGTAGCACATGTACTTTTGTCCCCAAGCTTCCTCTGAAGGCTGCGACACTCATCTCTCCTAGGAGAGGCTGCCTGCAGATGCAGGATGACACTCCCCTGCACACCACGCCCTCTCCCTGGCTGAGGTGCACCTGCCTTAGGTGGGCGGTGCTGTCAGCATAGCTACAGAGCCATGAGGCCTCCCGCACTGGCCAGTCTGCAAGAGAAATACTAGGTGTCTTTGGTCCCCCAGCTTCTGCAGCCCCCTAGTCCTGTGCTTCATGATGTAGCTCAGATGGACCTAGTACTAATGCAGGGAAGCCTGAGGGCCCAGCAGGAAGGGGTCAGCACATGTAGCTGCAGGAGGAAGGACCGACATACAGGACCTCAAGGCAGAAGGGTGTGCCCTAGGCCTGGCCTTCAGATGTAACCTGCAGTGCACTAAGGGGCCCTGTCAGAGGTGAGGCACAGCTCGGGAGAGGGTCACCGAGTCACTGAGCCATGTCTCTCTGAGAGCCTTCAAGTCAGGAAGGAGGAATCAGCTGAACACCTGGTAAACATTAGCTCCAACTGATTTTCTGCTACCTCCAAAATCCCCTTCAGGTTAAATATATTTAGGTGGCAATGAGCGAAGCCCAGCTCAGTCCAGAAGGAGCCAGGGGCAGAGGCTGTATCAATCCAAGGCCCAGCACCTCCCCCTTGTTCTTTAAGGATGTACTGGTGCCCAAAAGGCCTCAACAGCCAGGGACCAACACACAGAGCCGCCCCAGCTGGCATCTAACCAGCAGGAAATAGGACAGTCTATAGACAAAGCAAAGGTCCAAGTTTACCTTGCATTTTTGATCCTTCCTTGGTGTTCTGTGTATTCCAACCTGCGAAAAAAAAAAAAAAAGTAAAAGATAAAAATGCAATTCTCTGGACACGGATGGCGAAATTACACATTTCTGTTTTCTTCCTGCGGGATCCCTGTCCTCTCTCCACAGACACACAAGGGCTCTCGGTTGTTAGCCACACTGGGACTGGGGAGGAGGGAGAGAATTTTGAGCCCAACGCTCATGGCCTGCTTGCTTATCTCCAGTGGAGACATGGGTGGAACATGCCCGAGTAACAGAATGTGTCATCGTGCAAAGGAAATGGCTCTAAGGGCGCTGAAGTTCAAATGACTAGGGTCATGGTACCTTCCATGAGGGTCATCTTTGTCTGTGTCCATGCTTTCTCTGCAAAAACAAGAGAATGTGGCTGCATGTTAGTAAAGACGCACAGAGTGGCTTCTTGTCATAACACAGAGGGCTCGCATTTATCCAGAAACTCAGCAAGTAGAGAGCTCAAGGAGCCACAGTGCAGATGAATGGCTTATCACAGTAATACAAAGAAAAACAAGCTGAATCTACTATAAAGCGTGGACTGGCTTCCCACATTATCAAGCAAAAGTTGCATACAGTTTCAATAGAGTTTGTGTGTTCAATACATTTCCCATATTGATTATTTGAAAACTAGGACTACAAAGATAGCATTTATGGAAACTCTTAGTTAACCAGAGTATCCAAATGTCCATAACACTGCATTCCCTAGTCATTCTGGATAAACAGAGCTTATTCCATTTGCAAACTGGATCAAGCATCAAAGATACGTGTGCACATCTATCGGTTTGGGGAGGAGGGGGTGAAGTGCAGAGGGGCCGATTACCCACCAACAGAGCAGCACGGAGCAGAGCCCAGGCAGCATTTCAAAGGTGCTGCTACCAAAGGTGCTGCTTCTCAGCCAGGTGGGCTCCCTGGGCTTACGGACCCGGGATGGCGGGGATTGTGGGGCTGAGGGCTGCAGAGGGTGCTGGGGTCACTGCAGGTGTCTACCTCCCTTTCACAAATCCCAGAAATCCAAGTTTCATGGCATCTTGTGGCTCAATAAAAATAGACTGCACACCCCAGAGGAAGGAGTTCCAGAATCCCCTGGGGAATCTGTCCATCCCTTCTCTAACCCACAGATTTCTCAGGAGAACACTGACTGCCACCTGGGCTTTGCTCCTTTCTCTTTTCTTTCTTCTATTACAAAGGAGGGTGGTGGCCCTTCACACACTCTTAACTGTCCTAGGAGTGCTGGATCACAGCAAGGGCATACTGTAGAACAGTGGCTCCCAGCTAGGTGCCCTAGGTCCCCTCAGAGGCAGTTTCTCCAGAAGAGCCCAGAGAAAATCATCCAGGCTGCAGAGCCAACACGCCCTGTGCCCTTCCATCTGGAATCGCATCTGCTGCTGAGGCCAGGCTGGTCCTCACAGGTGAGAAGCTGTGGCCTTAGCTCAGGAAAATGACAGTGGAAGGACTGTGGTCACTTAAGTAATCCACGAATTACAGCAGGTTGGCAAATTGGGGTCCACCAGGGAAACCTGAAGGGTGTGAGGTAGTGACAAGGTTGGAAACCACAGGTCTAGTGACAGAGTCTTAGAACACGTCAGTGGCTCTGTCGGCACTGCCCGAGACAAAAGGTTCCTGAGAAACGTCCTGGACTCTGTTGGGGAGTCAGTGCTATGGAAGAACCCCCTCGGTCTTCACACCCACTCTCCGTCCCCTGGGCGTGGCTCTCTCAGTGATCTGGGATAACTTACATATTAATCATAGCATCTCCTAGTGGGCATCTGACCTCCAGCCAGTGTGCTCCCCAAATTCGACCTGTGAACTTCAGCAGAAAGGACATCTGCTGTAGGGGGGATACCTCCTTGGAGATTTTCCCTCATTAAACAACAGAAAACCTCACAAATGGACATTTGGGCACGATCCCACACAGATGCCTCAGCAGAATGAAACGTGCCTTTGAACGTGCTGCACTGCCTTCCTCCCTAGGTGCTGGACACAGGCAGAGGGTGGACAGTGAGTGGGAAAATTTACTCACTCAAAAGAAAAATCATCAAGTCTAAAAAGCAACAAAAATACTATTTAACATAACAGGTACACACTACTTTAAATAATGTTTAAGGACAAAGTCAATATCCCTCTGCTCTTGCTCGTCCATTTCACACACAGGAAGTGTGCACCTCATCCTTGCCGTCTTCTTCAGAGAGGCCTCAGGAGTGCTGAGGTCACATCTACAGATTCAGTCCTCCTGCTCAAAGGAGTGCGGGAGAGAGGAAAAGGGAAGAGGCAGAACTTGGCTTCAAGGCTGCAAATGAATGCGGGGACTGGAGGGGACATAAAGGCCTGGAGGCTCCCTCCTCACTTGCAAGCCAGTGAGAGATAAAGCCCAAACCAACTGTGCAGCACCGAGAGCTGGACCTTTCCTTCCCATCCCCTCTTGCGGGAAAAGTGGTGGCCGGCCCTAGAGTTAGTTCCCTGCCCGTCTGCGAGCCGCAAGAACCTTACTGGTAGTCGGTGGAGCTGCCCTTCCGCTTGCGGTTGCAATCCACGCTGCCGGTGCCCAGGGAGCTGGAGAGCAGGTCGGTAGGGCCGGGGGACATGAAGTCACTGATTGTTGAGGAAATGTCCATTCTCTGGTCTGCCATTGGAAGCTCTGGAATGGTGACAGGCATTTATTTCACTGTGCTGGTCTAAGCACTAACATCTCCTAGCCAGCCAGCCTGGAACAAGCACACAGCAGAGTGGAAAGAGCATCCTACTTATTTTCAGAGGTTTCAGAGCTAATCTAGGCCCACTTGCTCGTTTTTCTGGAGAAGATACAAAAGCCCAGAGAAGCTGAGTGGCTTCTCCTGTGTCCCAGGCTGGACCAGACTCTGAGCCACTAGGAGGCAACCCAGCATCCCATAGGTTCTCTGACAATCCTATCTTTATTCCCTCCTAGCCAAGAGATATACTATCAGTGAAATAAATAAACATGATCTACTTTTTTTTCATGAAAAATATATTTAAGACAGGGTCTCACTCAGTTGCCCTGGCTGGCTGCTCCCTTTGCATAATGAAATGAAGATATCATGAACAAATTGGCAAAATATTGAGAATTCATATTTTATGAGTGCAAAGTAAGTTGGTCCAAAAAAGAGGTTGGTAAGTACCTTGCAAGGGGCTCCAACTCTAAACCCAGCTGAAGAGGCTGTGCCCCGCAGTAGTCAGGGCTCTGAGCTCCACAGGATGTGACTAGAACTGTCACTCCCTCCCTCTGGGCCTGAGTTTCCTCATCTGCAAAACAAGAGGGCGAGCATGAGTGTGAGCACTGTTTCCCACTGCCACTATTATGCCCACGGTTACGAGCCATCTCCTCCTGCGTAGGCGTGTACCAAGCTTTTCCTTGTACAAGCGCTGCTGAAGTGGACATCTTCGTGCACATATCTCCATGCGTTTGAGCTCTTAGAACAAAGTTCTAAGAGTGGGGACTCACTGTGTTCTGGAGCACACTGAAATCCTGTGCTCCTGGAAAGCTCTAGCAATTTCTATCACCAAAGAGCTCTTGCCAATCTCAAAGTGGATGAGGAGAACCTCGTGGTGATTATTTGCACTTTTAAATTATTACTGACAGTGCTCCTGTGTTTTAGGCCTTTCTCTGTCTGCCCTTGTATATCCTCATGTCCTGTTTCTCTAGCACCCCCCGTTCACCATGCGTCTGGACAAGAGAATGTGCATATTACAGAGTACTGTAGGAAACCCTCTCCTCCCTGGCCAAGGATTCTCCCCCTCTGCTGTCAAGGATTTCCCTTTCTCCTCTGTCTCCAAACCCAGCATCTTCCTGGTTCCCATTCATAGCTGATAACTTTGCTTCCTCTTTTCTTTTTTGCAGTGCTGGGGTTGGAAGCCAGGGCCTCATCCACACTGGGCAAGCACTCTACCACTGAGCTACAGGCCTGCCCCTGTAACTTTGCTTCTTCATCTGAAGAAAAGAGGCCAGCAATGACATCCCCCAGCCCACTGAGACACGCCTGTTGAGGCTTCTGAATCCTAATTCCTGCTCGGTCTCCACTCTCTTCTCGCCTACCCAAGGCCATCATTCCAGAATCCCTGGCCAGCCCCATCCTGCAGCATCCATGTTCCCCATGTGAATCGCTCATGCCAGCTTGAATAAAAACATAAATTCTGTCACTCCCACCTTGAGAAAAATAAATGTTCTTGAATACCATTTTCCTCTGGTGTCCCATTTTCTACATCTCTGGTATTTTTTCTCTTATTTTTTCCAGTATTTTTCTCTTACACTTCAAATCAGGTTTGTCCCCATGATTACAATAAAACCCTGTCGGCTCACCAGTGACCTCCCCCTACCAGATTCCTCCCTCCTGATGGCTTCCTGGTCACTGTCTCTTGCCTGGGAGACGCCTCCTCCTCACAGTTCTCCTTCTATTTCAGTGGTCACTCCTTGCTCTTCTTAGCTCATTCCTCCTCCTCTCCCTCAGCTCTAAATGAGAGTCCCATGGGTGTGCTGCGACCTCTCCTCTGTCCATGCTCACTACCTAGGGCCTCTTCCTAGTTTCGTTGCTTCAAATATTACCCACAGTATGAAAATGCCCAAGTTCAAATCTCCAGCCTGCATGTTCTCTCCCCAGATTTCAAATGTATAAAGCCAACCATCTCCCTCTCATTTCATTTGGATAAGCAACACAGATCTCAAGCGGAATCATTCAAAACCCAAACCCCGGTTCTCCTCAAGTTAAGCTTGTCAATCACTCCTAGGTCAGTGAGTGGTACTTCCACCCAAGCCTAGAAGCCACCTGACTCCTTTCTTTCACAACCTGGCTCCAGTCCATTGGCAAATCCTACTGGTGCAACATTAGAACAACAGAACTCAGCCAATTCCTCCCTTTCCCCTTCATATCCCTGCTCAAATCTTACTTCCTCAGTGATGAACAGCCATATAACATGAACTCTGCCAACCTCCCTAATCAAGGCCCCTGCTCAATGTTTTTCCTCAAAGCCCTTATCCAAATTTTACCTACAATAATTTCTCTCTTCTATAAGCAGAAGGAAAGCAGGAATTGTGTTTTACTGACTGTACCACCCTTAATGCTTAGAATATTTCATAGCACATTGTGAGTATTCAATCAATAGATGCTGAATCGAGAATAAATGTGCATATTAGGAATATTCTTTATTCATCACAGATGTTGCAAATGCTTTCCTTTTTCCCTTCTGACTTTGTTTATGCTATTTGCATGTAGTACTTAAGGTGACATGTTTTAAAAACCCTTTTCTCAGCCAAATACGAATACTCTCCTTTTCACTAATATTTTTTATTTTTACTTATAACTTTAATCTATTTGAAAATTATTTTGATACACTACCTAAGGTTAGGAATTTCTTATTTCCTTCCCTTGGATACACTATCATCCCAATACCATTTATTAGGCCATGCATCTATCCTGTCACCAATAATTTGAAATGCTACCTCTATTCATTTATCATCTATTTCTAGACTTTCCATTCTGTTCCTCTGATCTAGTTCTTTCCATTATAGTACCATGCTGTTTTTATGAGTGTGGCTATAGAATGCATTTGAATATATAGTAGAACAAATCCTCTTTCCTCCTATTGGTCTCCATTTTCAGCAATTTCCTGGCTACTCTCTCTGACTTATCCTTCAGCAAACATTTTATGATTCCATAACATCACTGACCATGCTGCGTGGCTGCTATTGTTACCATTCTTGCTAACACTCAGAAAAGCAGGGCCAGTGATGCGTACAGAGCCTACCCTCCAGGTCTTGGTGACTTGTTGAGCCCTGGACCCCATGGGCCACATGCCAGACCTGGGGTGCCACTGGTGTCCTCCACCCCCTAATTTTGAACAGCTGAACAAGTACAAGCAACCAGTGATCGTCAGTCACGAGGGGCTGGTGGGGCTTATTTCTTACCAGAAGTTATGGTTCTTAGACCTCAGATCAGCTTGGGAGGACCAAGGGGCTGCTGGACTTGTTGGTCACCTCAAAGTGATTCTCATGTTTTGTAATTTCCTTTCAGGCAGTCAATTTCTTCCAAAAACCTATAGCGGGGTCCACAGGAAAAGAAAATTCAGACAGATCACTTTGGGGCCAAATGAATGTGCAATTCTCTTACTCACTAAGGGAGATGGAGGAGCCAGCTCATGATTTCTAATTTCGGGATGTAACACTGGATAGGCTCACAGTCCCATCCATTGCCACACTCCAGCTGCAAGTATGAAGAAATCTTGGAGACATTTTCTGTGGAAAACAGTGCCTTCTAAGTACTAAAAGCTCCATTTTTGGGCATGTCCTTAGGAGAAGAAAGATAAGCGTGCTTTTTATTATTTCTCCTACTGGGTTAAATAATAATAATAACAATGGTGAACACTGGAGCATTACTCTGCGTCAGGCACGTCTGTATTGTTTTATGTGGATGAACTCATTTAAACCTGAAAAATATCACTCTGGGAGACAGATGCTATTGTTTTCTCCACTTTACAAAGAGCCGACTGAGGCACAGAGAGGTGAAAAAGCTAGCCAAAGTCACACAGCTGGAGAGTGGTGGGCGACCAGAAGCTACACCAAAGCGCTTACTCAGGTAGACACAGTGATCTGAACCTGGAGGATTGGGCACAAAGGAAAATGACAGAAGACATTAAGGCAAAACAAAACACCAACAGAGCCAGCCCTGAAACTGGGAGCCAGCTAAGACGTTCAAAGAAAATGTTGTGAACCTCAAGTGCAGTAGACGCAAAGCGAAATACATTCTGCAAAGGTACACGTGTCAACCAAGTGGAGGTGCCACCCTCCCTGCCCTCCCTGCCAGGACAGGGCCTCCTTCTGCACCCAAAAGAACTGATCTGGAAGGAAGAAAAAGGCCTCCCATGACCCCCTAACCCATCCCTGCCCTGCCTGGGGAAAGCAAGATTCAGATTTTGGATGGGGCTTTCATGACCAGCTGAAGCAAAACTTCTGGCATTCCACATTCCACCAGCAGCCTCTGCAGTGTCTCTGCCTAGATCATTATTAGGTCTTCAAAGGAATATCTAGGAATAGAACTGCTTTCATCCTCCCAATCTACTCCTCTTTGCAGCCTTGTGCAGAATCCTTCAGCGTCACCCTGTGAACCCCAGTCTGGGTGTGTGCAAGCATCATGACCAGGATTGAGGACCTCTAGTCTCTGAACCGCAGCTGGTAAAAGAAGGGGCCAACGGACACTAACCTCCTAGGCTTAACATACGTAATTCCTTCTAAATTTGATTGCCGACCAGTTCACGTGCTACCCTCGCGGCCAGTCAGCAGGCCGGGCTCCACTCTGGCTTTCTCCTCCCTCCCACACCTGGCATTCCACGTAGTCCTCTGATAAAAGGACCCCTGGGCTTCCCTCATTCTGTCACCACCTCCCCAGTCCCAACCCCTTCCACTGTGGTCAGAGACAGGACACTTCCATGGCCTCACCAATTCCCCTCAGACTCTCCGGACAAAAACCCCAACTCCCCGGCAGAAGCCATTGGGCCTTGCTCAGTTCCCAATGAGACCCAAAGTCCCCAGCCAGACTGAAGGACTGAGGTTCCCTGAGCCCCTGCCTCAGCCAGAACAACTGCTTTTTGTGCGTGTGGCTTCCTTTGCCACCCTGTCACTGGTGACCTGCTTTCCTCTCCTTTCACCTCCTGCAGAAGTCTCCTAAGATGCAGCCTCCCTGCCTGGCCTGCCTCACACTCTGGGCTTCCCAGTGCCCAGGCCCATGCCTCAACCGACGAACATGCTCGTGTCCCCCCTCCCCACTTCCCTGAAACTCACAGGAAGGTTCTGCTAAGCTTGGGCTACCAAACTCCACGTGCGGTGTCTTCCTTTGGTCATTTTCTCCAATACTCAAATTTAGAGAGAAGTTAGAATAATAATATTCATATAGATTTTGGTACTATCTGTACAAAACAAAGCTCAGAAGGCCTTATTCCTTGCTTGGATAAGGCTAGGAAGCTGAACCAGCTGTGACCCTTGACATAGTTTTTGGAAAGCTCTTTTCTTTCCAAGAAGATATTTTAAAATCTAAGAATAAAGTAACCCCCCCCCCGAGATCTTTCTGTGCTACTTCCAAAAAAGATTTGAGCCAAGGGAAGGGGCTCTAAGAGGCCTTAGGTACCTTCAGGGGGACCTTTGTTGATGGTGGGATCTCAGGACCTGCCCTGGTACAGCAGGCAAGTGGCACACAGTGTGATAGTCTTGGGAGAACATGGATGATGGCCCCAGAGGCAGGGCCACATGTATGCCCACTCTTGATCTAGAGATTCCCAAAGTGGGGGTGAGGGGCTTACTGGATGCCAAAGGAAGCAAGACACAAAGGGACTTGTACATTGTGCCAGAAAGAATGCAGGGCACCCACTACCCGACCCCAGCCCCTGCTCCTCAGGCTCTACCCAAAGGAGCAGGAGGATGCAAGAGAAGCCACGAGCTTCTCCAGGTTGCCCCTGCAGAGAAGTCACAATAGCTGAGAGGACAAGGCGAAAGTCACCTACTAGTAGGCACCACCAGGAAACGTGGCTGCTTTTCTGAACAGGGCAGCTGAGATTGAACACCACCCCTGAAGACATCCAGCCATCATCTACAAGGAGATGATCACACCCAGGCCTCAATCAGACCAGGCCTCTCTCTTTTTCCCTGATCCCTGCTCCAGCAGCCCAGAAGACTCTAAGAAACCAAGGGGAGCAGGGAAGATTGTCTTCATGGTCAGATGACCAGCTGCCCCTCCTGGTGGGAAGATTTTGCACAACACCCTGGCGTCAGACCTGCCCATGGGACCTGCTCTGACCCATGTGAAGCTGAAGTGACTGCTATGACTTTCACACAGAACCTGTGACCATGTTCCCTTGGCTGTGGGCGGATTGGTGTCATTATCACAGGAGTGGGTTAGTTACCTCGAGAGCAGGCCCACTTTAAATGTGAGCTCAGCCCCTCTTGCTCTCTCCTGCCCTTCTGCCTCTGCCATGGGATAACACAGCACCCCCTCACCAGATGCCAGCACACTGATCTCGGGCTTCCCAAGCATCCACAACAAGAAGCAAATCTCTTTTCCTTATGAACTGCCCAGTCTGTGGTATTCTGTCCCAGCAGTGCAAATGGACCAAGAATGACCAACTGGTCCATTAGTCTCAGACTTTCCCAATCAAGCACGGAGGGGCTGAGTCCCAGGAAGTCTTTCAGTCCCAGAAAAGCTGTGACAGTGGTCCCCAGGTTAGCACTGCTGTGTGACCTACAGGGAGGAAGCTGGGAATAAGGACTGGGGTCCAAGAGCCCTGGACCCAGTCTGGTCTGGGAGGAGGGAAGAAACCATGGCTTTGCACTGGATGAGTTTACTCTTCACAGCCTGTCTGGTCATGGTGGGCATCGCCCCAACTCTCCAGGTGAGGTGAAAGATTGAGGAGGCCAAGCTGCCTTGCTTAAAATGGCACAGCAGCAAGTGAGGCTGAAGCCCAGTCGTGTCTGGCCTCATTGCTGATGCTTCTCACCACCATACTGCTGCCAATCCTGCCTCCAAAAACCACCCCAAAAGTCAGATACAACAACATAAAAATTAAATAAACACCAAAACACCAAAACAAGCATTGCCAGGGAAGAAATGGGGGGAAGTTATAAGAAGAAATCTCAGCTCTGGAAAGCTGGAGGAACTGAGCAAACAAATTCTCCCTGAGCTCGCCGCAGGCAAGGCAAAGAGGGAACTACTGAGCCGTGCTGTGTAAGTCCAGGAAGCTGAGCAGTTCACTAGGACAGACCTGAGCAAGGAGGGGGTCTGTCGAGAGCTTCTCTCTATGAGACCTGAGGAATTCTGCGCCGAATGGTTCTGGGAAAACAGGCTTTGCAGAAGAACAGTAGGCTGCTTTCTTTTTAAAATGGGATCCTACTGAAAGCCTGACTCCCATTTCCCTTGATGGAGTTCTGCTGGGACACTGCATGTGAAGCCCCAGGATGAGTCTTGAGTAGCACCTTCTAATGATTACAGCTTACTAACATGGAACACTCAGGAAAAGAGACAGCCGTGAATGAACAGCCCCAACTCCTGCCTTATAGCTATATGCTTACAGATCTGACTCCACACAAAACCCCAAATGTCGCAGCAGGGGCCTGAGTTACCAGCTCTGCATGCCCACAGCCTACAAGGTGCTGGCCTGGGAACAGCTAGGCCTCAGGAAGCACCGCTTCTCCTCCTCTGCCCGAAGGCAAGCAGGTGGCCCCTGCTCCACAGCATGGGTTCTGCCTCAGTGCTTGCCGAGGGACTGAATGCTAAGTAGTTCCTACCTGTTCAGATAGTGGTGGCCTTTGAGCAGAGGCAGGAGGTTACAGGCCCTGTCCCCTCTCTGCAAGTCCCCCTGGCCTTCCATGCTTACTCTGAAGCCTGTGGGGAGTTTAGCTGCCTTGCTTTGCAGCACATGGATTCAGAGAACCTTCATGTGTGACCAGATGCTCTGAGCCTGAGGGTGACAGGTGGGTTTGCATCAGGATCATTCAACGAGCTTTTCTGTAGCCTCTAGCAGAGCCTGGACGAAGTCCCCAGTCCATACGTTTCAGATGCCTTCAATGTAGTTGGGGAGGTGAGTAGTTAAATAAATACAGGACCACATGGCCTATGCAACAGGCAGAGCCAAACCTGGGACTCTGCAAGTAGTGCACTGCCCAACTCCAGGAGGTCCTGTGCCTTTGTGAATGGCAGAGATCTGTTGGCCGGTACCACAACTTTCCAGCAGGTGGCACTCAAGCGCACTGAGAAAGGAGTACTTTTTTTCCTAGTTGTGGGGCATGTATAATAAAATACAGGAGCCCTGTATCATTACCATCACTATTGTTGTTCTCTTATTACGTATTTTGTTATATTTTTTCATATAATAAAGATAAAGGAATCGAGCAGGAGAAAATAATTAGCTTATTGGCTCTTGTGTGTGTGTCTGTGTGTGCACGCATGTCCAGGTCCTGTGAGGAACGGCATGGTGGGAGTAGAAGACGCCAGGAAGAGGGTGGCCTGGAATTAGTGCTGCAGATGTTTGCTGGCGGGCTGGGTACTGGAGATGTGTTCAGAGCGGAGGAGGGTGTCTCTGCTGAGGAATTTCAGCCTGGAAAGCGCTGCTCATCAGGGACCTGGTGAGAAGCCCCTCTGTTGCATTTGTACACTCAACTCTACTGGTACTCGACCTGCTTAAATATAAGGAGAGCTTGCACTGGGAGCTGTGGGGCTGGACAGACAGCTGAGACCTCCCAAGGGGCGGGGTCTGTGAATCTGGGGCACTGTGTGAGCCAGAACAAGGCCAGGCTTTGTGGAGAACCCTCCGGGGCAGTGCAGGGAGGAGAGCCCACAGAATTCCATTCAGTCTGCAACAGCCCAATCTGCAATGGCCGAGAGCTGACAGCAGGATGCAGAAGTCTAATGAAAAGTCACAACCCTGGCTGGCATGAGTTCCCCATGGGCATGCCCCTATCCTGGCAAAGGCAGCCAGGAAAGGTCTGTTGCGTGATAAACAGGTCCTAGGCCAGTGCTGGCAAACCTTTTAGAACTTTCAATGATACAAACAGCCCGCTGGTTCACCACCGTTACCTTCTCACTGAGGGGCAGGCGTGAGAAGAAGCTACAGCCCTGAGGGCCTGCCGGGAGCACACTCAGGCCTGGAGGCAGATGGACAGATCGCTGATGGCACGGGGTGGGAGGTGGCCCAATGAAGGCAGAGCACCAGATCGGTGATGATGGAAGCAACTGAGCAGACAAGCAGTTCAGGGAGACAGCTTTTCACGGGTGTGGTGGAAAGGACTGCAGAGTGACTCGGAGTCTCAGGAATCCTAATCCCCCTTTGAATGTTCACAAACCATCTAAAAAGAGAACTGACACTGTATAGTGCTTTCCCCTTCTAGGCGCATTTTAAAATAGTGGTTAAGAGCACGCCCTCTGATGAGAGACGACGGCCAGGTTCCAAACCCTGCACCTCCAGGCAGTCGAGTCTTAGGTCCAACATACACCAGCAGGGTGACACTGGGCACACACGTTGCCTGTGTGTGTCGTGGTCTCCTGTCCTGGACAACCAGGATGACAACATTGCCTGCCTCAGAGTGGCAGTAGAGATTTAAAAAGATACACAACGTACTTAAAATAGAGTCTGACACATCACAGGCCCTCTGTACATGTTAACTACTATTATTTTCTCAAAAACCATCGGTCAGCCTTAGAAGATGGTGAATGACCTCTCTCCCATTTCACAGATGAGGAAACTAATCAGAGAGGGTAAATAACTCGACCAAGGCCAATAATTCTCTAGGAAGGTCAGTTAACCCACGTCAGTCCTGTCTAAAGTACTCATTCTACTACATGGCATGGCCTCCATGCAAAATAAGCAGACACATTCCAGAATATGCAAAGATTTAAAAATTCTTCAAACCAGCATTCCCAAAGTGCTATTAACATTAACTCCATGGAAATTTAATGGTGTCATGTGAGGCAAAAGTGCAGGGGCCAGATAAGTATGGGGGATTCTGGGTTAAACAGACAGGTTTCTCTTCTTTAGGGCTTCGTGGACTTTTAGAGATGCTCCCATAAAGTGTGACATCCAGGGACAGTGAAGTTTTTAATTCCCCAAGTATATGCATCCACCCACCACTTTTAAAATCTAATATGTAAAGGCCAAGAGTTTGATGGAGCACAATAAGGGGAATTCTGCTCGTAAAACCATTCAGGACTAAGGGTCCCCTGCCCTGGGACCCTGTCTGCTTATTTCTTTACCAGGAGCTGTTATTTAGCAGCCTCTTGGCTCCTCTGAAGCAGCCTAGGCCCTGAGGTTCCTGCCCCACTCTTTCCCATGAGAGGTAGGTCTCTAGCCAATGCTTGCTCTCTGGCCTAGTGCTGCCCTTTCCTGGCACCCTGAGACTCAAGCCCACTTCCTGGCCATTTGGAACCAGAATTGTTCTCCAAGTTTTCCCTCTGCCTGGACCCTGGAGGACAGCAGTGGGATCTTAAGCTATACAGAGCTCCCAGGGGCTGCCTCTCCTTGCACAGGGTTCGGCCTTGTTCTCTCCTACACCCCAGTGCCCAGTCCACAGCCTGGCACCAGGCACCCTGCATCTGCCATGGTCTATATCTGCCATGTTCCTCTGCCTCACCCCCGAGCTCTGGGAAACTGCCTCATCCGGGCACAGCTCTCTTCTCGACCCTCAGTGTCACCACACCCCTGCGTTCAGAGGTACCACAGGGGACAAGCCTGGATGATACCTAGAAGTATCCACGAGTCATGCTCAAGGGCCAGAGAATGAAAGACACATCACCTGGCCCCTTTACTGTTTTGTGTTTCTTTGTTTTAGTTTTTAAAAGCAACAGAGCAAGAGAAGAGAGCCTGGATCTGAAGACTCCAGGAAGAACACTCTTTTCACTAAAAAACTTACTGCCTGAAGTTGAAGAAAATTCTGGAAAGCATCTGCATCTTGTTCTAAAGGAAACAAAAGAATGCACTGCTGTTACTTGATGGCAAGGGAAGAGGCTGGTGTGAGGGAGAACAGGTCAGGATGGGGCTGAAGGGCCTCTGCATTTCCGGTTGGGGACTCCTGACAGACAGGTTGGGACAGGCAGTGGGTGCTGGGCTCCAGGAAGGGCTGGACTTAGAGGAGAAAAGCCACACACCCTCTCTGAGGATGAGGGGAGGGGGGACGGGAAGAATACTCAGCAGCAGTAAAAAGGGACACTGAGACACCCTGTCGGGCATAGCCTTCACCTTTTCACCACAGTAGTGTAAGGCCGGCCTCAAAGTGGGGCAGCCCTGAGGACAGGCCCGGAAGACGAGCTTGGGGTGGGATGGGGGCTGCAGAGAGCAGAGCATCCTGGGCAAGGCCAAGCACAGGTGAGGCTCCAGGGCTGGCCACTCAGGTGTGTGGCCTTCCCAGTCCCTGAGCAAGTGCCCTCCCCACCAGGATACTGATCCATGGGGGAAGGGGGTAGACAAGAGGGCAAGGATTCTGGGCACCTGAGGAGGGGCTGGATGAGGTGGTAGGCATTGAGGTGCTCGATCTTAGGGACACCAGCTGCTAGCTGTGCATCCTGGACAAGTCAGGTGACCTGTAGGAGCCCTGTCCCCTCCTCTGCAGATGGAAGAGGATCCCCCCTCCTTGGGCTGCTGGGAAGACAGAATGAGCTGAATATAAGAAAAGCACTTAGCATATTTAGTCAACCATAGCCCCAGGGCAGTGGGTGTCACCTGGGTCTGGGTAGAAAGGACAGGGGAAGGCTTTGGGAAAGCTGACGGATGATGCAAACCCAGGTTTGAAACCTTAGGGAGGAAGAAGCTCACAGATGGTGAGAAGAGGAGTGCAGGGGCACCATGAGGAGCTGAAGGTTGGGGAGATCTGAGACAGTGACCTCTGGGAGCCAGGAGGGTGCGGATGAGGTGTGGGGAGAAGCCTGGATTGGGGCTGGAAGACACCCAAGGTCAGCATTTGGCAGCAGGAGGCACCCACAGATACAAAGACTGAAAGGTCAGTGGACTTTCAGAGTCTAACCCCTTGGTTTTAGTACAACACGCGCACACACACACACACACAAACACGGAGGGAGGAGGATAAAGGAGGGAGGGAGGGAGTGGGGGAGAGAAGAGAGAGAGAGAGGGAGGGAGGGAGTTCTATTCTCCAGGAAAGCTGGGACTGGGACAATGACGAAGTTAAGTCGCTGGGTGATGAATAACAGAGTTTTGGCGGTGCTTAAGGAGATGAGACTTGCAGGGGATAGAGCTCAGGGGCACAGCGCCTGCCTGGCAAGCACAAGGTCCTGAGTCCAATTCCTGGTACCAAAAAAGGAGGTGAGACTGAGAAAGCAAAGGACGATGACTTCCCTGCAGGGACAGCACCCACAGGAGCAGAAGGCCAATCCAGGGGTGAATGCTGCTGGGGTGGGGTGGGGGGGCTGCTTCACCAGCTGAGTGGTGGGGACTGGGGGCTGTGGGTGACACAGCCACACAGGGCTCGGGGCACTGGGGGCACCTCATGTCCCGCTAGCACAGGTTTCGGCTGCCAGCACCCAGTCTTAAAACATTCGCCAACACACTGCGCCAAGCACCCAGGAGTGCCAGGTAGTGTCTATGGCGCAAGAATTGGTAATGTGAGGAAATTTCCACCACGAACTGCATGTGGAAGCCCAATTTCAATTCAGGACAATTTTGTAATAATGAAGACACTGTTAGCGTGCTGGCCCACGATCACTCATTAATCTCTCCACAAATATTTGCTGAGGGCATCCAAGTGCCAGGCACTGTTCTCCACAGCTGCACTGGGGATGGGGCGGGCAGACAAAAATCCTTGTCCTCATTTTGTCTGCAGGGGGAATGAGTAAGTAGATTCTGTGGGATGCTGGCCGCAGCGGGAGAAGTGTGGGGATGAGGGCAGCCGGGAAGGCCCTGGGGAGGTGACATGGGGGGCTGCAGGCAGAGGACAGAAGGTAGTGCGTGCCAGCTGTGTAGGACAGCAATGGGTGAGAGAAGACAGCTAGAGAAGAGAGAGGGCTGGCAGACCTGGCAAGGACCTGGCTTTGACTCTGAGGGAAGAGAGTCCCATTAAGGATTTAAGGTGGCTGCTGCCATGAGAAGAGACCGTATATCCTGGGCCAGGGAGATGGCACGGCTCAGTCCCCAGCACTGGGAGCAGAGGGGCGAGAAGGGGCTGAATCCTGGCTGAGAGAACAAGCAGTGGATTTCCTGACTGTCTAGACATGGGGGTGACAAGGAGCCTGGCAAGTGCACAGGGCCCCAACCGAGGGGACCCCTGGGGTGAAAATCCATTCAACACTCGCTTGCCAGGCCCACATCCATTTTTTTTTTTTTTTTTTTTTTGTGGGTACTGGGGGGTCGACCTCAGGACCTCGTGCACCAGCAGGCGCCCGTGCCACTGAGCGATATCACCGGCCCCTTTTTCGTATGTGGGTTCCGGGAGTCGAACTCGGGCCCTCGCGCTTGCCGGGCAGGCGCTTAAGCCGCTGAGCCATCTCACCGGCCCCGAGAAATAGGCATTTAAGTTCAACTTTTTTTTTTTTTTTTTGTGGGTACCAGGGGTTGACCTCAGGACCTCGCGCGCCAGCAGGCGCCCGTGCCACTGAGCGATATCACCGGCCCCTTTTTCGTATGTGGGTTCCGGGAGTCGAACTCTGGCCCTTGCGCTTGCCGGACAGGCGCTTAAGCCGCTGAGCCATCTCACCGGCCCAGGCCCACATCCATTTGACAGCTGGCGGTCGGCACCTTTTTGTCCTCCACCATCCGAGTGAGACACCGAGTTACTTCACAAACGACCCTGCCGCTGAGTGGAGGTATGACAGAGATGACACCTGCCTCCCTGCCCTCCTGGAACAGCGGCCACCTCCCACTGACTAGGCACAGACAGGTGCCTAGGACAGTGCTACCCCTCATTCTGTCCTTAAGTGGCCTTCTGGGAAAGATACTGTTACTAACATCAAGGCACCGAGTGGGAGAAGTGAAGCGACTTGTCCAAGATCACACGGTTGGAAAACGACAGAACAGGGACCAGAGTCCAGATATGCCCAGCTCCAGAGCCAGGACTCTGCACACGCCTTGTTGCTTCAGTGACTCAGCAAGTAAAAGCAAAAGCTCTGTCCCAAGTGGGAGAAAGAGGGCAGGGTAGGCTCACACCCATCACTCCTGCCCACAGTGCCAGGCTGCCAAAACCAGTAACAAGCACGCGAACTGGCCAGAGCCCTGGGGGAGGCAGATTTATCTAAGGGGTTGGCTAAAGGTTAACCAGACAATGCTTTCTATGTCGACTCGGAAGGACAGGTTCCCTTTCTAAGCTGTGCCCATCCTCTTCCCTGCCCTGGCAATCCTGCAGCCTAGATCCGAGGTGTTCATCTCAGTGCGTCCTGACCCCAGGAAGAGCCCCACAAAATTCCTCTCAACTAAATCAGAATCGGCCCCTTCTCTTTCACTTGTCTCCTTCCTGCATGAAAAATTAAAAACGAAAAACAAAAACTTCAGGGATTTCAGTTTCATTTCTCTGAGCTTTAGTTACTGGAGGAGAGTGTTAGGAGTCCAAGGACACAAATGAGCCTGAGCTGAACAGCTCCAGATACATTGTATGAGGAAATGTTGAACGTCAGATCACAACGTAACAACCCCAAAAGAAGCCACACTCCGAACTTCTGTTCTGTGCAAGTCAGGGGTGTCTCACTGAGTTCTCAAAGAACTAACTGCTAGAGAGGTCAGGTAACTGCGCTGGTCTGAGGGACTCCAAAGCTCTTACGCAGGTGTAGGAGTACCATCCTCTCTGGATGGAAATAAACCCACACAAAAACTTCCTAGAAAGTGATTTAAAAAAGCAAATTCCTCAGGGGAAAACAAGCAGAGAAAATAGGATACCACAAAAAGGTGAAACACAGAAACGAATAAATAAGTGAAAACCCACTCAACCTCATCATGATCAAAATATAATAAATAACGAGATGCTGCTTTCACTGCTTAGATTAGCGAAGATTACACTTTAAAGATAAAATCAGTATTAGTGAAGGGGTAGTCAATGGGTAAGTCAATCCTATGTGAGCCATAAATGGCACAAACTTTTTTTGAAGAAGATTGGTATTAAGTATCAAAAGCTTTAAAAATGTTTATCCCTTTTGCCAAAGTAATTTCATGTGTAATTAAGATAAGTGTTATGGCTAAGGACATCAGCTGTTACACAGAGTTCACTTAATAAATACATATGTAGATATATTTATATTAATTAGTTTACACAGATTTTCTTATGGCATTATAATAAGGGTTAGTAAAAACATCTAATGTTCCAATAGAGAGGACTGATATATTTCAGATGAAATGCAACTATTTAAATTATACTTAAAAGTATATAATAACATGGGAAATGTTCCTCCAAAAATGTTAGGTGAAAAGGGACACATTTAATTATATATACAATATTCCTGACCTTATTACTTATCTACAGAAAACAGATGAGAGGAAATTCACCAGAAATATTAAGACTGCTGTATCCTACTGGTGAGATGGGCCAGTTTTATTGCATTGTAATGTCTAAATCGTCCACCTTTTTCTAAATTGAACGTGAATTATTTATATAATAAAAATTTAACAAAAACAACAAAAGGACTGGAAGAAAATAAGCCAAAATGTTAACAGTAGTTTTCACTCTGACTGCAATGGTGAACACTGATTTTTTTTTTTTTTTTTTAATGTGGGTACCGGGGGTCGAACTCAGGACCTCGCACTTGCCAGGCAGGTGCTTATGCTGCTGAGCCATATCACCAGCCTTGAACACTGATTTTTATTTTGGGGTTTTCCATCCATTTCAAACTTTCTCTTAGAGTACATGTCACTTTGTACTAAGCAGAACCATAAACTTTATCATTTAAGTATTGAAATGTGTTGTAACCATATCAACATCACATAAAAGACAACTAGTTTTAAGATACAAATAATAAAGGACACGAAAATCTTCAAACACCCGCTATATCAGACTATGGCTTTGTGAAATGTTCAATACAGAAAGCGTTCATGGGCTCCATACTCACCGCCGGCGCTTATTACTAACCAAGCCCCACTTAACAACTGGCACCCTGAACCGTGTGTCCGTTCACAACATGTGTCGGTCCTCCGTGCCGTGATCAGTTCTGCACAAGGCTCCACCCCCAGGGCACAGGATTCTGCAGTGAGCCCCCTGGCTACAGGCGCTGTCTCATGGGGACCCTCCTGGGTGCCAGACCCCTGGGTGCTCCTGTACAGCCCTTGGGTTTTACAGACAGGTGAAGGCCCAGGAGTGGAGCAGGGAGCCTACAGGAGACTGGCAGCACCCCCCAACTTTGGCCTTTGAGTCAGCACTAGGGCACCCCACCAGAACCCATGTCTTCCCCGTGTTTGGGCCTGTGCACAGCCCTCAGCATGTGTATGTATGGGCAGGCGGGAAGAGTGAAAAGAACAAAGATGGCAAAGATGAAAAAATACAAGGATGAAACAGCTTCTGACTTTAAGATCACATGTTTTCTAAAAGGGCCAGGGGAACATTAGAACACCTCCTTTCTCAACAAACAATAGATACAGTTAAAATTGATTTCTACATATCCTCATGTTAAAGGATATTTCTAAGAGAAATGCAACCATTTCTTTTTTTATTTCAAGTCTGACTCTGGTTTCTCCAGTTATAAGCTAACACACATGCACATATGCACACTCCCTTTCTCCTACCTTCAAAGATAAAATACAAATATTTTCAACATGCTTGTCCCTCTCTTAAAATGAAATTTCTCAATAATAGCACCTGCCAACACTTAACATTACAAAAACAGTCAGTATAATGCTCCAACAGTAATACCAAAAAATGAAGTTGATTAAAATAATATGTAAATTAATATGCAAATTTTGGGGCACAGCTACAGCAAAAGACATTGCGTATGATATCACAAGATGCTATAACTTTTCAAAATAAATAGTTCTCATATACTTTGTAGTTGCATTCCTGGAAAATTCAGTATATAGTAAAAACATGCAAAAATTATTTACATGCAAAAGTAAGTCAGATTCTAGGCTGAGATAATTATAAGCAGACTGCTGCCTACATGAATGCCCACTGAACACCAGGCAGTTGTGTAGATGGACAATCCTTTGTTTCCAAGCATTATATCTACTAGTACCCTTCCCTTTTCCTAGTAAAAGCCCAGTGTGGTCACTGAGACAACCGAATCACCCTCACATTTCCAATATGTCCTACAGGGGGCGCTATGTACCCACTCAGACCCAAGTAACATGATTCGCCTTCTCATACTGCCGAAAAGAGACAGAGATTAGTATATTTACTCAACTCCATTTAGAAAATCAATGGCAAGCAGGGCTAGAAAAGGAGAAGGAACAGTGGAGGAAGAAGGAAATTATGATGCTAATATTAATATTTACCACCACTAAACACTGTGCCAGGTGCTTTTTGTTATGCCCATGCAGGGTTTCTTCTAATCCCATCAACCTTACGGGTAGTGCTATTATCACAACCCATTTTTTGTATCACAACCCATTTTTTCAGTAAATACACAACACTTCAGGGGGGATATGTCTCCAGTCAGTGCCCCACTTTCAGGCATGGTACGGGCAGGTTTTATCCAGTGCTTTTTCTATGGCCTCAAGCTGCTCACCCTGCAGGTCTCCTGGCACACACGTCAGGGACCAGATCCTTCCCCTTACTGCTTAAGTCTCTGGATGCATGCTGTCTGAAAAGCAACTCACAAAAAGAAAGATGGTTCAATCCCAGCTGCAGGATGTTCTGGCTCAGGTATTGATGCACACAGGAAGTAGACTCTACCCGGATGCAGCCACAGATCATCTGTCTCCCACTCAGGAGATCCTGGCCTGAGTCACCCGGAGCCCTTCTAGGGGACTGAGTATTTGGCACCTGCACCCTCGGCTCTGGAGGGTAGGTGGTCAGCACTTCCTTCCACCCCGGCACAGCCAGGGACACTGTGAGATTGAATACTGCATTCACCATTTGATGAGGCGATTTGGGCTTGCAATTCTTAGGTGTCTCTCTCCCTTTCTTTGAAGGTCCTATAGCCATGACTAGGCACTTTAAACAGGAAGCCTATTGTGGCAGGCATCGTCTTCAGGAAAATAAAATATTAATAGCCCATATTTGTCACCTTGATCTAATCCACCACTTCAGGAGTCCTCTGGGCCCGGCAGAGCAAGCACGAACCCATGTGCTGGTGACAGTGCAGAGGCCTCTGCTCTTCAGTGCATTTTGTCAAAACAGACGCTGTAGAGGTTTCACAGAAGATGGTTCAACTCAGGCTGATGTCAAATGATTTCTTGCAAAATAAGTTAAAGTAGGGCCAGCCCAAGCCTGGTGCACCCTGGGCTTATTTTTAGCACCATGAGGAAAAGGTTGTGAGATATTTGAGCACCAGAGTTAAGAGTACAGGCTCGAGACAAGCTCTGACTTCCTGTTCTTTCCTTCATTTCCTCACTGGTAAAATGATCACAACAGTACCCACCTCATATGGGGGTAGGGGTGGGGTGGGGTGTTGTGAGTAGCAAATAAGACAAAGGGGATTACAACAATGCCCGGCCCGTCGCAAGCCCTCACTTGATGAATGTCCCGTTACTAGTATTCTACTGATTGCCATGTAATATACAGAAGGATTGGAGGCACTGGGGAACACAAGCCCTGTGGAGGGAAATGAAGAAAGGAGGTTCGAATCCAGGAGCACTATTTTCAGACTTCTGAAGTAGAATCATGCCATACCTACAGACCTTTGCTCTAGGTGGCCACAAAGGGCAGAGCTAGGGCAACAAGGAAACCTTGGCAAGAGGCTGATTTGATGTCACAGTAAGGAAGCGTTTTCTAAGAACCAGAGTGTCCATGTGGGGGGGGGGTCCTGAAGCACAGATGCCCAAGTGGGACTGGGACACCGGCTTCCAGAAATCACACAGAGAGGCCTTCCCGAACCAGAGATTGGCCACGGGTGACCTTGATGCCACTTCCTAGGGACCATTCTCACTTGGATAATGAGCAAAAAGGCGCTGACAGCTGGGCATGACTGCTCAGCCAGAAAGGAGGACAGACTTTGGACCCCAACAGCATACATGACCTTCAGAACTTTCACTTAATGCCCTCACATCACCATTTGTTGGTGGTGGCGCCAGGGACCAGCAGTGGCTTATGAAACCAAAAGCATTTCTTGAACACCTGCTAGATGCTGGGGCAGTAATCAGACAAAGCATAAAATGTTGGAGAGTTTAAAGATAGTACCAATTACTAATGCCATTCTTATCTGGAGGCACTCAATTAACCAAGTGATTGGGTCAGCTGACTCCATGGGCTGTGTGTGGGACAGGAAGCACCCCAACCTCCTCTCTGTTGAAAGATTCAGGGTTCTTCATTACCAGTCTTTTACCACCGAACCACAGACACAACTCAAGTTTGGGTCATACCAACTCAAGTTACCTGGGCCAACCTGCACACAAGGAAAGATTCCAGGCCACAGAGAAAAGGCCTGGAGCAAGAAAAAGAAAAAGAAAGAGGAAAATCTGTTCCCTAAAATTTGGTTCAGAGGTAGGGCACCCAGGAGGCATTTTTTGCCATGAAAATACTGCTACCTTTATAAAATATAAAAACTAAAAGTAAGGTTTAAAGCTAGAAACTATTTTGCCAACAAAAATCATTTGTATTGAAACTATAATACAGATCCAAGAAAAAAATATAAAATTCCCAAACTACAGCCCATCAGCTTTGTCCCAAATACTTCCTGGGTTCTTGTTGCTGCTAATTTTGATAAGTCTTAACTCCAAGAACTCAAGAGTGGCTTTGGGTATCAAAGGATTGAGAAGAAAACATGCGTGAGATGACCTTGGGGCCATTTTGTGCACTTGTTTAATTGCGTGCCATCTGGCAGTGCTGGCGCCATGCTTGAGAACCACTGTCCAGGCCGGCAAGGCTCTCACTGAGCAGGAAGATGGCCCATCTCTTCTCAGAGAGCATGGGCTCAATAATCCACAGGCTCCAGCTTTGGATGCAAGCCGCTGGATCGGCCCACAGCCTGAATTCTTCCCTCCCCACCGCCCACCTCCTCTGCAGTGGCAGTTCAAGTCCCAGCATGTCATTGCCCTTCACTCTCTCTTTGGCTCTCTGTCTGTAGCCAAATCTCACTGTTTCTTCCTCCCTGTAATCGCTCCTCTCCCACTTGTTCCTCTCCCCACTGATTACTACAGCCTTAAATTAGGCCCAGACCACCTCCCTCCTGGCCCACTCACATCCTCTACAACCACTGGCCTCCCGTACTGCCAAGAGGTGGCTTTGCAGTCTATCCTCCCTCGGAAAGGTTTCCTGAGGTCCCTCCACCTCTTCCAGCTGCAGAAAAAGAGTGAATACCCACAACCGCACTGGCCCAAGGCACTGTTCCCCCATACAGCACAGGGCAAGAAAGAGGCCAGCTCCAGTCCATTGATATTGGATGCTAGGGTCAGAGAAGAGGCCACCAGGACCAGTTATTCTTCTGGCTAGGGACAAAGGATTGGAAATGCAGCCCACATGCCACCCACGGGCTGCTCCAGGAAAGGGTGGGCTATTCTGCAGCACTCAGTGCTGTCTGTCCCTGGCCTGTGCCCCAGTCCCTCGCTTTCCTCCATACTTCTCTAACATCTTAATGACCCACTCCCAGGGCACCTCTCAAGTTGCAATATTCATCTCTACTGCCACCTACCACTTACTGCACCATAAGTTCCCTGCTCCCACCACTCAGCAAATGTGCTGCACCTTTTCTCATTAGAAAACTTTATAGCGTCTATAAAGCTTCTCCTAAGTGAGTCAGACAGTAACTGATTTAACCTTTGCTTTGATATCCAAATACACAGATTCCAAAATTCCCCATGCTCACCATTTCTACCATTCAACTAATCTGTTGGATATACGTATAATTCAGTCTGCTTGTGGTAGGGCAACTATTTGACTATTTCGGTGTCCCTGTCTTCTAAGACTGTGAACCCTTGAAGTGTAGACATCAGAACTTTTTAATTCACTGGCTCCCAGACTCAGCACAGCGGAGCACTGTTGGGGAGAAGCACGGAGACCCCCGTCTCAGCCCACGTCTACCATGACTCACTGGGGCCCCGGGAAACAACTCCCTCTTTGGAACTCAACTTCCCCTTGTAGGAAGGTGTAGTGGAACTAGAGGGTCTCTGAAGTCTCATCCAGCTCCACCACACTCCAAGAACACAGGCAAAAGGCACTGGATTCATGCTTTCCATGACTATGTGGGTTATAAGCACTCAGGGCTGAGCTCAGCGAGACAGCACAATACTGCTCCTTTGAGTGGCACAGATCCACCACTGCAATGAGCGAAATCCTAAAGTGGGTATTTAGTGCTATGATGTATGTTTGTGCAGCTAAGTATAATGGACAATAAAGAATGATTTTATCTCCCTTTGAGAACATAAGTACACTATTCTAAATTTGTACCTTCCATCTCTTAATTTAGATGGGAAGAACTTTTTTCTGATCAGCTCTCATTTGCCAATAATTTCATTCTACATCCAAATGAAGAATGGGAGTCATATAAGTTCACAGATTGAATGGATGGCTGATTTACAAAGCCCCTCAAATGTGGCTGCAGGCCGACGCTGGCAACCCCATAATTAGATATGGCATGCTTTGCAATGATGTATTTTTTACTGTTTTTTAATAACTCAGTCTTCCTTCTGGGATGAGGGGAAAAATGGAATTTGTTAAAAATAAATCGAGATTTAGTGGCTTTTCAGCCTTCTGCTGCTTGTTGCTCAAAAATATTCTATAAATAAGAGAAGCCCTGCCCTATAGTGCACTATAAACACCCACAGATACTCAGAGCCAAATTCTTCCAATTATGACCCTGTGCCTGTTGCCAGGCTACTGTGAGGACCTACTTGAAAGGCAGCCATCTAGGCCATTTCCTGATTAAGCTGCCCTGTAGCAAGAAATCAAGGCCTGCTGCTTTGGCATCATATGTAGTCTCAAATAATTGTTCCATGTTCTTGAAATGGAGCCTCTTCCTTGTGATAGAATTACAATTCAGAGATTAGTGAAAAACTGCCGCCCATCCGTCCCTCTGCCTGGGCTGCGAATGTGTTTAAGATCTGGGCCGTCATGTGTTGGATTAAAATCAGGTAGCAGAAGTACATTCACAACCACATCTCTCATTGTGTTGATCAAATCAGGGTCACACAAAAATAGGTCAACTATTGACATAACAGGTGAGTCAGAGGCAACCTGCCCTTCTGCCCAGTGGCTTCCTCTGAATACTTTGGGCCACTGCTGCCCAAAGCAGCAGGCTGAAATGGTCGTTTAAGTCCCCACCACACCCCAGGAGCAACAATGTGGTTGGTGTCAGAGGTCGGTCTTACTGCTCTGCAGTTCAAATGCCAGTGCATGAGTTGGGCCTGTGCTGCCACTCAGTATTGTGTGGCCTCCACAAGCCCTTAAAGAACCAAGAGGTTGCAGCAGCTACCCTCTCACCAAGAGAAAAATTACTTCTAGCTCCTTAGAAACCAAGATGCTCAAAGCAGCACTGAGCAAAAAGGGCTCTGGCTAGAAACGAACCACCCTCCCTCCCAACACGAGCCTCTTCTCACTGTCGGCTCAGTTGGGTGCATATTCCGAGAGGAGCACTTGAGGCCTTTACAGGGCCAGAGGATATGCTTCCCAGCCCAGGAGCTTCAACTCTGCATGGGAAGACCATGACTCGACAAGTACCTCCCCAGAGAGAACTGATTTGAACTGATCTGGTCAGATTTTCCAAGCTCAACTTCGGGACTTAGACACTTAAGGAGGCAGCACTGTTTAAAGCAGGAGTTCTGGAACATTTGTGACCCAGGAGTCACAAAAAACCGAGTCTCCCCAGAGAAGTCTCCCCTTTGCTGTCTAATACAAAGTGGCCCTTCCTATGGCTCTTACACTGCCCTGGATTCTAATTCCTTAATTATGGGCATTGTCTTGTGTACTTGCGTCTGCTCTGCTTAGAGCATGAGCATCAGGGGGCAGAGGCTCTGTCCTGTTTCCAGAGCCACTGGAACAGTCACTGGTTCTTAGCAGGTGTCAGTAAATACCCACTGAGGAAGCCAGGCACAGTGGCACACGTCTGTAATCCTATCTGAGGCAGGGAGATCGCAGGCTCCAGGCAAGCCTGGGCAACTTAGCAAGACCCTATCTAAAAACAAAAAAATTTAAAAGGCCTGGGAAGGTAGCTGAGTGTGAAGGCCCTGGGTCTAGTCTCCAGTATCGGGGTCGGGGAGAAAACCCACCAAAGAAATCAGACCTCTGCAAGAGCATTATGTAGACTGGGCTCCCTCAGTCTCCACAGCAATGCAATGAGGTGACTCTACTGGACCTTCTGTACAGTGAGAAAAAGAGGCTCAGAGAGGATACGTGTTTTGCTTTGCTCAGAGCTGCACATCTAATAAATGATAGAACTGGAATTCAAAACCAGCCATGGAGACTTCTAATCCTGGGTATGTAAGGAACATCTATTGCTTTTATAATTTAGAAAAAGCAAAGAAGAAAAACTGCAGGAGAAACTGCTCATCAGAGACAGCTCTGTATCAAATGATCTACCACACAGCAGATTCAGCTACTACAATCAAAATCCAAGTCCCGTTTCCATCTCCAAAGGGCACTGACATCACAGCCAGAGAGGGAGGAAGGATTCTGGGGCCCTCGTTCGCTGGCAGTGACGACCATTACTGCCGTCACTGTGAGAGACAGCAGGCTCATTCGCTGGCTCACTGGGAATGTTCCAAGGAAAGGCCGATAAGCCAGGCTGAGGTGAGGAGTTAAGGGGCTTGCAATCTGCCTTCTCCCAAACCCATATCTTGAAAACTGGAAATAAAAATAAAGAAAGAAAGAAAACAAGAAAAAAAGCATATTATTTTTGAATTGAAATTTCAAAAAAGTGTAAGTTAAGAAGTAGAGATTTATAGTTACCTGAATTGGGACCATTAACCTCTGTTGAAACTAAGGTTATCCTCCTGTACAATCTACAAATCGCAATGACATTCCTGTTTGATGTTTTACAGCCAAAAAACCCTCCCTGATCTGTCTGTTAGATGCACACTCTGTATGGCTTGAATTTACGCACAAATCAGCAGGTGCATCTCATCAAAAATGGACAGGCCGGTTCTAGAAGGTAAAGACATTTCTCAAATACGAGAAATAAATGCAAACGGTGAATATTATCAAACAAGTATTTCCAAGAACTCCCAGGATGCCCTCAGACACGTGCAGCCTAACAGAAATGTACGCCCCCATGGCTGTGAATGAGGAATGGCACAAGGACAAAACAGCACACAATGTAATCTTCGGAATCAGGAATTTTCAAATGGGATCCTGGGTAGACTCTGAGTAAAATGTCTCATGAAGTGTTGGGCTTGTAAGTATTTGTCACATGCGTTTTTTTTTTTTTTTCTGGGCAGCTGGTTTGTAAATTTTACCAGATTCACAAATGGACCTATGACTCCTCAAAGACTAGAAGCACCCACCCACTCCTTCTGCTGCCATCCCTGTTTGATTTAGACAACTCTGCTGATGACACAGAAAGCCATATGGGAAGACCTCTGGCTTGTACAGGAGACAAGCTGATACTGATGGGGGCGTGGTTGTCCAAGCTCCTGCCCAAACAATTCGGCTATCGGGAACTGCTCATTCAGTGACTAAAAAGAGGCCACTGGTTAACAGGAACCAAGAAACTGCTTAGCTTTATCTTGAGCCCACTGTCCCTGACAGGGACTCATGGCACACCCAAAAAAGAACAGGAGAGCCAACTCAGGGACCAGAAACTCTCAGACAAGATAAACTTGGGAGCAACAATGTGGGACAGGAAAAAGAATATAAGCTTTGGAATGGGGCAGGGCTCCACCTACATAGTGGTTGTGAAGCCCTGGGATAACAATGATGGTGGTGGCAATGGTGATGATGCTGATGATCATGATGAGGAGGAGGAGGACTTTATCTGCAAGCTGCTATTACTTATTGACAGCACAATATATAATGCACTGTAAACAAGCACTTCTGCGCTTATAAAACAGCACGTTATTTCATTTGCACAGCAACTCCCTATATTATCTTCATTTTCCAAACCTAGAAAAATAAAGTTAAAAGATTTGGTGGCATTCCCAAGGGCCACCCCTAGCTGGGATTCAATCTGGGTCTGTTTACCTTTAAGTCCATACACTTACCTACTAACCTCTAAAAAATGGTAATAATCCTAACTACCCTACATTAGACAGAACGCATGTGAGGTGTTTAACACCATGCCTGGCACACGAGAAGTTCTCTTGTGGAGCTGCTCAGGATACTGCTGCAGCATGGGGACTCAGGGAAGAGGAAGGGGAGGTGGAGGCTGAGCACCTGGCTCTAAGACAGTACAACTTTCCACTTCATATGGCTGGGCAACACAACTGGGGACCCAGGCCCAAAGAGTAGGGGACAGGGATGACACACTTCAGTTAGGAATGCAGAGGGATGCCCTAGGAAGATGGGCAAGAATGTGCTTACTCCGAACTAAAAGGATTTTCATCAAAACTTGGAGGGTTGAATTTTGACAAGAAGGAATAATTCAAATACAAAAAGACAATCTCAAAAAGGCCATACCAGAGAGCTGGGAGCTGCTCTGCAGTCCCCATGCACAATCTGCCCCTGAGAGTGTGGTCAAGGAGCTGGTGTCAGTGAGTGACAAGGCCTAGGCCAGGAAAGCGTGCCCAATGGAGGTCTGACTCTCTGGCACCAAGGGAAGGCAAGGGTTCCCATGCATTGTTAGGTGAGGGTGACGCTGAACCCCTGGTTATCAGCAAACTCTGCCTAGAACCTGGGCAGACTCTATGCATTCTAGAAAAAGGGGGTGGCAATTTGTTAGAGTGAATCTGCTCTGAGTCAAATATGGAAAAATGCAGGCATTGCAAGCGAGAACCAACGTTTTAGCGAGGCTTGGTGTGCAAAGACCATCAGACCCACCTGCTCCTCCTTGACCACACTCTCAGGGACAGACTGTGCATGGGGACAGCAGAGCAGCTCCTAGATCTTCCTTGCAGCACCAAGGGCACTGCCCCCAGGGCTTATGTTTGCTTGCTAGCGCCAGCCTTTCCCCAGACTGTCTCATCCCCTCTTGCTGTTCTCATAGAGGAATCACCATACCAAGTTATCCCACTAGAAATTCAAGACACTCAGAGGTCTCCAGGTCCTGGCATCTGTCCCCTCATTCCCCTGCAGCACAGGCTCAGCATCAATTTCCTGCACCATTTTCACAGCCTCTAAAGTAGTCCTGCTGCCTCCCGCCCACGGCCCGGCCCCCACACTGCCACCAGCTGGCTTTCTAAAATAAAAGTGCTGACCACGTCACTCACCTCCTGGAAGATGTCTACTAGATTGCACTGCCTGTGGAATAAACGCCCAAGTCTCGGCTTGCACGCAAGCATGCGCTAACTCATTCACTTGTTCATTCACCCATCTAGTGTTTCATGATCACTGCCTGTGTGCCAGGCTCAGTTTTAGGCTCTGGCATGGTGAGTGCAAGAGACAAGACAAGTACTTTCCTCATGGATTGAGGCAAATAGTAAACAAGAAGACAAACATATAGTCAGGTGGCGATGGGTGCTGATGAAGAAAGCAAGGTAAAAGGACAGAGTGACTGCTGAGGGGAGGAGTACAACAGTGCTTTTTTTAGACAGGTGAGAGAGAGCACTTGAACAGAGAGAGAATGGAGTGAGGGTGCGCCAGGCCAGCTGTGGGGAGAGGACCTGGGCTAAGGACAGCAAGCGCAAGGACACAGAAGAGGACCAGCAAGAAAGACACAGTGTCTGACATGGAGTAAGAAAAGCTGAGTGCTGAGGGAAGAAGGCAGAGAAGTAAGGGGCTGGCAGGCCATGGCAAGCGGTTTAGATTCAATCCAAGGCTGCCAGGAAGCCACTGGGAGCTCTGACGCGACAGTGACAGGAGCTTATCTCCCTTATTAAAGCCCACTCTCCTGACTAGGTAGAAGCCTGACAGCAGCGAAGCCAAGGTGGAAATGGAGAGTCCCAGGGAGAGGTGGGGGTTTGGATGGAGAGGGGTGGTGGCTTCAGGGTACACTTTGCGGGGGAGGGGCTGTCTGGAATTGCAAACATGCTGTGCGGGATGAGGAAAGGGACAGCATCAACCATGATGCCTGTATTTTGGGCCTGGGTGGTGCCACATAAGATAGGGGAAAACTGGGGAAGAACAAGGTTGTTCTATGGTTTGTTTGGCTTTTTCATCTTTTTTTGAGGACAAATTGAGACTTCTTTCCCTTACACTTCGCAGTGTAGCTGTTGAGTAGGCAGTGGTGTATGAGTTAAGGGCTTAGGGAAAAGGGCCAGGCCGGTTATAACTAAGATTTGGGGGTTGTTAGTGTACGGATGACCGCCACGAAGTGGCAGTCTGGGTCCTCCACTGCTTGGTCCAACTCTAAACACGCACCCGATGCGTCACCCTGTACTGGGGCCCTGTGACTCCTGCTTGGGATGCCCTTCCTAGACTTCTACAGCTGGCAGACTCCTGCTCATCTTCTAACATTTGCTCAGAAGTCAACTCTTCCCTATGAGCCCCTTTCTGATTCCCCGAGAGCCACTGTCCTCCTGTTTTCTCACGCAGCTCCTCACTATGCACCTCAACAATGACACAGTGCCTGTGCCACCTTATCCGTCTACCCCTTTCCTCCAGTGAGCTGCCTGAAGGCAGGGACCGCAAGTCTGTTCTTCTCTGTCCCTTTCACCCAACACGAAGCCTAAGCACAGTGAATATTCACTAAACGAATGGAGCTCTCCTATCTAAAAGAGGAGCAAAAGAAGTCACATCCATGCAGACTGACTCACACTGCAGCTGTTGTCTGCAAGGAAAAAAAAGGTGGAAAAATAAGGCGCCGTCACCGAGCACTAATAAGGGGAAGAGTGGTACCTTCCCTTGCGGAGCTTCTTAACAACTGAGTAGAGCTGCAAGGAACTGAGAGGTGAGTATCTCAGGAGCTGCGAGATGTAACAAGGACTGCACCTGATGAAAGTGTGCTGGGTTTCGGCTGCGGGAACAACCAACAACCAATGCACCAGGCATCAAACGCAGAGGAAAAGAAGTGATGTCCCTTCTCATTTAGCCCTGAGAGCGATCCTGGGAGGCAGACCCTACGAGCCTTCCTTCATAGAGGAGGACGAGGAGTTATCAAAGAGGTCAGTGACTTGCTCAAGGTCACAGAGCTGGGGAGCACAGGCCTCATTCCGGGTCTGCCGGACACCAATGCCTGTATTCCTTCCAGCGTACTCCAGAGCCTCGCTCTATGACACAGGCTCCCACGGCAGCAGGACCCTTAGATCATCTGAGCCCTGGACTGCACTGAGGAAGCATGGTTCTGGAGAGGGGACGGGGTTTACCCAGGGCTGCCTACAGAAGCTGCAATCTGATCTCCCACTCCCAGCTGGGATCTGGGAGTGCTGCCTGCATTCTCACACAGATTCCTTAATGGGCACAGACAAAGCAAAAGCAAAAGCAGTCTCACAGTCTAACCTATCTGCTTACGTGCACCTTACAAATAAACGTGAGAGGAGGGAGATGCTGTGTTTTTTGTGGACTATTACTGCTACATAATCCTGAGGTCCCACGAACAGGAAGAAAGGTAACTGAGGAGTTGTTACTGCACCAAGCAGATGAGAACCAGCAGCATGAATCGAAGACCGGTGCATATAGCTCTCTCAGTGCCATACACACATGTGCTGCACCTAGTGTGTGCAGAACTCTCCGCAAGGCAGCCAAGGGCTGGGAAGACAACCCTGGAGTTGAACTGCAGTTCCTCCACGCACTACTTGTGTAATACTCCGAATTCCAACTGCTCTAAGCCTCATCTAAGCCTTTTGTACAGTTTTCTCATCTGTACAAAAGACTGCACAGCCCATTTCACAGAGCTCTTCCGATGTGGGGTGGCACATGTACCTGTCACACAGCAAAGGTCAAATGGTTTATTCATCACCAAGCAAGCAACCAAATTTATGTATACTGTAGAAAAAGGAATGGAAAAAATAGCTATGCCAAAGCTCTTGTAAAATCTTAGTATGGTAAAATAGCATCCTCTGAGGACTTACTAAAGCATAAAGAAATTCTGTAAGAAATTTTTAGCGGCTGAGTATTTTAAGGCGAGATGGGGGAAGGGAAAGGCAGAGGGAGAGGAAAGGGAAAGGGAAAAGAGAAGAGCTGAATTTGAATCTATCAGTGTACTGGCTGGAGTCAAAGCAGTTAACATGTACACAAAAACGTTACACTATGTCAATGGCTACAGGTGCTTCCTAATTATTTATGGCTTTATCTTTGTCAAAGTCCTATGCAACCTTTAATGCCTCACTTGCTTGATGACCTTTTCTGCCCCACTCATTAGAAGGTTATTTAATATTTCTTTTATTAATTCCTATTATCACACACACTGCACTGTGCCTGCATGTTGGGCTCCCGTACCAACTCCTGAGCTCTTGAGGATACACACCATGTGCGATTCATCTCTGGGCTCACACGGGAGCCCCCCTCTCTCTCCCTCCAGGATCCCCAGCCAGTAGTCACCACCTCGGCGAGTCCCCAGACGCAAGCCTTTTCTTACAGCAGGAAGATGAGAAGACTCACATTTATTGTGCTTATTCTGTGCTGAATATTCAAATATTAATGCATGGATTCCTCCAAATGTTCCTGTGAGAGACTACTGTCCCTACTTTATAGAAGGGGACACTGGCTCAGAGGGGTGAGGGCAGCAGCCAAAGGGTCCCACTGCTAGTAAACATGAGGAGGCCAGGATCTGAGCTGGAGTCTGACTCCAAATCTGTCTTTCCTCTAGACCAGACTGCCTGGCCTGGGTCTAATGGGGCTGAGGGCACTGGGAAGGAAGACCAGGCTGGGCACCAAATCGCTGTGGCCTCCTAAGTTAGGTGGTGCCGAGGAGCTGTAGCAAAAAAAAAAAAGAAAGAAAGGTAAACACCAGCTCAGTGAAGCAGATAGGAGGCTCTGGGAGAAGACAAAATTCCACACGCACCTGGCAGGTGACCATCTCTGAGACCTGTCCTTCCTGAAGAGAAGGAGCTACAGCCTGGGTCAGGAGTTCTCAGCCATGAGTGATCAGCTAAGGCCACTGGTCAAGAATTTTCTGATCCTTCCCAAATGCTACGGGAGCATTCAAGGACATGAACCTAAATGTCAGCATTTCTAGAAGAAAGCTGTGAACACAAGTGACCACAGGAAGTCTGGGAATGTCACCTCCCTTTCCTTTCCCCACCCTTCGGCTCAGCAAAGGAAACTTCCGTGGTGTATTGCAGGCTTTACCTCCCAGCTGTCATCTGCCAAGCCCTGCTCCTCAGGTCTCCTGGGCCTAGGCCTGGCATCCCCCTACCACCTAGGCCCTCGCGTGCTGACCTTGGCACTGAAGGTTTGGCCCTTGCCGGAAAAGACAAGCCAGACCTGGAATAGCTGTGTAAAAGGAAGCCATAACTTGGCTATTATGTGTCTACCTACACAACTGACATCCTCAGATAATTGCTTAATAATTGGTTATAATATTTAGGGAACATTTTTGTCACTTTGCAGGATGATAACTATCATCACTATGAAGATATGAAGCAGTTTAATTAAATCCACAGACTTCTGTATTTTGAATGCTTTTCTAAGAAAAATATGTCACATTTATGGCATATTTGTGAGCTTTAAAATTTCTTTTCTTTATACATGTTGAAGCAATAACTAGATTATCAGGGCTACAGAAGGATACTCCTGGGAGGAGGATGAATTGGACCAGCCTTTTTGGAGATTCTGAATATTGAGTCAAATACTTTTTAAGTGAAAATGGTCTTAAGACAGAAGTCCCACTTCTATGGATCTATACCACTAAAAACCTCATGCAAAAGTTCACAGAAATTTCCACAGCAGCATTGGCAAGGGATCAGAATAACCTGAGTGCCTGTGACCACAAGCATGATTGAATAAATGTAAAACGCATCCATAAATGGGGTACAACTGTCAAAAATAATACCATACATTAACTGCTGACTTGGAAAAATAACTGTAATAACTGACAGCTGTAGAAAGCAAGCTGCAGAACAGTTTGCATAGAGATTCTATTTTATGAAACAAAAGTATAACTATACAGGTTGGGGGTGAGGGCAGAGGGTGGGGTGGGGGATAGAAGCAGGTGCAAAATCTAGACAGATAAGCAACAAACTCAGTGGATTGAAGAGGGAGACAAAAGACCTTCTTGCTTAGTCAATGCGCTTCCATGTCATTTGAATTTGTTGCAAATGTATACTACTTTCATGATGACAAGTGAGAAAATCAGATTTTAAAAGCACATGGAATAATGCTAATTGCTAAAGATAGCCATGTGTGCGAGGACTCCTCTGGAGGGAGCCCATGAGGGGCTGCTTCCTTCCACCCTCTGGCCCGGCAGGGTGCTGGCTCTCTGGAAGGATACAGGTCCTTCCAGGGAACGAAGTGAACCAGGGAATGAATGGTCCCCAGCTCTAAGACTCTCAAGTACTGGAAAAAAAAAAAATTCATTGTTTGGAACCTCCCTTTAATAGTGGCTATCAAAATTTATATTATCCTTAGTTAATATTTTATGTTGACATACAAGCCTTGATAAAGACTCTAAAAATTCTTAATGAGGAAATCCCATGGGAGGAGAGAAAGTAACCCTACTAAATCCAAAAGACCCTAAAATACTGTGGCCACTTGGGTTATCAAAAGAATGACAGGTAAAATAAACTTCCTACTTGTGGTCAAAGTTGCTAATGAAAATAATTTGATTTTTTTTTTTAATAATTTGATATTTATGCCCAGTAGCAAAGGGACAACATACTCAATTACTGGCAGGCTGAGCAAGCCGTGGCGGCCAGCCACGCTGCAGCGGCAGGCGAAGCCACTCTGCAGCTGGGCCAGGGGAAGTTGGGTCCCCTGCTTCCAGACCTTTGCGTTTTCATGAATAGCTGGAAATCTGGATTTTTATACAAAATCTACCAATTTTTTTTTTTTTTTTTTATGTGCGGCTACCGGGAGTCAAACTTAGGACCTCACACTTGCCAGGCAGGCGCTTATGCCGCTGAACTATATCACTGACCCAAATCTACCAATTTTTACATGTTAGCCAGTAATTTAAAGGTTGTAAGATGCTGCAAACACTGGACAAAATACATCTGCAGGCCAGAAGCAGCCAGGGAGGAGGGAGTTCTCTGCCTCTGTCTGAAGGTATCTGCATATTTCTAAATGACTAAGTTTATTCATTTTTATTCTCAGAAAGATGGAGGGAGGCAGGGAAATAGTATGGAATGGATAGAAAAGCAAGAAAGGCAAGAAGTTATTATTAAAAAAAATATTTTTAACACACTTACGAAGATAATGGTACCTATCCATATCACATTTTGAAGAAATCACATTTATTTAGCTATACTAGGCAGGAAAAAAAAATTTTTTAGCTATTCATAGTATCTTTATTTGTAATAGCCAAAACTGGAACCCACTCAAAGATCCAGCAGCAGATGAAAGTATAAGCAAACGGCACAAAACGGTGAGAGAATTTCTCAGGTCCAGAGTACAGAGTAACTCAGAGCACTGCCCACGATTTACTGTCAATGAACCTACAAGAACGTAGTACTCTGTATTATTTGTCTATCATAAAAACTTTAACATAATAACAGCACCCACTGAAATGCTCCTCTCTGCCAGGTGCTGTCCAGGCATTTGGCACTCAGATCGCCAATATGGGTCACACAGCCGCTGGGCATGATTCCAATAAGTCCTGTCTAACAAACCTCCCTCAGAAACAAAACAGAAAAACAACAAAGAACTTAGGCTCAACATCATAAAACTGAGCTCAGTCATTCTTTCCGAAGCCAAAACAACGGATACATTTGTGCTAATGATACTATCTGGACATAATTAGCAATTCACAGAGTACTTTCCTTACATGTCATCTCACTTACTCATCACAGCCTTTAAACTGTGTGTCCTGGACTCCATCTCTTGTCCAAAGTCTTCTTACAGCTACTGTTAACAATAATATTTTTTTAAAACAATGACAATGCTAGCAAATACTAGATACTTGGTATTTTCTATGTGCAGGGCACAGTGCTAAGCACATTTCGTTTTACTCTCACAGGAGCCTTCGGGCTATTCCTCCTATCGCAACCCCACTTAGAGATGAGGGCACTGGGGCCTAGAGGCCTGGGTGGTCTGTCTTAAATCACCGCATTTACACAGCTGACATCCTGAAGCAGTGCTGCCTCCAGAGTCTGAGGCCGAGATGCCACCACCCTTTGAAGAAGGCCTCTTGAGGGCCACCTGCGGTTGAAGCCCATCTCAGTTTGCAGCTGGCAAGTGAACCTAGGGCCCGGCTAAACATCCCCCTTGTCCTCCCACAGTGTCCACTTTCCCCACTTGGTCAGAAGCCATTTTTAAGTTTTTATTTTTCACACTCAAAAACAGTGTGAGTCACCTGGAGCTCAGCCAGGTTGGCCTTAGAGGGCCCTGGTGGCCTGCCGAGATGCCCTGGAGGACTGGGCTTCCACTGCTGCTAGAGTCCAGACAGGGTTTTCACATCACTGCGATTGGAAGGGATCTGGGAAGAGTTCTGATAGTCACAAGCCTGTAAGGTGGTCACTGAGGTATCACAATTGGGGAGGAAAAAATATTTATTCAGCCAAGAGCTACGATATATTTATTATTCAAAGTGGCACATTAGACCCCTGAGAGGAGATACAGCACAGTGATAAATTATGCAAGTAAAAACATTGTTCAAGACCAACACATACACCCAGGCGCATGCACACAAACCATATAAGGAGCAGCTGCTCTGAGGTGATGACTTCAGGGTCTCCTCTACCCTTCTGTGAAGCTCTGAGCCCTGTCTGTTCGAGGTGCTAGGGGGCCACAGGCCAGGGGCACTCGAGGACAAGGACAGCAGGCACACAGGTCATTGTGACCCGCCATGGACAGTCACCTCAGAGTGTGTGCAGGCCAACACCAGAGCAAGGGCAGCAGGCTCTGTCCTGGGAGGCAAAGGGGTCCCTTTCCTTAAAGGAGGACGACAAGGGAGCTAAGGGAGTGGACAGAGCCACACACCAAGTCACGACATTTCCTCAGCACTGCTGGCTCTGATGCAGAACCGGGAGGGTAGGCTGACGGACAAACCCCAGGCACACAGCCAGGAGGCTCCAAGAAGAAAAGAGCCTGGGGTGGCACCTTTATGGTCTTAGCCAGGATTCCCACGATGCAACAGGCCAGGAAGCATGGTAGAGGAATGGGTAGTCTTGGGCTGCCGGTCCCCTCTGGGTGGGACACCCATCTAGTGTCCTAGGTACTCCTGCTGTCCTGGCACTTACAGGGGCTGCAGCAGGGGGGCAAACATTCATTAATCTATTAACCATGCAAATAAATGTAAATGCGCCAGGCACACTAGAGATGAGCAGGAAGATGGGCTGCTGGAACACATGGCAGAGGACCAAGAATGGGCAAGAGCACACTCCTACAGGCCAGCTCCTGGGACCAGCCCCGCTCTGCCAGAAACCCTGCTGCTCTGGGCCTCAGTTTCCTCATATGGTATCTCTGAGATAATAATGAACACTGAGCCCCTAATGCAAAGTAGTTACCCCAGCACTATGGCTGGCAATGCCTGACACAGAGTAAGCGGTTAATTGGTACAGATAACCATAATGGAAAGGTGACGATGAGACCTAGCTTCTGCTCAGGGAAGTCAAGGAAGGCTTCCCTCAAAGCGGCTGAGGTCTGAGGGATGAACAGGCGTGAACTAGTCAAACCAGGAGGCCAATGGATTCCATGTAGAAGAAGAGCTGTGGAAAGTCCATGCATGGGAAGGCAGCTTCATATGCATTTCCAGGCAAGGAAAGCAGTTCCACGAGCCTGCTGGGGTGCCCTGGTCGCAGCTCTGTGCTTGGAAGAGCTCTTGAGGGAAATATTCCTAGCATACTGTGAGCCCCCAAATAAAAGCTGCATTCTTGCCACAACTTCCCGGTTCAGAGGCAGAACCAGGAAATGAAGACAGTAGGTATCAAGCTGAAGGCCCCCCATGAAAACAACAATGTATTTGTTATAGACTCCTGCACTGTGCTAGTTCCCACTGGGGACAGGGATCTGGGATCCCTGGGTCAGAACCTCTTCCCATTCTGTCACTCCTCAGTACACATTTGCTAAGGACGTTACAAGGTCTCAAACAAAGATAAAAATGCCCTTTGCATCTACTTCCATAGAGAACCACGAGAGCTCCTTATCCTCCAGCCCAATACACATTTTCATCTGGACAGTGAGTGGACCTTATTCCTGAGAATCCCTTACAATTATTAATCCATCAAGAGCAAAAAATTAAATCAAATTAAAAATTAAAAGTCAGAGGCAAAGAGTATAGAGAAGTGACATTCGAGAGGTCCCAGAGTGCTGAGGGACACAACAGGCAGCCGCATCAATCCTAGAACAACCTCTCCTGCACTCAAAGCTGAGGAGTGCTTTGGCCTCACCATACTCAATGACCAGCAAACCTCCAATTCCAAGTACATTTGATCGCATTTTAAATCTGTTGCTTGGCTGCACAAACAGACTGTGCTATCTTCACTCTCTCAGCAAACACTTACTGAGCCAGGTGCACTGTGCTGGCACTGGGAACAGAGATTGTGTGTGTGTGTGTGTGTGTGTGTGTGTGTGTGTGTGTGTTCTCCACCCTAAGGAGCTCAGTTTACTGAGCTTAACAGATAAGTAAGTCAACAGCTACTCTGATAAGTGCTTTGCCAAGAGACCCACGCAGGGTGTTCTGGGAGGCAGGAGGAAGGTCACTTCCAGGTCACAGAGAGAGGTTGGGTATGTGGAGGTTTGTGGAGGGAGGGGTACCCAGGAGAGTGAGGGGAGAATGGAACTAGGCCACCTAGGTGGGCAGCAGGGCTCAGGTCATTCCTAGGAGATGACCCAGCACTGGCAAAGATCCCAGAGTTGAGGGCTGATGTTCACTGGGCTGAGGTTGAAAATATGGGTTTGAGAAAAGGCGGAATGAGGAAGGCGGCCATGGGCCAGGTTACGGGAGGACCACAGGGGCTTGCCTTTCCCTGAGGGGCTTGACTTTCCTCCTGAGAGCACTGAGGAGCCCTTGGAGAGTTTTAAGCAGAAGAAAGCCATCCTGAGACTCAGGAGTTAGAAGCATCTTGTTGACAAGAGCATGGGGAGGGAATGAGGAAGAAGATGAGCAGGATGACCAATTAAGAGGCCGCTGCCAAAAAAATCCAAACGATGACTAAAAAAAAGTGAGTTGACAAATCAGAAGATGGGCTGCTTAAGACGCGGTAGCCAGCGGCACATGATAGCTGAGGGAAAGGACAAGCCAAGGATGACTCCTGAAGGGTCAGACCAATGGCGCCAGAGGGAGCAAAGCAGCCTGCCCACAGCAGGGAGGAGTTGGAGGGCAGACACCCAGGAGAGTAAGCTGGGCGAGGTTCTGTGGAGAGGGAGATCTGGGGATCTTCAGGACAAAGGAGAAGTAGATGTGCTCCCTGGGGAGAACACCAGGGATGACAGGAAAGCGACAAGGCAAAACCAAAGCTAAAGACCAAGAAAGGAACACAGGCAAAGCAGGCTGCAGAGGCCTGAGAGGCTGGCGGGAACCAGGAGACAGCAGAGCAGATGACCAGGAAGGGAATGCTCAGGAGCCAGCCCTGAGCCTTCAGGAGGGAGCAGTTCCTGCAGGGGCAGCAGGCAGGGGCAGCCAGGCACAGAAATCCAAAGGAAGGGCTCAGCAGAAAAGTCTGTAGTGGCATCCAAGAGCACTGTCACACGTTTCCCTTGACAGGCTCACATCTCACCTGCTCTGTCAGAGAGGCCTTTTCTGATCAGCTATCTAATCCATCAGCCTCACACTCTCCACCCCTGACCTCACTTTCCTTCCCAACATGATCGTGCCTGACATTACATCATACATCTCATCTATCCGGAACACCCTGCCTCATGACGACAGAGACTTTGTCTTATGTCACCCCTGTAATAGTGGTGCCAAGAGCAGTGCCTGGCACACAGAAGCTATGTACGCACTGCGTCCCAAGTCACCTGGTTCGTGTGGAGCAACAAACAATTACTTAGCATAAAACATGCCACATGCCAGATTCTGTCCGAGGCATTGGGGATACAGTGAGAAGATAAAATGGAGCCTTGCTTTTGAGGCTTGAAGCTGGAGGTGAGCAGAGAAAAATACCATGTATTTAGAGAAAAATTACACACAAGTTGCCTTAGAGCTAGTACTGGAACCTGCCCCTTGCCTTCAAGTGCTATTTCCTGTCCAAGTCCAAGGCTGCCACCTTCTCCAAAAACTAAAAGGCAATTTTAAAGGGGAAACAGTTAAATTAAGTGTGTGAGGTCTGCTCTTAGACTTCTCAAATTTCTTTCACCCTTTTAATAGGATCCTAAGAGGTGGAAACAACCACTAGATATTTTCAATAACTAACCTGAAGGGGTCAATCTACCTCTACATAAGTAGAAGGAGAAATTCCACACATAAGTGAGAGAAAACAGGGAACAGCATAAACCAGGGGTCATACAGACTTGGGTTCAAATCCCTTGCAACCTAGGGCAGGTTTTTCGACCTCTTAATGACTCGATTTCCTTACGGCTAAATGGGAATACTAAATCTCCCATTGTAAGTAGTTGCAAAGATGAAATGAAATGATGCACACAGAGTACTTACACTGTGCTTGGTGCCTGATGAGTGTGCAACCAATGGTGGTTGACTAGTTATACCTACTGCTTTCTTTTTTCCCCTTTTGTGGTACTGGGGATTGAACCCAGGGATTCATTCATGCTAGGCACATGGTCTACAACTGAGCTATGCCCCCAGCCCTCTTTTTATTTTTTATTTTAGGACATAGTCTTGCTAAGTTACCCTGGCTGGCCTCGAACTTGCAATCCTCCTATCTTGGCCTCCCAGGTAGCTGGGACTACAGGTGTATGGTACTGTCCTGGCTACATCTGTTGCTTTTATTATTAGACCTCTAACTGCTATATTTATAGAAACCAAGTAAAAAACTATTTAGAATTCAAACCACAGAACAGACACTTGAAATATCCAGATCACGAGTTGATAGACAGTTGAATGATTTGAGGAACTGTCTCCAATCACCCATACATGTAGACTTTGGTCCACTCCACTGTCTCCTCCAGTTTATGCATATGTAACTATTTCCCCAACAGATCGCATCTTGTCTCATGGCAAAAAGTCCAAACCGGGCTGGATTCTGTGGCACAAGTTGTGGCAGAGTTATGAACATCACGCCTCCAAGGGAGCCTAAGAACACAATCACAAGCGCAGTGTACACACGAACTCCAAACACAGCTTGGCTCCAAAGGAGGCATAAGGACTGGTCACAGATTGCTTTGCCTGTCTCAAAGCTAGAGAAAGCTTATTCTGACACGCAAATACTTAGTTCTTACTGGTTTTCCTTCTTTGGCTACCCAAACTCTCCATGAGTGGTCTATTTTAGTGACATCTCCATTCTTTATTCTCACTGATGTCTGACCCCATGCAACCCGGCTTCATCACTTCTTCCCCTCTCATTACAGCACATTCCTCAATGCCACATGTAAAGACTTTGCCACAAATTCAGCATCTTTTCTCTAGGTCCTTTCTCCTTGGTCTCTGCTACCCCATCCTCTTCCATGGCAGGATTCTGTCCTCCATGGCCCTAGGATTCTTCTACCTTCTTTCTCTCAACCCAAAGTCAGGCAGTTTCCCCAGGGCTCAGCCCTCTGCTCATCTTGGGGAGGACTTTAAATTATGGCTTCCATTCTACATCTCCACACTTCACCTTCTCAGTCCGGGCTTCAGCCCTGCATTTCCAGTCATCTACTGGACACTCCTGTGAATGAGTCACTGTCACCTTGAATTCAGCATTTCTAGAACCAGATGCCTCAGCCATCTCTTTCCACCCCAACATCCACACTTCAGTCGATACCACTGCAAACCACCAAGTTTAAACTTTCATCTTCTTTGACTCCTGTCTTTAAAGTCTAACAAGGCTAAATATCTGACTGGTTCTTCCTTTGCAATATTTCTTCCACCAGTCATTTGCTTTCATTAGCCATGTGATTCATGCCTGGATCACTGCTATTGCCTTCTAACAAGGTCATGTGCCTCTTGCCCAGCTATCAGATGAATGTTCCTAAAACATTTTGTTTTATGTCTTTGCTTAGAATAACTTCAATGGATTTTTACTGCCTTCAAGATAAAATCTGAGCACCTTGGCACTTGGTATCTGGAAAAGAAGTGGGCAAACTATAGACCACAGGCCAAATCAAGCCCACCACCAGTTTCTGTAAATAAAGTTTTCCTGGAACACAGCTATACCCATTCATTTATATATCATCTACGGCTGTTTCACAGTGACTGTGAGGTCACACAGCCTATAAAGCCAGACATATTTAGCATGTGGTCCTTTACGGAAGAAGTTTGCTGACCGTGAGGCAGAATAATCGGAAGTCAGCATACCCCACCAAAGTTCTTGCCCATGAGTCCTTTGGGTGAAGCCTTTGCTCCCGTGGGTCTGCTGAGCCCACTTTCTTACATGTTACACCCATCTTCTCAAGCACAGAAAATCTTACTTTACTCCTCTATGACTTTTGAAATCTACGGTTTCCTTCAAAACAGCTGCATCCATCGCCATACCCTGAGTTCTCCTCCTCCTGTCTCTGCATGTACCACAGACACCAACAGTGAGACTCCCCTTCCCGTGTAACCTTCCAGCCCATACCACAGGCTTCTCGAGGGCTCTCCTTGGGGGTAACCTCAGTAACCTCCACAGAGCACCTGCCGAAGATAACTACCTTGCCCTTCACTGCAAATACCAATCCTCAATAGCACAACTTGGTAAGAAGACAGCAAACAAACTTACCAATGAGGGCCTAGGATTCCACATTTGAAAAGATAAAGTTGGGTCCAAAAGCATGCACTCTTGCCACCTAAAAGCACCACCTAAAAGCCAATGAAATGTAAGAGTTTAGCTTTAAAAGAGAATATTTATACGTTTTTAAAAATTCATAATACATACTAAGGTTTGAGTGACCATCCTTCTAGGATGCCCATCTCTACTTCTTTGCCTAGAAAACCCCTGCTTGTCCTTGAAACCCATTAGGTAGTCTTTCCCCAGAGGCCTCACCAGTGTCCCAAGCAGGTCAGGGATTCCTCCCTCCTCTCAGTTCCCATGGAACATGGTGACATACTGATGGAAACACATGGCACATTGTGGCAGAATTTCTTGTTTAGCAACAGGAGTCTCTAGACTGTGGGCTTTCTAAGAGAAGAGACCTATCAAATTCACCCTACCCCTTACCTCCACTGTATAGAACATTGTGGGCACTTATGTACGGCATTTACAAACATACATTTGTAAAATTGATGGAAAAACAACCTACTCAACTTATTAACATGTTCCTGGGTATCTAAACTTCTGCTAGGCCACAATTTTCACCATAGCAAGGATTGCCTCAATCCACTGCTTTGAATAGGCAATGGCTCACCAGGAAGGATTAATGAGATTAACCTAAACGCGCTCCTTCGCAGTGCTACTCCCCTGAGCAGAAAGCTTCAAGGCTCCCAGCCTCTAAGAAGGCAAGCCCAGCTCCGCAGCGAGGATACCAGGCCTGCACCAACTGGCCTAGCCTGACTTGGCAGCCACAGATTGCCTAGGTTCCCCAGTGAACCCTGCCATCCAGACAGTGCTGCTAGCCAGTCCCCAAACACAGTCCCCTGGCAGCATCCTCTTGTTGGATAGCTGCCTCCACTTTTCTCCACACTATCTCCCTCTACTGATGCTATTCATTTCACACATGGGACCCCAGGCCAAGTTCATAGTGGGGCCCCCAAAACCGTGCCTATTCCTTCCCATTTTTATAGCAAAATACACGACATAAAATATATAATCTTAGCCATTTTTAAGTGTACAGCTTGGTAGTATTAAGTATATTCGTGTAGTTGTGAAACCATAACCACCGCCATCTACCTCCAGAACCCTTTTTATCTGCAAAATGGAAACCATACCCATTAAACAATAACTCTCCCTTCACTCTTCTCTGGCACCAGTAAGTTTTAATGAAACAAAACTATGAAGAAATAAAAACACAAATAAATCAGACTCAACCCTCCCTCCCCACAAAAGTACTCCCATGGCACTATCTTCATATCTTTCTCAGATTTATTTCAATCTCAAATGAATTTTTTTTTTTTTTTTTTTTTTTTTTTTGGGTGGTGGTGGTGGTACTGGAGATTAAGACCAGGGCCTTCACATCCTTTTTATTTTTTATTTTGAGACCAGGTCTCCCTAAGTCTCTAAGTTTTCTAGGCTGGTCTCGAACTTGTGATCCTCCTGCCTCAGCCTCCCAGAATGCTGGAATTACAGGTGTGCACCACCATACCAGTTGAAATGATTTTTATTTCTCTCTCTCTCTCTCTCTCTCTCTCTCTCTCTCTCCCCCTCTCTCTCTCTCTCTCTCTGTCCCTCCCTCCCTTGCACAATTATATTCTCCTTCAGGGCAGGAACTATGAATCATCTGCAAAGTTAAGCTTAGGCCCCTGCATGTATCTGGTTTGTCCTCCATGTTGCTAGATCCACTGCACATGTCTTACACCTCACCTTGCAGCGTGGGGCAGCAGTTAATCACTCCCTCTTGCTCGGTTACTCTCTTCATCTGGCTTCCAGGACAGTACTCCCTCAGTTTCCCACCCACTTCACTGGCCACTCCTCCTCTTCACCTGTTCTTCCTCTCCCCCTCTAATGTGGAGAATCCCAGGCCTACCTCTGTTCCAGCTCTCTGCTATCACTCCCTTAGTGATCTCACCTCGTCTGTGGATTCGGCGCTGACAATGCTCATCCAGATTTCTCTCCAAGCCTGGACCTCTCCCCTGAACTCCTGACTGGAAGATCCAACTGCCGGAGTCAAGTCAGAAGTCAACCAGACGGAAGCACTGTGGAGGCCACACAGACCCCGGACTCTGCCCCAGAACGGCTCCCCTCAGGATCTCACCCATCTCAGTTTAAGACACCATTCTTCCAGTTGCCCAGGTCAAAAGATCAAGAGTTGCTCTCACTTCCTGTCGTTCACTCTCATTCCATGTCTAATCCTCACCGAAACTGGTTTTCACCTCCAAAATATATTCAGAATGTGAGCACTCTCCACTGCCTCCTCCATCACCACCCTAGATTGCTGCAACAGCCTAATTGGGTCCCTGCTTCTATCCTTGGTGTCACTCCTACCTCCCCCCATAGTCTATTCTCAACAGAGGAAGAAATCGGTTATAACATAAATCACATCATGTCATCTCTGTTTGAATCTTTCATAAGCACGATGGCAGGAGCAGGCTGTAGGGCAGGAGGGGCTCCAGGCCACTATCCACCCCACATCCTCCTTTCTCTGCGGCAGTCCTGGCGTGATCTCCGAGTATCTGATTTTTCATAGAAAGGAAACTTTTCATACGGAGGGAAATGCAATCAGTCCACTTTCCTTTCCAGTTAGGGCACCACAAGAAGCCATAAAATGCGGAACATACCATCATTTAATTACCAGTTTCCAAAAATGCAGCCGGCCTTCCAGAGGATAGTTACTTATCCCCGTGGTGGTGCCAGGGAACCTTCTTCCAGCCTCCACCTGGCCACCAAGTCTTGTTTGCCTAATGTCTTCAGACCTAGTCCCTCTCTTCGCCCTCACTGATGCTGTAAACTGGAGGGGTTAAGTTCAAATAAAATCACCCTTGCCTGTCCTTAGCTCAAATCTCAGCACTTCTCCCTGGAGCTCCAGCCATAACCTTCTCCAGTCCTTCTCCTTTTGGCCACCTCTAGTCTCTTGTTTCCAATCACAACCCAGTGCTGGAATAATTTTAATACAGCCTAATTTAGGAAGCTCAGGCTCCCTATGCTAATTATTATTCTTATCAACTCAAGGCCAGTGGGTCAGACTAACTTCGAGGCCCTAGCAGGGTCTTTGGTAGGGCGACACTTCAGAGAGGAAGCTGCTGAATGGATATTTACATGCACAAACCTTTCCAGCAGAAATCGGCCAACCCTTAGGTAGTGAGATTCAAGAGCTGCCTAAGAGTTCCCAGTAAATTGCCGGCGATCAGAGAAGCACGACAAGTGGTAGCAGGGGGTGATGAGAAGTGTGCGCCGAGTCTGCAGAAAAGTGCTGCTGCAGAGAAAGCACCACCCAAACGAGGAGAGACACTTTGTGCCTTTTAAGAAACAATTTTCACAGCAAAGCCGAGGAGAGAGAGAGGCTTCTTACATCATGGGGACAAGGTAATAAGGCTGTAAAAATGGAACTCATATAAACCACACACAGAGCCCACATGGGCTCAATTTTCCAGGAAAAATAGCGATTGCCATAGCATTCAGATGGGGGAAGTCACACTTGTGTTGCAGCACAGAAAACAGCTTTCAAAAGTCATTAGGCTGCAGAAAAGCCACCCGGTCTGCCAAATTAGCAGAGCCGGCTCTCACCTGCCCCTCCTCCTCCAGAAGAGAGGGCAGCTCACTGAAGCTGGGAAGGCTGTGCTCCCCCACAGCGAGCAGCACCGCAGGTCAGCTCTCTCCTCGGGCCAGATGGCCTCCTGGATGTCACTCCCTGCACCCCATGCAGCCCTGGCGGTGCTGGCAAACACTCCTGGAAACTCCTCTATAGCCCTCGTAGCTCTCACCAGAGTCCTCATCCCCACCTCTCAGCTCCGTCTCATCACCATCTCTGCCCTCTTCCATCTTGCACCCCTCAGTGCTGACATTCTACGCCTCCGAACATACGGTAACTGCCCACATTTCTGGTCCTACTGTTCAGCCCTCCTCCACCCTCCGGGCAGGACAGCTTCACAGTTGGCAGCCCAGATCCCTGAGCCACCTAAATGGGGCCCAATCTTGGCTCCGGCATTGTCATCTTGGACAGTTAATTAACTGCCACAAGTCTTAGCTTCCTTGTCTGTAAAATGGAGATAAGGACAGCACCTCATCTGGGTCACTGTGGATTAAATGAGATACTGAATATAAGGCATTTAGAGCCATACCTGGCACCTGCTGCACCCCAGAAAGTTCCAGCTATGACACACAACCAGTCTGTCAACCAAGTCCCGCACGTGGCCCTATGTCCTTCCACCTCCACCTCCTCTGCACAGGCCCCTTACCTTTGCTGAGAACGTGAGCCTGACCTTTGAGGTGTTGACAAAACTGACCACTTCCATAAAACCTTTCTTCATTCCCAGCCCCCATGGGATGGAGTTTCCTCCTCACCTAACAGGATGAGCTTGATTTCTCAGAGGTCCCTCTTCTTAATGTCCCTTGAACAATCATGAGCTTTGAACTTCTTTTCATCCTTCCCTCTCCCCAGTCATGAGCTCCTCAGAATCGAGGGGATGGTGGGTTCTTCCTCCTCAAATGTTTACTCCCTGTAACCTTATATGGCATAAAGACTCAGTAAACATTTGCTGGATTAAACTGAAATGCAAAGCCGAGAGCCAGGGTCCGCCTAAGAAACCCGACACTGAAACAATAACAACAACAAATCAGCAGGTCAGAGGAAGTTCTCCCGACACCCCAAAGCCAAGCAGCTCAAAATGGTACCAGGGACCAACTAGCTGATGTTTGCTTGTCAGTTCCGGTCGTTTCCTAATGACCAACAAAAAGCCAAATCCTTCAGCAAGAGAGAAGCCTGCTTCCACTGCTTCGGCACCTGACAAGCTCACTCTCACTTGTGGTAGGGTTTCTTCTCAGAAATCCTGTTGCTTTTTCCTTATTTTAGGGCATTCTTAAAACATCCTTAAGAAGAGATTACCGTTTATTTTACTTCACTATTGTTTTAATCAAAGCATCAGATGTAGGGATATAGAATTCCTCAATCATCACAGGTATATTGCTCCTTACTTCCTTCCCACTTGGGAACAAATAAATTATGAACTGTTTGTACATACACAGCCTTTCACTTCTACCTAAATTCACATTACTGTTGCCCTGCTTCTTCATTCATGTAAGATACAACAAAGACAGAAGTAGATTTCCAATATATATTCACAATATTCTTCTTAAAAAAAAAAAAAAGAAAAATCTGATTCTCTATTGAATCTTGGGCCATTGACATTAGCTAGATAAATGCCAACTTAATGAAACAATTCCATAATACACAAAGATGGCTTAATGTAATATTAGCTGAAAGAGCAAAAATTAGAAGCACTCTAAATGCTCCATAGCAAGCTCACGGCTTGCTGAAGACATTCCCATGACAGAGTATTCTGCAGCCATCTTAAATGAGCCGGGGAAACCAGGGACCACAGGGAGGAAGGATGAGGATACGACATTAGGAGTGAATTAACAGAAACTGAAGGCGTCCCTGAGTTCATGCCATCTGGGCTGTCCCAGCTGGGGCAGGGTAGAACCTGGGTTTGAGGTCAGGACAGTTAAGGGAAAACTAAGAAAACATCTCCAAACGGCCAGAGAACCTGGTAGTAGTCAGGGGAAATGAGAACCCTGAGCCCAGGACAGGGCCCCCACTTAGGAGCACAGGACGGGAGATGGAAAGGCTCTATGAGGCCAAGATCATTTCCAGAATTCCATCTCCAAACAGGCAAGGGGCTAGGAAGAGGACTCCCCCTAGATCTGCAGAAGGAATCAATCCCTGGATGTGAGAACAATTTTCAAAGCCTCCAGACACGCATTTTCAAGGCTTGTCCTCTCTACAGTGTGGCCCCTGGGACAGTTCAGCCCTTCCCAAGTCTCCAAGGCCAATCCTGACCCCAGGCAGGAGGGATGTGGCTTGCTTGCTGCTCACCTGGCCAATCAAGGAAGAAAGGCCCAGGAGGCTGAGGGTTTTAGCCAAGGGCCCTGATGACTCAGTCCCCTGCACTGGGCTGGTCCAGCTGCACCTCTCCTACTCCAAGGGTGTCATGGCTTGTCTCTGAGTGCACGACCTCTGCGTGCCACATGCAGGACCCACAGGATGACTCCACTTCTGGAAGGAAAATCACTCCAGAGCCCTCTTGGTTCCCCCATTCTACCCCTTAAAGCCCCAAGTGTGGATCCCTCCTGCCAAATACAAGAGGCCAAAGTTATTGCCCTGGCTTTATGGTTCTCCCTCAACCAAACCACCCACCACTGCATGGCTTCCAAGGTACTCAGCCCCACCCCAGCTTGAGCAGGGCCTCCCTCCTGCTCTGGATACCCCCCCCAAGTCCCTTACAGGCCAGATCACTCCCCTCTCCTCATCCCTTCTCCATGCACACTTATCGTACACTGTCTCCTTTGAATGACCCCAAGCCCCCAAAGCCTCTACAGTCAAAGGGCCAGAGTCTCCCCTGTGGAACAGTAAGGTCACCTAGATGCTATCCTCCAAGGTACTCTGCTCCCCAAAATTTGTTCTAAGGATACCATTAGAGATGCTGTTTTTAAGTGGTTTAAGGGGTTGTCAAACTGCTTGGAGGAGGGGACAGATATTAGGCAGTGATACCAGAGCAGGACCCTTGCTCAGGGACCTGGTAGATGGGAAAGCTCATCCCACCTGTCATAGCTGCCAGCAGGAAGACTTCCCAAGCCCTTAGTACGCACAGACTGGCGCCTGAGATGCCATCTGAGCAGGGCAGTCTTTCCTGGCTAGAATTCGGTCGGGGACAGGGAGCAATGAGAGCCAAGCCCCACTAATGCAGCATGATGAATGCCAAGCAGAGAGAAGGATGGATGAAGAGGGACGAGAACAGAGGTGGTAAGTGTTCCATCCAGCCTGAGAAGGGACGGGGAATGGCTCAGAGACAGCAGGAGCGTGGCAGGGCTGGCACATGGTGCCTTAAGGGCAGGTTCATGGTGCAGGCAGGCTAGGGCCTGTGGACAAACGGTCAGGGCAGCAGCTGAAAGCCCAACTGTGTCTTGCCTTCCCTCATACCCACCAGCAGAATCCACTCCAGCACTGCACCCAAGCCAGAATAACTGTCTCCTACCGTGTGACCCTGCTCCCCTCCTGTCCTCCCTGCCTCAGCCCACGGGCAGCCAGAGAACCCTTGAAAACACATGGCAGATGCTATTGTCTTGCTCTCCACACCCTAGTGGCTTCCCGTTATGCCAGGCGCACTGGAGGCTCTGCTGATGATGAATGGAAAGGGGACTCTCTCAGCCCTTCAGCCTCACCCTGGCTCACTTTGTCTCAGGCAGGCGAAAGAACCACTCCTTCCTTTCCTCCTCAGTAGAGGGAGGCACCCCATACTGAGGGGGCATCTGCCAGCCAGCGTGGCTCAGCCACACAGAAGCCAAGCTGTGTGCTACCCAGTCACAACACACGAGGAGAGAGAGGGCCACTCAGATGAACTAAGGAGCAATTTATGGATCAAACTTTGAAAAAAAAAACAATTTTTTTAAATGAAATTAATAAAAAATTTTTTCATTAAAAATGCTGAATAAAATAAAATTACATAGATAAAACTGCCTATGCCAGAGCAAGCTGCTTCACTACACTGTGGCCAGATCAAAGGAGGTCTGCAGATGTGCCAGCTGTCATGACTGTCGCAGGCGCTTTCCGAATGGGAGCAATGGCACCCTGAGGCCAAGCTGCACCTGCGTCCCCAAAGCTCCAGACAATACTCCCCTGGTGATCAGGATGGGGTCTGGGCTGCTTCAGGACACAGAGCCACAAGCACAAGGCCTCCTCGCCACGTCTGACTGTGAATGTGAGGGCCTGGCACAATGACCACATCCTTCTCTGCATGCTGAACACAGAGAACCCCAAGTCATCTTGGGAACTGGGAAACACTATGAGACTAAAACCACCAGAGACTCTTTGGAGAAAAGAGAATACATTTCCTAAGGATCATTCCCACCCCGAAGAACTAAATCCAGATGCTCTGAGGGGTCCCATTTCTACAAACACAGGCAAGATGTAGACCCATTAAAAGAAGGGCACAAAAACCAAAGGATGAGAGGAGTAACAAGCTCCCTCCCCTCCCAAGGAAACTGGGAGGAGGAGTAAATGATCACTGTATGAGTGACTGACTCTGGTGAAAAGTCACAGCTCATGGGTGAGAGAGTGAGAAAGGTCTGAAAGCCAAGCAATTCCTCAGACTCCTTCAGGAGATGAACCGGAAATGTTTCCTTATTGTATCAAATAGCAATGAGACATGCTTCAAGGCTTTGCTCTTTGCAAAGGAAGCTGAAAGGGGCTAGAGAAGCAACATTGTTAATTAAAGTTTTCAGGCAGTGCTGTGTCTCCATGGAGTTGAGGGCCTGAGGGCTTCCAGAGATGGGGACATGAAGAACAGGACCAATGGCCAAGCCTCCAGACCTGACTGGGAAGTCTGAAAGATTCAGCATGGATGTTCAAGGAAATTGCTTGAGTTTGCCTACGGAAAGCTTTTCCCATCATCTAACATCCAGCACACATAAAGGTCCCATGAGGGCTGGTGATCAGTTTCAGGAAGGGTAATTAAGGTAACATCTTCTCAGCATGGGCAAAGGCTGAGCCACCAGGAAAGGAACTGAGGGATCCTTAGTGATGTGAGAAACTGCAGAATTAATTAAAAACAGTTTCCTAAAGGTAACAGACAATATCCTAGCTGGACTTCATTAAAAGTTGAAAACAACAGGAAAGAAAATGCAAGCTCCCCTTGAGATAAAGCTGCAGCACACACAAATCTGGCCGCCTATGTGCAAATCAGGTCACTGCTCTTCAGAAGAGAGGGGTGCTCACCTGGGGTAGGCCAGAGGTGGGGTACCAGAGGGACAAGAAAGCCAGCTTCTGGCTCATACCTTCCGCTTTTGATTCCTACCTGCAGGACCGAAGTCAGCCCAGGCTGCCAGAGGAGGGAGGCAGATCAGCCCTCCCTAGAGGCCTCCTTGATCACTGGTTCCTCCGCACCAAGGCCCAGGGACATGGAGAGAGCCAGGCTTTGGAATCAGAAACCTAGGTTCCTATCCCAACTCTTGTCCTCTTACACCACTACAAACAGGCACTTGTCACCTCCTCTGGGCCCATTCTTACAACCTGTAATTATCTTCTTCACTGATTTCCTCATTAACTGCCTCCCTCTCTCAGTAGAACAAAGGCTCCATGCCAGCCTGGCTCATCACTGTCCACAGTCCGCATCTGGGACAGGGGCTGCCACATTGCAGCAGCAGATGAATGCATGGCTTGGGAACTATCTGGCTTCAAATGCCAAGCAGTCCCCTTCAAGAGCCACACCTGAGCCCACCCTGCCAGGTGGGGGCCAAGGGCTGGGTGGACAGCCCAGTGCCCTCCCCAGAGTTCTGCAGCCAGGCTCAGTGTCCCCAGCCCTTCGGTGCAGCCCCAGCCCCTCCTCTCTGCTCCATCCCAGGAGCACAGCTCATGTAGAACAGGGAAAAGATAGCAGTGCACATCCTTCCGTTTAAGGCAACACTGGAGAGACGGCTACAGCCAGATCCACAAAGCTATGAACGTGCAGAGAACATTAGAAATGCAAGGGGCCTGAGAGCACCAGGGCACGGTCACCCTATCCCAGGATGACGGGTCCAGTGCCTGCAGGGCACTGAGCACAGGATAAAGGAAGAGAGCCTCACAGAGGACAGAGGACCTGCAGAATTCATTTCCTTAAGTGACTGCAATAGAGGAGTTACAGGAGGAGAGCTCCTCCGACACTTTTCCCAACACCTTGCAGGCCCACCGCTAAAATAAAAGACAACAGGAAACAGAGAGGTCGATATTTTGCAAAAGGGAAGGGGACCAAGAGATGGAAGGAGGGGGGAAAGGAGATGAAAAGGAATTAAGATGTGTTATGTACATGCACCAACTCCTCACAAGGAACATAATCATTATTTACCGCAAACGTACTAATAAAAAAAATTTTTTTTAAATCTAAATTTTAAAAAAATACAGAAGGGGAGCTTGCTTTTCATAACGCATTCCTTGACACCTCAGTCAGGAACAAGTCTGGAGAGCTCTGGGATCACCTGAGAGTTTGTAGTTCAGGCCAGGTCTCCAAAAACAAAATTTCTAGATTTGGATTGGAAGTATTCATTAACAGAACTAATTTTTAGTACCCTTTTATGATTACAAAAGTTATACAGGCTCAGTGTTAAAAACAGAAAACCACAGAGTAAGAAATGAGAATAAAAATCACCTCTAATTCCACAAAGTGAGAACCACTGTTAAATTTTTGGTGCATTTTCTTCTTTCTATGAATGAGATTTTGGAAGAGCTGAGAGCACACTGTGAATTTAATTTTAATTCCTGTTTTTTTTCTCAGTAAGTTCTATCTAAAATACTCCACAGAGTTCTAAGAAAGAAGCTCATCCTCACTGAGCAAATTAAATAACAAAATAATAGAAACCTTTCACAAAGTTTTTTTTTTTTTTTTTTTAAATTAAAAGCCAGGCATGGTAGTGCATGCCTGTAATCCCAGTACTCTGGGAGGCTGAGGGAGGAGGATTGCAAATTTGAGCCCAGCCTGGTCAATTTAAAAGGACCCTGTCTAAAAAAACTAAAAACTAAAAACTAAATCTAAAAAAGGCTGGGGATGTAGCCCAGTGCAAATAAATAAATAAATAAATAAACAGCAATAAAGTTCATAATTCCATTGAGCCCTCATTTCCCTACCAAAAGAAAAAAATCAGTATTATTAGGACAGAAATGCCCCATAAGATAAAAACTTTAAGCTCATTTTTATATTCTCGTCTTTCCCGTAAATATGTATTGTTTTGAATAAGCCACATATTTTTTCAAAACCACAGATGAATTTTATAGCTGTCTCTTAATATTTTGAAGCAAGAAATCAAATTTTGCTGGCCTTGGCAAGGTTTCATCTTCCAATCTGCAGGTAGTCCAAATCACTTCAAAATGACTAGTCCACCTTCAGGGACTAATCTTTACCTTCATTCCATCTCATTACCCACGCAGCGGAGGGAGTACATGGCCTTACAAGGGCATTCCTTTCTGGTGTCGGCCTGATGCCTTCCCCTCTCCCGTGGTGGGCACCCAGTTTTCAATGCAGGCCCAAGGGTGTGGTCAGTGGAGAGCACAAGAACCCTTCCCCTGGACGTGAAAACTACCTAGGGCCAAGACCTCCTCACCATGTGTATTTTCCCACCTCTTGTAATATTTCACACTTCACTCAACAATATGCATATGCCAGGCACTGGGCTGGATGCTTGGCATACAGAGCGAGTAACCCGGACAGTGTGCTTGCTTCCATGAGCTGCAGTGCACAGCCGCTCCCCATCCATCGGCCTCACACTGAGCCCAGAGGCAGGAAAAGCCACCCTGGTTAGGTCAGCCCCCTTTTCATTTGATAATGAAAGATTCTCTGGAGTATTTCATCTCTGGCTGGGAGGTGAAAGGGCTACATCTAACCTAGGTCTCTGGCTCCTTGTCCCATGCTCTTCCTATGGTTAACTCACATCGGTGCAGTTTCCTGTGCTGACAAGTGATCATCTTTTGGACTGTTCAGATTCCCTGCTGCACCTGGGTGCAACCTGGCTGCTTAGTTTCTGTGCATTAAGCTGCCCTGGCCCCTAGCTGGCTGCATGTGCTCTGGGGTATGTAGCTGCCTAGATGCTGATCCTTGACTCAGGGATCTACCTAGCTTTTGTGGCACCAGCTTCAACCTACTACTCACCCCCTGCCATTGCTACCACAAGAGTGGGTGGCTAGCTTCTTCCAGTGCTCCTTCTCCTTTCCATCCTTGGCCTCCAGCTAAAGATGCTTCCCAGCTATATATAGCCGTATGACTAAGGTCTGGCCACCAGTGAAAGAGAATGTGCTACTTCAGGGATCTGTGCCCCTGATTCTTTCCCTGGAAGAAGGCAAACTGTTTATACCTTCAGCCATTGAGTGGAAGCCATGTGTTGAAGATACCAGGCCTGGACCTTCTCCACTCTGAACTGGCACAAAAGACAGAAATCACCTTCCACATGGCTTCAGCTGCTGTGGGTCTGTGGGTCTCTTTATTAGAGGAACTTGCCCAAGAAGCCCGAAAGAGACCAGTTCTGCATTCTCCTAGCAGAGCCCCCCCCACAACTAAACTTTAAAGAAGATATTCAGATCTACATAAGAAAGTATTCCATTGCACTTTATTTCATGGAAAACTTTTTCAAAAATGAAATCATCAGGACCTCAAAGATGATTTATGCTCAGGTCACAGGAAAAACTGAGAGGACCCAGAAAAGCAAATCAGCCTCCCACAGAAACAGTAGGGGGAATGACAACTGCGACCAGTCCGCTCTCTCTCAGCAGCTCACTCCATTCCTAGAAAAGGCACTGAAAGTCGAAATGATGCAAGCCAAGGCTAATGTCTCCATGGAAACTGTTATAATAGGAGCTTGTGTTCCTGACCAAGAACTTGATGGTCAACTTTTTAAAGGAATTATATAAACTCCATACTTTAGTATCTATTCAAGCCTTGGTCCTTGTACAGGTAGAAAGGCTGCTGGCTCAGTAATACATCACAAAAGATAAATGTGTGTTCTATACCATACAGAGTAGGCACAAGTCAAATAAACACAACAGTTATGTGGCGTTTTATTTACTGACTCAGCAACAGTGCATAGCTGAGTTAGTTCACTTTAATAATTCCCACTGACTTCTAAATACAGTGAATCAGCACATTTTAAAACATCTTCAGTGGAGAAAGCAAAGAGAAAACTTGGGAAGAGAGTGGAAGTTAAAGTCAGAATGAGATAGTTCAGCGGCATAAGTGCCTGCCTGGCAAGCGCGAGGTCCTGAGTTCGACTCCCAGTACCCACATAAAGGAAAAAAAGGGCCGGTGATATTGCTCAGCGGTACAAGCGCTTGCTGGCAACCGCAACATCCTGAGGTCGACTCCCAATACCCACATAAAAAAATAAAAAATAAAAATTTAAAAATTAAAAAAAAATAAAGTAAGAAAGATAACACCAAGGCCCTGGCTCTGCCAGTGACCAGCTGTGGCATTCTGGACTGAAGCATAAACTCTCAAGGCTCTTTCCCTATCCACAAAAGGGGATTTCAAAATTCCTCTCTCATAGGATTGTGATGAAGACTAAACAAGACACTGCATATAAAAACCATCCTGTAAATCTCACAGGAATGTTAAATGTCAGTGTTTGGAAAGGCTTTTGCAAGGAGATTCTGAAGAGCATCACCCTGAAATCCTAGAGCAACTACATTCTGCCCAGCAACTCTTTGAAAAAAGGACCTAGAGCAATCTTTTTGCTATCATTAAAATTCCTCCATACGCATTAGCTGGCAAGAGTTAGTCTTTCTGCTGCACTCATCTTTGGCATCCATTTGCTCACTAGCCAAAGACAGAGCTGTCGGCAGGCTGGCAGTCATGGGCTATGAAGCAAAGAATCCTGTAATCCCAGCACTCTGGGAAGCTGAGGCAGGAGGATTTTGAGTTTGAGCCCAGCCTCAGAAACTTAATGACTTATTGAGACCCTGTCTCAAAATAAACAATAAAAATGGTCACTGTGAACTCAAAAGAAAAATGAAAAAGAAAAATGCAGTGATCTGAGGCCATTGTGTAGCAAAACATCAACCAAAAATGTGTTCCAAAGACTCACTGCTCTTTCAGAAAGCTCAAAGTTGAAGCAGAAGGGATTTTAGGGTGTCAGAAAAGCTGCAGTTGTTAAGAGTACAACTCTAGAGTGGGACTGTCTTGGGTTTGAGTCACAGCTTCTCCACTTTGCACGCATCAACTTAAGGCCTCTGAGTCTCAGTCTCCCTAACTAGAAAATGGGACCTGTGTGCCCCTGCCCATAGGGATGTTGGGAGGAAGAAGGAAAAAAAGGCATGTTAACACTCAGCACAGATCTTGACATATGGTAAACAGTCAAAGGTTGAGTAGCACTGTTAATAATAATAAATACATATGTATTGCTGACAAAAATGAAGATTTGGCAGATCTCCAGTCAAGGCTTCGCTTCAGGCTTTGCACCAGCTATTACCTGGACAGCATGCAGGCTCATCCATTACTCCCTCAGGCTAATTAAGGTTCTTCTGGATTTCTGCCTAATGCCTCAGGACAAGTGGAACGTCCAAGAATGCTGGATAGGCCAGCTGGCTAGATTCTGACACTTGGTTTTCTGGCTCATCACTGCCCATCACTGTCCTGAGAGACATCCTTAGAAATGAGCAGATTCCGGGCCGGTGAGATGGCTCAGCGGCATAAGCGCCTGCCTTGCAAGCGCGAGGGCCCGAGTTCGACTCCCGGATCCCACATACGAAAAAGGGGCCGGTGATATCGCTCAGCGGCACGGATGCCTGTTGGCGCGCGAGGTCCTGAGGTCAACCCCCCGGTACCCACCAAAAAAAAAAAAAAAAAGAAATGAGCGGATTCCCATGGATATCTGTGTCTAACCTTTCCATCCAGGCCCAGCCCCGTGGCTCTCCATCTCTGCGGGTAAAACGTATAACTCTTTAAAACATGGCCCTTTGTAGCAAAGAGGTGCGTGTCAGCACCCTCCTGGTGGACAGCGCCACATTCCTCAACAGACCCTGGAAGCAGGGATCTTCCCTCTGGCCCTCCCAGGCAATACCTGTGAAATCCTGTCCGCCTTCACTATTAAAACTTCACTGCTGGGGCCGGTGAGATGGCTCAGCGGCTTAAGCGCCTGCCCGGCAAGCGCGAGGGCCTGAGTTCGACTCCCGGAACCCACATACGAAAAAGGGGCCGGTGATATCGCTCAGCGGCACGGGCGCCTGCTGGCGCGCGAGGTCCTGAGGTCGACCCCCCAGTACCCACAAAAAAAAAAAAAAACTTCACTGCTGTTCCCTGAAGAAAAAAACAACATTACTGCTTCAAGACCCATATTCTTTCCATTACAAGGGGCTGGACAAGGATTCTTATACCCAGTCCACAGAGGAGTCAGGCTCACTTTGAAACATTAAGTGATTTGGCTTAGGGTATGTGGTGATTAGCTACAGGTAGCAGCCCAGAATGCAGGTTATCGGACTCCTTGCCCAGTGCAATTTCCAGAAAAATGTAGCTATTTGTTTTTAAACATTTGTCTTCCACAATGGTGCTTTGCTTCTGAAGAATTCATTAACTTAGGTATCTCGGTCACAGTACAGTGCAGATTCACATACTTAAAAGCCACTCACACAGGCAGATGTTCACTACACTCCAGAAATCTAAAGGGTGACAATAACAGCCATGCCAATTAACATAATTGTCAATTAATTCCAAGTTCTGGCTTCCTCTCTCTTTCCACCTGGATTCATCTTGTAGCTTGTCCTCAGACCTCTGCTACCGTTAGTAGCTCTCTGCTCCAACCCAACTGGAATGCTAACACTGGGTTCAAGCTCTAGAGAGAATTATTTCATCCCACAGTAGAATAACTCCAGGGTTGCTCTACTGCCTACCAGTCTAGCTCACTAGCCAAACTTTGACTTATCACTTAACCTCAATGTTTCCTCATCTATGAAGTGGTGGAGTGAGCTAAACAGTCCTGCTCACTTCTGGCTCACAGCTCTTAACACCCACCCCAAGTCCAAATGCTACATCCGGAGGTTGCTGGGAAACAGCAGAGTGCAGTGTTCAAGAACCTCTATGGCCTGGGTTTTAAGCTATGTGACTTTAGGCCCACTCTGCGTCTCAATTCTCCCATCTCTAAATGACGACAACAATAGCACCTACTTCATAAGGATTTTGTAAGCGTTAGATGAGATAATACCTATGGAATGCTAAAAACACTATAAGAACTCTGTAGATGCACTAGCAATTATCAATATCTGAAATGCAAGATTTAGGTCCGAGCCTTGACTAACCTTCCAAACTTAAATTCCCACTGTCATTTAAGAACCTTCCATTCAAGGCAAGTGTGTGTCCCTGAAGACAGCACAACTTTTAATTTTGCTCTCTTCCTACTCATCTACCTTCAGAAAGATTTGCTCTGACCTTTAAGTCTAAATCCTAGTTAAGATTAAAGGTCTAAATTAAACCTGACCACTTCACTGAAGCCTCCTCCCTTCTATGATACTCACAAAGATCTCTCTAGTCTCCAAATTCCTGTGGCACTTATAGTCTAGACCGCATCACTGGCATTACACGTGCCCTGGGATGATTTTTAAGGAGATTAAACCACAGGCTTCTTGGACACACTAACTACACTGCTCTTCCTTCGGTATCTAGCATTGTGCTAGCCATACAGCTCTTCAGATATTTGTTGACTGAATAAATGCATTGTACTATGCCCAAATAAATATGTATTGTTTCCTTTTAGTTCATGTGGATCAGCTACTGATTTGCTGCACTTTGGAGCCAATTAAAGATAACATAAAGGTGAATATCAGCAGGGCAGGGACAACCATGACCAATTAACTCCTCATCATCAGTAAAAAGCACTGATATCTGGCCAATGTGGAAAACAACAAAAACGCAGGTGTCCAAAGGAAACAGTATACTAAATTCCAAAGTACCATATAAGCCCAAGCTTGGGAGCCTACATTGTTAACAGGTAAAAGAAGTTTGAGGTTTTCCCAAAGCTGAATTCACGTGCTGAATCAACAAACACGTATTTATTGAGTGACTATTCTGCACAGACACTGCATTAGTTGCTGTGGATACAGCAGGGAATAAAACAGACGACATTCCTGCTTGTACTCCAGCATCTGAGGAGGGAAGCTAGGTATAACACCACCCTCAGGCTTTAATGTGAAGTCCACAACGCAATAACTTTTTGGACCAACTTTGGCTATGTCATCAAGTAAGGTGGGGAATGGGTCATACTACTCACAACTGACTGAACAGAGGTAGCGCTAAGAGGGCTCGGTCACTCCCAAGGAGGCATCCTTCCCTCTAGAATCCACCGAGGCCATCCAAGCACAGCACTCTGCAACTCAGTCATTTCAAGAGAGCTAGTTAAGCTCTGCCACCGGAGTCATTTAAATATCAAACCTCTCAAATGGCAAAGTGGCCCATGATGCCAAAAACAAAACTCAAGGGGAGAAAGGAGAGGTGGCAGTAAAGGATCAAGTGGTTTTCGCCACTGCAAAACCTTAGGCTCCTTCCCCTTCCAAGCAGAAATCTCTTCTATCATCTAAAGCCTTGAAAAAATTTTTTTTCTTACAGCAGGATACTGAAAATAGCTTTGCATTTAACATTTAAAATTGTTTTTGATCCCACACTCTTTCAGCTCTGTTCTCTCCTGCAAACTCATTCTGTTCCCTAAGGGCACTTATAAGTGTATTTCATAAGCAAACAAACCATCCTCACCATTTTTTATCCCTAAGAGTTAAAAGAAAAAATAATTTACATAATTATATGGGAGATAAGTTGCCCAATCTTATCTGCACCAAAAGTTCTAGGACAAAATTTCTTTCAACTCATCAAGAAAGATAGCAGACCAAAATCAAGGTTCCTGTTGAAAGTATAACCACTGAGTGGTGTACATGGGGACTTCTCGAGTTCCTCCTTATTTGTATGCCACATACTTCTTCAAGAAGGGACTAGAGGTGGCCACTGGAGGCAGGGTTAAACAATAAAGCATATGCTTTCCTGTTAGGGTGATTTGATAGGGCAGGATTTGATAGCGCAGAAGGACCTGTGAAATCGAAGTTCCATGAGGGCAGCTTACTCACTAGCAAGGCAGCAGCTGGGCCTTGACCCCCACCCCAGCCAGGGCCCTCCCCACTCTCTGCTCTGCAGTCTCATTTATAAAACATGAGACCAAATCTTAACACCACAAAGGTAAAAATTCTTTTCATAAAACTTTCTGACAGACAGGAAAAACAGTGGAAGAAGGGACTAAAGAGAATGGTAAATGCTAACAGTAAATAACCATAATGCTATATAGATGAGGGGATCTAGCAAAACAAGGCTTAATTAATGCTAATAATTATTTCATATGAAGTAGTATGGTTTCAGCTAGCATCATCATTATATGGCTTTTGTAGGCTCACCTGGGAACTAAACCCATTTAGTTCAGGTTTTTTTTTTTTCATATACAAAAATTTATGCCAAGTTTCCATCAACTACTTTACAAGTAACTTTTAGAACAAAATCTGTTTTTCAGATGGTTGTATACGTAAAACAGAACTGAGGTCTGAAAGCTCTGTATTGACATAATTAAAGCAGTAGTTGGTGACACATGCTAGGAGTACATTTATGAGGAAACTCTTCAAACCTTTAATTTGTTTATATGCGACACTGCATATAAGCAATGCATTATGTTGTATTAGAGGCCTTTTGAGCAGGGTACAGTAAACCACTAGTTATACAATATATAACCAAGGGTGAATGCTCTAATTCTGTAAGTATTTTCAGAGCCTTTCCAACACTAGGTTTAGGGTTATGGGAAGGAGAAAGGAGGGAGAAAATATCTATACACACGACACTCATAATCCAGTTACTCTGGCCTCAGGAACATCAAGCCACTTCCAAATTCTGGGCCTTTGTACTTGCTGTTCCCTCTTCCAGGGGTACTTTCCCCCACATCTTTCCAAAGCTGAGCTCAAATGTCACCTCCTCCGAGAGGTCTTCCCTGATGACCTGGCTAAAGTACCCTCCTTGCCACCATGCATCATCACTATTGTTTGACTCTATTTGATTTCCTTCCTGGTACCTGTCCCTACCAGCCATTAATATAATCCATGGTTTAGTAGCTGACTCCTCCTACTGGGCCTATTTTGTTCATTCTTATATACTCAGCTCCAAGAGCAGTGCTGTGCACACAGTGGGTTTCCAATCAGCTTCACTGACCAAGTGATGAGCGGAGCTGGGCTGTGGGGAATGGGGACAAGATCGTTCATCACAAAACAACTGAAAACAGAGGACAGCACGATATGGGAGGTGCTAAGTATAAACTATCATTGCTTCTGAATGAATGGCTGACAATCAAAAGGAGAGGGAGGGGAGGGAGGGAGAGAACTGGGAGCAAATGTCAGAGGAGGAGGCTTCACAAAGAAGTGAGATTCAAGGGAGGCAGACGGAAGAGAGGCCTTTCCAGTGCAGGGAACAGCGTGAGCCAAGACACACAGCAATAAACAACCCGACGGGGTGGCCTAGGGAGGCCAAGGAGAGACAAGCAGCTGGAACCTCGGGGCAGGGCTGGGTCCAGTGATGCAGGCTAGGGGCAGGCCTGGTGAGGAGGAACAGGGTCAGTCAGGGGAGGCCTGGAAGACTGGACACAGGGTGTTCAAGAAGGCAAAGCTGCTGCATGAAGTGGGGAAAGTGAAAGAAGGGAGTAGACGACAGATGGGAAGTTGACCTTGGTGGTCTAAGTATGAGGGAGCAAAGAGCCCCTTGCCTCTGCTGAGAGTAAGAGAGACAGAGTGCAAGGCATTTCTCTCCCCCAGAAGGCAACTTCCAGAGCCTCTCAGAGCAGCACCCATGGCAGATTCAGGACAACCCCCAAGGCAGCCTACACATCCTGCCTGAGAAGCACACAGCACAAGCGGGTTCCAAACGCCAGCTCCAAGGGCAGAGCACACCTTTCCCTGCTTCCAGTCGGATGGCAACTGTATTCAGTATAGCCTGTGATTATTACTGATTCTCTGGAAAACAAAGTGGTATCTAACTTCACTGTGCAGTATATATTTGAACATTATATAACACGTTTTTATGTAACAGGTTCTTGACATAAAACATTTCCCTTACTATCTAAATGTGTTCAGGGGAACAACTGGAATTAAATATATACAGAAATACATATACGTACCAAGAGTGGGAACACACCGAGGCTGAGGGTGTTGGTCTTAGGGGTACGGAGCTAGGGAGTGAACGAAGGTGTGAGACTTCTGAAGAGGTCTCCTCCTCTGAGGAGCTCTGCAGACAGCTCTGACGGCGGCCAGGGGAAGGAGTTAAGTCCGGAAGCTCATGTCACACAGGGGCTGGCTAAGCCACATGGGCCACATCAGAGCAATGTCTCAGGAAGACAGGAGGAAGCAAGAGAGACAGCCATGTGCAGTGGGATCTGAGAAGATGCTCAGACAGCCATGAGGATGACAGCCATGTGTGTCCCTCAGAACTCACAGCAGAGTCCTCTGGCCCTGCTCCAAAGGAGGCACACGCCTGGCTTGTCAACAGTGAGACTGGTTCCAGTCACTGTGGGCCTACAGGGCTCTTGGCACAGTGCTCGGCACATGGCACACAGGTTCTAACACAGTGTCTCTCTCACAGGAGGCATCTACTACCGTGGTGTGGAGCAGGCTCTGGAATCCTGCATCACCCACCCAGCTGAGTGACCTGGGGCAGTTTATAAAACCTCCTCGCTTGTAAACTATGGATAATAATGGTGCCTACCTCATGAGGTGGCTAGGAAGATGAAAGGAGTTAACAGGTTGGGGGTGACCAACATATTTGCAGGCACACAGAAAGTGCTCAATAAATGTTAGCTGCCATTACTGTAATTACTGTCATTTCCATTTTACAGACAAGTTAAAGCTGTCTCAAAGAAGCTAACTAATGTTTCCAGGCCACGCATTTCCAACAGCAGTAGAAGTACATACATGTAAATGTTTTACTCAGTATATACGCAAAGCCCAATGGATACAGTGTTAACCAGAATATTAAATTAGGCAGACCATCCATCCCCTTTTTTTACCCAGGCTGGACAAACATGAGTTTATACTATTTAAAAGGACAGTATGTACTTGAGCAAAAATCATTTTCCATTCTATGCCAGCACTCAACGTTCCCCTGAAGCAAATATGACTAAAGCTTATCCAATCTCATCTCTCCCTGAAGCCAAGTCCCCAACTCAACTCTCCCTCCATGAGCCCGACTCACTCCCAGCCATATCCACTCACGCTGCCCCTCTACACCGTGCACCCTCCCCCCACTGCTCCTCCCAGAAGGCCCATCCTATCATCCCAGCTTCTCCTCTTCCCCTAGCTCTTTAACTAGGATGTGCACTGGACGAGTATGTCCTGAAGGCTCCCTGGGCCTGTCAATGGGGAAATCAAGATAAACTCCTTCCAAAGTACCCAGTCTGATGGAGCAGGTGACACATTCCCAGAGACAGCCCAACGTGATACACAGCAGAACCTAAGGGAACTGGAGATGGGTCAAGGGCTGGGAACACTGTGGCCAGGTGTGGGGAGAAAACCAAAATGAAGAGTTAATCCTGAAGGATCAGTTTAGTCTTAAAAGCAGAGGAAGATTCAGACATGAGATGCCTTGGGGGTGGGGGAAGGGAGGATGGCGAAGGGCTGGTGCCAGGGCTGGACAGTCCTCAGTGCACAGCAAGGACTGGTGGACAGCTGGGCTGGATATGGAGAACCCTACCCATCAGGCTACGGAGCACAGGCAAAGCAACAAGGAACCACGACACTGACAGCCAACACTCACTGAGCGTTTGCTGCGTGTCATGAAATAGGCTGATGTTTCTAATATTTTAACCCATTCAGTGCACATCACAACTATTTCAGGCAAAGATGATCCCAGTTTTACAGAGGAAGACACCAAGACATGGAGGGCAAAAGCAACTTGACCACAAGTCATAAAGCTGGCAGGGAAGTTAGATGTGGAATCCAGCTCCAGAGTCTGTGCTCAAAACTATCCCACCAAACTCCCTCATAGGACAGCTAGTGGGATGAAGGGTATAGGCTCCAGGGTGTTATGAGGATTCAGTGGGACAGAGCTTGCAACTCTGAGTCCACAAATGCTAGTGACAGGCCACCTATGTCTACAATGGGTCTGCTAGCAGGAGGAAAAGGGCAGGACCAGAAGGCTGAGAGGGACACTGTTAATATCAGAAGCTAGGACAGATACCTACCAGCAGCAGGTGCAGGAGGAGAATCAAGAGAGCAGCAGGACCCAAAGGCAGAGAGAAGGGGCACTTCCAAAGGGGGAAAGACAGGAGAGATAAAAGCTGCAAATGGGCTAAGAACAACTGAGGAGTGAGAATGGGCCCCTGGAATTCAAGACCTAACTCGTTTGCAGAAAACTTTGAGAAGAAATATAAAGAAGGGTGGTAAGGAGAAAAGCCAGAGGGCAGGTGCTAAGGATGGGGCAGGAGATGAGAGAGGAGGAGGTGAATGCTCACAGCATAGGAGGCAGGAGGGAGGGAGACATGGTAAATGGCCTGGCCCACCACAGGCTCACAGCAGATCTGCTTCTTCCTCTTCCGCCCTTCCTCTTCTAGATCAAGACAAAGATTTTTCCGGGATTGGTGGAGAGGCTGAGGACAAACAACTCAAAGGATACTCTGATGACAGGATCCTGGCAGAGGTGGGAGGGAGTGACAGCTGGCATTGAGGAAGGGCTTCCTGTGTGCTGAGCACTTTACACAGATCATCTCCCTTAATTCTCAAAGCCTCCAAGAGGCCAGCTGTCATGACTCCAGAGAGGAGGGGCCCGAGGCCACACGAGTCAAGCACTTGTCCAAGGCCACACAGCCTGAACTCGAGTCCCAGGGCTTTCTGCCACTTGAGCCCAGGTTCTTGTCCATTGTGAGAGCTCAGTAAGAGGAAACAGAGAAGGGGCCCACTTCCTTTCTCTGAACTGGGAGGAGAGGAGGAGACAACAGGGAAAGAGAACATTTTGAATAGAAAGAGATGCTGAGGGTGCTTAAGTCAGAGCAGGTCTTGTTTTGTAAGACAGAAAAGACACTGTATTTGGGATAAGTCCCAGTCTTGTGTTACAGTAGCAACAAGGAGAGAAAAGACTGAAGAGTGACATACCTCGTGTCCCTGAGCTCCTACTTTCTAGACCCTTTCTCGGGTCTAGAAAGGATGTTTTAATTCTCTGTAAGTATCTACTTTAGTTAGCACGGTACTAACTCAAATCACTGCCCATCATTGTCACATTGTAAGGAGCAGAAACTCCTTAATGTTGACTTTTTCTTACCACAGAGGTGATGATGGAATCACAGATACAAGAAAGCTCACAGATGGAAGACAACCCTTACACCAAAGAGAGATGCGACTTTTTTTTACACTTTTGTTAATGTAGCCACATCTTCCTACCGTGCTTGTCCATCTTTAGTATGTAAACCCCACTGAGACTGCTGGTATAAAGGGACAGATCTCAAAACGTGGCCATTTTCTTTTCCTGCCCCGTGGCATGCAAACCTCGTCTGCAAATAGCAGGCAAACTCGTGAGTAGTCATCATTTTATAAATCATTTGAAATGGATCCTTTAAAACACCATCTGTTGATCTGCTTAACTTTCCTGTGAAAACAGGACTTCAAGCTCAGATGTTATGGAGGTTCAGAAGGTAAATGCCAGCCCACATTCAAGTGGATTAAATATTTAGAGATTTGCAGAACTTTAGAGCAGAAGGAAACTTCGGCATCACCTAATTCAACTGTCTTACTTTCCATCTGAGTGAATGGAGCTCAGAAAGGATTAGCAACTTGCTCCAATTGGCACAGCCATGAAAGCTCCAGCCTGGGCTAGAACTACCTCCTAACTCCTGGATTAGAACTCTTCTCCCATTTTACATGGTAGGGACTGGAGCAAGGTACAAATTTAACTACTGTTTTAACATTATCATTATTTACTAGTTACATCTACAGTCAGACGTACCATGCCTCTATAGAGTCAGCCTCAGCTCATTCAGACAATTTCAAATCCTACCCAGGAAATTTCCAAGTCTTCTAAATATGTTCACAAACTATTTTAAAAGATTTATCAATAAAGTGAACTCGGTAACAAAGCATAAGCCGAAAGATTAAACTGTATGTTTTTAAAAAATATTTTGGAATTTCATTGATATGGAAATCAAATTTAACAGCAGTGATTTTTTTAAAGTCTTGCAGCCATAGAGAGCATGCATGAGATTATTCAAAACTGCTCAAGAGCAGCAATGATTATTTTAAGCTCATGATTCAACTGGTACATTAATTAAAAACTCCACCAACCCAAATTGACAGATCTTGATATCAATAGAACCAGAAGAATGAAAATAACAGTTGTCATATAAAATAGATTAAAGGGAGGGCAGCAGCCGATGTCAGAAGGACAAGCAAGTGGGATGGGAAATGAGATGCATCTAAAGGACAGCTTTTACGGATTTAAAAAAAAAAAAAAAAAAAACCAAAGATCCTGGAAAGTCGGCTACTGTTAAAAAAAAAAAAAAAAAAAAAAATGGTTCTTCATAAACACCGAATTTGGTTTCTGGAAGCCGAGGGAGAAAACTTGGCTGCCAATGCCTTGCTGAAGAGCATCGATGTAAGAAGGGAGAGGGTACCGGTGAGCTCCCAAGCGCCAGAACAAGGCTTGGGGACCGCGACAGGATGGAGGTGGGCGACAGGAATGGGAATAGGAGTTCTGGGGTGAGGGATGTCAGCCGGGTCCCCCGCCGGCCACCAACTTGACGAAGATGCCCGCGTACAGCACAGCTCTTCCTTCCCCAGCGCCCGTCCGCCGCCATCTGGCACCTGCGCGCCCGCTCGCTCGCGCGACCCCTGGGGCGGCTGACACTCGCCCCCCAAGGTCGGCTTTCAGTTTCTCCTCCACTCTGCCCCGGCGCACTCGGGAGCTCCCCGGCTGTCAACGCCCGGCGACCGCCAGGCAAGCGGACACTTCGCCCGACATCTGTCACAGCCGGGGCTGCAGCAGCCTCGCGGCGCCCCGCGCGGGACTCCGGGCTGCAGGGCGGGCGGCGGCGCGCACCTGGGCGCCGTCCCCACGCCGTCCCCGCGCAGTCGCCACCTGCTCGCAGCCCCGCGGGGACCCCCGGGAGGTCCAGGGCGCGCGCGCTGGCCCGACGGAAGTTCGAGGGCTGGGATCGGCCGGGGATTCCCGGGGCAGCGCCAGCCCCGCCGACTGGGCGGAGGGCGCGGGCGGCCCGGACTCCACGACCCACGGAGACGCCCTCCCCGCCCCCACCGGGCCGCGGGCTCCCGGGAGGGAAGCGGGGGGCAGGCGCCGCATTACTCCCGGCGCCCTTGGGGGACGGCGCCAAGGATGGGCCCCTCGGTGCAGCCGCGACTCCCGGGATGCGCCCGACTCGCCCTCCGCCGGGTCACTGCCCCAAAGGGCAGCGCCACCCCCTTAAGAGGCGCCACGGTGCCCACCCGCCAGGTGTCGAGGCCGCCGAGCAGCGGGGTTCTCGGCGGACCCCGTCCCGGGGCCGTGCAGACCCCCGCGGCTCCTCTGCCCGCCCAGGCCCGCAGCGCCGGCCCCGTGAGGAGGATGGGGGCGGCGGGGGCGGCGCCTTTAAGGGGCGCAGCCTCCCGGGCCCGGGTGGGGGCGGGGAGCGGGCACGGGCCCTTTAAGCCGGCAGCGGGCACGTCGGGCAGGGTTCCCCGCGGCCGGGCTGCGCCCCGGGGCGGCAGCGAGAGCGCCGCGCCTGCCCGGGCGCTGACGGCCCCCGACGGGGTGCCGGGGCCGCGCCGGGGCCGTAGCCGGCCCGACACTCACCGAGGCTCGCCGGGAGCGCCCGCGCCGCACTCGGATCCCGCGGCGGCGGCGGCGGCGGCGGCGGTGAGTCCGGCGCGGGTAAACAGGCACCTCCGTCCCTGACCTACTTTCTGCCTTCCCTAAATGTCGCACCACTAACCTACTTTCCGACCAATCCGCTCCCCGCCGGCCCAGGCCCGGCCCCCCGCCCACCAATCGCTGTGCCCAACCCCCCTTCCCCGCCCACCAATGGAGGAGCCGCGGAGCCCGGATACCTGCCTCTTTCCGCCAGCCAATCGGAGCACGCGAAGAGAACCTGCCTCGGCGGCCGCTTCCCACCAATCCGCGCGCAGCTTGGCGGCCCATTGGCCAATGGAGTGACAGCCTGGGAAGCCACTGACCAATAACGAGGCGGCGGGGGCCGGGTTACCTGCTACTTTCCTGCCACCAATCACTTGGCGCACAAGAGCGCACGCCCCGAGGAGCGGGCCAGTCCGCGCGCGTTCTGTGGTTTGCGCACCCCGCCCTCTCCCTTTCCCCTCAGGTCTCCTGCTCGCCTTGGCCACTGCGGGTGCGGGTTCCGCGCTCCTCCAGTCGCCGGGGTCTCCCCTCTTCCCTGGGTTCCGGCCGGCGCCTGGCTCCCCGCTCTCGTCTGTTTTCCTTCCCCTTCTTCGCTCGAGGCAGCCTGAGGAAACGCAGCTTCTCCCTTCCCTCCCTCCAACTCCATCTAGGAAACCAATTTTAGGAGCACAGAGCGCCAGACTCTTCCTAGAACCCCGAAGTCCAAACCGGAGGACGAGAGCCCGGTGTTTCTAGAAGGCTTCGTCACCCTGCGGACTGCGAGCGTTCTCGCGTTCTTTTCGTGCGCTTTGACCTCCAGGTGTCCCGCAGAGCTGTCATTGTTGATCCAAAGAGAAACCTCCAGAGCCGAGCGATTCCCCGGCGTCCCCTTCCCGGAGCCGGGTCCTGGCCGCCGACTGTGTTGTATGGGAGACCCCGTCCCGGCGGCGGCGTTGTGCACTGCATAAGGCTGTCTGGGGGGTCGAGACGGAAAGGAAGAGTTACGGAAAATGAGAAGTCCGTAATATGCGATTTAGGTGCTGAGAGCGCAGAGACTCTTTATTTTTGCATCTCTAGCACTTGGCAGAGAGCCTCCAGTACAAAGCACTCCCCGCCCTTCTAAAACTTAAGCTCCCTGGGAAGGATAGCGGCTCCTTTTTAAATTCATACCCGGGTCCCCTTTAGCACTTCACGGGGGTGGGGGGAGCCACACCTAGCCTAAGCTCCGTAAGTGTTTCTTGGCTGGATAACACGAACAAATGGAATTAAACCACTTGACCCAATTCTGTGACTCCGACTAGCCCTGAGAATGTAGAATTCCAGCGGTGGAAGTTCCTGGAACACAGACCCTGAGTTTTAATCATTGTTAAAACCATTGCCCGCCCCCAGGGCTTCCCCGAGCACACAGCGTTTGTCTCCTGCGTGCTGTGCGCCGGGTGCGAGCTGTTTGCTAGGCCAGCCGACTTCCTTGGTAGCTTTCTATTTTTCCTCAATTTACCGTGTGGATGGAATCTTATTGGTACTTATTGGTACTTTGTCTCTACTCCAGGTCGTGAGAAGACCGCTCTATCTAAGTGAGACTTTAACAAAGCACTTGAACAGAAATTGTGGACAAGATGAGAAAGCGTGGGCTGGATGCTAGTGTCATTAATTGCACTAATAACCGGCTCAGTAGCCATAATCTAAAGATGCTGATTAATGAGTCCTTGTCGACCGGAAGAAAGGGTGGAGGGAACCAAACTTCGGGGAGCTTTAACTCTGTGCCAGGCACTGTGGTTAAACGTTTTCCCTGTGTTTTCTTCCATAATCCTCACGGCCACCCTGTGAGGAAGCTGTTATCCCATTTTACAGATGAGAAACTAAAACTTAGCTGGCACAGTGTCACACAGTAGGTGACAGAGTCATGATTCAATACAGAACTTTTTTTCTCCCCAAAACCTCCATACCACACCAGTTACCATCAGGACGACTGGAGGCCCTGTCCCAGGCCCAGAGGTCAGGACTTTCTTCACAAGACTTGCATCGCATTTCCCAGTGACAAAGCCAAGAGGGGAAGAGATCCCATTACTCAACATCAGTCAAATCCAATATGGAGCAATGGGCTGCCTCTAAAAGAGGTTAATGTGGAGTCCCACTCTGGGCGACCAGCTGTTCCAAGGCAGGTTAGGGGCACAGGCGTTTTAACAGATGTGTGTAAGAGCTACACAGAGGATCCTAAGGGAAACACAACTCAATTTGAGCCCACAGGGAATTGTGGCTGCCAAAATAAAGGAACGCTGTCTGGCTGCATCAACAGAAGCCTGATATAAAGCAAGTTCTGTGTTGTTGTGCTGCAATTAAGCCTTTGCAAAGAGAAATTATCTACATGCACTAGGAGAGGGACCAGGATGTGCAGAGCTAGAAACTATGTCATAGGAGGGAAGATTAAAAGGAGCAGGAGGTTTTGCCCAAGGGGGTACAAGGTAACTGCCATCGTATATTTGAAGAGCTGTCAAATAGATGAGAAATTAGATTTATTTTTCAGGGTCCTAAGGGATGGAAGGGGGACCAGTGGGAGGAAAGTCTAGAACGAATCAATACAAAGAGTTTTCTGACAACTTGAGCCCTCTCTGCCTTGAGAAGTTGGGTTTCTTGTCACAGAAAGTGTCCAAGCAAGAACTGGATGACCATATGGGGGAAGGAGAGGCAGAAGAGATGCCTTCTATGATTCTGCCACTCTGAGAGGAGGCAATCAATCCTTACACCTTGATTTTCATCTTGTAATGGTTCTCACTCTCCATCTTCCTACTCTCAGTGGCCAGGAAACTGTCTTTCCTCATGTGTGCCTGTCCTTCCATTCCATGTGTAGTTTTACTTTCCTTGCTGTTTCTGCCTGTTGGAGATCCCCAAACACCTTCATCTTCTACTGGCATCTACTTTCCAGAATACTAACTTGTCAATTCTCTGGGCACTGCTAAAGTCACAGTATTTTTCTCATTCCAAAATTCACTAGGCCTGAATAAAATCATATGAACACAAGTAAGGGAAAAGAAAAAATGTATTGAGCACCTACTTGAAATACATTTAATATAATTCTCACATTAACCCCAGAAGTTCCTATACTTGCTTTCAATTCTTGCTGGTTGGATCACTTTTATCCAGTTTCTTAACTTCTTTCTACTTTAGTTTCCTCATTTGTAAAATGGGTAGTGGGTTGTTGCATGAATTAAATGAGATAATAGAAAGCCCTTAATACAGCACTTGGCACACAGTAAAGTTTCAACATATATTAGGGATCAGTATTAACAATTCTATGAAATAGATACTTTTTCTCCAATTCTACAAGTGATATTAGTAAGGATAAATAGCGACAAGACCAGGAAGCTGGGCAATTGTGCTCTGTCTGGGTGGACCCTGGGGAGTCCTAAAATGAACATGTCAAAGTTTTTGTGGAAAACCAAGGACTATGTAGTAACAAAATTTACTGCAGTTTTACACTGTGTTGGTCACTTTCTAAGAGCTTTGTATGCATTACTTCACTCAAGTCTTGCAACCACCCCCAAAGTAAGCACTTCCTGTATCCCCATTTTACAGATGCACAGAGGGGACCTGACATCCTAGGCTCCTCAAACAAGCTGATCCCAAAGGTCACGATCTTAATTATTTTGCTAGATTCCTTCTTCAAAATTCCTTTGGCAAAACAGAGAAACTTGATATTTTAGATATACTGTATAGATTAGGAAGTCATCGATTTACAGGCGGTATTATTGACAAACATAAAAATCTCCACTTACTTGGAGTTTTATGTAGCAGGTAAGGAGTATACCCAGGTCCATGTCTCAGTGATACAATGTGATTTGACACTTGGGGGTGCAAGAAACAAAAACCTCAACTAACTTAAGTCAAAAGGACTATTGCCAGATTGCACCATGTCTGAAGATTCCAGGCTCTTTCTGTCCTGCTCAAAGAATTGGCTGGGACAACCAAGGAACAGTTAAACACAACTTGTATTTAACATAAAAAAATGGAAAAAGGGAAAAAGTGAAGAAAAGAGAAGAAAGGAAGAAAGAAGAACAAGAATAGATACATCCCACAAGCAGGATGGGCCAACTGCAGAAATAAGAGCACAGCAGAACAACAAAATTGCAATGGCCGGGAAGTCGAGGGTTGCTGCCTTTTATATCCTTCCCAATCTGGTCCCTTGGAAGTTGCTCCGCCCACATATCCTGGCTGTAATTGACAGCTAACATCCTTTCCAGATCAGGTTACATAGGCACATGCTATTCCCAGCCTCTGGTCCAGATCTTTGTAATTAACAGGTTACATCCTGTTTTCCAGCCAGCCTGCCATGGCCCTAATCTCATACCTCAGGGATAGACATGTAGGGAGGAGACAAAGTTATCTCATGGAACCCTCTGGTAAGAACAGCAGATCCTCATGAAGGCCGAGAACTGAGGTGCCATTAGACACAGAAGTGGCTCCCATCTCCTCCTCTCTCTAGGGTCATGTGGCCTCTGGACTCAGTTTCTCTCTGCCTGACTGGCTTATGACTCTCTATATCCTGTCACACTGTACCCCAGTGCACACCAGCCCTTCATGAATATCTTTGCTGCCAGCACAGAGCATGTATGTATGTGTATGGGTGACGGCAGAACAGGAAAGGCTCAGACAGACCATCTCCAAGTGGGGACACGGGGTGAGTCAGGCTCCCCACAGCCCCACAGGTGCCAGAGGAAGTGAAAGGAGAGAAATAAGGTCATCAGAGCGAAAGAAAGAGAATCAAAAAAAAGGGGCCAGGTTTGGAAAGTTTTAGAAGAGAGTCTTAACAGATAGGTTTAGAAGCAAGATAAAGGAAAGCTACATTTGAGGAAAAGGTTTTGGTTAGAGAAAAACGTTTGACCATAGGAAAGCTGTTTTACTAAAACTGATTTTGGAGCCAGATTTACCACATGCTGCTTGGGAAATCAGGCAGAAATGAGTGAAGACAGCATGGTACTAGGAACAGAGATGATTTTTTGAAGACCTTTGATATTTAAGGGGAAATCAGAAAAAGAATAAACTATCTCTTAGCTGCTGACCTGGTTGAAAGAGCCTTGTGTGTGTTATGTGTGTGAATAATTAGCTTTTTTTGAAGCTAGGTGGACATGTGGGTGTACAAATATGGGAATATTTTTTAAAGTAGGCATTAATGGGTTCACCAGGGTTAATTGCTCTTCCAGACACATTTTAAAAGGCCTTCCTTGACTTTTTTCGGAATGAGACGGCCATAGCAGCTCAGAATGGAGAGCAGCAATGCCTCATTTGGGACGTGTCCCACACTGTGCGATTAGGCTTTAGACTAGATCTTGCTTCCAGACCTGGTTAAGATTCTGGAGATCTTGGTGCTCCAATGCGTCAGGCAAACGTGACAGCCACCACACTATGGGAACTCCCTGGCTGTGCCAATGTGAAAGAGGCTTTTCCATCTGGCTAGAGGGAGCCAAAGCACCCATGGCCACTCGCTTGTAGAACAGATAGATGGTGTCCTTAAAAAAATAAAAAGAGCAGAATTGTTGCCCTAAGTCACCAGAATGAGCAGCACTAAAACTCTCTTCCTAGAAAATATAAAAGGAGAAGAATCTATTCTAATTAGTACAGCAAAGTAAAGGGTCAAGTCATTGCATTAAAGATAGGCAGTAATTCAAACAGAATTATGATATGCTTTAAAAAATAAAAAAGAAAGAATAGATTAGGGCAATTTGACCTAACACATTATCAAAGCAAAATATAAAACACTGATCATTAGAATAGTCTCATATTGGCATAGAAAAGGACTAGTGGGTAGATGAAAATGCCCAGTATCTAGAAACAGACCCAAAGTACATGAAAATTGAATATAATGTAAATTTTAAATTATTGGGGAAAAATGGATTTTTCAATTAATGCTAATGAAACAATGAGGTAGCCATATGGAAGCACATAAAAGTGGCTCCCCACCCTATCCTATGCGGAAAAACAACTCACAGAAATTTAGGATTTCAGTGCAAAGAATGGAAGAAAGGGTAGGCAGATATTTTTATAAACTTGAAAGCCCTCCTAAGCATAACACAAAATCAAGAGCTTTCCTACCCCTTATCATTACCATACCAGGTTTCAAAGAATCAGTTGATATATGCAGGGAATGAAATGTATGTATTTTTCTCTTGAAATATTTTAATAGTTTCTCTTCCTGCTGCCATTTCTTTCTCTGCTATAAATCATATTTTAAAAACAAAAAAATATGTTAAGTGAAATAAGTCAGACAGGCAAGTTTAAATATCACATGGTGTCTCTAATATGAAAACCCAAAATATAAATAGAGAGCAAAGTAAAAGATAGATAATAGGAAATAGGGAGAGAGATCTTTTGCAAAAGGGAAAGGGACCAAGAGATGAAGGGAGAGGGAAAGGAAAGGAAGGGAATGAAAAGTGAATTAAGATGTGCTTCTCATGGGGGCCAGTGAGATAGCTCAGCGGCACGGGCGCCTGGTGGTGCACAAGGTCCTAAGTTCGACCCCCGGTACCCACAAAAAAAAAAAAAAAGATGTGCTTCTCATGAGGAAGGAATTATTATATACTGCAAACATGTACCAATAAAAATAAAAATTTAACACAAAGCTAAAAACATGAAACTGTATATGCATTTGAGTTAAATGTAAAACCAGAAATGACTATCAAAGACCAGTTCAATATGTGGTCTTTGAGAAATTTATGACCTCAATTCTGTGTTTCAAAGGGCATTCCAGCTATCAAAAAGATTGATTGGCAATAAAACTTACTACAAATAGAGATATCCAAATCTTGAGTATAAATAGAATTGTTTTGGTTGTAACATTAATATTAACCCTTGTGCTGTGCATTTTCCTTTATTCGTGTATTGCTGAATTATACATTTATGCATCTTCCAGAGAGAGGCAGAGAAATGTAATGAAATGCTACTGCTCAGTCATTGGTAGACTGGATAGGTGACAGGGTCGAAAGTCATCAGCAAAAGCAAGGTTGTACGCTGACTCCCTCGGCCTGTGAATTTCCCTTCCTCCCACTGCCTTTGCCCACACTGATCTGACTCCCACCTGCTTCCTTGCCAAAAGGTCACTTCCTCAGGGAAGCCTTACCTGCCCTCCCAGCCATAAAAATCTGCCACAACAGCACCCTCTACTTCCTCTTTCAAAACTGTCACCCTTGTGATTTCTTGTCGTCCCTTACGGTCTGGAAAGCAGAGACCACTCACGCCTTTTTGGGTCTCTCCTATATTTCCTATAGCTATCAAAGTAATAGCACATTCACAAAAACAAATATGGTTTGAAAAAATGAATAAAAAACAATATAGAGATGTAAAAGTGAGCTGCATTTATTGCGTGGACATGCGCAAGGCATCTTCCGGAAACTCGCAAAGGATTCCAGCACTCACTTCCATCATCCCTTCATCAAAGAAAACTTTCTGGTCCTCTGTCTAAAATAGCAGCCTCTTCATTTCGTCCCACCTCATCACTTTCATCCCCTGTATCCTTGAATTTTCTTTACAGCATTTACAATTACCTGACATTTTATTACGGTTCCATTTATTTATTATGTACTTCTGGCAATAAGGCCTATAAGGGAATATTCTCTATCATATAGTAGATATACAATAAATATTAGTTGAATTAGAGAGTAAATGATGTTAAGCACAGTGGTACACGCATGTAATTGCAGCTACTTAGAAGGCTGAGGCAGAAGGATTGCACGTTTGAGGTCAGCTTGGGCAACTTAGTAAGAGCCTGTCTCAAACTAAAATATAAAGGGTTGGGAAGGTAGCTCAGTGGGAGAGTGCTTGGCTGCAAGAGGCCCTGGGTTCAATCTCCAGGGAGAAAGGGGAAAGGGGGATTCTAGACTGCAGAAGGGCACCACTGAGGCTAGAATCTAGTCTAGCATGGCATAATTGGCCATTTTGGATTTCTGAATAGTCACATCAGCCTGGAGATGAAAGAATAAATTTTTCTTAGTTTGTTCTTTAATTAGTTGCATCAAAATAGAATTGTAATTCTGTAATTATTAACAAATTTTTAAAGTTGCCAGTATCAAACCTTTTACGTTTAGTTCCTCAATACTGAGTTGACAGCATGTTCAAATAAGGTGCCCCATGGGTATAAAAAGAAACAAACTTTACCTTTAGTTATAGTGTTGTGAATCTCCCTTCCTTCCTTCCTTTTCTCTTTGTTTCATTGTCTGTCCCTTTCTTTCTTTCTTTCTTTCTTTCTTTCTTTCTTTCTTTCTTTCTTTCTTTCTTTTTTGGAGGGGAGTCAGAGAGTTCAACAGTAAAGAAGAGCAAATTAGTTTTCCTTTGAGAACATAACTTATATCCACTAGGTAAATTCCTATGCCATCTTTTATTTTTTAATTTAATTTGATTTTTAAAATTTTCTTCTTTTTTATGTCATCTTTTAAAATGTTAAAGATGGAGTTAGACCATAAATATATAGGAAAAAAATCAAAGAAAATAATGTTATAAATAATGTTGTATAAAAAATAAGACCTCCGTCATATTCAAAGTGACTAACATCTTGTGAATAAGACACACACATATGAACAAATTTATAAGCATTCATAAAGATATCTCAACGATTGCATTTTAGTGAAGAGATCATGGGATAAACTTTCTGCAAAGTTGTTTGTAATAATAAAAAATAATTTTAAAAGGAAACCAAGAATGCCAAGTGTCCCAGGACACTTTGTGTGTTTTCTGGCACCACTTCATGTTTTTCTGGTTTTCTCTTCTTAAAGTCACCAGTTAGCCCCCCTCAGATTGGAAAGCCTTTGAGATGACTTGCCCTGGTTAGGCTGTGATCCCTGGAAAATTCCAGGGCGATCTGCTTTTAGGCCCTGGAGCCCCTTTTTTATCTTGATACACTAACTGAAAAATACAAAGAGTGGTATTGTGAACTGGACCAAGAGATGGAGGGAGAGGTGAGGAAGAGGAAGGGAAGGGGAGTAAAAAAAAGTAAGATGTGTTATGTACAAGTATGAACTCCCCACGATGAGTGTAGTCACTATGTGCTGCAAGCATGTGCCATTAAAATTTTTTTAAAAGATAAAATTCAAAATAACTTCCAGTTCGTGGTGCTTAGCAGTATTGCTGTTTTTCAGTGATTCTCTCACTTGAAGCTCTGCTCTGGGGAAGACTCCCTGCAACACATGAACATCTGGGGTGGGGCACCCCCTCTGCACCCTCGCAGGTCACTGTCGGGACTGAGGGGCCCTATCCGGGTAGGAATAAGGAAAACACATTTCTTCCATGAGGCCCTCGTCTTGGTGACTTCACTCTTCCGAAGGGCATCAGGTTTTAGAAAACGAGGGTGAACTGGCTGTCCTCATATGGTCCCCCTGGTTTCCACCTCCACTCTTTCCCACTAACACAGGCAGCCAAATGGCATCCTGGAAGGTTGGCCATGACTCCTGGTTCTTATAATGTTTAGGAATTAACCTTTCCAAGTAAAGGAAGCTAAAATAATTTTCAACCTCACTATTAAAATAAAATTTCTTCCCCAGCCTCCTGCTTAATTCCAGGAATTAAAGAGATAGAGCTGACAAAACAGTAATTTCTTTGTACGGGGGGGGAAAAATACAGAAAGCTCTCACTCTATTTCAGACCTCAGACAGGGTTTGAAGCATCCAGCTGTCTTCATTTGCAAGGCATCAAATATTTTCATATTCCACAAATGGGGCCACTGAACAATGATAAGTGAATGAAATACAATGCAACTATTTTTAGTATGGTAATTGTGATTAAAAGGCAGCAGAATAATAATCTTGCCCAAGCGTGCCTGCGATCTCCTTTCCAGTTCCTCAAAACAATACTTTCTATGTTTGGCTGCAGAGGCTTGTTGCTTGTTTTCCTTCTGGTGAAAAATAGGCAATGCTTGACATTCTTTCTAGACCAAGTGAATGGCACGTCTGAGACTGTGGTTTTGGCTAGACATGATCCTCCTTCCTTCTCCATGTCTTCACTTATACAAGCTGGGGGATGGAATTTCTTTGCCATATATAGTGGTAGATTACCATGGGCCCAAAAGATTTCCTAGGTGAGTAACTCTATTATCTGTCTATTTAATTTTTAAATTTAGAATAATTTGTTATTTTTGTTTAAAAAGAAGCAAGGGGACTGGGGCTTTTAGCTCAGTGGTGGAGCACTTGCCTAGCAAGTGTAACACCTTCCATTGAATCCCCTGCCCTGAAACAGAGAGAGAGGGAGAGGGAAAGAGAGGGAAAGAGAGGGAGAGAGAGGGAGCATCCCTAATGTTATTGTATCTAGATGTCCCGCCAAAGCCTCATGTGCTCATAGGTGGGGCTTTTTGGAGATGGCTGGATCTAGGGTGTGTGATAACTAAATTAGTTTAGCATAGTTCTGGGCCTGGGTAATGCAAGGCCCATCCTGGGTGAGGGTAACACCAACCACATAGGCTTGTAGCCTGAATGGAATATAAACGGAATATAAAGAAAAAGCAGGCTCACTGCTTGGTTCTTCCTCTCTGCCTTGCCATGGACTGTTTATCCTCTGCCATGCCCTTTTGCCATGCCACCCTGCCTTGCAGCCAAACCTTTGAGTCCATGCCTATGGACTCAAACCTCTACAAACTGTGAGCTAAAATAAACCTTACCTCCCTTAACTTTAGGTGTTGAGTATTTTGTCTCAGTAATGAGAAAAGTAACTAAGATACATAATAATAGTAGTAATAGCAGTACTAGCCCTTTTATGGTGTTTACCATATGCCAAGGATACACACTGACTCAGCCCAACAGAATTGACACAAGTCCAGAACAAGTTTCTTATTTTCATTTTATAGATGAGGAAATTGATGCATGGAGAAAGTAAATGACTTCCCCAAGTCTCTGCAAGTAAATGGCAGAGACAGAATCCAGCCTAAGTTGGCTCTTAACATGTTCCCACCCCTTAAACCACCAGTGGCACATACACGACCACCCCATCGGGGGCATGGGACAGTTCCATTGGGTGGTACAAGTCACCCAGCGGGATGATCATGCATGTACAGCCCCATGGTGAGCTTGTTAATCCAAGTGTTGTCCTCGAAGCATCATCCCTGGTATGCAAGCATCATTCCCACGTTATAGATGAGGCCACCAAAGCTCAGGGAAGTAAAGTTATTGGTCCAACATCACAAAGCTGAGGCAGGATTCAACTCAGGTTTTAGGTGTTTGGAGGTCTAGTGTTTTATTGTTTTTCCATCTATGAGAGTACTACCTAATAATACATTTTACTAGTAGATACAAAAATACAGTGCTTTTTATTCCTCCCGTCCTTTTACCTACACCATGGGTTAATTAGTTTTGTGTTAATGTGAAAATGCATTATTGCAAATAACTTTTTCCCATTAGAAAGAGTTTTCAGACTTCCAAAAGATCACCTTATCAATGAGTGTTTCCAGTTCATTACATTTGAAAGTTATGGATTAATCAAGATTAGAAAATAGGATCCAGTTCTAAAATATTAGGTACCACATTGACTTCTCCACAAGCAAGGAAAAAGTCTATCAGGTTGGATGAGCCGCAAGAACGCATTTTCTCTAAAACAAAAACAAGAACCTGAAGAATAGAAAAACAAAAACAATTCCCACAAACTACACTTTAACATTTTAGTTTTTTTCTTGATTAGAGTAACCGTGCTTCATGCGCACAGATATCCTCTGCAATAAGAAACCATTAATCGCAATGCAGAAGCCTTTTTTTTTTTTTACTTTTCCCCTGAAAATTGTCTCTCTCCAAGTCTCTGCAGGATGGTCCTCGATGCACGCTTGAGCACACTCACTGGGCAGAGTGCACATGATAGGCTCATCTTGAGAACAAATCTGAAGATAAAAGCTCCTTGAATACAAGCACTCAAACTTGCTTATCATACAACCTCGCAGAACGTGTCATTTAGATTGCTTCGTGCAGATGAAGAACCCAGAGTCCTCGTGTTTGTTTTTTCTTTCTGGTTTAGTAAATTTGGAGAAGAAATGTGACTTCTGAGTTTGGCATTAATGAGGATTTTGCTGTGCTTTGAAATTTGCTGTCATTCTATTTCCTGTGCACTCCTGTTTTTTATTTTTTTATTTTAAAGAGAAGAAAAAACAAAACAAATAAAAAAAAGAACAAATTTTCAAAACAACATAATATGAGGGTAACAATGGTCAATGCATTACGTATTATTATCTTTAAGTTAGTTATTCAGGATACCAGACATTAGCATTCAATTGTCCAAACATTATTGGCTCAAACCTTACTCTTCAATGAACTAAGTAAAATTGGTAGTGTATCTATCTTAACCATCTTATATACATATACAATTTTTTTCCCTTTCCCTTCTTTCTTTTCTCCATTCCAGTCTCTCTTTCTTATTGACCAGTTTCTTTTTGATTCACCATGTCTATTGTACATTTTGGATATTATTTACTCTTTCAGTTTCTCATACTAGAGAGACAATACAATGCTTACACATGTGCGTCTGGTTTATTTCACTTATGAGTAATTTCTCGAGTTGCATTCATTTACCTATAAAAGTCTCCAGTTTATCCTTCTTTATGGCTGAATAGTACTCCATTGTATAAAAATACCACATCTTTCTTATCCATTCCTCAGTTGATGGGCATTTGGGTTGTTTCCAAGATCTGGCTATTACAAATTGTGCTGCTATAAACAAGGGTGCACATATATCACTGTGGTACGATGTTTTTAATTCTTCTGGGAAGATGCCCAGAAGGGGAATAGCTGGGTCAAATGGGACCTCCAACCCTAGTTTTTTGAGGAATCTCCACACTGACTTCCACAGTGGCTGTACCAGTCGACACTCCCACCAACAGTGAAGAAGGGTTCCTTTTTCCCCACAGCCCCTCCAGCATTTGTTATTAGTTGATTTCTTTATAGTAGCCATTCTTTCTGGAGTGAGATGGTATCTCAGTGTTGTTTTAATTTGCATCTCTCGAATGACTAGTGATGTTGAACATTTTTTTGTATATTTATTTGCCATTAGTATTTCTTCATCTGAGAAATGTGTATTCATCTCAGATGCCCATTTTTGGAGTGGGTCTTTAAATTTGGGAGGTCTGATTTTTTTGAGTTCTTTATATGTTCTCAATAGTAATCCTTTGTCTGAGGAACAGCTGGCAAACATTTTTTCCCACGTTGTGGGTTGTCTTTTCACTCTGTTGGTGGTTTCTCTTGCTGTGCAAAAGCTTTTTAATAAGATGAGATCCCAGTTATTGATTCTTTGGGATAGTTCCCGTGCGGTTGAGTTTTTATTCATAAAGTCTTTGCCTACACCAATGTCTTCAAGGGATTTACCTATCCTACCTTCCAGCAGATTTAATGTTTCTGTTTTAATATTTAGATCTCTGATCCATTTTGAATTTAGTTTAGTGCATGGTGAAAGATATGGGTCTAGTTTTAATCTTCGGCATGTGTAGAGCCAGTTTTTCCAGCACCATTTATTAAAGAGGCTATCTTTCTTCCACTGAATGTGTTTGGCACCTTTGTCAAAGGTAAGGTGGCTTAGTATGTCTGGGGTTGTTTCAGCATCTTCTAATCTGTTCCATTGATCTTCAGGTCTTTTTTTTGCCAGTACCACACTGTTTTTATCACAGTAGCTTTATAATATAATTTCAAGTCGGGGATTGTGATGCCCCCTGCCTTGCCTTTGTTACCCAGAATTGCCTTTGCTATTCTAGGTCTCTTCTGATTCCAAATGAATTTTAGGATTGTTTTCTCTAATTCTGTGAGATATGCTGTTGGAATTTTGATTGGAATTGCATTAAATCTGTATAACAATTTTGGAAGTATGGCCATTTTCACTATATTGGTTCTTCCTATCCAGGAGCAAGGGATATCTTTCCATTTTCTGATATCCTCTTCAATCTCCTTTTTCAGAGTACTGTAGTTTTCAGTGTATAGGTCTTTTACATCCTTTGTGAGGTTGATTCCTAGGTATTTCATTTTTTTGGATGTTATTGTGAAAGGTATTGTTTCCCTAATTTCTCTTTCAGTAAGTTTGTTATTTGTGTACAGGAAGGCTATTGACTTTTGAGTATTGACTTTGTATCCAGCTACACTACTGAATTTGCTTATTAAATCTAGCAGTTTTTTAGTGGAGTTTTTGGGGTCTTCTGTGTAGAGTATCATGTCATCTGCAAATAATGATAATTTAACTTCTTCCTTTCCAATCATTATTCCCTTTATTTCTTTCTCTTGTCTAATTGCTCTGGCTAAAGTTTCCAGAACTATGTTGAATAAGAGTGGGGACAGTGGACGTCCTTGTCTTGTTCCTGATTTTAGAGGGAAGGCTTTCAGTTTTTGGCCATTTAGTATAATATTGGCTGTTGGTTTGTCATAGATAGCTTTTACCAGGTTGAGATAAAGACCCTCTATTCCAATTTTCTGTAGGGTTTTTATCATGAAAAGGTGCTGGACTTTGTCAAAAGCTTTTTCTGCATCTATTGAGATGATCATGTGATTTTTGTCTTTGGTTCTGTTAATATGGTGTATTACATTTATTGATTTACATATGTTGAACCATCCCTGCATCCCAGGGATGAATCCAACTTGGTCATGGTGTATAATCTTCTTGATGATTTGTTGGATTCTGTTTGCCAGTATCTTATTAAGGATTTTTGCATCTATGTTCATTAGGGAGATTGGTCTGTAGTTCTCTTTCTTAGTTGGGTCCTTCTCTGGTTTTGGTATCAGGGTAATGCTTGCTTCCAGGAATGAATTTGGGAGTATCGCTTCTCTTTCAATTTCATTAAAAAGTTTGAGAAGTAGTGGCGTTAGGTCTTCTCTAAATTTCTTGTAGAATTCGGCAGTGAATCCATCAGGGCCTGGGCTTTTCTTTGTTGAGAGGTTTTTAATTACATCTTCAATTTCATTGGTTGATATTGGTTTATTTAGGATTTTTAAATCTTCTTGATTCAGCTTTGGTAATTCATACAAATCTAGGAATCTGTCCATTTCTTCTGCATTTTCCATCTTAGTAGAATATAGATTTTTAAAATAGGTATAGATGATCTTCTGGATTTCTGCAGGGTCTGTCGTGATATCACCCTTTTCATTTTCAATTGCATGGATTTGAGTCTTTTCTTTTCTTTTTTTAATAAGGTTGGATAAGGTTTTGCCAATCTTATTTATTCTTTCAAAGAACCAACTTTTTGCTTCATTGATTCTTTGTATTTTTTTTTAGTCTCCAATACATTAATTTCTGCTCTGATCTTTGTAATTTCCTCCCTTGTACGGGCTTTTGGCTTAACCTGCTCTTCTTTTTCTAGAAGTTCGAGGTTCGCCATTAAGTTGTTTATTTGCGCTTGCTCTATTTTCCTAATATAAGTATTTAATGCTATAAATTTTCCTCTTAGGACTGCTTTCATTGTATCCCATAAGTTCCGGTATGTTGTACTGTCATTATCATTCAGTTGTAGAAATTGTCTAATTTCTTCTTTAATTTCATCTGTGACCCATTGGTTGTTCAGGAGGGTGCTGTTTAATTTCCATGTGTTTAGGGAGTTTTTGTGATTTCTTTTGCCATTGATTTCCAATTTCATTGCACTATGGTCTGATAATATGCATGGGATAATTTCAATTCCTTTGCATTTACTTAAGCAGGTTTTATGAGCTAGTATGTGGTCTATTTTGGAGAACGTCCCATGTGCAGCTGAGAAGAATGTGTATTCTGATGTTGTGGGGTGGAACACTCTGTAGACATCTACTAAGTCCATTTGTTCCAAAGTTTGGGTCAGTTCTATTATTTCATTATTGATTTTCTGTCTAGTTGATCTGTCTTTTTGTGACAGTGGAGTATTGAGATCTCCCAATATAATTGTATTAGTGCTTATTTGATTTTTCATGTCCTTTAGTACTTGTTTTATATAGTTGGGTGCATTGGTATTTGACGCATATATATTTATGATCGTTATCTCTTCCTCTTGGATTGTTCCCTTTGCAAGGATGTAATGACCGTCTTTATCTCTCTGAATCATTCTTGGCTTGAAATTCACTTTGTCTGCAAAAAGAATAGCTACCCCTGCTTTTTTCTGGGTTCCTGTTGCATGGAGTATTGTTTTCCATCCTTTGACTTTCAGTCTATGAATTTCTTTCTGAATTAAATGTGTTTCTTGTATACAGCATATTGTTGGATCTTGCTTCTTGATCCATTTCGCCAGTCTGTGCCTTTTGATTGGTGAATTGAGACCGTTAACATTGATGGTTAAAACTGATATGTATTGACTTATACTTGTCATGATATTTTCCTGTTGTTGGTTCCCACTCTTTGTTTTTCCCCTTTCCTGCTATTTAATTATCTGCCCTGCCTGGTGGATTCCTTCTGTTGGGGTTCCTATCTCTTTCTAGAATGTCTTTCAGAACATTTTGGAGTGCTGGTTTGGTGGTCATAAATTTTCTTAGATGTTCTTTGTCATGAATTTTATTTCTCCATCGATTTTGAAAGATAGTTTTGCAGGGTACATCAATCTGGGTTGAAAATTATTTTCCTTTAGAGCTTGAAATACGTCATTCCAAGCTCTTCTTGAATTGAGGGTTTGTGCTGAAAAGTCAGCTGTGATTCTGATGGGTTTTCCTTCATAGGTGATTTGTCTCTTCTCCCTAACAGCTTTTAAGATTCTGCCCTTCTGTTGAATTTCTGGGATCTTGACTATGATATGTCTGGCTGAAGTTTTTTTTTGATCATATCTAGTTGGTGTTCTAAAAGCTTCACTTATTGGGGGGTCAAATTCTTTTTCTCTTCCAGGAAAGTTCTCCCTGATAATGTCTTTGAACAAGGTTTTAATGTCATTTATGCTATCTCCTGCTTTTTCATTTATTCCAATTATTCTTAAGTTGTTTATCTTTGAGTCATCTAGCAGCTGCTGAATTGATTTTTCATGGTCCCTTGCTGTTTTTAAGAATTCTTTCTTTTCATGATCACTAATTGCAAGCCTGTCTTCTATATCTGATATCCTGTCCTCACATTGGCTTAATCTGCTACAAATACTTTCAATGGAATTTTTGTTCTCTTGGATATCTGCTTGAATCTGCTTTATGGATTCCATTTCTTTCCTATGCTGAGCATTCATGGTTTCTATAGTTTTCTTAAGCTCATCTATTTTTTTGTCTGTATCAGCTATAGTGTCCTTATGCATAGTCTTCATTGTGGACATTATCTCTGCAGTTATCTGTGAAATTATTTCTGTTTTAATTTTTTCCAGAGCCTCATTCAATTGTTTTGTTGTTACCCCTTCAGATATGCCAGGTGGGTGGATTTCAGATTGTCCCACCTCGTTGCCCCCTAGGTTTGCCTTTGGTGAATTGGATGTGTGGGGTTGCATCTTGTTTAAGTGTCGTCTCATCTTTTCTTTCTTTAATTCCTGGGGTGATGTTTGTAAATTACCTATGATAGGTTACTTTATTGCTAGTGTTCAAGATCCTTAGAAGATGACTACTTCTCTGCAGTATCTTCCAAGTGGAGCTTGCTTTTGGGTTTTGAGCTTTCTGCCAGATCCTACCTCTTCAATTCATTGGATGTGAGAAGTTGCTACCTGTTTGGCCCAGTCCTTGATTCTTTGGTACTGTGCCACTGTATTTTCTGTGTCCCTTAGTCAATATCAATCATGAAATATCAGGAAGGAAAGCTGTTTAGAACAATTATTTTACATTTGGCTATAATGGTAACTGAAGCGTCAAACACAGCCTAGAAAATGACAGACTGAGCTAACCAGTTATTTACCACTTTTAGCTGTATAAAGTAGAGTTGCGGTTATTTAACAAAATCTAAAACACACCAGAAAAATTATACGTGGTAAACAAGTCCTTAGTATGTCAATTTTTCCCCTCAGGAGTTTAAATTTAAAATGAGTTAAGGAGGAAATAGAGTATTGTGAGAAGAGGAAGGAATTAGATGTAAGGTTAGAGGACCAAGAGGGATCCCACTAACATTGGGACACTGGTGCAGAGGACTGGTGGGAAAAAGAGAAGGAAAGGATAAAAGGAAGAACAGATCACCACCACAATCACAAAGAGGTTAGAGGCGCTGTTTACACTCATATAAAAGCCAGAGAGGATAATGAAGGAAAGAGCAAATAGACAAACAGAAACAAAAATGAAGACAAAAACAACAAAGCAAACAGATAAAACAGAAATAAAACCCCACAAAAGAAAAAAATAAAAATAAAATAAAAATAAAAAAAATAAAAACAAAAATAAAAACCCCTTCACAAGAACAAAAAACTGAGAGAGAAAAAAAAAACATAAAAAAATAAAGAGAATCAGTTCCAGGTGTTGACTCTGCTGTAGGCAGGCACCGTGTGATGACAGAGTCCTGTTCCGTGCTGGTCCGTCCCAGCGAGCCAAGAGCGGCACTCTGGCGGGCGGTGAGCAGAGCGTGGACTTTCAGGCGGAGACCGGTCTCCTCCGCCTGCCGCTGTCAGCGCACTGCTTTCGTGCCGCTCTGATTTTCGCCACACCCCCCACAATGGCGCCAGGCCAGTCGCTCTCTGGCGCGGGACAGGTGTGGCTGAGAGACCAGTCTCGTTCACCCGCCGCCCTCAGCACACTTTCCTGGGGCTGAGAGGTGCCGCGCTGCCCTGTCCGGAGCACAAGTTCCCAGAGCAGTTTTCGAGCCGCTCTGATTTTCGCTGCACCCCCCACAATGGCGCCCGGCCAGTCGCTCTCTGGCGCGGGACAGCTGTGGCTGAGAGACACTCACTGCCGGCCAGCGCCGTTCTCCGCCACTCCCCTGCCCCGCCGCTGTCTCACAATCCTCCGTGGGGGCTCCCTGGGCGCCAGCTGTCACCGTGTTTTCGCAGCTTTGAGCTTCTGTCGCGCCGTGATTCCTGGGATGGTAGAAGGTGTGCGCACGTGGGGTCTGCTCCTTCTTTGTTGAAAAGTACCCTTCACTGGTGCCGGGGGTCCCAAGCTGCACTTCAGAACTTTTCTGGGTCCCGGGGAGGCATCTGCCCCCCTCCTGCGCTCTCCCGGTCACTATATTCCCGTAGTCCAATGGCAACTTTTAGAGAGTTTCTCTGCGTGCTTCTTACTCATCCGCCATCTTTTTTCCTCCCCCCCGCACTCCTGTTTTTGAGACCAATTTGGCAACGACTGAGTCCTGCCTGCTGTGTCCTGCTCAGGTCATTAGAACTTGACTTATTAACAGTGTTCTCCTCTCACAAGGCTGTTGCCCATTAAAAAAAAATTCATTCTTTAAAACAGTTTCAGTTTTAAGATGAGATATTTTAAGTACTCTTTATGAGAGTACACTTGGGAATCTACTGGTAAAAGAATTACCCATGGAATGAAACATTAAAATGAGCTAGAAGGGTATTTGAATATTTCTTTCACAAAATATAGAGCAAAAAAAAGTAGGGCTCCAGATTTAAGAATTACTAGTACTTTGCATTAAAATAATTTCAAATCTAATAACTGTAACTAACAGCAATGGAACACTGTGTATTGTAGTACCTGAATTCAGCCCAGGGAGCAATGAGCTCTTATTTTTTTTCACTTGGAGACAAGGGCTCCATAAGTTGACCAGGCAAGCCTGGAACCTACCTCACCTCCTCGAGTAGCTGGGGTTACAGGCATGTGCCAGCACGCCCAGCCACATTTAGTTTTCATAGATATGTTGTTCAACAGAGAGTTGCTATTATGTTTTTCTCTTGCATATTATCTTTTGGGCACACTTCTCATAGAAAATTGTCTGTGTCTGTGGCCTTGTGTTATTCGTTCTGAAACCCTCCATTCTGAAATCCTACCCATTTCCTGGAATAAGAGTTTTTAAAAGTTAAATGGCATCCCAAACACCAATTCAAATGGCTTCAGAGCAACACAGAGGTTAGAGTTGGGAAAATAATGACTGAAGTTAATTTGACATGTGTTAAGTCAGCTGCAAAATAGTATCTTGCTGCTTCATCATGGGACATAAATATTAAGCAAGCATTATAAATAGCTTTCATTGACAGTGTTACTTTTACCAAGCCCAGTCAATTTCCATTTTTCAGAATGGGGATGTAGCTCAGTGACAGAATGCTTGCCTTGCATATGGAAGACCCTGAGCTCAATCCCTAGCAATGCAAAAATGAATAAATAATTTTGTTTTATTTTATCAAAAACTGAACTTTATTTAATATTTTCTATGTACCAAGCACCATTTTATACTTACTATTTCATTTAATCCTCACATACACACAAAGATTGTTGTCTTTATTTTACTAACAATGAGAGAGAGGCTCAGAATGATTGAGTAATTTAACTAAGATTATTACCTGGCTAATGTAGAGCAAAGAGCTGAATGCATCTTTGTCAAACAAGCATTCACCCCCGGTTCTCAGTATCTACACACAGTACCAATTTTGATGGCTCTTCCTGCCACCACATATTTTAATACTCATTAAACACTTTCATTTATCCAATCAGTTAGTCTGGTGGTCAATAAATATTTAAGTCTTAAATGAGAGGGACGACATGATCCCAATGGTCAAAGCATCCACGGTCCAGTGGGGAATATAAATCAATAAGCAAATTCAGTGTCCAGTGGGGAACATAGGTCAATAACGAATTCAGAGGCCAGGAAGATTGGTATCATAATAAAGAGATGCATTCAGTGTCGTAGGAGGGGAATGGCCAACATCTCCCTAGGGGTGGGAGGAAAGTCATGAGAAAATGGCTTAGATTTGGAAGGTGACTTGAAGGACAGTGAAAGGAGATGGAGCAGGGTCCAGGGCACCTTCCGAAGCTGGCTCGGTAAGCATTCTGATCCCCCGTCCCTCCACCCCCCTCCCCTCTGACAGGCAGTTTTGTTGGTTCTCAAAGTGTGGCCCTGGAACTAGGAGAACACGGGAACTCAGAAATACAAAGGCTAGCCATCCCTCCAGATTCACCAAGTGAGAAACTCGAGGAGGGGGTCTCAGCCACCTGTTTTAAATGAACTTTCCAAGGGGTTCTCCTGCTACTAATGTCATTCTGTTGAATTTCTTTTCAGAATGGGAGGGCACAAAAGCGAGTGTCCGTGGGAGGGAAAGGAAACAAACACTTCTTAAGCACTGAGAGTGTATTAGAGGCTGGCAAGAGACTTCCCAAAGTCTCCACAGGACAAACTGGGGCCCTCCAGCTCCATAGTGCTGGCTTTTGGCTCTTCCCTCCTCAACACACCCTCTAAGGACATCACCAGCCGCAAATGGAAGGGCGAACTCCATCATCTTTGCCGTTTTGCCTGTCATCATTGCCATCACCTTTGCACATTGGTTCATCGATTTTAATGGCAGGACTGTGTTCAGAGGTCTCAGCAACCTGCTGGCTGTGTGTCCGCAGGCATCTCACACCATTGCCAGTCTTGTCTCTTCTTTGGAACCCTCCTTTTGTCTTCATTGGCTGTGACCTCATGCCAGTCTGCCTGGATGTGCTTCTCATCGCTGATCCTGAATCAATCCTTCCTTCCTCTCTCCCTCCTTCCTTTCCTCCATTCTTACCTACCTCTCTTCCTCTTCTTCTTTCCACAGATCTGCCCCCATCCACTCACTATGGGGTGTCTATTGTGCACTTACTATGTGCCAGCCCAGGTGTATGCTTTGCCTTCCTGGAGCCCACAGTCTAGTAAGGCAGAAATAGCCACAAGCAGGCAGCTAACCTAGTTATAACTTATGTTGAGTAGAATGAAATAAATACACAGGGGGCTGCGTGGAGAATGATGGCAGGGCCCTCCAGAAAAGGCCTCTCTGAGGAGATGGTGGTAAGCTGAAACCCCAGGATGAGCAGTGGATGTAGGAGGGTGGGGTGAGAGTGGGCTGCCCACACAAGGCCTTGCGGGAGGTCAGAGACTAATGAGTTGGAGGGGATTGGGGGGCCAGACCAGAAGTGGGTAAGGGCTGATCAGGCAGAGCCAGGAGGGCCAACTCCATGCTAAATGCTTCAGAAGCCATGGCGAGATTCAAGTGGGGAAGGCCTAATCCAACCTGCACTTTGTAGGAAATGTGGAGTAGATAACGATCTTTGCAGCTATTTCTGGAGAAAAGGCTGGAAAATGGGGAAACCTGTGGATTTACTTTTATGTTTCAATGTCTTCCTGGTAGAAAGTTTTCCTACTTTGATGTTCTTCCTTCCAGTCCAAAGAGTGAGGTAATGTTCTGCAGCAGTCAGCAGCCATAGCTCCATGAGAGGGGCATTGCTAACGGGCGAAATCAACAGATCAACAGTAATAGTGACACTCACTGAATGTGACGGTGTGCATGAATTATGAATATTAACATCTGTGCTTTAATGATCAACAACCTTATGCAGGCTGTGTTAGTATCTATTTCACAGGTAAGGACAGAGAGGTTAACAAAGTTGTTCAATGTCACAGAGCTTCTAGGATAAAAAAGAACGAAGAGATTATTTCCAAATAAACACCGTCAAGATTTGCTTGGTTTCCTTTTCTTCCTTTGGCCACGGTTTTCCCCCTCAGCAGTGCTAGAGTCCTTTGTGCTAGCCCTGCTGAAAAGCTGCCAGGTACCCAATTCCTAGGAAGGGCCTGTTCCTCTCTGCAGCTGGTTTAGAAACAGGGAGATGGAGCCACTTTCTTACCATTTCTGTAACAGGAAGTGAACGCCACACTGTTCTGGCTGTAAAGGGAACCACACCCACTGGGGGTGAAGGCGGCAGGGAATTTTCATCACAGCTTAGAAAGATGGCCAAAAACAGCAGGAAGAGGACAAGGACAAGTTGCCTTCACCCACCAGCAACTGAATTGCTCACTCCTCCTTTCATGGCTCCTTAGGTGACATTGTTTGGGCTTCCTCTGTAACATAAATGATGGCTTCAGCAGCAAAACTAAATCATAGCGAAATGATCCTCTGGTGTCATTTTATAATTCTGAAGAAAAGCTGGTGGTGTTCGAATTTCTAAACCCTACCGCACAAAAGGCAATTTTCCAAGCAGGGCTAGGCCACCCTAACTGAACTAATTAGCCTCCTGTGTGAACTATCTTGTCTTTTTTTAGGACCGGAAATCAAATGGGAAGGGTTCCCTCCAGTTCCAAGTGAGTTCCAGAGGAATTACTCATGCTCCTTAACCTATGAGTCACACGGGAGTCTAGGAGAATGTTTCCAAAACAGGCCGACAATAAGATAAACAAAGCAATTGATATGTGACAGTCCAGTGGCTGGGCTGCCATCCTCCAAGGCCAGAGGTTGGATCTAAAGCTGAAAGACGGTGAACTCGAACTGACCGGGTGTCCCTGAGGAATCTGCGGATGGCCAGAGCTCTGCAGAATGACTTGGAACATTTCCTGAAAGTAAATGGCCACGAGGAGGTATGTGTTCAGAGCCTCTGTTCAATTTCATCGACTTCCTTTGTGCAAGTATAGCATCTCTCCCCACAGGTGACTCGAGAGACTTGCCTGCCGTCACACTGCTGTGCCTGACTCTCCCAAAGTTTGGCCAGCCATGCGCTTTGTCACCAAACAACACACGATATTAATCATTTTGGGTCCCTGGGCCTGTTCCCAGGGTCCACTGTTGAGCCAGAAAAATAACTCCTAAGTGACAGAGGCTTTCCCCAAATGAAATATAGAGTAATGGAGAAAGTGAGACTTAGGAAATAACCCAGCTGCAAGCTGGTGCTCTCCTGGGCAGGTGGCGACTGCGCTTCCTCGGTGCTCCCTGTTGAAGGATTTTGAAGCCGGGTCTCTGCTCTGTCTGAGCTATGAGCCTCCAGGCATCTCCTACGCAGGGCTTCAGGGTGAGCAGGAGGACCTACTCTCCCCTGCCAGCCTGTGTCATCCCTAGAGAAAACACCAGGGTTGATGTGCAGGTCCTTTCTGCTCTGGAGAAAGAACAAAGATGAATGCTTTTCTCTACCCCTGTTAAACTCTCAAATGTAAAAGGCCAGGCTGGGGGAAGAAGCAGAGGGTCCCAAAGAAGAATCTTGTCTAATCTGCTTGCCCTTGGACTTGCCTGCTGTCTGTCATGCACACAGCTGCAGAGGGATCCACCTGCACACAGAGCTGGTCACCTCTCTCCACAGAGCTGGCCACCTCTCTCCTCCTGAGATCCCCTGGCACCCAACCCCCACCCAGCACACAACACCTGCAGAATCCCTGGAGTTCCTCCTGGGCCACCCAAGCCCCATCACTCCTTGATGTTCTGCCTACTCTCAGCTTCATCAGCAGCCACTCCCTGGCCCTCTAACCACACTCGCCTGCTCATTATTTCCTGAAAACATCGTATCCTTTCAGCTCTGCCTCTTTCATTCATGCTCTTCCTTCCCTCTGGAATGCCATGCCACCCACTCCTTTCTGCCAGGGTCACCAGTTCCTACCCAGGGGGCTGAGTGTGTGGCTCCTGGGCATTGTACCTCCCTTGTCTCCCGAGTTCTTGCCTCATATGGGGTTCTCTATGGGACCAGCCTTCCCCTTTGGGCTGGGGGCTCCAAGAGGACAGGCGCAGTGTGTGCTCCATCTTAGACTTTTGGAAAATCTATGAGGCCTAACTAACTCAAAGGGGGTTTGTACTTCAGCCATGCCGCTCCTTACTATTCAGATCATGGCCGAGAGTCTAAAAAAGCTGCAAGGCCACTTGTCCGCCTTGGTATTCTACTTCCTTGAAGCTTTTTGCATTCCAGGGTGACTTTCAGTAATATTCAGCTGGTGCTACAGGACTTGCAGTGCTCAGTTTTGAAAGGGTAGTGATTTCAGGGTACACTGATTTCTATGTCTCACTTTTTACAGTCAGGACAGATAGTGGTGTATCTGTATGGTACACTCCCCCCCCATTTCCTAATGTTACAGGAAGGAGGCTTGGGATACTAGGTGCAGTGTGCAATCATTTTAATACCATGTGCTGCAGCAAGCACTAGTCATCAGGTGCTTCTAGGAGGCCATGCTGGGTCCTTGGCAAGGCTGGGTGCTAAAGGGAAGCCCAGAAGGCAATTCATGGTGTCCTTTTAGGAAATGGTCACACTGCCTTTCCTTCCATCTTCCAGCGAGCTTTTCCTCTCCTCAGTGTTTTCACATGCTTGTCTCTGCCTAGAAAGCCTTTGCCCTCCATGCCAGCCCCTCTTTAAGCCAGCGGCCACCATCCCTCAGGTTTCCAGGTAGACAGAACTGCTGGGAGGGGCCTGCCTGGATGTGTCTCGCCACATTCTCATTCCAGTACTGTCAGAATTTGCTTCAAAGCCCTTGTCAGGGGCCGGTGAGATGGCTCAGCGGCTTAAGTGCCTGCCCAGCAAGCGCAAGGGCCTGAGTTCGACTCCCGGAACCCACATAAGAAAAAGGGGCCGGTGATATCGCTCAGTGGCTCGGGCGCCTCCTGGCGCGCGAGGTCCTGAGGTCGACCCCCCGGTACCCACAAAAAAAAAAAAAAAAAAAAAGCCCTTGTCAATTACTTAATGTAATACTTTTGCACATCTCTCCTATTATACTGAAAACAGTTTGCAAGGAAGAGGATTTGTGTGAGTTTTGTTTTATATCACATAGTAGATGCTCAGTAAATGCATTTGGATAAATAAATGCACTCTTTTATGTTGACGTTTTGCTTAGAACTTGGAGGAGTTGATTTTATCAAGTTGGTACCTTTTCCTGTCTGCTCAGCTTCCCATCGTATCCCTGACCCGTGTCCTGAAGTGGCTTCCCAGGTGCCACCTGCCTCAGCCTGGGATGCCTTTATCTCATTCCCACTGACCCCATTTGCAACACCTTTGCCTACATCACCACCATTGTGACACTGTTCTGGCATTTCTGGGCTCCTAAAGCACTTCCAATTTCATTCCACATTTTCCCCTGTGTTTTTTTTTTTTTTTTTTATTACCAAGATTAGAAAGTGCTCCTAGGAAACCATAAGCAAACACAGCAGAGGTGTGTAAATAAAAAGTGAAAACCTCCCTTCCCATTCTCACTGGGTCCTTTTCTTTAGAAATATACAGCGAGTCTTTTCTTTTAAATTAAAACAGGAGCAGTGATATAATTTTAGAAGAAAAAATATGATAATACTGGTCAGCAACTTGTTTTCCAATTAATACTTCTTATTTTTCTATTCATATTAGGATAGAACAACTTTGATTTTTCAGTGACTGAATATTAGTCCATTGTGTGCTCACAACATTACTTAAACATCATTTTCTTTATAGCTAGTTGGGTAGCTTCTATTTTTTAAAATTTCAAGAAATGCTGGGATAAAATCCCCATATACATCTGAGTTGGTATTTCTCTGGAAGATATTCTTAAAAGTGGAGTTGTTGGATCAAATGGCATGCCATTTTGTATTTTGATAGCTCCAGCCCGATTGTCTTCTAAAAAAGCAGTCCTCGTTTACACTCCCACCCACGGTGCTTACGGGCATCTGAGGCTGAGCAGCCATGACAGGGCATTATCGCTGCATTTAATCATCTAACTGGTCAAAAGCTTTCCTGGCTTCAAGTGTTGAGATCAAATAGTCATTCATATTTAAATCAGCACTCATGGCCTTCATCTGTGACTGTTACTGATATTTACTTGTTTATTTTTCCATTGGAGTGTTCAATTTCATTTTTACTCAATGTAGGGGTTTTTAAAAACACTTGTGATAAAATGCACATAACAAGTGCATCTACACCAACCTCAAGTGTACGGTTCAGGGGCCTGAAGTACATTTACGGTGCAAGCAATGTTCATCACTGGCCAGCTCCCGGGTACTTCGCATCCTGCACACCTGAAACCCTGTGCCTAGCGGACAGTAATTATTCATTCCCTGATTCCTCAGCCCCTGGCAACCACCATTATATTTTCCATCTCTATGAGTTTGACTTCTGTGATGGCTTTTCAAACAGTATGCATGTACACTTTGAGAGAGGTTGAACATATTTTTCCAGAATTCTAGCTGGCCTCTTCATTTAATAATGTCTCTTTGCTATGTGGAAGGTGTACATTCTTTGGTGCTTTCCAGTTTTTTTTTATTTATTTTTCTTTTGAAGCTCACTTTTTAAATAAGTTTATTTATTTATTCATTCATTTATTGGACAGGGTCTCACTAAGCTGTCGAGGCTGGGCTTGAACTTGCAATCTTCTTGCCTCAGCCTCCCAGAATGCCAGGATTACCAGCATGTGCCACCACTCCTGGCTAGAAGCTTCATATTCTTATGTCAGTAAATGTGAATACTGTTTGCCTTATGGCATCCTTTGTGTCTAGGAACCATTCATTTATGTTTCAAGCCTTTTTTCACCCATAGGTGGAAATGATAATGGCACTAGCCTCAAAATGATTTGTCCAGAGGATTAAATGGTGTGATGCGTGTGTGGCATGAGGAATGAACCCAGGATCTTTACACTGAGCTAAATCCCCAGCCTTTCTTAAATGTTTTATCTTGAGATAGGGTCATGCTAAATCATTAAATTGCTCAGGCTGGGCTCAAACTTGAGATCCTCCTGCCTCAGCCTCCTGAGTTGCTGATATTACAGATACGCACCACCACACTCATCTTCCCCTTCTCTTCAAGTGCTTTGCCACACCAACGATCTCCTCCTCGTTTATGAATATTTTATCTTTTCCTTTGGCTAGCTTTTCCTTGACTATGAAAATGTGAAATTCTCTTTCATTCCAAGAACTCTCCTCTTTGTAACTTTGCTGACATCCCCCTTACTTCTCTATTACCCAATCCCTTGAGAGAGTGGACTACACAGCTAATTCTACTTCCCTCCCACCCACCCTCTCACACGTTGCCTACAGGCCTTACCACCTCTTCTCCCTCCTCTCAACCAAATATTTAAATTGGTTTCCTAAAGCCATGGTCACCTAGCCCCTTGGACTCAATGGCTTTTCTTGGTCTGCAGCCTGCCACACTCAGCTGCAGTTTGGGACAGTGCAAGAACCCTGCTTTTGCTTGAAAAATCCATCTTGATTTCCTGTCACTGTACACTTTTTGGTTCTCCTCCTTGTTTTCTTGCCACTGGTTCAGTTCATTCATTCATTCAACATGCCTTTATTGAGCATCTACTAGGTGCCACAACTGTGCTATGTGCGGGGACAGGGTGGGGAGCAACAAAGGTGTTGTCACTTATGATCTAAGACAATAGGCATCAGTCATGTAATCGGCTACCTGCTCCATGCACATGTGTGCATGTGTTTGCATTTATCTACAGAGTGTTGTAAAAGCATGTAGTAGGGAGGAAGACTGGGGGGGAGGGAAGCCAAGCCTAGGAAGGGCGGTTTGAGGAAGTGATATTTAAGCTGAGATCTGCAAGATAAATAAGTGTTAGCTGGGTGAAGAGAGGTGGCTTCCAGGAAAAGGAAGGAAAACTGTGAAGGCTCTACAGTGAGAAGGAGCTTAGCAATCTCAGGAAACCTAAAGAGACCAGTGTGGCTGGAGTGCAGGAGACAGGGAGAGGTCAGAGCCATGAACCAAAGGCTCAGTCAGGCTCAATCGTGCAGGGTCTTGTGGGGAATGCAGATAGCGCTGGGGCTTACTCCCACAGGCAATGGACAGCTATTGAAAACTTCTCTTCCTTCCTGTCTGCTCATTTGGACTGTGCCTCATACCTGGATCTTTAGTCCTGTGCCCTTTTGCCCACCCTGTGGCAGGACTAAGTAATCACCTCTCCGTGGCAGACTCCTGAAGCCCAACACCGCATGCATTCCTGTCCTTTTCCCAGCTACCTACTAGGAGCATCCCCTGACAGATCAGACTGGCATCTCAAATGTAACAGTTGACAGCTCACCTTGGTTTCTTTTTCAAAATCCTTCCTGTTTGTGTGTTTCCTATCTCGGCCAGCTCACTGGCTTCCCATTTATGCACATTGGCTTCCCATTTATGCTTGTGTCTCCTTGACTTTCCCCTTCATTTCAGGGATACAGCAGAGACCAATCCGAAGGAACTTGGATTCTAGCAGGGCGATGAAGAGTCAACACAGAACACTTAAGAAGCGTTTGGATTTTAACTCTGCTGTTTGCGGCTTCCTAATCTTTAAAATCATTAATATCTTCCTTATATGGGGAAAGGAGTAAATGGGAAAACACCTTTGGAAGCTCCTAGGACATTGAAAATGACCAATTTAGGTCCCTTCTTTCTTCTTACAGACATAAGCAGGGTCCTGGTTCTCAGTAGCTTGCCCTCATTCTTTAAAGTGCCTTCCTTTCTCTCAACTCACAAGGACCATTCTATTACACAGTATATTTAAAAGAAGTGCTTAGTGTACACGTGAATACTGAAGTCATTTTTTAAAAATTTCCTATGTGAAATAAGAAACACCCTGGTGGAATTTGACTAGCTTTGTAGTGAGACCCTTTTCCCAGTTATAAAGTGCAATAAATAGTTTACTCCCTTGGAAAAAAATATAACTCTGGTCAGAAATTGACAAGTACGGGCCAGTGAGATGGCTCAGCAGCATAAGCGCCTGCCTGGCAAGTGCGAGGTCCTGAGTTAGACCCCCCAGTACCCACAAAAAAAAGAAATTGACAAGTACTATAAATAAAAAATGAAGCAGCCAGAAGGTGGCAGGGTGAGGATGCTGCCAGTTTTCACCAGGGAAGGTCTCTTTGAGGAGGTGCATTTGAGCAGAGGCCAGCATGAGAGGTGGGGTCAAGCTAGGCCAGGCAGAGGGAGTTGCAGATGCAAAAGACCCGTGCTTGAGGAACAGCAAAGAGGTGAGTAGCCAGAATGCATCCAGTGAAACGCTGACAGCTAAGAGACAAGGCCAGATACTGTGCTGTAAGCAGCAGAGATGGGTTTGGGGTCAGTTCTGGGTGTGATGAGAAGCCACTGCAGAGTTTTGATGAGAGAATGGACACCATCTGATATAGAGCTCACAGGGTCCTTCTGGTTGCGGTATGAAGAGTAGAACATATTGAGAGGGGAGGACACAGCAATCCAAGTCATCTTCACATCTTCACAAGCTCTTGTCTACTCCTATGGCCCTGCCCATCTCACACCTGCCACTTTAGGCCCACCTTGTCCATGTCATGTCTGGGTTATTACTGTGGATCCATAAATGATCTTCCTACCTCCTGCTGAGTTGGTCTTCTAGCCACACAAATCCAAGCAATCTGGCACAAGAAGGTGGCTCAAGGCTCAGCTGCTCTCTCACAGGAATCAAGTACAGCTTCTTTTGCTATGTATTTAAGGCCCTGCTGGGCTTCCAAACTCATCTCCCACTGCTGCCTTTTAAGCTGCCATCACAGTGGACGACTTATTTCAGTCACTTTCCTCATTGCTGGGACAAAGTAACTGATGCCCACAATTTAAGGAAAGGTTTTTTTTGGCTTATGGTTTGTAGAGGTTTCAGTCCATAGTGTGCTGGTTCCAAGGCAGGGTGGCGTGGCAGAGGGGCGTGGGGGAAGAGAGCTGCTCACAGTGTGGCAGACAGGAAGCAGGAGGTCAAGGGAGGAGCCAGGAGATAAATCTTTCCAGGCTATGCCCCACAGGGACCCGGCTCTTCTGACCAGACCCCACCTTCTAGTAGCAAGTCAACTGTAGCGCCCCATAATCCAATCACCTTCCAAAAGCCTTGTCTATGAGCAAATGAGGCTCTTGGGGGAGGTCTGGATACAAGCCATAACCATGATCACAACACCATATATGTTTCTTGCCCTGCCACTGTCACCCTTGTCCCCAAGCTCACCCTCTTCCTGTAAAGCCTTCTCTTGCCATCGTTCATCTCTACAAGGCCAGATTTCCCTTGTCTCTTTATCACTTTAAGGAAAAGGGATTCTTCCTGTCCTTCAGCTCTTACACTTTCCCAATGACACTGTCATCCTTGACCCAAGCCACAGCTCTTTACTATATACATCTTGCCTCCCTCGCTACACTACACCTTGCTACAGGTCAGGGCCCAAGCTCCATGCACTTTCTACCCACAGTGCCTAGCCCCATGGTCCTAGTGAGCACCCGATGGATGTTTGTTGAATGAATGAATTCCTGGCTCCACAGGATTTGAACAGTCTATGTGAGAGGAACAACCAAGTTCCAAAGCCATGCAAGTGAACATATTAAACAGAATATAATGGAGGGATAAATCCTGTGGCACATCATCTGGGGACTGTAGGAATTCAGAGGGGAGGTCGGTAGCAAGTGGTTTGGTTGGTCAGAGAAAAGCTAATAACTGAATGCTTCTAGGTCATTTACCGTGTTCCAGGCTCTAGGCTAAACAATTTTCATGTACTTTATCCCTCTTTTAACTACCCTATGCTGCAAGCACTTCATATTTACGCTACTCATCTACAGATGTGGAAATTGAGGAAGGTGAAGTGATTTTCTAGAAGTCACAGTGCTATAAAACCTACACAGCTGGGATTCACGCCCACACAGTATGTACATGCTTGGTTGGCTTACCAAATCACTCCACTATTCTGCCATTAAGACCAAAGCAAAGGCTCCGCCATGGAAACAGGGCTTGTTTTCTTTCCCATCTCATTCCCAACTGGATCTGAAGTAGCCAAACAAGAGTCGAGCTGTGCTCGAGGAGATGACCCAGATTTGAGGATGAGGCTAGTGTTCTAAAGGCCACTGTTGTGGGCTACAAGGCAGACCTGTTCCTGGACGGCAGCAGAGTGAGCTGAGCTGAGTGGAGCTTCTGTGTCAAGGACTAGTTGGTTGGGTAAGTGGAGGCTGTGTGGAAGGCACTGAATGCCAAGGAGAACTGTTGAATGTTGATGTTCCAGAACACAAGAAGAGATTGAAAGGTTTACAAGCAGGGTCAGGGCATAGCTTCATGTCAAAGAGCACTTATCTGGAAAGACTTTGCACTAGCAGATGAGTGGGAGCGAGATTCCCTGAGAAAGCTCTTGCTTCCTAAGAGCTAACAGTCTTTTGGGAGAAACAACTGGTAGGATGCAGACAAAGCACAGGGGAAACAGAGCTGGGAAACAAGAGTTTTCATGGACGACCAGAGGGGACTTCTTAAAGGCTGTCACTTTAGAACCAGGCCTTAAAGAGGGGAGACTGAAAGAATAGAAGGTGGGGCCCACTTTGGGGTCTGTGGAAAGGAGGTGTTTAGAGAGGACCATCCTGGTAATAACCTATAGGCTGGGCCGTGGTGCAGTCTCAGCTCCCGAGATTTCTGGGGGACAGATGCACTTGAGGCCGCAAGGCCATCTCACAAGCAGCCATCCCCATGGAAGACACACAGGGGTCTTAGTGACCAGCAAGACAATGCGAGAATGAACCACTAAGTGTGAAAGGAGCTCAAGTAACCTTCAGCCTTGCACAGTCAGCTCTCAGATGTGCAAGTGTGTTGAGGAGCATATTCCAGACCTAGTAGTTTACAGCTGGGAGGCGATTTTAACCCCAAGGGACGAGTAACAATGTCTAGAGACATTCAGTTATGACAACTGGGAGGGGGTGCTGGTGGTATCTAATGGGTAGGATCCAGGGGTTTTGCTAAACATCTCAGAATGTAGGGGATCACCCTCCTCCTCCCCACCAAGGAATTACCTAGGTCAGAGGGACTTCCGCCATGGCTTGAGAGACCCTGCTCTAGTGGAGGAAGCAACCTGAGCACAGTTAGAGGGAACGGTTTGTCGCACAGTGTCACTGGGAGATTTAGGAACCTAGGAAATGTCTTAGAAAAGCAAGGAGTACTCAACAGTTCAGAGTAACTGCACGTTTCTACCATTATTCACCTTTCCCATTGTGCCCACAATCCAACCAGGCCTGAGGGCTGTATGCTAAGGAAGTCAGTGTTAACAGCACTTCTTGTATCACAGGCACTATTCTAAGAGCTGTGCATGGACTGTCACATTTAATTGTCACATTCATTTTTCTTTTCTTTGTTTTCTTCTTTTTTTTTTTTTTTTTTTCCAGTACTGGGGACTGAACCCAAGGTGTTTTTCATACTGAGTTATATCCCAACCCTTTTTATTTTTTTATTTTTATTATTATTATATTTTTTGTGGGTACCGGGAGTTGAACTCAGGACCTTGCACTTGCCAGGCAGGCACTTATGCCGCTGAGCCATATCACCAGCCCTTTATTTTTATTTATTTATTTATTTATTTATTTTTATATGCGGGTACCAGGAGTCAAACTCAGGACCTCGTGCTTGCCAGACAGGCACTTACACCACTGAGCTATATTGCCAGTCCCCTTCTTATTTTTATTTTTTTGCTTTGAGATAGAATCTCACTAAATTGCTAGGTTTCCCTGGCTAGATCTGAACATGTGATCAAATGCCTTGGCCTCCCAGAATGCTTGGATTAGAGGCATGGGGCACCACACCTTGCTCATACCCATTCTTCAAGAGGCAAGACTGAGACCCAGGGAAGTAGATAAGTAATTTACCTAAGATCTGAAAACTCAGTAAGTAGCAAAGCCAGAATCTGAGTCTGGGGAACCGTAGTCAACCTCTGAGCAATATTGCTGTGCTGCATGGGAAAGAGGGGACTTGTAAAGAAACAGACCTGACTTAAATCCCTGCTTTACCACTTACTAGCTGTGCTGGTGTGGGCATGGCACTTAACCTCTCTGAACCATGGTATCTTCATCTTGCATGACAGGGGACAAGATAGTTAGATAATAAACATTTTCTCAGATCTTCTGCGTGTGGCTCAGAGAGGTTGAATGACTTGCCCAGGGTCACACAGCTAGGAAGTAGAGAGTCGGGATTGAAACCCGTATCTGCCTGATTATAGAACCAGTTTTTAACCAAAGCTATTTTTAACAAAGCTATTACATTTGCAAGTGTGTGGTGAAGATAGCATGACACAGCCTATAAAAATGGCCTGGAATATAGTAAGCAATTAATGATAACTATTTAGCATTCTATTAGTAAGCATAGTAATTATCCTCACGCCCAGGTTGCTCAGGTGTGCAGAAGGCAATGCAATACTCTAGGCAAAAAGAACAAGATCAGCAGAAAGTGAGCGATGCGGTGGCTTGTGCGTGGATCCCAGCCCCTCAGCCAGCTGTTCACAATCACGAGCTTCTGTCCCCTGGGGTGAGTGTTGTCACTTTTGATTCATTTGTCCTGCTGTCCACATAGCCTACTATTCATAGACTGGCAGTGGGAGGAGTGGGGACACTGTGAGGCTAATTTCATGTCAAGGGTCCACAGCCCATACATTTTATAGACTACTTAGTCATAAGTTTAAAAATGAGTGCAGAGCCTTGTACAAAACCAGGGGAGTCGCCGCATGCTCCCATACTGCCCTGCGAAGAGAGCCGCAGCTCACCTGATGGCTCGTTCCACCCAGGAGCGAGTTCATCCTTAAACAATCGCCTGAGTTCGTGGTAGGGAACAGTGTGTGTTTTCCACAGAGTTTGGCATCTGCCTAGCTATCGTGAAGGCTGGCGGGCTGGCAGTGCACAAGATCTGCCTGTAATATTCTTAAACATGGAATCCTGGCCAGAGGACATCAGACAGGAAAAGACCAGAGAACTGCTTGGGTTGCAGGTGATGAAGCTGGGTACCAAGGATATGGGAGCCCTGGGCAGGAGCCCACTGACTGCCTCACTGGTGGGGAAACTTTCATAGGGAAGGGATATTTGAGCTGGATCTTGGAGGATGAATGGATTTGTCAGATGGAAAGATAGGGAAAGTATGTGGGCCAGAGAGAACAACAGTACTGCAGGGCACTTCTGGAATGCACTGTGGTTGGTTATCGCAGAAACTTAGGGAGAGAGAAGTTTAGAGTGAGGGAGATGGGGCTGCAAATGTGGGTTGGAGTCAACTCACACAGGGCCTTTAGTTCACCAAGGTTCTGGACATTGTGGTGCAAAGGTGAGGGCTTCTGCCGATATAATATGAGGACAAATGGCCTGGGGCGTTTGGAGTGAGTCAAAGCTGATTTTTTTTTTCTTTTTTTTGGTGGGTACTGGGGGTCTACCTCAGGACCTCATGCACCAGCAGGCACCAGTGCCGCTGAGCGATATCACCGGCTCTTTTTCGTATGTGGGTTCCAGGGGTCGAACTCAGGCCCTCGTGCTTGCCAGGCAGGCGCGTACGCCGCTGAGCCATCTCACTGGCCCTCAAAGCTGATTAACAATCTGAGTTCCAGTACTTTGTGGTTATGAAGTTAATTTGTCTCTCTGAGTCTTGGCATCAAGGTCTATGATACGATGACATAATGTCCACCTCACAGCGGTGACAATGGATGGAAGAATGAAAGGGTAAACTCCTAACATGGTCACAGCCCAGCCCTCAGGGAATGCTAATGATCCCTTCACTGCCTAGGCAAGGGTGGGGGAGGTCTTAGCCAGGCAGTGTTTAAATTAGATGTTTGATTGCATATTTGTAAAGAACTAAAAGAGTTCAAATGTTCCCAATACAAATAAGTGATGTTTAAGAGACAGAAATGCTAATTACTCTGATTTGACCATTATACATTGTATACATGCCCTCCCCTCTGGGTGATTTTAGTTGATCAGAATCCAAAGAAACAGTGATACCATCTCTTCTCAGGGCTTGTGCAAAACTGAGGCTTCCTATCAGCTAGTGAGACGCATCCTTGACCTGTGTGAAAGATAATAGAACAGAGAAGATGGCCTGGGGAAGAGTCTTGCTGGAAAATTACTGAACTATTTCACACTTCATCAAGCTCCATTTTCTAAAATTTCAGCACAGCATTTTGAGTCCAGGATAAAAGATTCTGAACTTAGGTCTTTCTGAGAAAGAGTTCAGAAACGGAAGAGGAAATACCTATAAAGGAAGGCAGCTTTGCCTTCTTACTTCTAGATTCTTCTGTGGTGAATATCATTTTCACAACTCACAGAGAGATTAATTGATTGATTGGTTAGTTGATTGATTGCGGTACTGGGAATTGAACTCAGGGCCTTGGTACTGAGCTACATCCCCAACACCTTTTTATTTTATTAATTTTTAAACTACTAAGTTGCTAAGTTGCCCAGGCTGAGTTTGAACTTTGCCATCCTCCTGCCTCAGCCTCCCAGAGAGCTGGGATTACATGTGCATATTACCACACCTTGCTGAGAAACATTTAGTATCTTCATTTCACACATAGAATAGACTGCAGGAACATACTCAGAGAGGAAAGTGGATTCCACTGTTTGATTAATCAGGGCATCTTACCTCAAGTCAAGGGAACTTAGACAACTAACCAGGAAAAACAATAACAACTATATCAGTGAGGTTAAACAATACCATCACCAAAACAAACAGAGTGGAATCTTTATTGGCTGCTGTATTTTTCTCCCTTGCCATGACCTCTACGCACAAGGTCAAGGACTCTGCCTTACACGTCCCTGTTTCTCCACTGCCTTGCCTGGCACATATTCTATATGTGATTATTTTAGTTAAATTAGATAATGCAATGGAAAGGAAGAAACTAGGCTTTCCAAAATAATTGATAGAAGAATAAGGAGTTCTGGCTTCTCAGGGGCCAACTTTCCTTTATAGTGAGGGGCTGCCTCGGGCAAGGGACTGGGGATTGGGCCCTGAGAACCATTCAGACTTTGCTTTTATTGTTTACAAGAGTGAGCTTTGGAAGCAAACAGCCTGGGTTTTTCTTAACTTTGCCATGCTGTGGGTTTCCATCTGTAAACCAGGGTAATGATGGTGACCCTTAATTGAAAAGCTTTATTTTGAGAACCAGTGGGAGGATCTATGTCTAGCACTTAGAGCAGTGTCTGGCACAGAGAGCAGGGGATAAATGTCAGCTAGAGAGCTCACAGTTAAGTTAGATTGAAGTGACCTGAAACTCAGGAGACTCTTTATGGAGCAAATCCCATTTTCTAATAAAATGTACACACACACCTTTGGGAGGGCTCTAGCGCCGGTGGGTAGATGCTTTGATGAGATGTGCAAGGATGAGACTTTGATGCCAGAGGTATGACTGAGGGAGAATAAATGGATGGTTGAATGCTTTCTAAAGGACTGGGACCAGCTAACTCTGTACTTCTTGTGGGAGATTCAAGAGCAGTAGCTAGAGCAAAATTTTGGGGGACACCACAGAAGAAGAATGGGTAAGGGAAAGGAAAGAGAGGGAATAGGACTTCTAGCACCAGGGACAGGGCTTTGGCAAGGAGGGTGAGTTTTTAAAGCACAACTTTTGATCAGCTTTTCTGTAGAATGCAACCCTCTCCTCGGCCTTCCCCCGAGAGTCTCTGCAGAGTCCTTTACTCTCCTTGCTGCTGGAGTTGTTTGCTTTCTTTGGAAATGTGTGGTCTGGGCTCAAGGTAGCTGGTGACAGTAATGACGTCCCAAGCCACATCTGGGCTAACTACAGCCCCATGGAGAGGTTCGATGCAAAGAGCACAGGGTACCCCGAGGCAAAAGAGGCAAACCCAGCTGAGGCAGGAGGGTCGCAAGTGTGAGCCCCGTCTGAGCAACTTAGCGACATAGTGAGACCCCTTCTCAAAATAAAAAGTACAAAAGGGACTACAGATGTAGCTCAGTGCAGAGACCCTGGGTTCAATCCCCAATACAAAAAAAAAGACAAACTCATCTGCGGAAGAAGCTGGAGAGGACTGACATGTTGCAATTGCTAAATGGAGAGTCGAACAGTACAATTGGAGTTCCATCCAATTGCGTCTGCCTGTCTGGGGCGCCAGCACATAGAAAGATAAGCTGTCTAACACGAAACGCTTCAAATTCCTGGGAGGTCATGGTCATCTCTCACATTATGACCAATTATGCTGCTTCCATCTGGGACAAGTATGAAATGTGGCCCCTGCCTGAGAGTCAGCATGAACGGCGATTTGTGCTTGAAACACCAAAAAGAACCAAAGTGCATGACACTGGAGAACCTCCGGAAGCCTCAGTGATCTTACGCTGTACACATGGATCAAGTACTTGAAGCCCTGGCTCATATTTGAATCCAGTGCTCTTATCCCTACTTTTTCAAGACACACTTCAGTTTGTCCATTTTTAGCCCTTACTATCTGCCAGGCACTGCTCTATGTACTTGGCTTGCACTGTTGCTTCATATCCTCCCTGAAAGCCAGTATGTCTAGTAAAGTTGTTATCTTTATGCTACAGATGAGGAAAGTGAGGCTGAGTGAGGTTAATTGGCTGGTACAAGGTCACACAGGTTGTAAGTAGCAGAACTGGGATTTGAACCCAGCCAGGTCTTTTGGACACTGTGGTCTGAGACCTTAATGACTATGTTATCAGGTTTGGAAGGAACAGGAGATTATCCAGTTTGACCAATTCTATGCCTGGAGGGAGCAGCTTGCAACTAGAAAGTGCATGGGATTAAGGGTCTGTTCTTGCCATGTCGGAGGCTGCTGTGTGACACTGGCAGAAGCCGCTGACCTGCTTGGGCCACACTTTCCTTCACAAGAGAAGAAAAGAATGACCTGCTCTGTCTACTTTACAACTTTGCTTTGAAGGACAGCTACACGTGAAAGTCCAGTATAAGGGGTGCAGCAGGACAAAAGCCATCCCCTTTATCTTCCTACACAGAGTACAGCCATATTCTCTTTTATGGGCTGCCTAATTTCTGGTACATCTAGCCAAATGTGATTAACAAGGAAAAGTTTAATATAGAACCACTCCCTTTCCTGACTCACTGAGAAAATGAGGTAATCTTGAATATTGTACTAAAATAAAGGATTTACAAGTTGAGTTTGATATTTGGCTGCTCTGTGCTAAGCATTTTCACATGCATTTTATCTTCAGTAGAACAAAACAAGGCTCCCAGATGGTTCAGTGATTTGCTTCCAGTCACACAGCCAGTACACAGCTGAGTAAGGACTGGAACCCAGCACCACCTGGTTGGATCTACAGGTTCTTTCCCAGGAACCAAGGGCTTAGGCCAGATCTATTCCATATAGCACCCTGCTGTTCCAAAGGCATCGCCACAGCATCCGGGGTCTGATCCTAACATCTCCATGTACCCCGAAGGGGAGAGTGTCTGTTTTACCCTCTGCCATGTCAAAGTCTGAAAGCCTAGCAACATCTAACCTTAGATGAACAAATTCACCAAACCCAAGTCACAGGCGAAGAAATAGAAATAGAATATAATGCCACCATTCATTAAGGTGTGAGTTTCATAGCTTTGAGGTAAAGGAAAAAGTTTTAAAACATTTAAAATTATGGATTGTATTGAATGTGACACTTGTTTAAAATATAAAACAATAACATAAAATCAAAAGATAGGCAACAGATTGAGAAAATATTTGTACCAATATCTATACTAAGTGATATTGATATATGAAGAAGAAATTCAAAGTTTAAAAGAAAAAAAAGACTTCAATAGATCAATGGTCAAAGAACATGAGGAATACATTTATGTAAAAAACTATTAAACACATACCCTGCGAAGCATTTATCCTGAGTAGTAAAGAATTATAATGTAAAATAATCTCTATTATCTTAATTTATCAAAGCTTTATAGTTCTTAATATTCACTAAGTGCTTGACATACATGAGTTTATCTGCTCACTAAAGCCACCTGAGGAAATGTTGCTATTTCTATTTAGCAGGTATGAAAACTGAGGCCCGCATAGGGTTAGTAATGTGCTTGACTCACACAGTTTAGTTGCGGCACAGCTGAGGTTTAAGTCCAGACAGTCTGACTCCTATTATACTTAGAAAATTAGCAAAAATAAAAATATTTAAAGTAGAATATTCATTACTGGGAAAGTTCCTGGGAAACCTGGTGCTTGTATCTTTATAAACTGGTACAACTTTTTTGAAAAGTAATATAGCAAGAGCCATAAAAATATACCTTTTGTACTAGAAAGCTTACTCACTGGATTGAAGATAAGGAAAAGGATTCAACAGAAGCAGGAACCAATATACATGTGGTTATGGACTGAAATGGAATCTAGGCCATCGATGTCCAAAGTAAACAAGAATAATGTTTCTATATGAAGAGTAAATATAAACATTTACGTTCTTTTTCTTACAGCAAATCTTAGAAATATGGCTTGTACTTTACACTCACATTACGTCTCAATCCACAGTAGACGCATCACAAGTGTTGACTGGCCATCTGTTGCTACTGGTTACTGTATTGCATGGCACAGGTCTGCAGTGACAGGATGGGACATGGACCCTAATACCCAGTGCTGTGGAGAGTGGTTTAGGAAACTATGGCACATCAGTCTCTGTCATACAAAGCCATTACTAGTAGAAATAATAAAGGCCTTAAAGAAACACACAAAGTGTTCATGCTATGTTAAATTTAAAAATCTGGGAATATGTAATACTCATGTAATAGATATTTAAAATGTGTCTGAGGGAAAACCACAACTGAAAGATAATATGGAAATATTAAAATAGTTGTGTTAACATGACGACGAGGATCATTTCATTGTCATATTTTCATTTAAATAGGCATTCGACATTTGTTCTTATTAGGAAACTTTTTCAAACATTAAAGGATAAGAAAGGAATCTTTCTTTAAACACAAATATTTGGAGATTGACTTTTTTTTTTTTTATGTGGGTACCGGGAGTCGACCTCAGGACCTTACGTTTGCCAGGCAGGCGCTTATGCCGCTGAGCCATCTCACTGGCCCGAGATTGACTTTTAAATAAAGTATTTATGTACAATATATCTTAATAAAGCCATCTGTTTATCATATGGGTTTACCCATATGTTGGAATTCTGATAAATCATTAGGAATTTTTGATTATTGGTGTTTCTTGTTTGTTTATGTTAATATTCTTAAATGTGTTTGTTGCATAAAAAAATTATTCACAAAATTTGAATAACATATTGAGGCAATGTAATGATAGGATCACCCTTTATTCTTTGTAATATACTTAATATATGTAATATATATATTAATATATATATAATGCATTTCTTTTCTTTGCCCTATGAGCTATGTTGAAAGTAGATGCCAAGATATTCAATTATTCTGTGGATTTCTAAAGATAACAACTAATGAATAAAACCTTAGCTATTTCAGAAAAATACAGAATTTTCATTCCAGTTCTCATCAACACACCTAACTGAGAACTAGAGAAGCAGAGAACAGATGGGTTGGAGAGAGGATGACTGAGTCACTGATGGCTGTGGTCTTGAACTTGTCAGCATCTTAAGGGGAGAGGGCCTGGATTTGGGGTCAGAAAACTGATTCTGGCTCTGCCCAATACCATCACAAGGAGCTGTGCACTGGTTTCCATATCTGGAAAATTGGAGATCGTATCAACATCGTAGGGAGTCAGGAACAAATGGGAGTCTACTTCTGTATAGAGCAATGATTCTCAGAGATCTTTAAGTGTAACCCACTTTTTAAAGATGGGGGACACAAGTCCAGTGGGTAAAAACAGGCTTGGAGTTCAACTGTCTTGACCAAGTTGGAGTTCTTTGAGCATGAAGACCTAGAGCCTAGGCTCTGGAGTCAGAGTGCTGAGTACTATGACAGTTCCAGCATCTTCTGACAAGGTTGTCTTGAGCAAGTCGCGTACATTCTCTGTCTCAGTTTCCACATCTGTAAAAGGGAGACAGTCATTATGTCTAATTCAAGATTGGTCATGGAATTTAAAAAGTCAAACTAAGTTTCACATCTGGCACGGGGCAATCCCTCAGTGACTGGTACCTATTATTAGCAGTAGCCATCCATAAAGTTTTCTTAGGATGCTTTCAGCGTCTCCAAACCAATCCTTACCATTATCTTTCTTGTAGAGTCGACATAAGTATTTTATTCATAAATCGTTTGGATCTTTCTTCCCGCTTAAATTCTAAGGGATTAAATTTCGGCATTGCATAGAAACCGGAAGTTGGGGAAGGGAGAGATCGTATCACCACTAGAGGGAGTGTTGGCGAAAGGCAGGTTCTGCAGGGGGAGAGGGACGGTGGCAGGAAGAGGCAAGGGTCCTCTGGAGGGTGGGGAGGTGTGGTCCTGCTGGAGGAGCGCTTGCCAAGAGACAGCGAGAAGGCTGACCCTCTCACTGCTTATGACACTCCTTTACTGGGCATTTACTGTGTGCTAGGCCCTATGCCTTCTCATTAGTTCCTGACTCTGGAAAATGAGAATAATAATAATACCTTCTCCTTTACAAGAGTTTTTGTGAGCACATTAAGGGATACTGTGTATAAAACTTTTAAACAGAGAGTGGTCATTATTATTATTATTATTATTATTATTATTATTATTATTAAACACCTCCAACTTCCAGTGAAGCTGTTTGATGGACATGGGTGGGATTGGAGCCTGGCTCTGTGATGGGCCAAGTCACTTTGTCTCTTGCTACTCTGTTGCTCATCTGGCAAGTGGGGCAGATTTCCCATAGAGATTTTGTGGGGATTCAATTAGCTTCTCCAAGTAGCTTAGCCCACTGCTGGGCACACAGACCTCAGTAAGCATTAATCTATAATGGTGAAGTGGGCCATGGATTCTTCATGCCTAAAGCCCGTGACATTTCCGTACATAGCTTTTATTCTGGAACAGTCTGTAACAAAAGAAATGCATCAGAAACCTAGGCCTTGATGGCCTTCTCTCTGTGTCTTTGTAATATGCCATTTTCTTAATTCAACGCCATATAAAGCGTCGCAGCTTCTGAATTCATTGATGATGTCTGTTGGCGATGAAATGTCAGAGCACTTGGATCCAACTGTCCCACTGCCGTTCTCCGGCTTTCCCTGGGTGAATGGTAACATTTTCAAATGGATAAAAATCTCCTGGCAACGTCGCTTTCCTCCCCCAGAGCAGATTTATAACAGAGTGGTTGGCATTTCCACATGCTCCGCATTTGTCAGTGTCAGATTCATATACGTTCTTAGGTCTCTGTACATATATAGGCATCATTTAAATCTCCAGTGAACAAAGGCTATTTTTCTAACTTGGAGATATTCTAAAAGATCTTTGCATTTTGTCTATTTTTAAATGTTTGTGTGATTTAAAAGTATGGTAATATCAAATGGTACAGGGGAGGACTGAGTATTTAGCTTTCAGCAACTGATCATGTGCCATGTCTCAGGCACTTTATATACAATATTTTACTTAACTGCATTGGATATGCATTGTCCTCTGTTTACTGAAGGGGTAACTAAGGCTCAATAAAGACTGTGACTTGCTCAAAGTAAACACGTACATACACATCACATCAGCTTGGAGTGGTGAGCATGGGCCAAAAACCATTTCTAAGTCCATATTTGATGTTCCTGCCATTTTACCACAGCTGATTCTGCAAAATGACACACATTCATTCATTCCAAAATTATTTACTGTGCATCTATGATGTACCAGCAGTATGCTAGGCTCTGGTGACCTGGCCAAAAAATAATTCTCTTTTGCCTTTAATTGGCTTAGCTTCTAGTCGGTAAACAGCACAGATCAATTCTGAGACTTGGAGGTAAGGTTCATGTCTGTTGTATGGAATGGAGGTAGAGGGAGGCGGCAGAATGCAGAGATGGCTGGGAGCTTGGTTTCTCCTCTGCAGATCAGGACGTCTCCAGGGCAGGATTTTGGGAAAGGTTGGAGAAGGAGGATAATGCACTAAGCTCTCACAATTCCTTTCGGGCCTGCAATGATTCAGCTGTTCTCCTGTGGGGTTCAGAGTTTTCATGGTGAACGTTGCTACTGTACAGCAAAAGGAGATTAAGTGGCTATGGAGCAGCAAGACCTGGGACAAGGGATTTTCAGGGGAGGTGAAGGTAGAGAAAGATGGGTCTTCCAAGATGCCTACCCAATGAATGGTAGTAGAGAGAGTCTTTCCCCCCCAAATCTGTAGTGCAGTCAATGGAAAAATTAAAATATCTTCCTATTGTTGCTGTTATTCCTAAAGTAATATTACTAGCTACCATTAGCTGTGCACTTTCTACGTGTCAACCACTGTACTACATTTCTTGTATGTATTGTCTAATTTAATTCCAAAATATGAAGCAGAGGCTCAGAGAAGCTATTGAAGGGAGAAACTGAGATTCAAACCTGAATCTGTCTAGCTGTAATGCCCTTGTCCCCCACCAGGTGCACACACACACACACACACACACACACACACACACACACACACACACGTGCGCCAAGCTGCCTCTGTGGCTCCCCAGAGATCTCTAAAGAGAATGTAAATTAATTTTTGATTTGTGCTGTGTAGTCTGTGTCCTTACAATTCAAAGTGTAGTCTGTGGACCAGCACCTGGGATCCAGTTAGAAATGTTGACTATTGAACCCTAAACTGCTTTTGGTGGAGAGCGGTATGGGGGACTGACCCCTTTGCACTGAGCTACATCACCAGCCCTTTTTAAAATTTATTTATTAATTTATTTTAAGATGTGTTTCTTGCGAAGTCATTAAGTTGTTCAGGCTGGGTTTAAACTTGTGATCCTTTCTCTGCCCCCCGGAGTGTTGGCATTACAGGTAAATGCTGCTGCCAGGCTCAGAATCTGCTTTTGAAAGAAACCCAAAGGCATGGGAAAGTTTCAGAAGACTCACGTGTGCCTCCTGTGAAAAGATACAGCGTAGGCACACCAAAAGCTAGTGGAAGGTGTATCTCTCTGTTCCCAAATATTATCATTTTGAGAATGGGATTTATGGGTATTATGAAAATTAGTCAAGAGATAAAAGTTTTAAAACTTATCCAGGTACTGCTTATTTCCACATGGACATAGAAGGCGAAGAGTTTAGGAAAATATTAGAATCGACTTACAATATTGTTTGTTTACACAGTTTTGTTCAATTATAAATATTGGGCCTTTTACTATGTTATTTTTATTTTGTGTGGACACATTCTCTCTCTTTTTTTGTTGTTACATTTATTACTTATTTTATTTTGGTATGCATTTACAACTCCAATTTTTTTTTTTTTTGGTACGGGGAATTGAACTCAGGACTTTGCACTTGCCAGACAGGCATTGTGCCACTGAGCTATATCCCTGGCCCCACAACTCCAATTTTTTTTTAAATTTTTTATTTTATGGAAAGAAGGTAAAACAAACTTTCATAACAAAATAATAGGAAAATAACAATAGTTAATACATTACATGTTGTTATCTTTAAAGTAATTGTTCAGGGTACAAGATATGAGCATAAAAATTTCTCCAATTGATATTAGCACAAACCTTCCTTTTTAATGAACTAAGAGACACTAATAGTATAACTGACTTGCATTTTTTTTTCCTTTTCCTTACTGTCCTTTCCTCTTTCACCCATCCTAGTTCCTTTTTCCTTTTGAACAATTTCTTCCCATTTCACAGTATATGTGGTACATTTTAGACCTTACGTACTCTTTCAATTACTCACACAAAGGAGATAACATGATGTTTACACATGTAAGTCCGATTTATTTCACTTATGAGTATAATCTCAAGTTGCATCCATTTACCTATAAAAGTCTCAAGTTTATCCTTTTTTATGGCTAAGTAATACTACATTATATAAAAATACCACATCTTTTTAATCCATTCCTTGGTTGATGGGCATTTGGGTTGTTTCCAAGATTTAGCTATTACAAACTGTGCTGCTCTTAACATGGGTGCACATATATCACTGTGGTACGATGTTTTTAATTCTTCTGGAAAGATACCCAGAAGGGGTCGAATGGGACCTTTAAGCCTAGTTTTTTGAGGAAACTCCACACTGATTTCCACACTGGTTGACCAGTCTACACTCCCACCAACAGTGGAGAAGGGTCCTTTTTCCCCATAGCCCCTCCAGGATTTGTTATTGGTTGATATCTTGAAGGTAGCCATTCTTTCTGGGGTGAGAAGGAATCTCAGTGTTGTTTTAATTTGCATTTCTTGAATGACCAGTGATGTTGAACATTTTTTCATATATTTATTTGCCATCTGTATTTCTTCATCTGAGAAATGTGTATTCATCTCAGATGCCCATTTTTGGATTGGGTCTTTTTTTTTTTTTTTTGTGGGTACCAGGGGTCGACCTCAGGACCTCGCGCACCAGCAGGTGCCCGTGCCGCTGAGCGATATCACCGGCTCTTTTTTCGTATGTGGGTTCCAGAAGTCGAACTCAGGCCCTCGCACTTGCCAGGCAGGCGCTTATGCCGCTGAGCCATCTCACCGGCCCTGGATTGGGTCTTTGAATGTGGGGAGTCTTATTTTTTTCAATTATTTATGTGCTCTAGATAGAAGTCCTTTGTCTGAGGGACAATTGGCTAACATTTTTTCCCACTCTGTGGGTTGTATTTTCACTTTGTTGGTGATTTCTTTTGCTGTGCAAAAGCTTTTTAATAAGATGAGATCCCAGTTTTTGATTCTCTTAAGTATTTCCTGTGCAGTCTGGGGTTTGTTCATAAACTCTCTACCTACACCTATGTCTTCAAGATTTCTACCTACTTTGTCTTCCAGTAGATTTAGTATTTCTGTTTTAATATTTAGATCCTTGATCCATTTTGACTTTAGTTTAGTACATGGTGATAGACATGGATCTAGTTTTAGTCTTTGGCATGCAGACAGCCAGTTTTTCCAGCACCATTTATTAAAGAGGCTATCTTTCTTCCAGTGAACATATTTGGCCCCTTCATCAAAGATAAGGTGGCTGAATGTGTTTGTAGTTGTGTCTGCATCTTCTAATCTGTTTCACTGATCCTCAGGTCTGTTTTTTTTGCCAGTACCATGCTGATTTTATCACAGTAGCTTTGTAGTATAATTTCAAGTCAGAGATAGTGATGCCTCCTGCCTTGCTTTTGTTGCCCAGGATTGCCTTTGCTATTCTAAGTCTCTTTTGCCTCCGCATGAATTTTAGGAATGTTTTCTCTATTTCTGTGAGGTATGCTAATGGTATTTTGATTGGGATTACATTAAATCTGTATAAAACTTTTGGGAGTATGGCCATTTTCACTATGTTGGTTCTTCCTATCCACGAGCAAGGGATATCTTTCCATTTTCTGATATCCTCTTCACTCTCCTTTTTCAGAGTACTGTAATTTTCAATATATAGATCCTTCACTCCCTTTGTTAGATTGATTCCTAAGTATTTCATTTTTTTGGATGCTATTGTGAAGGGTGTAGTTTCCCTAATTTCTCTCTCAGTGAGCTTGTTTGCATACAGGAATTCTATTGATTTTTTAGTGTTGACTTTGTATCCAGTGACACTACTGTATTTGGTTATTAAATCCAGAAGTCTTTTGGTGGAGTTTTTGGGGTCTTCTATGTAGAGTATCATGTCATCTGTGAATAATGATAATTTAACTTCTTCCTTTCCTATCCTTATTCCTTTTATTTCTCTCTCTTGTGTAATTGCTCTGGCTAGTGTTTCCAGAACTATATTGAATAGGAGTGGTGATAGTGGACATCCTTGTCTTGTTCCTGATTTTAGAGTGAAAACTTTCAGTTTTTGTCCATTTAGTATGATGTTGACTATTGGTTTGTCATAGATGGCTTTTATCAGATTGAGGTAAAGATCATCTATTCCGATTTTCTGTAGAGTTTTTGTCATAAATGAGTGTTAAAATTTGTCAAAATCTTTTTCTGCATCTATTGAGATGATCATGTGGTTTTTGTCTTTGGTTCTGTTGCTATGGTGTATTACATTTCTTGATTTGCATATGTTGAACCATCCCTGCATTCCTGGGATGAATCCCACTTGGTCACGGTGTATAATCTTCTTGATGACTTGCTGCATTTTGTTTGCCAGTATCTTATTGAGGATTTTTGCATCTATGTTCATTAGGGAGATTGGCCTGTAGTTCTCTTTTTTGGTTGGGTCTTCCTCTGGTTTTGGTATCAGGGTAATACTTGCCTCCAGGAATGAGTGAGGGAGAATTTCTTCCCTTTCAATTTCATTAAAGAGTTTGAGGAGTATTGGTATTAAATCTTCTCTAAATTTCTTGTAGTATTCAGCCATTAATCCATCAGGACCTGGACTTTTCTTTGTTGGTAAGTTTTTTTTTTTTTTTTGTGGGTACTGGGGGGTCGACCTCAGGACCTCGCGCGCCAGCAGGCGCCCGTGCCGCTGAGCAATATCACCGGCCCCTTTTTTGTATGTGGGTTCCGGGAGTCAAACTTGGGCCCTCGCACTTGCCGGGCAGGCACTTAAGCCGCTGAGCCATCTCACCAGCCCTGTTGGTAAGTTTTTAATTACACTTTCAGTTTCACTAACTGATAGTGGGTTATTCAGAATTTTTATATCTTCTGGATTCAACTTTGGTACTTCATACATATCTAGGAATCTGTCCATTTCTTCTGTGTTTTCCATCCTATGAGAGTAAAGATTTTCAAAGTAGGTATTGATGATCTTCTGAATTTCCACAGGATCTGTACTGATTTTACCCTTTTCATTCCTCATTGCATGAATTTGAGTCTTTTCTGTCCTTTTTTTTGATAAGGTTGGCTAAGGGTTTATCAATGTTATTTATTCTTTCAAAGAACCAACTCTTTGATTCATTAATTCTTTGTATTGTTTTCTTAGTCTCAATTGCATTAATTTCTACTCTGATCTTTATAATTTCCTCCCTTCTATGGGCTTGACTTGCTCTTCCTTTTCCTAGAAGTTTCAGGTGCAACATTAGGTTGTTTATTTGTGCTCGTTCTGATTTCCTGATGTGAGAACACATCGCTATAAATTTCCCTCTTAGGACTGCTTTCGTTTTGTCCCACAGGTTCTGGTATGTTGTATCTGCATTTTCATTTAACTGTAGATATTAACTTTTCCCTTCATTTCATCTGTGACCCATTGGTTGTTCAGGAGGTTGTTTTTAATTTCCATATGTTTATGGAGTTTTTGTGGTTTCTTTTGCCATTAATTTCCAATTTTATTGCACTATGGTCAGATAATATGCATGGGATACATTCAATTCCTTTGCATTTACATAAGCATGGTCTGTGGGCTAGTATATGGTCTATTTTAGCCAACGTCCTGTGTGTAGCTGAAAAGAATGTGTATTCTGATGATGTTGGGTGGAACACTTTGAAAACATCTAATAAGTCCATTTGTTCACAGGTTTGGTTCAGTTCTGATATTTCTTTGCTGATTTTTTATCTGGTTGATCTATTTGTGACAGTGGGGTATTAAGTTCCCCGATTACAATTGTGTTATTGCTCATTTGAGTTTTCATGTCTATTTATGTTTGTCTTATATAGGTGGGTACTCCTGTATTTGTTGCATATATATTTATGATTGTTATCTCCTCCTCTTGAAGTTTTCCCCTAACAAGTATGTAGTGACCTTCTTTATCTCTTTTGATCATTCTTGGTTTGAAGTTCACATTGTCTGAAAACAGAACAGCTACCCCTGCTTTTTTCTGGGTTCCTCTTTCATGGAGTATTGTTTTCCATCCTTTGACTTGCAGTCTATGAACTTCTTTTTGAGTTAAATATGTTTCTTGTATACAACATATTGTTCATTTTTGTGTGTGTGTGTGTGTGGGTACCGGGGGTCAACCTCAGGACCTTGCGCGCCAGCAGGCACCCAGGCCGCTGAGCGATATCACCGGCCCTTTTTCGTATGTGGGTTCCGGGAGTCGAACTCGGGCCCTCGCGCTTGCCAGGCAGGCGCTTATGCCGCTGAGCCATCTCACTGGCCCTTGATTTTGTTTCTTGATCCATTCTGCCAGGCTATTTCTTTTGATTGGTGAATTGAGGTCATTTGCCTTGATGGTTATAGCTGATATGTATTGCCTTATCTTTGTCATGGTATTTTCCTGCTGTTGTTTCCCTGCTTTTCCCCTCTTTAATTGCTTGCTCTGCCTGGTGGTTTCTTTCTGTCATTGTCCTTTGAATTGTGGTCATTTTTATCTCTGTGTAGAATATCTTTCAGTATCCTTTATACTGTTGGTTTGGTGATCATGAATTTCATCGGTTGTTCTTTTTCATGGAAGTATCTTATTTCTTCATTAATTTTGAAAAATAATTTTTCAGTGTACATCAGTCTGGGTTGGAAGTTGTTTTCTTTCAGGACTTGAAATACTTCACTCCACTCCAAGCTCTTCTTGACTTGAAGATTTGTGTTGAGAAGTCTGCTGTGATTCTGATGGGCTTTCCTTTATAAGTGATCTGTTTCTTTTCTCTAACAGCTTTTAATATTCCATTCTTGTGCTGAATTTCTAGGATCTTGATTATTATATGTCTGGGTATAGATTTATTTTGGTTATGGCTAATCAGAGTTCTATGTGCCTCACTTATCTGTATTTCAGATTCTTTTCCCATGCTTGGGAAATTTTCTGCTATTACTTCTGCAATTAGTTTTTTTATGTCATTTGTCTTGACTCCTGCTTTTTCATTGACACCAATTATTCTTATATTATTTTTCTTTGCATCGTCTTGCAGCTGTTGAATTGTTATTTCCTGATCTTTTGTTATTTTCAAGCAATTTTTCCTTTCATGATTGGTAGCTGAGATCCTGTCTTCATGGTCTGAAAGTCTGTCTTCAGTTTTGTTTAAGCAGTTTTGCCAGATTTCAATGGAATTTTTAATTTCCTGGATGTCTGTTTGAATCCATTTCATGCATTCTATTTCTTTCCTATATTGATCATGCATGATTTCCATCCTTTTCCTATCACCATATTTTTTTATTTAATTCTACTCTAGATTTGCTGAGCAATTCCTTTATAAATGTTGACATTTCTTTTATTACCTGAGATATTATTTCTGATCTCATTTCCTGTATAGCCTCATGGATTTGTTTCTTTACTTCGGTTGCTGTCATTTCAGAAATGTCAGGTGTGTGTCTTCCATTTTCCTCTATCTCATTGTCTCCTGGACTTGTTCTGGGTGGGCTGGAGGTCTGAGGTTGCATTTCTTTTTATATGCAGGTACCAGGAGTCGAACTCAGGACCTCGTGCTTGCCAGGCAGGCGCTTATGCCGCTGAACTATATCACTGGCCCTGAGGTTGCATTTGCTTCTGTGTCTTGTCATTTTCTATTTCAAAAGTTTTTATTTTGTTTTCTGGGTTGATCCTTGTAAGTTTTTGTAGTAGGTAGCACTAGTACCAAGGCCTCTCTAGCCAAGGTTTGTTCTTCAGGATGTCTTCTGTGTGTAGGAGGTTCTTGGTTTGTGTCTGTCCCAAGATCCTACCTTTCCAATTAAGTAAGAGTGAGATGTTGGTGTCTGTTTGGCTCAGTCCTTTGGTGCTGGGGTGTGGTGAGGTTATTACCCCAGAAGTTTCCAGTATTGTTACAGAAGTGAAAACAACTAATTAAAACAGATATGACATCCTAGCTAAAGTAGTAAAATGAGCAATAACAATAGCATCAAGCACAGTTTAGAAACTGACAAACTGTGGTAACTATTAATTTTGTACCTTTAACCATAGGAGCAAAATCTACAATTATATTGCAGAACGGATCATAAATTGTGATCTTGTATGCAAAGTGTTTCTCTCCATAGTGTGGTTTTACCCTGTGGTGGGGAAATTTAAGAAAGATAGTGGATAAAACAAAGATAACTGAAAAGGAAGTAGAAGCCAGGCTGGAGGACCAAGGATGATCACGCAAGCTTTGGGAAACTTAGAGAAGAGGGAAGAAGAGAAAGAATGAAGGAGTAAGCAAGGGATTATCTGAACTTGGTATCTGGGTTTGGGGGATAGAATTAGTTTTCTGTGGCTGGATTTCTCCCCAGCCATTTAGGGGAAAAAAAAAAAAAGATAAGAAAAAAGAAAAAAGGAAAAAGAGAAAGAGAGAAAAGGTGAAGCCCCACCCACCTGCTTCTATTTTGTGTCTTTGTTCCCAAGCACAGTGCTGGTTCACCTAATTTACCACCTGTTGGCTCACATTGTTACTGTTGCTTCTGACAGTTTCATGCCGTTAGTCCCGCCTGTCCATCCTACTCGCCCTGGCTGGGGCCCCTGCAGTGCAGCTGATGTTCCCACCAGGCTCTGTATCTTCCCGCACAGTTCACCTGGATCCGGGCAGCTGTGATGGGAGGGATCCGTCTCTGTGTCTTCCACACTGTTCACCTGGATCCCAAAAGCTGAGAGCCACAACTCCAATTTTAAACAAAGCGTTTCTGGAACTTTAAAAAAATTGAAATGGGAGAGTGACTTAGTAATCTAAGAAATTAGCTGAAGTGTAGTAGGCAAGTTTCTTTCTTTCTTTCTTTCTTTCTTTAATTTTTTTTGGAATTTTGAGACAGGGTCTTGCTATGCAGTACAGGCTGGCCCTGAACTCACTGTGTAGCCTAGGCTGGCCTCGAACTTGCAGTGATCCTCCTGCCTCAGCCTCCCAAGTGCTGGGATTACACGTGTGCACCACCACACCTGGCTGAGTAGGCAAGTTTCTGTTGCAAAGATGTTTCTACAGGCTTTTCAGAAAGGAATGCCCATTGTTAATGTGATTTGTTTTCCCGTGGGAATCTCAGATCCTGGACGGTAGTGTGGAGGATGACAAGGAGCCTCTGTCTTCCTCAGTGCGGGTGTAGAATGAAGCCCACTGACCTACATACAGGGCAAGATCAGGGGAATTTGAACTTTTATCTCAGATACATCCACTGACTTTCTTTATGGCCTTAGGAAAATCATTAAAGCATCTTCTTTATGGCCTGGGAAAAGGCAGCATAACCTGTGCTTGTCCTTGTGCAATTATCATAATAATAAAGGAAACTTGCTTTTAAGGTAAGAAATCATTGGGTTAGTATTTATGGAACCTCAAACATTCATAAAAATGTACTCAATTGTTTGCTAGTTCCTTCTGTCAACCAACCATTCAATCAAGCCATTAAATATAATTTACTGGAAATTTGCCATACTTCTTAGAATACAAAAGGAAGAATGCCCCTGGGGCAGAAAACAGAAATTATGACTCACTTCCCACCTGCTCCCAATTCTATAAAAACTAAGCACAGTGATGTGTGAAAGGAGCTGAGATGACACATCCTGGGCACAGAGAACCAAGGGTGTCAAGAGGGCATTGTGGCTCTTTTCCTGTTTACCTGTTCACTCTGGGCCCAGCCCTTCTTGCCTGGCATGCAGAGCAGAAACTTTAAAGCCGGCTGAGCATCCACCCCTGTGCTTCCATGGCTCAGAGGTCCTTTAGTTCTTCCTCTCCCGCTTCCACATCCAGCCCCCAAGTCCTAACCAAGGTGCCTCAGTAGAATCTTATCTCCTTGCCTTCGCATTACATTCCTTAGCTCAAGGCTCTCTGTTTTTAGGCCTGGCTAACATACAGAGGAAATCAGGACCCTTGTCTTCTCAACAGTCTTTTTTTTTTTTTTTTTTGTGGGTACCAGGGGGTCAACCTCAGGACCTCGCGCGCCAGCAGGCACCCGTGCCGCTGAGCGATATCACCGGCCCCTTTTTCGTATGTGGGTTCCGGGAGTCGAACTCGGGCCCTCGCGCTTGCCGGGCAGGCGCTTAAGCCGCTGAGCCATCTCACTGGCCCCTTCTCAACAGTCTTTAATGGCTCACCATTGGCTCCGGAAACAAGTCCCACTGCCCTAGCCTGGCATTTGTGACCCTCCAAGACTTGGCGCCACACTATATTTCTACCCCTTTGTTTTATTCTGTTCATCTTCCCCAATCTCCAGTCATGGAATTAGAGTCATCATGTCCCCATCACACCAACTCCATGTCTTTTCCCAACCATTCTATTGAGGCTGCCCTTTCTAACCACTCTCCAGCTAACAATATCTTCTTTCTCCCTCAAGTAGACTCCATCTTAAAGTCCAGGAAGACCTGAAACCCATGAAGAATTCCTTAATTTCTACTTATCACTTGTTAGAGTCTGTCTGGTAATATGGCTTATCAAATTTTTTCTTCATCAAGCTGTGGGCTCCCTAAGGATAGTAGGCAAATCTTAAATCAACTTTGTGTCCTCTAAGGCTGACCCAGTCCATGCCTATATATTGGAGAAGGGTGCTGAGCAAGACTCACCTCCTACAGGATGCCACCGTGCTATACTAAGTATAAAGAGGTGTTGTAGGAGCCAGTGCACACCTGTAATCCCAGCACTCGGGAGGCTGAGGCAGGAGGATTGTGCGAGTTTGAGGATAGCCCGGGCTACATAGTGAGTTCAAGGCCAGACTGAACTACATAGTGAGACCCTATCTCAAAAACAACAACAAAAAAAAAAAAACAAAAAAAAAAAAAACACACAAAACACCTTTAAAAAATGAAACAAACAAACAAAAAAAACCCAAGGTGTTGTAGGGTCTCTTCATACTAAAGCAGTATGGCGCTGTCTCTTTCAGCTGTGTAACAATGGGCAAATGAATTAACTTTTCTGAGTGTGTTTTCTCCTTGGTAAAATGAGTATAATAGGATTTGCTTTGAGGGGTTGTTGTAAGGATGTAAGTGAAAAAAATAGAAATTCTATTTGACCCAGCTATCCCCCTTCTAGGTATCTTCCCAAAAGGGTTAAAGTCATCTTATTACAGGGATACATGTGTACCCATGTTTATAGCAGCACAATTTCTAATATCTAGATCTTGGAAACTGTGTATATGTCCAGCAACAGATGAATGGATAAGGAAAATGTGGTATTTATATACAGTGGAGTTCTATGCTGCTATTAAGATAAACTTGAGGCATTTGTAGGTAAATGGATGCAACTTGAGAATGTAATGTTAAGTGAAATAAGTCTGACACAAAAGCTCAAATATTGCATGGTTTCTCTTAAATGAGAAACTATATATACATGAGCAAAATAGAAGAGAGATAAATAGAAAGTAGGGAGAAGTTCAAATACTTCCCCAAATTACAAATGCCATTGTTTTAAAAATATTTCAGTATATGCTAATTGGTTTCATGTGTACTACTAGCATATCTTAGTTCATTGAAAAGAAAGATTTGTGTTATCTGTTTGTGCCTTTTTTGTAAGAATCTTTTGGTTTATGTCTTGTACTCAGTCACTATTTTGAAGATCATAATACACAGTATAAAAACTATTGTTATTCTCTTATTATTTGGTTATGAAATTTTGTTTTATTTTTTCATTAAAAAAGGATGTAAGTGAACATAAGTTCAGGAACATGCAGCCTCTCTGTCTAAACATCAATGCTTCCATGACCTTTCCCCCTTTCTCCTCCCGTGCCCCTTCCCTCCCGCTTGACTTCTCATGCCAAATCTTCATTTCCCAGCTTCAGGGGCACACTTGCCTGCCAGTGCTTCCTGACTCCTCCACATCTCAGGGTTAAACCGCCATATGTATTTTTGTAAGGTCCTGGCTTTGTTCTACCATGGCGCTCACCCCACTGTGGCTTGCTTGCCTGGTGCTGCGTCAGTAACTAGAGCAGAAACACTGGTAATATTTACTGAGCTGTTACCACATGCCAGACACTATGCTAGGTGCTTTACACATGGTATCTTATTCAATCCTTCAACGACCCTGGGGGAAGACAGATTTTTTTAAATTGATATTATTCTTCATTTTATACATAAAGGAAGAGGACAACATAGATTCAGGAAATTGGCCAAGACCACCCAGCTAGTTTCAAGATAGGAATTCACATCAGCTCTGTGTATCTGTGTGTCCTCAGGCCCATCTTTTTAATACTATGCTAAATGGCCCCAACCCAATACATGCCTGTCACACTTTAGAGTAGACTAACACACACACACACACACACACACACACACCACAAAAACACTAAAACTGTGTTTTTTTTTAAAGTGCTTAGTCAACTGGTAAGTTCTTCATCTTTCTCCTTCCCTTCTCTGGGCTTCCAGGCGAGATAAAGCTTCTCATTCTCAGTCTGCAGCATGGTGTGGACTGGGAAACTCTTGCTGTTGTTAACTGAGCTCATTAGAAGCCCACGGAAGTGAATTATAGAAACATGCCTTGTGCCAGCCTACCTAGCCACATTTTCCATTCCTGGGGCATATGGGTACCAGCTCATTTAAGAAGCATTTTTAACGAAAGCGCACAAAAGAAATGCTCAGCATATGTTAGAGTAGGTAGGGATTCATGGAATCCTAAATCAACTTGCTTTTTATAGCCACTTGCAGAAGGACAAACTAGTTCGAGTCCTTTATTCCTTCAGCGCACCCTGAGGAGAGGAGCAGGTGGAGATGCCCATGTCAGAGACTGCCAAGGGAGGTCCCTGGCCAGCTCCCAGCCTCAAGCTCTCACCTACCCACCTGCCACCTTCTTTGAAATATGCCCTCACATGCTTATTTTCTCCAAGGCAGTGCCAACTCTGTGCACCCATTTTTAAAAAGATGACGTGAGTAAAACAAGTTAATTAGAAAATAGGTTTAAGGGGGAAAAAATTCTTACTCCCATTTTCCTAAAGGAAACATTTTGGTATCATCCTTCCCTTTTCGGGGTTGTTTTTATTTTACGTACACTTACGTGTGTATAGATATGTATGCTTACAGACATATAGACATATAGACATGTATGCATGTATACATTTCACTTATCACATTGTGATTATGTTACATCTTCTATAATTTGCTCCTTTCCAATTTAACATGACCATTTCAAGTCAATAAGCACACATGCACATCACTGTTTTTGGCAGTTCTGTGGTATTCCTTGTGTGGTTTATCACAATCTCTTTAACAATCCAGCATTGTTGGGCATTAAGATTGCCACCCATTGCTGTTGTCAATGTCACCTTCAGGGACATCTTCACGTGTACTCTGAGCACCAGTCCCATGACTTCTTAGGACAAACGGGAACCCTATCTTAAAACCAAGTTACAAATCATTCTTTAATAGCTTGGTGCAATCACTCCCTCCTTTCCTTATGACAACCATGAGCCTTGACAAAAATAAAGGAGATTTGTTGGGTGTGAGGGTGAGTGGGTGTTTGGGGGAAGAGAGGAACAGGAGAAAGAATGTCTTGGGGACTGAAGAGGAATGTAGAGGGAGGAATGTAGGGCTGCTGCCAAGGGACTAATTGAGTATTCTGGGGGTAGATTAAGGATGTTGGATTACAAGAAAAACCATCCAACAAAACACAGGGCAGAGATGGGAAATGGGAAGTCTTCAACACTTGTTTCCCTGAGTTACAATTTCACCAACACAGGGCCTTGCCATGAACCTTAGAATGGCCATCTCTCTTGGTCTTTTGGAAATATTTAATAATCAAAGTCCACAAAATATTCACCCTATTTGATTTAGTAATGGCACTCTGGAAATATAACCTAAAGAAATAATACCAAAAAAAGATAAAGCTATATATAGAGTAATGTTCCTTACGGAGTTATTTGAAGAATTAAAACTTTTATTCAATTAAAATCACCAATTTACAGGTAAGTAAACTATGGTACATCTGCATCTTAGAATAGCATGGAGCCATCTGACTTACAAGCTGTGTGATCTTAAGAAATTATTTAACCCCTCTTATGTATTAATGGGCATAATATTTATTAGTGTAGGCTTATTGTCAGGATTAAATAAAATAACATAGTCCTCTGACTGAAGAATCTGTGGGATCAACTAACGCTACATTAAAAATATTTGAAAACATCGCATCTATACTAAACTGCACAGATTATTTTCCCTTGTAATCATTCCCTAAACAAAACAGTATAACAACTATTTATATAGCATTTGCATCGAATTAGGTATTCTAAGTAACCTACACAGTATCTAAAGTATGCAGGAGGTGAGTTCGATTCCCAATTCAAAAAAAAAATTTATGCAGGAGGATGTGCGTAGGTTGTATGAAAATACCATGGCCATTTTAAACACAGGATTTGAGCATCCAAAGACTGTGGTATATATGCTGGGTCCTGGAACCAATTCCCGATAGGTACGAAGGGATGACTGCCTTCAAGAAGTGCTTAGCATGGCCTTGACACATGACAAGTGTTGAGTAAATAGAATCTTTTTTTTTTTTTTTTTTTTGTGGGTACCGGGGCTCGACCTCAGGACCTCGCGTGCCAGCAGGCGCCCGTGCTGCTGAGTGATATCACTGGCCCTTTTTTCGTAGGTGGGTTCCGGGAGTCGAACTCAGGCCCTCGCACTTGCCAGGCAGGCGCTTATTCCGCTGAGCCATCTCACCGGCCCAAGTAAATAGAATCTAAGTGTACAAAGAATGCATTGCACTCATGCAAATGAATGTGATACATATACAAAGCAGCCCACAGAAGCATGCCAGTCAGTCACAGGAAATTCTTTTTTATCCACCCCCTTTCCTTCCCCTTCCTCCTTCCTCCTTCTCTTATTCCCCCATCCATTTGAAAAAAACTCCCTACTTTGCATTTATCTATCTTCTATTTTGCTCCATATATATATATATATATATATATATATATATATATATATATATATTTAAGTTTCTCATATAAGAGAAACCATAGCTTTTGCAAATGGAAGAGGAGTAAGAGTTGGAAGGAGCAGGGAGCGAGGGAAGGGTAGGAATGGAAAAAGCAGAATTAAGATGTGTTATGTACGTGTACCAACGCTGCAAGATAAATGTAATCATAATATACTGCAAATGTGTACTAATAAAAATAATAAGCCACAGCATAAAATAAAATGGTGAAAGGCATCAAACCCCAATAACAGAAACAAGTCAAATGTCTGTTAATGGATGAATGGCTAAACAAATGTGTGTACATACGATAGACCACTATTCAGTCTCAGAAAGGAATGTAATTCTGGTACATGCTATAATGTCGATGGACTTCAAGAACATGGTGCTAAGTGAAATAAGCCAAACACACAGGGACAAATATTTGTATGTGTCCACTAATCTGAGATGCCTAAACTAGGCAAATTCACAGAGGCAGAAAGTAGACAAGGCTAAGGGGGGAGCAGTTAGAATGAGATATTGTGTAATAGGTAGAGAGTTCCCATTTGTCTGGTGGTAAAGCTCTGGAGCTAGATGGTGGAGATGGTTACACAGCAGTACAAATGTACTTAGCGTCACTGATATACCTAAAAAAGGATTAAGGCGGTAAACTTTGTTCTGTGTATTTTACTACTAAAAAAACAAACAAAACAAGAAACCCTAATGAGAGGGTGGCATAGCTTGGTGGTTGAAAGCATGCGCTCTGTAGCTGGGCTGTTTGGGTTCACATTCTGCCTCTGCCTCTTTTATTAGCTGCGTGTGGGCTGATTACTTATACTCACTGTTATTCATCCGCAAAATGGGAGCCATGCTAATATCTGCTGGCTGGAGTCGTCATGAAGATCCAAATGAGTAGATATATGTAAAGCACTTAGTCTTCCAACAATGTTGGGCTCATAATGAGTCCTACATAATTCTGGCCAAAAGGAAAAAAAAAAAAATTCAAGTGGCTTTCTTACTTTCTCTTGAGAGATTGTGACAATAGGGATCAGAAATAGCCAGCGGGGCTGGTGCATTATCCTTGTGCTGGCAGATCTATGGGGAGTCATAAAGTTTCTTGGCAAATATGGAACCAGAACAAAGCAGCTAGAGGAACTGCGTGTCTAACAGTAACCAGCTAAGACAGCCTGGTTTTATCATGGAGATGATCTTGCCAGCACAAGTGGAAATACTCACAAGCTACTGAGTAAAGCTCCCACCTCCCGAGACAGTTCTGGGCAGAGGGGCCAAGGTCTGCTTCTACAACCTCCCTTCGCCCGTAGCTCCAAGGCTGAGCAGACCCTCTCCAAAGCACTGGAACATCCCGTCTCTTTTGGGTGATTTGCTTTGCTCTGTCCCATCCTAACACAAGTCGTCTTTTCCATTTAGTTCCTGGAGAGCTTTCTCTTTCTCTGGAAGGACACATGGAAAAATGATAGTAGCCTGATTTATTGGTGGCTGCAGAATTGCGGGTGAAATAATTTAGTTCTGCTACTGGAGTTATTATAATGACCATAAAATTTCAAAAACAGATTTTAAATAATCACAGTTGCCCAGTGTTTCCCCATTTGTAAGCTATTTTCTGTTGGATGCATGTGTGATGGTTCACAGCACCGCAGGCGGAGGAATAATGAGACGTGAAACGAATGTAGGATTGGGGCCCTGCGACCTATCCTCATTGCGGCCTGGTACCCATTCCTGGATTGTCTTCAGCTCCATAGTAAGTGTAATGAGGGGCTCGATGTGGTGTCTGAATAGATGGTGAGCCCCATTCATGTGTTTCACACACAGTAAACAGCTGCTGAACTTCTTCCTCTGAGTGGCTTATTCCTAGCCTTCCATGGATCACAGTAACTTCAAGAACAGCAGAGCTGTGTACACGTACGCACCTGTGTGTTTCTGCCTCTCAGGTCGGGACCTGCTGCTGCTGCTGCTGCTACCTTTCTGAGGGTGTGATCCACAGCTGAGGGTCCGCCTAATGGAGCGGGGCGTGCCGCAGAGAACTATCTTTAAATCTTTCCTACCCAGGGGCCGGCTCTCCCTGGACAGGGCTGGAGTCTGAGTTGATCCCTTTTTGTTGTGCTTGGCTAGGAAGAAGAAGAAGGCAGCAGCCACGGTTGAGCTCTGCTGGAGCCTGCAATAATAGGCGCTGTCAGTGTGCTGGTCACATCCGGGAACCTTGCTGAGCCAGGGTGTACGCATGTGCCAACCTTCTCTCTCTTTCTCTGCAACTGAGGGCTTCTTTTCAGAACTGCTACAATCTGGAAGGGCTAGGAATTAATACTCCTGGGAACAGCCTTCGACTAATGGTTCTTGGTAACTGGAGCATAAATATTCCAGGTCTCTCACCCCTTTATACAGTTTCCCAGGTTCTTCCCAGAGGATTATGCTTGAGTTTCCATTGTGGTATCTGGTTCACTACACACTCCTGCTGGGCTGCCTCTCTCGGCTCTGATTTCTGCCCCTGCTCCAGGACTGAACCTCCCAAATACACTCATTGCACTACATTCCCTGTCTCAAGGTCTGCCCGTAAGAGAAGGCACACGATAACATGTGGTGTCAAGAAAGAGCACAGAGTCTCCTGTTAGTAGACCTGGGTTTGATCCTGGCTCTGTCACTTATGTGTCACATGACTTTAGGCAACTGACTTCAATCTCTGCAGTGACAGTGCCCTTAACTATGCAAGCCGGAGCATGATAACATCTGCCTCCTCCTGGAATGGGCCAGTGTAAGAGCAGGAGCTGAATAGGAGAAAGTTCTTTAGAGACAGGTCATCCCATTGGTATGTGTGGCTTTGCCCCTTCTCCTTGATCTGCAGAATCCTTCCCCATTCCTCTTCACTGTTCTCGTTCTTATTCATATTAATAACCCGTGTATGTCTTTGGTAAGTCAACAATGTTATGAAAACTTCAGCTTTCTTTCTAATTTTCTTTCATCATAATTTTTTGTGAAAAACCTCAAATGTAAAAGAGAGTTGGAAGAACAGTCTGGTAAAGGCTTGACTTGGATTCAACGGTGGTGAACATCTCACCACATTTGCACTATTTGCTGTTCTATCTGCTTATCTATCTTGTACTGTTTGAAATTAATTTTTTAGACTCTGTGATGCTTTACCACTAAGAACTTTATATCTTCACCCAGACCAATCTCCCACATACTCAGGACTCTTCTCTTACCTGATCTCTTACACAATCTGTGATATTGTCTACGTTTGTGCCTGTATTCAGATGTTCCACTTGTGCCAAGAATGGTTTTTATAATTATTTTCTTTTTATCCAAGATCTACTCTAGGTTCACTGCAGAATGGTTTTGCTTAGAAACAGCCATCCTAGCTCTGACTCTCTCTCTCTCTCTCTCTCTCTCTCTCTCTCTCTCTGCATGCATGTTAGGTTGACACCTGAGCATAGAAGGTAAATCACTGTCGTGGCTTCCTGGGCCGTGGGTGACAACGTCGCTGGGCTGACCCTGGTCTGGATGTGTGAGCTCAGCTGGCCTAGGGGCCTCTGCTAGAAGTGCAGGGTTCCAAGCAGGTGGTGCAGGGCAGGTCCACCTGGCGATGTGTGGCAAGGCTGCACCAACCACCTTCATGTCTGCCACCAGCAGTCACCTGCTCACGCAAAGGAAGGTTGGCAGCATTGGCTGTCTGTTGAGGAAGAAGGCATCCTGCCCACTGATTTAACAAGAGGTGTTTTTTTTTTTCCTTTGGGGGAAAAATAAAACTATTTGGCAAATAGAAGGCTTATGTAGAGAAGTCAGTAAGTGTTGTTGTTCTGACCGGTAAATGTTCTTTTTTCCCTTCCTGTCTTCACAGGGATGTTGAGAAAATGGAGACAATGGGTAATGGAGCATGGTCAGAGAGCAAGGAAGAGTGTGGACCAGCTAGGTGCAGTGGCACACACCTGTCATCCTGGCTACTCAGGCTGGCAAGTTAGAGGTCAGTCTGGACAAGACCCTGTCTCTTAAAACAAACAAGCAAACAAACATAGACTGGAGTAATAGTAGTAAAAAGTCCTCAGGAAATATTTACTGAAAGAATACATAAACTAATAACAAGAGCAAGCATTTACAGCAGGACTATTATGGGCTATCATTCTGTTTATTCTTCACAGCAACATTTTGAAGTATTGTCAGGTGCATTTTATAAATTAGAATTTAGGGATTTTTACTGGCTTGAGACTTCATAACTACTAAATGGCAGAGATGTGATTTGACCTCTTGTCTGTCACACTGTAACATCTGTGTCCTTGAACCTGAGCTCTAAGCCGTAAACATGGTGCTCAGCCTGAACATTAAGCATCTCCACCCAGAGATGCCGCCGCACCTGCCTCTGGGTTGGCACCGATCGGTCGTGGCACATTGTAGTTGCTCAGGTGGTTTGTTGAGTGAATGTGTAACATAACACAGGCATAGAAGAGGCAGTTAGCACATAGATTCTCAGGACTGTCATTAGTTTCAGTGACTCATAAGTCCCACCTAGTTTCTCTTTTTTAACCCACGTGCCACCGTCTCTATATACCTTCCTCTATTACTCCCCAAATACTCTCCACAGCTCAAAGCAACACCCTCCTATGTTGCTATTTTCTGCAGAAATGTAATGAGTGACCACGTGCAGTAGGTGCTGGAATCCCCAGATCTCCAGTGTCTTTTTTCCCAATAGGTCCTTCTTAGAGAAATGTCTCTCTGCAAAAATTAGAAGGGGACGTTCTTTGTGCTGGAAACCATTCTCCATGGTCATCTTGTCTCCCAGTAGCCACCCTCAGGGATTTTCCTGAGGAGAATAAAATGCAAGGTGCGGTCACTTCTGATCTGGAAAAAGTTCCCTGCAGAAACAAATCTTTCCTGGGGAAAAAAATCAGATCACAAACTCTGATTCATACTCTACACCCTGTGCATTCTGCTCTACTAGTAAGTGAAAGTCCAACCCCATTTATGGAGATAAAATCTGAGCAACCTAACAAACACTGGCACTTTTTTATTCCCTACAGAGCTCTAGAGGCAACTCAGAGTGCCGCCCCCTTTAAACCTGATGAATCAGAAGCTGGTTGGGACCCTTAAATTCCTCACTACCCAGCCTTGTCTCCTTCCACCTCATTCGAGATAGGACCCTGGAGCTGAAGGTGTCTGGGGGGTGGCTGGTGGGGACACACCTGGGTTGCATGTGGAGGTGACACTCAGGGAGGGGCTGAGCTAGCCCAGGAATGTGCAAGAGGAAATTGATTTATGGCCACCACCTTCCTGGGCTCACAGCTATCGGAGGAGACAGACGACTTGCCAGGCAATCGCGACACCGTGGGATGAGCTGCACTATGAGGAGGAAGCTGAAAGCACTGTAGGAGGATGAGGGCTTCAGGGACAGCTTCCTGGAGGAGGAACATTCACATCAGCAGGTGAAGGATGAGTAGGCATTAACCAGACCAGGCACGGCTGGAACACGGACCATGAGGTGTTAGGGACATATGATGAAGCTAGAGAGAAGAGGATCCTGTCTCAGTAATTTTCTGTTGCTTATAACACAGCTCCACAGACTGGGCAAGAGAAAAAGAAAAGAGGTCTGTTTTGGCTTATGGTTCTGGTACACAGTCAGAGGCTGCTCCTAGCGACAGCTTTCTTGCTGGCAGTATCAAGACAGAGCAGGGCATCAAGTGGAGACAGGGACGAGTGTGTCTTTGAATCTCTTTCCCTCTTCTTATAAAGCCACCAGAATTCACTTACAAGGGCTTCTAATCTGATGATTTATCTACTCCTAATCACTTCCCAAAGGCCCCACCTCTAAGCACCATAGATGGATTAAATTTCCATCCTCCTAATACCTACGATGGGGATTAAACTCCAACACAATTTTCCGAAGGACTCACCATATTCAAACAGCATATCCCAGACATCAATGGCCTTGAGGGCCGGAGGCTGGAGGTCTGTGCTGTCAGTCCTTGGATGGAAAAGTATGCTAAGGGTGGGGGGTGAGCTGAGCTAGAGTACCTGTGTGGGAGCCCTTTAGCTGTCCTCTCCCCTGTCCTCCCGTAGCCTGAACCTTTCCATCTGGATCCCCACATCCATATTTCACATGGTCAAATTTAACTAGAATCTTCCCTGCCAAAACCCTTTCCTTTTCCTATACTATTTCAATTCACAAGAGCATCACTTAGCCATTCAAACTGGAAGCCTTATATCAGGAATAATAAACAAATTTGCACTTAAAATCACAGCCAATCAGAGCTGGGATGTAGCTCACTGGTAAAGCACTTGCCTAGCATGTGAAAGACCATGGGTTCCAACACCAGCATCCCCCAAAAAACAAAAACTAATTAGTAGTGGCTGCCTGGGACAGCATGTTGCCAGATTCTGAGGCCAAATTGTGTGGAGAAAAGGAGCGCAGTGGTTAGTGATCCTCGCCATGGTCACAGGAAAGGGGCTGGGAACACTGGGGCCATGTGTTTGTTAGTAGAGCCTTAGGGTTACCCAGGCTCCCCTTTCTCTCACCTGTTACCCGCACTGTTCCCAGGGTCTTGTTTCTGTAGCTCCGATTCCATTCTTCCCATCGCCATTGTCCCTTCTTCAGTTCGGCCTCGTCTCTCGCCTGAGCTGTATCACTGCACTGCTCCTGCGGAGGGCTCTCAGGTTGAACCCTTTTTGCCTGTGGCCACACAGCAGTTTTTGTAAGCAGAGTTGCACACTGCTGAAAAATCTTTCCTCGGTTCCCCATCAGTTCCAGGGTGAACTCTAGATTCTTCAGCAAGTTGTAGCAAACCCTTACTATCTGGTCCCTGTGCACTGCTCCATCTCATTTCCTGACACTTCTCAAATTCCTCACCATGTAAGGGTCCCAGGGACACCAAGGTAGTTACAGTTCCCAGCTGGCCTTGCTTTCCCGTGCCTCACCCCCCCTCCCTGTTTCTTATCCTGTGCAACCCCTCCTCCGTCTGGTGATCCCTTCCATAGCCCTGGCTCCACCCCTCATCCCTCACCACCATGATGTGCTCTGGCCTCCTCTGCGAGCTTTCCCTGCCCACCTACCTCCTCTCATTTGCTTTCCCAAAGCGTACTTGGTGGCTTCTTCTTCCATGAGCTTCTGTAGCATTTTGTAGATAAAGCTCTCCTCCCTTACCTCACTGCCTTTGCACTTAATGCATGGTTCACTCACTTATTCATTCAACAAATGCTTTTTGAGCCCCTGCTGTATGCCAGTACTTTGCATACAGTACTCTGGGAGGTGCAGAGAGATGAACCACAGCCTCTGCTCTCCAGGTCCTCACAGCCTTGTGTGCATATGTGTATAGATAAGAGGCAAATAAATGCATAATTTAACATAAATGCAAAAAGAAAAGACTGAGAGAAAGTAGGGTTCTGTTTTAGAGTGCAGAAGAAAGATTTTTAGCTGAGTGACAGTACAGCAGAGATCTGAATGAAGTAGAGAGTGAACCAAGCTAACTCTGGGGGAGGGTGGCTGCAGACAGAGATAGTGACTGTGCAAATGCCCTGAGGCACTGATGCCTCACTGCTGAGCAATAGCAGGAGATGACTGTGAGTGGGAGGAGGGACTGAGAGAGACAAGGTCAGAGGAGGAGCAGAGGGCAGAGCACAGCGGTCCTTCTGGAACATAATCAGGCTTTGGGGATTTGTTCTGCATGAGCAGGAAGCGCTTGACTAGAGGAGGGAAATAACCTGCTTCATCTTTGGAAAACCTCCGGCTGGCTTCTGGCTTCAGTAGCACTGAGAATAGAGTGGAGGGAAAAGGGTGGGAGTGGGATTCGAGGCTGAGATGACGGCGTGGGCCTGGGGGAGGCTGTGGCGCAGCGAGCAGAGGATGAATTCGTGGTGTATTTTCCGGGCAGAGCCGGTAGGATTTCCTGACAGATTGAATGTGGGGAAAGAGACAGAAAAATCAGTCAATCAAGGCAGACAGGAAGAAACTGCATCTCTGGGATTTAATCACACGTTTCCTTCTCGACCCTCCTGCTTCTCTGCTCCAGTTTTCTTCAGTTCTGCATGCCTTGGGGAATCTGGTAGGAGCTGTGGATTTTCTCCCCTTGAGGAGTTCACTGTATGCATACACAAGTTTGTCTGCCATTTCAGGGGCCCGCAGGTGGGGCGAATTCCCTCCTTCAGTCTGAGCTCAGAGTCCCTCCCCTAACCTGGAGCACCCCCAATCCCAGAGCCGATGGCACCATACTCTCCATCATTTCCTGAACAGCGTAAGGGGAAGAGAGGTGCTGCTCAGTAAATACGCCAGAATGAATGGGTGAAAACAGCTGCTTCTTTAACTCTTTGTTGGTCTGAGCAACAATGTAAATCTATGTGTAACCATGGAAATATCCCAGTCACACCCACACTAGTAACTGGGGTGAGTATTACCATTAGAAATAACCAAACCAAACCAAACAAGTAAACCAAAAAGTCAGAAAGAGGGAAGAGGGAAAAATGAGGCAAAACGTCTCAACAGAAAAATATTTTTTAAAATGTTCCTCACAAAATACGTTGGTGGAAATGCACAAGGGAGGAAAACATGTAAGTAAAATCGCAGTCATTCTACTGGTGCCGCAGGGACGTTTTCTACCTCAGCTTCGGGCAGAGGGGGTGGCTCATTCAGTGATTTCTGCACAAGAAGAAGAGGGGGTCCTGGTTGACACCCAGAGGGCAGGAGTGGGTCACCCTGAGAGCATTGAAGCTCAGAGCACATGTGGAGTTGGGGTGACAGGGCTGGAGAGAGAGGACCCGGGCCATTGAGGACTGAAACACAAACATGTCACCTAAACCCTGAAGCCACACAGTTTTGAAATGCTTGTCCCGGCTCTCAGGATCCAGAAAATCAGCCTAGTCGTGAGGACAAATGGATCCTTCAAAACCAGGGTGCCAAGAGGTTATTGTCCGGACAATAGTCTTTCTTCCTGTGAAGGCAGCAGGAGCCTTAGTCAGAAGATGCAAAAAACCAGAAGGAAAACTCCATCTCCTCCCAACTCCAAGACAGGAGTTAGAAATCATAAAGTAAAATAAAATTTGCAGCCCTGAAGTGTGCAAATTAGGTTTGTTATGACCAACTCTGTCCTTTTAGCATGCCCGATGATTCATATTTAGCAGACACCTATGGTCTGGCCCTGCCTTATACTGTCTCTGCCTCAATCTTGACAAGGGCCCAGTAAGTCTGTTTTGAGCCTCTTCCCTTTGACAGGTGGAGGATAGGAGGCTTGGAGGGGTGTCCACTACTGGGGAGAGGAAGAGCCAGAATTGGGGCCCAGACGAGGCTGACTGTGGTCTGTTCTCATGCACTACTCGGCCAAGAGAAAAACAATCAGTTCTCTTTTGTCCTGTTAGAGGGGAGTTTGTCTACTCACCCTTCCTCCCAGGTTACACATCTCCCAGAAGAGGGCCACGGGAGCCCTGATTGCAGATGGCTTCCAGGGAACCAGGCTCTGCCTGCTCGGGTTCTGGTGGCCATGTCTCTTTGACCCATATTCAGCTCCTGCTTGAGAAGCCACCCTGGACATGGCGGGAGTTGGGGGACAGGGAGTGCACTCAATCTCACCCTTTTCTGGAGCGAGATGGCTGGCCCATGGAGACAGCAATCAAGACAGATTAAATTCAGAGCTTACTCATTTTTACCACCTGTGCCCAGGAGCCTGAGGGTTGGTTATAATTTCGGTCTTCATTTTCCAGATATTTTTGTTTTGCCTCAAAGTCTCAAAGTATGAAAAGCAACGTGGTCTTTTTCTTTTTTCTTTTTTGATGATCAGCAAATCCCTAGGCAAGGTGCAGGAGCACTCAGGAGAGAAGCTGCCTGAGCCTCTAATGTGTCTCTTCTGAGCGTCTTACAGCAAAGAGAGCAGAACTCCCAGACAGGGGAAAACAATCTTAAGAGGCTCTTGATAGGAAATATGCTGCCACTTGTCATCTACCCAATGGCTCCTAATCCTCTTTCATGAGCTGAAATCCCCTCGAATTGGATTATAACATTCCTCCTGGTAGAAGGCACTTTGCTTGAAAATGCAAAACCCTTGATTGTGAAAGAAAACAAACATTAATTTGAAATTTCTTGCCTTAGGAAAGAAGACATGGGTAGAAGCCTTCTAGGAAGAGTCCTGCTTCTGTCTTCCAAACCTGCAGCTGCCCAAGTGCAGTACGTGGTCAGGGTTCAAGACCAGCCACCCCTCCCTGCACCTCCAAGTCCATTCGCATTTCCATAGGAGACCTTACTTTTGCTTGTTAAAGAGAAGTTATTCAGAGCTTTGAATAGTGAGGAAAGAAAATCTTGTTTAGAAGCCAACAACCCATTTGAAGGGCTCATTAATTGGGTGTAAGCGTCCCTGTGTGCGGGGATAATTGCTTGTCACTGGCTAATGTCTGTGACCTGGAATTGGATTGACAAATGTCAGATGGCAACTCAGAGGAAATAGGTGACAAACTGGCAGCTGCAAAAAACTGACAGGCAGAGGGGAGGACTGTTGTTCCAAGCCCATTTTTTCTGGAGTGCAGCTCAGATTCCTCCCCTCTGCACCTGGGATTTTTTTTGCCCTACACCCACATCCCACCTCTGGCCTGATCCTGCTGTCCCCACCTACCAGGTCCTAGTGCGCTTTTGCCTCTTGGCTTGTGGTTGGGCAGTCTGGTTTCTTGATCTTTTTTGGTCATTGCTCCAGGATTGGAGGTAGCCCTGGGGCTCTGGCATGGCTGGGGGTGCAGAAGTGGGGTCTGGGAAGAGCTGGGCCTTGCTCGGGTACAGGAAGGGGTCCCTTAGCCCCCATGGCAGCACCAGTACACTGCCTGTGAGAGGCCAGGAAACAACAGAGAACATGGCAGTGGTCAGGGAGGCAGGGTTGCTTGGTCACTGTGTGCTTAAATTGTGCAGGTTTATGAGGGCCTGGCAATGACACGACTTCTTCGTCTACTAAGTCTGTAGAAACCGCAACTGCCTCTAGACTCCTAGGACTCTTTTCATCCCAAAGAAACAGGAATTGTGAACACCGAAGGGCGGTTGGGTTTTCCTATCAAGGTCACTAACCATGCAGCCTCTCTTACTCTGCTGCCTGCCCTATGTCGGACCCTAGTCCTAGCCGCGCTATGCCAGGGTAAGACGACACACAAACGCACAGAGACACAAATTTCTTTTGCTTTTTCTAAGCAGTTATGAATGCTTCCTCCTGTTTCTCAAGAACTTAAAGGCCAAGCCACAGGACTCGTAAACAAAGGGGGACTTCACTCGGGGGACTGTATCATTACCGGATCTCTTCCCCAAAGAGTATCCACCATGCTGTCTGGGAAGCGCGTGTGCCCTGCTGAGAGGCCAGGGAGCCCGCAGTCTGATCCTGCAGGGGGAGGCATTAGAGGGCAGAGCCAGGAAGGCCTGGACCCCAGCAGGGCAGTTCTCAAAGGTCTCGATTCAGATGGGAAAAAAATAGGTAAGGAATATAGGCCTTATTTCAGTTTTTCTTTTATTTTTAAATTTCTTTCATTTTTTTAATGAATGAATAATCCACTCATATGATACAAAGTCTGGAAGGTCCCAATGAGTAGACAGTGAAAGGAAAGTTCTCCCTCTTCTGAGTCCTAATTAACCTCCATGGAGGTACCAGTGTGGGGTGGAAGAGGAGCCAGGAGCACGGCACACAGCCCAGAGTTGGTGGAGGAGCTCAGGGTGCAACGTGGGAAGGATGCGGGGAGCTGTGGGACTAGACCACTGTGGAGAAGAAATGGGCGGGACTTAGGGACTGAAGATTAGAGGCTGGGAGGTGTTTAATGTCAGAAATGGGGGTTGTGTGAATGAGGAGTCTGTTATAGAAGGGAAAGGATGAGCCCAGCTGAAGAGCCAAATACAGAGAGGGGTAACGCAGGGCTGTGGAGGCAGAGCATGTGGAATTTGGCCTTCAGAGAGCAGGTGGAGTTCTTCCTTGATTTGCAGGTCAAGTAGGATTTGTACATGGGTGGACCCGAGAGGGAGGGCATCCAACAACATGGGAACTCTGGGTCAAAGGTAAGAAGGTCAGCCTGAGGGACCAAAGAGGGGACATCTGACTGTTGGGAGGGTTGAACTATCAGAGTACCAGAAAATAAAGTTAAATAGTTAGGGTTGGACCAGATTATAAACAGCTCTGAGAACAGGCCAGAGAGATTTGGATTTGAGATGAGATGCATGAATAAATTTGGGAGGAAGAGGAAAATAAAGTGGTTCCTCATGAGGCTTTACCAATGTCTATCAGGTGAGCGCCTATTAACTTCCTGTGTGGGCATCTTCTTGGCGAAGCTTTCGTTATCCTTCTCTGCAGAAGTTAAGCCTGACCCCCGTACTCGGAATACTTCTTTCCCACTTATGCCGCTATGCTGTCATTATTCATTTGCACTCCTGACCTCCCCACCGGAGCATCTTTCTCATTCTTCTTTTCACATTTCTGCCACCAACAGTAATATTAGCAGCAGCAATAATAGCTGTCATTTATCGAGTGTCTACTATTATGTGCCAAGCACTATACCTTATAAGTATTATCTCATGAAATCCTGTCAGTGACTATGCAGAAGGAACCTACTGTTAGCCTCATTGTTCACATGGGGAAATTGAGGCATAGAGAAATGAGTGCCTGGGGCCACATGCTGGTAGATAAGGGCTGGGATTGGAAGCTGAGCGGTGTAACTACAGAGCTGCACACTGCGGCCCCAGCTCCATGGTTTGCAAATGTCCCATTATGTTTGAGGGACATTTGGGAGAAAGCACAGTGTTCTCCATGTTGATAGGTCATCTACTCTCTCAATAACCTTCGCGGGTAGGTCCCATTATTGTCCCCTTGGTGCTCAGAGGGAAACTGAGTCTTAAATGGTGCCACAGTCATGGAGGAAGAAAGCAAAGGGCCAGGTTCACACCCTCAGACCCTTGGGACTGTTCTGTCTTTCCCTCCCCTGAAGCTGATGCTGTGTGTGCTTGTTAGATGCCTATGTTTATTAGAAAAAATAAACAAAGGAAATACAGGGAGGAGGGAAGGTACAGGCACAAAGGAAGAAGAGGGAAGGAAAGAAAAGAAAGGGGGAGCAAACAAAGCAAAGGAAAAGAAATCCAATAAGATACTTGCTCAGATCTTTCTTTTTTATTTTCTCCCTTTTTCCCTCCCCTTCCCTCCTCTCCCCTGTCCCCATCTCTTGATCCCCTTACCCTTTGAGAAAGTTCTATCTCCCTTCTTCCTATTATCTCTTTTATTGTGCTGTTTATTTATAATTTGGGTTTCTGATGTAAAAGAGACCATGTGATATTTAAGCTTGTGTGTCTGATTTATTTCACTTAATGTTATGGTCCCAAGGTGCATCCACTTACCTACAAATGACTCAAGGTTATCCTTCCTTATGGCAGACTAGTACTCCACTGTGTATAAATACCACATTTTCTTTATCCACTCATCTGTTGATGGACATATAGGCTGCTCCCAAGATTTGGCTATTATGAATCATGCTGCTATAAACATGAGTATACGTGTTTCCCTGTAATATGATGACTTTTACTCTTCCACGAAGATACCTAGAAGGCACATAGCTTGGTCAGGTGGAATTTCTAGTTTTAGTTTTTTGAGGAATCTTCATACTAATTTCCAATAGTGTAGAAAAAGCCTTTGACAAAAACATCCTTTCATAATAAAAACACTGAAGAAAATAGGAATAGAAGGACCTGATCTCAATCTGATAAAAGCCACTTATGACAAACCAATGGCCAACATATTAAATGGGGAAAAACTGAAAGCTTTCCCTCTAAAATCAGGAACGAGACAAGGATGTCCACTATCACCATTCCTGTTCAACATAGGACTCGAAATATTAGCAAGAGCAATTAGGCAAGAAAAAGAAATAAAAGGGTTATGTATAGGAAAGAAAGAGGTTAAATTATCATTATTTGCAGATGACATGATGCTCAACATAGAAGACCCAAAAACTCCACCAAAAGACTCTTGGAATTAATAACCAAATTCAGTAGTGTAGCAGGATACAAAAATCAATACACAAAAATCAGTAGTGTTCTTATACACTGATAACGAACTTACTTAGAAAGAAATTAGGAAAAAATACCATTCATAATAGCACCAAGAAAAAGTAAATACGTAGGAATTAACACAACTAAGGAAGTAAAAGACCTCTGCAGTGAAAACTACACACTACTCTGGAAAAGGAAATCAAAGAGGCCATTAGAAAATGCAAAGATATCTCTGTTCCTGGATAGGCAGAACCAATGTAGTAAAAAAGGTCATACTTCCGAAACTGATATACAGATTTAAGGCAATCCCAATCATAATACTAATAGCATTCTTCACATAACTGGAGAAAACTAAAATTTATATGAAACAGAAGAGACCCAGAAAATCAAAAGCAGTCCTGGGTAACAAGAGCAAAGTGGGAGGCATCACAATCTCAGACTTGAAGCCATATAGACTCGAAGTTCTATTACTACAGTGATAAAACTGCATGGTACTGGCATGAAAACAGGAATGTGGATCAATGGAACAGAACAGATGAAGGAGAAACAATCCCAGGCACATGTAACTATCTGATCTTTGACAAAGGGGCTAAAAACATACACTGGAGGAAAGTTAGCCTCTTTAATAAATGGTGCTGGGAAAACTGGCTATCCACATGCACGAGATTCAAACTAGACCCATATCTTTCGCCATGCACTAAACTAAAGTCAAAATGGATCAACGAACTAAACATTAAAACAGAAGCATTGGGCCGGTGAGATGGCTCAGCGGCGTAAGCGCCTGCCTGGCAAGCGCGAGGGCCCAAGTTCGACTCCCGGAACCTACATATGAAAAAAGGGCCGGTGATATTGCTCAGCGGCACGGGTGCCTGTTGGCACGCGAGGTCCTGAGGTCGACCCTGGCACCCACAAAAAGTAAAAAAATTAAAAAATAAAACAGAAGCATTTAACCTGCTGGAAGATAAAAATAGGCAAACCGATTGAAGTCATAGGCTTAGGCAAGGACTTTCTGAACAGAAACCTGATTGCACAGGATGTAGTACTGAGAATCACCAAAAGGGTCGTATCAAATTAAAAAGCTTCTGCACAGCAAAAGAAACAATGAACAGAAAAAAAAAAAAAAAAAAAAAAAAAACCTACAAAATGGGAAAAAAATTTGCCAGCTATTCCTCAGACAGAGGACTAATAGCTAGAATATATAAAAAACTACAAAATATTAGATCCCCCTCCGAATAAAAGATCCAATCAAAATAATGGGCAAATGAAATGAATAGACACTTCACAGAAAAAGTACAAATCGCCAAAAAATACTTGAAGAAAAGCTCAGCACTGCTGGCGATTAGAGAAATGCAAATTAAAATAACACTGCGATTCCATCTTATTCCAGAAAGAAGAACCGTCATCAAGAAATCAAGTAATAACAAGTGCTGGCTAGGCTGTGGGGAAAAAAAGGAACTCTTCTATATTATTGGTGGGAATACAAACTAGTACAACTAGATGATCATGTGATTTTTGTCCTTGCTTCTGTTTATGAATTACATTTATTGCTTTGCATATGTTGAACCATCTTTGCATCCCTGGAATGAAGCCGACTTGGTGATGTATGATCTTTTTGATGATTCATTGCATTCTGTTTGCCAGTATCCTGTTAGGGATTTTTGCATCTATATTCATTAAAGAGATTGGTCTATAGTTCTCTTTTCTGGTTAGATCCTTGTCTGTTTTTGGAATCAGGGTAATGCTAGCTTGCAGGAATGACTTTGGGAGTACTCCTTCCCTTTCAATTTCATTAAAGTCACCTCTCTTAAACTCAGTGCTGGCAGTGTAAATACTACATTATAGAAATATTTGGAAAGAGAACTCTGGAAATAAACTTTCAAATCAAAAGGAGCTGGGAGGCTGAGGCAGAAGGACTGTAAATTCCAGCCCAGTGTGGGCAACTTAGTGATACCCTCTCTCAAAATTAAAAAAAAAAAAAAAAAAAAAGAATAGAGGCCTCAGGATGTAGCTCACTTCAAAGGCCCTGGGTTCAATCCCCAGTACTAGGGGGAAAAGAGTCTCACTCACAGGACATGTCAGAACTTTTGGGGAAGTACTAAAGAGAGAAGGGGCTTTGCAGAGCCCCAATGTAAATGCCAGCAGCGGACTTGCTCACCTGAGAAAAGAACAAATTATAATAAATGTTACTTCCCTCACAATCATCCACACCAGGAGATACCTTCTTTTAAAACACTTCTTAATAATGTTTGGACAATTGAATGCTAATGTCTGGTGTCCTGAATAACTAACTTAAAGATGGTAATACGTAATGTATTAACCATTGTTACCCTCCTATTATGTTGTTTTGAAAATTTGTTCTTCTTTTGATTTGTTTTGTTTTTTTCTTCTCTTTAAAATTAAAAAAAAAAAACAAAAACAAAAAACACTTCTTGGTGTTGCCTCATTAAGGGATCAAGATGAATGAAATCTAAGTGGTGCCCCTCTGTCAGGGGGTGTTTTGGGCCCTGTCGACACCAGGTGTGTGTGCGTGAGTGTTCTCTGTGTTTCTCTGTTGCTGTCTGCTCCAGGTGGTTGCAGGATTTCTGCACCATTGGCAGCCCCACTGGAGGTACTTTCCTTAGGTTAATCAAACCATGCCTTCTGGATTTTTCTACCAGAGACAAGGAGGTCTCCATTTTGCATATTGGCAGTAACCATATTTTCCAAACCCCAAATAGGGGCATGGCATCTCACCAAGGACTGAGTTCTGCTTTATGAATGTAGTCATGTGGACTTTTCACCAAGGCACAAAAATGATCTGTCATTAAGCAGGTTATGAATTGCGTTTTGGAAGGAAAAATGGCAGGATGTTGAGACCACCTGGGATACAGTGACAAGTGGCTCTTAGGCCCCTCTCTTTGGAAACAGTGATCTTTAAGGAAAATGGGGTGCCGTCTCAGGCACGGAGCCTCTCTGCCCCACAGACAGACCAGCCTGGGTGACACCACATTGCTCAGGATCCTGTGGTAAATGAGCTCACCCCTGGGCCGCCGGCCGGTCTGCTTCGAGCTGCCAGCCTCTCAGGCAGTGAGTCAGCCATGACTGTCTATCCATCCGGGCCACAGAGTCTCAGGAACATCCCCAGGCCCAGCATGGAAATGTCACAGGGAAGCCTGCCTGGCCTAGCCCAACCCTGCCTCCCCGCTGGCTTCCCTCCTCTCTGGTGCTGGTGATTAGAATCCAGGGCATTGTTAAGAAACCCACTTGTCACACCCACAGAAATCCTGCGCCTGCCAGAGGAGGCGTGTGGAGCTTTAGAAGGGGACTCACAGGCACACACAGTATTTCTTTGAAACACTCCAGAGATTTCACTGAATTAAACTCCTTTGTCCTTCACATAATTCCAGTGGAATTAGTCAGCTTTAATGGGGAGCATCTCATCCTGCTTCCCTTTCTGCTGGAAGTACACCCACTGGATTCTCCTTCCAAACGCTTTGTTTTTCAGTTCTGGGTTGGTGCCTCTTACATCTGTGAGTTAACTCTTGCAGGGCTGCATGTGATGAGGAGGAGAGCCTGGGAATGTGGGCTGAGACTTACTGGGGTGCCACATCAGGAGCGTGAACATGTTTCACCCACAGAATTCTCACCCCTGACCTCCAAGGTGGAAATTATTATCCCACTTCCTAGATGGAGAAACTGAGGTTATGCAAACTGCTTGAGGTCACAAAGGCAGTGATTCAACTTGGAGTCCACAAGACCCCTCAGTTCCTGCTAAGTCTATTAACCAGCGAACTGGCAAGGGAGTTGTTCAGGCAAATCTCTATTCTTCACACTGCTTTTGTTTTTTTGAAAAAAACATTCCTCTCAAAGCCCTTCATTTTAGGAAAACTTTTCATTGGCTTGGTGATGCTATTCTCAGTCATGGAGTGATGTTTGACAATGCAATGACACAGCGTTACAAATGTAGGCAGGGTGGGGCCACCTGCGTGACCAAGTGGATAACACAGAGATCACACAGAAAACCATGGGCCAGGCTATTGCCTTTTCGGTCAGTCTTCGAACTGGAAACTAGTACTTACCTGCCTGGTGCTGTCTACCTGCTGACCAGGTGTTACGATTGGGATAGAAAGTGTCATTGTGTTGAAGGCTTGGTTGCTAGCTGATGGGCTTCTAGGAAATGATTGGATCCTGTGGGCCTAATTTCACCAAGTGTATTAATCCATGGATGAGTTCATAGCTGAATGGGTCGTTAAGAGATGGGGACTAGTTGGAGGAAGTAGGTCACTAGGGCATGACCTGGAGGGGTACACGTATCCGGTCAATGGCCCCTTCCTCTCTCTCTGCTTCCCCGAAGCCATTAGGTGAGCGCCTTTCTTCCACCATGCCCTTCTGCCAAGATATTTCTGTCTCACCACTGCCTAGAAGTAACAGCAAAGTGACCTCAGACTGAAACTTCTGAAACCATGAGTCAAATAAATCTTTCCTCCTTTAAGTGGTCTTCCTCAGGTATTTTGTCACAGTGACAGGAAGCTGACTAACACATCAGCGCCACGGCCTGACCTCCTTGTTTTTGCTCTCCATCTGACCTCTGCTCTGTGCTCTTTCCCTCACACTCTTCCTACTGGGATTTCCAAACCAGGGTGTATTCATATAAGGTCATCTTCTGCTTGATCAGTAGCATCTACAAACCTTTCCCTCTGTCTACCAGGCTTCAGCCACCGCAGCGTGTGCACCAGTCCCTAGCTGGGGAGTAACTCCTTCTACCCTAAGCCTTTGTACTGCTCTCCTTCCGCTAGAATAGCCTTTTCTCCTGCTGGGTGTAGCAGCCTCCCTCAAGAGGCAGGTCCAATGCTACCTTCTCTGAGATTCGCACCCCTGTGTCCCACTGTGGGATTGGCCAGGATCCCATTGCGCTGCCTTAGAGTCCATTTCTCCAGCCGCCAGCACCTTCAACAGCAGTGGCAAGGCTCACGGGCCTGTTGCACTTAGGCCTTAACTGTGTAGCAAGGGCTTTGCACTATTAGTAGTAAACATACCGAAGTTCTCAAATGAGCTGCTTTTGTTATACATTGGAGTGGATTCTAGGTTATTTTCATAATGACGTCATTTTCACTCACTTGCGTGTTTTCATGAGTGGGCGAGAAAGCGGGGAGGCAGCAACTAGCTTGCTGGTAATTGTTCTAAGTGTTCAAGGAAAAAGATTAAGAAGGGATCAACAGATCTTGAGATGTATTAGTGGGCTGTGGATAACCCATGATGCAGGCAAGGGTGCACATGTGCATAAAGAGTTTGTGTGTGTGTGTGTGTGTGTGTGTGTGCTTATGTGCATGTGTTAGGGGAATGGAGTGCTTTAGATACGCACGTTACAAAAAATACCCAAGTGAGAGTAGCAATTATTCATACCATATTGAAGGTTAACTACGATTAAGATGCAACAATGTGGAAAATACTTGATGTAATATTCAGAAGGGAGAAAAAAGCAGACTCTCAAAGTGTGTGTTCATTGTAAGTATATAAAAAGTCAATGCAAATCTGGAAGGAAGGCAGAACAGAGCAGCTCTGGTTTGTGAGATGGTGCCGTTGGGGTGATTTGTTAAAATCGTGATGGTTTGAGCAGTAGCTCCATGTTACGGTCTACCATCACTTGGCGGGACACTATGTGGCCAGGGTTTGAAGCCTGTTTCAATCCATCTGTCTTGTTTGACGTACCCAGAGCTTCAGAGGACAACTGCCCCCCGTTGCCCTTGTCAAATCAAGCATAGGTACAAAATCCTCTGTGCTGGCCATCCCTGCTTTAATCGGTCAAGAACCCACATACAAATGCAGCCTTTACTTCCCCGATGCTCCATTCTTTCCATCAGGCCCTTGGCCACCTCTGCACCTTTGATTTAGACCCTGGCCTCTCAAACACTTACAACGGAGCCCCAGGAATTGCTTGATCCACAACCACCAAGCTACCCAAAGCCCTCCACTTGCCCCAGGGGCTCCGTCCCACTCACTCCTTCCTGGTGGGGGAGGCTGGTCAGCTTGAAGGAACCCCAGCAGCCCATGGCCCTCGCCAGCCTGGCTCATTTCTGACCTGCAGACTGAGGGCAGAAAGGTGTTGCTCACCAACTTGCTCCCAGATGCTGCTTCTGCAACGCTGCTTTGGTGCCCTTTGAAGGGGATTCCTTCGGGCTCCACTGTGCTCTTCCTTCCATGCTGCCACCCTCTCCCAGCCCACCATCCCCACCTTTCACCCACTGGTCTTCCCATGCACATGCGTCTGCTGTCACCTTGGGGGACTTCAGCCTTTGCGTGGATGGCTCATTCAACACCATGCATGGTCCATTTCTTTCTTTTCCTTCTGGTGAAGCTCCTCCAAAGAGTTGTCCCTGTTCATTACTTCCATTTCCCTCCCTCCCCCATTTTCCCTTCCGATAGCCCCATGTGCCACCAAGACAGCTCCAATTAAGAGACATTGTTGTGGCCTCATTTTTCTTGCTCTCTCACAGCAACTGAAGTGTTGACTACTTACTCTTTCTGGAAAATTTCCCTTTGCTTTAAAAGCAAAATAATTCTCCTAGTTTTTTCTCTGACTTTCCTATATCCTAGTAAGGCTTAACGCCCTCATTTTACCATCAAAGCTGGTACCCCCTCCTCTTCTTACCCTCCAGATTCTCCCTAGGTCAGTGATGGCAAACCTCTTAGAGCTTTCAGTGATAACAAACAGCCCACTGCAGCAGGCAGGCCACAGTTTCGCCGCCACTGCCCTAGGTGACCCTAGCCTCACCTATAGCTTTAGATCTCTGATTTTATCTCCAGATTCAACCTCTTCTCTGAATTCCTGGCACTTAGATCCAGCCCGTGACTTGATATTTCCATCAGGAATTCTCAAAGGCAGCTCAAACTCAGCATGGCCTGAACCAAGCCCACAGTATTCCCCACACACCTGCTCCTCTTGCAGCATTCTCTCTGGGTGAGCTTGGCACTGTTGCCCACCCAGTAGCGCAAGCCAGAAATAAGAGTCTCTCTCGAAACTTATTTTGCTCATCCTATCTCCAGCTTATCACCAAGGGCTGTTTCTTTTCCTTCCTGTTTCTCAAGTGCATCGACTTCTTGTGATCTCTGTGCATCTCCAGCTCGTAAGAGTCGAGTCAAGTCAGCTTGATCATTTGCAGGGAGTGTGGTTATAGCTTCTTCCCTGGGGTCTCCCAATCTCACCTGAGCCCTCAGCCCAGGCCCCTCAAAGCACCCCCAGTAATCTTTTTAAAGTAATCATCTAATTATCTGAGCACTGCATTAAAACTAAAAACTTCACTACTCCTTTATATTTTTATTCTTTTTCTCACAGCTGTTGCAAACACTGGCCATGTATGTGTTTGTTTATCTCCCTCATTATATTGAAAGTTCTATGAGCACAATTTGTCACTGATGTGCTTTATTCTTAGCACCCCCCAAACAGTGCCTGGCACTTCGTAGTCATTCCAGAAATAGTTTTTGCATACATAAGATTTAATAAATATTTGTTGAAAGAATAAATATATTTTGTGTAGTAATAATAATATAAACAACACACCTCCCCAGCAACAGGATGGTATTTAATTAGTCCATGTAGCTATTATGCAATTGCATGCCTGTACTCACCATAAATGAATCTGTTACACAAAATAGCTACCAAACTTACCAAAATAACTACCTTAGTACATGAAATTGAACCATTACTACTCATAGCATTCAAGGTAACCTGTTCACTTGCATATCTACGCTTATAATAATTTACTAAGTGATGGTCCCCAGAAGAGAAAAATTGAGCAATGGTAAACACCCAAACTGCAAGTCAGTTCAAACTTTGACTCTTGAGCTGTCGCCTGGCCGCACTGTCAAGTCCCCTTGCCGAGAGGTCTTGGTAATATCAACAGCCACTGTGGGGGGACATGAGGAAAGTGGGTTTTCAAAGGAGAAAATGGCCGCGGTGAGGACTGAAGAAGGTGACGGTGGAAGTTGAGAGGCAGAGGGCCAGGACTTGAGATCCTAGAGGAAAGAATAGCATCCCTGTCTTTATGTCAAGCAAGGGTAAGAGCGGTTAAGGACGAGGCCCCATCTCCCTTTCCCCAGATCCTTCCCGCTGTGGCTTCCCAACGTGACTGCCTAAGAAGTTTAGGTCACTTGCGCCACCTGCTGTCCGGATTGTGAATGGCTTGCGGACAACTATGCCTCCGTTGGATTTGTTTTATTTGAAGCAGTTTCTCCCTACGGGTGGCCTTTGGATTTTCTTCTCCCTTCCTCATTGGAGCACACCTTCTGAGCTGTGAATGGACACAAAGGCTTGACTGGGGTGGGTGGGTTTGGAAGACTCTGGGCTCAGAGGTTCCACCTGTTGTTACTTCTACCGAGGATTCGCTTAACCTCTCATTTCAATGGAGGCTCTGTGGAGCTTGGTAGGCCCCAGAGTAACAAAGATGAAGGTGATGCAATTCTGCTTCCCAAGAAGCTCATAGTCCACTGGGGAGGGAGACTGCCAGACACATAAGCAAAAAATCAAAATGCCAGCGTTATGACAGAGACGACGGGGACACGGAGGGAGATGAGGAGTCCACGGGTGGAAACAGGGAGGCTTCAGAGAGATGATGCTTAACTGTGGTCTGAGGGCTGGGCAGGCGTTCCCAAGTGGAGAGGAGGACTGGCATTCTTGGCAGGTGGAATAGAATATGCCAAAAAGTAGGGAGGCCAAAACACCTGCAGCCTGTTCTGGGAGCAGCAAAGGGTAACTTGGGGACGATTGTTGGTGTTCTGTCACGGGCCCTTCCAGGCCCTGTGAGGTGTGTTTCTATGTGCGTATTTGTGAATATGTGTGTGTGCTGCTTTCCTCTCACCAAACATCCTGTTTGAGAACCCTCTCCATGGTGGAGAATAAAGAGCTACCTCATTCTTCCTAACTTCTGCACAATGTGTTGGTCTCACAGTTCCTCTCAGGTGGACATTTGTGGTGGTTTCTAGTTTTTCACCTTGTGCAGGTGTTTCTTCAGCACAGATTCCTAGAGATGAAATGAAGTTGCTGAGCTGAACCATATCGACATTTGTTGTTTTATTTTTATTTTTTATTTATTTTTTGAGACAGAGTCTTGCCATGTAGTCCAGTCTGGCCTTGAGCTTGTTATCCTCCTGCCTCAGCTTCCAAGCACTGGGATTCTGGGCATGCAGTCCTATACTCAGCTCTACATTTGAATTTTGACTATTGCCACTTAATGACCCTCTGAAGAAGCTTCACCAATGTACACTCCTCAGAGGGTGGCTAAGCATGTGCTAGGAAGTCTTTCACATTTTTCCATTTCTGACTCAATCCATGTGTATAATATTTCCCTCCTAAAATAATGACCTGGACAGTAATCTCCTGTGTACACAATGGGTTGCCTTACACATAGTCTGTGCAATGGCTCTCTAATACTGTTCTTACTGTCTGTGTTATAGGTAAGAAAAATGAAACCAAATAAACAAACAAGGTTCAGAAGAATTGGGTCTTATGCACCATGCCCCAGGTAGTCAGAACCAGAACTGGAACTTGGGCATCCAGAATCCTGAAGCGCTTCCCATTACTCTGTTGCTAAGCAACTCTTTTCCCTTTTGATTCTTGTGCCAGTGCTACTTGTTGCCATGGTGCTGCTGGGACAAGGAGCAGTAAGTTGTAATTAAGCAGTGAGCCAGACTCTAGCTCTAGTAGAAAAGGGCTTTCATGCTCATGTGTGTGGGTGGATAGGAGATAAGACCCCTCCGGGCTGCAGCCATGGTGTACAGAGCAGCGGTTGGATGAAGCCACTTGGTTATTGTATGAGTTTTGTCTGGGGCAGTTGTTCTTCTTCACCTTTGTCCACTGGATGCCATGTATCTCCCAGGAATGCTTGGGCTCCGCACCCGCGTGGGGACCCTGCCCCTGGGATGTCTTGCCGAAAATCAGCGCCCAACTTCAGCGTATCCCTTCTCCACTCAGTCTGGAAGAAATAGGGGCGTTGTTGTCGAAGCACCATTCCAGAATCACACAGATCTGGGCTAGGATGCTGGCCCCACACTTAGCAGCAATTAAGCTAGGTTTTCTGACCCGCAACTTCCTTATTTGAGTGGAGACAATAAGGTGCTATCTATATAGAGGGAGAAAATGGGCACCAACCACTTCGCCAAATGCCCGACAGTGACTACCACTTCCATTATTGCAGCCAAGGTCAGTGTTTTATAACCCACTCACCCATCCTTCTTGGATGCTTTGCAGCTATCAGATCATTTCCAAAACAACTTTAATATTCTGTCACTCAATGCTCAGATGAGAGATTCCAAAAACTCCTCATGTTTTTGTATTTAGACAAGAACATTAAAAAAAAAAAAAAAAAAAAAAACAGATTTTTCAAAGGCTTTGATGAAGTTCTGAGCTTCTGAAGTTCTTATCTGCCCCAGGAATGAGTCATCAGTAGTAGGAGGAAAAGTGAAACTGTTCTTCAAAGAGGACACAATGGAGATGGCACAATTCAAAGGACTGCAATTGCCTTTTGGGCTGAATCCACGGAAATTTTTTTTTTTTTTTTGTGGGTACCGGGGGTCGACCTCAGGACCTCGCGCACCATCAGGTGCCCGTGCCGCTGAGCAATATCACCGGCCCTTTTTTTGTATGTGGGTTCCAGGAGTCGAACTCGGGCCCTCGCACTTGCCAGGCAGGCGCTTACGCCGCTGAGCCATCTCACCGGCCCGAAATGTTTTTTTAAAGGATTCATTCACTTGACTTTTCCAACACATCTTATATGTCAGGCCCCATGTGAGGGGTGAAAAGAGGACTAGAACATGGCCCTTGCCCCAGGGAGCTCACGGATTAGTAGTGGGAAAGCGTTTAAAATCTTACAGCACTGTGATAGCTGCTGTGTGGCTGGTGATGTGAGGACAGGAGCAGGAAGCCCTAGTCAGCCCAGGGTGGAGGAGAGGGGTTAGACCAGGCTTCTCAAACCTGCTATCAGCTGAGCTATGCCTTAAAATGAGGACGATGGGCAGACAAGCAAGGAGGGAAAGCGTTTGGTCCAAAAACGTGGGCAGCAGGAGGGACTGTGATGCCTCCCTGGGACTGCAGCACAGGCTGCAGGCAGGAGCAGTGGGAACGAGGCTGAAGAGTCAGGTGTCCCTTCCTACAGGTCCCTCCCATTGCCACGCCTGGCCCTGCACGCCAGAACTCACACCTCCTGGTGGTGGTGTCTCCATCCTCTCCTAACAGAGTTCACATCATGTCTGTTGGCTGCTACGTCCCTGCTCCCACCCTGGCTTCACCCCTTGTCTTCCTTCATCATCTTCTGACTTCCTCTGTCTGTCATACCGGGTACTCCAAGCCTGATCTTTTTCTTCCCTTGGGAAGATATTCCGCTGCCTCTGGCCTCGCGGGTAAGTATTCCACTTGGTCTCAGTGCAGCCCTTGCAGGCATGGAATCTAACTCTGCTTTTGCCCCCATCAGAATCTGAGTCTCAGCCCAGGCGGCCACCAGGCGTTGAGTCCATCATCAACACCACTGGTTTCTTTTCAAAGGATGTGTCCCTGGGACACGGTTCAGCTCCTGGAAGGGCTGCCTCATTTTCAAGTAAGGAAAAGCAAGTGCCATTTCTAGCCCATCACTGGATCTGGCAGGTGCAGGCTGAGGCCACCCCACAAAATGCAGTCTTCCAGGGGTTCTACTGTGCTGGAGGGTGGGGATGCAGCCTGTTCTTCCACCTCTGAATAGGGGAAGAAGGCCAAGTTGCCTTTCCTTGTTGCTCCTGGAACATGGGAGCAGTCGGTTGCTACTGCAGAGTTCTCTTTGCTGGCCCGGGTTCCTCCTTGGAATGCCACTGTGTGCTCTGAAGGTGCATTTGCAAGAAAGATTATGGACTCATCCATGATGAATGGTCCCAGACAGCTGCAAAGAACAGATGCTTATATGTGACTGCTGGTTTGCCTGGCCATCTGAATGCCTCTCTGAATTCATTCAGGCTCAGGCATACAATCTTGGATATGAGCATCATTTCTTGGAGTTGTGCAATGCAAAGCTCCTGTCCCAAGTCTTGGGCCAGCCCCCCTTCAAGGCTGAGGAGGAACATCCATGCATGCATGTGGGCCGAGTGAGGAGGGGAACATAGGAACACACCCCACCACACTCACCCTCCAGTGCTGCCTGAGTGGGCAACAGAAGACGATGGACACTAAGAGCTGCACTGAGCAGACTCTGAGATCCAGCCTCGCCATTTCTAGGCCATTTCTGGGAATCCTTCTCAAGTTCTGTTGAGTCTGGATGGAATCAAGGGTATGAAGTTTATCACTCTCCTTGTACTTACCCTGGCTGGCTGGAGTCAAGATCTTGTCTACTTACTGGAATTCCTGGTCTGAACTTAGGAACCATCCCTCTCCTACAACACACACAAATGCATCTTACTGCAGCACCCTATATTGGTATCCCGTTATCGATTTTTTCATGAGTGTATTACTGGTTAGCATTAGTGAATATTAATTGTATTGTATTGTATTATTCTTTGGAAAGCCCCAGTCAGGGGCAAATATATGTGGAAAAGTGAACCTAACGTCCTGTTAGGCAGAGAAGATGAATGAAATTCTAAACTGGCTCTACCATTACTACTTGCTGTAAGATCTTGGACAAATGATTAAATCCTTAGTTTTATTAAACAAGTATAAGAATGGTACCTACTTTAAGATGTTTTCCTGAATGAATGAGATAAAACATATGTAGAACACTTAGCAGTATACTTTGTACAAATAAAGCTCTCAGGAATGTTAAGATTGTATTGTTTTATTTTTATTAATAAATCATCTGAGTATTCCTAGTAAGGGGTCAAAGATAATAAACTGACAATATGGGACCATAGCCCTCATCTCCAAGCACAACCTGGGCTACACATTGACCAGACTGATATGGTCCCTCCTTATCTATGATTTCTAAAAGTGGAGGTTCAGAGGCACAGCTGATTGTCTTTCATCAAGCCAGGAGTGGGGTCACATGGCTAGTATGTCTGAGAGACAGTGGTCAGACCAGTCAAGTCCCAAGGTGACACAAGACAGCCCAGCGGGACCAGCTAGCCAGGACACTTCCAGAGAAGAGCAACCGTCTTCGCAGCCACTCTTTGTTGCATGACAGTGGAATGAAAGCCTGTGGAAGTCTTCACCATAGGCTCCCCCTCACAGTAATGGGGCGGGAAATGGGATGGGGAGAGAGTGGGAGGGGTACACCGGGTTTACTGTTTGAGAGCTGGATCTAAGCAAATGGGTTTTATTTTAAAGTCCTAAGGGTCAAGAAACTTTGACATGGATTAGAGATGATTTCTGCCTCTGCCAAGACGACTGTGCTAGATTTTCTATGGGTGAGGCAACACCATTCCCCATCTTATCTTCTCTCCCCTGCATCACAACAGCTGGGAACCTGAGTACTACTTATCCCAGAATTCCTCGCCAGGGTTCTGTGTTAGATTCTACCAGCCACCGAGGTGATGGTGCAAGATTTGAAATGTGGACAAGAGGTAGACATCACTGCATTGATAGACACCGTTGCAAAGCATTTCAGAGATTCTTTCCTCTGAGACTCTCCTCATTGGGGGTGCAGCCGGCTCTGTTCAAGGTTAGTGTTCTCTGGCTCCTGGGGCCTCCTGCCCCTGAAACTTAACAGTTAAGTCTGAAAACCAGAGCTGGCTTTCCCTGACTTTTACTCCTTTGGCCCTTTTCAATTCAGTAAGCATCAAATTCCCTCAATTAAATCTCTTCCTGCTTAAAATACCTAGAAAGATATTTCTGTTTTCTTGATCAGTAGAAAATACCTGGTATTGAAATGGCTTACTGGCCAAACTGAGAACTCAGAACTTCGCATTATTCAATGTTGGCTGAGTTAACCTGGGAAAACTGATAATTCTTGAATCTTATTTCTACCCCATAAGACTCAAAATTGTGTGTGTGTGTGTGTGTGTGTGTGTGTTACAAGAGCTTGCTAAGCAAGTGCTCTACTATTGAGCTACATCCCCAGCCCTTTTTTAGTTTTGAGATGGGTCTCCCTAAGCTTCCCAGGCTAACCTCAGACTTAACTGTTCTCCTGCCTCAGCCTTCCAAGTATCTGGGATTACAGGCATATATACCCAGCTTTCAAATTGTCCTTTATTTCTAGAAAATAGAAATAGAAAGGGCATATCTCCTATCCAAAGATATATATATCCCTGTCTTCTATCAACTTGAAAATCTGAGTCCCTAAACTCTTCTTTTCAAAATGTAAATATCTGTGGGGGAAACAAAGGCCCCATAAATTACTTTGATTTGATAATTGTACTGTTAACCCATAAATAATACCATTTCAGGAAAAAGTTTAATTTTATGCATAAAAAACATTACAAATGCATTAGTAGATATCAAAATTAAAGAAAAAGTACATCCACATTTTAAGCACCTTGACAAATCAAGTTGTTTTCATGCATCTTTTTGCTGCCTAATTGCCTTACCACATGGATGCTTAATTTTATGTAGTGCTAACTATTGTGAAAACACATTTTTATATTTTGCTTTCAGCACTTAACAGTATATTAATAAAATTTCCCATCTTGTTATATAGACTTTCTAATTGTCAGGTTTAATTACTTCCTAATATTTAGTGGAGTGTATCGATCATAATTTACTAAAATTTCCCCCATGGCTGAGTATTTAGGCAGGTTCTAATTATTTTGTTAGCGCGATTAGTGCTTCAATGAGTATTTCCTTGCTTCTGCTGATTAATCTCCTCAGGATAAACTCCTGAGTGGAATTTCTAGTCCAGCAGGCCTAACAGACATTTCTGGAATGGATTTCCACTCTCGTTTAACCTAGCTCCTCTGATTTTATGCTTGATGGTTTACTCTAATGCTATAGAAAGAAAAGGGAAGAAGTAGTCAGAGATCCTGGGCTTCTTCGAAGGTCAGACTAACGTAGGCGTGCAAGACTTGGCGCCACCACAGTGCTGAGAGGCCAGGCAGAGAAATCAAGATCAGCAAGACACGGACAGTGGTCTCTGCACTCAACAGGAGAGGCTAACACGGCAGCATACAGCCCCAGCCTTTTAATGCAAGGGGTAAGTTTCTTTCTTGCTTAGTGATAGGCAGGGTGTGGGACTTCTGCAGTTATTCAGGCTACTTCATCCTGAGACTTCACCCCGCCCTGGGATATAGGCGTCCTCCCCATGCAGAAGGGGAAAGAGTGACCATATCATGTAGGGGAGCTTTTTATGGGCCAGGCCTGTTTAGTGGTTTATGTCTCTTCTGCTTCTGCTCCACTGTGCAGAGCCCTAAATGCAAGAAAAGCTGGGAAGCTATGGTTTAGGCGTATGTCCTGAGGAAGAGGGGAACACAGCTACTGGGGCGCCCAAGCAATCTTTGTCCGAGATTTTAGCCAATCACCCTGTGAACAGGAAAGGTGGAGTAGATACAGAAACAGAGCTTGGCTCCTTATACACTCTTTGCATGCGAATAGAGTGCACCCTTTAAGCACTAGCTGCAGGATCCCACAGTTCCGGGATCCCCCATCCATCCTCTAGCCATCAACACAGGAGGATATCAAGGGTCACTTTTCATTACTGCTTGAGTTCCGGGGGTAGCCAAGCACAGTCCTCTCGTGGCAGACCAGCACAGCTTCCCCCTCCCTCTGCAGCCTGTTTCCTTCAGTTCTTAAGTTTGATCCACTCCTTCTGGCTCCAGGCCTTCAGTCGCGTTTCTCCAGTTTCCTGATCTCAGGTCTTCCTTCCGTATTTTTTGGATGTGTGTTGTGTGCTAGTCATTGCGCTAAGAAATTTGCATACGAAGTAGGAAGAAAAGATACATTGCTGTGGTTTGAGCTTGTTGGCTTGGAGAGGTGGCAGAAATCCATTAAGGGGGAAAAAGCTCATCTTTGTTTTTGGGAAATACATTAATGGACTGTTTAGCGATAAAAGTGGAGGTTTCCTAAGCATAATCAAACAGGAAGGGGTTTAGCTAAACAAACAAACAAATAAATAAAATATGATGGAGTGGGAGAAAGAGAATTGCTCTGTATGACCCAATGAAAAAATAACTTCGGAGTTTGAGTTGTCTTCTGCTGGGTTCTGAAGAAGGTACTGGTGATTTGGAAGTTTTGACCTACTCCATTTGGGGCCTGGGCTGCTTCACTCCTCCCTCGACAACCTGTGGTCTCTCACTTGGAGCAGGTCACTGTCCTGAATCCAAAGTTGGTGCACGCAGCTGATTGGCATAAGGCACTATAGCCCTGGATTTCTGGGCTCAAGCGATCCTCCTGCCTCAGCCTGCCCAGTAGCTGGGGCTGCAAGTGTCAACCTCTGTGCCCAGTGGTATAGATGATACAGAAAATTAGGCAAATGTTGAAACTCTACTATGCATTAGAATTACATGGGGGTCTTTGATATGTAAGATTAAAAATAAATAAAATTTTGAAATGGACACAGCCTTATAGATTTGCACAAAGTAACATACCCCTGTAGTCACTTAGATTAAAAAAAAAAAGTAATGCCAATATCCAGAAGCCCCTTACATGTCCCCTCCTATGTACTTATCTCTGTTGTCAATCTTATTAAGTTTTTTTTTTTTTTTTTTTTAATGTGGGTACCGGGAGTTGAACTCAGGACCTCATGCTTGCCAGCAGGCACTTGTGCTGCTGAGCGATATCACCGGCCCATTTTTTCCTTTGTGTGGGTACCGGGAGTCAAACTCAGGACCTCGGGCTTGCCAGGCAGGTGCTTAGGCCACTGAGCTATCTCACCCGCCCTGTTTTTCTTTTTGAGACAAGGTTTTGGTATGTAGTTCAGGCTGGACTTTAATTCACTGTGTAGCCCAGCTTGCAGCGATCTCCTCCCAAGCTGTGATAACACCTGTGTCTCAGCTGAAAGCTTGATGTGTTTTCTGCCTTCTTTTTATTTTTCTTTCCTTTTCTGCTTTCGTCTTTATTTTTTCTAGATGGCTCTACATGCTAACTTTTATCTTTCCAGAACCCTAAGGTTTGTGAGAACCCTACCTAACTTCTCAAGACCCTTAGTCATGATTTCTTTATAGGTATTCAGCATTTTTATTTATTGATTTGCTTTTGCGAGCTTGCTTTGTAGCTCAGGCTGAACTCATCCTCTTCCTGCCTCAGCCTCCTGAGTACTGGGATTACAAATGTGTGCCACCATGCCAAGTTCAGTATTCATTTGCTATTTATAAAGCCGCAAGTGAATCAAATGGAAATCTCAAGCTCACTGTAGAGCACTTCTGTAAGTATTTTAATCTCTGAAGTCCTGGCTGCCCTGCCGGTTTAGATCTCTGATGCCTTCACATAGGTATCTTTCTGAAAACACTAATTCTTAAGAGATTTTGAGGAAATAAAGTTAGTCTGATAGAAACTGACACTTCACAATGAGAAAAAGAGTCAACAGGGGAGGATTAGATTTTTGAAAAAATGTTTGGGCCTCATGTTCTGTATTTTGACTTAATTGGCTTTGAGTGGGGCCCAAGTATTGATATTTTTTTAAAAAATCTCTTCAATGAATCCAATGCACAAACAAGGCTGAGAATAATTAGTCCAGGAAAAATTACTAACTGGTGGCCACGATCAAATATTTCCTCAGACAAAATGCATTAGAGCTACAGAATGTTAAAAATATTTTAAGGGTATTTTCCAACATTTAAAAGCTGGAAGATTTTATATAAAGTTTAGGTGCTGGTTTTTGTTCTATAACGAGAAGATCTGGGGATATTGGCTCCATATTCTTGTAATGGTCTGAGGCCGAATAGTGGCTTTTCCCCTTAGACAGCACACAATTTCTAGTTGGCCACATGCTCACCAGTCTCTTGGTCTTATTTCTCTCTCTCTCTTTTTTTTTTTTTTTTTTTTTTTTTTTGGTACCAGGAATCAAACTCAGGACCTTGCACTTGCCAGGCAGGTGCTTGCCCCACTGAGCTATATCCCTGGTGGTCTTATTTCTCTCTCACCTCAGTCAATTACGTTATTGGTCCAATCTCAGAGTAAAGGGATAGAACTCATCATCCCTCTCTAGCTTTTTACCCTGGCTTATTTTTCTCTGCACATTTGTTACTACCTGAAGTTCAGTTGTAATAAATGTGTCTGTGTCTCCCATGGAATGTTCCATGAAGGCAGAAACTTTGATTTTTTTTCACTGTTGTCTCCCCAGCATTTAGAACATGTCCTGGCACATAGTAGGTGCTGAATAAATATTTGTTAAGTAAAAAATTACACAAATTTGAGTTTTTACACTTGATCAAAGGATGGAAATTGAAACGCCGTGATGAGAGAGGGGCTCACAGTGAGAAACGCCTTGCAGTGGGCGTTGGAGAATGACCTTCCCGCCTCGCTTCCTGCTGCTCCACTGGAGAGGTGTCTTCGGATTCGGGTGCCTGGCTTTCCTCAGCCTTCTCACTCTTTCCTCCTTCCGCGAAGAAGGGATCACGTTATCGATTGGTGAGTTTGGGAGAAGGACAGGTCATGCATAGCCCAGCAACTTTCTAGTTTTCTTTTCTCTTCTCTTTTGGGATATAGCTTCCTGAAAAGTGTAGACATTCTGTTTGCTTTTCCATGTCCTGATTTCACGGAGCTGTCTCCCTCTTCTACCCCCTGAGGGAGGCCTGTGCTTTTTTAGCACTGTCTGGGTGAGAATTTATGAGTATTAGGCAGCTCTCTCATCTAATAGACCAAAGGCTAACCCACCTACCTTTATTAGCATTTTTAAGGGTCAGAAAGGCTGTGGACAAGCTGTTGTTCTGACTCCTGGCTCTAACTCAATTGATTTTGAACTTAGAGCACAGAAGTGCTATTTTTTGATTCTCCTCCAAAACCGTGAGAAATTCGGAGGTATAATGACTCTTGATACTCAGCTTTCTGCCTGGTGCAGACTTTCTGATATTCCCAGTTCTTTAGGAAAGGCCCTTGTGGGCCGGTGAGATGACTCAGCGGCATAAGCGCCTGCCTGGCAAGCGCGAGGGCCCAAGTTTGACTCCCGGAACCCACATACAAAAAAAGGGCCGGTGGTATCGCTCAGTGGCACGGGCGCCTGCTGGTGCGCAAGGTCCTGAGGTCGACCCCCCGGTACCCACAAAAAAAAAAAAAAAAGGACCTTCCTATACACACACAAGCTTCATCTGGTGATGCTCTGGGGAATGAAAGAATGGAGGTGACTATCTCGAAGTTCCAGGCAGCCACCTGTTTCAGGGAGGAAGCTGAAGATAAACACTTAGGACCCCAGAAGTGTCAGAGAGGCTGGGTTTGGGCTGAATGAGAACGGTATCAGACACACAGCTCGTTCCTCTGTTACTTAACCAAGACTGATTCCTGAAGGGGTGCTAGTGACCTTCATATGTCCATATGAAAAACTTGACTAGCAAGGTGGCTAACTTCTGTGGGCCTTCAGTTCTTTGCCCTGTGGCTTTGAGGTGGGTTTGGCCAATGAGAGGAACAAGCAGGAAATTGAAGTCCAGGAAGAGAGGGAGATCAGGATGTTTATTCTCCTAAATCTCCTCTGCCAAACAATGGGTCAGATCCATTCCAATGTTACTTTCTTGCAAGTGTTCTCTTTGGTACTCTCTCCTTCCCTTGGTTCTTCAGGCCCAAGGTGGTAATGACTCCCTTCTCTTGTTAACGCCAGGAATATCACTATGCCTTGTGGTTTTTCTTATGTGTAAACTTTTACCCAAACTCTCTTTAACCAGTTGCACAAAGTACAGCCATGCTCTTTGCTGGCACTCCAAACAACCCAACCTATAGCCTCCTTGCTTACTAAGTTTGGCTGGCCTGGGAATTGGGCCATATCTAAAACCAGAGTAAAAAAAGTAAGGCTTAGAATCTGGTCCAGGACATAAAATTAGCCTTACTTAGACCATACTGCCCAAAGCACCCTCTCAAAGCTCTCCTGAAATGCTGTTCTTAATCTTCCCACCACCTCCCTACTCCTCAGCCCCCTGCTCCCTCATGCCACAGCCCCCAACCCTATGCTGAAAGTCCCTGCTGTCCCAGCCAGCAGATGTGGGAGGACAGCAGGTGACAGAGGAGGACCTCTCGGTTCTTCTGCAGTTAGTATTATGTGCTCCTGAGGTCTGGGTGAGGAATCCTGGGTGGGTTTCCCCCAGAAATATTTTTGCACGTACTATAAACACTTCCATCACAACAGTTAATGTTTTAGGAACATAAAGTAAAGAATGGCATTCAACAATAAATGAATTTTGTGCATCTGCTATGACCCAGCATTATTTTTGTGGTGAAGTGTTTTGAATATATAGCAACCAAGCATCAAAGAAAATAAAACATCCTTTTACATATCACCCATGCCCCTGATGGGACCCTTGTCAGGTCCAAATCTCACGGAAGATGCCCTGCTTCCTCTCTCCGTTCAGAGGAGACCACGGCTGTTCTCTGGTAGCCCAGAATGGTCAGAAGTGACTCACTTGGGGAAGCTCTGGGTTTTGCAGTAGAATGGCCACATCAGTGAAATGACTCCCCTCACTGTGTAGACCAGTGACCTTGGACATGGTTCTGTAATACTGCTCTGATTTTCCTCTGACGACCTGACAGTAGCTGGAAATACTGCCTAGAGGTGACATGGCTTGGATCAAACTGTCCCGTTAAAGTTTTCAATACAGCTCTGTTGAATTCCTGCAGGAGCACCAGCAGGATTTATATATTCATGTCCCATAGAGCCAGGGGACATTTAGAAATGGCACAGCTCTGTGATGCATTGCACCAGGGGCACTGAGATGCTATGGCTTCAATGTCCATTTGGCCTGGAAAACTTAGGTGCAACTAAAAAGAACACTTATTAAGTCCCAAGGCTTGTTTGAGTTTGCATTTTTTTTTTGTGGGTACCGGGGGTCGACCTCAGGACCTTGCATGCCAGCAGGCACCCGTGCCACTGAGCGATATCACCAGAACTTTCTTTTTCATATGTGGGTACCGGGAGTCGAACTCAGGACCTTGTGCTTGCCAGGCAGGCGCTTATGCCGCTGAGCTATCTCACCAGCCCTGAGTTTGCATTTATATGCTTGCATTGCCTTTAATATTAATGTGTTCTGATCAATTTTATGTTCGAACGTGTGTCTGTATGGCTTTCTGAAATAATGGATATCACTGAACACGTGAGTGTACTTATTAAATTGTCAGGATATAAGCAAGTTAGAGGCAGCGTGACAGAGAGAAAAGACCGTGAGCTTTAATGTTAGAGAGCAGGGTTACGATCCAGGAATTTTTGTGTATCCTCAGCAGTTACTTAGGCATCTCGAATGTGAAATAGCAGTCAAGCACTTTCCTTCCCCCATGAGTTTGTATAAGTATTAAGTGGGATCCAGGCCTGTTATGCGTCATTGCCTGGCATCTTGAAGAGCTCAGCAAATAGGAGACCTTGAGCAAGAACTCTATTTGTGGCTGCATTTACTATAAAGAGCAGTAGAGGGCAGACTTTACAAAGTTGTTTATGAAACACTGTCAAATCGGCTTCCAAGAAGAAAATAGGAACTGTAGAAATGACTTTCTTAAATGCTTTGGCTGAAAGATGACTTTATCGCTACTTTTAATTTCTTCTCAGAAACTAGGGCTTTCCTGTTGGGCAAGAATTCCAAAAAAGGATATTGGGCAATGTTTAAAAGTCAGCTTTCATTGCCATGTACGTGACCAGAGCCCAGAGAATGGTGGAGCATTTTTGACAAGTTTCTCTGCCCACTTTTATGACTGTCACAGATTTGATGATAGATAAAGAAAATAAAAGATGCTCCAATTTCCTGACATCATTTCAGATTGCATCATTTCAAAACAATATGAAGTCTGTGACTAGAAGCTTCACCAAATACAGGAAGTCTACGTGCTGCTCATAGTAGTCTAGCAGTTGGGACTGAGGGCAGGGACAAATTCCATTCCATTACCAAAGAACAAATGGGCATGTGATAACTATTTGGAAATCTGAAGAGGTTCTGAAATGCAAATATTCGTTTCAGCCACCACCGCCACTGGCAATCTCTGGAGGAGCCAGCCTCAGCCCACGGCATCAAAAGGTTCTCCCTCGCTTGACATTTTCAACAACTTAGAAATAATCCAATGGCACCACTCTTGCTTTAAATGGCACGTGTTGGTTACAGAAGGTGAATATTTTTCCCTTGCAAACTCCAATGGTTTCATTCTTTTCTTTTATGAATTGCCTGATCGTGTGTTTGGTTCATTTTTCTATTTGAATCCTGATAATGTTTTTCCTACCTCCTGACAGTGGGCTTTTCTATAAATCGTCGGTATCCTTGTGTGTCCAACAGGAGTGATAGCTTCCTCAGTCTGTGAGTCTCCCAGCATAGCACACAGCATGTAGTTGGCACTCAGAGATGTTTATTGACTTAATTTCTGTGAAGTAATTTTATTCTTAATAATAGAATTTTGGGGCCGGTGAGATAGCTCAGTGGCACAAGCGCCTGCCTGGCAAGCGCGAGGTCCTGAGCTCAACTCCCGGTACCCACATATGAAAAAAGGGCCAGTGATATCGCTCAGCGGCGTAAGCGCCTGCCTGGCAAGTGCGAGGTGCTGAGTTCAACTCCCAGTACCCACATAAAGGAAAAAAGGGCAGGTGATATCACTCAGTGGCACAAGCACCTGCTGGAAAGTGCAAGGTCCTGAGTTCGACTCCCAGTATCCACATAAAAAAAATAGAATATTGCTGTGCATGGGGGTGCATGCCTGTAATCCTGGTACTTGGGAGGCTGAGGCAGAAGGGTTGGCGTGAGTTCAAGGACAGCCTGGATGACATAAAGAGACCCTGTCTCCATATATATATATATATATATATATATATATATATATATATATATATAACATATACTCATTTATATATATATAAAACATTTACATATATAAAACATATACTCATTTATATATATAAAATATTTATATATATATATAAAACATATACTCATTATTTTAAAAAGAACATGTAGACATAGTAGAAAGATCAGCACTCAAAGGCAGTCACTGAAGTTGTGGTAGGCACTTTTTATTTATTTATTTAAATAGCTGAATACCGTCCCATCAAGTCATAATCTCACTTAACTGTTTTTTAATGCTTCCTCAGTTTTTAATTTTGCTCTAGGATAAATAATGTTGTTACAAAGACAAAAATACAGTTGTGTTTCACTTCCCAAGTGATAAAATCAATCACTCTCCTCCTCCCCCACAACACACACACACACACACACACACACACACACGAACAGTAGGTCCAGAGGCATTTTTGCTTTGCTAATCCTGGGGGAGTAGAAGAAACTATGAATGGCTGAAGGTATGAGTAACAGTTTACTTTATCAAGAAAGTAGCTTGATTTATTCAGAAAGAACAGATATTAGAGAAATAAGTTGCAGGACAACAAAGATGCTACAGTTGTACTTTGAGGAGAGAGACAAATGATTAAGGAACATTTTAATGTACTACGCATGTGGGTTAAAGAACTATTTGTTATCTGTCAGTGATAAACCAAATGCAAAAATTGAGAGCAAGCATTTAGAAATATTATAGCAATTTGACATTTCCTCAATACCCAACTGCATAACCCTTGCACTTATAAAACAGGGTTCGTGGGCATAAGCCCAGTGCAATAAGCCCACATAAAGTGCAATATTTAAGGTCTATCAATTGTGTCCCAAACATTTACAAACACCTGAGGAAATGTAAGCTATTAAAATGACAATTTTGTAATCACTTTACATTTAATCAAGCCTGTTTTAAAATTTACATTTTAAGTTATGTTCGGGAAGTAAAATGCGTACTACTTCTTATTAACTATAATTCACAAATGGCAAAATGAGCCCCACTGCCCTTTTCCATCAAAATAAGATGCAACATTTCTGAAACATTTCTGAAAGTGGCAGTAATAAACAAAGCGACAATGGAAGTGATTCTGCAAAACTGATCATCGGGGGGGCCGGTGAGATGGCTCAGTGGCGTAAGCGCCTGCCTTGCAAGCGCGAGGGCCCGAGTTCGACTCCCGGAACCCACATACGAAAAAGGGGCCGGTGATATCGCTCAGCGGCACGGGTGCCTGTTGGCGCGCAAGGTCCTGAGGTCGACCCCCCGGTACTCACAAAAAAAAAAAAAAAAACTGATCACCAGAAGCACTTATATCAGTTTGGCTTGGAAATCCAGTACAGATTTGTCATCTTTACTGATGGTGAAATGTTTAGAAACACTGTTTTTATTTGTGGAAAAACATTGATGAAGACATAAACCCATCAAAAAGGAATTATTTGAAAGAGTGTTGGAATAAAAATGTAGTTATTAAAAAGCCTACACAAGCAGACACCCAATATTTCATGTATTATCATTATTACTTTATAGGCTTCTTATACGGTGGCTTCTTCAGGTTGCCAAGACCACAAAATCCTACACAACTGTTGTGATGTTTCTAGGAGATGCCACTCAAGGTGTTGATTTGTAAATGTCGAGTGAGTCTGGCAAAGTGTCAAGTGACACTTCAAAATGATACTGTAGATCAATGCGTGCAGAAATTAATGATACAGAAAACCAACGCATAGGATACAAAACTTGTAGAGTGTGTTTTACTGAAATTTGAAAAACGCCTAGATATTGCTAACAAAGCGAATTCTTTTCAGTATTTACGCTGATGGTATGAAGAGTGTGATGGTGATAGGAAGGAATAACTTTTTTTCAGCAGACCCAATTAGCATACAGTTGTAAAGGACCCCATTATAAACAACTATGAACTAGAGCACAAGGTTTGGTTACGAGTATGTTCCTTGCAGGGACATTATAGCATAACCACTCCGATTAAGGATCCTCGAGCAGAATGTAAACCAATGCACTGTCTCCTTCCCTGACAAAGTTTTGCTGTTAAAAATCAGCTGAACTAAACATTCTGCATTGTATGAAGTAACAATTGTGAATTATGTTATTTTCCATATTATGTGATGATGTGGAAGCCGATTCTATGTGATTCTTGCTATGTGCAGAGATAAATTGATTTTCAAGAGAAAAACTCTGAGAAGAGTATTTGAACTCATTCATAAACCCTTCACATTTTTGCAAATCAAGCCATTTTGGTTAACTTTTTAAAGATTTAAGTGGGTAATCAGGCTTGCTTATTTGACTGATAATTTGATAATTTAAAATGTAATACTTTCATGCAAACAGTGGATGAAACATATTTTTTCAGTGGCAGATAAGACATGCTGAGACACCTGGCTATTAAGTCAAAAAGGATCACGGGCTGATGGTTGGAGGTAGCTGCCTGTCTCCTCCGTTTTGAGTTTCTTTTCTCTCACCTTCTGTGACCTTTTCTTGGTTCTTCTCTTCCTTTTCTAACTGTTCATCATGAATCTTCATTGCTCTCCACCCTTTTTCTAGCTCTTTTCTTTTCCAACACCATTGAGGATCTCATTCAAATGCACAAGTCCCAGTGTTTATATTTCACATTTATGTAAGTTACACAGTGGTGGTACAAGTTTTCCAAAATTCTAACTTCCAGTTAACAGCTCAAATTTTGATATTGCTAAAAACCAACCAGCAAACTAAACAAAAATAAATAAAAATAAGTGATTTGCTGTCCTAGAAGTAATAGTCTCGGTTCATTAATTTTCAAGAAAATGCCTGCCAAATACCCAAGTCTGAAAGACCATGAATTTGTTTGTTGGTCTTTCAAACAAGAGTGGTTCTCCAGGAAGAAAGCAGCTAGCTGAGCTCCAGAGTCTAGCTGCTGTACACGGGTTGGTCCCTGGTGTACAGCATTCTGCTTACACTTCTGGCAGTGTCAGGGCTGAAAAGTAATTTGCTTTGCCTTGGCATCCAGCCTCAACTATTCCTTGTCTCCAGACTTTACACTGTGGTGACTTTGTTTTCTGAATCTCAAGTCAGAAAACGTAGATTGAAAAATGATTTCCATGTCATTTTGATGTACGAGAGGCAGACAGAAAGATGTGTGTGTGTGTGTGTGTGTGTGTGTGTGTGACTGACCAGGAGACTGCAACTGGAGCTATCTTTCATAAGCCACCCAGGAACCCAGCAAGTGCCAAGTTCCTCCAGGATGGTAATGAGGAGTAATGTGACCACGTTGGTTTCCCACTTGGAAAAGGTTAGACAAATCCTTTAATGTTAGACCCAGCATGGTTTAATTTAAGTTGATATTCCATTATGGGGCCATTTAGAACTTCCTCATCAACGCTGTTAACAAACCTAGACACTAAAATACCAAGTCAAAGAACAGTCTGGTAAATTAAAGAACACACCTGCCCAATCCCCCATATGCGCAGCTGATGAACATTTATTCTAGAAATTCTGGTTGGATTCTTTATCTGCTTGACTTAGGAGGCGGATCTGATATGGTCGTGTGATCACAGATACCACCTGTTGGGGAGACGAGGCTCATGATTAATCCATGATTGCTGGACAGATGAAAAAGTGCGGCATTGTTATGGAAGGGAACTGATCAGGCTCTATGCCTCACCCATCTGGCTGCATCAAAACACTTGCACATTCTGACATACAGTCACTGGCTGGGGAGAAAGCAGAGAATTACGAGGCGCAAATGGTGAGCACACACTATTGCTTCCCTCTGTGGCCAGTATGAGAGGGTTTGAAATAAGCATTATTTTAAATTTTCTTTAAAAATATTAATGAAGAAAACGGTCTCAACTTCAGTCCCAACTCCAACTTCCAGACATTTTAAGGCTCTAGCCAGGCATGCTGATTCTCCATTCCCTCAAACAACAACCTTAAATATTTCTGCCCATTTGGTTTATAGCAACTCATAAATTAATATTCATGTTGATGTTTGATGGTAATTAGGAGATTTATGGAAGAAGTGTCATATATCTGTTTGAGCTATTATTACCGTATTATTACAATTTTTATCATGCTATTTATTTAGGGTAAGGGCAATATTTAATGTGAACTGCCATTTATTGAGTTGTTATTATGTGTTAACATTTATTGAGCTGTTATGGATTACTATTTTAAATGTGATATACATATTAACTCATTTGAACCTTACAGAATTCTTTAAGAGGGATGGTTCTTACTCTACAGAGAAAGAAACAGATATAGAGCCATTAGGAGTTACCTCCAAAGGCAGATAGCTAATAAATGAGGGAGCTGGGCCCGCCTCAACTACAAAGACTTATCATTATTTTGCTTTAATGTGAGTGAAACAAAAAAAGCTCAGGAAAAAGAGAAGCCCCTGATTCTACTGCCAGCCCCACAGTGAACTGACGGTGTGATACAGTGGTGCTTCGGTTCACAAACTTAATTCTTTCCACTATTCTGGACACAAATCAAATTGGTGGCGAAGCAAATCAAATTCAACGGTTAGGTTCAATGTTGACCTTATGGGGAAATTTGATTCGGTTCGCAGCCAATTTGGCTTGTGGCCAGAATCATGGAAAGAATTAAGTTCGCAAACTGAGGCACCACCTGTATTGCTGAAGTCATACAACCCTCTGGTTCTCAGGTTTCCTATTTATAAAACAGGAATGATACACCCACCCTGTTTACCTCAGATAGTTGGTGAGGATTAAAAGACCAAGAGCTCCTTGAGAGAAGGAATTGTAGGGTCTGCACCTGTCACCTGAGCTCAAGCACGGTGCCGGACAGGGAAGCTTTCCAAGCTTGTGTGTGCGTGTGCACGAATGAAGGAGGCAGTGAGAGGGTGAGAACACCTTTAGAAATATAACGATCATGCAATTATAAGGGCTTATTCTTATAATTTGCCTATGGAGTCCTAAATGAAGACTATTTACCAACTGTTTAATTAAATGTCTTATTCTGAGATAATTACAGAGTCACGTGCAGTAGTAAATAATAAAAGGGTTTCCACATGTGCTCTTCCTGGTTCCCTCTCTCAATGGTAAGATTGTGCAAAACCACGGCATAGAGCCAAGGTCAGGGTACAGTCAGGACACAGCACATTTCCGTCACATGGGTCCTTCCTGTTACCCTTCCATGCCCAGTCACTTCCCACCTGCCCCACACCTCCTGCCTGGCCACTAATGTCCTCGCATTCTGTAGCTGTGTCACATCCGGAATTGTATACGAGGAGGATTATAGACAATAGCTATAGTTTTGCTAGTTTTAACAATGCAGCGTAGATACTAGTACTTTGCCAGATAATTTGTCTGCAAATATTTCCTCCTAATCTGTAGCTTATTTTTTCATCCTCTTCACAGGGTCTCTCACAGAACAAAAATTCATAATTTTTTTTTTTTTTGTGGGTACCGGGGGTCGACCTCAGGACCTCACGCCCCAGCAGGCGCCCGTGCCGCTGAGCGATATCACCGGCCCCTTTTTCGTATGTGGGTTCCGGGAGTTGAACTCGGGCCCTCGCGCTTGCCGGGCAGGCGCTTAAGCCGCTGAGCCATCTCACCGGCCCAAAAATTCATAATTTTAATCGAGTCAAATTTATCAGTTTTTCCATTATGGTTTATACTTTTGGTGTCAAGTTTAAGAGCTCTTTGTCTGGACCTGAGTCTTACAGATTTATTTCGATGCTTTTTTCCTAACAGTTTTATAGTTTTATATGTTGCATTTAAGTCTGTGCCCCACTTTGAGTTAGTTTTTGATAATTTAAACAGCACTATAACTGTCAAGGATATTGAGTTTTTAATACTCCATTGATTTTCAGTGTTTTTTGATGTTCTTTCCGTTTGTTTGCCTGTGAGTATCCACCATTCCCAAGGCATCATTTGTTAAGACAATCTTTCCTCCAGCAAATTGCTTTTGCACTTTTGTCCAAATCAGTTGGGCATAGTTGTTCTGGGTTCTCTGTTCTATCGCATTGATCTGTGTGTCTACTCCTCTGCAGATACCGTGCAACAGTACTTCATTACATAAGTCTTAAAATCAGGTAGACTGACTCTTCCCACTTTGTTTTACTTTCATAAAATCGCTTTAGCTATTCTAGTTCCTTTGCCTTTCCTTAGAATTCCTTCGCAGTTTTAGAACAATCTTGTGTACAGACATCTTGCTGATATTTTGATAGGAATTAAGCCTGTGTATCAACTGACACCTTTGCTGTGTCAAATCTTCTATCTTCTTGGATTTCTTCCGTTACCGCTGTGTAGTTTTCAGCATACCAGTCTTGTTAGATTTACACCTGAGGGTTTTTCTTAAATACTTGTAAATGGCATCGTATTTTTATCTCAGTGTCTATGTGCTAATTGCTAACAAGCAGAAATAGAATTCATTTATGTATTTTCCTCTGTATCCTGCATCCAAGTTGAACTCACTTGATAGATTTAGGATTTTATTTTGCTTTATTGCATATTCCTTGGGCTTGTCTGCTAGATAATCAAGTAAAGACAGTTTATTTATTTCTTTCCAATCGCTGTGCTTTTTGTTTTCATTGTTTTTTTTTTTTTCCTTCATTGTTGCATTGGCTCCAGTATTACATTAGATATCAATGATGAGAGAGATATTCCTGCCTTGGTCCCAATCTTAGGGGAAAGTATGTAGTCTTTGACCATTAAGTGTATTGTTAGTTGTAGGATGTTTGTTTTGTTTTGTTTTCAGTACTGGGGCTTGAACCTAGGGTACTAAGCTACCTCTCCAGCCCTAACGGGGTCTTGCTAAGTCACTAAATTGTCCAAGATGGGCTGAAACTTTCGAACCTCCTGCCTCAGTCTCCCAGAACATACAGATGTTTTTTTATAAGTCAAGGCCATTCCTTTCTATGTTTTTCTGAACATTTTGAAAAATCATGAATATGTTCTGAATTTTGTCAAGAATTTTTTGTATCCGTTGATATGAATGTGTCATTTTTCCCTTTTTCACTGTTAATATGATGTATTATGTTGATTTTCAAATACAGTACCAGTATACTATCCCTGGAATAAATCTCACGCAGTCTTCTTTTTGCATATTGCTAAATTCTCTTTGCTAATACTGTACTATGTTACAGAGTTTTGCATCTATATTATGAAAGCTACTGGTCTGTAGTTTTCTCTCTTTTTGTACTGTCTTCATAAAGTATATGAGAGAGTGTTCCCCCTCTTCTATTTTCTGAAAGAGATTATGTAAAATTGGTGTTAACTTTTTTTTTAGATATTTGGCAGAATTCTCCAGTGAAAGCATCTAGGCCAATAGATTTTTTAATACAGATTTTAAAATTACAAATTCAATATCCTTGACAGTAACTGGATATTCAAGTTTTCAATTTCATATTGAGTGAGTTGTAGTTTGGATATTTTAAGGAGTTGGTCCACTTCATCTAAGTTTCAAATTGATTTGTGTAGATTATTAGCAGTATTCTCTTATTATCCTTTTGATCTGCAGTGGTATTTTTTTCTTCATTCCTGATACTAATTTGTGCCTTCTATTTTTGTCAGTCCTGTAAGGATTTATCAACTGTGTCTGTCTTTTCCAAGAAACTCTGTTTTGTTGATTTTTCTCTATTAGTTTCAATTTTATTTATTTTTTGCTTTTACATATATTTTGTCCTTTTATTTGCTTTGGATTTACTTTGCTCCTCTTTTTCTATGTTCTTGAGGTGGGAAGTTAGATTATTAATTTGAAACTTTTTTCTCTCCCAGTGGCATTTAGAGCTGTAAATTTCCCTTTCAGTACTGCTACCCCACAAATTTTGTGTCATAAATGTTGATACATTACATTTTCATTTTTATTTATTTCAGTCTTTCTTTTTTTTTTTTTTTTTTTAACCTCCCTTGAGACATCTTCTTGACCTGTAGATTATTTAGAAGTGTGTTGTTTAGTTTTCAAGTGTTCGGAGATTTTACTCTTACCTGTTAATCCTATTATTAATTTCAAGTTTAACCCATTGTGGTCAGATAATATGCTCTATGATTCATTTTTTTAAAATCTGTTGAAGTTGGTTTTGTGACCCAGAATGTGGTACATGTTGGTTTATGTTTCACGAGCATATGTACACATGTTGTGATGCAGCCAGAGAACCCTCACCTTTCCTAAACACCAGAATTATGAGCTAAACAAACTTCTATATTCTATAGAGTATGCAGCCTCAGGTATTTTGTTACAGCAACCAAAATGGATTAAGACACCGATCTTGCACTTTTGTGGTTTGGTGCATACAAATATAGGACCACTATGTCTTTTTGGTGGTGATCCTTTTATCATTTTATCATTTTGTGATATCTTTCTCTGTTTCTGGTAATAATCATTGTTCTGAAGAGTACTTTATCTAACATTAATATAGCCACACCTGTTTTCAAATGTTAATGTGTACCTGATATATCTTTGTTGTAGGCAGAATAACGACCACCAAAGATGTTTATATTCTAAGTTTTCAGAACCTGTGAATATGTGAACTTATATAGCAAAAGAGACTTTGTAGATATGATAAGGATTTTGAGGTGGAGAGGTTATCCTGGATTATTCCGGTGGTCCTACTGTGATCACGAAGTTCTTAAAAGTGGGCAAGGGAGGCAGAGAAGGGGGCCAGAGTGATGCAGTATGAAAAGGACTTACCAGCTGTTGCTAATTTTGAAGATGGAGAAAGGCAGCTTCAAGCTAAAGAATGAGGAGGCCTTCTAGAGCTGGACAGGGGGAAAAGATAGGAAATGAATTCCCTCCAGAGTTTCCAGAAATGAATGTGCAGCCCTTCCAACAACTTGATGCTAGCCCAGTAAGACTTGTGTTGGGTTTCTGACCCACGGAACTGTAAGATAGTGATTTTGTGTTGTTTTATGCCACTAAGTTTATAGTAATATGTCAGAGAAGAAATAGAAAACTAACACAACTTTTCTATCTTTTTACTTTCAAATTGTCTATATAATTGCCTTCAAAGTTTCCCTCCTTCTCCTTCTTCCTCTTCCTCTTCCCTTCTCCTCCCGCCCCCTTCTTCTTTTTGTGGTACTGGCGATTGAACCATCCAGGGGCATTCTCTACACTGAGCTACATCCCCATCCCCATCCCCAGCCTGCCTGCCTGCCGGCATGCCTGCTTCCTTTCTCCCTTCCCTTCCCTCCCACTCCTTACCCTCCCCCTCTCTTCCCTTCCCTTCCTCTTCCCTCCCTCTCTCTCTCTTTCTTCTTTCTTTCCTTATTTACATTTTGAGACAGAATCTTATTAATTTGTCCAGACTGATCCAAAATGAATTTCTTATGAATAGCAATAATTGAGTCATTTTTTGTTTGTTTGTTTTTTTGTGGGTACCAGGGGTCGACCTCAGGACCTTGCGCACCAGCAGGTGCCCATGCTGCTGAGCGATATCACCGGCCCTTTTTTCATATGTGGGTTCCGGGAGTCGAACTCGGGCCCTCGCGCTTGCCAGGCAGGTGCTTACGCCGCTGAGCCATCTCACCGGCCATTGAGTCGTGTTTTTAAATCAACTACGCCAACATTTGTCTTTTAATTGGTATATTTAGTCTTTTAAACTATTTCTAAAGTCATTATTCTGTTAGGGCCCTTTTATTTTTTTGTCTTCTGTTTGTTCCCTCTTTTTCATTTTTCTTTTTCCTATCTTCCTGCACTCAAGTTTGGGTTACTCGAACATTTCTTAGAATGCATTTTTGTTTAGCCACACTGTTTTTGAGTGTGCCTGTTTGAGTGCTTTTTAGTCATTGCTTGAAACAGTATGTTATATATAAAATTAATAACTGTCTATTGCATCATTATCTTACCACCTCAAGTGAAATGCAGGAACCTTACTTCCTTTTATATTTGTTTATCATCCCCTTTTACACTATAATCACTTAAGTATTTCTCTAATACATTTAAGCTAGAATCAGACTGTGTTAAAATTTTTGCTTCAATTATAAAACATAATCAAGAAATTTAAGAGATTGAAAATCCATTGTGTTTATTCATATTTTGCTCACATATTTATAACAATACTAAGAATTATGTATTCTTTCTTCCTTTTCTGTGTTCTAAGCTTCCTTCTTTTATTATTTCTATTTAGTTTAGAGAATTTCTTTTAGTTATTGTTTAGGGTATCACTGCTGGAGATACAGTCTCTCACTGTTGCTACATGGGAAGATGTTTTTATTTTCCCTTCATTCTTGAATTTTAGCTGGGTGTAGAATCCTGGGTTGACAGTCCTTTACTTTCAGTGCTGGAATATTGTTGTGCCACTCATTCTAACCTCCATAGTCTCTGATGAGAAATTCATTGTCATTTGAATTTTTTTTCTTTTCCTCTCTCTTTTTTTTAAAGATTTTCTTTACCTTTCATAAGTTTGGCAATTACATGTTTATAGGTCATGGTGTAGGTTTTCCTTGAAGGGGTTGTTATCCTTTTGGGTTCACTAAGCTTCTTGAGTATTTTCTTAATTTGAATTTTTATTTATTTATTTTTGAGACAGGGTCTCACTGTATAGTTCAGACTGGCCTTGAACTTGCTATGTAGCCCAGGCGGGCCTTGAACTCGCAGCGATCCTCCTGGCTCAGCCTCCCGAGTGCTGGGATTACCCGCATGCACCACCATGCCTGTCTAGCTTCTTGAATCTTTAGATTTATTTCTTTTGCCAAATTTGGGAAGTTTTCCATCATTATTTCTTTGAGTGCTCTTTTTTTCCTTTTTTTCCTCTCTCCTTCTGGAACTCAAATGGTCTAAATGTTGGATTTTTTTGCTATAGTGCCATAGATTCCTAAGGATATATTGGGAAGGACATACAAAAATTGGTTTTGTTGGGCCGGTGAGATGGCTCAGCGGCGTAAGTGCCTGCCTGGCAAGCATGACGGCCCGAGTTCGACTCCCGGAACCCACATATGGAAAAAGGGTCCGGTGATATCACTCAGCGGCACGGGCGCCTGCTGGCACGCGAGGTCCTGAGGTCGACCCCAGGTACCCACACACAAAAAAAATTGGTTTTGTCTCTCCGGTGACTTTCACAGTTTTCCTGACAGATATCTTTTTTTGTGTGTGTGGATACCAGGGGTCAAACTCAGGACCTCGCACTTGCCAGCAGGCGCTTATGCTGCTGAGCTATATCACCGGCCCTTTTCTCCTTTGTGTGTGGGTACCGGGAGTTGAACTCAAGACCTCACACTTGCTAGGCAGGCACTTATGCCATTGAGCTATCTCACCGGCCCCTGACAGTTATCTTAACAGAGATTTTATTAGACCTACTATATGAAAGCTCCTATGCCAAGTGTTGAGTTTGAAGATGAATATGGCTCATTCATCAGATGTAAAGAGCTTACAGCCCTGTGGTAGGGTCACACGCATAAAACATCTTTATGACGTCCGTGCTAACATAGGGGTGTTCATCTAAAGTAGGGATTGCCAGACTTTCTGCAAATGACCAGCTAGTAAATATTTTAGGCTTTGTGGGTCACATGGTCTCTGTCACAGCTCTCCAAGTCTGCCATTGTATTGTACAAACAGTCGTAGGTAGTATGTAATTTAATGAGTCTGTCTATATTTCAGCAAAGCTTTATTTTTAAAAACAGGCTGTAGCTTGCTGATCTCTGTTCTAACCATTATTTTCTTCCATGTCTGTCTTTCAATGTAAAAGATGGTTATTATGAGAATTAAACTAGTTAATGTTTGTCAAATGCTCAGAATAAGACCTGGCAAATATTAAGCTTTAGGTTAAGTTGGCCTTTAGCTCTTGCTTCCTGTCCACCTCTCTATGAGGCATCTGAGTGTTGGTATAAGGAGGTAATGAGAACTTTATGCTCAAAGGCTGAAAGGGGCCGTTGTTGGTTTATTTGTTCTCCTAAATAGAGAGCTTACCAGGCTCATTTCTACCTCGAGTGTCCATGATTTTGGGAGCTTCCCTCTGCTGTCCCCCTGTCCGGAGAGGAGTGATGTAGGGAAAGCGACTGTCCTTTAGTTAGATGATCTGAGTGTAAGCTTTGCCTGTACCCGGTAAGTTCCCCTCATGGGTCAGTGATGTCCTTGCATTTAAAATGAGAATGATGATCCATCCTTCGTGGGTTGACTGCAGGAATTAAACAAGTTAAGCTGAATAGTACTTTGCAAACCTTAAGTACTTTGCAACTGTTGGTAATTATTAACTTATTAAGCTATAAGGATTCTAACTCATCCATGTGTGGGTTTTTCTCCCACAAAGTCCTCAGCCTCAGCGGTGGGAAGAGTGGCCCTTATGGAGGCCCTAACGACCCAATTCCCAGTTATGCCCAGGGAGAATTATTATTTATTGCTAATATGTTATTAGTAGCTGAAAACTCAGAATAATTGTGCAGGCCTTTGTTCCCTAAGTAGTACCTCCGTAGCTTTCCAAACTTTACACCTGCAGTGTAGCCAGAGGGAACAATCTGCCTTTCTCTCGAGGAGGTGTGTTGACATAGCTGCCTGCTAAGAGTCAGCAATTGAAAGACAGCCGGAGAGGCTAAAAGGCTGTTCTGCCTTAGCGCTGCTGCCGATCCTTTTGTAGCCTGGGACCTGGAAAAGAAATCAATTAGATTCAGTTCAGCTGAACTTGACTCCATAAACTGAGGCTGGCTCTTTGCTGGAAAAGGAGCAAGGGATACAGGAATGAAGATCCCACAGCCTCTCCTCTCTTGCAGTTCAGAGCTGTGTGTGGGCCACAGTCAAATCTCCAAGTCCCAGTGAGGGAGGAGCTAAGTAGAAGAAATCCTAGAGGGAAAAATCATGGTTTCTTCTTCCTGGGCTGATTCTCACTTCGGGTGCAAGGAGAGGGAGAGTTCTTCGTAAGAACCCAGTACTGTTTTTCAGTCACTATCTTATGGGAGGTTCGCACCAGCAGCGACTCCAACATTATCGAGTGTCTAGAGAGAATTTTTTCTCAACACATCCCTAATGACTGAGTTTGTTCCTTCAAGTTGAGATGCTGACCTGGTTTTAAAACATTTATTTTCAAAAACTTCACAATTGGGAGCTTTATGAATTTAGTTTTGCTATTTTCATGTTTGAAAAGTAGCAGAATGCAAGAAAATTTATTTAAGATTTACTTGCTTCAAGAAAAATTGTTGAGGGCCAGTGATATCGCTCAGCGGCATAAGCTTCTGCCTGGCAAGCGCGAGGTCCTGAGTTTGACTCCCGGTACCCACAAAAAAAAAAAAAAAAAAAGAAAAAGAAAAATTGTTGAAATGTTTTGAAATGAAAGAAAAAAAAAAAAAGATATGGTATATCCTGTCTGGTGCTCCTCTAAGTCTCTTTTTCTTCCACTGTATTTGAGCCAGTTTACAAAATTTGTAGTAGAGAAGTTAATGCAATTGATTCTTGTTTCTACAGTGCCAAAGAAGTCAGAGGATAAAGTAGTTTAACACCTATTTGTAGATTTATTTCTGTAACATTTTCTATGCCAATGAATGAGGTGGTGCATGCCTGTAATCCCAGCACTCTGGAAGGCTGAAGCGGGAGGATTACAAGTTCAAGCATAGCTTGGGCAGTTTAGAATCTCGTCAAGACCCTGACCCAAATATAAAAAATAAAAGGTTGGGAATGTAGCTCAGTGTGAAGGCCCTGGGTTCAAACTCCAGTACCACAACTAATAATAATAATAATAATAATAATAATAATAATAGTTCTTATGGCTATATATATGTTATTTTTTAAATTCTTTTTTGTACTTGTAACATCTTACTGATTTTCTCATTAATTAATGGGTTAAATAAGATTTTTTTGTGTGTGTGGGTACCCAGGGGTCGACCTCAGGACCTCGCGCGCCGACAGGCACCCGTGCCGCTGAGCGATATCACCGGCCCCTTTTTCGTATGTAGGATCCGGGAGTCGAACTCGGGCCCTCGTGCTTGCAAGGCAGGCACTTACGCCGCTGAGCCATCTCACCGGCCCTAAATAAGATCTTTGATATATGTTCATTATATATTTGTATATCATAATCTTATCTTTTAAAAAATATCTTTTAACCATGGAGAAAGAATTGGGTGGTGATATGGAAGGATAGGACAGAAACGCAAAAGAGTCGAGCACCAATTAAATAGCAAGCCTCTACATGCATTATTTTATTTAATCCATAAGATATCCTTGCAATTTTGTGTGGTGCTGCTTCTGCTACTTTTTACCCAGGGGCTCATACTGTTTTTCTTGTTAACAAGGATTATATTGGTGTAGAAATAGGCCATGTTATAGGATTAATCGTGTTTCCCCCAAATTAATATCTCACAATGTAACTGTATTTGGAGCTAGGGTCTTTACAGTGGTAATCAAGTTAAAATGAGTCCTTAAGAAGGATAGGAATGTTTTGATCTCTGGTACCACCAGGAAAAAAAAAAAAATGGTAGCTCTTTTTTTAAAAATTGTGTTTATTTGGGAAACATAAAAAATATATTTATCATGGGTTTGGGGGACATATACATATTGCATCTTGATCCTCTTTACTTCCCCTTCCTCCTCTAATCTAGAATGACTAGTGTCTTTCTAAAATAGCAGAAATTTGGAGCTTGGCATGATGGCACATGTCTGTAATCCCAGCATTCTGGGAGGCTCAGGTCAGAGGATTGCAAATTCAAGCCCAGCCTGAGCAGCTTAGCAAGACCCTGTCTCAAAAAACTAAAAATAAAAAATAAAAAGGGCTGGGCATATAGCTCAGTGGTAGACCCCCTTTGGATTTGATCCCCAGTACCTAATTTTTTTAAAGTAGAAATTTGGGGAAAATTAATGTCCTGGTCTTTAGAAAAACAGCTTCCAAGCAGTTCAGAGAGGAAAAATGCTTCTTTCCTTTAGGTAAACAATGGTAAGACAATGCTTGTTGTGACAAGGTGCTGTGGATGCAGAGGCCTGCCCCCACCACCACCTCCTGCCCTCCGGCAGCTGCCAGTCTCCTAGACAGGAACCGGAGAAACAGGGAAGGTGGGATGGGGGCCGGAAGAAGAGGGCTGTGGGTTCTGAGAACGGAGAGTGTGGGGCTGGTAGCAAGCCCTGTACCTCAGGCAGAGGGCGGGCCTGGCCCTGAGACAGCTGTCCAGAGTTCAGGAAGCTCAGGCCTGGGATCTAGTCCTACCTCACCTTAGGTTATGGTTTATATCTGGATGTCCCCTACAGCCCCATGCAGTCATCCACAGGCCCTTTGGAAGATGATTGGATTATGAAGGCCTAATAACTGACTATTAGGCCTAATAGTTGATATGCTTGCATACACACATGCGCTGTGGGACTTTTTAGTCACTATTTATTTGACATGAATGAAATCAGTGCTATACATGCATCTGCTTTTCTTATTTAAAAATACTTTGGGGCCAGTGAGATAGCTCAGTGGCGTAAGCGCCTGCTTGGCAAGTGCGAGGGCCCGAGTTCGACTCCCGGAACCCACATACGAGAAAAGGGCCGGTGATATCGCTCAGCGGCACGGGCGCCTGCTGGCATGCGAGGTCCTGAGTTGGACCCCCGGTTCCCACACACAAAAAAAAAATACTTTGTAGAGGTTGAGTGTGACGGGGCACACCTGTAAGCCCAGCAGTTGGAAGAATGAGGTAGAAGGATCACCATGAGTTTGAGGCCAGCCTGGGCTACATAGTGAGTTCAAGGCCAGTGTGAACTACATAGGGAAATCCCGTCTCAAAAAACAAAACACACACACACAAAACCCATTGGAAAAGCCGAGGTGTAGCTGAGTGGTAGAGCACTTGCCTAACACATGCAAAGACTAAACAACTATATTTCAACCAACTAACAATAAAAATACATGGTAGAAATTCCTCTAGGATGGCATAACTTTAACTAATTCTTTTCACAGTCATGATACCCTAAGGAGTTAATGCACCATTACCTATTCAGCCATTCTTCTCTTGGCACACATTCATTGTATAAAATGACTTACTGTGGAAGCATTCAAGGATATACCAGTGCAGAAGGCTACATAGTAAATCCTATAAGCCCATCGCCTATCTTCCATGATTATCCATTCACAGCTAGCCTGGTTTTATTTTTATCTCCATCCACATCATTATCTTCACCCCCTTGGAATATTTTGAAGGCATCTTATCATCATCTCATGAGCTTTCTTCTCACCCACAGACTTTTGGTACTAGACTCAATGCTGCAGTAAGGATCCATTCTAAGATACTGATTTTATTTGTATGAGCTAGATTCCTAGGAATGGGTTTGCTGGGTTGAAGGCTACAGGTATTTTAAATTTCAAAGACATGCCAGTTTCCTTCCCCAAAAATCTAAAATTAATTTATTAAGGCATGTGCCAAACTTTACCAATTCTTTGCGAACCTCTTGGGGGCAGGACTATATTTCATGCCTTTTGCGATCCCTGCTACATGGCACAGGAGTTGACCTGCAGATGCAAATGATCCTGTCTTTTTTTGGTTCCTTTTTTCCTCCCTTTGTCTAAACACACTATAAAAGTCTTACAATGAAAACATAATTCATGTCAGTTATGTGACATTGGGTGGGGCCACTTTATACTTTTGAGGATATTTATTTCCCCACCTGTAAAACAGAGATGTGAGGATAAAGCAGAAGAGAGTGAGCAAGAGAACTTCAAAAGCCAAAAAGTGATATGCAGATATGAGGGGTTTGGTTGTTGTCCTTGAGTTGTCCTTGAGAGGGGCCAGCAACCTTCAGCCTGAAGCTGCTCCTCTGCTGGTGAGGCCCTCCCCTCAGAGCTCAGAGTCTTCTGAAAATCCTCCTGCGTTTTCTCTGGCCCTGTGGCTCAGCACCTGCTTCCAGAAGCACTGGATATCCACAAAGCATACAGAACCCCGGGAGCCCTCCTGGAGCCTTCCGTTCACATGATGTCTATGGATTGCTTCCTGCTGTATGGCTTTATATGAGGCCCCAGGGGGCCACGAGGGCAGTAGAAAGAGCAGTGGGCAAGGGTTCAGACTGAGGACAGCTCCAGGCCTTCCTAACCCATTGTCCTCACTCAAACCATACTCCAAGCCTTGACTTCTACTTTCGCAAGCCAAGAATACTTCTCCCACCTGCTTGCCTGTGGGACACCAACCAGGCTATGCTCTATGTGGATGGACGGTGCCTACTACAGTGCACCTCTGGTGTAGTGACCTTGGATGTGTGCAAGGCCTCCCTCCTAGGTTTGGTTTCTCCTGAAAATTGAAACTTAGTGGAGACACATAAATAGTAATCCCTATGTACTTTCTTAATTAAGTGGGTTTATTCAATGTTAACTAATTCTTTTTATAATTTATTTTATGTTAGAGTGTGAATGTAGATAGCCTTTGGATGACCCCGATAGAATTCAGATTCCTCATGCTCATGGCCAGAACCAGAAGGCAGGATGTGTCCCCACTTCAGAAAATGACAGCGTGAGCACTCCGATTACCCATTCCTCGCAGAAGCCTCCTTCTCCTCCCTCTTCCCCTCCCCCTCCCTACTCCTTCCTCCTCCTCCTCTTCCTCCCCTTCCTCCCCTTCCTCCTCTTCCTCCAGTTCTCCTCCTCCTCTTCCTCTTCTCCTCCTCTAGCTTTTCTCCTTCTTCCTCTTCCTCCTCCTTCTCCTCCCAGATTCATTTATTTCTTCTCTACCCCTAGCTTTATTAAAGCATAATTGACACAAAGGTATATATTTATGGTGTACAATTTAATGTTTTGATATATGATACCATATGAAAAGAGTTACTCAAGCTAATGAATACATTCATTCCCTCACATACTCACCTCTTGTGTGTGGTTAGAACATTTAAAATCTACTCCTCTAGCAAGTTTCGAGCAAATGATACATTATTGTTCACTGTATAATAGATCTCCAGAATTGATTCTTCCTGCTTACCTGAAACAGTGTATCCTCAGACCAACACCTCCTCAGAAGCTTTTTAGGAGTCAAGCCCAGGACAGTCACTGGCCTCCTTTGTATCTCTCTCTCTCAACCCTTAGACACTTGTGGCTGGTGTTTAGCCAGGAACAGGGTATAGTGAGCCATGGTTGGTCCCAAGATCTTGTGTCATTCCTCGGCACTGAGTTCCAGAGCCCTGGCATCTATGCGCACATTCTGTGTCTTGTCCTGTCCCTTCCTCCCTCCCTCCCTCCCTCCCTTCCTTCCTTCTTTCCTTTTTCTATCTCTTTTTTTTTTTTTTGGAGGGGGGTATTCTGGAGATTGAACCCAGGGGCCTTTGCACTGAGCTACATTCCCAGCATTTTTATTTATTTATTTTATTTTATTTATTTATTTAGTCTCGAACTTGTGATCTTCCTGCCTCAGCCTCCCAGAGTGCTGGGATTACAGACATGCACCACCATGCCCTGGGTCCTGCTTTGACTTTTTCATGCACAGAAGCCCTTCCCTTTCAGTCAGATCCTTCCTATTACAGATGCAACTCAGCTTCCTCAAAATAAATCAGGAAAAGTCACCAAAGAGAAAGCCCAGCTCAGGTGTGTCAAGTTCAGTATCAGTCCCCCCCCCCATTCTTAAAAGCCAACATGCCTGCTCTGGGAGGGGGAAATAGGAAGGTGACGAGTCACAGCACCCTCCTAGCCCCGTCTGGGAAAGGGTGTGCTGTTTATCTTTGCGGCCCGCCAGCTGGCCAGGCGGGCTGAGAGCTCAGGCTGTGGTGAGCTCCACACCCTCCGCACTTCCTGACTACAGTCAGGTCCCAGCCTGCACAGCCACAGTGGCTGGTGGACAGCAAAAGAGGCTGCTGTTCGGTGGTCAGCGCGGGCGGGCAGCCAGCAGGGTGACACTGGGGGATCTTTGAGGCTCAGGTTCTTTTGTCTTTGTAGGTGGTTATGGCCCAGCAAGCTGATGCTCTTGTCGGTCAGGGCCACAGAGATGCCATCCTGCTAGGACATTTCTGGTGAAAGGCACTTTCCACCCTTGGGCAGTTGCATTCCAAGTGGGGTCCGGCCTAACAGGAGAGGACCTTGCTGGGACTGCACATGCAGGGGGAGCAAAATGACCCTGGGCACCAAACCTGCAGGAGGGAGGGCTGGGCGGAGAGGGGAGAGAGGAGAGAATCCCAGCTGTGTGTAGCTGGGAAGTAGCTGGCTTGTGGAGGGGACACTTTCCTGGAATTCCCTCTTTTCAGGCATAAACATTTGAAGAACTATGAAAGCAATAAGGAAAAAAGGAGGAAAAAAGAAAACTAGGAAATAAAGGAAAGCAACACATCTGGCCATTCTTTTCTGGAAGGTGGATGTAGGTACACACACGGTTTACAATATGCTCACACAAAGGTCCGAAGGTGAATCAAATTGATCTCTCTCTCTCTCTCTCTCTGTGAATTCTAATGGACAAATAGCCAGCTATGTTCTGCTTTATCCTGTTTTTGTCTTGATAAAAAGAAAAGTACCCGATACACCATCCTGAATTAATTATAGAAGCCTCATCTAATCCTGCCTGCCAACCTCAGAACCAGTCGGGAGTGGATGCAAATAAAACTTGGCAGCTCCATGGCTTCGACTAATTCACTTAATCGCCTTGAGGATCAGGTGAGAATTCCTCACCTATAAAATTGGACCAATGAGCTGAGCTGGGTCATGGTTGGATGGTGGAGATTAGAAGAGAGAGCTGTGTAACAGTGCCTTCGCTGCTCAGTGAGGGGTGGGCAGGCTGGGGAGAGGCGGAGGCTGAAGCTGGCAGCCTTGGAAGCCATGGGCCATGAGTTTAGGTGTGGGGAGCAACAGACAGAGAAGGACCTGCATGCGACGGCAGTTCCCGGCCTTGACTGAGCCCTGGCTGTGGAGTTTTAAAAATATTGATGTCTCAGTCCCACTCAGAGATGCCGATTTCATTGGTCTGAGACAAATTAACCTTGGGACACTGAAAACACCCCAGGTGGCTGTAATGTGCAGCCAGAGCTGAAAAACCCCGCTCAAGGACATGAAAAGTCCTTGAATAATTGGATTGATTTGTGTTTTTATAATTTGGCAGATATATGGAGGTCAGAGACTTGGTGGCAGGGAGGCCAGGGAGGGGCAGAGTACAGATGTCCAGATGAGAGCAGGTGAAGGTCTGAACTGGGACCTTGGCCATGAGCAGAAGGGAAGGGAACAGATTTGAAAGGTAGGTATGAGGCGGGAAAGAGGAAGTGAAGGACTGACAGAAGGGAGACAAGGAAATCATAACTGAAAATTGTGCTGTAAAAAGACTGCAACTTCTGGGCCTCAGTGGAAGTCACCCAAGGTGATCCAGATCAGCATACCCGTGGCTAAGTGGAGACTCCTTTCATTCCAGACTCATCACACCCCAAATTCCTCAGGAATAGTAAAGTCCACAAATAGGTTTACTTCAGGAACTAAAGAGCAGGAACCTGACCCTAAGAAAAAGGAACAGGCTGAGAGAATCTAAAAATGTTTAAAAACTGTGTTCATGCCTGTAATATGGGCCCTACCCTTCTGGGGTGGGCCACTTTCTCCAGGATTTCTGCCCCCTTGAGGGAGCATAAATGTTCTCCATTCTAGGAAATAATGCACCTCTCTCTCTTAAAGGGCTGCACTCTATTTTTTGAGTGTGTACTAAAATTTCTGCCTAATAATTTCTGCCCTTCCCAAGTATCTTACTAAGATGTGTCCTGAAAGTTCCTTTTCTGTGATGGGAGTCAACAAACTGCAAACTCATTCTATGTTTAGCGTGGGTTAGATTCCTTATCTCAGCCTCAAGAACCTCCTCAGACCCTGTATGGTGACTTCTTTTCTTGGTGAGCCGGTGGCAGGAGGTAAAAGTGTCAGGACTACAACTTTGGTAAGTCCTGAAGGCTTTCCATTTTTTTTCCCCCATTTCTCCCAACTCCTTACCCCTGGAAGCATAGTTTATCTTCTATTTTTTTTCCCCTCCTTTTTCTCTCCCCCAGTCTACAGACTTCTGCAGCCTTAGTATTTTTCCTTTTTGACGGTTAGAGGCTCCCCATTCCCTAGAAAAATGAGCACTTCCGTAGAAAACACCAACGACAAGAGGCACTGGCTCCCTCTAACCAGAACAGGACGGGGCATTGAGAGTTACTCTCTGTGATGATGTAGCGGCCTCGTTAGGTGCTCCCTCAGGCCAAAATATCCCATTCCTGGTCACATGGAACTAAAATTTGCTTACCATGGAGACATAGGCTAGACCCAGCTAGGGTCCTGAACAACCTTTCTCTTACAAGCGGCAGGGAAACCTGGTTCTGAGATACCTTGGAGAGGACAGGCCTTTGGGGTAACACCCAAGGAAGCGATCTCCTTAAATCACGCATGCGTCCCTGCATTCTGAACACTCTAGATAAGAGGAGGTAAACTGCTCTTTTGAGCTTGATCTCTCTCTCTCTTTCTCTCAACCAAAGGGCATAAGCTTGGTCTGCCTGATGCTATGGCTCCCCTTTTTGGGGAATCTGGGAACATTTCCTAAGCTGTGCAGATATCAGGGATCATCGAGGTGATAACTGACATTTTCCTCAGGACATGATAAAATCTATGGACTTAAACTGAGAAGAATGGTGATTTTCTTTCTTTTTCTTCCTTCCTTCCTTCCTCTCTCCTTTCTTTCTTTCTTCTTTCTCTTTCCTTTCTTTCTCTCTCTCTTTCTTTTTTCCTTTTCTTTTTCTTCTCTCTTTCTCTTTCTCTTTCTCTTTCTTTCTTTCTTTCTCCTCCTCTCTCCCCTAAAAAGCACCAATCCCCTTCTTGTCCCTTCTCTCCAACTCTGAGTCTTTCTTTCATCTGTCAGAAACTCAAATCCTTTAACTTTTTCTGAGATTAGTAATCAGGGAGAGGCAGGGGACTGGAAGGTAGAGGCAGGTCAGTGGGAACTGGGGAACGCAGAGTTTCCTCCTGGCTGTGAGAAAGTTCCTAGTGTGTCCCACGGCATGGCGGGGGTGACCTCCATATTTTTCTGCTGGTAGGAGAGGCCCACGGGCCCACAGGAAGGGCTCCATTTCGGCCCTTCTCAGCTGTCTGCCATGACCTTCCTGGGCTTTAGGGCCACCTGTCCAGCCCTGCCCTTCTATAGGCATTTTTTTCCTGGAGCCTCTTGGGGTTGCTTCTCCCCAATGCTAGCTGCTTCCTCTCTCTAACTTCTTTCTGCTATTCTTACAGTAATTTTAACCTCAGGTTTATCTCCCTGTCTATAATGGCACGTGATCCATAGTTGCTAAGGGACATCTCCAGACTTTTTAAACCCTCTATGAGTTCCTTGCATATGTCGCAGGTCCCTCAGTAAGAAGATCTTTGAGGTAAATTTTGGAGTAAAACCTTGCTGTTGCATACAACTTCCTTTTCCTGGTGTTCTTACCTGTTGATGCAATGGGACTGGCAAATGTTACCTGATCTCAGGAAAGATTTCTGTGTGACTGGCAAGGACTATAGACCCGTCACGACAAAAAGTGAGGCGGGTTGTGGCTTGACCATAGGGTGTGTGCTCCACATGCAGCGTGACCCAGGCATGAGGCAGGCAGCTCATTCAACCCGACCTCAGGGACCTGAATAGGATACCATCTTTTCTCTCTCTTTTCCTTTTCTTTCTCTCTGAACCTCTTTTCAAAAGTACACCAGAGAGATCACAAAGGCATGTAGTACATCTTAAATTATCATGGGTAACTCTGTGTCCCCAAAACATCACCTTTAGGTTATATTTTATGAACTTGGTACCAACTTAAGATGAAGGATTAGAAGAGGTTTTCTTAAGATGCTAAAACGCTGTTGGTTAAATTTACAAAAGCTAGATAAAAAACAAAAGTTTTGTATTTTATTAAGATAATTACTTTTGTGGCCAGGTGTTGTGGCACATGCCTATAATCCCAGCACTTGGGAAGCTGAGGCAGGAGGATTGCTGCAAGTCTGAGGCCAGCCTGGGCTACATAGTGAGTTCAAGCCCAGCCCAAACAACATAGGGAGACCCTCTCTCAAAAAAAAAAAAAAAAAAAAAAAAAAAAAAAAAAAAAAAAAGATAATTACTTTTGTTTTCCATTGTTAGGCTTTTGCTTACCTAAACCAAGTTTTAAGTGTTAAAAATTATTTAAATGTTGACTCATTGTAAAATGTTTTCAATAACCAGTTTATGATTAGTTAAATTAACAAGTATTATCTTAGTTTATAGCCCACCTTATACACTTGGGACTAAAGATGTATATACATCTGAAAACATGCTGTGAGTCTAAGGTTTAAAGTTAAATTTACTACACAAGGTGCTCTCTTATATAATGTACATCTTACCTAAAGCTTTGACATATAAGATGATCAGAATTTTCAGTATCTCTTTAAATTCAGTTCTGTCACTTGAAACTTGATCAACATCTACTGACTTTGATTAAACAGGCATTTTGTTATTGTATAAATGAGATACACTTATATATTGGTTAATAAGTCTACCTCCTAAACTTATAAGAACTCTAAAGATGTCCTTTAAATCTTGTCAGTGCAATTACACCATGTAAACCTGTTAAAGGAATCTAAATCTGCCTTAAGAATAAAAACTAAGTAAATATATATAAAGACCTATATAGCTGCGATGCTAATTATTGCTAACCTCATTAGTGTTTCCTAAATGTACAGGCTTTCTGCAATGTGAAACTTAAAAAAAATCTTAATGCTGATGACTTCCAGATGAAGTTGATTTTGATGATGGACTTTTTTAGGTTTATGTTAATGTATATGATTGTTATATAATTATGGTATGGTAGCTAGATGTTTCTAAACAATATATAACCCTGGAAATGTCACTCTAAAGATTAAAGATTGGACATTAGTTATCTATAAAGTACATTTGTGAATAAATGCATTCTACTTAGCCACTCTATTTTTAAAAAGTAGCAAAGTTAGATGAGTATTTATGTCACATACTATTTTATAATTGAATAAAAGGAATCTATTGATAAGTTATTTTATAGTAAAATGAGAATTTAAATATATTTTTAGAGATTAAAAAACCTTACTGCTTCTAGTATAATGATGTCATCATAATTTTTTTGCTAAAATGCTACATTTGTTCTTGATTTTAAATTTTCCTTATAAAATTTTATAACTGTTATCTGATAATATGCTACAAAAAATGACTTCTAAAGGATAATTTAAACAGTATGGTAAGGTCATAAGCCATCACCTATAATACAAATAGAATATAACACTGACTCCTAATACTCATGATGACCATGATTAATAAAAAAGGTAGTTGTTCTCTAGTCACACTTTTCAAAGTATCCAATATTCAAAAAATTATAATAGCTAAGATTACAGCCTACTGTTCTAACTTCAAGACTAGTGCAACCACGACTGAGACATAGTTACCAAAGCTAAAAACGGTAATTGAGCTAAAAGGACAGCCCATATTTTGGCCCTTGCCTTTCAGGGTCAGCCAAGATCCAAGACATGATAGGACCCCTCTAAAAGGATCCTACAATTCCAGTGAGTCACCCAACTGCCTGCGCAGAGAGATTGTTGGACCCAAGAGGACAAGAGTCAACCAGTATACACTGTGCTAAAAGAAGGGTCACTGAAGAGGGGTCCCCATGCTTCCAAGAGAAGACATATGGTCAAGCAGAAACCATGACTCATCCTGACAGATGACAGCACTGGTAGAAAAAGAGGGAAAGAAAGAGAGAGAGAGAGAGAGAGATTAAATTAAAGGGTAGAATAGATATGAAAAAACACTCCAAATACTGCACCAGCTCCAGCCTCTGCTGGCTGTCTCCAGCTGCACCTATAACTTATCCATAGGTTTGATTCCCAATCCCATTAGCTACTACAAAAATGTGTCCTTCAGCCTCTTTTAGTATATTTCCATTATGTTATTTTAGTGTACTTTCAAGTACTGCCAGATAAAGATTTAACTTCTTACATAGGTGTGTGTATGAAATAAAAATGGCATAAATATTCCAGCTACTAAGTTTCATTATTTTTGTGGTATAAACTAACTTCCTATTACCAGCTTCGGACTTTAAATGTTTATATTATATAAAGTTATCTGGATCCAGTCATTATAAAACGTCTTCACATCTACAAAATAGAGTGCAATTAAAAAATAAAATTAATGACCCAATGGTCACAGAAACATAGATATCTTTAGTTAGTATTCCTTTGCCATCATCAAAATAAGAAAAATAATAGATTTCTTATTAACAAAACAGGGAGGAGCCTATATGCTCAAATTCTATCTGTTATATTTGGGTAAATGCCTCAAAATAAATACAAATTACTATTAAAGATAAAAGGCTTATGCCAAATGACACTGATGCCTACCTTTTTTTTTTTTTTTTAAGACACTATTCATCAATATTCTACAGTTAATTTCTGGCCCTGGCTTGTTTAACAAAATGAACCTTACTTGCTAATGTCTTTGTCCTCTTTTCCAGACTATCAAAAGATGGTTGTTGATCAAACAACAAAACCCATCTTTCTCTGTCTCCTTTAGACCAGTCAGGGTGAGACTTTGACCCCTGGCTAGGCAGGGGTCAATGCCTGTCCTCAGCCTTAAACAGTTACAAGAAGTCAGACCATTGGGCCTTCTGTGCCACCTTAAAATTTAGAGGTTAAAGTCTCAGGGGAAGAATGGGGTAGGATAGAGGAAGTGACAGACAGGCAGAAAAGGAAAAGAAATCATAATTACGAATTGTACATTTAAGAAGACTGCAACTCCTGGGCCTCAGTGGAAGTCACCCAAGGTGATCCAGATCAGAGTTCCCTTGGCTAAGTTTAGGTTCCTTTCCTTCCAGACTCATCATACCCAAACTTCCTCAGGAATACTGAAGGTCCATAAATTGGCCTACTTGAGAAACTAAAGAGCAGGAACCTGATCCTCAGATAAAGAAACAGGTGAGATAGCTCAGCAGCATAAGCGCCTGCCTGGCAAGCGCAAGGTCCTGAGTTCGACTCCCGGTACCCACATATGAAAAAAGGGCCAGTGATATCGCTCAGCAGCATGGGCACCTGCTGGTGCGCAAGGTCCTGAGTTCGATCCCCATTACCCACACACACACAAAAAAAGAAACAGATTGAGAGAATACAAAACATGTTTAAATTACCTACCTTAATAAAAGAAAAAAAAGTGGGCTCATACCTGTAATATGGGCCACTACCCTTCTGGGGGGTGGGCCACCTTTTTGAAGCTTCCCATATCCTCAAGGGAAGCATAAATGTTCCCTACTCCAGGAAATAAACTGCCTTTCTCTCTTGAGGGCCTACGCTCTATTTCTTTGAGTATGTATTAAAATTTCTGTGTAATAAACCCTTCCTGGGCCTCTTACTGATGTGTCCTGAAAATCCTTTTTCTGCAATGGGAGTCAGCAAATCTGTGGGCCTGTTCTATTTACGGTGGCTTAAGCTCCTCATCTCAGCTTTGAGAACATCTTCAGACCTGGTCCAGTAACAGAAGAAGGGAGAAAGAACTAGAGCAGGTGTCCAGATGTCTTTAGCAGATGCCAATGCCTTCTCTGGAACAGGAAACCCAGGAAAAGGAGGAAAAGAACCTTTAATTGCCAGGCCCCAGTATAGGTCATGCTCTGAATGAGAATTGGGCTCTGCCAACCAGACCAATCCAAATTCAAGAGGCAGCAGTGAGGCCCAGCGAGGTGGAAGCCACGTATCTGCTGCTCGTTTTTCTGACGGCAAGTGCATTCACGCAGGGGTCTCAGTCGGGAGTGTGCTTTGGCACTCAGACAGGCCGCAGCTGCCCTTCTCTGACTTCACAAAAGCAAGGGGCACCTGCCAACACCCCCATCCCAAAATTTACTTCATATCTGTGCCCTAGAGTAGAATCTCCTGGGTAAAACAGTGGTATTTATGAAAATTACTTTAATCAAAGTACCATTGATTTGCTATTGGGTTTTCTATCTTCCCCTGCCTGTATATATGTCCACTGACAGAAAAGTATGGCTTTAGAAAAGATATGTTTTGGTACACATTGGGAATGTTATAAATCCAGATGTATAATAGGCAGGAATGATCATTTTCATTTAAACACCTCTCTCGAGCATGCCCCAAATATCGTCCAGGAATCCATTACTTCTGACAGCAAAGCCCATTGGACCCAGTCCAGTAACAGAAGGAGGGAGAAAGAATGAGAGCAGAGAGTGTAGGCGAGAAGAAATGCTCTTGTCTCCCCTCTGCCCAGTAACCTCAGGGCAGGCTCTGGTCTCTCCTTTCTTCCCTCCCACGGAATTGGAATGCTCCACATTCATATAAAGCAAGCTGGGAAATAACTGACCCCCTATGAGGTGTCCTCTCTGCATGTTCTCCATTTGCAGTAAAGGGAAAGAACTTGGCAAGAACTCTCTTTCAGGGGCCGGTGAGATGGCTCAGTGGCATAAGCGCCTGCCTGGCAAGCGCGAGGGCCCGAGTTCGACTCCCAGAACCCACATACGAAAAAAGGGCTGGTAATATTGCTCAGCGGCACGGGCGCCTGCTGGCGCGCGAGGTCCTGAGGTCGACCCCTGGTACCAACAACAACAAAAAAAAGAACTCTCATTCATTTGGATTTGATCCATGTCTCGTTGGCATATTTTGGATTTCAAGGAAAAAGAGGTAATAATTTCCATATTTATCTCAAAAAAAAAATCCAGTGTTACTTTTTTTTTTTTTTTTTTTGGTAAAAACACCTAAGAGTGTTTTTTCTGAACTCTCATTTAGATTTTTGTTTGCTTTTGCCAAAGATTATTGCATAACAAATTTAAAACTTATTTCACTGAAATAAAATGAAAACTTTCATAGTCTTAGTTTTGTTGCAGCAAAAGTAGTAAGTGAAAAAATTATCAACTAAAATGTTATATTAAGTTAAAATATAGTGTATGAAATGGAAGTCAAAATTTAAGAAGAGAAAGCAGTGTTAACTCTTGCACAGCTAAAGTAGATTGGAATGTGGATTTCTTTAAGTGGGCAATGGTGAGGATTAAGGCGTATGATACTTGCCTCCCACTGGATATATTTTCAATGATTATATGTCACTCAAATTTTTTTAAATTAATGATGTACCAAATATTACATAATGTGCAGCCATTTAACCATATAATATTTAGATGCCAACTTAAAAAATGTGCAAATGGGTGTGTAGTTTCTCAGCATTATTTGAGAAGGTATGACAGTGAAAGAACAATGCGAAGACCACACATCTCCGGACAAGTCCAGTCCAAGTCCAGGGAGCGTCCTGACCACCTCAACCCCTCCCCCTCCCACCCAGCAGCCCCTCTGCCCTTCTGGAGAGAAGAGCCAAGGTGGGTTGAGAGAAGGCAAGGAACTGCCACCTTCGGCAGGGACAAAGGCCACTCAGCCTGCTGCTGAAGACCGGAGTTCTAATGCCATCCCAAAGCAAAAGAGGAGGGAGTGACTTCAGGCCCTTGGCAGACAGCATTATGCATGCCTCGGGTCCCCTCTGGCAGGCCAATCCAGACTTGACAGAAAACGAAAAGCGTGGGCATGTCTTGTACTGCGATGGCACACGCGTCACTCCACCATTTACGCTGGCTGACTTTACAACATTTACAGCATTCAGTTACAAGCAGGAGCATGCCGGTTTGTGTATTAATTGCTATTTAGATGAGTGTCTTGAGTTTATGAACAGCTGCATACAATGGAGAAAACAAAAAATGGGTCAATGAGATTTTTTTTTTCGTCTTCCTTCCTTCTCGCCTATGTCTCTTCCTCCTGTCTGTGGCTGGAAGGTTCTTGACTTTTCCTGCCCACATCTGGCCACAGCTGGGTTTTGTGAATTAAAATCTTTTAAAACCCAAGCATATTCACTCACTCAGAGGTTTGGCTTGGTCTCCAGGCGACTTCTGGCTTCAGATTATGTCTGTCCCTGACTGAGAAACCCCACGGAGATCCTGCCATCCCCAAGTCTTTGTTAGCCAGCCAAAGCCCTCCAGGCAGCTTCCCCAGATGTCGGCACCTTGGCAACGCCCTGGTTGGAACACGATTTTAATAGCGACTAATTCCCTTGGTAGTGGCACTGCGGCGAATGGCTCATCTCTTCACAGGCAAGTTTCAACAGTCGCGTAACCAGATGAGACTATTTTCCCAAACAATAGCAGTGTGGCTGCAAACAGCTAAGGCTCGTCAAGGGTACAGCGGCGCGGCAGGGCGCATGGAAGGAGGGACGGATTATCTATTTTCTGGAGTGATTACTTATTTAAATCGTTAATAGCTGCTGAAGGGAAGGGCGTTGTTTGCATCAATAGGCAGATTTTTTTTCATTTTGGTATATTGTAATTTCCGAGAGGCAGTTTATATTCAGTTAAGAGGGTGTAGGTTATTAGAGGACTGTGTCCCCATTTCCAACCCAGTTTTGGAAGGAGGGAGAAGTCATAGCCCAGAACATGGTCTGAGCACAAGCAGGCCCAGAGCAGCTGGTTCATCCTTTGTTTTTGATGTGACATCACCCTGTCCTGCCTCTTCCCTGTCACCTGCCTGATGGGTCACTGGAAATACTGCTGCTCCCTTGTGCACTCTGATGTCCCTTGGTTGCTAACTCTGCTCCAAATAGAGGTGGACAGTGGGAGGGTACTAAGGACAGTGTGCCTGAGGCTGGGATGTTTGGTCTCTGTGATGTCAAGCTGGAAAATACAGGGCATTACTCAAACCTCTGTCATTTACCGCATCACCTATTATAAAAAACTCACAAACTCATGCTATATTGACTCTGGTTGTGAGTTCAGCTTATGTTATCTCCAGCAGTATGAAAGCACAGCATTTTTAAAAGCACGGCATTTGGCTATTATGTGCATGCCTGTAATCCCAGCACTCAGCAGGCTGAGGCAGGAGGATTGCCATGAGTTTGAGGCCAGTCTGGGCTATGTAGTGAGTTCAAAGCCAGTCTGAACTACATAGCGAGACCCTGTCTCAAAAAAACAAAAAAACAAAACAAAAAAAAAAAAAAACCCCTCTGATCTATGCCATATTCTTATTTTACAGCCAATGAATTTGAATACCACAAAGATGGAGAAAAATGGGCAGCAGGGAAGTACAGCAACAATTATTATTGAGTATCAATTAATGTTAGACACTAGACAGGAATCTTTACATTTAGTTTCTTGTTAATTACAACAAACCCTGTGTATCACTCCCCATTCATGAACGAGAAAACTAAAACTAAGAAAGGTAAAGTGACTCACCCAAGTTTACATTATAGTTATTGATGGGAGCAGTACTATAACCCAGCTCTTTTGTCTCCCAAGTCAAAATGTTTGTATATCTAATAACCCCTAATATGCTATTCTATTATTATGAGAATTGTTTTTCTCAACATACACTAGCTATGTTAATGTAACACTGGTACACAGTACTAGGGAATCACCTTATCGATTGTACCTCTTGAGTCTAGAGCTCATACACTAAAAGTTAACCTTCGTTTCACTTGAAGACTTACAGACTTTGACATTTGTGGCACTTTCTAAATCTCATAGAATATATTTAAGAAACATTGGTCTGGCAGGGGGTCCCAGAAGTCTTGCAATTTTACCGATTACCCAGAGGATGTAACATCCGCCTGTTCCAGTGCTGAACTTGGGTGCTGAAGTCACAGTTCCACTATAATCTTCGGCAAGTCTCCTAAAAGCTCTGTGACATTGGTTCACCATTCATGAAATGGGAAGAATAATAACTGCTTCCTTAATTACCTCATAAGGTTATTGTGAGGATCGAGTGAAATAATAAATGCAAAGTCTTTTGCAAACTGCTAAGTGCCTTTGACATAGAATGTACAGTTGCTGCTACTGCATTTTCCATCTAGTACCTACTTATACTCGTTGGCTCTTCTCTCCCATTCTTAAGAACATGACCTAGCTGGGTGTGGTGGTGCATGCATAGAATCCCAGCACTCTGAGGATAATAGTGGGAACAACATTTCCCAATGACAATCATTCTGTAACGTTTTAAACAGCCAGAAAATGCAGTGGTCACTAGGAGGCAGCATGGGTTAACGAAGAACCAAATTTCTTTGAGGGGCTTGTTTATCAGCCTCGTAGATTAGAGAAAGTTCATAAATCACATTGTAAACATCTTGACTTTTACAAAATATTTAGAGCCATGTGATGACAAAGGAATCTAGGCAGGCAGGAAGCTTCAAATCCTGGTTAAAAAATATACTACACCCAAGAAAATACTGATCCAGTGACATAATCTTTCACCCTGTCCTGTCCAACAATTTTATTAATGCCATTGTCAAAGGTCGATAATGGGCCCATCAAATTTAGAACTGATGTAAAGTTGGCAGGGATAGAGACTATGTTGTGTGATAGAATAAACTAGCACTTAGTGTATTTTCTGGCATATAAAAGGTGCTCAATAAACATCCAATAAATTTGGATTATTATTTCCTAATTGGGTAGAACCAACGAGTAGAAGTTAGATATATTTTAGCTCCAGATGAAAGCAAACGTCAGCCCTGTTAAAGACTGGAAAGAGGTGAGTCATGAAGCAATTCTCCTTTTCTTGAAGGTGTGAAAGCAGAAAGTACATGATGCCCCAGCATGGAATCTTTGTGTAGTGGGCAGTACTGGGGCTCTGCTCAGGTTTTTCTGTGTCTCCTTTCCCATTTTCCATGTGTCACTCCCAGCTTCAGTGTTCTTTTGCTTCTAATGGCCAGCGGTGTTCTCTGTGGGAGCTCTGCTCTTCTATCTTAAATTCAGATAAAATCTGAAGTGTAATTTGTCTCTCCAGAGGGTTCTGTGACTTCAGGATGAGGCTGTTACTGGGTTCACTCTGGCTTTGTCTCTTCCCTGCTTCTCTTATTCTCCTACTGGACACATCAAGGAGGTGCTCTCAGGAGAAACCGGTAGGGCACAAATCCTCATCTATGGATCTGTTTCCGAAGAAGTTGACCTAAGATGCATGCTAGACAATGAGTTGATCTAATCAGTACTGCCGGAGAGTAATTTCAGACCGAATAGCATGGAAATAGACTGATTTAGCAAATCTACTTTAGCTACCTTCCAAAAACCTACATTTGCTGCACAATCCTATCTCTAAACCCAACATTCACCTTACAACCTGGAGGGGCTGAGCTCCACCAGGCTGGAGCTTCAGAGATGGGTTGGTCCACGAACAAGGGAAAGAAGCTGACACAAGATGGACCAAGAAAATGGCAGTGTAGGAACTGCCCTCCAAGAGGAAAAAAGCAATTGTTCAAATTACAGGACCTAAAGAAACAACAAACTCCTCCACTTACCTCCAAGGGCAATCTCAAAGTAGCACCAAGAATCAGTGAGTTTAGATCAGGGTCCCAGCTACCGGTTGGCTTCTATTACTCAAGGCAAAATCCTTTCCATGCTGGCTAGATATAAAAGTAGGGAGTAGGGTAATCTTGTGACTTGAGGGACGTAGAGGTGCCTAGTTCTTAACAGAAGTACACCCATGCTGGGCTTTCAGCAATACAAATTTAAATATTTTCATGTCAGTGTGCAGAGATTTCTAATACGCTCCACTCTGGTTGGTGTTGAATACAGGGGCAGAGAAATATAGTTAGAACTACTATATGCCAGGTACATTACTAGCACTTTTCGTATATTATCTTTCATCTTTATAACAGCTCTATAAAGGTAGTACTATTAACCTCATTTTTCAAATATGAAGATTGAGGCTCAAGAGAGGTTAAATGAGGTGCCGTAGGTCACTGATTAGGGCAGAATTCACACACATCAAACAATAGCTAATTAAACAATGCCATCTGTAGTTGGTGCCAAGGGAGTGGCACAAATCATAATTGCTACAGGGGTGTAAACACAAGAGGCAGAGGTGCCAAACCAGCTTTGTAATAAATGAAAAAGTATAAATCGTCCTTGTGTGTTGACCCCCTTCAGCCAACTTCTTGGGAAATATTAACATTACTTATCTCCAAGCACTTTTGTAGATGCGTATATTCCAGAAACTTGCCTTGATTACTCACATAAACTCCCCATCTGGCTTGGGACAGAGGAGGAGAAAACCATCTTTTCATTCCTCTTATCTATGTTACTTATTTAATCCACTCAGTATCAGTGAGGAAGGTATTAATTTTTAATTCAGGAGATGGTATCTCAGTCCATTTTCTGTTGCATACAAAATACAAGAGACTGGCTAATTTATAGAGAAAATTTTATTTCTTTCAGTTCTGGACCATCCATCCCCTTGGGCATAGGGAGTTTGTCGAGACAGTGATGAATGACCTAACCCAGGTCAATTAGAACAGAGCCCTGGGATTTTGGAAACTGGAGCTGAGAAGATGAATTTCCTCAGATAGTGTTGCAGGGAAGATTTAGTCTTAACTTCCAGGAGCATCGGTCCATTCTTGGAAAGAAAGTCATTTTGAGAGAATGAGGTTCACGTGTAGAAAGAAGCAGGGCCCAGAATCAGAGAGAAAACCATTGAGTGGTACAGCATGGGTGGAGTTCCTATTCCTTGTTCTCTAATTCCAGAGCCCCATCACCCCATAGGTGTGCAATGAAATAAAAAGTTCCTTTGTGTCTTAGTCACTTTCCTCATTGCTGGGACAAAATAGCTGACATCCACAATTTAAAGGAGGAAGGGGGAGCTGGTGAGATAGTTCAGTGACATAAGCGCCTGCCTGGCAAACACAAGGTCCTGAGTTCGACTTCCGGAACTCACATACGAAAAAGGACCAGTGATGTCGCTCAGTGGCACGGGCACCTGCTGGTGCACGAGGTCCTGAGTTCGACCCCCAGTACCCACAAAAAATAAAAAAATTTTAAAAAATAAAGGAGGAAGGGTTTATTTTAGCTCATAGTTTGTAGTGGTTTCAGTCCTTAGTCAGCTGGCTCTAAGGCAGAGCAGCAGGGTGGAGAGAATGGCAGAGCAATAACTGCTCACTGCATGCTGGACAGGAAGCAGAGAGCCAAGGGAGGAGCTAGGAAGGAGATATAACCCTTTAGGTTATGCCCACAGGGACCCATCTCTTCTGATCAGGCCCCACCACCCAGAAGCAAGCCAACTACAATGCCCTATAATCCAATCGCCTTACAATGTTCCTGCCTATGATCACACCAGGCTTTAGGGGAATAGGTATAAATCTTGGCATTTTTTTCCCCAAGCTAGTGTGAGCTATGGTTCTGTCACTCGCAATCAAATCTAATATAATGTATTCCTTCTTTCCCCTGTGACTTCTCAGTCTAAGACCTAGACAGTACATAACCCTGAAATGAACAATTTTGATTTAAGTTAGGCCTATGAAATTATGGCAAAACTGACAGGTTTGATACCCTTGATCCTTTAAGGGTAGAGTGACTATGTGTCTTGGTTTGCTCACGACATTTCTAGTTTATACCCGTTGCCCCACTGTAATGATTAATAGTGTCCCCTTTCAGCCCCAGACAGGCCTGACTTGGGTGATATATCATAAAATTACTCAGTTAAGGGTCATCTAAACCATTCTCTTTTGAAGATTTTTGGATCCCCAACCTCCTCCTAAATGTGGGAGCCCCTGAAGACAGAGCTGAGAAGCAATTCGCTCACCTGTGTAGGCCAGCGGAGTTTCACACAACAGCTTGCACATTCTAAGAATTCAGCTGGTGTTGATTGAGTTGAATATGTATGCCTCAAAATGACTATTAAACAAACTTACCTAAAAGAAATTAATTTGATTGATCCACCATAGTCATGACCTGGATTTCTACTTCGACTTTAAAGGGAACCTAAGATTTGTAGAACTTGTTATTATAAAAACTTTGAATATGTGGTTTCATTTAGTTCTGTAAGTCTTACCTCCATTTTGATAGAATAAGGAATTGACACTCAAAAAGGTGAAAGGCATGCCTCCCAACCATATGCTCCCCACACCGTGGGGCTCTGTGTGGCATCCTGGGTTTGTAAATTGGTCACTCCTGACTGAGTGCTGATCTACATGTCAGAGACAGAACACTCAACACTACACTTCCCAGACTCCCTTGCAGCTAGAGGTCTATGTGTAGAATAGGAACTTTCAGTCTAATGCCTGTGTGGTACTGCTTGGGAACTGAATTCCACCAGGACAAAGGGGCACAGAGCATCTATTTTCCTAGGGCAGGCTGTGGTCATGAGAGGAGCATGGGAGTTCTGGACCCAACGGGTGCAGCTGTGCTTTCCCAGAGTACCAGAAAGGGCTTCCTGATTGTGGGGGGCAGTGGACTCTAGGAGAGCCTCATCTGCCATGTGGCTTTGCCATCAGTCCAGGAAGTTCAGCCTGGATTCTGTTCATTCAACCCTGCAACTCTTAATACCCTTTCTAGTAGGTGTGGGGGAGCTCCTCTTTCTACAAGTGATCATTATTAGAATCTGCATTGTAGTTAAGATTCAGGGGAGCGAGAGGGGTTATTTTTACCTCTCTGCATGTGTTTTACTTTTCTTCCATTTGGTAGTGGAGACAGAATCTGAGGACCCTTATCTGGGCTTCTGGATCCTCAGTTGTGTGGAATTCAACACCTGCTTACTTCTTACTGCTCTTATCCTGGGAAGATCGTGATCACCACACAGTCCTATTTAAATGGAGTCATATGGAAGAACCAGCATAATCATGACCTAACTGCTGTGTTAATGTAACCGTGGTAGTCAACTTTCTGTTACTATAACAAATATCTGAGATAAGCAACTTCTGCAGAGAAAGTGTTTATTTTGGCTCAGTTCATGATTGGTTGATACCATTGTTTTAGGCCTGTGACAGCACAGTACATTGCAGTAAAAGTGTGATATAGCAAAAGACCCACCTCATGGCCAGGAAGTGAAAGAGAGAGATGAAGAGATTGGAGTCCCATGGTCCCCTCTGAGGGCCTCCAGTGCCCTAGAGACCTCTTGCTAAGCATTCCCCTTAAAGATTCTGCCACTTCCCAAAAGAGTCAAGCTGGGCCTTTGAAGCCACTTAAGACCCAAACTATAGTGATAACCATGAGAAAATCATCAGCCTTACATTGATATATATTAGGTTAGAATTTTCTCCCCTCTTTTATAAGGGAGCTAAAGGAAGGTACATGTCCTTTATTTATTTCCTTAAAAAGAATCTTAGATGACAGTTTTCTTTAGCATAATCATACCTTGGTTCAGCATCCTCAGATGTGATCATTTTTTCTTTTCTTTATTGGGGGAGGTGACTTGGAATTACTGAGAAATAGTAATCATTTGGTGTGGTTTCCTTGATGAAAGGAGTTGTAAATGGCTATTTGAAAAACTCAAGAAAGACTCATTCTTGGATTAATATCAAATGAAACTTGTGTCTATAACTCACCTACAAAGCAATAGGCTATTCTTTAAAAGTTCAAACATAGTAAAATGAGAATAATCATGTCATTAGGCTTCAATTAGCAAAATGTCTCAGGGCGTGGGTTTGTCCAACCACTAGGGTAATAAGAGCTTTTCTTACTAAATTCTATGTAGTGTAATTTTGGTAGCACCTAGAAAGTCCCACACACCCACAGCATTTTACTCCCCTAGATTACAATACGCCCAAATTTCTTTAGGAAGATGTGATGGATGATTTTTAATGCAAACCTGGCTGGATCATAAGTCACCCAGATATTTGGTCAAACATTTTTCAGGATGTTTCTATAAGGGTTTTTGTGGATGAGATTAACAATTAAATCTGTAGACCGAGGAAAGCCGGGTGCCCTCACTAATGTGAACTGGACTCATCCAATCAGTCAAAAGCCCAAAGAGAACAGAGAGAGAGAGAGAGAGAGAGAGAGAGAGACAGAGAGAGAGGGAATTGCCCCTGCCTGATGGTATTTGAAGTGGGACAGTGTGCTTTTCCCTGCCACTGAGCTGAGACATCTGCTCTTTTTGGGTCTGAAGCCTGCCAGCCTTCAGCCTAGAGCAACGCCACTGGCTCTCCAGAGTCACCAGTTTGACAGTTCACCCTGCAGATCGTGGGACCTGTCAGCCTGCATAATAATGTGAGCCAATTCTTTACAATAAATCTATTTTATATACGGATATAATCTTCTCTCCTTCTTTCTCTCCCCCTCCTCTGTTTGTTTGGTTTTCTTGTTTTGGTAGCTCTGGGGATTGAACCCTGGGCCTCAAGCATGTTAGGCATATGTTCTACTCCTGAGCTACATCCCCAACCCTGTTTACTTTTAATTTTATTCATTTTTTAAATTTTGAGACAAGGTCTCATGAAGTTGCCCAGTCAAATTTCCAGTCCTCCTGCCTCAGCCGCCCAAGTAGCTGGAATTACAGACATGTATCACTGTGCCCAGCTATGAAATCTCCTTTCCATTGACTAGATTTCTTTGGAAAACCATAACAAATGAAAGAAAGAAAGAAAGAAAGAAAGAAAGAAAGAAAGAAAGAAAGAAAGAAAGAAAGAAAGAAATCTCTGTTTCCCAGAGGACATAATCTGCAGGAGTAAATGACTGATCTCCCTGCCCCACAGACACATATTTCTGAGCAGGAAAGGTTGAAGAAAAGGCCAACTTCCTGACTCAGAAAGGCAGAGAAAACACCTGTGAAGGAGATACTTGGCTCAACATGAAGCTTCATTTGGTCCTAAAATATATCTAAGGTTTTTGAGCAGAAACTTGGCAAATGGTAGAGGGGGGGAAAAGAGAGTGTTTCCATTTGGGGATGTGGGCTAGGAGGACTGAGCCATGGCTTTGCAATGCCAGTGGCGTTTGAAGGGTTTCATCCCATTACTAGTGAAGTAGGGTTTTCAGTATTGTCCGTGACTTTCCCGACAAAAACAATACATAGGTTTTGTGAGTGGACATGCAGATCTGCAGACCTGGCCGAAAGGCAGGCTTCTCTGGCTTGCTGGCTTCCTGCCTCTTGGGCAGGACTGGGGTCCATTCTGGACCGGCGAAAACGTGGCCACTCATTTTATCTCTGCTCCAGCGTCTGTGTCTTCATTTCAGATTCCTGTTGTTAGTCTTAAACCTGTCAGTGTCAGGAGTAAGCAAGGCTGGGAAGACGGCATCACAGGAAGGACAAGCAAAGAGCAAAGTCCAATTGTCTGAGGCAAAGACGAGAGAGCAGGGACCATGGTCAGGGGGAGCCTTGGAGATCAGAGCTGCAGAGTTACACAGGATGGCTCCTGTCCAGTATACAGGCAGCAACCCTGAAGTCCAGGGTGGTGAGGGGCTTCCATGGCACGCAAGAAGTTCCAGGCATGGGGCTCCTGACTCTTATCTCCAAGCGATTATCTCCAGTAGTCTCTCTACTTTATCCCAACGCTTATTAAGAGAAACTTAACCCTGGCCTTCTACACCATAGGCCAGGAGACCTGCCCCTGCGACCTTGAGGGTCAGGGCCCAGGGAACAGGGAAGCAGGTCCTGACACTGTGTGTAGAGTCGCAGCTCTGTGGACTCTGCCCATTTCTACACCTGTCATTCCTTTCCACCCATGGGAGGTAGCAGGGAACTTGCAGGTGAGCCTACCCAGGATCACTGTGAAGGGCAAGGGCACCAGGCCACCAAACAACCTGTTCCCAATCTGCCCCATAACCCCTTACACATCACCCTGTGCCTCAGTATCCCCATCTGTAAAGCACATTAGTCTAATTTCATGCTCCTTGTGTTCACTGAAAATTGAATATTCTACAGGTTTAAAAAATGAAATATCCCTGTTTGAAGCAGAGGTAGAGAGGTTAGACTTATGTCCCAGGAGCAGAACCACTCTGTGCTGCAGTTTCTGAGGTGTAGACGCTTTAGCGTAAAAGGCCAGGCCGTGGGCTCTAGGCATCTCCTCATTTCTGAAGCAGTTGCTGTTATATGGCCTTTCCCACTGATGTCTGGGGCAGGCAATTTTCTCAACAACAAGCTGTTGTATTTCAAGGGAAGTAGGTGGTATTGTAAGTCTTTGTTTGTTTTGTTTGGTAAGAAAAGATGTCAGATATCCTGATGTTGCCATCTCACTAATTCCCAATGCCTCCTACCTGGGGAAAGTAGCTGCCTGAAGGGGGGAGGAGGCCACTGACAGTGGGGTCAGAGGCCTCAGCTCCTTGCCCTTCCTCTTCCTCCCTCTCCCACCTCAACCCCTGCAATCCTCTCTCCTGGGGGGGGGCAGGGACAGACAAGACTTCTCCCCACCTCAAGGTGCTTGTTGCCATCTACAGGAAGTCAGCCTTCACCCGGAAGTTTGCTTTGGGTGCCTGTACTGGATATTAATGCTTCTTCCAGATCCCTGTGGGTCCCTTTACTGTTTCACTGCCCCTCTCCCAGGCTTTCCAACTTCCTTCCTCTTTGGGATGCTTTTGCTCTCCGCAGCCTACTCCTGTGAACATTCCTCTGAGGAACTGCCCTGTGGTTGTGGTTATCCCTGTGGGATTCAGCCTGGGAGCTTTCTGAGAGTCAGGACTGTGTTTTGTCACTGCTGTATCTCAGAGCCTCCCAATGGATTCAATGGGTCTCGTGAAAGAATGAATGAATGAGCTGCAAGCCCCAGCTATCAGAATCAATTCCAGTGGAAGAGTGAATCTAGGAAACCCAGGATGATATTAGGGAACATATCTAGTTAGCACAGGTCCTAAGTAGAGACTGAACTGCATGCTGTCCAGAAAATGGAGGGAGCATGTTAGGGACTCCCAGTAGCTGTCCTCAGGGCCGGGGAGTTGCTCATTTCCTGTGCTCATCTTGGCCATAGGGGTCAATCCCTTTCTCCACACATGTACACATGTTGCCTCTGATTGCCTTCTTTGGCTCTACCCAGGGTCTACATTCACCCGGGAGCCTCTGGCTCACTGTTGGATTCTGCCTGCTTCCCAACGCTACCCTCAGCCCTGCAGCCCCTACATCAGATCTACCAAGTGTTGTCCCCAGATGTTTCCAGCCTCTAAGTTATACCCACTAGCTCCCCTGTGCAGAGACAGCAGGACCTGAGGCACTGGGCGCATCCCAGTACTTGCAGCCCGCTCCTCTGTCCCCACCCAGTGTCCGCACAGTGTGGAATGTGGTTGTGACTGAGAGGCCAGTCTGTTGCCACAGCACAGTCTCCAGCATGTCCAGGCAGGCCTAGGCAGGTCACTGGGGGTTCTGTTGACATGTCCATGGCTTTCCAGAAGTCACAGTGATGACTTGGAGCTGACACTTGGCCCAGCTGGAGATGGGGCCCACTGGGGGTCCTCATGACCTAGTCACTGGGGCTTGGAGGAGTCACTGCTGGTGGAATGACTTCTGAGGGAGGACACTAAGACCCACTTGTCCATTTGTTTGGGGGTGGGCATGTGGCACAGAAAGAACAGGTCTTAAAAAGAAACGAGAGTTTGAGAAAAGGAAGCTCCTGCTGGTAAGAGGCCAATTGGTTCTGACCAGGGGAGAAAGGCGAGTTAGGTCTAGAAGCAGGAGAGCCCCTGGGAAGGGCTGTGTAGCTGCAAAGAAAAGCTGCCTATCCTTCTTGGACTGAAAAAGAAAGTTCTTGAAAATGAACTTCATGAACTTATGTTCCCTTCTCCTCGCTAAAGTGGCAAATGCGATCCTTACATCAAGCTGAGTTATGGGCACTGGCGGAGGCAGGCTGCGCAGGACATGATGATGACCTTGGCCAGCACTCAGCAGAAGGTGTCCTGGACACTAATGCTGCAGTCACGGGAACCACAGAAGCAACTGCAAAAATGAAAGTCTCCACACACATGGTTCGCAGAAGTTTTGCGCTTTGACACGTTCAGTTTCAGGATTTCTCTGTCTTTATTTCTACCACATTGCTCTTTCCATCCTCATCCTCTCACATCTAGCAGCTGTCAGAAACTCCAAGGAAGTCCCTGCCTCCTTTTGTTTCAAAGAACCTGTGTCTACCGCTCCCTTGCCCCAGTCACTATGGCAACAGCAGTGAAAGAAATAGGTGCAAGTCTCTGCCCTCTGCTGTTTCTTCCTGAGTGAGGACAGAGGCAATGGATAGCTGGTCAGAGAGTGATTAGTTCTGGGAGAAAAGAGAATGTTGGAGATCATGAGTGGGGGAGAGGTTGCAACTGTAAAGATAGCAGTCAGGGAAAGTCTTGCACTTAAAATTTTTATTAAATTCCTGTACGGTGGCAGAAAACTTTCTACCCATTGGGGTATATGTTGGGTACAGTATTGATTATGAATAAAAGGATGTGATCCATGCCCTTGAAAAACTCCAGGCTCGCACACCTTGAATCTCTCTTTAACAGGGATACCCTGGTGCTCTTCCTCCAATGCTGGGATGACCACATCAACAGCCTGCCTTCTGTGACAACTCATTGCCTTATGGATCAAATTCTGGCTCCTTGGCAGGACTCAGAGCCTTCAAATCCTCATCCCACTTCCGTCACAGTCTGGTGTCCCAGCCATGACCTTCTATCCTCTCTGCAGGGAGCCACAAAGTCCAGTTTTCCTGGGAGTCCTGGTTGTTACTTGTCACCCTGCCATCATTGTTAGCCCTGACCCGTTTGCCCTCAAATGTGTTCCAGTACGGACTGTGCGTTATAGGTCGTGCTACACACCATGGCTTCAGCAATACAAATAATGCTGTTGTTGGGAATTTCTATTTTACAGCTTCTGCACTTTACTGCCACTTTACTCCCCCAGTCTGGTTACCCTCTCCTGCCTCACTTGTTAGATGAAATTCTCTTTGTCCTAGAGACCAGCATGTATATTTCCTAGGCTGTCTCCCACCCCATCCGTCTCCTGGGCAGTCGGCTCCTCTGTCCAGCACAACATGAGGCCCATGTCTGTGTGTGGGTGTCCTCTCCACCTCTGTGCTGGGGACAGGGCCGGGTCCCTGTTCAGTCCGGTGTCTCCAGGGCCTTGCACACTGTTTGAGCCAGGCAGAGCAGGTACTGAGTGTTGATTAAGTTGAATCCAATGTGATTGGGCTCTAGCTGTGAAAATAATGCCCTAACAGTGGATCTCCTGTTGGTCTGCACTTTTGTTTTCTAGCCCACAGGTGCCCTAGTATGTACTGGCTCCCTATTTGAGCTCCCCTCCAGGGGAAGAGCCGCCGTGACATACACCTTAGCTCTGAGTCTGTCCTCGAGAAGGGACGTGTTCAGCATAGGAGAACTCAGAAGGAAAGTGAGGTGAGGAGTAGTGGTACACACACATGCGCACACTCACGCACGCACACACACACATATACACACACGTTGTCCAAAGTAATGTGAGAAGTTTCTAGAAGGGAACTATTTTTATGTCAGCAGAATTTTTTTAAGTATCTGGAAAAGAGAAATGCAACTCTACATGTATTAGCCCAGATCAAGGTGCTAATTAGCCCGGACCGTGCTTCCCTAAAGAAAGGAGGGCTGTGATTCCGAGTGGGGCTGGGGGCAATGGACTCAGCACACACTGTGGCATTGTGGTCCCATTTGCCATTCGTCCAGGTTTTCACTTTTCTACCCACTTTCAGTCCTGCTCACACAGCAAGTAGGGAGTGGGCCAGGCACTGGGGAAATTGTATTCTTAAAATGCAGCTGGTGAGAAAAACCAAACACCCAGCCTGCGGCAGTCCAGTGAGGAAGCCGGGAACTGTCAGATGCTTGTTGAGAATTGTGGCGAGAAGAGGAAGTGGCAGAGCAGTACCAGGGTGGTGCAGACCCACCTGAGGAGGGGACAGCTCAGTTGTGAGCTTCCAGATGTCCCGGGTCCACTGAGGCCAGGCGAGTGGGGAAGTGGGCCCCGGAAAGGAGCTGTGGTGCATGGGAGGGCCTGTGCTGGAGGAGATGGAGCAGCACGGTGGGCTCAGATGCCGGTGGGGGGGAGGCAGGACCAGGTGAGGCTGCAGAGGTGAGGGCCAGACCACAAAGAGTGACTCTGGGTGGTGTCTGTTCAAAGGGCATGGGGTGGCATGGGAGGAGTTTCAGCAGTGGGGTGTGGGTGCAGAGCTGTGTCACCTGATCAGACAGGTTTTTCGAAATTTTCAAATTGTAACTGCAGCATGAAAAGCTTTCAAAGTGAAGAGATCACTTAGAAAACCATTGCAAGAACCCAGGCAAGAACCATGTGGGAATTCAGACCAGGGAGGGGGCCGTGGGACTTCTGATACCCTCTCTCAGTAATGTAATCCTATAAAGGAGACACCAAGACATAAGGCTCGGGGTAAACATACCTGCGAACTCCCTGGTTCACGGTAGATACTCAACATCCACACACTTTCCTGTCCTCCTGACAGGAGGCAGGCATCTGGGCCTTGGCCAGTTCCTGGGCCTGGAAGGCTCCGCTTTCTGAGATGATTTTGTTTTAGCCACAGGAACAACCCTATGCTTGTACAGGGAAATGGGAACAGGAAGCATCCTGAGGCACATTGTGAAGAAGCTCCTTTCCAAAATATTTTTGAAGTGTAGAAAGAGAGGACAAAGTACATAGATCCTGGGATGTCGCAGCTACACGTATCAGTGTGAGGTTCCATTGGTAGGAAGTGACTTTGGTCTCTGCCCATGGGAGGGTAGGCCAGGGCTTTTGGTGTCCTGGGAGAACTGTTGTTTCTGAGGCTTCCTTGGGAAACTCTTCCTTTCTCTTATGGCCAATTGGGTAATGAAAGTTGCATAGGCCAGCGATCAAGTAACTGAGATAAAGGACTCCCATGTTCATCTCAGAGGGTGCAATATCGGGTGACTTGCTCCTCCAATGGAAAGAGAGTGGCCCACCCTCCAGTGCAGCAGAGGGGGACAGAAAGCCTCCCCCTGCTTTGCAGGCTCAACTGGAACAAAGGCTCCGCCACTGGGGAGTTGGCAAAGTGCTCAACTGAGGCCCACACATTCCCATCCATCACACAGTGTGACATAAGCGCAGTCAGAAATGCCTCTGGCTGGAAGAGAAATGTGATTTTATTATTTTCCTCTCTCAGTGAAACAAGCCACGAAGAACTCACCCTGATGCCCTGAATGCAAATTGCTCATTTCTGAAGACAAATTTGGGCAAGAAAATTTTGCAAAATGTACTGTCATAGAAATGATTTCTGCTTTAGAAGCCTGTAGCCACATGGGGAAGTCACACTTCCTTTCAGAACCCAATGATGATGGCATTAACACCCGCAACTTGTCAATAAAGAGCTCCCTTCAAAGCGTACCTAAGTTATTTCAGAGAGCAAGCAAAGTGTGCTCCAACCCAGGCTCTCCCTGTGGACCCCAACCCAGAGCCCTCTCCTTCCTCTCCTGGCTGGCTGGCTGTCCACTCACCCCACAGCTTCCCCACTGCTCCTGCCTGTCATGAGGACACCAGTGACCTTAGCAAAGGGGCGTTTCCTCTGAGTGCCCAGGGACCTGTGGAGGATTCTGAGCAGGAGATCAACTCCCTCTGCTTTGACTTTTAACAGGATCGTATGGTTGCTATGCTGAAAAAAAACCATAGGGGTGAATGACCTGTGTAGTCTCCTGCTGTGAGGTCAGAGCGGATGGGGCTTGGACTGGGGTGGGGGCAGTTAAGGTGGTGCTGTGGGTTGGATCCAGGGTGTATGTTACAGGTACACCCCTAGGGGTGCCTGATTGCAATGTAAGAGAGAAGAGGAGTCAAGGGAGACTCCAAGGTCCTCAGGCTGAGAACAAATATGGAAGGTGCTGGCATCAGTTTACATCACATTCCTGAATAGAAAGACCTGCTCTGCTCATTTTGTTTGCCCAGATGAGTCCTACATTTGTCAGTTACTAGTGAAGAAGCCTAATTGGGAACCATCAAGCCTGTCTTCCCGTTTGATTCACTGCAGATTATATTTACTTCCAGCAAGCAGACTATAGTTGGTGATCAGGCCAATAAGGAAACATACAGATTAAAAAAAAATAGTAAATTCACAAGCAAAATTTTGATCATAATCTAATAATATTTTCCTTAGTCAGCTTTCTGTTGCTGGGATAATACCTCACACCCACAACTTACAAGATGAGGAGTTTATTTTGGCTCACGGTTTCAGATGTTTCTGTCCATGGTTGACTGGTTTCAAGGCAGAAGCATAAGGGTGGAAGGGGCTGGAAAGAAAAGCTGCTCATTTCATGGCAGCAAGGAAGCAGAGAGCAGGAAAAGAGTCCAAGAAGAGGGGGCCAGAGACCAGACACAATCGCCATGACCCATTTCTTCTACCTAAGCCCTGCCTCCTAGCAGTCCATACAGCTACGAACGCATCAGTGTCGTGAATGATTAACTCATCGGTGAGGTCAATGCCCAATCCAGTCACATCTCCAAGAGTCTCATAATCCAGTCAAATTGGTATCAAGGTTAAATGGCACAACACTAATAATGATTTATTAAACGAGGAGGAAAAATCTTAATATTCAAGAAGAAACACGCATTTAGATAATCTTTAGCTCAACAATGAAATCAAAAGAGAATTTTTTATTGCTAAAGAACAATAAAAAAGTAGAAACACAGCACTAAAAATGAATGACACAGCAAAAGCTGTCCTTACAGGAAAATTTGTGGGTTATAATGCCCTTATTATCAGAGAAGAAACAATAATAAGTAATGGAGCTAAGTACTTGTCTTAAGGAAATTAGTTAAATAACAATATAATAAAGAAAATAGGAGCCAGGCATTGTGGCGCACTTCTGTAATCCCAGCACTCAGGAGGCTGAGGCAGGAGGATCACCGCCAGTTCAAGGCCAGCTTGGGCTACACACTGAGTTCAAAGTTAGCCTGAATTACACAGCAAGACACTGTCTCAAAAAAAAAAAAAAAAAAAATAGGAAGAGATTTATAGAAATAGAAGTTATAATTAATTAAATATGAACCAATAACATTTATTGATTTATTAAAATTGAATATAACATTTATTTTAATACTTTAAACCTCAAACACAGTTTCTTGAAATAGCTTAAACTCTTCAAAACCTGGGTAAGAAAAAAGAAAGAAAAATAAAGAAAACTTAGACCTGTGGCAAAACATTCATAAAATATTATGAGGAAAAAGATGATTTCTTGGCGTGGTACTTATTACTAACTCTGACCCAAGAGGTGGAAGGGAAACTTGAATAGATCAATTGGCGTGACTCTGGAAGGTGATTTAAAATGTACCGCTGAAAAGGCTCCATGATCAATTGGATTCACGGGTCAGTAGCAGAGGTTTCTGCTTGGCCACAGTTGAGCTGCAGGGAATACACTACGGCCAGCCTCTGCTGCTGCCACTATGAGCTGGTGGGCATGAGGGAGGGCATAGCAAGAGAAAGAATCTATTACCCTCGAACCAGGTGAAGCTACCTTCAGAGAGTGAGAAGTGAACCAGCTCCCACTACAGAATCTGATCGCTGTGGCCTGACCCCAGCCCTAGCTTTAAATCTTGTTTTCCCAATACAGCTGGCAACAGCTGCCTTCGTATTTGCCGGGCCCGGTCTCCACCAAGCCGCTCTCAGCTGAGAGTCACCATTTGCCAGCTAGGCTGTTCGTTACACTTTTTAACGGATCAGGGGCCAGGTTTCGTTTTGCTCTGTTGATTGCGTATCAGCTCTGTCGCCTAGAGCTTAGTGAAGGGTAGGAGCATACCCATAAATTACCCAGGATTCAAAGGCAGTTTTGATACTGCTATCAGGAGCCTCTTTACGCCCAAATGAGCGCGTGGTATTTAGCTAAGGTAAGCATTCCGAGGGAGCTGTTCATTCTTTGAACCTACTGGGTTTGGGTGACTGCAAATAGCACTTGGTAGAGCCCAGGAGTTACCCAACATGGGCCATGAATTAGCACTTGCCGGTGGAGAACTCACTATGGAACCATTCTATAGAATGACTGACTCCCTGGATGGCTTCACAGTTCACAAGTGGCTCGCTGTGCAGCAGTGCGTGTGAGGAGAATCTCACTCTCGGGCCCTCTTTTCCTGCTTTCTTCACTCCTGGCAGCTCGCTTTGCTTGTGCTTCCGGCTACAGGGTCAAGTCTGTCCCAAATTCTGAGCCAATCTCAGCAGGCAAAGACAGGACTTTTGGTCCCACTTCCTTTTGTCCTTCATTTGTCAGCACACATACGATGACAGGTACTGTTCGAGGCATGAAGGGCGAGAAAGAATAGAAGCCATGAAAGCTGGAAAAGTAGCTCACCACCAAGGCTAGAAGTGAACACAAGCACAGCCCTGATCTCCCATTCCTTCTTCCAGCCCCGGCCCTGCCCAAGAGTCTGTCCCTCCCTGATTCTGGCTTGATCAGCAAATTCAGCTCCACGCACTCCCCACTCCAGCCCTAAGCTGCTGGGAGGGGATAAAACCCTGCACCCAGCTTTTAAGCTGTGGTCCTCCCATGGAGGAACTCCCTTCCCCACTGCCCACAAACACTTCAGAGTGACTTTTAACATTTTTTCTAAGTGCCTCTCTGATGCTCAGACTGGGGAAGCTGACGGTGCTACTCAAGAGGGCCACCCTGATCCCAAGGCAGCTGCATGGCCCTGTCCTTGCTCCTCCCATTGGGTGCACTTTCAGCCCCTGTACTCCTTGCATGGGGTCGACCAGATGCCCTCTCTTCCCTTTCCAGGGGAGTGATCAGCCATCTGATCTTTCCCGCTAGCTGGCACAATATTGCTTTTGCATGAAATTGAGCTGCCAAGGGAGTACTGACATGCTGGGTTTGGGTGACAAAGGACATGTTAGTGGCTCTAGGCTGATGCTGGTCCTTGGGCTTGAGTTGTGTGTGTGCCCAAGCGTCGGCTCCTGCCCACCTGTGTTCTGTCTCCAGTGTCACCTCCAGGCTACAGACCCGAGGGTGGCGAGTGATGCCAGGCTTTTACCCATAGCATATTCTTTACTTAGAATAGGCTTCCCTACCCTGCCCCTTCTCTATCCTGGACAACTCCTTCTCAATTTTTAAGGCCCAGTTTAAATGTCATCACTTTTGTGACACACACCCCTCAAACTGAGTTGAACTGCTTTGCCCAATTGTTGTCTCCGCTCCAGATGGAGCTCACTGGTGGTAGAAGTGTTTCAATCCATCAGTCAGGCCACTGATAAATGATTATTGGGCACTTGCTGTATCCCAGATACCATGCACCCATGAACATGATCGTGTATTCCTCTCTTGGAGCCATGGTCTGGCATCACAGTGCAATGTGGTAAGAGTCCCATGGATGAAGATGGTGAGGAAGTGTGTTCCAGACAGAAGGGATGCCATGTGGATGTTGGTGGTGAGATGGAGTGTTCCTTAGATGTTGAAATGCTTAAAGAGGACAAAGAAGGTCAGTACTGCTGGAGAATAATACCGGCAAAAGGCTGGCACAGATAGGGACAGAGAGGAGACCAAGAACCGAGTTACCTGTACTCTTTGAACTCTTCAGCAAGACAAAGCTACATCTGAAGGCCAGTGAAGAGCCTCCGAAGGCTTTTACACAGAGAAGTGGCAACTCACATTTGCACTCTGAAAAACGACTCTGGCTGCAATTTGAAGACTGAGGCAGGAGATGTTGGAGGCAAGGCCCATAGTTAGGAGAAAGTCCAGTTAGTGGGGATGGTGGCCTGCTCCAAAGAGCAGGAGTGGAGTCACTAGGGTTGTTGCGGAGATGCCCCAGCTTGGTGGTTTATTGGCTATGATAGCAGGTAGAGGGTAGAAGAGGAGAAGGAGGGGAGGACTCAGTGGAGGCTTCCAGGCTTTAGTGGGAGCTTGCTCATGTCCTAGAGTTGCTGCAACAAACGCCACATACTTGGCAGCTTAGAACAACAGACATTTGTTACGTCTCTGTTCTGGTGTCCCAGAGTTCCAAATCAAGGTGTCAGCAGGGCAAATGCCTTCTGAAGGCACCAGGGAAAGATCTGTTCCAGCCTGTCTCCCAGCTTTCAGTTCAGCCCACACAACGGGGGAAGGTAGCATCATTCTCCAAGACCAAGAATCCATGTGGGGGTAAAGCTTCAGTGATAGTGAAATGAAGCCCCAACCTAGACATTGTCTTAGTCACTTCCCTCATCATTGAGACACAATACCTGACACCCAAACTTAAAGGAGGAAAGGTTTATTTTGGATCACAGTTACTCGAGGTTTCAGTCCATAGTCGGCCAGCTCCAAGGTACAATGGCGTGGTAGAAAGGCCTGGATGGAGGAAAGCTGCTCACCTCACGGCAGCCGGGAAACAGAGGAAAGAAGGGAGGAGCTGGGGAGGGAGATAAACCCTTCCAGGCCAATCCCCCAGTGACCTCTCTCCTCTGACCACATGCCACCTCTCAAAGGCAAGCCAGCTGTACTACCCCCATAATCCGGTCACCTTCAAACACATGAGACTTTGAGGACCATTTTGTGTGTGTGTGTGTGTGGGTACTGGAGGTGGACCTCAGGACCTTGCGCGTCAGCAGGCGCCTGTGCCGCTGAGGGATATCACTGGCCCTTTTCTCGTATGTGGGTTCTAGGAGTCGAACTCGGGCCCTCGCGCTTGCCAGGCAGGCGCTTACGCTGCTGAGCCATCTCACTGGCCCGAGGACCATTTTAGATCCAAGCCATAACAAGTATGTTGAGTTGAGAGGGGACTTTGGAAAACCCATGAGGAGATGTCTAGAAAAGCTATTTGATGTATGGGTTGGTGCTCAGGAGAAGGAAGTACAGGACAGGTTGGGAATATAGATTCGAGAGTCTTCAGTAACTGAGGGGGATGAGATAGTGAATCTTGGAATGGGCCATACAACCAGGAAAAATGACCAATTCATGTTTGCAGCCCTGGCACTGAACTCAGCTACTGCTTTTGCCAGGAATGTCCAATTTATAACTGTCTGATGAAATAAAAAGCTTTCGCCATGTCCCTATTAGTCTGAGATAAGAAGGCTTTGCATGGGTGGTTGCTCTGGTTCTGTGACACGAGGGAGTATTCTTTGCAAGAATGAGGATCGAGCATCCCTATGTCTCGCCTTACATTGTCCTTGAGTCTAATTTAGAAAATTTGTCCAAAGCATCCCACCCAGCATTCCTCAGGGAATGGAGAGAGAAGTGGGGGGACCTATGGCGTGAGTCTTGCTGTAGGTAATGCAACATTTCCTTTTCACTTGCAAATCTTCACCTTTGCCATCGGCCCAGTTTTTCAATAAACTAAATTGTAATGAAGTTTCCAATAAAGCCCTTTCTACACTGGCTCCTTTCCCCCCAAATCCTGAGACTGGTGGCAATTTGATCTTAGGGGTCAGGTTGGCTCTCCCACCTGGTGGGGCTGGAGCAGGAGCTGTTGGGGGTGGGGTGGGGGCTGGGGTGGTGGAATCCTTGGCTGGGCAGTTGATCCAGCCTCCTTTGTGTCTGTTGCCTGGTGACACCCAGAGGCCCCTCTCCCAGAGCCACACTCTGGCTTTCTATTGGTCTGGTGGTGGCCTTTGTTGACAATAGACACTTCCCTGGCTCTGGCTTCTGAAAGAGACCCAGGGAGCTTGAGTTTCAAGCTGCAGTCTCTCATACACATACATTTGCTTAACTCTTTGTGTCCCCTGCTAGGAAAGCCTTGCTGCAGCTGATGGGCCCCAGGGAGTGACCACCTGGGCCCTATAGGCAGCTCCCCTCTGCTTCCCAGGGTGCACCTGAGCTGGTGGGAAGAAGGGTGTTTTCTGCTGTTCTGCTGTGGCAGGACAGTTGTCCTTTTACCTCTTCTTGGGTTTTCTTGCAAGGCAGCTTAAACAAACAGACTCTGTTAGCATAGTCATCTACACTGAGCTAGGAGAGCAGTTTGTGGATGTTACATTCTGAAGTTTCTGATAGGCTAAGACTTCTTCTTGGGGTGCCCAGGGTCTGTAGATGTGATCTGCACCTTCCTGGAATGGAACCAGGGCTGGGCAGAAGAGAGGGGTAGAGGGAGACTGAAGTGACTATAGGGAGGTGACGAGGATAGGAAACGAGACAGAGAAAGGATCCCAGATGCCTCCAAAGTAGACCCTGTGGGATCCATGAGCGAGTCCATGGCTCCAAGGAGAGGTGCTGTTTGTGGAAATCAGTTCCCTGCTTGGGTGAGCTTGGGCCTCTGGGCTCCTTGGGCAGCTCCCTCAGCCCTGCTGACCTCCTGCCTCCTCCCTGTCACCTGCTGCAAGCACCCTCTAGAGAAGGGGCAGCAGACGGGGAGGCTGTGGGTGAGCTGGGCCAGGGCAGGACTGGAAGTTGCCCGGTTTGGGCTGGTTCTTCAAAGGACCCAGCTCTGATCTTCTAAACCATGTAGAGAGGCGCAGGCCCTGCTGTCACTGGACAGGGTCTGAAGAGGTCCCCCAAGCAGAGATGGGGAACATTGAATTACTCAACTGTGGGGCAAGTTGCAGGTTCATCGACTTTGTCATGGAAAAAGAATTTTTCAAGATGCATCAGTAAGAGGCATAAAGAGGTTTATTAGACAGAATTTTAAAAGTATGCACTCAGAAAATAGAGTATGGGTCTGACGGGGAGAGGGAGAGAAATAGATGCAAGGTCAGCGGTTGAGGGTTTTACTATGGACTTCGGGGTGTCCCTAAGATGGGTTATCTAGGACGCGTATTCTAGCGTCTGTCAAACCACCTGTCTGGGGGGCTATGTTAGAATGCAAACCAGGCACGTGTGTTTGAAGCTGAGATGAGCTTTCTCCCTGACAGTGCGCTTCCTAAGGATGGGGTTGGTAGGAGGGGGTGCGATGTACAGGTGAAAGGCAGAGCCCCAGGCCCCAGTTTACAGACTCATTCTTTAGGACTCCCAGGAAGTTTTCCTGGAAGGGTGGAGGGGCTTGGCTAACGTGTATCCTGGAGCTACAGCTTTTCTTAAAAGTAAGATTTTTAAAATTATGATTTGTCTTGCCTCCTTTCTGTCTTTACCAGCAGGTCCCCACAGCCTGGACCCCTTGCCCTCTCTCTCTATTCCTCCCGGTAACAAGACTGCTCCCCTTGAGGCAGGGAAAGCAGAGGCTTTTGCAAAAAGCAAGTGTGGTCATGTGTCAGGCACAAGGGAATGTTGGGAAATGCCTTCAGCCAATACCGAAGCCTGAGATCGCACCCCGAGGGGAGGCCCCAAGGGAATCTCAGGGCAGGAGGGGATGTAGTAGGGGCTTTTGTGCTGTTCCCTGAGTTTGAACCAACCTGTGTCTATTGCAATGTGCTCTCCAGAACAAGTAGTGTTTGGAGCTGGGTCACAAGTGCCAAGACTCCGTAAGCACGGAAACATGCACCAGATCCCAGTGACTCATGAATCACAGAGATTTCTGCCAGAAACCCTGGATCCCAGATGTCCTGGCTGTGTCTTTCTAAAGAACACCACTGAGTTGGGCCCACTGTCTCCAATGGGACTATGGGTCATAGTCACACAGCTTCTTCCATTTCTTTAGGGCATCTTTCTGTCAGCAACATTTGCTCCTCAGATGTTCCAGTGCAACGCTCCCTTTTCTGGACATCTGATATCGGAGGAGAAGGAGCGCTTCATGTCCAGTGCAAGTGTAATGTGTCTGAGGAGAACATAGCGGCAGTTTGCTGCCTCTGGTTTCCTCATCCACTTGGCCTGTGGGAGCCAGTTGGAAATGTTGGCTACAGCTAGGTTTAGTTCTGTTTTTGTTTCTGTTTTCAGACGGAAGAGACTGATGCTAACTTGAGCACAATTACTTTCATTTTATGGATTTGTTCATCTTTGCTTATAGGAACCACTGAAAATAGAAGTGTTGAGATGATAAATATGGTAAAGCCCTTCCAATGTTAAAAGTAAAAAAGAAGTGGATTTCTCACCGTGTAGACCAGGGACCAAGAAATTAGTCTGACAAACATTCTGAAACAAAAATTTTAACACAGTGTATTAGTTTTGCAGGCTGCCATAACAAAGTACCACAAATGGGGTGGCTTAAACGACAGATATTAATTGCTCTACAGTTCTGGAGTTGAAAAGACTGAGATCAAGCTGTCCCTGGGTTGGTTCCTCCTGAGGACAGTGGGAAGAATCTATTCCATGCCCCTTCTGGTTGTTTGCTGGAAATCTTTGGTGTCCCTTGGTTTTCAGAAGTACTACCCCAATCTCTGCCTTCATCTTCACACAGCATTCCCCTGTATGCATATTTATGTCCAAATTTACCCCTTGTATAAGGAAACCAGTCACATGGCACTAGGGGCCCAGCCTACTTCAGTATGACCTCATCTGAACTAGTCATACCCGTGATATCCCCATTTCCAAATAAGGTCACATGCTAAGACACTGAGGATTAGGACTTATTTCAGCATAGGAATTTTGGGGGAGCACAAACACAGCAGAGAGCTTTTGAGTATTTATTAAAACAATCAGTTGTTTCTAGAAACCAGTGTGAATTCACTAAAAATAAACTGTGTCCAGCCAGCCAGATGTTCTACTGTCACAGGGTCAAAATGAGTGACTAGAAGTTCATGGTGATGAGCAGGGGCCAGAGCCCAGCTGCCCTTCTGGTCACATCCAAGGCTGATGGTCATCTGTCTGTCTTACCTTGAGCTCTGACTTCACATTTGTTCCAGGATCTCTGAAATTCAGGAGTGGAATTATTTGGTGAGGAAATGAACCCCTACTGGCTTTAACATTTGGCTCAATGGCCAAGAAGTTCTCACTGTTACTAGGATGGCAACCATCACACACCCAGGGCGGCTGTTCTCAGAATCTTTTGTAACTGCATCTCTAAAGCTGGGAAAACAATCTCGTTTCATTTCCCTCATCATCATACCACTTCCTTTTCATTTCCAAGCCTCATGTCACCTCTTCCCACAGTCTGTCTGTTTTGGCCAGGAATAACAGTGCAAAGGAGTGTGGGTGGCAGGGCCCTAACTCCTGGGCTTGGGCCTCCATTTCCCCCCATTGTTCCCTCAGTCAGGTTTGGGCTGTCCTGGGGAGAGTTTTTCCAGATAAAAGCAGGCTGGTTAGCTGCCAGTGACTCAGGCAGGTTCACAGCCCCAGCCTCCTGATGGGCAAGCAGTGATTCAGACCCAGAGCCTGCTTTATCTCCCACGCTTATCACTTGTCTTCAGCTGCCAGGAGACAGACAATGGGCAGGGAGGCCTTGTGGCTGAGCCAGGCCTTGGGCAGCCCCAGGGAGGTTTCGAGGCCTCCATGCAACCAAAGGCAGCCAGTCTCACCAGGTCACTCTAGATACGGACTTCATTTCCTTTCTGCCTCTCAGAGTCCTTTCCCTTTGAAAAGAGCAGGAATGCAATGTGTTCCTTGGGGAATATAGCATTTCCTTGGGGCCATAACAGCAAAATGGATATCGCAGTGTCCGCTGATTCATCCCCTCTTCAAGACTTCAGAGAGTATTGAAGAGTTCAGGGGAGACAGAGCTCCAGAGGACCACTTGGAAGATTGGTCCCCACTCCCCACCAGTTTTGTCTAACTTTAAAAGTAACCTTGCAGGTAAAACTGATGAGATCTGAATAAACTCTGGGTTGTATCTATGTCAACTCCTTGGTTTTAATTTTGTGCTATAGTTATGTTACCACTGGGGAAATTGGGTGAAAGCTACAATTTTTGGCAACTTCCTGAGAATCCGTAACTATTTTAAAGTAAAAAGATTTTTTTTTAAAGTAATATGGATGGTTCCCCAAGACCAAGCCAATATTATTTGTCTTTGACAAAGCAACAAAGAACAATAACCAAGAACATTGGTTTTGCTCCAGACTGACCTCAATTCAAATGTAGACTCCACCACTTGCAAACTGTGTGATCTTGGGCAAGTTACTTAATCTCTCTGTGAAAACTAATGACATAACTCATGGGAAATACCTAACAAGGTGAATGGCAAACACTTCCTAAATATCCCTTTGAAACTATAGCCTGTTGAACAGAGGAGCCATCCATATGTTTTCAACAGTGGGTCACAAGTTCAGAAAGTCCTGCATGTAGCTGACAGAATTTTAGTGGCCTCCATGAGTCTAGAGGGTCCATTCCTGAACATGATTCAAACCTGAGTCAAATGCCTGTGGAGAAATTGTATGAATTCTGTCCAAATTTTCTTCCATAAAAATTGTCCAAATTCCCATGTTGCCTGATATGGAACTACATGAAACAATCAATATGACAATTATACAACACTGAGTCTCCACTGCAAATGGGAATTGGCTCCAGCCTACCATCCAGGTGCCTGGAGTTGGGGGATGAGCAGGAAGGAGCAAAGGCTGAAAGGTAGTGGCCCACTGCCCTTCAACTCATGAGTGAGAGTTAATTAAAGGAAATACATCTGTATGGAATATCCCATGTCCCAGCAGGAAGGGAAGGGTCACCTTGTTCAGGGAAGCCTCATGACCACCCGTCATCCCCTCCTGAGGATTTGAAAATAGGTCCTAAAGCCAGCTGTGGCTGCACCCCTTCTAGTCCTTCTTCCCTTTCCAAGTCCTGTGTTCCAGACACCCCGGTTACTCATCATTTCTCAGACACCACCTGGGTTTCTCCAGCCAGATTGTCCATCCATCTGGATAGGCCCCTCCCTCCACCCACTCCTTCCTTGCCACTCCCCTCTGCCAGTTCCACCTCACCCAGTTTTTAAATCCTACATCAAATGCTGTATCTCCCTTGAAGCCTCCACCACGAGGAGGGTAATCCCTCCTCCTTTGAATTCTTCCAGCTCTTGTGTGTCTTTTTCTCACAGCCTGTACCACACCAACTCAACAATGATCTGCTGTGTTTTAGGGACCATGCTTTGTGCCCAGTTCTAAACATGTGGCAGTGGACTGCACAGTCAGTGTGCAAGTGTGTGCACATGCTGGGGTGGAGGTGTGTGTGGTGGGTAGGTGCTAGACATACAGTCACACAAGTAAGAAGACATGCGCAGATGGTGATACGGCCATAAAGGAACAATGATTAAAGAATTGTGGTGCATCCTTCAAAGAAGGGTCTAATTTGGAAGGGGAGACCAGGAAAGGCCTTTCTGAGAGACTTGATGGACCAACTGAAGTTAGCAGTTACTGAAGATAAGAGTAGACTAAGAAACTTCTCCCCAAAATAGTAGGAACAGGGGATGGGGATATAATTTATGGCAGAACACATGCTTAGAATGCATGAGGTTCTGGGTTCAATTGCCAGCATCCCCCCAAAATAGTAGATATAAAGTCCGTAAACCTGGAGGATAGGCTGTTTGAAGAACTGAGAGGAGACCAGTACGGCCGCAGCCCTGAAGAAGCAGAGAGAGGAGTCAGAAGAACTGGGAGGGTAGTAGAGGGCCATGGGGTTATGGTAAGCATTTTGAATATTTTCTAAGTTTAATAGAAACCAGTAAAATCTTTTAAATAAATGAGTAATATGGCCAGATACATAATTTTAACTACTTTTCTGGCTGCTAATTAAAAGCAGAAGCAGGAGTAAAAGTGGAGCTACAAAAACAAGATGTACCACCCCCATGTAAGAGCTAGTGGTGGCGTGGGGCATCTGAAGAAGGGAGAACCTAGACATGTTTTGGAGGTCTGCCGTTATATTGGGTGTAGAAACTGAGGGAGAGACAGGTGTTACAATGGATGGAGCATGTGGGTGATGATGGCGGCACCCAATGAGAAGAACCATGCTAGAGGAATGGCAGGAATAGATGGAAATGTCCAAGGTGCAACTCTGGACATTAATAGCTGGGGATGCAGCTCAGTGGTATAGCACTTGGTCAGCATCCCAAACACCAAAAGAAAAAAAAAAAAAAAGATATTCTAAAGATCTCAATTGGCTTTACAGTGGTACCTTGGTTCAAAAACAATTTGTTTTATGATTTGGGGGAAGATGGGCGCATTTGTAGGAAGATGGCCGCAGTTGTGTTTGTTACCCAATGTGGAGTTTGTGAATGGAAGCAAAATGTTGGTGAACACTTTTGCTTGAGAACCAAATTGTTTGCAAACAGAAGCGTTCATGAACTGAGATATTTTGTAACTTTAGAATTAGGCAGCTTTTTCTTTTTCAGGCAACTTTTTATTCTGTAAGATAAAACATGTTCCAATGTGCTAAGCAGAAGTGGTGGGGTGCATGTGATGTGTACCTCTATGTGTCTGTGTGTCTGTGTGTGATGTGGAAACTGAACACAGGAAAATATGCTCTGTCACTGAGCTACCACCCAATGCCCAAGAGGTTAGTTTTCTAGCTAGAGAAGGGCTGAAAAAAACAGAAGCAAAGAATAAAAAGTAGGGTTGTTTCAAAGTTGCTTTCCTTGCAGGAAGGAATAGAGAGAGAGAACAGCAGAAAAAGAACTGCTTGTTTAGCAGTAAGGATTAAAGAATTACAGCATGCAGGGGTTAAGGCAGAGAGAACTTCACTGTTGTTCCAATTGGCCTGTTTAGGAAATGTGGATCTCTCTCACTCTTCTGGTTTCTTGGAAGTTCAGGTAACAACTTAATCTCAGTTTGGCAACATGAAACTTTAGCGTGGGTGACTCCATTTTCATTTGTAGTCTGGTCTGTTGGAGCCCACTGCAGGAGCTTAGTCGAAAACAACGGCCTCCTATAATTTTTACTGAACATGTGTCAAGGAGGCAGCTGCATATATTGATCTAGAGTTCAGAGAGAGTTCAGGGCTGAAGACATACACTTGGAAAGCCACAAACATTTAGATTTAAGCCTCATAAGTGAATCAAATCATCTTGGACCACCACGTAGAAAGGGAGCTGGACCAGTTCTATTGCAATGTGCTCTCACGATAACAAATCCACTGGCTCAAGAATGAACCCACTCCCTCTTAACTTCCCAATCGGTTCTTTTTATTTCTTATTTTAAGACAAGGTCTCGCTAAATTGCCCAGGCTGGACTTGAGCCCATGATTCTCCTGCCTTAGCCTCCCAAGGAGCTGAGATTATAGGCACACACACCACAACAGGCCCCTAATCACCTCCTAAAGGTCCCACCTCCTAACACACTCAATGAAAGATAGCTCACAGCAATGGCTTAGAGAGGTGGCAAGACAAAAGACAGCAGTTTTAGTTTTCCAGAGGTGGGAAACTGGGGCAAGGTAACTACACAGGGGAAACTAGTGGTTGTTACGAGCTAGTTAGTGAGATTTGTTATGTGGATTCCTTCAGAGCTGTGTCCAGCTGATAAGGGCTTCAGGGATTAACTCCTGTCTCTTTTGGGAGCAAAGGCAGGGAGGACACTGTTACTAATTGATGCCCGGCCTTTGGGCAAATAGGGGAATCAGAGAGCTTTACTGCACCCACTTCTTCTTCCTTGTCTTCAGCTGAGCATCCTTCCTCTTGGGAGGCCCTATCAGATCTCCTGCAAGCAGACACCAGCACCTCATGTCTCCTGCCTAAAGTTATTGTGACGGCCCCCTAACAGTTTCCTGCCTCAACTCTCCCTGCTTTTATGCATCCTTCACACTGTAGCCAGAGTGCTCTTGAGTGAGTCCCTTCCTCAGACTGCTCCATGTCACCCTGTGATCCCCAGGATAAAGCTAAGCTTCTCAGCTGCTATTCCAGGCCATCTGACCTTACCTTGCATATTCTATGCCTTAGTGACATTCTCTGCTGACTCCGAGGTGCTGCCTCGAGTCCCTTCTGCACACGTGGCTGCTCCTCAACTCTGGACCCCTGCTCTTCTTGTCTGTCCCAAACCTGTGCCCTCTGTCCACCATCTCTGGGCCACCTCTTCCTCATTCATCACAGAGTGTCTGGCTGCACTTCTGAAATAGACCTGCACTCATCATATTGCTGGTGTTTCTGGAGCCAGGTCCTTGGGTCCGGATATGTAGAAATGAGTCCAGACTCAGAGGAAATACAGGCATAAGCAATGCTTTAATGGGACTTCTGCTTAAGCCACAGAAAAGGCACAGCTCTGATCCAGGGCAGGTCAGACCAGCAGTTCTGCAAACAAAGGAATGGCGTAGCTGAGATAGGAAACATTCCCGCCAAAAGTTCCCATCTGGGTCCTTCATGCAAATAAGGGATCCAAACTTCTAGGGAGTGTGGGTCTTGAGTGATTAGTGCCCATTCCTTCATGCAAAAAGGGATTCAAACACTCAGAGAGTGTCTGGCTCTCATGGTCGATGTCTGCGCTCACTGGTCAGCTCAGACTACTAGGGAACGGCAGGTTTGCAGGAGGCTGAGCTTTGCAGGCATCCGTGTTAGAAGAATGTGTTTGTGGCTACTATATTTTTCACTCTGGAGCTCTGTGTGAGCCCTGGGTCCCATTTATGTCTATGTGTGATTCTCCCGTGAAGGCACAAAATGAGCTTGATCCTTGGGGGCTCCATCCCAGCATTTGATCATTTTATTCTCTTTTGGGTGGTCCCTGACTGTCTCATTAAGATGAACATCTGCTTGGGTGTCAGTTTGCACCACTAGACTGTTTCCTGGGGACCCCCAGCGTGTCTTCTTCATCTCTATATTGTCAGTATCTATCACTGTGTCCAGAAAATAATAACCATTCAGTAAATATTTGTTTAAAAATGTATGAATGAGCAAATGAATGACTGATTATAAAGTGCTAGGATATACTAAGTGCCAAATGAATAGTACAGACAATAAGTATAAAAGAAAGGAAGTGGTCATTTCCAGCTGGGGTAGCCCCCAAAAGCTTCACTGATAAGAAGAAATTTATGTGGGGCCTTGCAGGATGAGATAACACATAGAAAAGTACTGGCCAGAGGCCAACCTGCAGTGGGTGTTGAATAAAGGAGAGATGAATCTGATTTGGTGGTGTGGAAACAAGCGGGCAGGACATTCTGTGGGAGCAGGTGGTGGGGACACAGGTTGTGAGGTGGAAAAACACAAGGCAAGCTCAGGGAGCAATCAAGAGACCTGTTTACTGAAGCAGAGGAAGTGGGCAAGACAGTAGGTTGGAAAGAGTGGGGAGCAAGCAGTGGCCGATGCAGAGAAAAGACCTTTTGCAGTGTGACCTTTTGCACAGCATGGCCTCTAGAGTACCACAAAGCTGCCTGTACTTATCTCTGCCACTGAACAGTGTAAATTATTATTATTTTTTAAAATGTGGGTACTGGGAGTCGAACTCAGGACCTCGCGCTTGCCGGGCAGGTGCTTATGCCACTAAGCTATATCACTGGCCCTGAGGAGTGTGAATTCAACTTGATTAAGAAAACTCCTGGACAATGCAAACAAAGCACTTACAGAATAACTTCTAGGGCCGTGGATAGAGGCAGAGTGGGTGCAGGATTCGGTGATTATCCACTGTCTTCGTAGTGCAAACAATAGGCCAAAATAACCCCTACCAGTTTTCATTTTTCTCTGTATCTGTAGTTTTGCCTGAATTAGAGAGCAGCTGAGTTGACCTAGGAAAAACGTTACTCTGAGCAGGAAATGCAGCAGGGAGGGAAATGGGAACTCCTCACACCAGGGGGGAAGCAGTCAGTGTTTTGAAAAGAACAAAGCTGCTCACTCCACTTGGCTCCTGGTCAGCTCTTGGGAACAGCCTACCTACAGGTGCTTGACGGCACAGGGTAGGGACAGAGGGCCATGAGTCATGGAGGCCTCCATGGGTTGTTTGGAGCCAACACTGGAATCACAATCTGTCTGGAGAAGGAAAGCAGGAGACATGGTTGGACCCCAAACAGGAGCACTCTGTGCACTCCCCAGCTTCACCAGCACCCTGGGTGTGATGCCAAGGAGGGTGTGCGGCAGAGACAGAGCCCAGCCCGAGCTCAGTCTGCAGCTCTTGGCACGAGATCCAGACGAGCCATCGAAACTCTCTAAGGTGCAACCGTCTTTCTCCTCCACCTCTCTAACAAGGGAGGTGGGTTCAAGAATCCCATGAATACAAGAAAAACAAACTCAGTTTTCCTTTGCTCTTACCCAGCCATCAGCACAGAAGACTTCCGTGACTACCATGTGGAGGGTTTCTCCCCTCCCACCGAGCTGGCGTGCAGTCCTGCAGCAGTCACCCGCCAGTGTCCTCTAATTCAGTTCAGTTCTGACACTGTCCCACAGTGCAGATTGGGTCGGATCCCACAGTGTGTGGGCTCGGTCCCCAAGACTGCCCTTCCCCGACTTTCTATGCTAATCACCAGCCTCAGGTTGTTTTACCTGTCCTTCTGGCTGCTTTAAATCAGAGTTCCAACAAGTCTCTTTGGATCGGTTTAGTTGGCTAGAGTGGTACACAAAACTCAGGGAAGCCCTTGTTTAGGTTGACTGTAATGAACACTAAAGCCAGGCATGGTGGCACACACTTATAATCCCAGTGCTCTGGGAGGCTGAGGCAGAAGGACTGGAAGTTTGACCTCAGCCTGAACAATTTAATGACTTAGTGAAACCCTCCTATAAAATACAAAATAATAAATAACATAAAATAAAATAAAGTAAAAATGCTCTGAGTTCATTCCTCCATAATGTAAAGACAATAAAAAGAAAAAATATATGTTACCAAGGATAAAGGATACCAACTGTTCAGTTGGTTTCCTTCACTATGACAAAATACCTGAAAAAAAAAAACAAAACTTAAAGATATAAGGTTTATTATGGCTCATGGTGTCAGGGGTTCAGTCCACTGTTGACTGGCCCCATCATGTTTTAGGCCTGTAGCAAGGCAGAAACATCCTTGTCGAAGGGCAAAGTGGAGCCCAATACTCACCTCATGGCAGCCAGGAAGCAGAGAGAGAAGGAATGAGCCAGAGAGGGAGGGAGTGGAGACCAGATACAGACCCAGAGGTCACAGGTCTTGACCCACTCCCTTCAACTGGACGCCACCTCCTGAGTCTCCTCTTCCTCCCAGTAATGCCATTCCATTATGAATCCATGAGTGGCTTAATCTGTCACCAGCTAGTATGGGGGCTTGCTTTAGTGATAATGGGAGCTAAAACTAAAGCAACAGCACGCATTTACAGGCCAAAGCTTTAATTAGAAGGTAAGGGGAAATGAGGAAAGGACTCCAGCTTGGGTAGCTGGAGAGGCCATGCTCTGATGAAGAGGATCAGACTGGCCCATTAGTGAAAGAAAGGACTCGGCTTTACGGAGTGCTTGTAGTGGGCAGGGGTCTGGGTGATCATTCTCTCAGGCCTGGTTTTGTAGCTCAGCTGGAATCCTCATGACTCGAGGGACAATTTGATTCCCAGGACGAACCCTTGTGCCTTGGGTCAGTGTCAGTCACATGAGGCTCTGCTGGAATCTGAGGCGACCATAGGTCTGGGCAGTGGAGACTTTGGGCATAGGTGCTCTTGGTCTTGAAGTAATGAAATAGGTGAGGTAAATTTAGGGCTAATAAACTTCATTTTGCCAGTGTTTTGACAGATAATCCCTAAATAACTAACATGCCCATATGTAGAGCTGAAAGGGATTTGACCCAGAGTTTTACAAAATGAAGGTCAAGCTTCATTCTGCTTTGTTCTACTGGCCATTTATACACTCAAGTAAAAAGTCAGTATTCAGCAAAAACCACTTTTAAGCCCCCGTCTATCTTAAAAGAAAACATGAATTATACTTTCAATGAGTAGCAGGTGTTTGTTAAGGGCACAGGTGTTTGTTTTTCTTCTGCCCATAGTGGTCTCTGACTGTATTGTAACTCTGTCAAACCCACCGATGAAGTTAAAGCCTTCACGGTCCAATCATCCTCTGAAAGCCCAACCTCTAACACTGTTGCATTGAGGACCAACACTCCAACACGTGAGGCATTTAGGGAACATTTTTTTTTTTTTTTGTGGGTACCAGGGGGACGACCTCAGGACCTCGCGCGCCAACAGGCACCCGTGCCACTGAGCGATATCACCGGCCCCTTTTTCGTATGTGGGTTCCGGGAGTCGAACTCGGGCCCTCGCGCTTGCAAGGCAGGCGCTTACGCCGCTGAGCCATCTCACCGGCCCTAGGGAACATTTTAGATTCAAACCATAGCACTGGGGAGGCGCCTTCCGGGACCCACCACGTGCCAGCTATAAGGAAGTCCTGTGAACTCAGTCTTTTGGGTGTTTTGTAGAAGCTTCATTACTGAGGCATGATTGATTAAGTCATTGGCCACTGGTGATCAACTTGACCTTCGGCCTCTCTCCCTTTCCCAGAAGGGGGAAATTCCAGCTCTCTGAGGTATACCTGGTTCCTCTGGCAACCAGCCTCCCCATCCTGTGGTTGTCTAGGGACTTTCCAAAGAAAGCGCTTCATTAACATAAACTCAGATGTGTTCAAAAGAGCTTGTAAATAATAAAAGACTATCTTTCACCTTTATGGTTCTGAAGCGTCTTTGGAGCCGCTTCGGGAATGAAGGACGAGAGGCCAAATACTTTTAAAAAAATCTATTATTCTCCCTCTACTCTCTTGGGAAATAAACAAGGTTATGGGAGCTGTCAGTCAGGAACCAAAATGAAATGAATGAAAATAAAAATAAATACAATCGCTCCTCTGTACGTGCGGAAGGATAGGTTCCAGCACCCTGAGGATACTGCAACCTGGGGATGTTCAATTCCTTTATATAAAATGATGTAGTATTTGCATATAACATACGCACATCATCTGGTCTACTTTAAATCATCTCTAGTTTGTTTAAAATACTGACTACAATGTAAATGGTTGGTACCCTGTACTGTTTGGGGTTTAATGACCAAATAAAAGCCTGTACATGTTCAGTACAGATGCAACTGTATCTTTTCAAATATTTTCCATCTGTGATTGGTTGAATCTGTGGATGTAGAAACTACAGATCTGGACGGCCAATTGCATATCAATATCACAGGATGCATCCAGATCTCAAGTTCTAAGACTCTCCCTTGACTTGGCTCTAAACTTGTTATCCAGCCTTAAATTCCAATTCCTGACCTCGTCATCCTCTGCTTCAGCCACAGGAGAACCTTCCCCATACCTGACCCATATTTTCCTCCTATTCCCAAGCTCTTCCACCCCAAATATGCTTCTCCATGCATCTCTCAGTTCCATTTATTGAAATCCTACATTTACCCTGCTGGGAAAAAAAAACCTTTCTCTTACATTAGGGCTAAATGTTATGTCCCAACTTAACACGGAAATGGACAGTGAAAAGGGCTTCCATGGGAACAGCAGTGGGCCATGGGTGGAGACACACAGAAGGTGTGGCAGTTGATAATGATGTTCGTTTCTGCATGTCTCACTCTTGTGCTCATAATCAGTCTCCTTGGCTGTACCTCTCCTAGAGATGGGGTTTATGGCAACTTCATTCTTAGAAAGCTCTGCCTTTATTCAGATAAGGGAAGCTCAGAAAAAAAAGCTTATTTTTCCATCGTCCATATCTGAAGTGTCTTCAGTTTGAAGTAACCTTTACGTCATTTACGTGGGTTATTAGCCCAGTCAACCACTTTCTCCTGAGAGTATAATCACAGTCTAATGAGAAATCTCAGATAACTCCACAAGTTCTGTATGCCTCAACTTGCTCTCTACATGGATGATTCCTGTCATAGTAAAGATTTATTGGGACTCAGAAATGATTCCCCAAAATGAAGGCCACAGAGGCAAAGTGGCTCTCTGATCTCCTGCCTTCCTGTCTTTCACTCACAGACAAGTGTACAGAGTAGAATTCCTCTTCCCAAGGTGGGTCATAGAAACCAGAACCTCTTTGCTCAAAACTGGCCACAATTCCTAAAACTGTTAATCTAACTCTCCTCTGCCTTTTTGTGTACAAGTTGGCCATAAAGAAATTCTCTGACCTACTTTATTTGGTTGTAGGTTGTAGGATTCCCATTCCAGAAAGGGCCCTGCTGCTCCATACCTGGGGGGAATAAATGCTACAACTCAGGGGCCAAGAAGTGTCTCAATTGCTGCATTTTCTCTTCAGTCTACTACTATGAGATCAGAGCCTTTCATCCAATCACACTTCTACGTGACTGTGCGTGATTCATTGAACCTAAGCATAAAAATGGATCATTCACCCTGAATCTATGAGACTTCAGTGTGCAGCCGCCCCCTGCCACATAAAACTATGATCAAGTATATTCATGCTTTCTCTTGTCAACCTACCATTAGTTATTGGGACATAGGGGTGAAGGGAAATTTCTCCCCTGTCTTCTGAAGGTTCCCTGGAATAAACTGACACAGACAGGTTAATTGGAGAACGGACACACAAATTTATGAGATGCGTGGGTGCAATCACAGTACGTGATTACTCTCAAGCCCAATATAATCCAGAAGCTTATATATTCTTTCCTGTAGGGAGGGAAAGGACAGGGAATGAAGACAACTTTTAGAGGAATAAAAAATGATTCTTAGGGGAAATTAATGGGTTCTGGAAAACAGTCAATGGCCTGGGACAAATTCCATTTGGCCCCTTGAACAGAAGATGGTTCTCTATGGAACTGAAATAAAGGGTGGTAGGTGATGGAGTCTATCCAGATGGGTTGACAGATGACAGTCTTTATTCCTGTGATGAGTTTAGCTCATGAAAGCTCAGGGAAGGGACCAGAGGGAATTGTTTCTTCTCTGGTAGGTCCTGGCTTTAAGCAGATGGGGAACTTTGCAGAAATCCTCTCCATGCATGTAGAGGTGGGGGAAGAAACAATTCAAGGTGTCTTAATTACTTTTCTTCATTGCTGAGACAAAATACCCAACGCCCAAAATTAAGGAAGGAAAAGTTTATTTAGCTCACACTTTGTGGAGTTTTCAGTCCATAATCAGCTGGCTCCAAGGCAGGATGGCATGGTGAGGGGCAACAGTTCAAGGCAGCAGAAGATAGCAAAAGCAACGAGAGCAAAAAATGGGGAGAACAAGCCTCTTTTCCTCCCTTATGCAGGCTACCCGCCCTCACGTGGGTGTAGCACTCACACCATCTCTGTGCCCTCCTCTTGCACAGGCTCGGGATGTTTACAAAGTGAGGGCCCTGGCCCCCTGCTGAGTCACTTAGTTAAACTTGTAAACTTCTCAAGTTGACACAATGAACAACATCCTAGAGTACTAAGGGCATGTCCTCTACAACCTAGGATGTAGAACTGCTGAGTTAATTAAACTTCTAGACTTCTCAAGTTGACACAATGAATCAACCATTACACAAGGTAAGAAGGACCTTGGCTCTCAGCCTGCTTTCATAGCCTTTTTATTTCCTTTAGACCAAATCAATCAGCATGCAAAATTGTCATAATGAGAGGTGTTGTTCTCTGAGCACCAATGGGGGTGTCAGCCATGATGAGTTATGATGTGAAGGAAAGGATCACCCCCTTTTCCACCCCTACAGAAGGCAGAATATTGCCTATCATGAGCACTCGCTGTTTTTATTATTATTTTCAACCATTCCTTCCTAGAGATGTGTAAAGAATAATAACTATGGCCAGGTGGTAAGCAGTTATCTTCAAGGCAAAACTTTGAAAACAGACATTATTAAGTAGACACCACTTTTGTTCCTTCCTTTCATTGATGCTGTTGAGAGACGTGATAAGCACAAGACATTATGCTGCTGCAGGTGAATCACAGTGTGCTGCTTACAGTAGATCTCTAGTAAATACAAGTACAGGCTCAAAGAACAAGAAAAAGTACAGTATAGTCAGCACAATAAACAGAAACATAGTTGTTTATTATCATTATCAAGTATTGTGTACTACACATACGTGGAGTGATTGAAAAATACTGTGAGTGTGTAACTTTTAAAACAAGTTATTACTGGGCTGGTGCTATAGCTCAGCAGCATAAGCACCTGCCTGGCAAGTGTGAGGTCCTGAGTTCGAATCCTGGTACCCACATAAAGGGGAAAAAAAGGGCCGGTGATATAGCTCAGTGGCACAAGCACCTGCTGGCAAGCACAAGGTCCTGAGTTTGACTCCTGGTACCCGGATATAAAAAAAAAATTATTACTGTAAAGACACATTGTCATTAATGCCCCTCAAAATCCACCCCCTCACATCAAACATACTTACCCCATCAACCGTGCCACTGTCAGAAGCAGTTCTGGAAGCCCTCTTTCATGTCATTGGTTGCGTTGTCATAGCTGTCTTGAATCCATTCAAAACGTTTCCTTTTCATGGTCATTTTGCTTTTGAGGAAGAGCCAGAAGTCATAGCACCAGATCTAGTGAATAAAGTAGATAAGGACCCACAGTAATGTTTTTACAAGGTTGTCTTTCCGTGGGAAGACCCTCAGTAACAACACTCACTATTTTTTTTTTTGTCACACCTGTCAAAGACATGAAAGGCTTCTAGAATTGCTTCAGAAAGTGCAAGAATGTTTGGATAAATATGTTCAAAGTGATTGGGAGTATTTTGAGGGGGAATTAATGGCAATGGGTCTTTTGTCATAATTAATTTTTTTTGTGTGTGGGTACTGGGGGTCGACCTCAGGACCTCGCGCGCCAGCAGACGCCCGTGCCACTGAGCGATATCACTGGCCCTTTTTTCGTATGTGGGTTCTGGGAGTTGAACTCGGGCCCTTGCACTTGCCAGGCAGGCGCTTACACCGGTAAGCCATCTCACCGGCCCCATAATTAATTTTTTAATTTAAACATTCACCATATATTTTGAGCACACCCCATAATTGTATGTGCTGTGTTTTTATTCAACTAGCAGCACAGTAAGTTTGGTTACACAAGCATCACCACAAATACATAATGTTTTATGCTGCAAAGCTATGTCACTAGGTGACAGGCATTATTTTAGCTACATTATAATATTATGTGATCACCCTTATATATGTAGTCTGTCATTGACTGAAACATTGTTACCCAGTATGTGACTCTATTTGATGGCATCAAAAGATATTGAAGGATAATATTGATATGTGATTTTTGAGTTGTGCACTGACTCCATTTAGAACCTAAACTGTTATCCTATTCTGTAACTAAACTAAACTAAAACTTTTCTCCCTGTGTTATTGATGAATCCTTTGAAACTGGGAAAACCTGAGTAAACCCTCTAGCTTCATTTGCTTTTTTAAAAACTTGTATTTTTTTGAGACAGGGTCTTGCTATGTAATTCAGGCTGGGCTTGAACTCACTATGTAGCCCAGGGTGGCCTTGAACTCACGACGATCCTCCTGCCTCAGCTTCCCTAGAGCTGGGACTACAGCCATGCATCACCATGACTGGCTATACTTGTTTTTTTGTTTGTTTGTTTGCTTTTATTACTTGCTTTTATCACCAATTTTAGAGGTCACATATCTAAGCAGTATAGTCCTACTAGCTTTACTAAAGATAACATCTCTGATGTGTGGTCACTTTTGTTATGATTGGCTAAATATGTTGTTTCTCAAGCACTTAAAATTAGCTCAGGGCCGGTGAGATGGCTCAGCAGCGTAAGCGCCTGCCTTGCAAGCATGAGGGCCCGAGTTCTACTCCCGGAACCCACATACGAAAAAGGGGCTGGTGATATCGCTCAGCGGCACGGGTGCCTGTTGGCGCGGGAGGTCCTGAGGTCGACCCCCCGGTACCCACAAAAAAAAAAAAAATTAGCTCAAGCCAGTTGAAATCCCCAACCCTTCACTTGGGGCTGTGGAGGTGTCATATAGGTGGCCTTTGAAGTCAGAGGCCTGAAAACTCCACTCTGAGAGCCTGCTGATGCCACAATTCCTGAACATGCACCCTATGAAGAGCCATGAAGTTTTGCAATGCAGGTGTAGGCCACCAATCCTTTCACTTCTCCTGGCCTCTAATCACCCCACCCAAACCTTAGATCACCCTGTTTTTTTCTCCAATAGATACCCCTAAGCCCTTCCTTGGGGAGTCAGATTTGAGTCTTGCGGCTTCCACCTCTTGACATTTGGCTGCCCCATGAACACACCCTTTCTGTTTTTTTTTTTTTTTTGTGGGTACCAGGGGGTCGACCTCAGGACCTCGTGCGCCAGCAGGCGCCCGTGCCGCTGAGCGATATCACCGGCCCCTTTTTCGTATGTGGGATCCGGGAGTTGAACTCGGGCCCTCGCGCTTGCCAGGCAGGCGCTTAAGCCGCTGAGCCATCTCACCGGCCCACACCCTTTCTGTTTTGCAAAACTCTTTGCTTCACTGATTGGCGTACTGTGCAGCAGACAAAACAGGTCTCTCTCCATAACATCCCGGGTGAGGAGTGGCAAGGGTCTGCACCTGTCAAGGCTGAGTTCCTCTGAGTGTCCTTGCTCTGCTCTGCTTGCAGTGGTGGTCCATGGTGCCAATGCTGAGGCATTTCAAGCTCTCAGAAATGCTCCCAGCCCAAAACTTACAAGGACAGCTTTCTGGCTTAACCCACTCACTGTTTAGCAATTGCATTTGAACAGGCTGTAAGCCCTTTGCTATTGTGGGGAGAAGTAAATAGGGGACTCTGAGCCCACACAGGGCATGCGCCTCATCCAATGAGCGTACAACAGGCAAGAAGTCCACAGAGATGCAAATGGCCAGCTAGAGACAAAAGGGAATGTATTGTCATGCCAGGATACATCTTAAGCTGGGCAGTGGAACCACATGGGTAAAAACCTCCTAGAGAACCCTGTGTAGATGGTCAGAAAGGATGAGGGATGAGGAACTCTACCTACAGAATCAAAATGGAAGTTAAAAGGCCCCACAGACTCTTACTTACTATCTTCCTGGAGATATCAAGAAGTCTGGCCTAGAGGAGAGCAAAAATATTTGTATCTTTCCAGTCCTGTAGGAAGCAACAGCTAGCCCTGTGAACCTGTCTTTAGAGGGAGTCAGAAGAGATGGCTGGAGCAGCTGCCTTTTTCCTCATCAGAAAAGGGCCTCAGCATTGCAAAATCTTAGTCCAAATCCCTAGGACCTGCTGTGACCCAGCAGAGAAAGCTCAACTAGTAGGCATGGGCCTGAAAGGATCGTAGTTCTGAGCCTGGGTGAGGCTCCTCAGTGCCACTGGAATATTAACTTAAAACCCCTCCTTCTTGGCTCCCACATCTCATGCTAAAGTTGCCTTTGTGTTTGTGTGTGATGTCCCCCTGAGCTTGGAAGCTCACTGAAGTAAGGAAGCGTGCGTGGTAGTTGTCCTTAGTGTCTACCTATCACATGATTTTGCACGTAGAAACCACACTTTACCTATTGCTATGTAAAAAGCTGGTCCAAAACCTAGTGCCTTGAAACAACAATAATTTATTGTTTTTCATGGTTCTGACTTTAGGGCTTTGTTTGGCTGAGTAGTTTGTCTGCTCCACATAATATCTGTTGGGATCATTCTGCTGCTGGACACACTGTGCTGGAAGGTTCTCAAAGGCCTCACTCATGAGTCTGGCACTTAGGTGCTCCTACGTGGGGCTCCCTCTGTCTCTCTATGTCTCTCTCTATCTCTCTGTCTCTCTCTGTCTCTCTGTCTCCGTCTGTCTCTGTCTGTCTGTCTGTCTCTCTTTCGTCAGTTGTCAAGTCAAAGTTTTTTTTTTTTTTACAGCTTAATGATTGGCATCTAGAGCAAAACCAGAAGCAGCCAGCCTTCCTAAAGGCTACAGTCAAAAACGGCACATCTCTTCCATAACATTCTGTTGGCCACAGCAGGTTAGAAGGCCAGCCCAGACTTGAGGGAAGGGGAAATGGGCTCCTCCTTGCTGAGGAAAGGGAGACGGAGGGAGGAGGAGAATTACAGCAGCCATCTTGGGAGACTACATAGTGTACTGAGCCAATATTTACCAAATTTATTTCACACTGTGAAGACGAGTGGTAAGTACAGCCTAATTGAGGGGAGCTTGAGCTTTTCTTCCTTTCACATGTCACTGTATTTTGTCTCATAAACCAACAGGCTAGACAGTGCTGTCCAAAAGAAACAATGTAAGTCACAGTAAGAGTCATATATGTAATTTTAATCTTCTAGTAGCTATAATCAATGTTAAAAAAGGTGAAATTGGGCCGGTGAGATGGTTCAGCGGCTTAAGCACCTGCCCGGCAAGCGCGAGGGCCCGAGTTCGACTCCCGGAACCCACATACGAAAAAGGGGCCGGTGATATTGCTCAGCGGCACGGGCGCCTGCTGGTGCGCGAGGTCCTGAGGTCGACCCCTGGTACCCACAAAAAAAAAAAGGTGAAATTAATTTTAACATTATATTTTATTAAACCCATTATATGTAACATATATCATTTTAACATGTCATCAATTTAAAAATTGTGATGATTTATATTCTTTTAATTTTTACACTATCTTTCAAAATTTTGTACTATATTTCAAAATATACTACTAAATTTCAAAAAAATTTTTTTTTTTTTGTGGGTACTGGGGGTCGACCTCAGGACCTTGTGCGCCAACAGGCACCCGTGCCACTGAGCGATATCACCGGCCCCTTTTTCGTATGTGGGTTCCGGGAGTCGAACTCGGGCCCTCATGCTTGCTGGGCAGGCGCTTAAGCCACTGAGCCATCTCACCAGCCCTCAAAAATTTTTATACTTACTGCATATCTTAATTTGGAGTAGTCACATTTTAAGTTATTAATAACCACATGTGACTAGTGCCTACCATATTGGACAGGTCGGGGTTGAACAGTCCATTAATTTTTCTTAGTTCTAAAGTAAGGGTGATAAAGTAGAACAGGCAGACATTAAAAATGAGAAACCCTCAGCAAATATATTACATATAATAAGAGCTCATTTAGTGTTGGTCCTTATTGTTATTAGGTATTTTGTTGCCAGGAATGGAGACCCTCTGTGTGTGTGTGTGTGTGTGTGTGTGTGTGTTTATTGGTGGGGATCAAACCCAGGGTCTCATGTGTGCTAGGTAAAAACTCTACCACTGAGCTATGCTCTTAGCCCCAGACCTTAATCTTGCTCAGAAAGATTACACACTCCTTAAGCTGGAGAAGATTTATAATCTTTTTTTATCTGGTGCTATTAACCAGGTTTCTTATTTTTCTCATTTCTCAAAATTCCTGGAAATTTCTATTTCTGTATATGAATCTGCTCCTATTTCTTCTCTCCTCTGACCAGCGTCCTCTCCTTACTCACGGTTTACCATGGCTTCGCCAGCCTCTCTTGCTGTGATGTGACCTTTTCATAAACTGTGACCTACTGATAACCAGCTTGAGTTCTCCATGTTTCCCAATCCAAGTTTCCAACAAAGGTAATCTGATTGGCCTACTTCACCCCTTTGTGCCAGTTCATGCCCTGTATCACCTGAGAATTGCCTGCCATCGTGATCCAGTCATAAAGCACCTTCCTGTGGTCCTAAGTACTTCCTTCACCAACACCCTTATAAATCAGTTTAGTTTGTGCTGAGAATTGAACCCAGGGCCTGGCACATGATAAGCATATGTCCTCTCTCGAGCCCCAAATCAGTACTTTTTAAGTGGAGCTTATTATGTGACCTTTTTGCATTAGAAACACTTTAGAATGCTCCTAAAAATGCAGATTCCTAGTCCCAACTCCAGACCTATAGATCAGAACCCCAGGGAATGTGGCTCAGGAATCTGCATTTTATAAGCTCCATAGATAAATCTAATGCATACTAAGTTAGGAAGTTTGAGGAGAGCCTCATTTATTTCATACTGCCCATGCTCTAGACTTCATAAGAGCTCCTTAGGACATTTGCCATATATATCATACATTGTTCTGGAACTTTCCAGAGAGTTTGAGGTCCATCCAAGTATGGTACAAAAGTATAAGTACAAAAATTCAGTCATCATGCCTCCTGACCCAAAACCCTGGATTCACACAGGGAGCGCCCAGACTTTGCCCCTGACTTGACATTTCCCATGGGATTGCAAAGGGATTTACCTGGCAGTTCTTGTGCAATAATTTAGCAAAAATCCCCAAGGCACACCCTAGATGGAGGCCCTTCTGGCTCACTGCCAGAGTCACAGCTCAATGGGATAAACCCAAAGAAGCCCCAGGCGAACAGAAAGCAGTGCATGTGGGGCTGCGTCCCTGCACAGTCACAATGGAGCCAGTGTTTGCATTAGAGCCAGACAATGACTCTGATTCAGGGGACAGGACGCCAAGGCTGAAGGGTGCTCTGGGTAAATGGGAGGACCTGGGCCCCTTTCTTGGCTCAGTCCTTGCCTAGAAACTATTCTACTTTTGTTTTAAATTCTATTTGTCTTTTTGCATATGTCTAGGAGCATGAATAAATGGCCATACTTCGCTTGCAGGGTAATCACGTCTTTTCCACATTTGACCCAAGAATTTAGACACTGTACTACCCAGCCTGCCCTTGCTATGTATAAGCAAGAGATGCACATTCTCCAGATTCTAGAGAAAATGAAGTAATCTCCTGAAGGATGCATTGGAGTTGACAGCCGGCCTCTTGAGAGAGGGCAGGCATAGAACTGTTTCTCAATGCCCACTGGAGTGTATCGTGGATTTCCAGCTGTAGTCATGCAAGATATTTTAATTTCTGCTCTAGGACAGAGCCCACCAGTTGGTGTGTGGGCATTTAATGTACTGTGTGCTTCATAGAGAGTCTTTCCCCCAGGCGTCTGTCTTCGACTGTGTCCAAGAGTCTTCAAAGTAGGTCAAATGTGCCAGCAGAGCTCTTCAACTTGCTATCCTCTCTCTTTCCAGCCTGAAACTGAGTGGATTACATTTAAGCCTCCAGCCCCAGCCTGAAAATACTTCACTCTAAAAGGATGACTAAAGAGAGAGAATTAACGCAGGCCTATGGCAGAAATTTTAACTCAAGAGGAGAGAAAGGGGCCAATTATGCTGGAGTAAAATGTAGATATTTCTCCCTTTGAAGTAGATGCTTCAAAATATTCAATCAAAATGTTTTTAGACACTATTTGCCACGTGTTTTCTGTAAGCTAGTACTGAAATAATCCTACTAAATAAGAACAAAGTATCGCTTCTTAGCCTTTTGCCTAAGATCAAGTCTGAAGAAGAACAAGGCATACTGAAAGCCAGGGAGCTAAGTTAGTGACTTCGTGGAGTTTATTTTTTTTTATTATTTTTTTTTTTGTGGGTACCGGAGGGTCGACCTCAGGACCTTGCGCGCCAACAGGCACCCGTGCCGCTGAGCGATATCACCGGCCCCTTTTTCGTATGTGGGTTCCGGGAGTCGAACTCCGGCCCTCGCGCTTGCAAGGCAGGCGCTCACGCCGCTGAGCCATCTCACCGGCCCCCTTCGTGGAGTTTAAAATGCAGTACACATTGGTATCCACTTGGGATATAGAAAAAGAGTAAATGTAGCACTGTAGAAAAACATATTAATGAGAGAACAAAATAGAAAAACCATACAAGAAAACAGAATATAGATTTATAAATGAGGGATTAAAAATAATATGGAAAAGAGAGACCAGCATTTATCTTATTACTACTACTAAGGGAGAAAAGCTAGGCAGTAATAAATGAAAGTATTCTTGACTTTACAAATGAAATCAAGCTAATTGAGTGTTTATTCAATGTGTTTTATTCAAAATAATCAACAGCTGCAAAAATATTGGCAATTCAAAATAAATTTCAACATAAAGAAATATCTAGGCCCAGTGAGATGGCTCAGTGGTGTAAGTTGGTTATGTACACTTAACCAACTCTGCACGAGTGTAATCACTAGGTATGCAAACATGCACTAATAAAAACTAAAATTAGAAAAAAGAAATGTCTAAACTGATCGGTGGAGATGAGGGGATTATCTATAAATTCAGAGAAACTGATAATTTTTGTGACATAACAATGGATGGATATTCTTAAAAATGCAAGAACTAAGAAAATATGTCTCACTTGCTCCTCTTAGAGGTTCCTTGAGAATGTCTACTAAAACATCATGAAATGAGTCCAAAGGAAGATCCCAAGACTAGTAGAAGGAAAAAATTGGAAACAAGTAGTGATTACTTCTCATCCACAGGGAATGAGTTCCAAGACCCCAAATGGGTGCTGCAACCATGGATAGTATCGGGCCCTAGATACAATGTGCACTGTGGTTTGCTCTGTACATACACTGTGATGGTAAATTTTAATTTCTAAATTAGTCTCAGTAACAGACTAATAATTAACTAAAAATAGAACTATTGCAACAGTGTGCTGTAATAAAAGGTGTGTGAATGCTCTCTCTCATCATGTGTGTGTGTGTGTGTATTACTGAGGATTGAACTCAGGCTTTCACATATGCTGGGCAAATGTTTTACCAGTGAACTACTTTTACCACTGGCTACATCTCCAACCTTTTTTATTTGTTTATTTTATTTTAATTTTGTTTAATTTATTTTAATTTACAGGGCCCCCTGTAAGTTGCACAGGCTGGCCTTGAACTTGCAACACTCCTCCTTCAGCCTTCCAAGTAGCTAAGATTATATATAGGGGTGTAACCAGCTTGGCCTCTCTCTCTCTCTCTTTCTCTCTCTGTCTCCTACACACACACACAGACTCTCTCTCTCTCTCTTTCTGGTTTTACCTTTTCACTTAAAGGAAGTATTTTGTGTGACTTCTCTTTGGCATTACTGCTATCACTATCCCAATGACCAGCGTCACTGCTTTTGCACTTTGAGGCCATTATGAAGTAAAATGAGGGTTGCTTGAACACAAGCACCAAAATACTGTGACAGTCAATCTGGTAACCAAGATACAGTAGTTCCTAAATGACCATGGACAGGTAGCTTATACAATGTGCTAGTCAACTTTCTGTCACTGTGACAAAATACTTGAGATAAGTGATACAAAAAGAAGGAAGATAGATTTATTTTGGCTCAGAGTTTCAGAGGTTTCAGTTGCTCATCATTTGGTCCCACTGCCTTTGAGCCTATAGCAAGACAGTATGTTACAGAAGATGTACATGGTGGAGGAAAACTGTTCCCTTCGTGGCATCCAAGAAGCAAAGAGAGAGGGGAAGGGGCTGGGGTCCCAATATCCTCTTCAAGGTCATGCCCCCAATGACCTACTTCCTTCAGTTAGCTCCCCATCCTGAAGGTTCAACCAGTTTCAGTAATGCCAGCAACTGGGGACCAAACACTCAACTCTTGAGCTTTGGGGGACCTTTAAGATCCAAACCATGACACAGTGTAGATTTGCTGGACATAAGGGTGATATTCCAGGTGGAATAGCTTACTATTTCTTCGAACTACTCAGAACATCGTATTATCTAAAGCATATTTTTGTAAGCTACTTGGTAGGACTTGGATCTTACATGAACCCCAATGAGAATTTTATCAAATTCTCATGCTAAATAAAAGCATGGTTGCCAAAAATATATATTTTTGGACCAAGGTTAATGAAAACAAAACTCTAGATAAAGAAAGATTACTGTACTGAAACCAATTACACACACACACACACACAATTATTAACGTGGTCATAGGGACTAGAGTATAAAAAGTGCTCAGATGAACTCTGTCTATTGTGGTATGTCAGCTGGAATGGAATAAGAATGCCTAGCAGTTGAGTGGAGCACAGTTTTGACCTGCATGGCTGACTCCAGTGAGCTTCCAGGCCCTTCACTTTGGACTGGTTCTGCATCCTTGGTCTCTCTTGTCCTGCAGCTTCCATCTGCTCAGGCTGAGCAGCTACTGGATCCTCTGGTTCTGCAGCGACACAGAAAGCCACTGTGGACTCTTCCACCTCTGACACTGGAAGCCCACCTGGTAGCTGTCCTTGCATAAATACACATATATTCTCTACTGATTCTCTCTCTCTTGTTTTGTTTTGTTTTGTTTTGTTTTGTTTTTGAGACAGGGTCTCACTATGTAGTGCAGGCTGAACTTGAACTCACTTATGTAGCCCAGGCTGGCCTTGAACTCACAGTGATCCTCCTGCCTCAGCCTCCTGAGTGCTGGGATTACAGGCGTGCACCACCATGCCTGGCTGATTCTATTTCTCCAGAAAACCCTAACTGGAACATGGACAAGTACATTTTAAGTCATTTGGCTAAAATTACTAGAACTTGGGAGAGTTGAGGAAGGAAGAACATTTGATTTCTCATTCCATATAATAAAGAGTAAAATTAGTGTTGTATATTTTCTTTTCTTTCTTTCTTTCTTTTTTTTTTTTTTTTTTATTGTATTTGGGTTTTGAGACAGAGTCTCACTATGTAGTCCAGGTCGGCCTTGAGCTCACAATCCTCCTGCCTTGGCCTCCTGAGTATTGGGATTACAGGCCTGTGCTACCATGCCCAGCTTTATTTTAATAAAACAATAAGTATGTCCTTCTGGTTGTCTATTATTGACTCACTAGCATTCCTCATTGATGCAGAGAAGCCCTGAATCACCCTTCCTAGGGTCTCCATCCCCATGTGGTTGTGGGTTGGCTTTCGTCCCGGAGAGATATTCTTGAGAGGTCTGAAAGGAGAAGTTATTGTTCTCCTGAGACAGTTGCAGCTAGAAAAGAGGACAGTCCAGGATTTTGCAGTGGCTTCCAGGGAGTCTCAAGAATCTCCTACTTCACACCTTCTGGCTGAGATGTTGAAGCTGCGTGTGTTGACCTTCACACCCTGCTGTTCAAAGTTAGCACCAGTCCCCCAGTCCTGTACTAAACCTTCCATTCCAGGAATAATTGCACACTTGTTTTCTAGACTGAGGCATTTGAATGTAAGAGGTCATTGATTATGTAGTCACCATTCATAGAATTCAAAACAGGAAGTCTAGTTTCCAAATCATGGCAGAAATAAAAGCAAACAAAATGCTATACATAAGCATAAGGAAAAATAGAAAGTAAACAGAAAACTTGAGTCATAAAGCAAGATAGCAAGAATAACAGCAGGCATAACAGTTAGGTCAACAAATGTCAACACTTTAAAACCCTTTTAATAATTTTCAGAGATTCTCAATTGCAGTAAAAACAACAAAGCAATACCATGACTGCTTACCAAAGATGACTTAAAATGATATCAAGGGCCGGTGAGATGGCTCAGCGGCGTAAGCGCCTGCCTTGCAAGCGCGAGGGCCCGAGTTCGACTCCCGGATCCCACATACAAAAAAGGGGCTGGTGATATCGCTCAGTGGCATGGGTGCCTGTTGGCATGCGAGGTCCTGAGGTCGACCCCCCGGTACCCACAAAAAAAAAAAAAATGATATCAAAAGGTTGTAAATAAAAGGGTTAGGCAAGTAAATGTAAACAAAGGAAGGATTTAAGGTAATAAGTATTAAATAGGGTAGTCAGAATTTTTTAAACAGTTGACACAACTAGTTAACAAATTCATTCCCTTTTTAAAAAGTTTAAACAACATAGAACTAATTAGCAGTAAAAGCAAACACTGCAAACATTGGTAGACTTCTTTCATCCAACAGTAGGCACAGCCTTCATGTACAGATCCCATAGCAAATCCAGAGAAATGAAAAGAATTCTACATTCCTCCGTCTCTTTCTTAGAAATAAGAAATTATCATTTTTTTTTTTTTTTTTTTTTGTGGGTACCGGGGGTCGACCTCAGGACCTCGCGCGCCAACAGGCACCCGTGCCGCTGAGCGATATCACCGGCCTCTTTTCCGTATGTGGGATCCGGGAGTTGAACTCGGGCCCTCGCACTTGCCAGGCAGGCGCTTATGCCACTGAGCTATCTCACCGGCCCTGGGCTCCACTTCTGAACATTGCTGCACTGGGGATGAAGCCTTCCATACACGAGTCTTTAGGGGAACACTTTATAATTAAACAATAACATCCATCGTTTTTGTTTTCTAAGAAAATATTTCTTATTCTTGCAGCATTTCTCTTAAGAAATTATTGAGTCTGCATGCCAGCATAAAAGAATAATCCTTTGTAATTTTGAATAAGATTCTACTAACTGTCTATTCCTTTGGGAGAGAATTACCATTTCCATGATATCAAATCCCACAAACTAGTGTTACTTGGGTCATTTTTCATATTTCCCAGAAACATTCCTTGTTTTCTTCATATCAGGTCTGTTTGGGCTGCCATAGCAAAACATCACAGATGAGGTGGCTTAAACAACAGAAATTTATTTTCCCACAGTTCTGGAGACTGGGAAGTCCAAGACCAAGGTGCTGACAAATCTGATATTTGTTGACAGCCAACTTCCTGGGTCATAAACAGCTGTTTTCTCACTGTGTCTTCACGTAGGAGAAATAGCAGAAAAACTCACTAGGGCTTCTTTTATACGAGCACTAACCCCATTCATGAGAATTCCACTTCCTAAAGGCCTCACTTCCTGATATCATCATATAAGGGAGTAAGGTTCAGCATAAGAATTTTGGGAGAATCCATATTCAGTCTATAGCATCTTCTAAAAACCTTATCTTCAACCACAGTCCCATTGGGGTTAGAGCTTCTGAAGCATTAGGTTTCTTATTGGCATTTATAGTTAGATGAGACCATAATCAGAGGAATGGCTGTGGGCTGAGGCAGGATCAGTAGGAGCTTTGAGGAAGAAAACACAAGTCCAGCTCTCTGCTGGTACCCTGCTGAGTCCAGTTTATCAATAAGGGCTTCTTTACACACTTAATCCCCAGAATGGGTATACTGGCATACATTTCTACCAGCAAACTCCTGCTTTCCCACATCCTTGTTGTGACAGTTAAACTTAATTGTCAAGTTGATTGGCTTGAAGGCCTTCTAGGGGATTAATAGAGCACACTTCTGTGTGTGTCTAGGTGGGCCATGGAGATGTGACCATGAGGTCTACATCTGGTCCTTGGCCCCATCCTCTCTGGTGCTGTTGCTCTGCTTTGCTCCCCTGAAGTCATGAATTAAGCAATTTTGTTCTGCCACACCTTTGTGCCATGATGTTCCTGCCTTGGAGCCAGGTGATCATGGACTGAATCCTCTGAAACTATGAGCCAAATAAACCATTTCTTCCCTTAAGTAGTGGGTGTTGGGTATTTGGTCCCGGCAATGGAAAAGCTGACTGATACACTTGTCCTCTTTCATTTCCAAAATCTTTGCCACACAAAAGAGCAAAAATTTGTAACCTATTTAGAGTTGCATGGTCTTGAGTAATTAGTGAGGTAAGCATTTTTCATATGTGAATGTTTCCTTCAGTTTTCTCTTTCTGGTGTTACTTATTTAGCTTTTCCCATTTCTCTACTGAGTGACTGCCTTTTCCTTATTAACTTGTAAACTTTCTTTATATATTTGAGATACAGATTTTTGTAAGTTATGTAGTATGTGCAAATATTTCTCTCATGCTATGGCTTATCTTTTCATATTCTAAAAATAATCTCTTTTGATGTGCCAAAGTTTTACATTTTAATGTAGCTTTATTTATAACTCTGTTCTTCATGGTATGTCTTGTCAGGAAATTCTTTCCTACCCTAAGGACATAAAGATATTATCATATATTTTCTTTGAATAAGCTTAAAGGATTGTGTTTTACATTTTACATTTAGGTCTTTAATCCTTCTAAAAATTACTTTGGCTAAAGAGTGAAGTAGAAATTTAATTACATGTTTTCCATTTAAAATTGTGACAGTCACAACACCATTTATTGACTATTCCATCCTTTTTGCACTCATTTGTCTCATTGCTTCTGCCATATATCACTTTTCCTTTTCTCCGTGTTTCAGTTTCCACTTCTCTACTCTGCCTCACCAATCTATTGGTCTCACCCAGCATCTAAAGGCAACTTTCCCCATGAAAGGGAAGCGTGTGTGTGTGTGTGTGTGTGTGTGTGTGTGTGTGTGTGTGTGATGAAGCTGGGGGTAGATCCTAAGGTAGAGTTTTGAGTCTGAAAGATTCTCTTGGCTATTTAAAAGAGTAGGACCCATTTGAAGATCTACGACAGGGGCCACATGGGTCAGGATCCAAAATATTCAATAGCTTTAAAATTTCAAGAGTCCTATTGCAAATGGGAAAAAAATTTTGCCAGCTACTCATCAGACAGAGGACTAATACTATATCTAGAATATATAAAACACTCAAAAAAAGTAGACCCCCCCCAAATAAAAGACCAATCAAAAAATGGGCAACTCAAATGAATAGATACTTCTCAGAAGAAGTACCAATGGCCAATAAATTACATGAAAAAATGTTCAACATTTCTAACCATTAGAGAAATACAAATTAAAACAACACTGAAGTTCCATCTTACTCCAGAGAGAATGGCTATCATTAAGAAATTAAAAATAACAAATGCTGGCAAGGGTGCAGGGAAAAAGGAAGCCTTCTACATTGTTGGTGGGAATGTAAACTAGTACAACCATTATGGAAATCAGTAAAGATTTCTCAAAAAAGTAAAAATAGAAATTCTATTCTACCCAGCTATTCCCCTTCTAGGTATCTTCCTGAAAGAGTTAAAGACAATATTACAGTGATACATGCGTACCCTTGTTTATAGTAGTGCAATTCATAATAGCTAAATATTGGAAGAGGCCTATATGTCCATCAGCAGATGAATGGATAAAGAAAATGTGGTATTTATACACAATGGAGTACTACTCTGCTATAAAGAAGGATAAACTAACTTCAGTCATTTGTAGGAAAATGGATGCACCTTGAGACCATAATATTAAGTGAAATAAATCAGGCATAGAAGTTTAAATATCGCAGTTTCTCTTATATGAGAAACTCAGAATACAAATACAAAGCAAAATACACAGATAATAGGAAATAAGGAGATAGATCTTTTGCAAATGGGAAGAGAACCAAGAGATGGAGGGGGGAGGGAAGAGAAAAAATAATTAAGGTATGTATGTAGATGTACCAACTTCCCACAAGGAAACGTAATCATTATGTACTAAAAACATGTACTAATAAATCATAAAATTGGGGGGGGGGAAGAGTGCTGTTGCTCCAGTGATGTAAAAACCTTAATTTACAATATCCAGGGTTTTTTTGCAAGACAATGTAAGGAAGTCAGACTTGTCTTTTTGGCACTTAGCGCCCTGAAGTATAATTACAGTTGCCTTGCAATGGTCCAAGTAAGCTAGCTCAAAGAGTAGCTGAGGATTCCTCCTCATTCAGTGATATTAACTGGTTATGGATGGTGATTCTGCACCTGATTTCCGGCTTTCAGTTTTTCTATATTTTAAATATTTTTTACATTGCACATATGTTGTTTTTGTTTGCGTAGCTACTAGGAGTATGCTTAGTTATAATAACGGGAAAGCTAACAGTGGCTTAAACAAATAGTTTTATTTGCTATTAGGGGCTACACTTGCTGTGCTGTCATCCTTAGATCTAAATCTCCATCTTCATCCTCATAACCTCACTGTCACAAAATGGCTGCTGCTCTTCTAGGACTTATTCTCATATTAAATGAAGAATAAGAAAAAGGAAGGAGGAGGTGACATCCTTGTTAGGAAAGCATAAGCGTTTTCAGAAATCCTTCTTAGCAGTCTGCTGCCACCTTATGGGCCATGACTACCCCTTGGTGCGAAGGAGTCCGGGAAGGTGAAAATTTCTATAAAGGGTCACAGTTGTATGGAATATTCTAAAGCTGGTATTGCCAAAGGATAGCCAAATCTGGCCTTGTAAATAAAGTTTTGTGGGCTGGTGAGATAGCTCAGCAGCATAAGCGCCTGCCTGGCAAGTACAAGGTCCTGAGTTCGAATTCCGGAACCCACATAAAGGAAAAAAAGGGCCGGTGATATTGCTCAGCAGCACAAGAGCTTGCTGGCAAGCGCAAGGTCCTGAGGTCAACTCCCAGTACTCACATAAAAAAATAATAATAATTAAAAAAATAAAGTTTTGTTAGAACACAGCAATACTCTCTCATGTATATACGTACTATCTATGGCTGCTTTTGCTAAACAGCAGAATTGAGTAGATGTGGCAGGAACCATGGAGGCACAAAGCTGAAAATATTTACTATCTGGCCCTTTAAAGAAGAAATTTGCAGGCCCCTAATCTAAACATCTGTATCCCACCAAAAAATGACAGGTGTTCAAAAAGAAAAGCAAAGACATGAATTAGAGAGGAACTTACTGGAACAAACATCTTTCTATGCAGTTTCCAGGCCCTGCTGAGCACCAGCCCTCATATCAGAGGGCAATGGTCTCATCTTCCACCTTTATTCTGTTCTCTTCATTTTGTGCTCATTGGCACAGATGAGGGATCTCCTCGGGTTTCTCAGGGTCCTTCTGGGGTTCCTCGGGAGGATAGAGGTAAGGAGAGAAGGCTGTGTGCAGTGACCACAGTTGGCTGTCCTCCCCTGCAATGAAAGGGAAAGGGGACATGGTCCTGCAAGCTATGCTGAGAGGAAATAGCTCCCACTGTGGGGGAGAGAGTGTGCGGTGGAGGCTGAAAAGGAGAGCACAGCATCCCGGGGATGTATCCTCTGAGCTTTTGTCCCACGGGCTGCTGGTATTTAAGGTCGAATTCCTTTGGAAGAACCTCTTTACTACACCCTTGACTTGCCCTCGGAAAGATGAGCCCAGTAAGCTGCAGTATGAATGGTGGTGATCTTCCTTGATCCCAAATAAGAAAATAAATCACATCTGGAACTAAGGTGCCACAAAATTCTCACACTAGTCCCTGGTTGACCATGACTCAGTGATGAGGGATGACAGAAGAACAGGAATCAACCCTAGGCCACCAGAGCTTGGGTGCTTCCCACAGTGACTAACATGACACTTTTCTTAATTTACATTCCAGATGCCGAAGGTATTGTTTTATGACTGAGGCCAACTGTAGGCCCATGGCCTGTAGGGAATCCACCTTCCTTGTGTCTGCTAGAGGGATCCATTTTCTTTTTCTTTTTTTTTTTTTAATTTTATTGGTACACTCTTGATATACATAATGATCACATTCTTCATAGAGAATTCTCACCTGTGCATACTACATCTTGATTCTTCTTTTCTTCCCCATCCCTCTCCAAACTTCATCCTAAAGCTGAGGAGAACCACTGGAATTTGTAAGCAGGTAGCAACACAGTGACACTTCATTTCAGAAAGCTCGCCCCGTTGCAGAGTAGCCATGGCTTGGTAGAAGAAAGCCAGGCCCCAGGAACCGCTGGACTGCAGGGAGTGGAGAGGAGCAGCTGGCTGCGGAGGGTTTAGGAGACAGGAGCTGCAGGACTTGGTGTCCGTGTGTGTTAGGATAGAGGCAGGTGCTCCGGATGACCCTGGCTTGGGGAGCCAGGTAGAAAGTGGTAACTTCTGTGAAGCTGGAGCCTCCAGAAAGGGAGCGGGTGTGTAGAGAATGACAAGTACATTTTCACGTAAAGCATTAACATGATTTTGCCATGCGTTTGACCTCCCAATGGGAGTTACATTATTCCCTACAAAATAATGAACAGCTTTCTACCGAATACTAAATCCATTTCCTTCTAACATCTACTACTGCTGCTAAGAAGTCTAATGCTGGTCTGATTTTTATTCTTCCGTCTATGACTACTTCATTTCTTCAGAAATGTTTACAGTATCTCCAGACGTGGGTTTTTGCTTTCTGTTTTATTTTGAGTTCACAAGGCCTTCAAATTCTAAGTCTCATGACTTCTTTCTACAAACTCTCAGCCTTATATCTTCCCTCTACTATGGAAAATGTTCTTGTACTATTTACTAATTCCCTCCTCCTTGGCTTTTTCTGTCCTTTCATTTTTAGAACTCTTAGGACATTGGACCATATGAATCAATTCTCTATGGCTCTTTTGTTTTCATTCATATTTTCTATAATTGTGATATTGCTTACATTTTTAAGAGTTTTTTTTTTAATTTCATCATCTAAACTTTAAAAAACATTTTTAGCAACAATTTTCTTTTCATTTTCCAAATCTCTTTCTCTCTGGTGGTTTTTTTTCTTTTTTAAACAACGCTGCTCTTAAAATAATTTTTTAAAGAAAAAACACAAACTCCTTGAGTAACCCAGAAGGCTCTGCCTGTAGTGTTTCTAATGCGTGGAGCTTGCTTCCGCTCAGAGCCTCCATCATAGTCTTTTTTTCTTCCCTCTGCTTAGAACAAACACTTCCTGTCACCACAAGACATTCCTTGCACCTACTTGTCCTTTGCTCAAAGACACAAAAACATTTTTGTAAATGTTTCACTAAAGATCTCACCCAATTCCCATAGGTTCTATGCATTAGTGCATTTTACAATGCTCATCATATTTCTAATCATATATTTTTGTTTGTTTATGTATTAATGTGTTTGGCTCTTTCTTGTGATTCTAGGACCCATGATTGGCCAAAGGGGATAATGCTTCCTTTTTAACTTACCAAAAAGCATTCATTGCCTAATTAGTTTGTACAGCCAGTGATACGGTTCAGTGGCATAAGCGCCTGCCTGGCAAGCGCGAGGTCCTGAGTTCGACTCCCGGTACCCACATATTAAAAAAAAAAGAAAGAAAAACTATTTAGTTTGTACATGTTTATTGGGATGACAAATGAAGCATACATATTTTTATTGTGATGAGAATAGATAACATGAACTCTACCCTCTCAACAATTGTTTGTATAGCACAACATTGTTAACGATAAGTACAAGGTTGCACAGCAGAACTCGAGAACTCATTACGAAGATGCTTTACGCACCTCTCATCTCCAGCACCTAAATTCACGGGTGTACAGGGTAGTTGCTCTGTAAACGTTGGTGGGGTGAAGAAAAGAAACTGTCTTTGATCCTCAGGGCTGTGGAGGAAGATGTCACCTCTGCACGTTGTTCTTTCAATTTCCCAGCGAGGACCACAATATACTCCAGCATCCAGGACAGGAAGCATGGGAAGTACAAGGGACAGGTGTCTTCAACAGAGCTCTGTCCATTCTCTGATGCAGGAGGTTAACAATTGCCCAAAAGCATTTGTTCAGTGCTGTGGGCCAGAAGGCTTAAGACTGAGGCTCTCTGGTGCCTGTGACCCAACGGTCTCTCTGTGGAATAACCATGACCTAGGCCATGAAGGGCAAGAGGAGGAGCCCTCACAGGAAGCCACAGAAGGTGGCTGCACATGGAGGGCTGCAGCAGGAGGACACAGCCAACCCACAGCAATGCAGAAGGGAGGGATCCTGGAAAATGCATATCCTGACACCAGCCTCCGCCCTTCCTCCCACCTGGCCCCCAGTGCTTTCCACTGACTTTACCCAACAGGAAGCTGGAAGGCAAGGAAGACCACTGATGCAGCACCCTGCCTGGGCCAGCTTCCTGGGTACAGGGAGGGCAAAGTGCATCTGGGGGGACACCATGAGGGAACTGGCACAACAGTGCTGGTCACTTAGCTGTTTGCATGGAAAATCAAAACACCAGAGGACTGGCAATTCCAGGGCACAGGGGTGGGGTGGGGTAGGGGTGGGACATTTTAATGACACCCACTTTTGATAGATGTTTGAGAAGTCTGTACAACCTTTTCAGAAAGCATTTTGGGAGCATGATGAACTTTAAAACTGTTATAACCTTGATGGCTTTGATAAATCAACTCCATTCCAAGCAATATATTCTAATGAAATAATCAGATATGCACAGAAAGATTTATGTACAAGACTCTTCATTGCATCACTATTTTTGTAATGGCACAATTTTGAAATAATTGTAATTTCTAGAAATGGGGAAAGCAGTTAAATAAATTATGGTACATCTATAGGACACTGAAAAGCATGTTCTAGATTTGTGCTGTCCACTTGTGTCTGGTACGTATGTAAAGTCTGAACTGAGAGTAAGTGGAAAACACACCCTGGATTTTTTAAGACTTAGCACACACACACTTAAAAAAGAATGAAAAGCAACTCATTAACAATTTTTATATTGATTACATGATGAAATTACAATATTTTGGGTATGTGAGGCAAGTGGAATATATTATTAAAGTTAATTTGACTTGATTTTATTATTTTGTAAATATAGCTATTTGAAAAGCATGTGGTATTTATCTATTGGACAATACTATTCTTGATCAAAATTACAAGACGAGGACAAGCATGGTTTTTTCAAACAGTATTACATGACAGGATGCTTTGACGGCTTAATGTTACATGTGAATCCACATACAAACTGATAATAGGGCACACTGACCTCATGGGCCTCCTGGTGAGATGTACCAGGAACACAGTATCGCTCAGGAAGTATTCCTGTCCAAAGTATATGACCTGCGTCTAATCAGGAGGAAACATCAGACAGCTTGAATTGAGAGCCATTCTAAAAAACACTAGCCTGCACTCTCCAAAAATACCAATATCATAAAAGATAAAGGAAGATGAGAAACTGTTGTAGATTAAAAGAATTTAAAGAGACATAATAGCCAAACGCTGTATGAGACATTATTGGAACGATTGGCAAAACCTGAATATGAAATGTATAGTAGACGATTCTATTTTCAATGTTAAAGTTCCCAGTTTTGACCATTGTGCAGTGGTAAAAGAAAATCCTTAGCCACAAAAATACACACTGAAAGATTTAGAGGTAAAAAGTCACTATGTCTGTAATTTACTCTCAAGTAGTTCAGCAAAATTTATTGTAGATATGTACAACAAATTGTGTATGCCTATATCCCCACTACTTGGGTGGCTGAGGCAGGAGGGTTGTAAATTTGAGCCAATCTGGACAACTTAAATGAGATCTTGTCTTGAAAAAAAAATGGTCTGGGGATGTAGCTTAGTGATAAAGAGCCCCTGGGTTCTGTCCCTAATACTGCCCCCCAGAAGAAAGGGGGAGCAAGTGGGAATTCACTGAGTGCTTTTTGCATCTTTTCTATAAATCTAAAAAATTTTTGAGAGTAAAATATTAAAAATTATTTTAAAGTAAAAATTGTTTTAAAGCATAGGTGAGATAGGACTGGGTGAAAGTGCTAGAAGGGTCTCATTCTTAAACAGTAGCACCCTTAGATCCAGGCAAAATTGGCCCCTGGCCTAGGCCTCGTACTTTGGGGGGGTGGTCCCTCCCACGCGTCTCCAGCTGTGTCCCCTGCCACACACAGCATGAGGAATCTGTAGGGCCAAAGTGATGTGCCCGGCCAGGGCCCACTCCATTGGAGTGCATGCTCCTGGTACTGGAACCTGGCATTGCCCTGCTGTGGGATTCTGAGTCCACCTCTGCTCTTGCGTCTGTCCCCCAGGCCCATCCTCCTGAGAGCAGAGCACAGTGATTTGTCACTTGGAGGGGGTAGGGCTGCATGAAGCTCAGGCACCAGGCCAGGGTGTCCACGTTCAGGATGGAGCCAGCTGTGGGAAGAGGAGGGCACAGGCTGCGGGTTGCAGGCCAGGAGTCAGAGGCCAGCATCCCCAGCCCCACTGCTCTGGTGTGGGACTTTGAGTGTGGCAAGTCTGAACTCAGGCCTGCACTGCAGGTCCTTGGGAAGGTGTAGTTGACTAAGGGCTGAACCAGGCAGTTCGCCAGCCTGAGGTATAGTTTTTAAGTAGTTACACATGTGGCCCTTGGTTGTGCTCTTTCCCCTTGCCTGCACTTAGGTGTGTGGGCAGGAGGAAGCCAACGGAAGCCTGGCCATGCGGTCCTGGCATGACCATCACCCCTTGTTTGCCTCTGAAAGGGGGCTTCCTACGCCCTGGAGAGGCCAGAGCCCTGCAATTGTGTGGGAAGATTGGGGGAACCTGCGCAGCACACACAGTGGGCGGGGAGGACTGAGATAACCCAGCGGCCCTCCCTGCAGGGTAAACAAACACTTTCCAAGAAAACCTCTCCCCGGTAAGGGGAGGTCGCGGCGGGAACAAAGCACTCTCTGTCTGGCAAGCATCTAATCTCCAGACCCCAAACAGCGCGGATTATCTGGAAAACTCTTTTGAGGTTCAAGCCTTACCTAATATCCCCAAAGGGTACTGGAGGTGGGGCTGGTTGCCAGGATCCCAGGGTGGGGACGCGGAGCTCGGAGCCCAAGCTGGGATGTGGCGGGCTTTTCAGAAACTCGCAGTGCTGAGTACTGAGCTCACTCACACCCCAGAAGGGCTTCAGAGGGCAGACTAGGCCCTGGGGGCTCCTGGGCTTAGTCCCTGGTTGGTGACACCTGCTAGCAGTGCCACTGTGAGGAAGGCACATGGCACCATGGAGGTGATAGTTATAACTGTTTTTCAATTTTTTATTCATTTTTATTTTTTATTTTTTTCTTTTACTTTTTCCTGGCATGGTGGTATGTGCCTGTAACCTCAGCACCAGGAGGGCTGAGGCAGGGATTCGAGGCTAGCCTGGCATATTGCAGCTTCGAGACCAACCTGGAATACACTGCAAGACCGCGTCCCCCGCAAAATTTTATTTTTATTAGTACATATTTGCAGTACATAATGATTACATTCATCTTGAAGAGCTGGTACATGTACAAATAAATATATCTTAATTCCTTTTGTGTCCCCTTCCCTTCTCCTCCTCCCACTCCTTCCATCTCTTGATCCTCTTCCCATTTGCAAAAGGTCTATCTCCCTGTTTCCTATTATCTTTTTCTTATTTTGCCCTTTAACTTATTTATACTTTGGGCTTCTCATATAAGAGAAGCCATGTGATATTTAAGCTTATGAGTCTGATTTATTTCACTTAACATTATAGCCTCAAAGTTCATCCATTTTCCTACAAATGACACAAACTTACAGCAGAATAGTATTGCATCGTGTATACCACATTTTCTCTATCCATTCATCTGTTGGTAGACATATAGGCTGCTTCCAAGATTTAACTATTATGAACTGTGATAAGCACAGGTATGCACGAGGACTGTAACATGATGTTTTTTAATTCTTTCAAGAAGATAGCTAGAAGGGGACTAGTTGGGTCGAATGGAATTTCTATTTTTAGTTTTTTGAGAAATCTTTATATTGATTTCCATAAAGGTTGTACTAGTTTACATTCCTGCTAACAATATAAAAGGGCTCCTTGGGGCCGGTGAGATGGCTCAGTGGTGTAAGCGCCTGCCTTGCAAGCGCGAGGGCCCAAGTTCGACTCCCGGAGCCCACATACGAAAAAGGGGCCGGTGATATCGCTCAGCGGCATGGGTGCCTGTTGGCGCACGAGGTCCTGAGGTCGACCCCCTGGTACCCACAAAAAAAAAAAAAAAGGGCTCCTTTTCCTGTGCAGCCTCATCAGCATATATTATTCTATTGTTGATGATAGTTGTAACTCTTGTTCCCGTGCAGCCTCATCAGCATATATTATTCTATTGTTGATGATAGTTGTAACCCTTGTGCAGTGGGCTCCTTTTTCTCTCAGGTCTCAGCTGAAATGTGGCCTCTCCAAATCCTCCCCGGCCCACCAGGGCCCCACAGCCTGCAACCCCAGCCCTCCCCTGTCCTGTCTGCACTCCACCCCCTTTTATCACCTGCACAGTTCTTAATACTTCTGCGATTACCTTATTTACTCCTTTACTTATTTTTGGTCTCCCTGTTGTCGGGTAGTTCCTTTAAAAGTGGCTTGCCAGACAAAAGTATTCTTGGTCCTTCTTGTCTTGAACAAAGAATTGGGCAAGACAAGCCAAAAACAGTGCCAAAAGTTTATTTTAAAGGTGAGGGGTGAAGGTATAAAGGAAGAACTGACTCTGCAGAGCAAACTTGGACTGAACAAAAGAGGAAAAGAGGGAAAAAAAGCAAAAATAAAAGTATACCCTGATTCCCTGAGACCCAGGATGGGCTCCTCGTGGCATCTGCATCCTTTCATGAAGTCCACATCTGATGGGAAGCTGAGAGAAGTTCTACATCTGGGGTCCTGGCCTCGTCCTGGGATTTTGTAATTGACAGGTCCCGCCCAGTCCTCCAGCCAGTGTTGCCACACTCTACCTCCTATATCATCCCCTTTTCTAGAATATGGCTTTATTAGAGGAGAGAATTTTACCCCAGTCCTTCATTGCCATAGCCTCAGCCCAATGCCTGACAGAACACACACAGTCAATAAATACCTGTGAAAGGAGTAAAATTCATACCTATAATCCACCTTTCTCAGGCTCACCCCTGAGTTGCTTTCCGTAGCAGACGTCAACAGCAAACAACCTTTCACAGTCACTGAACATGCACCCAAACAGCCCACAGAAAGCCAGAGACAGGAAATATTTTGTATTCTAAAATGTCTATGGTGGAGAAGAGTGTAAGTCCACGCTCTGCACTTCCTCCATGGCCCCGGGAAGGCAGCGTCTGCCAGAGGAGTGTTAAGGACACACGCCTTTGGCAGGTGGACCCACCGGAACCCTGGGACCCAGGACAACAGCTGGCTTGGGCGCACGGGCACACACGCACCTTCGGAGGGCAGAGTAATCAGTGAGACCAGCAACGTGGAAGCATCTGAAGCAGCAGCGAGGAGCCAGCAGCTGGGCTCTGGAGAACTCCACCAACAGACCAGTCCCAGCCCCACATCCAGAGGCCAAGATCCGCTCCATACCCAGCACATTTCTGGGACCTGACATGGACGCTATGGCAGAACTGTAAACACCAGACGTATTTTATTACTTTTATTCTCCCTCGTTTGTCTCATTGGCTGTCCCTTTCCTGTCTGGTTGGATGTCGTGTTGTTTTGTTTTGTATTTGGGTTATTTTTGTAATTGGGTGGTTTTTTTCCTCTCCTCTCTTTCTCTGGTCTCCTTTTTCTTTTCTTTTTCATTCTCTTTCTCTTTCTTCCTTGTTTTTTTCACTGTATAGGTTTCTTACCTTTTTTTTTTTGTTTTCTTTTATTGATCCTCTTCCTCTCTTTCCTCAACTACTTCTTGAATTTAAACTTTCAAGTGAGTAAACATTGTCTCTGCCCTTTCCGATTACTCCTTCACATTCTATTTCATTCTTTCCCTTCTGTGTCCTCCAGTTTCCCAAAACTTGGTCATCCTTTGACCTCCAGCCTTGACTCTACTATATTTGACCTCATTCATCACTTTATCTTGCCCCCTACCTGTCTTAACCCCCTGCTCCCTGCAGTAGGGTAAAATCACTCCACTAAGGGGAAAATCACTGCATACAAGAGCATGGTGTATGTTTGATTTTGTTATATCACTTCAGAGTTTGCTGCTATGGTCGGAGGTAGCAGGTTAATGGTTACCATAGTTTGTCAGTAGTTAAGCTGTACTTGAAACTATTGTTATTACTAAATGTACTACTTTAGCCAGGATGTCATACATATTATAAACAGTTTTTCTCCCCTGTGTGATAACACTGTGATTGTGTGGGGTCATAATCATCACCACAGCCCAGTACCAAAGGATTGGGAGCTGAGCCAAGTAGTAATTTTGCATCCTTTACAAATTGGGAAGGTAGGTTCTTGGGATAGCTGTAAAGAACCACCTACATCTACAGGATATACTCGAAGAACAGACATCTTCCAGGAAAGCCTCAATACTAATGATAAAGCTATATATCATAAGAAATCAGCAAGCATCAACATAGAAAACAAAATAAAATTAAAAAGAGAAAATAGAAAATGACGAGATGCAGAAGCAAAATGCAACCCAGAACCCCAGCCCATACAGGACAAGCCCAGAACACAATGAGATAGACAAAATTGGAAGTCAAACACTGGAACTTTCTGAAATGATAGCAACAGAAGTGAAAAAAACAAGTGGAAAAGGCTATAGAGAAAATAATCTCTCAGGTACAAAAAGAAATGATGCTTAAAATCAAAGATATTAGAGAAGACACAGACAAAAGAATACATGAGCTTAGCAAAATGATGGAAGCAAAAAAATGCCCAACATAGGAAAGAAAAGGAATCCATGAAACAAACCCAAACCAAAATCCAAGAGATTAAAACCTTCATTGAAAGTATATGCAACAGATTAAATGAAGGAAAGGATAGAATTTCAGATCTTGAAGACAGAATTGCAGCTAGTGGTCATGAAAAGAAAGAGATCTTAAAAATAGAAAGAGACCATGAAAAATCAATCCAACAGCTACAAGATGAAGCAAAGAAGAAGAACATAAGATTGATTGGGGTCAACGAGAAAGCTGGAGACAGCACAAATGCCATTAAAAAAAAAAAAAGACCCTTCATAGCGATAATGGCAGAAAACTTCCCAAGCATAGATAAAGAATTTGACATACAAATAAATGAAGCAAATAGAACTCCAAACAGCCATGACCAAAATAAAATGACACCAAGACATATAATAATCAAGATTCCAGCAATTCAGCACAGGAACAGAATATTAAAAGCTGTTAGAGAAAAGAAACAGATCCACCTGTAAAGGAAAGCCCATCTAACCCCAGTAAGAATGGCTGTCATCAAGAAATCAACCAATAACAAATGCTGGAGGGGCTGTGGGGAAAAAGGAACCCTTCTCCTCTGTTGGTGGGAATGTAGACTGCTGCAACCACTGTGGAAATCAGTGTGGAGAGTCCCCACAAAACTAGGATTAGAGGTCCCATTCTACCCAGCTATTCCCCATCTGGGTATTTTCCCAGAAGAATCAAAAACATTGTACCACAGCTATTTATATGCACCCATGTTTATAGCAGCGCAATTTGTAATAGCTAAATCTTGAAAACAACCCAAATGCCCATCAACTGAGGAATGGATAAAAAAAAATGTGGTCTTTTTATACAATGGAGTACTATTCAGCTATAAAGAAGGATAAACTGGAGACTTTTATAGGGAAATGGATGCAACTTGAGACCATACTCATAAGTGAAATAAATCAGACTCCCATGTGTAAACACTGTATCATCTCCCTAGTGTAAGAAGCTGAAAGAGTAAATAAGGTCCAAAATGAACAATAGATATTGTGAAATGGGAAGAAACTGTTCAAAAGGAAAGAGAAACTGGGATGCGGGAAAGTAGAAAAGGAGGAAGGGAAAAGGAAAAAAAATATATATATATACAAGATAGTTAAGATAGTTATATTACTAATCCCTATTAGTTCATTGAAAAGAAAGGTTTGTGCCTATATTGTTTGATCAATTTTTCATGCCTATATCTTGTAATATGAGCAACTACTTTGAAGATAACAATACACAATGTACTAACCATTGTTACTCTCCTGCAATATTGTTTTGAATTTTTGTACCATTGTTTTTATTTTTTTTTCTTTAAAATAAAAAAAAATGTCTATGGTTATTTTACTATCACTGTATAGCAAATTATCAGAAATTTAGCAGCTTAAAACGACACCAGGGGCCGGTGAGATGGCTCAGCTGTGTAAGCGCCTGCCTTGCAAGCGCGAGGGCCCGAGTTCGACTCCCGGATCCCACATACAAAAAAGGGGCCGGTGATATCGCTCAGCGGCACGGGCGCCTGCTGGCGCGCGAGGTCCTGAGGTCGACCCCCCGGTACCCACAAAAAAAAAAAAAAAAAAAAAAAAAAAAAAACAACACCAACTTCTTCTCTCACAGTTTCCATGTGTCAGGGTCTAGCATGCTATAGCTGAGTCAGCACTGAGGGTCACAGCGGTGAAAAGAAGGTGGCGGCAGTCTGTGTCCTCATCCAAAGACTTCACCAGGGAAAGAGATGTTTCCCCCTCCTCTGGCTGTGGGTAGAATTCAGTTCCTGTGGCTGTATGACTAAGGTTCCTGCCATCTTACTGACTGTGACTGGTAACTAGAGCCCCTGTCAGGTCCTTGCCATGTGACCTCCTGCAGCTCAGCATGGAGAGCTGCTAGGGTTTGGGTCTGGAATGCTCCCCAAGGTCTGGTGTGTTGAAGGTTTGGTCTCCAGGGCAGCAGAGTTCGGAGGTGGAGCTTTGGGAAGGTGACAGGATCTTGGGGGCTCTGGATTAATCCTTGATGGTCTATAGTTTGATGGCATTGTTGGGAGGTGATGGAAACTTACGAGGTGTGGCCTACTTGAAGGAAGTAGGTCACAGGGACTTGCTCTTAGGGGCTATGTCTTGTCACCTATTCTTTCCTCTCTGGTTCTGTTTTCTCTCTCTGCTTCCTTCTGCCATTAGGTGAGTAGATTTCTTTTGCTGCACCCTTCCTCCATGATGTTTCTACCTCCCCACAGGCCGAAAAGCAATGGAGTCAGCTGACCATGGACTGAAACCTCGAAACTGTGAGCCAAAATATCTTTCCTCCATTATGTTGTTTGCTGTTGTTGTTTTTTGTGGGTACTGGGGGTCAAACTCAGGACCTCACATGCCAGCAGGTGCCCATGCTGCTGAGTGATATCACTGGACCTTTATTTGTATGTGGGTACCAGGAGTCGAACTCAGGACCTTGTGCTTGCCAGGCAGGCGCTTATGCCGCTGAGCTATCTCACCGGCCCCATTATGTTGTTTTTCTCATGGCAACAAAAAGGTGACACAACAACCTCCAGCATATTGAATCTGCTCACATTATAATTTCTCTGACTTCTCCTTCTGCAACTGGCTTTGCTTTCTAAGGACTCAGGTACACACATCAGGTCACTTACATCATCTCCCTATTTTAAGGTCAGCTGTGCCCTAAGCTAAAGCCGATAGTAAAATCCATCATAGTCACAGTTTCAGGAATTGTTCAGAGTACATATGACAGGGCCAGGAAATCTTGGGACACATTGTAGAAGTCTGCCTATGACACTCAAGTTCATTTTTCTGCCTATTTGCATATTTATTTGTATTTATAAATACACTTGTATAAGAATGTATATATATACATATAAATGTAATATACCAATATGGGATCAGTTGGACAATTCATTGCTGTGGGTATGAGTCAGTCAAGGGAAGCAACCAGCGCTTCTAAATTTTTTTTTTTTTTTTTTTGAGTTTTGGCTTCTCGTGTTAAAAAGTAAAAGGACAATTAGACTTACTTGATTGGGTTACTATGAGATCAAGTGAAATCATGCTTCTGTAAGTTCTCAGTCTAGGGCTCAGCTTGGGATTGATACTTAATAAATCCTGTGGATTCCAAATCAGGAAATTCACCCCACTGAACTAAACCTTTGGGTTTTGTGCCTCTGCGGGGCTTGTATCTCAAGGCAGAGAGGTTCCCTGTAACACCTTAGCTTTGATTTGGTGCTTGCATCTGATGACATTGATAAAAAAGAAACCCCTTGGTCACGAGCAGTCAGCCCTTGTGAGGGTGTGGGTGAGGGTGAGGGTGGGAGGTCCTAGGGGAGAGCTAGTGGCAGAGGAGCGGATGTCCAGGGCCAGGAAGCCTGGGGTGGCAGGAGTGTGCATGAAAGTCCTGGGGACTGGGGAACAAATCCAGGAAGCTCCAGGAATCTCTTCAGCAATGGGAACATCGGGCAAAGTGCTTTCGTAGCAGCAAGAAGGGGACCTAAGTCTGCAGCAGGAGGTTAGGCAGGAGGTCAGGTCTCATTTGAAGGGACCCAGAGGTTCCGGGAGGTGGGTGACTATGAAAGGGGAGTGGGCTTTCTAGCTCAAAGCAACATGGGCTGTCTACAAATGTCCCAAATATCGCCTCTGGGTGTTGGGTTAGTTGAATTTCCCTGCTGTTGTTTCAGGACTGAGGTAGGGAGAGAATAAAGGGGATGAGGGGGAGAAAAGAGGAAAATATTTAGAATTTTTTTTCAGACTTCTTTACAAACTGAAGAAAGAAAATATCTGTGAAGGGTGTGGTGGTGAGATACGAGGAGGTGGCCTAGGGTGTGTGTCAGAGAAAGACAGAGGACAGACATAAGAGAGGAGGGTGGCACTCGAGAGCTCGAGCCAGGGAGCCTTTCAAAGTGGGTCATACAAAGACCCAAGCTGACTAGGAGGCATCCAGGTCTTTTCAGTGCTGAGATAAAATCAAGGCATCTGTCCTGCCCAGGCCGCAGGGCCAATATAAAATCTGGCCCAGGCGTTGCTTCCTAAATTGCATGTTCCTTAACCCCATCCCCTGCTGAGAGTCCCCTGTTCACTACAGAGGCATTTTTGCTAAGACTAAAGCTGCCAGGTTATGGAGCCCTCGGGGCTAGGACTCCCCAGGGTCTTAGGTTATATTTGTCCTTCTTCTAGGCACTTTGATTTCCATCAATAGCACTGATGCTTCTACGACAGGACACTGATTCAGAAGGAAGAAGGGACAGCACCCGTCCACCAGCCCAAGACCAGGGGGCAGTCTGTGGCCCAGCAGGAACCTGTGGAATTAACCCTAGAATTGCGTGGAGTCAGGAACAGGTATCAGGTAGAGCAACTGCTCCAACACCTTGATTGTCTGCTTGTGTTCTGACCTGAATAACAAAGCCTATAATTACCCATGCTGATCATATTGGAATTAGCAAATCAGCTAATAGTTCTGTGATAATTAGTTGTAAGACAAAACAAAACAAAAATCCTGGCCTTGCAAATTCTTTAGCTCCTCACTGTGCCCTTCACCCCCACAGCTGCCTGCCCTGGGTGTTTTGAGCTATCCTGCCCACCTTGCAGCTGAGCGGAGACTCTCATGTAGGTGATGAGGAGACCAGGGGAGGAAGAGGAGAGGGAGGAGAAAGAGGGGTAGGAGGAAAAAGTAGGAACAGAAGTAATGTTTCTCAACAAATTACCTGGAAATTGTGAGCAATGGTGGTATGGGAAATTAAGTCTGCCATTACCATAAGAGAATGAAAGAAGGGCAGGAAAGAGGATCCAGAAAGGTCTGGCATTAGGACATTTGGAGGGTCTTTTGATTTTCTCTGATATTTACCATCTATACAGAACTCCTAGCCTTCTGGGTCCTTGACAATGGGAAGAAGAGAGAAGAAGACCAAGTTCGGACTGCTTGGCAAAGGATGCAGAAAGGACACCCAGGAAAGCAACCCACCATCTGACGTATGCTGGAGAAAAGTAGTGGGCACCCCAGAATGACTTCACAGTCCGGGTGGCAAGTTGGTAAACAGCGGTACGGAGCTGCCAGCTCCAGGGGTTGAGGAAGCGGTAGGGGCCACGGTCTGTGTAATGGCAAAGCTACCTTCAGCTCCAGTTCCCAAAACTTCCCAACTGCAGAGGAGTAAAACCCTCTCCCCAGTGCCACGATGTGTCCCACAATAGAGTTCACAGGGAGAATGGGGACTCAAAGTCAGCAGAGAGTGAGTGAGAGGCAGCCTCACGCCACAACACTGAGCAGAACAAGCTCTGTGGAGAACTCTGACTCACAGTGCTGGGTTTCTCAAGGGAGAGCTGGCTGTGCCCCACTGCAAATGAGGTGAGCAAGGGTGGTGAGGAGCACACGGAGCACCCAGGAGAAGGGTTTTCCCACTTCCTTTCAGCCAGCCTAGGATGCATCAGCAGCAGGCTGCAGGTCCATGCAATAATCTGGACCCAGAGAGGATGTGGGTCACTGACTTTGGCTTCGTTTCCACGATCCTGTGGCTCAGTGACAACTGGACTCACCCTAGATAAACTCTTCTCTTCCAAATGTCATGCGCATTCAGGGCTAAGCTCTCCTCTCCCCTTGGGCTCCATGCTGTAATGTGTCCAATGCTGAGCTTCACGGGCCTCTGCCTCAAGTCCTACATCCATTACACAACCTGGTGGTCTGTCCCTTACATTAAGTCCCCAACCTGCATGTGCTCACTCTTCCCCTTCTTGGGGCTGGGTCTTTACTTTCTGTCTCCCTGGGGTTTGGTCACTCCCTGAATGCTCATTGCTCTCCCCTTGCCATGGATTCCGGGGTCTGTGCAAAGGACCTCACATTTAGAAAGAGAAAAGCTCCTTCAGACATAAGGATGTCCTAGAGGTTGCTCTCCTGATTTACCCATCCTAGAATCAGAACTTTGCTTCTTAAGCTCTGATAGTGGTTCCCAGATGAAGCACGGACATTAACAGTACGAAACATTGACGACTGGACTTGAAACTTCTTGAAGCTGACACCGACGATACCGAGAGTGAGCAGGCCCATGTTCACTAAGGACAATCATATCCCACGAGTGTGAAGGGTACAACTGGGCTTCCTCATTTCAGTTGCAGTTGGTAAGCATGTGGCTTTGACCTCATCTTGGGATGTCCTGCAGCCAATTCTGCTGTGATCAGGGAGCCCAGCACTCAGTTTTCATCCTAACTCATTGCCCCGTGGACTTGCCTGGGCCTGAGTTTTGGCTGAGGCTTTTAGGAGAGTACCTTCATCCATCTATTCATAGAGTCATTAATTCAATAAGCAATTGCAGTGATCTGCTATGTATAAGACCCTGGCCTGAAGTTTGCAGCTTCTGCAGAAAGTAGCATTGCACAGTGGTTATCAGTGGAGACTTTTGCCTTAGTTTAAATCCTGGGATTTACCACACATGAGCTCTATGACCTTGATCTAATCATTAACATTCTAGACTTCAGTTTCCTTTTCAGCAAAAGTGATAATAGTATCTAACTTACAGTTTTTGTTATACACAGCATATAGTAACTGCCCATTACCTATTAACTATTGTTTTGTTTTATTCTCATCCCACCAACCACCCCCCCCCACACCATAAAATAAGGAAATCTCAGCCAATAACCCAGTAAGAAGAAAATCCTTGACTTTTCTGTGTTACCAGGGATGGCGTGGCCTGTGTTGAAGCTGTTTCTCATCTTCGTTTCCATTCTACCAGCCAGACAGGCTTCACAATTCAGGTAAGGATTAGATAGACTCTCACCGGAATTTCCTTTGGGATCATGGCAGGCCTAACCTCCTCTTTGCCCCCTACCTTGTCCTTCTCAGCTTCTCAAACTGAGAATCATCATGCTATTCCTATACATGAGCTCATTCCAAGTAGAGGACATCTACCAGTGGCCTCCAATTTGAAAGGCTTGGGATGCAGTTGTTACCCTAGCTCTGGATCTGATGTCCAGCCCCGCGTGACTGAGTCGCCTACGCCCCTGCTCTAAGTCTCCCTTTATGTCAGTTAGGCCCAGGAACCACTGGACAGAAAGTAGTTCTAGGCACGCCTGTATCCTCCATACCTGATCACACGACGCTTCACCTACTCCTTTACCTTTGCTCTCCCACCCCAAACACTGAGCCTCTGCCTAGGTTCCCCTCCATTCCTGTGTGGCCCCCTCCTTCCTAGAGCAGGCCCTGCTCTGCATGGCAGCCAGAGGCAGAGGGCCCATTCCTGACCTAGACTCTTGAGTCCTCCTGCTCCAGGCTGAAGTCTTCCCACCGCCCTGCCCACAGGTCTATTTGCATACCCTTGATCTAGGTAGATGATCAAATCTGCCCCTGCCGACTGCCCAGGAGGAATTTGCAAGTCATCCATCTACCAGCATTATGCTTCTCTATTATCTTTGGGGCTGACCAAATCCCTTAGGTTTGTATCAGGACAATTTCTCCAATCCCAGCCCACCTAGTCCAGAGTCAGGGGTTTTAGAGAATGCAGCTCCTACTAGTGGTGTGATTCGAAGCATATCCCTCCTACAGCCCTTTCCCAAAGCACAGGCCTGAGCTTCAGCCAGGGAGCAGGGCTCAGCGTGGGGACCCACAGTGGGGCAGAGAGGGCTGCAGTGCTCTGTCCCTCTCTCCTTGCTTCTCTTCCATGTCCTGCCATCAACCCCTCCAGGCTGTGCAGAGAAGAGGGTCTTCGTGCTCACCTGTGCTCAGGTGCTTTCCTCTTGAGAGTTGAGCCTTCTGGGAGCCAGAGATGTTCAGAGGCAGGTTCCACTGCAGGTTCTAAGGACTCTTGAGTTCTCAGATGTGGGAGCGCACTTCCTAGCTAACATTTTACAACTCCTTCCACAACTTCCCCCAACAATACCCCCATGCAGTCTTTCCTGTCACCTCTAAACTGGCAGGTGGCCCTCTCTGGCAGTGTCCGAACTCCATGCTTGTTATCTTCCCAGGGTATGTTTATCCCAAAGGAAAATCCTACTTCCTTTCACACTAGGTTGGCATGTTACTCTTCCCTCCCTTGACCCTGCCTAAGTGAGTGACCTCAGGCACTTTACCTTTCAAATTTAGTAGGAAGCAAGGCTGGGGCAAGCCAAATTCAGGAAGCAAACATCTCTTTGTCCCAACAACTCTCCTTTCTTTCTATCTGGGTCCTGCCAGTGCCCCTCACTGGAGGTGACGGGAAGTGGAGGGAAACACCACAGCACTTCCTACTGAACTGTCAGTTCTTATCTCAAGGGCTCTCCTGAATGTCCCCCTTCTCATTTCTTGTTTTGTACCTGAGCCTGGATGGGTTAGTAGTTGCTGAACCTGCTTTTGTCAACCTTTGGAATGTCCTGCAGGGGTAGATTTAGCATCTCTTTTCAGAATACATGATTACTTCTCCCCTGAGTCTTTGGCTTTCAGGCTTCTTTGGCAAAATTTTGGGTCACCAGAGAGTTCCATTCAATATCATTTTATGTTAAGAATTCCAGTGTCCCAGAAGGCCTTCCAACAAGGACACACTGGTGGTGCCAACAATGCTGCCCCTAATCAGGCCTTCTTCCTGGTTCTACCATGTCTGTGGATGCACAGGGGACCCACAGGGACCAGAACTCCTGATGGGCATTGCTGGTCTGTGTCATCCCTCATACTGGGCACAGCCCTGAACCAAAATGCTGAGGTCCACTTCTCAACCACATAGGTGTTGTGATTCTACTGCTACTTATCAAGTTCTGTTGTTAACTGTTCACCGTCTTGTCGTAGATATGTTGAAGTTCTCGCTCTTTTTATAGTAGGTCTTAATAATTTTGGATTTAGGTAAAAATCAGACAAAGGAGGAAAGAAGAAAGGAAGGGATGGGGGAGGAAGGGAGGAAGAGGAAGGGAGAGCAGCAGGCTTAGACGGGGGAGGGAGAAAAGAGCAAGGTGAATGTCCTGGGATGCCACCTGCAATCCTCTCGCCAGTCCTCAGAAACCTGGCTCTCCTGGGTTTCTCCTTATCTCCCCTTCCCAAACATGCTCCAGCCACAGCACCTGTGCGACCCACTTCATGTCTCCTGGGAGTTTGCTGAGTGGAGATTTCATGCTTGCTCTTCTGTGCTGTGTTAGTTACTTTTCTCATTGCTGAGACAAAATACCTGACACCCAAAGTTAAAGGAGGAAAGGTTTACTTAGCACAGTTTGTAGAGGTTTCGGTCCATAATTGGCTGGCTCCAATGCAGGGTGGCATGGGAGAGGAGAAACAGTTCATGGCCGGCAGAAGGAAGCAAAGCAACAAGGGACAACCACAGCTCTTTCTATCCTTCATATGTTATCCAGGCTACTTAGGGCAGGCAGCACTCACACCCTTAACCCTAGTGCCCTTGATCCTAGCATTGCACCATGAATCAGTTTCATCATCGTGCACTCTAGATCAGCCACCTCTGAAAAAGCCCCCCTTATGACCACATGAGGCTTTGAGGGCGCATCTAGACACAAACCATAACATGTGGGTTACATACATTGTCCTTTTCTTTCTCTCCTGGTGCTTTCCACTCTCTTAAGTTTGGTCGTCTCTTTTTGTTTGTTTGTTGTTTTCCTTCCTTTCCCACCTGGGCCTCAGTTATACCAGAGATCTTGAAAACCAAAAATGTTTCTGAGCCCTGACTAAAAGCTTGAAAGGATCACATCAGTGAGTCCAAAATGCTCTGTGGCTTTGCCTCTTCTGACAGGACAGGGGCCTGAGGCCAGCTCCAGGCCACTTACATGCCATAGTCACTTCAGCGGAGGCTGTGGACACCCCACTTGTCACCCGCTGCCCTTCCACCTCTGTACATGCCAGCCTGCTTCTACCTGCAGCACCTGGTCTGTGTGCCTATGGGCTTCCTCCAGCTGTGCAGCACACCTGGAAAAGCCAGGTGTGGGAAACCAGCACCCTCCCTTTCCCTAGGAGCAGCTCGCCACCAAAAGCTCATGGGAGCTGGCAGCTAAAGGACCCATTTCCTTGTTCCCTGATGAGGAAAACTACACTGCTCCCAGAGCTGCACAGAGGGATGAAGCCCCGATGGCCACCCTGCGCTTTGTGGCTGCCTTCTGTGCCCTGGTTCTCAGCACTGTCTCAGAGTATGCTTCAAGAGAAACCCAAATCAAGAATGTTTCCAAGCTAGAAATGAAATGGTCATAGACAGATTGACAGGGCTAACAAACTCTGGCCAGGATGGAGCAGCCTTCCCACATCGGTATTCAGCTGGCCACGTAAGACTGTGTGGATAGGAAGTAGTTAAGGCAGCAAACTACAAGCAGGCACCCAGGAAAGTGCGGGGAGAGTTTACTCTTCTCTGTCTTCCCTTCTTGTTCTATCGTACTCCCCCTTCCTTCTGCTCCCATTCTGTAACAGGAGCTGGCCCTGTAACTGAGCCACCCCCACCCCAGCCTCATGCTGCTGCTGACCTGCCTGGAGGTGCCTGTCCCCCTCCCCTCTGCAGCCCTGGGAGTTGGTGTGCCATGGTCTGTGGGCCTCCCCAACGTGCCAGCCATTGTCTCAGGTCTTTTGGAAAGAAGTCAGCAAAACTACTCACTGATGAAAGATTCGGATCCTAGGAAATAAATCCAAAGTCAAACCTACGCATTTATTTGTCTTGTCAGATGACAGGAAACCTCTTATCTGTCTGTCAGCTGGGTCAAGACGATGAGTGACTCATTATTTAATATTGGTAAAGGTGATTAAGGGCCTCAGATAAAGCCAGTAAAATGCCTACTGCAGCAGAGATGGGCACAGGAGAAGGCATTGCCGTGTTCCTTCCTCCCAGTGCACCTGAATCTCAGTGGGCGGCTCTTTCACCATTTGTCTGACTGAAGAAACTTCCCAGGCCTCCTAAGATGCCCCTGACTGGGGTAGGGGTGGCCTGAAGAAAGGGGCTGACCCTGCAGCCAAAGCACACCCATACCTCCCAGGGTTTAGGCATAAGAGGCTAAGAGATGGGAGCTGGGGGTGTAGCTCAGCAGCAGAGCACAAGTTTAGCATGCATGAGGTCCAGGGTTTGATCCCCAGCATGTACACAAAAGACCAAAAGCAGAAAATAAACAAAAAGTAGGGGATGAAGGAAGGGTGAGATACTCCACGACAGCACCCTATGGGTCCCCACTGAGGACATGGTGTCTGGTACCCACACATTGAGAGTGTGCTTTGGAGGAGGGGACACTATACAGTGACCTCCATTTCTGGTCCAAGAGTAAGTTTCAGGTGGGAGGGCTGCCCCGAGGGTGCCTCCCTCCACAGAAGCAGTGTCCCCAGTGCACTGGGTGGGTCCACACACAGCTGTGTTCAGAGCTCGGTAGCTGGAGGGATGCTTTGCCAGCACATTTTGCCAGCACACTTGAATTTTTGCTGCCAAAAGGATGATTTGTTTGTATGTCTTCATCGAGGGCAATTATTTTTTAGCACCTTGTTGGGCATGCTGGGTGACCTCATCTCAGGGAAAAGCCTGTCTCCCTTGGAAAGAAAGTGAGAGGAGCAGCCTCCCTTCTCCTGTCTCAGCCAGAAATTCCCCCCTCTCTCAGGCCCTGTCACAGAGAAGTGAGGGGCCTGTCTTTTTCTCTAGCGAGCCACTGGTTCGCTCATTCAACTCTTCTTGGATGATATTCCAAAGACACTTCTCTTTAACAGAGAGACATTCTAAGACAGGAAGAAAAGCTTTCAGTTCTCCTGCTTTCAAGTTAAAAACAAGCAGTATAAAACTATGTTCAATGAGTAAAGCTCACCCTACAAATGTCTTAAATTTCTGGATGTAGACTGTGTAAGGAAAGGCACTAAGCAGAGACCAGCTGAGACCACCAGACTTGTGCAAAGGCAACACAGTGTGGAATTTATTGTGCCTGGGTGCAGGCAGACAGAGGGCAAAAAGGCCATCTGTAGGGAACAAAGAGAAGCAGGCTATTTTTATAGAGCTTGAAAGAAGGCAAGGGATATTAGGAGACAAGATCTTAGTAAACCTTAGAGGTCAAAGTTCTCTGGATGTTTTATGCCTCAGTGGGCAAAGTCCTTGAGGCATCTGGTGTGAATGCTTGGGTGTCTTTAGATGTCCAGGTACTTGCAAGATTCCGTGTTCCATCTTATCTCTTGTAAGACATCCTGTGTTTGCCAGGAGCACTGGTGTTGAGCTGAGAACAATGCCTCTGCTGACCGACAGGCTGGGTATTGGGAGAGTCATGTCCAAACCTAGTGTTACAGACAGTTGGGTGGAAGAAGAGGTAAAAGGAAGAAAGGGAAAGAGATGGCACAGAGGAAGGATCCTGGGAACAGAGGGAATCTATGAAAAATGGAGGAGAGACAGAAACAAAGACAGAGGACATTGGAGCTAAGGAGAAGGGGAAGAGGGGAGGCCAGGCAGAGAGTAAGAGGAGGAGAGAGGTAGGCAGGAGAGCCCTGCCAGGGCTTCCCGGTTCTTTTCCTCACTCACCAATTTCTCCAACAAGGAATCTATAATGGCCCCTTCCACCTCCTCACCTACCACCCTACTCCTCACCACCCACCATTTGGATCCCTCCTCCTACTGACCCTGCTCCTACAAGGCTCTTGCTGACCACATGTGCCCAGATATGTGGCCTTTTCTCAGGGAGCCTCCATCTTGTATCAATGCCAGATTTGATTCTAGCCCTTCTCCCCACTTCCTTTCCTGCCTGGCATCCATGGCCTACCTGGAAGGCCGGAGGGATGGTGGACCTGACTTCCCCCTGCTATCGCTGCTATAAGTTGCTACCCCTGGGGAAAGAATAATAAATGGTGCTTAGCTTGCTTCCCATACTGGACTTGGGGTTTTTTGGCTGTGTGCATAGGGTATACATGTGTACTTCTATATAAAGCCAGAGGCCGGTGACCCACCAGGATCTATCTGTGTACATGTACAAGTAGGTGTCACTGCCCTGGGAAGCTGCCCTTTCATCCCTTCCCTTTCTTCTGATGTGTCTTAGTTGTTTTCCTCACTGATGGGACAAAATGCCCAACACTGGCAACTTAAAGAAGGAGAGGATTATTTTGGCTCAGTTGCACAAGTTTTGGTCTGTTTGGCAGGCTTAAGCACAGAAATGGCATGGTGGAAGGGCTTGGCACAAGTCAAGCTGCTCATGTCATAGAGGTCAGGCAGCAGAGGCAAGGAAAAGCTGAGGAGAGAGAGAAACCTTCCAGATCACCCCAACCCCATGACTCACCTCTTCCTATCAGACCCCAGCTCCTAACATCCAATCAATTATATCACCCCCCTAATTCAGTTACCTTCCAAAAGCTCATGAGTGCATGAGAGCTTTGGGAGATATTCTTTAATCTAACCATAACATACCGGTCCCTCTCTGTCTCTCTCCATGAACAACCTTCCCAAGCCTGGTCTTGTGCTCTCTCCCATTCCTTACCTCTGCAGACTAGGCTTGGCCACACGTACCTCTGTGACACCCTAGGTCCCAAATGTCCCAGACAGTAGGGATGGGGTGTCTGCCTCACCTCAAACTAGGGGGTGGAGACAGGTGGGAAAGGCCCAGCTGTGATGGATAGACGGACTTGGTTTCCAATCCAGCGGCGCTGCGGATCTGTGGCTTTGCAGCGGTCTCCCTGGGTTTCACTGTGCTCACCTCCAAAACAGGAAAGATAGAACCTGGCTGGGAAATGTCGTGGGGCCAGGAGGCTGTGTCTGGGGCTGGAGGTTCACCTCCCAAGCACTAGGGACTGGGTGGCCTCAGGAGAAGGACGCTTCTGTTGGCAGGTGGCAGGTCTGACTCTGGGAAGTTAACAAAAACGCACAGAAGTTAAAAGTGTGGACTCAGGGCACAAATCCTGGCTCTGCTACTCACTAGCCATGCTGCTGTAGGTGAGTTGCTTCTCCTTTCTGTGCCTCAGCTTTCTTGACTGCAAAATGAGCATCATAATAGTGATCGTTGTAGAGTCGTCATGAGGGTTAGATCAGGTACACGTGAGCTGTGTACAACAGTGCCTGCCATACAAGTATTTTATTTATTCAACACTAAGTTCATTATGAGTAAGGGTTACCAAAAGCTGCACACCCATTTCTACTCAGAAGGCTGTGGTGGCCCTGTGGCCTCTAGAAAAGAAGCCCGAGGATGGACCCACTGTGCCTCCCACTGAGCCTTGCTTCATCCTCACTGCACCGCAGCCCTCTCCGGAAGTAAGACAGATACTCCCTTCCTCCACATGGAGCCCCAGAGTGAGGCCACTTCCTCTGGCCCCACGTGCACCCAGGCCACTAATGTCACCAGGAAAGAGGGACGTGCTTGTGCCAGCAAGGGGATGAGTGAGGGAAAGGTAGAAACACCCCCGGGCTGCCTCACCTGCCCTTTGATGTGCATATGGCATCTCAAGGTGACTCAGCATGTGTCGTCATGGGTCAGTCCTGGCACTGTGGCCTAGAGGTGGGGGAAGATTGAGGCTTGGAGAAAGAAAGGGAAGTGGAGTCAGGAGCTGGGGCCCAGAGATGAGGCACCTGCCTGGTGGAGGAGGCTGTGCTTCTTCTAGGCATGGAGGCCTCCTGGATGTGGCTTTCTGGCTGCTGGATAGAGGGGACAGGGTGCAGCGCAGGGCAAGATGGGGAGGGAACAAGGAGGGCAGTCACAGAGCTGGAGTGAGAGAAAGACAGAGACCAAGGTTTAGGTGAAGGTCATGGGGAAAGAGCCAGAGAACCAGGAGAGGTCAGCTTTACAGGTGGAGTTGGCCAGACTTGGTGGTGAATTAGGTAATGCTGGTGAGGAGGAACTGAGAGTCCAGGGTGGCCCTGGTCTCCAGATGGTGGAAGGGAAGGGCTCAACTGTGACGATCACTGCGCATGTCATGGTGCTGTTAACCTGGAGACTCAACAAGGCAAAGGCTAAAGTGTGATGGATGGGCCACGCTGGGAACTGAGGTTTCAGACAAAGGGGTGGGCAGTGTGGCCCTGCTTGGAGAAGTCGCTTGACCAGGGAGGCAGCTATCAAGCTGGGGGCCCCTGCACCTCCCATCTCAACCAGATTCTAGAAGCAGAGAGGATCTGAACTCTCCCAGGGAGACCCCGGGGATGAGCCACCCCAAGATCCCTGTTCCTTACTCCTCACAACCTTGCCGGAGCATGGCAGTGACACGAGGTTCAGCTCTATCACTGGCTTACTGTGAAAGTTGTCAGCTGACTGCTTCCTGCATAAAGTGGGGGTGGTGGTAAGCAGAAGGATAAGTTAAGCAATGTATGCAAAGTGCCTAGTGTAGTGTCTTGCATTGCAGTAGGAAGTTTTCAGTTATGGGACATTCTCGAGTGTGGTGGCGCATGCCTGTAATTCCAGCTACTCAGGAGACTGAGACAGCATGACTGCAAGTTCAAGGCCATCCTGGGCAACTTAGCAAGATCCTGTCTCAAACTAAAGTAAAAACGGCTGAGGATGTGGCTCAGTGATAAAGACTTGCTTTGCATGCATGAGTCCGTGGATTTAATCCCCAGTACTGTACTATAAAAAAAAAATATTGCACTGTGATTATCATTATTGCATCCCCACTGGCTTTTTCTCTCCTTGCCTTTAATATCTCAACAGTTCCTATCTTCCTTCTTCCTTTAAGATTCACCCAAGACCCAACTACATCCTTCCCTTATACCCCAGGTCTGAACAAGCCATCTTGGTTCACTCTTCGAAGTTTGTTTCCTTCCTTAAGTGAAAGTCCCATCAAGAAAAAGGTCAGAGCACAGACAAATGGGATTTCATCAAACCCAGTTATGTCTCCAAAACCCACTGTAAGTTGCAAACACATTTAATATACCCAATCTACTAAACATCACAGCTTAGCAACACACTACATGGTAGCGTCTCAGTGATTTCCCCGCTGATTTTGTGGCTGATGGAGCTGCAGGTCCCTGTCACTGCCCAACATCATGAGAAAGGATTATGTCACCTATCACTAGCCCAGGAAAAGATCAAAACTCAGAATGCAAAATACAGTGTCTACTAAGTTGGTATCACTTTCACACCACTATCAAGTTGAAAACTCATGTCAAAGCATGGTAGGTGAATCAGGGACCCTCTGTACACACACACATGCATGCACGTGCACACACACACACAGAGTGAAATATTATTCAGCTTTTACAGAGGACATCTGCCATTTGCAACAATAGGGATGGACCCAGAGAATATTATATCAAGTGAAATAAAACAGACACAGAAAGAGGAATGATCTCACTCGTAGGTAGAATCTTGAAAACTCATCGAATCAATAAAAGCAAGAATGTCGGTCACAGGAGGTAGAGATGTGGGAGGTGGGAGGAAGTGGGAGGATGTTGATCAAAGGGTGCAAAGCTTCAGTTGTATAGGATGAGTAAGTTCTTGGAGCTCTCTCCTACAGCATAGTGACTAACAATAATAATGTGTTGTTACTTGAATTTTGTTAAGAGAGTGGCTCTTAAGAGTTCTCACCCCACGCCCCAAAAAACCAACTCTACGAGGTGATGGATATGTTAATTAGTTTGATTGTGGCAATCATTTCACAATGTATACATATATCAAGACATCAAGCACCTTAAATTTATGCAACTTTTATCCATCAATTATACCTCAATAAGGCTGGGTGTGGGGAGAAAGAAAGGGGTGAGGACCAGAAGGGAGAGAGAAACTTCCATTTATTGGGAGTTGAGCACCAGGCACATTACCACACCTGGTGGAATCCTTGTGGTCCTAGAAAAAAGAGGCAACATGGCGCTTCCTTTGCAGATAATGTAAAGTGAAATGTGGAGAGACTAAGTGCACAACTGAGGTTGCACAGACATAGGCCAGGACTAAGTGGGGAGCTGTCTGATTCTGAAGGCTGGACCCTTATTTCTGACCACCATAGTCTCATAAAGCCTCCTCCCCCCTAGATGGGGAGCCCCTGCCTTGGAACTGCTCAGAGAAAGAAACCAAGTCACACAGACCCACGTGGCTTTCCAGAGAGAATGACTAAAGGACCAAAGTGTGTTTTAGACTTACATAATCCAGACTGGCAATCTTGGGGAACAGGCTCCTTATTTCTGTCCCGTCTCTTCCTGGAGTGACCCTAATGCAGCCAGGGTTGTGAAACAGGAGAGCTGTGGAAGGAGCCAGGCCAAGGGTGCTCTTGGGCAGGCGGCTTATCTGAGCAGCACCTCCACTACATCCAGAGCTGTTGCCGAGGCTGTGATGCAGGAGCTCTCCTAAGTCAGGAACCCTCACAAGGGCACGGGCATGGCCACACACTCTGCCTTGACTCATGGAGACGCACCCTCATCTGCTCCACCCCTCCTTGCTAGCCTGCAGCCCTGCAGGAAATGATCCCAGTTATTATGGCCAGAGTCCTGGGTTCAAGGCCAAGCTCTACCACTTATCAGCTATAGGCCTGGGGCAAGATTCTTCTTGCACTGGAACCCTGTGCAGTTTGCCTGTGGTAGGCGGGGATCTTGAGCTCAAAGAGGACACAGAGGTAAATGGCAAAAATGAGTTTTGTATCCGGGTCTTTGTGATTGCAAATCCAAGTCTTTTTGCAAAAGCTCAATTTCCAGCCCAGGGAGATGGGAAAATCTCAGCAAACAAAGTATCTCAGCTTATTTTCCTGCCATCCAAAACATAAACAACCAAACTCAACCAACAGCCAGCTCAATATGTTAGGCAGAAGCATTTGCCCTCCATGGAACCAGAAAACAAGCCACCTCTGTCCCTTCAGGTCCACTGATAAAGACACTCACAGCTGTGTGGTAGTGTGTCCCCTTTGGGGGATCCCACAACGTCTTGAGAGTACCTGGGTCAGCACAGACTGGCTATGGGAAGGCTTCTGCCTTGGGGGATGCAGCTTCTCTCAGGAGTAAATGTTAATGGAGCATTCAAGATGGCGGGAGTCTGGGAAGGGGGCAGAGATGATCTGGCTGCCCTGAGAAGCGTTTCAGAAGGGCACAAGTTGGCTAAGAACAATGCACAAGGCCCCCAGAAATGGAAAGTCTTCTGCTCTAAGATAGAACTGACTTGCTCACTGTATGTGGAGAGGGATCAAGCCCATCTGGAGCCTGGGCTGCCAGCCAGCACCCACAGTCTTGCACCCCAGGGTGCACCTTCTCTCCCACTTTCCCTTCCTGGGAGGAGCTGGAGTCATGCTTTGCAGTACCAGATTTCAGAGTTCAGAATGGCAGGTTAGCACTCAGTCGTCCACTCAGCCACCCCGCCAGGCAGTGGGGTGCCACTGGGACAAGACAGGACAGGGCCCTTGCCCTCTCCGGCTTTGGAGAGTGACAGATTTGGAAGCAGGTAGACTTCCCAGCCCAGCATTTACAATCCGGTGATCTCATCTGCCCCTAAACTCTCTGAACCTCTGTTCCCTCGCATCTGTGATGTGTGTAATGTTGCCTCCCTCGTGGAATTCAAGTGAGTGGAACGATTTCATCAAGTAAATGTGAAAGTGCTTTGCTAACCATAAAGATCATATCGATCATAATACAGTTAATAATGTGACTTGTATTATGATCATTGCTACACTTTTCCATTCAGGAAGTTTCTCTTTCTGACCTGCCTGTTGTGCCAACAATCTGGGTAATATTTGCTTTATGTGGCAGACTCCAACAATATTGATTAATATGCTCATGGATCATTAGCCAGCTTCCTTACTTTAAAAAGCTTTATTAAGCTATAATTCACATACTATTTAGTTCACACACTTAAAATATATAATTCAGTGCTTTTGTTTCTAAGGTTATTCCCAGGGTTGTATAACCCTTGCCACAATCTAACTTTAGAACAATTTCATCTCCCTTTTTAAAAAAAAATTTTCTACCCATTCCTACCCATTCCCTCTTATGAAGCCTCTCCCTGCACTGTAAGCAAACACTACCTTTCTGTCTCTGTAGATTTGCCTATTCTGGGCATTTCATACAAAAGAAATCATACAAGCTGGGTGTGGCAGTACATACCTGTTATCCCAGAATTCTGGGAGCCTGAGGCAGGAGGATCACAGTTCAAACCCAGTCTAGGCAACTTAGCAAAAACCTGCCACAAAAAAAAAAATTTTTTTATAAAAAGGGCTGGGATTGTAGTTCAGTATGAAGGCCCTGGGTTCATTCCCCAGTATTCAAAATAATAGTAGTAAATAATTAAGAGTAATAAAAGGAATCATAAAATATAATGCTGGGGATGTGGTTAGTGATAGAGTGCTTGCCTAGCATGTGTGAAGCCCTAGGTTTGATCCTTAGAACTGAAAAAAAAAAAAGAAATAAAAAAGAGCCATATAATGTGGTCTTTTCTGACTGGCTTCTTTCATTTAATATGTTTTCCAAGTTCATCCATGTTTTATCATGAATCACCAAATCAGTTCTTTTTATTGCTGAATAATATTCTATTTTTATGAATATAACACATTTTATTTATCCTATCATTCAACTGATAAACATTGGGTTATTTCCACTTGTTAGCTACCATGAAAGCTGCTTCTATGTACATTCATATGTAAGTTTCTATGTGGACACATGTCCTGGGTATGTACCTAGGAGAGTTGCTGGCAGACCGATTTGCAAATCGGCTGCACCATATTACATCTTCACCAGCAGGGGACAAATGTTCCAATGTCACCACACCCTCACCAACACTTGTTACTATCTGTCTTTTTTGGTTATTGACATCCAAGTGGGTATGGAGTGGTAACTTCTTGTGGTTTTGATTTGCATTTCAATAATGACTAACAATATTGAGCATTCTTTCATGTGTTTATTGACCCCTTGTATATTTCCTTTGGAAAAAAGTCTGCCCAAATCCTTTGCCCATTTTAAAATTGAACCATTTACTTTATTGTGAGTTATAAAATCCCTTTATATACTTTGGATACAAGTCACTTACCAGCTATACAATTTGCAAATAATTTCTCCCATCCCATGAGCTATCTTTTTACTTTTTTGATGATAATATCCACAGCACAGAAATTTTTACATTTTTATGAAGTCAATTTACCTATTTTTTGACACTCTGTTGTTGTTGTTGCTGTAAGATCTTTCTAAATTTGTTCTGCCTTTTAAAACGTGTCTATTATCTAAACAAAACTTTGATAGTAAATCCACGGCTTTAATTCAGAGTCAGGAAAAAAAAATCAATGAATCAACACTATAACCTTAAACGAGCTGGACATAATTGGAAAAAAACTAACTGAAGCCTTCCTGCTGGGACAGAGATGAAAGCAGATGCAATTTCCAGCTGGGAAGGATGGCAGGTGAGCCAGGGAGGTGACAGCTTTTCTCCCTCTGTCCCCAACAGGAAATATTTGGTGGGGGGCTGGCTGTAAAGGAGAAGGGAGTAGAAAGGTGTGCTCAGAAAAGATTTTGACAGGAGTGATATTATTTGCTTAATTAAGGAAAGAAATTGACATAATATAAATCAAGTGACTAGAGCATGGCTTCCTGGTCACATTTAAACTTGAAACTTATTAGCTAAGTGGATTTAATCTCACTCGTAAAAGCCAGGTAAAGTAAAAGCTTGCCTTGTTCTGCTTCCCTGCCCTGTAAAAACAAAAGCCCAGCTCTGGGGAGTTGATGAATCTGGAAGGAGGGACACAGGCTGGGTTGTGGCATCCACATAAAGCCCAACCCTGGCAAGAGCAAGGGGAGGAGAGGAAGGAAAGCGACACGGGCCCCTGCAGTCTTTTAGGAACTCCTGAAAAACTGATCTTTTCCAAACAAAATCCACTTCCTATCACACTTAGAATAATATTGACATGGCATGCCCCACGGTCTGACACTGCCACCTCATCCCCCTCCTCCTCACTTCCCCTCACTCACCTGGCACCGGTCACCCGCTTCTCACTTTTGCTGTCCCTGTAGCTGGCAGAGGCCATTCCCTACAGGGCCATCACCATTCCTGTCCCTGCTGTCCCACATCAGGGGCCTTTCTTGTCCTTGCCCCAGGTCTCCCCCCACCCTGCTGGCTCCCTCTCATGGTTCGGATTTCAGATGAAATGTAGGTCTACAGAGAAGCCTTCTCTGGTGACATCATCAGAGACACCTCGTGCCCCGCCGTAATCACACTCCGCTCCTTACTGCAATCTTTCCACAAGCAGGGCTTTTTATTATCTAAGATTGCATTCAAAGACTGAGCCATGAATGTGCATACAGAGTAGCCATGTCATGAAGCACAAGGACGCCACGAACACCTATGAACCCACCAACGAATGTGAGATCCGGAATAGTAACAACACCTAGTTTCTTTTTTGCATGATACTTACTACTATTGGCAATTATATTTCATTTATATTTATACATTTTTATTTTCTGTCATCCTTACCAAAATGCAAGCTCTGATGTATCTTATGTACTGCTGCATCTCCCAGGGTTAAAATGGTGCCTAAAAACCTCCCCATTCACTTACGAATGGGTAAACTGAGGATGAAACAATGAAGTCAGAGGAATGAGGTGGCAGTGGTGTCGGGGCTTTCTCTGTCTCCACACAGAGGATCCGCCAGTCCACCAGATCCCATGGACATGGCCACTCCCTCCTCTTTTCCCAAAGCCTAGTTAATGTGCAGTTGTGTGAGGTGAAGTGTGACATCTGCTTATGCACACAGAAGCACACCAGGCAATTTATGTTGCCATTTTAAGACTCATTTTCCGTGTCTGGTAAAGCAGAGACCTTAATACATATTTGCAGATGCCCAGGTTAGAGATGAGCATTCAGCGACCCACACCCTCTTTATCCAGCCCTGTGTCTCACTCAGCACAGACTCAGAAGTTTGCGGAAATAAATTGAAAGTTTGAGCTAAAAAAATAATACCCTGAGTTCTATAAAAAAAAATAACACTGAGCCCAGTCAACTGGCAGAGGCGTGCATCACAGCCTAGGAGCCCTGCTGTCAGGATGGGGGTGTGGCTGGTCTTGCTTGGGGTGGGGGACCCCAGAAAGTCAAGTCCCTTTCTCAGTCAATGTCCTTCGAAGGTAAATTGCAATGACAATACCCGCTCTTCGTGTCACCTCCTCCACCCTGGAACTTCAGTTTCCCAGGAACAAACTGTTAGCTGCCAGTGTCTCCCTGCCACCACCTTTTCCTGAAATGCTGACACTGTGGGCAGCTGCCGCTTCTCAGCTGCCTCTGTTCTCCCCTGCCGGGCCTGGAGATCTGTCACTTCCCACACCGAGCCTCCTTCCTGATGGAAAGTGTGCTTTTTCCTGTCCCGGCTACTGAGAGTGACTGTTTATATTACTTGCTTTCTTCAAAATGGCCCAATTGCTTCCAGAGGGGTCTGTTTTTAGGGTTCTCATGGAACCAAAGTCTAGATGAGAGTCAGGAGGGTCAGGGTGCTAAGGGAACCACGTAGTGTCCCCACTCCAGCCAGACGAGGAGGAAGGAAGTGGTTGTGTGGGGGGGGGGAGTGGGAGGGGGTCCTTTTGCCTGCACAACAGACACTGCCCAGTTGTTCAGTTTCATAGAGAAGGCTGTAGGATCTCTACCCGAGTATATCTACAGTATAAAGACATGGTTTCATGTCAACTGTGCTGGGCCCCAGGAAGCTCCCTGGACTTCCACTCTCTGCACAGAGCCTCTGAATGTTTGGGAAGTACCAGTGATGGACTGCACATAAAGGTCAGCCCAGTTGTTCACGTTCGTAGCACCTGGCACCGTGAACGTAGTAGAAGGCACCTGTCCTTCATGTAGTAAGCTCTTGATATACACGTAAGGCCTTAAACCAAAGACTTTAAAAAATACAGCCTCCTTCGCTGAAAGCCTTCTTTGTCCAGCTCTGGCTAGGTTCAAGAGAGTTTTTAAAAAGACAGATAAGACACAAAGAATTACCCTTAAAAGATTATACAACAATGTCTTGGTTCACAAACACCTCTGTTTGGGAGCAATTTGGTTCACAAACAGAGGTGTTCAGCAAAATTTTGCTTCCATTTGTTAACTCCACATTGGGTGACAAACACGACCATGGCCATCTTGCCCAGAATCATGGAACGAATTAAGTTTGTGAACCAAGGTACCACTGTATTGTGGCCAAACATGGTGGCACACACCTATAATCCCAGCACTCTGGGAGGCTGATACAGGAAGACTGCAAGTTTGCACCCAACCTGGGCAATTTAGTGAGAACCTGTCTCAAAAATAAAAAATAAAAAAGGGTTGGGGTGCAGTTCAGTGTGAAAGCTCTGGTTTCAGTCCCCAGTAAAACTTTTTTTTAAAAAGAAAGAGATTATATTGCTAAATTGCAGTAGAAATACTGAATAACACTACAAAAACTACATCTAACTGTCTTAGTTACTTTCTTGTCCTTGGGACATAATACCTGACACCTACAACTTAACGGAGGACAGGTTTATTTTGGTTCACAGTTTGTAGAGATTTCAGTGCACGGTCAGCTGGCTCCAAGGCAGAGCAGCATGGCAGAGAAGCATGCAGTGGAGAAGCAGCTTGTGGCATGGTCGTGGAAAGCAGAGAGTCAAGGAAAGAGGGAGGGAGAGAGACCTTTCCAGACTCCCCCAGTGATCCACCTGTGCCCACCAGGTTTCACCTTCCAACAGCACATTTAGCTATAAACTCATCAGTGGACTCATCCGTTGAATAGCACGTCCCCATGATCCAATCACTTCCCAAGATCCCCCACCTCTGAGTGCGACTTTGAGGGCTGTGCAGATATAAACTACAACACTAACTCGTAACGCCCCCCTCCCCAGCTAGTATACTTCAGTTTGTTAGTTCCCCAGGTAATAATTCCTTTTCCAGTTCTGGTTGCTTCTGTCCCTTAGAAAAAGCTGGTCACTGTGATGCACATTGTATAAACCAGTCCCCAGTTGACAAGCCATTCTGCCTCTGTACTCCCTGCTTGCTTATCCCATATAAGCCCTAGACCACCAGAGATGAGGGCCTAATATTCTGGGAATGATCCTGATCAGTGCCCGTCGACGTAAATGAATCTGCCTCCAAATCCTGGGTGTCGTTTTGGTGTTTCTTTTTTTTATTTTAAAGAGAAAAAAGATAAAACAGAATTTCAAAACAAGATAATAGGAGAGTAACAATGGTTATTACACTGTGTGTTGTTATCTTTAAATTAGTTACTCAGAGTACAAGATATATGCCTTTTTTTTCTGGTACCGGGAATCAAACTTGGGACCTTGTGCTTGCCAGGCAGGCGCTGTGCCACTGAGCTATATCCCCAGCCCAAGATATAGGCATTTAATTGCCGAAACAATATTAGTACAATATTAGTTCTTTTCAGTGAACTAAGAGAAATTAGTAGTATGACTACCTTAACTAACTTATATATATATTTATTATATATATATATATATTTTTTTTTTTTTTTTGCTTTTCCCTTCTTTCTTTTCTCCATTCCCCCACCCAAGTTTCTCTTTCCTTTTGAAGTTTCTTTCCATTTTAGGGTTAGGGTTAGGGTTTTGTATATTTTGGATCTTATTTACTCTTCCAGCTTCTCACACTAGGGAGACAATACGATGTACAATGAGCCAGTGAGATGGCTCAGTGGCGTAAGCGCCTGCCTGGCAAGCGCGAGGGCCTGAGTTCGACTCCCGGAACCCACATACGCAAAAAGGGCCGGTGATATCGCTCAGCGGCACGGGAGCCTGCTGGCGCGCGAGGTCCTGAGGTCGACCCCCGGTACCCACCAAAAAAAAAAAAAAAAAGATATGGATCCAATTTTAATCTTTAGCATGCAGAGCCAGTTTTTCCAGTGCTATTTATTAAAGAGGCTTTCTTTCTTCCAGTGAGTGTGTTTGGCACCTTTGTCAAAGATAAGGTGGATGAGTATGTCTGGAGTTGTTTCTGCATATACTAATCTGTTCCATTGATCTTCAGGTCTGGTTTTTTTTGCCAGTACCATGCTGTTTTTATCACAGTAGCTTTATAGTATAATTTCAAGTCAGGAATTGTGATGCTCCCTGCCTTGCCTTTGTTGCCCAGAATTGCCTTTGCTATTCTAGGTCTCTTCTGGCTCCAAATGAATTTTGAGATTCTTTTCTCTAATTCTGTGAGATATGCTGTTGGAATTTTGATCAGAATTGCATTAAATCTGTATAACAGTTTTGGAAATATGACCATTTTCACTATGTTGGTTCTTTCTACCCAAGAGCAAGGGATATCTTTCCATTTTCTTATATCCTCTTCAATCTCCTTTTTCAGAGTAGTGTAGTTTTCAGTGTGGAGGTCTTTACATCCTTCGTTAGATCGATTCCTATGTATTTCATTTTTTTGGATGCTATTGTGAAAGGTGTTGTTTCCCCAATTTCTCTCAGTGAGTTTGTTATTCATGTACAGGAAGGCTATTGATTTTTGAGTGTTGACTTTATATCCAGTGACACTACTGAATTTGTTTATTAAATCTATAAGTCTTTTGGTGGAGTTTTTAGGGTCTTCTATGTAGAGTATCATGTCATCCACAAATAACAATAATTTAACTTCTTCTTTTCCTATTGTTATTCCTTTTATTTCTTTCTCTTGTCTAATTGCTCTGGCTAAAGCTTCCAGGACTATATTGAATAAGAGTGGAGACAATAGACATCCTTGTCTTGTTCCTGATTTTAGAGAGAAAGCTTTCAGTTTTTGTCCATTTAGTATGATGTTGGCTGCTGGTTTGTCATAGGTGGCTTTTATCAGACTGAGATAAAGACCATCTATTTCAATTTTCTGTAAGGTTTTTTTATCATTAAAAGGTGTTGGACTTCGTCAAAAGCTTTTTTGGCATCTATTGAGATGATCATGTGATTTTTGTCTTTGGTTCTGTTAATATGATGTATTACATTTATTGATTTACGTATGTTGAACAATCCCTGTATCCCTGGGACGAATCACACTTAGTCATGATATATAATCTTCTTGATGATTTGCTTCATTCTGTTTGCCAGTATCTTATTGAGAATTTTTGCATCTATGTTCATTAGAGGGATTGGCCTGTAATTCTCTTTCTTAGTTGGGTCCTTCTCTGGATTTGGTATCAGGGTAATGCTTGCTTCCAGGAATGATTTTGGGAGTATTGCTTCCCTTTCAATTTCATTAAAGAGTTCGAGAAGTAGTGGTGTTAGCTCTTCTCTAAATTTCTTGTAGTATTCAGCTTTGAATCTGTCAGGGCCTGGGCTTTTTTTGTTGGTAGGTTTTTAACTACATCTTTGATTTCATTGATTGATATTGGTTTATTTAGGATTTTTATATCTTCTTAATTCAGCTTTGGTAATTCATATGTATCTAGGAATCTGTCCATTTCTTCTGTATTTTCCATCTTATTAGAATTCAAGTTTTCAAAGTAGGTATAGATGGTCTTCTGGATTTCTGCAGGGTTCATTGTGATCTCACTGTTTTCATTCCTAATTGCGTGGATTTGAGTCTTTTCTTTACTTTTTTTAATAAGGTTGGATAAGGGTTTGTTGATTTTATTTAATCTTTCAAAGAACCAACTCTTCTAGTCATTGATTCTTTGTATTGTTTTTTAGTCTCCAATGCATTAATTTCTGCTCTGATCTTTATAATTTCCTCCCTCATACGAGCTTTTGGCTTAGCCTGCTCTTCTTTTCCTAGAAGTTTAGGTTCACCATTAATTGTTTACTTGTGCTTGCTCTGTTTTCCTGATATGGGTGTTTACTGCTATAAATTTCCCTCTTAGTACTGCTTTCATTGTGTCCCATAAGTTCTGGCATGTTGTATTGTCATTATCATTTAATTGTAGAAACTGTCTAATTTCTTCTTTAATTTTATCTGTGACCCATTGGTTGTTCAGGAGGGTGCTATTTAATTTCCATGTGTTTATGAAGTTCTTGTGGTTTCTTTTGCCATTGATTTCCAATTTGATTGCACTGTGTTCTGATAATAAGCATGGGATAAGTTCAATTCCTTTGCATTTACTTAAGCATGTTCTGTGAGCTAGTATGTGGTCTATTTTGGAGAATGTTGGGTGTGCAGCTGAGAAGAATGTGTATTCTGATGTTGTGGGGTGGAACACTCTGTAGACATCTACTAAATCCATTTGTTCACAGGTTTGGTTCAGTTCTGATATTGCATTGTTGATTTTTTGTCTAGTTGACCGTTTTGTGAGTGGCTTATTGAGATCCCCAATACAATTGCATTAGTGCTTATTTGATTTTTCATGCCCATTAATATTTGTTTTATATAGTTGGGTACACTGGTATTCATTGCATATATATACTTATGATTGTTATCTCTTCCTCTTGGATTGTTCTCTTTACAAGGATGTAGTGACCTTCTTTATCTCTCTTAATCAGTCTCAGCTTGAAATTCACTTTGTCTGCAAATAGAATAGCTACCCCTGCTTTTTTCTGGGTTCCTGTCACATGGAGTATTGTTTTCCATCCTATGACTTTCGTTCTATGAATTTCTTTGTGAATTAAATGTGTTTCTTGTATGCAGCATATAGTTGGATCTTGCTTCTTGATCCATTCTGCCAGTTTGTGTCTTTTAATTGGTGAATTGAGACCATTAACATTGATGGCTATAACTGATATGTATTGACATCCTTGTCATGTTATTTTCCTGTTGTTGGCTCCCCCCCCTTCTTTTTACCTCCTTCTGTTTAATTGTTTGCCTTGCCTGGTGGATTCCTTCTGTTGGGGTTCATGGAGTTGCAGTCTTTGTTATCTCTGTCTAGAATGTCCTTCAAAACATTTTGGAGTGTTGGTTTAGTGATCATAAATTTCTTCAGATGTTCTTTGTCATGGAAGTAGCTTATTTCTCCATCAGTTTTGAAAGATAATTTTGTGGGGTACATCAATCTGGGTTGAAGGTTGTTTTCCTTTAGAACTTGAAATACTTCACTCCAAGCTCTCCTTGACTTGAGGGTTTGTGCTGAGAAGTCAGCTGTGATTCTGATGGCCTTTCCTTTATAGGCAATTTGTTTCTTTTCTCTAACAGCTTTTAAGATTCTATTCTTGTATTGAAATTCTGGAATCTTGACTGATATACCTGGATGTAGATTTTTTTTGATCATGGCTAATTGGGGTTCTATATGCCTCAGTTATCTGTATGTCAAATTCTTTTTCTCTACCAAGAAAGTTTTCTGCCATGAAGTCTGTGAACAGTTTTTTTTAAAATATAATTTGTGCTATCTCCTGCTTTTTCTCCTGCTTTTTCCAATCAATCTTAAGTTATTCTTCTTTGCCTCATCTAGCAGCTGCTGGATTGATTTCTCATCATCCCTTGCTATTTAAGAAATCTTTCTTTTCATGATCACTAACTGCAAGCCTCTCTTCTATATCTGAGATCCTGCCCTCACATTGGCTTAATCTGTTGTGAATACTTTCAATGGAATTTTTGTTCTCCTGGATATCTGCTTGAATCTGCCTTATGGAGTCCATTTCTTTCCTATGATGAGCATTCATGGCTTCCATAATTTTCTTAAACTCCTCTATTTTTTTTTTTTTTTTGTCTGTGTCTGCTCTAGAGTCACTAATCATGGTTTACATTGTGGGCATCATCTCTGCAGTTATCTGAGAAATTATTTCTGATTTGATCTTTTGTACAGCCTCAGAGCTTCGTTGTTACCACTTCAGAGAGGCCAGGTGGGTGGCTTTTGGATTGTCCCACCTCATTGTCCCCTGGGTTTGCCTTTGGTGAACTGGATGTCTGGTGTTGCATCTTGTTTAAGTGTCTTCTCATTTTCTTTTCTTTTTTTAGTTTAATTCCTGGGGTGATGCTTATAATTGCATATGCTGGGTTGCTTTATTTCTAGTATTTAGAACCCTTAGGAAATGACTACTTCTCTGAGGTATCTTCCAGGTGTAGTTGGTTTTGGGGTTTTGAGTCTATTGCAAGATCCTATCTCTTCAATTTGTTGGGGATGAGAAGTTGCTGCCTGTTTGGCCCAGCCCCTGGTTCTTTGGCACTGTGCCACAGTATTTTCTGTGACCCTTAGTCAATCTCAGTCATGGAATACCAGGATGAACAGCTGCTTAGAACAATTATGTCTCTTTTGGCTAAAGTGGTACCATCAGCAATAACAGCAGCAACAATCACAGCCTAGAAAATGACAAACTGAGCCAACTATAAATTTGCCACCTTTAACCATATGAACTAGATTTGTGGATATATAACAAACTCTAAAACAAACCAGAAAATTACATGCAGTATGTAAGTCGTTAATATGTCGATTTTGCCCTCAGGGGTTAAAATTTAAAATGGGTTTGGGAGAAAATAGACAAGTGGAAGAAGAGGAAAAGGTTAGAAGTAAGGCTGGAGAGCAAAGGGGGATCACACTACTTTGAGAAACTGGTGCAGAAGACTGGAGGGAAAGACAGAAGGAAGAGATAAAAAGAAGAACAGAACAGAATAACAACCACAAAGAGGCTAGAAACCACATTCACAGTCATATAAAAACAAGATCAAACAATGAAGGAGAAAAAAAAAACTAAAAAATAAAAACAAAACCACCACCACAACAAAAACAGACAGGAGAGAGAGAAAAAAAAAGAGAGAAAAGTCCACTTCCAGGTTTGACTCTGCTGTCACTGGTAGACAACATGTGGAGACAGAGTCCCAATCCATGTTGATCTATCCCAGCAAGCCAGCAGTAGCTTTTTGGTGGGGCAGCGGATAGTCTCAGCAAGCCTGCACCTTCTGGCCGAGACCAGACTCATTCAGCCCACAGCCATCAGCGCACCTTCCCCAGGCCTGAGCCCAGCTGGGAACCACTGATGGAGCCTCAGCGGCTCTAAGTTCTGAGCTCAGCCGCCCCTCTCCAAGATGGTTCCCGGCCAGTCGCTCTCTCCCACAAGGGACGACTGAGCCTTTAGCACTCACCGCCAGGTAGTGTAGTCCTTTATGTTCACTGCTCCCCTCCACTGCTGCGTCTCTCCATGGAGGCCTCTGGGGTCGTCAGCAGTCAGCGTGTGTCTGCAGGTTTGAACCTCTCCTCTCATGCAGTGAGTCCCGTCTCAGGGAGAAGGTGCCCCTGGCTACCTCCTTCTTTGTTGAAGTTTCTCTCTTCATTCTCCATGGGCTTCATTTCACACTTCGGATCCTTCCTGGGTCCAGGGGACCTACTTTCCTCCTTCTTGTCTTCCTCACGTTGCTATATTCCAGCATCTGGATGGTGACTCAGAGAGGCTCTTTCTCTGCTGCTCACCACTCTGCCATCTTGGTGCTCCCCCTCCATTTCAGTGTTTCTGCTTGGCCTTGCAAACTAACTTAGGAAAATTGGGGATCAGATCGTGAAGGAAATAATAATTCCAAATATAATCCCTGGGTATTTGGAAGGAGGCACTCATTATCAGAAATCTTTAGAAAAATAGAGCTGAAGAAATGAAGAATTCATTTAGCCAGTATTTCTAAAACATTTTTATCATAATATACTGTAGGAAATATGTTTTACATCACAATTCAGTACCTACATATACACACACATAATAAAAATAAGTATTAAAATCCTGAAGTCAATCCATTATATTGATTTCATAACCCACTTACAGTCTGTGGTTCACAGCCTGAAAAACACTGATCTCGTCTCCTCCATACACCATACCTGGAGCCCAGGCAGGCTGCACGGTCCCAGGTGGGTTGTAATTTGCAGTAAACTGAGTCTTGACAATGTGAGCTCTGAAGATGAAGGAACCCTGGCTCATCCTCCTCACTCCAATGCCCAGCACTTTGGCAGGAATAGACCAATAGCAGACGGTCAAGAAATTGATAAAATGAATACATGAAAGCTACAAGTCCCAGAGCCAATTAGCTAAAGAATGATGCCTCCTAGCCAGATGCCGTGGTGCACATCTGTATTCCCAGCTACTTGGACCTGAGGCAGGAGAGTCACTTGAGGCCAGGAGTTTAAGGCCAGCCTGGACAACATAGTGAGACATTGCCCCTAAATAAATACCCCAAGAATGACGCTCCTTTCTTAGACAAGCTAGAACAATCACACTATGTTGGCTGTCAAGAAATAACAACAATTTCATAATTCCGTAGAATAAATCTTAATCTCAAATGTGAAAATAAAGTGTTGCCTTGGCACTTTACAAATGATCTGTATAGTACTTTAGATTATTACAATGTTTTGTGTGTGTATATCCTCTGTTTTTCATTGTCCCTTTGACCAACACTGGATGGTACATGCCTGGCTGAGGAGTCCTCTTTCTTTGTTCCCACCAACTGCCTAATGGTGGGCTGGACAATTGGGGTACGAAAGTGTTCAGGAAGAATCAATGAAATCACCCACAGGACTCCCTTCCCTCCCTCCATTGTTTCAGAATAGCTTTACGAAGTATAATTGACATACAGTATACAATACACTGTACATATTTAATGTGTACAAGTTTCAACACAAGTGTATACCTGTGAAACCATCACCACAGTCAAGATAATAAAAATATATAATACCTTAAAGTTAGTTTCATTCTGCCCTTTTGTAATCTCTTCCTCTAGCCCTTCTCCACAAACCTCCCTCCTCCATTGCCAGGCAACCACTGTTTAAGTTTTCCATCAGTAAAGAATAATTTGTATTTTCTATAATTTTTCATAAGTATCATATAAGTATATATACTCTCTTTTTGTCTGGTGCTTTTAAATAAACATCATTATATGAGCTTTATCTAAGGTTATATTTTATTGTTGTTGTTGTTGCTTAGTACTAGGGATTGAACCCAAGGCCTTCACACAGAACTACATCCCAAGCCATATTTTATTTTTTATTTTGAGACAAGGTCTTACTAAATTGCCTAGGCTGGACTTGAACTTGCAATGCCTCCCAGAGTGCTGGGATTACAAATGTGCACACTTGGCTCATCTATGTTTTAGACTCATTCCTTTTTGAGTAGTTGAGTAGAAGTATTCCATTGTATGGATATACCACAATTTGTTTATCTGTTTACCTATCAATGGGCCTTTGGCCTATTTCCTTTTAGGAATATTATGAATAAAAGTGGCACAAACATTTGCACACAGTTTTTAGATGAACATATGTTTTTGTTTCTCATAGATAAAGACCTAGAAGTGCAATGCCCGGATCACACAGGAGATGTTTATTTCCTTTATAAAATACTGCAGGTTGGGCACCAGGTGTGTGGGTGCACACACGCCTTTGGTGGCTGGACTGACACCAGAACCCAGACACCCAGGACAGCCAGCCCCAGGTGCGTGGAGTAATCAGCGAGACCAGTAATGTGGAAGTGTCCAAAGCAGCAGCGAGGAGCCAGCAACTTGGGCTCTGGAGAACTCCACCAACAGAAGACCGGTCCCAGCCCACATATCAAGAGGCTAAGATCAGCTCCATACCCAGCACAACTCCCATGGAAAACTTGGCTGGAGTACACAGCACATTTCTTTTTTTTTTTTTTTTTTTTTTTGGTGGGTACCGGGGGGTCGACCTCAGGACCTCAAGCGCCAACAGGCACCCGTGCCGCTGAGCGATATCACCGGCCCCTTTTTCGTATGTGGGACCCGGGAGTCCAACTTGGGCCCTCGCGCTTGCAAGGCAGGCGCTTATGCCGCTGAGCCATCTCACCGGCCCACACAGCACATTTCTGGGATCTGACAGGGACACTATCACAGAACTGTAAACACCAGAGGTATTTTACTACTTTTATTCTCCCTTGTTTGTCCCATTGGCTATCCCTTTCCTGTCTAGTTGGAATTTGTCTTGCTTTGTCTTATATTTTGTGGTTATTTTTGTTTTGGGGGTTTTTTGTTTTTTCCTCTCCTCTCTTTTTTGGGTCTACTTTTTTTTCTTTCTTCTTTCTTTTTCCATTCTCCTCTTTCTTCCTTCTTTTTTTCACTGCTTAGGTTTCTTATCTTTCTTTTTCATTTTCTTCTACTGATCCTATTTCTCTCCCTCCTCAACTACTTTTTCAATTTAAACTTTCAAGTGAGTAAACACTGTCTTTTCCCTTTCTGATTACTCCTTTACATTCTGCTTCATTCTTTCCTTCCTGTGTCCTCCAGTTTCCCAAAACTCCGGTGATCATCCTTTGACCTCCAGCCTTGACTCTACTACATTTGACCTCATTCATCACTTTATCCTATCCCCTACCCATCTTAACCCCCCAACCTCCCCCAAAAGGGTTAAACCACTCCACTAAGGGGAAAATCACAGCATGCAAGGACATAGTATATATACTTTTATGTCATACAACTTTAGAGTTTGCTCCTGTGGTCAGAGGTAGCAGGTTAATGGTTACCATAGTTTGTCAGTAGTTAAGCTGTACTTAAAACTATTGTTATTACTAAATGTACTACTTTAGCCAATCTGTCATACATGTAATAAAACAATTTTTCTCTCCTGTATGATAGTGCTGTGATAGTATGAGGTCATAATCACCACCACAGCCCAGTACCAAAGGATTGGGTGCTGAGCCAAATAGTAACTTTGCATCCTTTACAAAATGGGAAGGTATGTTCTTGGGATAGCTATAAAGAACCACCCACATCTAGAGGAAGTCCTCAAAGCACTAGAGATAAAGTTATCTACCATAAGAAATTGGCAAGTATCAACATAGAAAACAAAATAAAATAAAAAAGAGAAAATAGAAAATGACAAGATGCAGAAGCAAAATGCAACCCAGAACCCCAGCCCACCATAACAAGCCCGGAACACAATGAGATAGACAAAATTGGAAGTCAAACACTGCAACTTTCTGAAATGATAGCAACAGAAGTGAAAAAACAAGTGGAAAAGGCTATAGAGAAAATAATCTCTCAGGTACAAAAAGAAATGATGCTTAAAATCAAAGATATTAGAGAAGACACAGACAAAAGAATAGATGAGCTTAGAAAAATGATGGAAGCAAAAAAATGCCCAACATAGGAAAGAAAAGGAATCCATGAAACAGACCCAAACCAAAATCCAAGAGATTAAAACCTTCATTAAAAGTATATGTGACACATTGAATGAAAGAAAGGATAGAATATCAGATATTGAAGACGGAATTGCAGCTAGTGATAATGAAAAGAAAGATATCTTAAAAATAGCAAGAGACCATGAAAAATCAATCCAACAGATTGATGAAGCAAGGAAGAATAACATAAGATTGATTGGGGTCAAATAGAAGGCTGGAGACAACAAAAATGCCATTAAGAAACTCTTCACAAAAATAATGGCAGAAAACTTCCCAAGCATGGATAAAGAATTTGACATACAAATAAATGAAGCATATAGAACTCCAAACAGCCATGACCAAAATAAAACTACACCAAGACATATAATAATCAAGATTCCAGAAATTCAGCACAAGAATAGAATATTAAAAGCTGTTAGAGAAAAGAAACAGATCACCTATAAAGGAAAGCCATCAGAGTCATGGCAGAGTTCTCAACACAAACCCTCAAGTCAAGAAGAGCTTGGAGTGACGTATTTCAAGACCTGAAGGAAAACAACTTTCAACCCAGATTGATGTACCCTGCAAAACTATCTTTCAAAACTAATGGAGAAATAAGATACTTCCATGACAAAGAACAACTGAAGAAATTCATGACCACCAAACCAACCCTGAGAGTACTGAAAGATATTCTAGACAGAGATAAAAATGACCACTATTCCAAGAACAACAACAGAAAGAAACCACCAGGCAGGACAAGCAATTAAACAGAGGGGAAAAGCAGGGAGCTAACAGCAGGAAAATACCATGACAAAGATAAGGCAATACATATCAGTTATAACCATCGATGTAAATGGCCTCAATTCACCAATCAAAAGAAACAGACTGGCAGAACGGATCACAAAACAAGATCCAACAATATGCTGTATACAAGAAACACACTTAACTCGAAAAGAAATTCATAGACTGAAAGTCAAAGGATGGAAAACAATCTTCCATGCAACAGGAACCCAGAAAAAGCAGGGATAGCTCTCCTGTTTGCAGACAATGTGAACTTCAAACCAAGAATGATCAAAAGAGATAAAGAAGGTCACTACATGCTTGTTAGGGGAAAACTTCAAGAGGAAGAGATAACAATCATAAATATATAAAAATATGTATGCGACAAATATGGGAGCACCCAACTATATAAGAAAAATATTAATACACATGAAAAACCAAATAAGCAATAACACAATTGCAACAGGAGACCTTAATACCCCATTGTCACAAAGAGATCAACTAGACAAAAAACCAGCAAAGAAATATCAGAACGGAACCAAACCTGTGAACAAATGGACTTAGTAGATGTTTTCAGAGTGTTCCACCCAACATCATCAGAATACACATTCTTCTCAGCTGTACATGGAATGGTCCCTAAAATAGACCATATACTAGCCCACAGAAAATGCTTAAGTAAATACAAGGGAGTTGAAATTATCCCATGCATATTATCTGACCATAGTGCAATGAAATTGGAAACTAATGGCAAAAGAAACCACAAAAACTCCATAAACATATGGAAATTAAATAATACCCTTCTGAAGAGACAATGGGTCACAGATGAAATTAACGAAGAAATTAAACAATATGTACAACTAAACAAGAAAGCAGATACAACATAATGGAACTTATGGGATGTGATGAAAGCAGTCCTAAGAGGGAAATTTATAGCGGTGAATTCTCACATCAGGAAACAGAACGAGCACAAATAAACAACCTAATGTTGCACCTCAAGCTTCTAGAAACAGAAGAGCAAGACAAACCCAAAGCCCATACAAGGGAAGAAATTATAAAGATCATAGCAGAAATTAATGTAATGGAGACTAAGAAAACAATACAAAGAATTAATGAATCAAAGAGTTGGTTCTTTGAAAGAAGAAATAAAATTAATACACGCTTAGCCAACCTTATCAAAAAAAGGAAAGAAAAGACTCAAATTCATGCATTGAGGAATGAAATGGTTGAAATCACTACAGATCCTGTGAAAATTCAGAAGATCATCGATACCTACTTCGAAAATCTTTACTCTCATAGGATGGAAAACACAGAAGAAATGGACAGATTCCTAGATACATATGAATTACCAAAGTTGAATCAAGAAGATATAAAAATTCTGAATAAACCAATATCAGTTAATGAGATTGAAAATGTAATTAAAAACTTACCAACAAAGAAAAGCCCAGGTCCTGATGGATTCATTGCTGAATTCTACAAGAAATTTAGAGAAGATTTAATAGCAATACTCCTCACACTCTTTAATATAATTGAAAGGGAAGCAATATTCTCTTAACTCATTCCTGGAAGCAAGTATTACCCTGACACCAAAACCAGAGAAATACCCAACCAAAAAAGAGAACTACAGGCCAATCTCCCTAATGAACATAAATGCAAAAATCCTCAATAAGATATTGACAAACAGAATGCAGCAAATCATCAAAAAGATTATACACTATGACCAAGTGGGATTCATTCCAGGAATTCAGGGATGGTTCAACATATGCAAATCAATAAATATAATACATCATATCAACAGAGCCAAAGACAAAAAACACATGATCACATGCTAAATGAACAAAGACCGAAAGCTTTCACTCTAAAATTAGGAACATGACAAGGATGTCCACTATCACCACTCTTATTCAATATAGTTCTGGAAACATTAGCTAGAGCAATTACACAAGAGAGAGAAATAAAAGAAGTAAGGATAGGAAAGGAAGAAGCTAAATCATCATTATTTGCTGATGACATGATACTCTACATAGAAGACCCCAAAAACTCCACCAAAAGATTTCTAGATTTAATAAGCAAATTCAGTAGTGTAGCTAGATATAAAGTCAACACTCGGGCCGGTGAGATGGCTCAGCGGCGTAAGCGCCTGCCTGGCAAGCACAAGGGCCTGAGTTCAACTCCCGGAACCCACATACGAAAAAAGGGCCGGTGATATTGCTCAGCGGCACAGGCGCCTGCTGGCGCGTGAGATCCTGAGGTTGACCCCCGGTACCCACAAAAAAAAAAAAAAGTAAACACTCAAAAATAAATAGCATTCCTGTACACAAACAACAAACTCACTGAGAGAGAAATTAGGGAAACCACACTCTTCACAATAGCATCTAAAAAAATGAAATACTTAGGAATCAATCTAACAAAGGAAGTAAAAGATCTATACATTGAAAATTACAGTACTCTGAAAAAAGAGATTGAAGAGGATATCAGAAAATGGAAAGATATCCCTTGCTCATGGATGGGAAGAACCAACATAGTGAAAATGGCCATACTCGAAAACTGTTGTACAGATTTAATGCAATGCCGATCAAAATACAATTAGCATACCTCACAGAACTACAGAAAACATTCCTAAAATTCATTTAGAACCAGAAGAGATCTAGAATAGCAAAAGCAATCATGGGCAACAAAAGCAAGGTAGGAAGCATCACAATCCCTGACTTGAAATTTTACTACAAAGCTACTGTGATAGGGCTGGTGAGATGGCTCAGTGGCATAAGTGCCTGCCCAGTAAGCACGAGGTCCTGAGTTCGACTCCCGGTACCCACATACAAAAAAAAAGGCCGGTGATATCGCTCAGCAGCACAGGCACCTGCTGGCGCACAAGGTCCTGAGGTCGACCCCTGGTACCCACAAAAAAAAAAAAAAAAAAGCTACTGTGATAAAGTCAGCATGGTACTGGCAGAAAAACAGACCTGAAAATCAGTGAAACAGATTAGAAGATGCAGACACAACTCCAAACACACTCAGCCACCTTATCTTTGACAAAGAGGCCAAACACATTCACTGGAAGAAAGATAGCCTCTTTAATAAATGGTGCTGGAAAAACTGGCTGTCTACATTCCAAAGACTAAAACTAGACCCATGCCTATCACCATGCACTAAACTAAAGCCAAAATGGATCAAAGATCTAAATATTAAAAAAGAAGCACTTGATCTACTGGAAGAGAAAGTAGGTAGAAATCTTGAAAACATGGGGGTAGGCAGAGACCTCATGAACAAAACTCAAACTGCATGGGAGTACTCCAAAGAATAAACAACTGGGATCTCATCTTATTAAAAAGATTTTGCACATCAAAAGAAATCACCAATAGAGTGAAAAGACAACCCACAGAGTGGGAAAAAATTTTAGCCAACTGTCCCTCAGACAAAGGACTTCTATCTAGAACATATAAAGAGTTGAAAAAATCAGACCCTCCAAATTTAAATACCCAATCCAAAAATGGGCATCTGAGATGAACATGCATTTTTCAGATGAAGAAATACAGATGGCAAATAAATATATGAAAAAATGTTCAACATCATTGATCATTTGAGAGATGCAAATTAAAGCAACACTGAGATTCCATCTCATCCCGACAAGAATGGCTATCATCAAGAAATCAACCAATAGCAAATGCTGGAGGGCCTGTGGAGAAAAATGAACACTTCTCCACTGTTGGTGGGAGTGTCGACTGGTGCAACCTCTATAGAAATCAGTGTGGAGATTTCTCAAAAAACTGGGATTGAAGGTCCCATTAGACCCAGCTATTTCCCATCTGGGTATTTTCCCAGAAGAGTTAAAATCATTGTACCACAGCAACATATGTGCACCCATGCTTACAGCAGCACAATTTGTAATAGCTAAATCTTGGAAACAACCCAAATGCCCATCACCCAAGGAATGGATAAAAAAGATGTGATATTTTTATACAGTGGAATACTCCTGACATATAAAGAAGGATAAACTTGAGACTTTTATAGGTAAATGGATGCAACTTGAGACCATACTCATAAATAAAATAAATGAGTCTCACACATGTAAACAACGTATTTTCTCCCTAGAGTAAGAAGCTGAAAGAGTAAATAAGATCCAAAATGTACAATAGATATTGGGAAATGGGAAAAAACTGTTCTAAAGGAAGGAGAAACTGGGATGGGGGAAAGGAGAAAAGAAGGAAGGAAAAAGGAAAAGGATATATATATATATATATATATATATATATATATATACACACACACACATACATACAAGATAGTTAAGATAGGTATACTAATTTCTGTAAGTCCATTGAAAGGAAAGTTTTGTGCTCATATCGTTTGATCAATTTTTCATGCCTATATCTTGTAATCTGAGCAACTACTTTGAAGACAACAATAAGCAATGTACTAACCATTGTTACTTTCCTACTATCTTGTTTTGAAATTTTGTATCATTGTTTTTATTGTCTTTTCTCTCTAAAATAAAAAAAAAATTTAAAAACTGCAAAATTGTTTTCCAAAGGGTTTGATCCACTTTACATTCTCACTCATTTGTATGAGAGTTCCAGTTTCTCTATATTCTCACCAACATTAGGGAGGTCAGCTTTGTGTGTGTGTTTTTGTGTTTCCAGTCATTTAATTAATGTGTGCTGTTCTCTCACTGTGGCTTTAATTTGCATTTTCCAAAGATGGTGAACATGATTTCATGTGCTTATTTGTCATCTACATATATTTTTTTGGTCTGTTCCAGTCTTTACCTTTAAAAAATGGTTTGTTTTCTTATTATTAAATTTGGAGAGTTCTAGATATAAATCTCTTACCATATATACATGTGTGTATTTCCTTTTGCAAATATTTTCTCCCAGCTTATTTCTTATCTTTCCATTCTCTTACAGAATTTTACAGAGAAGTTTTTAAATTTAATCAAGCTCAGTTTAACAAAAGATCACAGAGAATTTTTTTCCTTGCAGTTTTATAGATTTAGGCCATAAAATCTAAAACTACACTGAGTTCATTTTTATGTGATGCAAAGTATGGATGGAAATTCATTATTTTTGCATGTGGATATTTAATTGTTTCAGTACCATTTTTTGAAAAAAATCCATTGTAGGCTGAATTCCCTTTGCACCTTTAACAAAAATTCATCATGGATATATGTGTGTCTATTTATGTGCTCTCCATTCTGTTCTGCTTATGTATTGTCTTTATGCCAATATAACATTTTCATTATAGTAACTATGTAATAAATCTTAAAATCAGGGAATATTACAGATACCCTAATCTTAATCCTTCTCAAAGTTGTTTTGACTATTCTAGATCTTTTGCATTTCCATATGAATTTTAGAATCAGCTTGTTCATTTTTACCTAAAAAGCCTGATAGAATTTTGAATATTTTGATCCATGAACAAAATATATCTTTCCATTTATATATTTAACTTTTCTGGAGCATTTTCTATTACTTGGTATATAGGTCTTATACATCTTTTGTTAGGTTTATCATCAAGAACCTCATAACTTTCTTATGTAATTATAAATACTAAGATTTTTTATCTTAATTTTGAATTGTTTGTTGCAAATAGTTAGAAAAACAACTAATTTTTAAGTAGTAAGCTTGTACCTGGCAATCTTGCTAAACTCACTTATTAGATTGAGTACATTTTTTCATAGATTCAGATCTTGTACATAACTAAACATGTCACCTACAAAAAAATGACTTTTACTTCTTCCTTTCTAATCTGAATGTCTTTCTTTTTCTTGCCTCAATGCCCTGGCTAGAACCTTTGGTACAAACTTGCAAGCATAGAAATGCTCATGATATTATTTTAATAACATTTTAAGAGCTATAGATATCCTTTTTCCTTCTTAGTCCAGCCAGAGTATTAACCCTTTTTAAGTTCCACACATTACTGATGATCTTTTCTATTTTTGCATTTTTTCTTTTATTTTGTTATGTATTCATTATCATTGAACTTTTTTTCTGCAATCTCCAATCTGCCATTACTTATCTAGTGTATTTTTCATCTCATTCTTTGTAATCATATCTAGAAGTTTGACTTGAGTCTTTTTATATCTTCCATGTCTCTACTTAAAATTTTCAAATACATGAAATGCAGTTATACCAATCTCTTTCTCTAGTTCCAATAGTTGTGTTGGTTCTCAGTTGGTTTTGGCTGTTTGCCTTTTCGCCTCGTTATGAGTCCTGTTTTCCTGTTTCTGAACATTTCTTGAATTTTTAATTGAATGCTAGACATTATGAATTCTATCATGTTATAAATGGGATATTTTTATTTTCCTATTAGCATTCTTAAGCTGTGTTCTAGTTAAGTTATTTGGAAACAGTTCAATAATTTCAGTTCTTGCCTTTATGGTTCATTAGAAGGGTTTAGAGCAATATTCAGTCAGGGATAATTATTCTCCACTACTGAGGCAAGACTTTCAGTATTCTGCTCAATTACCCATTATTTATGTAGTTGATGGAAAAAGACAATTTCTGGCCCTTTGTGTGCATCAAGAACTATTTCTCTAAACTCTTTGGATGGCTCTTTAACCTAGATTTGAGTAGTTTCCTCACATACGTGTGTTGATCATTCCCTGCTAAAACCCTGACAAAGCAGATCTCAGAACTTTTCTCCTGTACAAATTTCTCCTGGTAACTTCCCCTGTCCTGCATACTCTAGTTGCTTTTGTCTCCTCAGTCTCTCTGCTCCATCTCCTAAACTCTGGATTCCTGCAATCTGACCTGGGAACTGTGACCTGGGAATTTCAAGGCAGTGAAAATCAGTAGCCACTGAGATCACCCTACTTATTGTTCACATCTCAGGAATCACTGTTTTTTGCTGCCTGATTTCAGTGTCTTCAACACATGGCTTTTATATGTTTTGTCTTTTCTTTGTTGGTTCAAGCAGGAGGTTGTATGCAGTCACTAATCCATCCATCTTGCTCAGAAATTGGGTCTCTCTCCATTTTTTTTTCCCCTTTCTCTACAATGTGTCTTGTATAGGATGATTCCTTAGGAATAATCTATAAGGTTACAAAAGGATCACAGTACTCTTCATTGGTCCAGGTCACATTAATAATATGACTTCATTTAATTAAAAAAAAAAAAGACCTCTTGACTCATTTGGAAGCCTGAGAAATTTTTTTTAAAGTATACCACTTATCTACTGATGTACAGAAACTCAAAACTGAGTGGAGTCATGGTTATGTTAACTTAAAAAAAAAAACTCTAGCAGGACTAACTACTCTGTCATCCAGTTGAAAACTTGATGTAGCAACTCTCTTAGTGGCCTGCGGGCTAAGAGCAGGGTGGGGTAGGGCCTGAAAGGGGCACACAATCCAGTGTGTTCATCCCTAAACTGAGAAATTTCAAAAGACTGACTGGTAAATGGATAGTCATAAATTTATCTGTGATGCTTATCTTCAGAGATCTAGAGCAGCACTTGAAAGGCAATAATACAGATGTAATCTTAGTTTCAAACAGGGCAAGGTGGCAGCTGGAGAACGCAAGATTAAAGTCTTGCTCTGGAAGCACCATCTTGCCATCTTGTGTTCTTGTCTATGGGCAGTGAGCTGCAGAGCTAGTGGCCCTGGAAGGGCACTGAGCTACAGGTGGCAGCATGGAACACATGTGGGCACTGGGCTTTGAGAAGTCAGCTTTGGGATGAAATTTCAGCATGGCCAGTCCCTTTTTCTGGGAGCTGGGCAAATGAATTAGTCTCTTAGAGCCTCAGTTTTCCCAGGCTGTCTCCAGGACTGTTGAAATTACTACATCACACACAGTAGAGTAATATCAATAATACTTCCCCTTTTGAAGTCCCATTCAAATCATCTGCCTTCTGTTAGCAATCCTCTCCCACCTACTAGTATACAATGTAGTTGCTTAACTTTCAGGTTTCTTATTTTTTAAAAAATTCATGTTTACCAGTCTGAGGCATCTTAGCTAAATTTGCCTGAAATCTTTTATTTATAGGCCCAATTACTTCTAGGGATGGTAATTCTCACCTGAGCCATTTCAATCTTCCTAATTTCACTTTGGGAGATACACTCCCCAAGACCGATGGGAAAGATCTTCATGACAGTGCTTATTACATGGCTTTGGGAATTATTTTCCATTTTTACTGACTATTCCACTAGAAAATGAAACCCTGAAAGGCTAGGAATACGTATTTTTCATGTTGGTGATACTAAAAGCTTCTATATTGAAGGAAATATAGTACAGTTTTGTTTTTGTTTTTGTTTTTTTTGGAAGAAGAAATGAATGATGAATAGATTAATGGAAAGGCCAATAGTTATGACCTCCAGAAAGTGTGCACCTGAACTGGGCCAGAGCCGAAAGGCCAGCAAGCTGCAAGCCCTGCGGGGAATAATTGCTTAGAACCTGAGGAACATGTAGGGAAGCCTTTCTGGAAAGCAGATGCAGTGAGATTGAGCAGAAGGAGCACAGACCCCTGGTCAGGAGACCTCAGTTCAAATCCTGTCTCTTCCATGGTACTATGAACTAAATCTGTATGACCCTCAAAATTGACACGTTGAAGCCCTTACCCACCATGTGACAGTATTTGGAAATAAGGCCTGCAAGAAGATAGTTAATAATGATTTCAGGCTACATAAAATCACAAGCATGAGGCCATAATCCAGTAGGACCGACATCCTCATAAGAAGACGAAAGCCATAGAGATCTCCCCATAACCTCCCCACATGGATGCACGTAGAGAAACAGCCATGTAAGGGCCCAGACAGAAAGCAGCTGTCTGCAAGCAATGACAAGAGGTTTCAAAAGAACCCAGCCCTGCTCCTGCCTTGATCTTAGACTTCCAGCCTCCAGAACTAAAAGAAAATACACACCAGTTGTTTAAGCCACTTCATATGTGGAATTGTGTTATGGCAGCCCAGGCTGACTGCATGGTTAAAATGGTTGAATTTGGACAAGTTATTTAACAACAATAGCAGTAATATTGTGGTAACCATTAATGTTCTTTTTTTTTTGTGTGTGTGTGTGTGTACCGGGGGTCGACCTCAGGACCTCGCGCGCCAGCAGGCACCCGTGCCGCTGAGTGATATCATCGGCCCCCACCATTAATGTTCTTCATCAAAGTCTGAAGAAAGAACCATCCAAAGTGCTTAGAGGAACACTTGGCTCCCAGCGCAGGCCTGGGTCTCTGAGTAGGCACGAGGTGGAACAGAGCTCCAGTGACCTAAATATGATATGTAGCGTTGGTAAAATGTAAACCTTTGCTGACTGAAGACGCTGAGAGTTTGGGGCTATTTGTTGTCACAGCATAACCAAGACCATTCTTACTTATACAAATATTCATGGGCTATTGAAATAATTAAATGAAATGTTTCTAAACTGTCAATTTTTAAGTCTTCATGAGCTTGAAGCTGCTGAGTTTAAAAATGTAAAAAAGATGCAAATTTTCTACTTCGAATTGTGCAATGGCTGAATGAAATGTGTCACTAAGAGAAGTCTCAGCATCAACAACTCTCTTAATAGAGGAGGCACTGGGCCGGTGAGATGGCTCAGTGGCGTAAGCGCCTGCCAGGCAAACGCAAGGGCCCGAGTTCGACTCCCGGAACCCACATACGAAAAAGGGGCCGGTGATATCGCTCAGCGGCACAGGCGCCTGCTGGCGCGCGAGGTCCTGAGGTCGACCCCCCGGTACCCACAAAAAAAAAAAAAAATAGAGGAGGCACTACGGTTTTGATGGGAGAGAAAATGTGCGTGTGTGTGTGTGTGTTTGTAATATATATGAAAGTGTACACCAAAGAAGGATTGGATATGTAATGCTGCTCTCAGTACTCTGCAGGGTGTTCAGGTGTGACTCACGTGGCAAAGGGAGTTAGCAAAGGGAGAGACCAGTTGGAGCTACAGGAAATAGGGAAGGGCATTTTAGAGAAATCTTAAAAATGGAGAACAGAGAATGCTGAATTTCTGAAAACTCTAAGACACACCTAAAACATCTTAATCTTGCTCTTGTTGTAATTATCTGATATGAAGTTGTATCACCGCATGAAAGCATGCATTTTTTTTTTTCCTTTTCAGGGACCATAATATGAAAAAGGTACGGCTTAGCACAGTTCTTGGCACATAGTTAGGACTCAACAAGCATCTCTCGACTGAATATATGAATAGATGGTTGGGCTTTCAAATCCCAGCTCTCTTCCTGTGTGACCTTGTGAAGGTTACTTACCATCTCTATGGTTCAACCCCTACATCTCAGCATATTTTGCATTTAAATGTGGCACACAGCTCCACATGGTGGCTGTTCAATAAATGGAATATCCTAGCATTTTTCCGTGTTGTAGCATGGCTTTCAAAATGATCAGAGTTAATACTCTTCACGACGTGAGTGTACCTTCCTGACATGGAGGGAGTTTTCTAATTTATCACTGTCATGAGGACTATGCTGATAAACATTTGTCCACAGCTTCTTCCTGTTGTTGGTATTTTCATTAGGATAGACTTCAAAGTTTGGCTTCACTGAGTCAAAGGAAGTGAACACATCCATGGAAGGAGCAACCTGAGAGGGGACACAGGAGGCAGAATGAGGCCTAATTATAAGGCCCAAATTCAGCTGATGAGCTTAGATTAGATCAAAAGATCTGCTTAGGCTTGTTGGTAGATTCTGTGTAGCAACGTTGTTTTCCGGTGAAAACTTTCCAGGTTTTAAATTAACTTCCGGTCTTCCATGTCAGACTTCTTCCCACCTTCCAGACTTACCACCATCACCTCTGGGGCGACTTCAATGCCTTATTAGCGACTGATACCATCTCGGGCGGTGTGGCTGGCTAGGGTGCTCTGGTTAATCACTTCCCGTGCAGTGTGTGGGCAGGTTCTTGCCTCTCAGATGTGCTGGGTTCCTTTGCACATCTTTCTACTCAAGCTTTTCTATGTGTTTGTCATCTAAGTTATGAAGCCTGATTTGAGTTACAGCAAAAGAAGGTAAAAGCCGGAATGCTACAACAGTAAGAGATGGTGTTTCTAAGAGTGCGATGGAAGCACGCAGAACTCCTCTTGGAACCAAATGTGTGTGCATGTTTGCACACATGTGTTTTGATCAGATTTTTACTCTCCAGTATATTCACTTTAATAATAATTCAGTACTAAAAGCAAACTCGTGATCTACTTTTTCATATTTGTTCTTTAACTCAGTGAATGGTGCCACCACACATGCCACCAGGCAAAGTAGAAACCAGGGAGCCCTTCTTGATGCCCCTTTTCCTTCATCACGTCCAATCTTCTCAGCGCTGTCAATTCTCAGCTCCTAACCCACCCCTGCATCAGCCCACATTTCTCAGTCTCCCCTGCCATACACTGGCTCAAGCCACCATCATTTTGCCAGGACCTTTTGGTAATGGGGCTTCCCATTGTCTCATGTGCTGCCCAGGTAGACCCCCTCAAAGAAAAGACCCAGTGCCCACCTGTGGGGAGTAAAGGGATCAGACAGTCTCCAACTGTTAACCCCTGCACTGCCTCCCAGCAGCAGACAGCCACCTCCCCTGGGGTCACACCCTTCCTGGGGTATCTCATACCAGGTGACACAGTGGGAACATAAAAGCCTGGTCACATCAGCCAGTTGTACAAATTTGACTGTCAGGCCTCCCTAGCTCCCAACAGGTCGGCTGAGGCATCATCAGCTGAGGGTCTAATGTCTGCATTTTGAGATCCCAGCCAACACCATCTCTCATCCACCTCCACTTTTCCTGCCTACTACAGCCATGGAGATCTTTCCTCCACTCAAGGGAAACAATGTCATTTCCTTGCTTCCAAGCCTCAGGGCTGCCCAACTGCTTTAAAGCTAAAGAACAAAACCTTGAACATGGGTGATAGGTTCTTCCCGTCCTTCGTTTCCTATCTCACTCAGTCACACGACTCTATTAGTTTCCTAGGTTTGTGATAACAAAGTTCACAAACTAAGTGCCAAAAATGACAGAAATCCATTGTCTCACAGTTCTGAAGGCTGAAGATTGGCAACTAAAGTGTTGCAGGGCTGAACTTCCTCTGAAACCCCGTGGTGGCCTTCTAGCTTTTCATGATTTACTGGCAGTCCTTGGCTTTCCCTGGCTAGTAGGTGCATGGCTTCTATCTTCCATCATCACATGCCACTCTCCGTATTTCTGTGTTCACATGACTTTCTTCTAATGATATCAGCTGTCATATTGGATTAGAGGCCCATCCTACTTCGGCATGTTGCGTCTTAATCAATCACATCTTTGATGACCATATTTGCAAATAAGGTGAGGGCTATGATTTGAGTGTGCCCTCCAAAGGTTTGTGTATTGCAAGCTTGGTCCTCCCTGTAATGGTGTTGAGAGGTGGTGAGATCTTTAAAAGGTGAGGCCTAGAGGGAGGTCATTACTGGCCTCTCCCCACCTCTCTCTAGTTTCCTGTTTATCATGTGATCTCTCTCTCTTTCTCTCCCCACATCCTGCCATTGTGATATCATCCTCCATGAGGTCCTTACCAGAGCCAAGCTGATGCCAACACCTTGCCTTTAAGTCTTCAGAATTGTGAACTAAATAAACTTTTTTTAATAATGTACCCAGCTTTGGGTATTTTGTTATAGTAATGGAAAACAGACTGATGCTGTCATATTCTGGGGTACAGGGTGTTAGGATTTAATATATCATTTTTGGAGAGCACAGTTCAACCCATAACACTGGTATTCATTTGGTCACTGAAATGTGCCATACTCATCTTGAGTATATCCTGTCCCCAACTCTCTATCCCTTCCCCAGCCCAGTTGTTCCTATTTAAAACCTTGTCCTCTCAATATCTGTTAAAAATTCATTCTCCTTAGTCAGACTTTTCTATCCTGCTCCTACCTTGAGCTAAGTCAGCTCTTCCCATTCATTGTACACTGTATTTCCTTTCTCAGTGTTTATCATCACTTGTAATTATATATTTTTGTGCAAGTCTTTTAACCATGGCTGACACATGCTTGTGTGCTCCTGCACTAGTACACAAGCTCCTTAAGGGCAGAAAGGTTGTCCCTGGATACTATTGTCTTCAGTGCTGAGCAGAGAGCCCAGCACACACTAGGTGCTCAGTAAGTAGGTATTAAATGAGCAATCTCAGAAAACTTTTATTGAGCTGTTAGGTTTTATCTCTCCTTATAGATTTGAAGTTGTGCCTGCTCTTGCTTCCAGGAGATGTACTATTCTGCTGACCCAGTCAAGACAACAACTTACAGAGAAAATGGGGCAGGTGAGGAAGGTAAGTCCCAGAAAATGGTTGAAGTTGATTCCCAAGATATTCACATGAAATAGAACCTATCCCTAGCATACCCAACATGGAGAGTGGGCCAGGACTAAGTTATTTTCCTGAATTGTGAACTTTCTTATAATCAGGACTCTACAGAAATCCAAGCTTCTCACTGGGATCATGCCAGGAAGCTCAATGAATACCAAGGGGCAATATGCAGTCCCTTGCGTATACTGCCTCAAAAGGAGAGGCTGTCTCATTCACACAGCGGTATCCTCACAGGAAGAGCAGTGCAAACACTCCAAATACATGAAAATAACTACAGACAGTTAGGGTTGGGGGAAGTGGAGAAGATCTAGTTAAGACAGGCTCTTATCTCCCTCTGTCATAAGCTATAGCCATTGTCTACCCACCCTTGAATGGCATGGACATTTATCCAGCCAGAATGTTGCTACAGGTGTTTCCCATGGGAGGTGCCCCACCCCCATAGTGCTGCACAGTGCAGGGAAAGAACCTTTCTGGAGAAGCAGGTCTTGTAAGAGTCATTCCTATTTTGAATTCTTTAAAAATGTTCATCTTTCATACCTTCCCAACTCCATGACTTTCCTCATAGAGCACCTCAGGAAAAACTGGTAAACCAATAGTAGAATGTCACATTCTAATTTGGGAGATGGGAGCAACAAGTCTGTTCACAACATTATTTGGTTTATTACTATATGAATAAGGACCTGGTGACTGAGTTCCAGGATAAATTTCTAAATTCAAAGCATAATAAGTCTTTGCATCTACAAGGGTATACATTTTTATGCCATATTTTGAGTGGATAGCAGCCAGATTGTTAGTTCTTTTTCTTTCTTCGCAGGTGGTTTTGTCATCAAACCTCAGGCAATGCTGAGGAAAACCAAATCTCCTCAGTGTCATTGTTATTCTACCTCAAGCCCATGCCCATTGCTTTTCCATAAGTCTTTTACATTCTTGCAATTACCAGTGGAAAGCCCTAGTAAGTACAACAGACGTATGAATGCTTTCACTTCAGTTAGTGAGTGTCATAATAAACACATTTTTGAGTATGGCATACAGAACTTTGGAACATTTGGTGCATAAAGAACTTTTTACTTGTATTTCAGCATTTGTGTATTTTACTACATCTTGTAGAATTTCATCTGTTACAAACATTTTCCAACATTGAATGGCAGTGCTGCCATTCTGTACAATAGGTTTCACCCCTGCCAAGATCCTCGCTATATTTTCAGACCTAGTTCTAACATTGAATTGTTCCATTTGGTTGCGTAACAATTTTGTACCATTTTGACTAGTCAATTATGTACTTACTTTGCTGTTTTCTTCATCATCTGAATCAAGGAGGTCTGCATTTTCTGTGTCTGTATTGTCAATTCTTGCTCCATTTCACCATCACAGGAACTTTAGCTCACATGGCCAACGTCAAAGTCATTATCATCTTCATCATCCATGCATGAGTGATCTTTTGACCTCCTCCAAAGCTTGCAAATCTGGTTTTTCATGTGCCATTGTACTGAATTGGACTACTTCTACCAGAAAAATCAAAAGAAAACTTTTTAAAAAATAAATCCTGAATGCACAGAAATTAGCAATGAGCACTTCATAGGTAAAACTCACCTGTTGCTACTTTGGATCTCTTGTACACACCTTGCCATTTGTCTGCCAAGTGGGTGAATGCACAAATGGGTTTTTGCTTTCTCTAGGTGCAGCTACTGCGAGTCATACCCACATTCCATTTATGGAAAAATACATGTTTACACAACAGAAAAGGGGTATGGGTGTATTTTACCCCCTGTGATGCTCAAGTAAACATATGCAAGACCTGTTAGATGGAGCATTATGTGGGTAAAAACCCCAGTTTGACACTTTTGCACATATGCACACACCATGCTGTTCATCATACTAAGTGGGTAAACACAAAGATTGCTTCCTGTGTCCCCCAAGTATAGCTAATGAGACACACAGTCTGCTGCTATTATGCTAAAGTACAAATTTACAGTAGAAAAGTATGGGATGGGTTGTTGTAACCCAGTGTTATGTCCCGCAGGTTTTAATGTAGAAAACGATAAAGTATGCTTTCTCTAGGCATCCAAATATATGGCATGAAGTTAATATTATGCTTCTGACCCACATGAACAAAATGACCACAAAATCACCTGTTAGAAATCTCAGCAATGTTTTAACAATTAGGCAGTCAGTTGCTACAGGGCTGATTGGGTCCCATGCCTAAGTCTCCATAAATAGGCCCGCTGCAGCCTTTGCAACTGTAGAAAATCGAGGAGGAAATTCAAGCAGTGAACCAGGATGGTAGATTCCTCCAGTTAGTGTGTTCCTCATTCAAGAGAGAGGTGCTCACACTGGACCCTCAGTCAAACCCACCCTTTAAAGGGCAGCTCAGCTTGTCTGCCCACGTGGCACCAGGCGACTTCCATAAAGAGGGGACCTGCCCACTCATGCCCTTCCCTTGGCAATGCCTGTAGGGGTGTGCCAGCAAAAAGGTTTGTTTAAATGACTAAGTCCACAATACATGATGAACTATACCCATGTTGCAAAACTGTTAATTTAAGGATAAATATAGTTCCAGGAGACAAAAAATAGTACACAATTAAAACAACTCCATGGATCTGGTGTTCATACCTGTTCCTCCTCTGCTAGCATAAGCTGAAGTATTCGTGGCAGTTTCTTCCTTTTCTAGATGCCCTTTTCCAGCCATCTTCCTGGTTCTGCCACATATCTCCCACATGCAGGGCTGGGCCTTCTACCCACCTTCCCGGCTGGTCCACAGCACATGGTATTTCACCAAATCAGGGCTGAAACAATGATAGCCAATGAGTTTTGGTCCTTTCACCTACAAAGTCTTTATCTTCTACAACTCTGGACATCCCTGTTCTTCTTTCTAATGGCCCAAGGGTTTTAATAGGGAAGCTATGGTTGTCTTTCTGTAGAAAGTTACTTGGTCAAGTGCCTACAGTGGAAAATTAATGAAATAAGCTTTTCACAGTGCTAAAGGGATGGGCTTCCTACCTCTCTAACTGCTGAGGAAAGAGGTCAATCTACAGCGAGGTGCCTTCACACCCCACCCCCTTATTCAGACATTTTTATCCAGAAAGCTGTGTATGTCACACTATCAAGTGTTCTGTCAGTCAGGAAACAGGGATTTAAGATTTCCCGCTTGCTCTCTTGATGTTTTCTTTTCTTAGATCGATAATTCTCTTGGCATATGTAAATAAAACCCATTCTTATACTTGTACACTTACCTACATCCTTATTGTTAACAATTCTCAGCATTCAATATTATCATTAACAACCTCTACAAGACAGCAACCCAGATCTCTAGAAAATTCCTTGAGGACAGGGATGTTGCTTTATACTTTCTTTGCTTCTTCCATGCTAAGCAAAAATAGCTCTTACTTTGATTTGAGGTCACTTCATATCCACTTAGCATTTGTTATCTAGCCAGTGTTTGTTAAGTACTTACAATAGGCCTACGCCTTTCTTATACATTATCTTGTTTGGCCTTCACGGCACCATGGGAATTGTGGGCTATAGTATAATCTCAGCTTTACAGATGAGACAACACTGTTTGCAAGAAGTTAAGTAACTCACCCAATCATTCAGCTAAAAGGATGCAAAACTGGATTAAGAGCCTGCTCTCTGTTTTGGGCACAGTGTGATTTTCCCACCCTGCAGTTGTCTTCCAGCAGTAGGTCTTGCCTTAAAGGTGAGTTTCAAGACTGGGAGACTGGCCTGATCCAGAGGAAGCCCTTGATTGGATAGGTGCAAGCTCAGCTTCATGGACCAGGGCCTGGAGATCCCAACCCATGTCTGGCACCAGCCCAGCAGTTTTTCAGGTCTCTGGCTGCCTTAGAATACAGGTCACCAAAGCAATATGGGCTCATCTCACAATTCCTACCAGAATAGAGGGATAGAGGGGGATGACGTCTGGCTTTGTTACTGTTGAGTGGGCCAAAAATTGTCCAGGTGCTTGAGTACCTCAGTGCAATAATTGCCAAGTGTACACTTCATAGTAAGCAGTAGGTAGTAAGTAGCTAGGTTTATTGAAGATCACTGGGAAGGTAGCAGCAGGAACAGGGGAAAGAGAAAAGGGCAAAAAGACCATGATAACTCAGCTTTTAGAATTTAAAAGCCAGACACTTCAGACTTTTCGGTGCCTCTTACTGAATTTCTCACTGTCACCAGTGCTCTGTCACCTAGCACATTGCTATCTCTTAGGGTTTTGTTATTTTATTTTGTACCTCTTTTAAGAAAATGGCATGAGTAACCATTAAGGGTGTTTACAGTTGAATGCAGGGAAGGGAATGACTCCTTCAGCTCCTTTGTTTCTAACTGTACTGGCTTGGCGGAGACCTCTCACAAGGCCCAGGCCATCCTTTGAACAAGCAATGGGGTCACCCACATTATACAACCAGGCTTAAAAGGAATGGATGGGCCTGAGTCAGCAAAGACCCAGGTAACCCTCTCCTCCTCCTACTGCCCTATGAACCCCATGAGAGCTGAGATCTAGACTGTTTCATCCACTGCTGTTCTCAGGGTCTGGAACAGCGCCTGGCAAATAGGCATTCAGTGGAAACACATCGAATGGATGATTGAAAGGTACGTATGTGCACAAAAGTGTGCCTGTTAGGAAAATATTTTTGTAGAAAAGCCTCCTCTCACCCCTCACCAGTCCCACATCCTTCTTTAATGCTCAATTTCCTGGAAAAAAAAAAATCTCTACAGGATCTCCAAGCATTACCCTCATGCTGGCACCTTCTTTCCAAAGGCAAGAAAAACTTGTCTGTCAAGTTTCCCTTTGCTGCAACAGAAGCAACTGTCTGTGGCTTCAGAGCCCTGGCTCTGTTACCAGTGGCCAGGCACTGCCACATCACGCTGTGGCTCTGAGCTGGAAAGGTGGAGCCAGCCTTAGATGTCCCAACCTCAAGCTGCCTGTGACAGGACCAGCCATGGGGCCAGTGACCATAGACATCTGGTCCACCTGTCACACCCCCCTGTGGACTTCAGCAGCACCCTCATGCTCCCTCAAGGTCTTTTGTCCCCAGGGAGTCTGCAGTACTAGTGACAGTCTCACAGGCTCCTAGACCAAGCGTAAGTTTCTTAACTTGGCAGAGACTCAATTCTCTTATCTGCAGAATGAGAATAACAATAGTGTCTGTATCTTAGGGTCACCATAAGAAATAAATAAGGAAAGGTATGTAAAGTGGTTGGCAGAGAGTGAGAGATCAAAAAGCAATAGTGTAGGGAACTTATAACGTTCCTCTTTTCTCTCTGAAGGTTTAATGGATTTATGTTATGAAATAAACTGGCAATTGATTAATGGTGGTGTGTGTACAAATTTACTAATGTACAGAAACATGGGAGCAAAGCACAACACATGAGAGTCAAAGTAGACAAAAGGACAGAGGCCTGGGCTTCTGGAGAAGGGAGGTGGTGTGGGCTGTGGACGGCTGGGGGAGGAGGTACACAGCAAGCAGGGGTGTTTCTCATGCAGAAAGAGCCACAGGACATGGCCATCTGTGGAAACCCCAATCTCTTCTTCCAGTGGAAAGAGCTTTCCTAGGCAAAAAGGGGAGCTCAGATAAGAAAGCCTCTGCCTGCCTCTGCCCTTTACTAGAGTGGGCAGATGTAAGTTTCTCTGCCCAGAAGGATGGCTTTCCAGAGCCACTCCTGTGTCCCCAGAGGTCGGCATTCTTCTGAGCAACCAACTTGAAATATGTCAACGAAATACATTTGGTGTAGGATATTTGACTTTCCCAGGCAGCTGTTATTCCTCCTGCTTGACATGATTTGTTCTTGTGCTTTGTTGTAAACAAACACACACAACTCACTAAATGGAAAAAGCTCACCCACCATTAGAAATGCTTTCAGCAAGAATCGCGTCAAGCTCTGTGCCAGGTGCAGATGGGACAGGAAAGGTTTGCGGAACACTGGGAGTGAGTCTTCGCGTGGTCTGGGCCTTCATTTATGCTGATCTCTTGGATGAATCACACGCCCTCTGTTTGCCTATCTCCTTTGTAGTTTCCCAGACTCAGCCAAATATAACCTCCTCCAGGATGCTTTCTCTGGCTGGGTGCATCCTGGGCTGGGTCCCCAGAGAGCAGCATGTAGGAAACTCTTAAGAGGATACTCTTGGGATCAGTGCCTATGGAAAGGAGAAGAGGAGTGTGGAGTGAATAGAGGGAAGGGCTGAACAGGAGTGGGGTCCCAACAAAGCCCTTGGCAACCCCACAGGCCTGTTCCAAGTGGAGAGGAGCCGGCCAAGCCTCTATACCCTCAAGTGAGATGAATCACAGGATGCAGGCTGCCTCTGGAAGGTGTGACCTTAGGTGAGGTGGTTTCCTCCACCAAAACAACCCCTGGGGAGGGCTGCCAGCCTGGGTGATCTGGAAGCACTCCCTGCAGCTGGGGGAATGATCCTTTCATTCAGCAGAGGGGATTTGGGTGTTGCTACAAAGTGCCTACCACGCACTCTAGCCTAGTTTTTACCATGAATAAGGACACATTAATCCTCACTTGCTGACTCCCGTGCCTCCTCTCAACTGATATATTAAACAGGTGGGAAAGCGGGGAAAAGGAATTTATGGAGTCCCTTCAACCTCAATAAAATCTGGGTGATCCAGCTTGAGGCAATATGGGTGTAGGGAGGTGTCTTTCTTGTCCCAGAGCTCCTGGTCCTTCCTTCATTGCTAAGCATTCCTGGCATCAAGGATGGAAGCCAATGCATGTAGTGGGATTCACAATAAATCAAGTGAGTCAGAATATGTGAACTAGGAATCATGGAATAAGTGGGGAGGGGTGTCACTGAGCTTATCTCCAGATTGCTAGACATAGTTTAAGACAATTATTGATGCATCTGCTGCTTTTCTTTCTTTCTTTTTTTTTTTTTTTTTTTGTGGGTACTGGGGGTCGACCTCAGGACCTTGTGTGCCAGCAGGCGCCCGTGCTGCTGAGCGATATCACCGGCCCCTGCTGCTTTTCTTTTTTTTTTTTTTTTTTTTTTGGTGGGTACCGGGGGGACGACCTCAGGACCTCGCGCGCCAGCAGGCGCCCGTGCCACTGAGCGATATCACCGGCCCCTTTTTTTTTTTCGTATGTGGGTTCCGGGAGTCGAACTCGGGCCTTCGCGCTTGCAAGGCAGGCGCTTAAGCCGCTGAGCCGTCTCACCGGCCCCGTTGCTGCTTTTCTTGAAGGCAGTGGAAGGCAGAATGATTTCAGCCACCCTGAAGAGAACAGGAAGCTCTTTCCTGGGGCTGATGGGATGGACTCTGCACCACAAGCAGTGTGGCAACCTAGTGTCATGAAGAGTGGCTGGCATCTCCCACAAGACTACACTCAAGATGCATTGAACTTAAGTGGCCATTTAAATGATTCTGGTACCACACAGTGGATTTGCAAGCATGTCTTCAATGAGAAGCTACTCTCAGGAAACTACCGCTGCCTTCCTGCTTTAGAAAACCCAAAATCCAATCTCACACTGAGAACTGAGCTTGCATTTATGGCTCGTAACAGATTCAAACGAAGGGTTTCTATGTCCCCAGCATATTTTTCAGACTCACCACTATTAGCCACTAAAACTTTTGTGAATTTTGAGAATTATAAGCAAATGCGAGACTTACTTTAGTAAGTTTGTATTGCAAGGGCTCAGGTGAAGCAATGCTGACACTACTGTATCTGTATAATGGGGTTGAGAAATCTGTGAATACAAGGGTGCTGTTGAGATCCAGGATTTCACTATGGAGAAGGAAGGTACAAATATGAATTGGGAGCAGGCGAGAAAGAATCCCATGGGGATAGGGACAGAGAAATCCATGTAAATTCATGATTTCTAAAACCTGTATATGTGTGCAAATAGCCATGTTTAGTGCACACATATGTATGTATAGGTATGCATACTTACATACATGCATGTTTCCCAGCTCTGTCTACTGAAAGAATCAAGAAGAAAAGACACCTCGCTAGCAACGAGCACATAAGTCTTACCTCTAATACCATCCCCCCCTCCAAAAGATACCAGTCTCCTCAGAAAAATGAATGATTCCAGGGTTGAGGTAAGGTAGAGACAGAAGGAACCTAAAACATCTTATTATGCCCAAAAGTAAAGGAGAGAGAGAGGGACAGAGAGGATTGGGATGTACCACAAGGACATGGGAGCCAGATTAGAGGGACTCCCACTGGGCAAATCAAATACAATAGTGAATTATAAATCATTTGGGAAAAAAAGCAGAAATTCATTAGTGTTCACCAATAATGGGTGAATAAATAAATTCAGGGGAAGGGAGAGCTCTTATTTATGGCAAAATACCAAAGACCAGCTAGTAAAAGCAGAGGAAGAGCCATAGTTAAAAAATGTTCATTCTGCAAACATGATGATAATGACAGGATTAGACAAGAACCACAAAGGAAGCTAAATCTAGGGAGAAATTTTGGTGAGGAGCAGAGTATTTTGAACCATCTTTAAGTGTTTCCCTATAGACTGTTTATTAGTTGCAAGGAAGGAAAGAAAGTTGTACTTATAAAGTGGAAACAACAAACAACACCTCAACTGGGTAATCAAAATTAACATTGCCAAGCTGAATAGAGGAATGTCCTGAATAAAGGGACAGCCTGAGCAGGACACATCTTCTCTGCAGGAATCTGGCAGGGCATGATGGTTAGGAAATGTTGGGTGGAACTAAAATGAAGCCCATTCTATTGACACAAAGAGAAGAGGGGCTGTATTCTTCAAAAATGTCAACCTCATTAAAGACAAGAAAAGCTATAGATAAAGAAGACTGAAGACCAGGGACAGACATTAAGAGGTGTTAGAGTGCATGTAGGAAACTGAAACTCACATATGCTGTGGGCGACGTATAAAATGGTGTAGCTGCACCACATAGGAAAACAGCCCTGTGCTTCCTCAAATTTTAAACATGGGAGTTACCACATGATTCAGCAATCCCATTCTTACATATACCTGTTTACCCCAAAGAAACAAAAATGTATGTTCACACAGAAACATGCATATTCATAGCAGCATTACTTATAATAAGAAGAAGTGGCTAATAGGCAAATGTCCAATAGATGACTAGACAAACAAAACATGCTATGTCCATACAACGGTCTTCTTTGGGTGTAGACAAGAACGAAGTGCTGACACTTGCTACAAGGCAGATGGTAGTTGAAAACATTGTGGTAAGGGAAAGAAGCCAGTCACAAAAGATTGTGTACCACAGCACCTGCCTGACAAGCGCGAGGTCCGGAGTTCGATTCCCAGTACCAAAAAAAAAGATCATATACTGTATGATTCCATTTATAGGAAATATCCAGAGCAGGCAAATCTATAGGGACAGAAGGTAGATTAGTGGTGTCTCAGAGTAGGGGAGAAGGGGATAGTTGCTAATAGGTAAAGAGTTTGTTTCAGGGTGATAAAAATGTTCTAAACTTAGGTTGTATTGCTGGTTGCACAATTCTGTGACAATACTAGAAGCCATTGATCTATGCACCTCAAAAGGGTGAATTTTGTGGAATATGAATTATATCTTAATAAAGATGGTTTTCAACATCCATTGCTCTTTATTTAAAATATTTGGACAGCAACAACCATTAGCAGTACACTTTATAAAGAGCCATTTCTACCAATAAAGAAATAAAACATACACAAATATGGGTGGAGAAACATGGAGGCCATCTGTGTCCTTGGAGGCAGTTTTAGGAGAAGTAGAGGCAGAAAGTGGAGGGGCCGGGGTTACAGGAATGCAAGTGAGGGAGCAATGGATACATCTGCAGTGTAGATGACTCTGTCAAGGGTGCCCATGTGGAAGGGAAATGGAGAGACGGAATGAGAGCGAGAGGCATGGAGAAGTGTTTTCTGATGTGGGAGAGCTGCAGTGTGGATGAGATGGGAAGGATTCGGTGGAAAAGGCCCTTTGGGAGATACAGGAATTGAGAGAAGGTAATCCATACAGCAAGTTCCAAGAGAAGATACAGGACCCAGAATCCACACGATAGCCAGAAGCATACTTTCTCCATGAAACTGGAAGAAAGGGAACAGGATGGATGCTGGTGTAGACACAGCTGAGATGTGGCTCTGGTGAGATGAGGAGGTTCCCATCAGCTGGCTTCTAAAGGCAGAGAAAGAGGAGACAAGGGTGGAAAGGTTTGTGGGGATTTATATCCTAAGGCTGCCACACACCGGCAGTGTAACCTTGGCAAGTGCCATGAGCTTCTGTGAGCCTGTTTCCTCCACTGTAAAGTGAATAACACCTTCAAGTATTCTTGTGAAGATAAAATGAGAAACATAGGTAAAGCAGAACCGCATGCTGGTCACACAGCAGGCTCTGTTGGTTTACTTTTTAGTTTATTTCTATATCCGTGCTCATTCTGCTATCACCCCAAAGTCATGCAAGAATAAGAGTTTCTTGGGGTGACAACTTTCTTTCCTTCATCTTCGTGCTCCTACCACCTGTGACAATGCCTGGCACATAGTAGATGCTTGATAAATATTTATTCTCTCCATTCAGATAATTTCCTCTCTCCTGATAGCTGTCATGTGGAAACCGTGCTAGGGATTCTTACTCATGTCCCCTCATCCACTCTTCACAGTGACACTCTATGGGCATGGTGTCATCTCAGATTGACAGTGAGGGAAGTGAACAGAGAGCGTTCACGCCATCAGCCACCGGTGATGAGGACCCCCAACCAATGCATTCTCACCAGCTCCTGGCCATCTTCGGTTTTTCTATTGCTGCTGATTCTCCTCTCTGAGGCTGGTGAGGACAGCAAGTCTCCAGGAACTTGGCAGAAGCACCTGTGCCAGCCTGGCACTCCACCCTCCCCTCCTGACTGCTTCTGGCCAGTCGCCCTACCTTCCTCTCCCTGCCTCCTGACCTGACCCATCACGCTTAGCATCACGATCAGGAGAGTTAAAGTCTTCCTCTCAATATTTTCAGACCCAATTGAAAATGTTTACAACAAGAGAATGAAGGATAACCTTAAAGACTAGTATAAATGATCACTCTGGGCAAGCGAAATTCACCGGGCAGTGTTGGCACAATCGCAACAGCTTCAGAGAGTGGAGGAACGCAAATTTACTGTAGCTGGAAAGGGAGGAATTGCAAGGTCAGGGGAGAACCTGAATCTTTTGCTATGTTCTGTCCTTTTTGATTTATTAAAATTTTAATCATGAAAATTTTAGACATACAACTATACGGTAGTGTAATTATGTAGTGACCTCATAGAGATGAGGGTCATGAACCCATGTACACAACAATTAACAAGATTTAGCCACACTGGGGGGCCGGTGAGATGGCTCAGCGGCTTAAGCGCCTGCCTTGCAAGCGCGAGGGCCCGAGTTCGACTCCCGGATCCCACATACGAAAAAGGGGCCGGTGATATCGCTCAGCGGCACGGGTGCCTGTTGGGGCGCGAGGTCCTGAGGTCGACCCCCCGGTACCCACAAAAAAAAAAAAAGATTTAGCCACACTGGTTTCATCTACCTAATTTTTAAAAAATGCAACTCCCTGATTTCCTGTCCTTTCGCTCCCCACTCAGTTTCGTCTTTTAAACACGAGCATTTGTTTAACCTAAGTGTGGGATCATTTCTATAGTGAACATGCTTGACAGTAATCTGTTGGTATCATCTAATTTCAAATTCATATTCAAATTCCTCTGGTTGTCTTTCTTTTCCTTCCTTCCTTTATTCCTTCTTTCCTTCTTTGCTTCCTCTTCTTTCTTTTTTTCCTTCCTTTTTCCTTCCTCCCTTTTTTCCTTCCTCTCTTCTTCCCTTCCTTCTTTCCTATTTTCCTTCCTCCCCATTCCTTCCACCTTTTTTCTCCCTCACCTTCTTCCTTCCTTCTTTCCTCTCTCATTTGTTTCTCTCCCTTTCTCTCTCCTCCTTTCTTTCTCTTCTCCCTCCCCATTGGTGTACCAGAGTTCTAATTCCAGACCTGCAGAGTACATTTGACTATGTCCTTCAAACTCTCTAGCCTGTGTACTTTCTCTCTTGGCTTTTAACGCCAATATTTTGAAGAGAGCCAGGTCCCTTGTCCTGCAGGAAGTCCCAGTTCCAGCTTAGTCTAATTGTTTCCCAGTGGTGACACTTAACTTGTTCTCTGTCCCCGGTAATTCCTGTGAACTCGAGGTTGGCTTTAAACATTCTATCTGCTCCAGGTGTTTTGGTCCTGGCACTGAAGTGGTGTTGTGTTCTTCACATGGGACCACGTCTGAGGCTCGGCTCCCACTTCCACTCTTGGCGATGCTGGTGTAGGTAACGTGGGCCAGTGGGCCCAGTGGCTGCCCTGTCCTTTTCTGGGGCACAGCACTGCCCAAATCTGGGCCAGGCCTTCTGTCCTGATGAGAAGATACAGAGAGCATATAAGATGCTTCCCATCTTTGAGAGAACTCACTGGGGTGATGGAAACAAAGGGTGAGTTCTGGGCCCTGCCCCAGAGATAGCTTCTGTTTCTGTGGGCACACAGCCCTGTGAATCCCTATAAACATCACCCATGGCCAGCAGAGCTTGCAGGGCTTCCCCAGACATGGACTTGCTCGCAGCCTGCAGCCTCGCTGGGGTCTTGGAAGGGGTGTGTCACGCGCTTCCTGTTCTCCTGGGGAGCTGGAGTTTCCTAATAAACATAAAGCAAAGTCCTCCTTGAATCCTGAGAAGTTTGGCTTCATAATTCAATGGGAAATTGCACTTTTTATTTTGTTTGTAAGATTTTTAAAAAGTAGAAACTCTCACCTCCTAAGGAGTGAAAGGTCCTTGAACATAGATCCTCTAATATTACACATTTCCTGAATAGCTAGAAAAGATAGAAGCTTGAAGCCTCCAAACGCCAAAAAACAATAAGATAGACACTAATTACCCTGATCTTATCAGTACATACTGTATATATGTACTGTACTATCACACTGTACCCAATAAATACATGTGATTATATGTGTCAATCAAAAAAATTTAAATTACATTTAAAGAGGAGATGGAAATAATTTGGTCATCAAATGCTGGATATGCATCAACTTATCATACTATACCCATAAATTCATATAATAAAATCTAATGTAAGAAACTGTCTTCCAGATATTCCTCTTCTAGGTATCTTTGTGAAAGAGTTAAAGACATCACGCTATAATGATACATGCTTATAGCAGCACAATTCATAATAGCTAAATGTGGTAGATTAACTAATGGTCAACTGTTAACACTCAGCTGAACTGAATCAGCGTGGTGCTGGGTGTAGGGAGCCCACCTGAGGATTGCTGCCAACAACATAAAAAGGAGAACTGGAGAGGAAGAGGTATGTTGTTGATTCTCCTGGAGAAGCTTGTCGCGCTGGCTTTCCTGATATGTACTCAGCTGTTCTCATTGTCAGAGGAGCTCGGGACCTAAGGCTTTTTGTCCAAATGACTGTACGTTGGGGAAAGGGGAATGATCAGATGTTTCGGGGACTATTGGACACTGGTTCTGATTCCAGGGGGTCCAAAATGTCATAATGGCCCTCCAGTAAGAGTGGGAACCTATGGAGGTTAGTTGATCAATGGAGTTTTGGCAAAGGTCCAACTCACAGTGGGTCCAATAGTTCCTTGAATCCATCCTGTAGTCATTTCCCCCACTCCGGAATGTATAACTGGGATCCAGGCCCTCAGCTGGATTCTTTGGGTCTCTAGTGTGTGGACAGATCTCCTGCACTCTTTTGCATTTGACATTTTGGGTGAAAATTATAAAATAATCCTATAAATTATGTGTCCTGTATTAAATTGTTTCCCCTGCAAACCCTTACTACAAAACTAAACTTGGAAGCAGCCTATATGTTCATCGACAGATGAATGGATAAAGAAAATGTGGTATTTATGTACAATGAAGTACTATCCTGCCATAAAGATAAACTTGAGTCATTTATAGGAAAATGGATGCACTTTCCATTATGAGACCATAATGTCAAGTGAAATAAATCAGACACACAAGCTTAAATATCACATGGTTTCTCTTATGAGAAACCGAAATTATGTACAAAGAGTAAAATAAAAGACAGAGAATAGGAAGTAGGAAGATAGATCTTTCTTAATGGGAGGGGATCAAAGGATGGAGGGAGGCAGAGGGAGGGGAGGGAAGGGGATGAAAGAGGAATTAAGATGCGTTATGTGCATGTATTGACTCCACACAAGGAATGTAAACACTACGTACTGCAAACGTGTGCTAATTAAAAAAGTGTTTATAAAAAACTGTCTTAACGTCATGCATCCATGTGGGAATGGGAGAGACTTAAACCTATATTTGACAAAATTAAAGTTGTAGGGCCGGTGAGATGGCTCAGCGGCTTAAGCGCCTGCCTGGCAAGCGCGAGGGCCCGAGTTGGACTCCCGGAACCCACATACGAAAAAAGGGCCGGTGATATCGCTCAGTGGCACGGGCGCCTGCTGGCGCGTGAAGGCCTGAGGTCGACTCCCCCGGTACCCACAAAAAAAAAAAAAAATTGAGGTTGTAGAAGGTGATCGGCTCAGCTTTCATGCGCTGTCCCAATGCCTTGTCCTTATGTGGCTCTGGGCTGCTGCAAGCCCAAATCCAAGACTGTTGTGTATTCAGCCATCGCACAGGGGATGAACAGAAATGTAGCATGTAACCCGCTGTTAGTGTCCCCACCTCAGAGAATGTAGTCCAGTGGCTTCAGATGCTTTGTGTTTTTTTTTTTTTTTTGTGGGTACCGGGGGGTCGACCTCAGGACCTCGCGCGCCAGCAGGCGCCTGCGCCACTGAGCGATATCACCGGCCCCTTTTTCGTATGTGGGTTCCGGGAGTCGAACTCGGGCTCTCGCGCTTGCCGGGCAGGCGCTTAAGCCGCTGAGCCATCTCACCGGCCCGCTTTGTGTTTTTTGAAAGAGGTTCTGCCCAGTTGCCTGGTATTATGGACCCTTCCTGGGGCTGCAAAGAGTTGGACATAGCTGAGAGCTCTGTTGCCTGCAGGAAGGACACTTAGGGGGCACTGCTTTTGCAGAGTGCTTTTATTGTAGATATTCACACTTTCAAAGAGTGATGCAGACACTCTTTATTGCAAAGACTCCTGGTTGCATTTCTAGCAACAATTCCTAGCTAGTTCTGGAGCTGGAATGAATTCTTTCCTCCACTCGCCCCTCCTTTCCCGTTTCTTCTCCTGAATTCTGTGCCAGCCCTGGAAACTGAAACAACAAATGACACATCCAATCCAGAAGTTGACAGTTGGAGCTGCAGGGCCACGGCCTCTCTTGGCTGCCCCACCTACTGCCTGGGGACTCCTCCAAGGAGAGTTCACCATGGTCCTCAGTGGGGCCGAGGTCTTCACACAGGATGGGAAGCTGAGAACAAGTTCCCTTGACAACTGTCCTGGAGTCTGGGGAAACAAGAGTAGGGGACAGGACTCCCCCCACGAGCTGCAGCCAAACTGCCATCAAGGGCCAGCGTTCCCACACCAGTTGTGTCACACCCAGTTTCACACTGCCCAGTTTCACACTTTCTCTGTCTCATTGTTAAACCTTACACAACTGTGGCTCCCACACAAAATAACTCATGTGAGACCTCCGAATGTGTATGTCTGGGGATTTGTGAGAAAATTCTGAAGACTCCGAAGTAAAAGAAATGCAAATCCCATTGCAGGGAGGGTGGGGCTAGTGGGAGTGGGGTTGTGTGGCACACACTTGCGTATTGAATGTCCCTTGTATGTGCACAGGCCATGAGTCCTTCCAGCAGCACAGTGGTCACAGATGAAGTCATCAACAGTTGCAGACACCATATGACTTCTGGCAATAACAGGACATTTGGATTTGTCTGTAGGCCCTCCCATTTGGGTCATAAAGCAAGTCAGACATTTTTCTCCTTTGTTTTAGAAAGAAGGAGGAAAAGATGGAAGAGAGCCATCTGACCTAAAGCATCCCTGAGGACCTTCCTCATTCTCGGTCCTTCCTCTAGGGCAGGATGGCCCAGCTGTGCCCACTGGATCTGGCTTCCCTCAGCAGCTCTGTACCTCACTGCCTGTGCTTGGGCAGGTGAGCCCGTGGGGACTCCAACTCCTCGTGCCTCAACTAGGGATGACAACACCTGGTGCTCATAAATGTGTTGCCAGCCTTATATAAGAGAGCCTCTGTACAAACTCCGCTGCTAGTGGGTATTCGTTGATGATTAGTTCTCTTTCCCAATACACTGAAAATGTAGAATTTATCCCAGAAATCCTCAGACCAGTAAGTAACTCTGGAAACTGGGCTTCACAGTTCAACTTCCTGGACTTAAATCCTGTTTCCTTTTCATATAAGCCCTGTGGCCTGAACATATTTATTCACTTTGCTATGTGCCAGTTCGCTTACCTGGAAAGTGGGGATAATGGCAACACCTATGCCATAGGGTTGTGTGTGTGTGTGTGTGTGTGTGTGTGTGACAGTTCTGGGCACACAGTAAATGCTCAATAAATTTTAACTGTCATGTTCAGAAGTTGAGAGGCACAAGAGTTGAAGCAAGACTATACTTTCTACTTGACTCTATCATCATGGCAAACTTCTTTTTCAATTAAAAAAAGGAATGCTGCCACTCCCCCCCTCCCAAATAGGAGAAAAACTCATGCAGTATTGAGGAGGAATTTGAGTTGAAATGTGCAGTTGGGGGCCTTACCTGTGATGGATGGTGGAAAGTTCCGTTCAGCATGCAACTCATGAAGTGAAGGAGGCGAGTAAATTCTTCCCACCCTGAGGTTAGCACCCCCGGGACTTCTGGTGGTGGTGGTGGGGACAATGCGCGCTTTTGTTGGGGACTGACATTTAAAAGTGTTTGATTGTTCAGTAGATGTTGTTTGAAGAGTTGCTTTACTACGATTTAATGGCAAATTCCATTCTAGATTTCCTGCCAACAAATCTATAAAGCTTTGTTTGAGACTGAAAGCATTCAGAAGCTTTTTTTTCTTTTTTTTTTTTTTAAGCTGGGAGGTGCTGGGTATACATTCAAAAGAAAAGGGAAATGGGGAGGAGGACAGGGACAGTGCTGTGGGTGTAGTGAGTGTTTGATGTGAGAACTGGCTGGCCCGCCCAAGACCACTCTCATTAAGAAAGGCAGGAAAGGGCCAAGAGCAGCCAATGCTCACCAGCGGGTCGGTCAGCCCCAGCCCAGAGAGGCAGCCTGGGTGCTCTCTGTGCCTCTACTGTGGTGACTGTTTTCCTGGGTCCTGTTGTGACCTAACGTGATATGACAAAGCAGTTTCCAGCATGTTCCTACCAGAACGTCCCATCCCATAACACCTGCTCTACGTGCACTGCTGTGGTGTCACGGGTGGCATCCAACACTGGCGCTGCAAGGTCAGGCTTAGGAAATAAACCTGGAGCACTTCTCAGGCCAGCGTTCACTGACGCCACCTGGTCAAAGAGCAGTTTGAGACTTCTGAAAGATGATAAACACCACAAACATAATGTTGAGTGAAAACAGCAAGCTGTAAAAGGATATTTAACATAGGAAGCAATGTACTGGAATTTTAAAGCACAACTATTTTACATAGCTTTTAACAAGGAAACTCACGTGAGAAAGCACAAAAACATGCCCAGGAACCATGTGCAAATCAACTTCGGGACAGTTAGCTCTGGAGAAGGTGAGAGAGATGAGGGAAGGGAGGAGGATGGTTTCGCCTGTACCTGAATTATTTAAATTCAGAAGAAAGCGCTCTGGAACTAAGATGCCACATTCATGTTTATTAAATCTAGTTGATAGATATATGGCTCCCTGTGACACATTCAGGACTTTTCTCTTTTTCAAGTATTTTATAATTTTAAATGTAAAAATAATGGTATAACCATACAGGTGGAATACCATGTGGTCATTTAAAAAGGGGAATTCTATATAGATTTTTCAGACTAATACATACATGAAATAATTAAATCAAAAGAACAGGGTACTATATGGTGGGACACTGTGATCTGTTTTTGCATAATATCACACACACACATATACACACGTGTCTTTAGAATTTGCATCTCTGGTCGAAACCATTACTGTGGGCTCTAGGGTCTGTGCAATACCTGAAAGCTCCATTTGAATGTCACTCACTCAAGCCATCCAAACCCTACTAGGTCCCAAACCACCCTCTTTACCTTTTGCACCAGATATTCTCCTCTCCTCCTCCTCATTGCAGTATGACACCATCCTCTGCCAGTTGCTCAAGTGAAAATCCCAGGAATCAATAGTAGTTTCTCCATTTCCCTGCCGCCCCATCTCCAGACCGTCCCTCCTGCACCCTTCCGGCCCCCACCCCACCCACCTTCCTAGAAGCCTACAGTTTCCCAGCCAGCTCTCCTGGTGTCCACTCCATGGAGAGCCCTGCGCCCCACTCTCCATGCAGCAGCCCTGCGTCTGGTTCTCTCACAGTCCTCTGCCTCACCTGGGGAACATCTCCTTCTCTCCACCTGCAGCCCACTCCGGAGCACTGGCGTGGCCCTGCAGCATCTCATCCCACCCACGAGGGCCGCTGCACATGCTGTTCTCCTTGCTCCAAATGCTCATTTGCCTTTCCTTGTGGAATCAGAAATAATCCATACATGGAACTAAAATGTCACCTTGATTTCATGTATTGGCCTTATTCATTTTAGTTATTCCATATTTGATATTATATTTACCTACTTAATTCAGCAAACACTCCGAGTCCTGACCGAGTTCTCAGGGCTGTACTGAATGTTGGGTGCCCCGAGTTCAGATGCTACACCTCCCACCCAAATTGCTACAAGCTTTACACGAGGGCTTTCACTTTGATCATAGTCCTCTTGCAGGAATGTCTATGGCTGAGCCCATCTCTTCTCTATGATGGAAATGCAAACATTTTCATTTTTTTATAGGACACAAAAACTCTTTTATACTAAACCATGCCCTAAGAGGACAAGGCTAAGGAGTCCCCATGGCGATCATTTTTCCCTTTCACACAGACAATACAAGTCCAAGAACGGGATGAATATCCTCATGTTCCCACTGACCACTTGTTCTGAGATTTTTGCATGAGCTCTTTTTTAAATTGCTTCCTTGCTGGGCACAGTAATGCATGCTTGTAATCCCAGCACTCTGGAAGCTGAGGCAGGAGAATCACCAGTTCAAGGCCAGTCTGGGTTCCTTGCTGGGCACAGTAATGCATGCTTATAATCCCAGCACTCTGGAAGCTGAGGCAGGAGAATCACCAGTTCAAGGCCAGTCTGGGTTATATAAGGAGACCCTATCTCAAAACAAACAAACAAACCCCTTCTTCCTGTTGCTAACTTTTGTTGTCTAAGTACTAGGTACTTGGTACCAAGGTTACCAGGCACTTGCTTACTAGGTACTTGCTGAGGAGCATCAGGGTTGGAGCCCTTTGCGAACTGTTTCTGGGGCACACAGTCATGTCCTCAGGGCACTGTGCACCCTCCTATCAGAGCTGCTTTGTCTCGTGGGACATGGCTCAGATACATGGCTCATTTCAAAGTCTTCGGGGCAAAAATCTACATGGAAAACATGTATCTGTAAGGCTTTAATTCTCTGGGTTGGTTATTGATATTAACGCAAGTCAGTTTCTATTTTTTTTTTTTTTCTTTTTGTCTTCACAAAAGATCCAGGTGTAGAAGAAAATATTCACTGAGTATCTAATTTTGTGATGAATGTAGGTAGTTTAACATAGTGTTTAAAGCATGGTCTGTATAGCCTGAGAAAACTTGTTCAATATGCTCTTTCATTCGTGATTGGCCCTTGCTTCCAGATAAACTCCTACTCATCCATCAACACCCACCTTAAACATCACATTTGGAAAAAAATTTCCCCAATTCAATCAATCTGAGTAGGCAGTTCTTTTCTTCCTTTTGGTTTCCCAGAACATACCAATTACTTCCACTTTAGCACTTCCCATATTACCTTATAATTATTCATTTACTTGTGTGTCACCCCAAATGAATAACCAGTTCTGCCAAGGCCAGAAACATACCTGACTCTGGCTAGCATGAGGTCTGTAGTCTATAACAGTGGTCAAGTATGAGTGCGTGGTAGCCAGTCAGGATGGATTAAAAACCGGACTCCATCTTTTTCTCCCTATTTGACCATGTGAAGTTACTTAATCCCTGGAAACCTCAGTTTCCTTATTTAAAAGAGACCTACCTCTAAGGGGTGTTGAGAAAATTAAGTCAGGCTTTGCAAATAAATGTTTTGGATCTGAAATGTTGTCCCCCAAAGGCCATGTGAAGAAGCCTTGGTCAATGGCCTATGGTGCTCTTGGGAGGTGGTAGAACCTTCAAGAGGTGAGATCTACTTGGAAGAAGCAGGCCATTGGGGGTGTGCCCTTGAAGGGGACATTTTGTCCCTGGCTCTTTCCCTTCTCTATTTGCTTTCCAGATAGCCAGCATGAGGTAAGCAGCTTTGCTTCACCACACACCTGCCGCCATGATGCTCTGCCTTGTCACCAGCCCAAAACCAATGGAGCCATGGGACCATGGACTGAATCCTCTGAAACCATGAGCCAAAGCAAACCTCTCCTCCTTTAAGTTGTTCATCTCAGGTATTTCATCACAGCCATGGAAATCTGACTTAATACAAGAGGGCAACTGATTCATGCTGAAGAATTCTTAACTTTTAATTTTATTATTAACTGTATACATGTTCATTAGCCAAAGCAATAAATAAATGGCCCAATTTCAAACCACAACCCCTTCATGCCAGCTGAAGATGGCACCATGAATGCAATGTAATAGGAAATCTCACTGACATAACACCCACTTTTTAGTAGAATATGGTTAAAAACACCTGAGTATTTTAAATGGTCAGTTGTTGAAGGATGGCTGTCAGAAGAAAGTAGGCCAACCTTTCTGCACCACTTCCTAAGTTCGTGGTAAATAAATGCAACTCAGTGTAACGCAGAAGGTCTTAGAATGTGTACTTCACAGTCTACCTGTTCAGGCAAGTGATTTTCCTCCCAGAGCCTGCAAGAGACAGCTTAATTGGTGGTCATTAGAATACACACAACTGATTACACAGCACTTCAAGGGCGTTTCAGGCCTACTTTTTTCACTTTGTAATCTTCTACCCTTATCCTCCCCTGGCAACTTTTCTGCTTACTCCTCATTGAAGTTGAAGAGATAGACACATTTTTATCAAAATTTATAGCCTGTTATTCTGCCTCAGGCTCTTCATTCTTTCCTTATTTACCATAACAGCACCACCAGTTCTGGGAATGCCTACTGTGTGCTTACTTGACAGTATCCCAGGAATGCCCACTGTGTGCTTTCTGGTTGGTGTGCCAGACAGGCCTCACCTCTCCTCTCCCAGAGTCTTAACACAGCATCTAACAACAGATGGTGTGGTTTATTGTTTCATTGTCATCTAATCTCCCTCTCTCCTCCTGTCTCTCACCTCGTGGAAAGGTAAGAGTCCAAGGGCAAGGGTCTTTGTTTTGATTCCTGACACCTCTCAAGAGCTTAGAACAAAGCCTGGCACATAGCAGATGCTCAATTAGCATTTTTTAAATGAATGCATTATTACACAACCATGAAATAGGCAGTATTTTCTTCATTTTGAGGTTGGGGAAACTGGGGCCCAGATATATAAAATTACACAAGTACTGAGTAGCAACGGTGGCCCTTGGTCCCAGATTTATCTGCTTTTGAATAGACTTCCTGTGTGGGGCAGGCCTTGTTGCAATTGAGTCCTCCTCCATGCCTGGGCTGGTCTGAGACAGGATTTGAGACAAGGGTTTGGCAGTGCCAGGAGGGCAAGTGACTGTGTCGTCAGATCAAGACAAAGAGGCAGGCAGATTGCTGGCTACAGGAGAGGGCTTAGCTTGAGGGGGTGCTCAGCCCTAACGCACTCTGCTCTGCGCTTGAAGAGAATTCCCTGGCCTTCTCAGACCCCATTTTCTCCTGTGTGCCATAACTCAATGTAATCTGCCTTGCATCTTCTAGTCGTTCCTAACTTGGTGGCAAGTCTCAGTGTCCAGGCAGAGAGGCCAGTTCTTTGGAGGAAAGTGCTGAATAAATGTTAGGCGTTATAAAGTAGATAAAGTTATTAAGTGTATTATAATGATCATTTATTGCCATTCATTCCATTTAATATCAGCTCCCAGGCACCTTGGTCTGCACCTGACCACTCCGTGTTTTGTCTGTCACTGTGACAGTGAGTGTGTTTCTGTCTAGACCAGCGGTGGCGAACCTATGGCACAGGTGCCACAACAGGCTGTTTGTATCACTGAAAGCCCTAAAAGGTTTGCCATCACTGGTCTCAACTGTAAGCTTCTTTGGCTTCCCCAGCTCTGAAACCTGGATAATTATGATTAACATCTATTTCTCAGCCAAAGTGATCAGGAAGATGCAGATGTAGATATAGGTGATAAAACGCCAATCGAATATGAGGATTATCACTCTCATCTTGGACTACTGCAGTCACCAGTCTCATGACTGTAGCCCATCCTTCCCTGCCCACCTTCCACTTTGCCACCATTAGCATTCTAGAAGACGAAGGAAGCTGACGCCTAGGCCCTTTGGTGACTCCATAGTGTCTGAAGGTCACCATTCAAACTCTTTCACTGCGAACATGGACCTTGTGTCACCTGGGCCTGCTGTCCCCACAGTGTTTTGTCCTATGTTCCCCCAAAGGCATCTCATGTTCAGCCGTATGGAATCACGAGTCATCCTCTGACGGCACCCATGGCCCATTCCCTCCCTCTTTGCCTGGTCTCTTCCCTCGGCGTGGCATTGCTTCTCCTTTACCTGCCCAGTGAGTTGTCTACTCACCCACTAGGACTCAACCCCATGTCACCCGCTTGGGGACACCCACCCCTGACGTCTTCAGGTAGCAGAAGGCTACTTTCTTCGTGTAACCACAGCCCCTGGTGCAGTTTTGGACCTATCCCTGCACTAAAAAGGAAGATTCACTAATTCTGTTCCATTTAATTAAGTTTTGGAAACAAGCGTCAGTGAGGCCTCCCTACTTCATGACTCTATCCGTTCCCTGGGGCAGTCGTAACTAAGCTCCACAAATTGGATGGCTCAAGACAACAGAAATTTATTGTCTCAAAGTCCTGGAGGCTAGAAGTCTGAAATCAAGGTGTCAGCCTGTCGAGCTCTGACAGCTCTGGGGAGGATCCCTCCTTGCCTCTCCCGGCATCTGGTGTTGCGTGGCAGGCCTAGGTGATGTGGGTGGTAGATAAGTCACTCCGGTCTTCTCGCTGGGCGTCTTCATGTTAGCCCCACTCTGTACATATCTCTGGCCTCAACTCTCCTTTTTATAAGGACACCAGTCACATGGGATGAGGCCTGATGACCTATTTTAATTTGATTACCTCTGTACAGTCCCTGTTTCCAAATAAGGTCACATTCTGAGGTACTGGAGGTTAGGACTTCAATAAATCTTTTTTGGGGTGTGGGGGGGGCAATGCAGGACACAATCATGGGAAATCATGTCTCTTCTCCATAAGCTTTCACTTCAGATCCACAGACCATCAGGAGTCTCCCAGGGGATCTTGGTTTCCCCTGTGGCTTACTTACTCCTGCCTCTCTCTGTCCTCACCTGGGTTCACATAGGCTGTTCAGGTCCTAACACATGACGCCTATCATTGTATATCTTCAATATTTTCAACAACTGATCCAATAAGATCAGGCATTAGCAACTTGGTTAAGAAGAGGAGCTGGTAGCCAGGAGTGGGGGTGCACATCTGTAACCCTGGCACTCCAGGAGGCTGAGGCAGAGGGTTGCAAGGTTGAGCTCAGTCTGGGCAACTTAGTGAGCGAGACTCTGTCTCAAAATAAAAAATATAAAAAGGGATGTAGCTCAGTGCAAAGGCCCTGGGTTCAATCCCCAGGAGAGAAAGAGGGAGAGGGAGAGAGAGAGAGAGAGAGAGGCTCTGAGGCCTCTGGAGGTATGGGTCCAATTCATCTTCATACTCCAGTGCCCAGCTCGTATGTGGCACAGCATTCATTTTGTCAAATACGTGCTAGCTAAATGTCGATCTCCCATTGTGCGCACCTGCCACCTAAAACATAATCCCCGCCCTGGGGGAATGTCCTCAAGGAGCCTCTCAGCTCTTTCCAACCTGCTGGCCGCCAAGCAAATCACTCCTGGTGCCCAGGTACGTATGGGGCTGTGTGCACGGGTACTTGGAAGTCAAGAGGTGAAAGGCACCCAGCAATAAAAGCCGAGCGTCATGTCCTGCCAAATCAGAACCCAGCTGCCCGGAACCTCAGCTCTCCCTGAGCAAGACCCTTTGCCACCCAAGCTGCCATGTTTGGGCTTAGGGTTAGGAAAGTGGGAGAATCCTGCTGGCCCTCCTGTCACAGATATTCCAATGGAGCCCGGCTCTTGGGCTAGGGATTCTCGAGCCAAGTGTGGGGTCTCTGACATCTCACCTGCTGCCCCTCTGCCACAGACCTGAGGGGGCACCTGATGATACTGGCCTGCTCAGGGCCTGACACATGGCCAGCACTGGTAAGAATGGCTCCCTGAATGGCTGGGCACTTGAAAAGGGCTTCAGGAAGAATGACTTTTCTAAAAGGGTAAATATAAGGTGTGATCAAAATATGCAATGTTTAAATTTTTAAAAAATTTATTATAGTAAAAGACACAATTGCCATTAATGCCCCTCAAAATAGTCCCCCTTCCTTTGAACACACTTATCCCATCATTCTTGTCACTTCCTGAAGCAGTTCTGGAAGACTACTATCAAGAGTGTCTTTATGAGGTGTGGTCAAAATTACGGTGAATGCTGCGGCCAAGGGTCATCCAACTGAGAGACAGATTTGTAAAAACACGACAGTGTGTCCTTATCCACCATATTCACTGGATCTGGCCCTGTGAAACTTTTGGCTCTTCCTCAAAGTCAAAATGACCATGAAAGGGAAATGTTTTGAATTAATTGAGGACATCAAGGAAGCCATGACAGGGCAACTAAAGACACTCAGTAAAAAGAACCTCCAGAACTTTCAGAAAGTGGAAAGAAGAGTGGAATAAGTGTGTTTGAAGTGAGGAGAGTATTCTGAGGGGGATTAATGGCAATATATCTTTCATTGTAGTCTACTTTAAAAATTAAACATTCACTGTATTTTTCTATCACACCTCATAGGGCTTTTTCACAGGTGGAAAGAAGGGAGGGACATTCCAGAGGGAAGCAGCAGCGACTGCGGGGGGGGGGCAGCGCAGCACATTCAGGAGACGCTCCAGGGTCAGTGACTCCAGGGGACAGTAGGCATGGGGAACAGGCTGTCACTATGGGTTGCGCAGGACAGTGCTGGGGTGTTCAGACCTTCCCCAGGGAGTGACAGAGCGTTTGACGCTGCTGAGCAGAGCAGGAGCATGGTCACAGTGTCGGCTCGTTCACCCTTTCCTCCTCAGACCGTGCCCAATGCAACCTCTCCCAGAGTCACAGTCCTGCTTCCCCCTGACTCCCACAGCAGACCTTCTCTCTCCACCCCAGTTCTGGACATCACCACGGGGCTTTCAGCATCCAGGAAGATGTATCACTCAATACCTTTGGCCTCTCAGCTGCAATGAGCTTCACCCTGGGCCACCCATTCCCAGGGCGCCCGTGGACCTGCTCCACCTCGAGAAGCCCAGAACCCAGCTGCTCCCCTGCCCTCTCAGGACAAGCAGACAGAGGGAGGAGTCTGTCGCGCCTCTGCTTAAAGCTCTTCTCGGATTGCCAGGGCGCTGCACAAAAATCCAAGCCCCTTTCTGTGGCTGTGAGGCCCCCTGCCCTGGCCACGCCCACTCTGCAGCTTGCTCCTGGACCTCCTCCCCTCCCCTTTCCTCCTCCTGTCCTTCATCCATTTTCACCAAGCTTCTCAGACGACTTCTCTAACCTACCATTCCCACTCACTCCTCAAGCCACAGAATGTGGCTTCGGCTCCCACCAGGCCACTGACACGCCACCCTCCAAAGTTAGGTTTATAAATTGCCAAAGCTGGGTGGGTGAGATAGCTCAGCGGCATAAGCTCCTGTACGGCAAGCGCGAGGTCCTGAGTTCGACTCCTGGTAGCCACATAAAGGAAAAAAGGGGCCGCTGATATCACTCAGCACGGGCGCCTGCTGGCAAGCAGGAGACCCTGAGGTTGACTCCCGGTACCCACATTAAATAAATAAATAAATAAATTGCCAAAGCTGATGGGACCAGATGGCCATCTTTGTCTTGAAACTCAGTTCCTCCAAAACATGGTTTCCACAATGTTATATTTTCCTTCTTTTCTTACTTCTTTGTTCTTTCTTGGTCTTTGTGGACTCCTCTGCTTCCACCCATTGTATGAAGCTCTTCTCTGAGCTATCTGTAGTCCTCTTATCTCCACACTTCGCCTCCATCCATGTCTCCTGCTGTCCCACACTGCTAGGCAAGGTGGTGCACACTTGTAATCCCAGCTGCATGAGAAGCTGAGGCAGGAGGATGGCAAATTCAGTGCCAGCCTGAACAACTTAGTGACAACCAGTCTCAAAATGCAAAACTGTAAAGGGCCAGAGATGTAGCTCCGAGCTAGTGTCCCCTAGGTTTGATCCCTGGTACTGCAGAAACAAACAAACAAAAATACTCATCACCACATTATCTCAACACATTGCCCCAACTACTCAGAGAAGCACCCAGCCTCTCCTTCCATATGTCCAAACTGGAAACCAGGCATCACTCCACCTCCCTCCTCTACCGATGATTAATCATCGCCCCTGAGTGAGAGCGGCTCCTAAATATCTCAGATCTCTTGGCTTCTACCCATTCCCCAGTTCAGCTCTCATCTTTCTTCCACATCATTAGATCACCTGATGACTGGGTTCCCTGAACTTGTTTTTATCTGAACCCTGAAAACGCACATCTTATTAAACCTAACATCTTCTGTGCCTGCCAGACTGTCAGCACACGTGGAGTGTGTGTGATGGGTATCTGTGACCATATGAGTGAGAGGATGAGCCAACGGGATAGGTGTGTAGTATCTCCCCAGATCTCCCTGCAATATTAAAATTTACTAATCACTTGTGCCTACGTTGTCTCAGTTGTCTCCAAAATAGTAGGAGACATTTATTATTGTTCCTAACCTTTTGATGAATGTCACAGAGCTGGAGAATGGAAAAGCCTACCTTTAAACCTATGGGTCAAAATCTTAAACTTTGTACCAAACCATGAAGCTTTTCTCAGCAGTTGCATTACTTTAGGTATTACTGTTGGGGTTATTTGATTTATATCCAAAAAAAGTCCTGGTGGAGTCTTAAGTTTCTTTTGATCTGTAATAGTTATAATAATTAAGTCCCGGTCCTTTCTTCGGGCTACTTATTTGTTAAAGCCAGGTTTTTTAAAACTCCTGTAGAATTAAAACTCAATATGGATTTGGCTGATTACACACTCAGAATAACATCACACATCTGCCTCTATTCTGCCAGTTCCCTGAAGCCTCCTCAAGAGAACTAGACTCTTCGTCAGATTGAGCCAGTTATTTTGGTGAAATATTGTTAAGCAGGGCTGAGGGTTCTTACTTCATCATCCAGGAGTTGCTATCATCGGGTGTATCCTACTCATCTTAGCATCCATCATGGATCATTAGGTTCATTGATTCATTAAGGTTTGCATAAAGGCATTTTTAAAATGTGATCATTCCTTCTCCATTTGTTACCTAAAATTCTTTTGTAAAGAAATTTCCCCTGTCACTGTTGATACTTAGAAACACAGTGTGTACAGGTGAGACAGAATAAATGTTCTTTTTATTAAAATTTCTGGAAACAACATGGTATCCTAGCAACCCCCAAAGGTAATTAACAAGTTAGCTTTCTGTCTTTCTTCTCTTGGTAGTATCATTTTGAATCTCTAGATTTTTATATTTTTTGATGAATCCATTGCACTTGTTACTCCCATTGAAACTAAAATTTTCCCATCTTTAGCCACTGGAACCCTTGGATTGGCCTTGAGCTCTTTAGACACAACCACAAAGTTTTTAATAATTTCCCGTTTTCTAGTACATGAGATGCAGTAAGCCCATCTTTCCTTCCCTGGACTTGGAATCCCCCTTACTTTAAGGAGCCCTAAACCTTTAAATGAAAAACGATATTTAAAAACCACCATATAGGCTCATTAGTAGTGGGTGGTCATTGATTCCAGAACATTTGGTGGACAGAAATGTGTAATTTTTAAAACCACAAAAATAAGTATGAATTTATACTATTTGTACTTACTTGATTTCCTAACATATCATAAATGTTCTTTTATGTCAGCAATGCAGAACTACATGATTTTAAAAGCTATATAATACAAAAGAATGAGATTATAACATAGTTTGTATAATCTAGTTTCTATAACCTAGTTTCTATACTGAAATGGTATCTCATTTTTTACTATTACAGACATCACTGCAGTGAATAGCATGAACTTATATCCTTGTCCACTTGTGCAAATATTCCGTTGATTCCTAAAAGTGGAGTTGTTGCCTACAAAGTATGAATTCAAATGGATTGAATCCATTTAAGGGCCCAATACTAACATGTTGCAGAGTAGTTTTAATGATGTAATGCTACCTGTTTAACACGTCCTTGCTTTGCAGGCCTAAACCCTGGGCCTGGTACATACTATGGCAGACATGTGACATTTGTATGTTGACCTGGTTGAGAAAAGCCACAACACAGAAGCATGAAAAGAAAGAGAGAAAGAAAGAAAGAAGAAAGGAAGAGTAAGTGAGGGAAAGGTATGTCTAGGCCAATGATGGGGAACGTTTTAGAGCTTTCAGTGATAACAAATAGCCTGTTGTGACACACGTGCCATAGGTTTGCCACAAGTCCAAGGGACCCTTGGGAGAGATTCACACCTCTGGCCCAAGGAGGGGAGAGAGACACATGAAGCCAACCCGAGCCCAACCCATAGATTGGAGCCAAGTTCAGCTGAACCTAACCTGGATCACCTGCTCCCAAGCTGACTCACAGGAGACAAAGCGAGAAAAGATGACTATTACTTTAAGACATGCTGAGTATTGGAGTGGTTTGTGGTACTGTATTATTATCTTATCTTTTACTAGAATGACTCAGCTTTATAAAGCTATCAGTTCTGCTCAAGGCAGTATATACATTTAATGCAATCAGAATAATACTGAGAAAGTTTATTATTAGCTAAATAATTCTAGAAATTAAAATTATAGCTATCAATATGAAAAGAGAGAAATCAGAGACATGAAAATAGTGTGTTGAGGTTCTTGTCTTGCTTGAGGGCAAACACAGATGTGACAGTTTTATATACTGGTCAAAAAAAGTAAACACAAGCATGGCTCTTAGTAAGTCTGAAGAAACTAAGAGAAAATTAAATCTACTGCTTTCAGATCAGCCCAGGAAAATCCTATCCATCCAAAGAAAAAGGAAAAAATCTTAAGTGACAACAGTGGGAATGACAGAGTAAGGACCTCCAAAAGCCATTTGTCAATAAAAGCAACAAAAACACAGGCACTAATAATAATAATAATAATAATAATAATAATAATAATTCAGAATTCTGCAAATTAACTCAGGGCTTGCAATAATCCAAGGCATTCATTTTTTTTTTTTTAAATGATAGAATCCCAGGAAGAATAGTACGCTTTGGGGTATATTCATTTACCCTATTCCTATCTCCCTCCTCCAGGTCCATAGTAACCTGGAAAGCCAGCAATGCAGCAACTACAGGAGAGGACTGATTGGGCTTGGAGCTGGTTAAAATACCAGCTCTGAGAGCCACCATCAGTGATCTGTCTGGCCCTTCCCTGGCAGGGATTTATCTGACTCAACCTCACACTCACTCTTCCTTAGAGCATTTGTCAAAAACAATCATAGGGGGCCGGTGAGATGGCTCAGCGGCCTACGCGCCTGCCTGGCAAGCGCGAGGGCCCGAGTTCGACTCCTGGATCCCACATACGAAAAAAGGGGCCGGTGATATCGCTCAGTGGCACGGGCACCTGCTGGCGCGCGAGGTCCTGAGGTCGACCCCGGTACCCACAAAAAAAAAAAAAAAACAATTATAGGCTATTGTTTTAACGTCATGATTGTTTGACGCAGTGATGATGGTTGTGAAAAAACAGAAACCTAATAAAAATTAGCTAAAAAGGAAAAGCTAGGGAATGAAATATCTATAGGGCATTTTGAAAATCTCTGACATAGCCCTAGCAATCTAGAAGGTCTCACACTGTGCAGGGTGATATCCATGCTCAGGAAAGGACTGAGGAGGCACTAAGTTCTGGATTTTGACTGATCTGTTGTCTCCAAGCAATTTTGAAAGCGAGGGCCAGCGTAGAGCTGTAAACCAAGTCTCTGAGTGGTGAAGACGCAGCCCAACTTACACATAGGCCCTCAGAAAGGCAAGGGAACTTATTGACATTTATAGAAATCTCTGTCCAACCATTAATGACCACTAGGTTACCTAAGCAGAGATCTCAGTGGCCACAAGGCAAAGTATAGTAACTTTACATGAATTAATTCTAGAAAGCCATTAATCAAAAAGAAATTATGAATAAAAAAGACGAAGAGCAATAACAAACCTTAGAAGAGAAGAATTTGATTTCCTGAGTTGTCATGATATTATTTCCCTACTCACAGAGGGAAAAAGCAGACAATAGAAACTGTCCACAAGGAAGTTCAGATGTAGGAATTACTAGACAAAGACTAAATCAGTTATTTTAAAAATGTAAACAGAACAAAGAAAGTCATATCTAAAAAAGTAAAGTATGAAAATGATGTCACAACAAATAAAGAACATAGGTTCATTTTAGATTTAAAGACAAAAACAGGTTGAAAGTGAAATGATGGGAAAAGATATTCCATACAAATAGTAATATTTGTATGGTATTTGTATGGGGTAGCTATACTAGTATAAGACAAAATGAAATTTGTGTTAGTCACCTTTCCATCTCTGTGACAAAATACCCAAGATAAATAACCTGAAGGAGAAAATTTTATTTTGGTTTGTGATTTCCATGGTTTCAGTCCATAGTCGTCTGGCTCCTTTGCTTTTAGGCCTGTGGAGAGGTTGAAATCACGATGGGGAGCATGATGTCCAACACAGCTGTTCAGTTCACCGCAAGCTGGAAGGAGAGGTAGAAAGAGACGCAGGGACAAAATATACTCTATGAGGGCACACGCCCAATCACCTACTTCCTCAACAAGACTCCTAAAGTTTCTACCAATTTCCAATGGCACATTACGTTATGGCATCATTCATGTATTAATCTGTTCATGAAGTCAGAGCCTTCATGACCCAATCATTCGAAATGCTCTACCTTTGAACACTGCTGAATTAGGGACTAAGCCTTCGATACACGAGCTTATGGGGAACATTTAAGGTCCAAACTGTAAAGAAACTTAAGTCAAAAAGTGTTGCAAGAAGAAAAGAAGGACATTAATATTGAGAAAAGGATCAATTCAACAAGAAGATATATTAATTATAAACATATATGAGATAAATATTAGTGCCCCAAATAATAAGGCAAATACTGACAGACTTGAGGGAGAAATAGTTCTACAAAAACGGTTGATGACTACAATAGACCACATTCAATAATGGATAGAAATAAAGAAATAGAGGACTTAATGCCATAGTTCAATTATACCTAAGAGATATATACTGAACAATATACCTAACAATAGTCCAGTACACATTTTTTTGCAAGTGTGAGTAATACACTTGCAAATATTCACCAGGATAGATGATATATTAGGCCACAAAACAACTAATGAATTTAAGAAAATTAAAATTATAAAAATTATATTTTCTAATAACCATGGAATAAGCCAAAAACCAATAACAAAGAAAACTAGAAAACTCATATGTGAGAATTAACACACTCTTAACAAATGGATCAAAAAAGAATAGCAAGGGAAATTACAAAATCTCGAGACAAAACAAAAACACGACATATGGGATGTAACAAAAGCAGTGCTAGGGTGAAATTTATAGCTGTAAACACATACTTAAAAAAAAAACAAAAATGGGATGAGAATGTAGCTCAGTGGTAGAGCACTTGCCTAGCATAAGTAAGGCTCTCAGTTTCATTCCCAACTCTGAAGAAAAAGAAAAAGATCTGAAATCAGTAACCTAACTTTACAATTTAAGGATCTAGAAAAGGAAGAGCAAACTAAACTCAAAGCTTGCAGAAGGAAATAATACAGATTAGAGTATGAGTAAATAAAATAGAGGATAGGGCCGGTGATATAGCTCAGCGGCATAAGCGCCTGCCTGGCAAGTGCGAGGCCCTCAGTTCAACCCCCGGTACCCACATTAAAAAATAATAAAATAAAATAAAAGATAGAAAAACAAAAGAGAAAAATCAATGAACCTAAAAGTGATTCTTTGAAAAGATCAATATACCTGATAAATCTTTAGCTAGGTTGACTAAGAGAAAAAAAGAGAGAAGACTCAAAATATTAAAATCAGAAAAAAAGTGGGGATGTTATCTCTCATTTTATGGAAATAAAAATGATTACATGAGAATACTGTGAACATTTGTATGTCAATATATTGACAACATAGATGAAATATTCAAATTCCTATGTACAATCTACCAAAACTGCATAATGAAAAAGCAGAAAATCTGACTATACTCTATATAACTAGTAAAAAAAGTGGAATAGGTAATCAAAAACCTCCTAATAAAGAAAAGTTCTGAATCAGATGGTGGTTTTTACCAAACGTTTAGAGGAGAATTAATACCAATCCTTCTCAAACTTAAAAAAAAAAAAAATTGAAGAGGAAAGAACAATTCTTAACTTATTCCATATCAGCAATACCCTGGTACCAAAGTCAGAAAAAGATACTAAAAGAATAGAAAACTACACATCCATGTCTCTTATGAATACAAATGCAAAATCTTCAAAAAACACTAGCAAGCCAAATTTGGCAGGATATTAACAGTATTATATGCCATGGCCAGGAAGGGTTTGTTCTTGATTGCAAAGGTGGTCCAGCACATGAAAATCAATCAATGTAATATACCACATTAACAAAGTGAAGGGAAAAACACATGACCACCTCAGTTGATGCAAAAGAGGCAACTAACAAAATTCAGTGCACTTTCTTGATTTAGAAAGCAACTTCAACATGACCCAGGCTATGTATTAAAAACATGCACACCGCTAACATTATACTCAATGATGAAAGATTAAAAAGCTTTTCCTCTAAGCTCAGGGACAAAAAAAGAATGCCTGCTTTCAGCACTTCTATTCAACATAGTATTGAAAGTCCTATGTCAGAGAAATTAGGCAAGAAAATGAAATAAAAGGAATCTAAATTGGAAAGAGTAACATTATCTCTGTTTGCAAATGATATGATCTTATACATAGAACACAATAAAGATTACACACATATATACATACACACAGAAACTCTTAGAGCTAATCAACAAGTTCAGCAAAGTTGCAGGATGCTAAATCAACACACAAAAATTACAAAAATTCTACACGTTAACAATGAACAGGGCTGGTGAGATAGCTCAGCAGCATAAGCGCCTGCCTGGCAAGCGTGAGGTCCAGAGTTCGACTCCCAGTACCCACATACAAAAAAAGGGCCGGTGATATCGCTCAGCGGCACGGGCGCCTGCTGGCGTGTGAGGTCTTGAGGTCGACCCCTGGTACCCACAAAAAAAAAAAAAAAAAGATGACAATACTATTTGCTATCATTTGGATCTGGAGTGTCTCCCAGAGTTCCCTGTGTTAAAGGTTTGCTTCTCAGTGTGGTGCTATTGGGAGGTGGTGGATACTGTTTGAGGTGGGGCCTAGTGGGAGGTTCATAGGTCACTGGGGGCATGACCTCAAAGGAGATTCTGGTCTCTTCCTCCTCCTTTCACCTCCAAGCCATTAGGTGAATTGTTTGTTCCACCACATACTCCCTGCCTCGACATGACACAAAGTAAAATAAGATAGAAGAGAATCCTTTCACAAATAGAGGATGAGGGCATAGTCTGAATGAAGAAATATGATCAACTTAATTCTGTAGTTTTTAGTAGAGGTGTGTGCACTTGAGTTGATCTGGAGCCGGATAATTAATAACTTTAGAAATCCTGCTAAGGAACCCGAAGGTTATCCTGAAAGCCATGATGCATCCTAGAAACGTCTGAAAGATGTGCACAGGAACGTATAAGGGAGAAGCTGAGACAGTGGTCCTCCAAAGCATACCATGTTGTCATGGGGACAACATGGCCAAAGATTCCTTGAACCAGGTGTGCATGGCTGACCCCATGGTACCACATGGCCCTTGGGAGGGCCAGCAATCCCTCCCTCCATTCGTCCCTGACTCTTCTGCACCCATGGACCTACCAGAAAGAAGGCTCCAGCACAGACACAGAGGTACCACTTTCCAGATGTGACTGTGACAAGCACACAGCTGCCTGCCCTGGTGGCCAAGGACTTCATGCTGTTGTTCTGCACCTGTGTTCTGCAGCACAGAGGTTGTTCGGTTAAAACCTCTGCGTTAATATGTGGCATTTTAAACTTTTGAGAGTTTTTTTTTTTTTTTAATCCTATTGGCAAAGGACCCACTTCTCATAGACAGTTACCCAGCTATTCACACAGAAATTTCTCTTCCTCTGCCTTTTGCTAAGTCCTCGCCTTGTAGATAATTACTAGCTCTGGGGTTTGGGGACAATCACGCCACCTCCCTGGTGGAGACACTCGGGCAAGACCGTGATCATTCTAAGTCTTTCAGATGCCAATACTGTGGAGCCTGTGAGGGTTCTTTTTCCAGGTGTGCAAAACACCACGTGTTTATGTTTGGTGTGTGGTACACAAGCACAGGTGTGGAGGTCAGGCTTGGGTTGGAATCCTGCATCTCCTACTCAGCAGCAAATAAATTTATTTGTCTGTAAAAATTGGATGTTAAAAAGTTCCATCTTGCTGGGAAGAGGATCTGGGGATGGGGGAGATGGGAAGGAAAGGGAAGGGAAGGGGAAGTAAAAAGAATCAAGATGCAGTATGCACATGTAGCAATTCCCTGCCGCAAATATATTTATTATGTGTCACAAACAGATACTAATAAAAGGGGAAAGTTCCACCTCACGAGACGAATGCAGAGAGAATGCACCTGTGGACACTTCACACAGGACCTGGCATTTGGAAAGTGGATTCCTCCCCCCACCGCCCCTTCCCTACTGTGTAGGGAAACAAATATGTCAAGTATTGCACTCCGGGATTTCAGACTGTCATGACCAAATCTTGCCTTTTCAAGAATTTAAGAATAATCTCAAAACCAGTATCATCTCTAGAAAAAAAAGCCTAGAAAATCTCAATTGTTTGAGGCTGTTAAATAATTGGGCTTATGGGGTTTATTTTATTTAGCTTTAATTTTTGATAGAGGTGAGTAGGGAGAAGCAAAAACTCAAATATGTTTTATGGTGTCACCATCTCAGAATAACCTTTCCCACTAGACTCAAGATGAAAAAGATAATTCTTTCTAAAAATGTAGTTAGTTGTCCTAGTTGTTATCTCTTTTATCCTGCTTGTTTTGCTGTTTTTGCCCTTCCTATTCTCAGACTATTGGCCAATTCTGATAGGAGATGAAATTGTGAAAATCTTGAACAGGGGGCCGGTGAGATGGCTCAGCGGCGTAAGCGCCTGCCTTGCAAGCGCGAAGGCCCGAGTTCGACTCCCGGAACCCACATACGAAAAAGGGGCCGGTGATATCGCTCAGCGGCACGGGTGCCTGTTGGCGCGCGAGGTCCTGAGGTCGTCCCCCCGGTACCCACAAAAAAAAAAAAAAAAAAAAAAAAAATCTTGAACAGGTGCTCCGGAAGGGGAAAATCAGAGAAAGTATCACGAGCCTTTAACAGTTTTGATCTGATGACTCACCCTTGCTGTTGTAAGGATATGTTAGGATAGCAATTGCCAGCCCTGGCTTCCTAAGCCCACAGTGAACTTTTTTGTTTGTTTTGAGACAAAGTCCTTCTATGTAGCTCAGGCTGGGCTCGAACTTGAGATCCTGCTGCCTCATCCTCTTAAGTGCTAGGATTACAGGTGTGCATCACCACCTATGCTCTAATTAGTTAATTTTGATTAAAATAGCCTCTAAGCAAAATATAATATGTAATGAAAGCTAAACTATGGCAAAATAGCCATTCTCACACATAGCTTGTTGTAATTAGAATAAGCCTTTAGAAAAGCAACTTAGCAATTAAGTATTAAGCCTCTAATTATTTGTCCTCTTCTGAGAATTCTCTTTCTGGGAATCTTACTGTAGAGAGGGAGAAAGTATGTTTAAGAAACAGATACATGCAGAAGTAAGCTTATCATGGTGTTATTTTATAATAGTAAAAAATATGGGAAACAACCTGGTAAGTAACATGAGCTGAGCAGTTATATAAACTATGGTATATTTGCCGGATGAATGGCTCTCTTTACAAGGTGTCTTCCAAAAGCTGAGTATTAAAGCATTTATGCAGTCATATCAAAATTGCTTTTTTTAGACATGATCAGGCTGGGCTTGTACTTGTAATCCCCCTGCTCAGCTTGCCAGAGTGCTGGGCTTGTAGGGCATGTGTAAGCACACTCAGCTATTTTTTTTTTTTTAAGACAAGCAAAATATGAAATCTTCAAAATTCAACAAGTCCTGAAGGAAATATATGAAACTGCGGTAGTGTCAGATTTTTGGTGGTAAAAGATTTAGAGTGACTTTTCTTTCTCTATATTCATATTATTTTCATTTTCATCCTAAGGACTTTTCTAATCAGTTAAAATGATAACAGTAAAAATAGATTTTATATAAGTAAACAAACCTAGCGACACCATATAGAATCTTTAGGTTTGGGAGATGAGAATGGGATAATTCAGATTTTAAAAATACAATAGATCGTTTCACTTCCAAAAACAGGATGGGGCCGGCTGATGAGGAGCCTATCTACGCACCCTCCTCTTGTCCTCCAGCTTGCTGTTTTTGCAGAGGCCTGACACCCAGGGGTCCTGACACCCGGAAGCTGGGCACCCAGTGCTATTCGGGCCTCGCGCAGCGATGACTGTACCTGTGAGCAGAAGTTGAAACACACTGAGCGTTTACTAAGCATGTCCCTGCACTGGCACTGTACCTTTCCCGGGCTAGCAAAAGCTCCTCGTAAAAGGAACTATTGTCTCCTTCCCCCTCCCCCGTCCTCCTCTCTCCTACCCACACAGAGAGTGCCTTTTAGGAATATAATTTATTTGGATGCAAGCAAAAATGGGCAGCCAGGGCTGCCCTTTGTTAGAAATAAAGCCTCCCCAGGCTGCCTGAGGAGTTGACTAAGCAAACAGCTTCAGGTGGTCAGGGCAGGGAAGGTTCTAGAAGCAGAGCCCAGAACACCCCAAGGGCCTTCTGTCTGTGATGTGGCTTGTTTGCGTTACAGGCTTCAAGTGTATTTGCTGACGTCAGCAGCCCATCAAAGTTTAAAATAATAACAGTGAAAAGGAAAACAGCTCCTTTCTGCCAGGCAGCCTCTTCTGCCAACTTCTGCCTTCTTTCTGAGTTAATAAACATTCAAGAACCACCTCCCCTCCCACCCTGGGGGGAAAAAAAAGCACAATAATTTAAAAACCACCAGGTCAGCCTATTGCCAGCGGAAGCCATTCAGACAAGTGGCATTTGTCATACACGAATTAGGATTTTACCTCAGCCTCAAAATGAAAGCTGTTGGGGCTGGAGATATAGCTCAGGTGCCCGCTTGACAAGTGCGAGGTCCTAAGTTTGATTCCCAGTTCAAAAAAAAAATTTAAAGTTATTGTTGGCTTTGTGTTTATGGGACTGAACAATTGAACACAGTGGATTTCTCCCTCACTGTCATCATGCTTAAGACCAAATACATGGATGTTTCTGAATCAGATGTAACTTAAAAAAAACACACACAAAACCATCATTATGCCAAGTAAGTTCTTTTGAAAATCTCAAGTTAGAAAAGGGCCTTTTAATTCTGATTTTACTTGACAAACTGAAAACAGGCACACGTGCTATCATACCATGGCAGTGGCGGTCAGGGCAGGGCTGTCCCTCAAAAGGAGACAGTGCAGCAGGCGACCAGCAACCAGAGGAGGTCAGGAGGACAGGCTCCTGTGGCAGCACAGAGAGAGGATCTGCGTCTCCGGAAAGCAAGGCCTCGGAAGTTTTCTTCACATGTAGTGCTGAAACTGCAGCCAGCCTCTGGACAGCTAGGTACTGCAACTCCTGCACCAAGCTGGCACCGCCCACACACCCCATTGTTGCTACCTCCTTGGGACAGATTAGATGCCACATCCCTCAGAAGTACTGAGCTCCGGAGGGAGATCCGCCAGCAGCCTCCTTCCACAGGGCCAGCAAGCAGCCACACTGATAAGTTTTAATTGAAATAACTGCAACAATTACCCTAAGTGCTGACCAGCTGTATCATCAGCTTCTGAGAAGGTGTCCCACTCCATGTCCCCTCACAGGGCACAGGTATGTGCCAGACAAGGGTAGTTCAAGGCCTCAGCTCACTTTCATATGCTTTTATCCATGGCTATGTGCTGGGGTTAATTCACTTGCTCACCCAAGATGTATTACAAGACTTTTTTTTCTCATTGGCCCCTATCTAGTAAACCTTGACATTTACACTACTTCAATTTAAGTTTGAACAAGTAACTCACCTCTGACCAAAGATACTAAAGTTAGAATTCGGTTTGGGTAAAATGAGTTGAGGTCATGTTTAGTTTTAATTACAGGGCTCCATTTAAAAGCTGAACACCATGCGAAGATCTTTGCTTTCAAGTTTCAGTTTAAACCAGGGTGCTCGTTAAAACAGCACGTTTAGTGTGGAAAGTGAGTTCTGAGACTCCCTTTTTATTTTTTATTTTCTGAAATAACAACGATTGAGTCAATGATGAAGCAGTATGAGCTAAAGGACAACACACCTGCCTCTCAAAGAATGGATCCCAAAGGGCCCAGATTAAATTTTAACCAGGGATTATGTTTGCCAGGATTTTAGATCTCAAAGGGGTTATGTTTGGCTTCTGTCATAATAAAAGGTAATTTTGGTAAAAGGATCCCATTTTAACACATATTGTATTTACTAGGCAGAAATACAGAGTTAGACTTCGATACAGTTTAGCCTTCGAACGAAAATAAAAGGCAAATAATTCAGCAGATGGGTAATTCCCCAACCTGCAGAAATGTAAACAGCCAGGATTTTGGTGCCTATGGGTTTTATCAAAGATGTTCAGTAAGGCTGGGACCAACACCAGTGCGTTCTCTTTGGCTAGTTGTAACACGTTTACAGTCACAATTAACATTCAAGGAATTTCCTTTTCATCCAAGTGCTTCTCTTAAGAATATTTTATGCCACCAACTAATACAGTTCTAGCTGCCATCAGTCCTTCCCATAAAGAAGAGTGGTGAAATCTCCATAATACCTTTTTGTTTTGTTTTGTTTTCCGTTTTGAAAACGGGCTTGGACCACGTCAATTTCCCAGGGGTGTTTGTTTTCCAATGGTGGGGGGTCCTCATCTCCTCACTCCTTTCCCTCAACAGAGCTTGGAATGGAGCCCAGCTTCCTCGTCCCACACTCACCCTGGAGCCAGCGGGGCGCCACTGCCCGAAGCCCAACAAGCGTCCCCAGCCCTCTCCGACCGCTCGGGTCAGATCTCAGATCGGAGCGCTGCGGCCTCGAAGGAGCGCCTGGCTCCCAGAAGCCTGATTCAAGTCCCTGAGCTGCCTGGCCAAGGCACGCTGCAAGACAGAAAGATATGTGCGTCTCCCTCCTTGCTCCTCCTACACGAGGGATTCGCACACAGGCACCGAGTCCGAGTCCTGGCTATGCATGGAGCTCAGCCCCGTGTCTGAGTCCTCGTCGTTGCCAGGACAGCTCTTGGCCAGTCCGCGGGCCTGGTCCACCCACACCTCGGCACAGGCCTTAGGTCGGGGTTCCCGCGAGAGTGCGCCGGGACCGGGAGCCCCATCCCGCCCCACCGCCGGTTCCAAAGTGTGCAGAGTCTCGAGAAGGCCCTGCAGCTCTCGCTCCTTGCTATCCCACTGCTGCTGGCTGTAATCCAAGTCAGCCTTGACGGCCTCCAGGTCCGTGTTGAGCCGCAGCCCGATGTAAAGGCTGGTGCTCAGCTGTGTCCTGACCCGCTCCTGCTCCAGCAGCAGCTCGCCGTCCGGGCCGCCGTCGGGCTCCGGGGGCTCCTCGCGCGCCGCCAGCTCCTCCTTGCGTCGCTCCATCCACCTCTGGTTCAGCTCCTCCTGGATCTCGGTGGAGAGGCGCTCCAGCAACTCCTCCTGCTGGGCGCGCTGCTCCTGCAGCTGCAGCAGGTCGTCGCAGCGCCGGGCCAGCTCCTCCAGCGCTGTCGTCTGCGCCTCGCCGTCCAGGGGCGCAGCCGCCGCCGCCTCCTTCTCCGGCTCCTCTCCCGGGGTGGGCCGGTCCAGCTCGACGCCCACCCCCACCAAGTAAGTGTCCTGCACGTAGTTCACCCCGTGCCGCCGCATGCGGTCCAAGTGCACCTTGGCTTCGTAGCGGTCGATCTCGTGGTCCAGCTCCCGGAGCCGCTGCACCTGCTGGCGGATGGTGTGGTCCTGCGACAGCACCAGGTGCACCAGCGTCTCCATGCGCTCCGCTGATGCACTCTCGGGAGCGCGCGGAGGAGGCGAGTAGGACGAGGTTGTGGACGACGACGTGGACGAACAGGGCGATGGCGGCTGCAGTTGCCGCCGCCGATTGAGCTTGGCCAGCTTGCGGAAGGCCTTGCGCACCACCCGCCGCTGTTTCTCCTGGGTCATAGCCAGGCTGGGCCGAACCGGGGCTCCGCGGGCCAAGCAAGTTCGCTCCCGGCTGAGCACCACCCGCGCCTCGGCGCTGCGCGGGCCGGCATTGGGCAACGACGCGTCGCTGCGCACCAGCACGAAGCGCACATTCTCTTGCTCGTCGCCCCAGGCGGCCCAGAGGCGCAAGATGCGCGTCTTGTTGGGCAGGATGCGCTCAAAGCCGCGCCACTTCTCCACGATGCAATAGCACTGCGGGGGCCCACACAGCATGCCCTGGGGCAGCGTCTCATCGTCGTCCTCGTCGTTTTCGTCCAGAGGTTCGGGCAATTCCTCCTCGCCGGGCGGGTCACCGGCCATCCCCCGTCGCTGGCCCCGCCGCTGCCTCCGTCGCCGCCGGCAGCCGTCCTCCAAGAGCACGCGCACCACGTCCGAGCAAGTGGTGCGGCGGGAGAGGCCAGACACTAGCTTCTCCTCCTGACAGATCCACACGGAGATCTTCTCCGCAGGATCCATGGCGCAATCCAGACGCCAACGGCAGGTCCAGCTGGCCCTGCTGGGGCGGCTCTGGGATTGCAGAATCCGTGGTCCTGTCCCCGGCGACGCTGGCCTGTCTCTCCGGCTGCACAGGGAAGGCGGGCGCCGGCGCTGCCCTCAGCCCGGACGGCTGGCGCTCCCGAAGCCGTGCACCCGGGCTCGGGCTCCCGCCGCTCTGGCTGTGCCCAAGGTGCCCGAGGCCTCCGGCTTTTGCTCCTCCCCGCGTGGCTCCACCTCTTCCCACCCCCAGCGCCTAGAGCTGCGGCCGGGATCCCCGGAGGCGCGGCGCAGAGACTCGCCCCTCCCAGCCTCGCCGCGCCCCGCCTGCGTCTCGCTCCCGTTGCTGGCGTCCTGGGTCCAACTCAGAGCTCCTCCGCGAGCTGGTGCCGGAGGGACTCGGGGCTGTCTCCACTGCAGGACCTGGAGCTTACGACTCCGCGGGTATCGGCTCGGCGTCTCCCTCTGCCCTCTGGCCACGCCCCTTTCCTCTAGAAGTGGCTGGACGCGCCTTGACCAGACTTTCGCATCTTCCTCTGAGCCCCCAGACTTGGCCTTGCTCCTTCAGGGCATCGCCGGCTGAGGAGTGCACTTTGCACAATTAGGTAAACTGAGGCATCCAGTGGTCTCTAACCGAGACTCTGTAACCGCGTTGCCTGATGAGCTAGGAGCTGTAAGTGCTGCCTCTAAGCCAACTTCCAGTCTTCCGTGACAAGAAGAAATATTTGCATATTTAAGCAGGAAGAGAAGCAGCAGCGGGCTCCTTGAGTTTGTGTAGGTTTGGAAGGGTCTAGGCTGGAGCGAAACCTTCAGAGGTGGCTCCCAGTTCCCCGCAGGTCGTGCCTGCTGCTTCCCACGCTCTTCTTGGCAGGAAAGTCGTGCACTTCTTCCCACGCCCTTCTTGGCGGGGAAACTCCTGATTGTAGTGGGAGTTTGGGGCCCAGACCCAAGTTACACGCTCTTTCAAGCGTCCCACTTCCATAAGGGGAAACTGAGGTCATTACCTTGACGGTTTCTGGCGTTTCCTGGTATCCAAATGTGGTATAGACAAGATAAGAGCCACGTTTCACAACACACAAAATCCGCAGCCACCATGAAGTCCCGTCATCCCAGCTGCCGATGAGGACCCTTGCGTGCAAGGCTTGCTCTGAGCTGGTCCTGGGAACACAGATATGATAAGCTTCCCCCTTGCTTCCAGGCCTTGGATGGCTCCTCATTGCTTCTTGGGTCGATTCACTGATTCATTCAGTAACTGTTCATGAAGTTCCCACTGTGCTCCACGTCTGAACTAGGGATTTGATGGTGAGCAAGTCACCATTCCTGGCTTGCAGGGAGCTCTCCATCTAGTGACCAGCACAGATGAGTAAACATTTCTAACACAGTGTCTTCTGAACTCTGCTAAGGAAGGACAGGAGGTGCGAGGGGAGCTTACGTGGATACTGCAGTGGCGTCCAGCCCTATCGGGGACAATCAAGGCTTCCCACTGGGCATTGCATCTTGGGCAGACCCCAACAACCACCTGTCAAAGGGAAAATAGATGGGCTGAGGGCAGAACACATTCCCAGCGGGAGGAACCAATGTGCAAAGTCAAGGAGATGAGAGAACGGGCAGTTACTGGGACTCTAAGGAGTTTACGTGAGATGTGTGCCTAACAAAAGCTAGATGGTTGAACAGAACCAGATGAGGAAGGGGCTGTATTTGAATTTATCCCAAGGACAAGAAGTTATTGAGTGCAGATGCTGGGGTCAGACAGGTTGCTTAATTAGCTATGATCTTAGGGAAAGTGTTTACTCTCTCTGAGCCTCAGTTATCTCATCTATGAAATGGTGATATAAAAATACTTGCCTAATAGGACTGTTGCAAGGATTAAATGCCTGGACCTGGTAAGTCCACAGTGGGAGAATTGGAAACCTGGGAGGTATATTAGTTTCCTATTGCTATCTAGTGAACTACCACAAACTTGGTGGCTTGAAACAACAGCCATATGTAATTTTACTGTTCCGTGTGTCACAAGTCTTGCTTGGTGTGATGCTGGGTGCTCTGCTCAGCTTATCCCAAGCCAAAGGCAAGGTGTTGGCTGGTTTGAGTTGTAGGGGAAAATCCACTTTAAAATTCATTCATATTGTTTTAGAATCCAGTTCCTTTCAATTGTAGGACTGAAGTCCCCATTTTGTTGGTGGCTGTCAGCAGAGTTTCATCTTCTAAGGGCCATTTACAGGCCTTCCCATAGGCCTTTCCCCATTTTAAATCAGCAAAGGCAGGTCAGGTTCATCCAGTCCTCCTTTGCAGCCGATCTCCCTAATGTCCTCTTCCTGCTACTGGCTGGAGAAAACTGTCTTTAAAGGGCTTGCTTTGCCAGGTCTGGTGGCTCACACCTGTAATCCCTCTGGGAGGGTATAAGCACTTTAGGAGGGTGAAATGGAAGATGGCAAATTCAAGCCCAGTCAGGGTGACTTAGAGAGATCCTGTCTCAAAATAAAATGAAAAAAATTTTAGAAGAGGCTGGGTCTGCAGCTCAGTGTGAAGGCCCTAGGTTCAAGCCCTAGTACTGCAAAACAAACAAAAACAAACAGCTTGCTTCATTAGGCAAACCCACTTGAACACTTCGTTTTGAGGTCAACTGATTAGCCAGCTTAACTACTCTGCAAAATCCCTTTTTGGTGTAAAGTAACACAGCCACCAGAGTAATACCAGGGGGTGGAGATCAGCTTAGAATTATCTCCAGCACAGGACATGACATGATGAGATTTTCACTCTTAAAAGATCACTGTTTGCATTGGAAACAATGGGTGGGAGTGGGATGGGGAGACCCTTTAGAACAGCTGTTCCCAACCTCTTTGGCACCAGGGACAAGTTTCGTGGAAGAAAATTTTTTCACGAAGAGGGATTGGGGGTTAGGGATGATTCAGAGGAGCGCATGACCTAGATCCCTCTCCTGTGCAGTTCACAGTAGGGTTCTCGCTCCTCTGAGCTGCCAGGAGGTGGAGCTCAGGTGACAATGAGAGCTTTGGGGAGCAGCTGTAAATGGAGATGAAGCTTCAGTGTTCATTTCCTGCTATGTAGACCCGGTCCTAATAGGTCAGGGACCTGTACCTGTGGCCCTGGGCTTGGGGACTCCTGCTTTAGAGAACTGTCACATTCATTCAAGGAAGAGGTAGTGGCCTGTACAGAGCATAGGGGTGGTGAGAGGATTGGACAAAATTGAGAGCTATCAAGGAGGTGGGAGAAGCATGACTGCAGATGTCTCTTGCAATCTGAGCCAGCCCTCCACCCCCAACTCTTCCCTCCCGTGCTTGGGTTTTGCTTCCTCCTTTCCTTTCACACATGCTTGTTAGAGCCCTATAATCAGCTGCTGTCCCTAGTGGATTTTAAGCTCCATAAGGGTAGAGATCATATCTGTTTTGTTTACCTTTGAATCCTCTGCATTTAGCACAATGTCTGACACATACTGGGTTTTTTCAGTAGCTGTTCAATACATAAATGGGTCAAGGAAGGTACCCCACATTCTAGCGAGTCATCACCTCCCTAATCTGGAACAGCTCCTGCATCTTCATGCATCTGTGCTTTCCCTGCTAGTTAGGATCCCCCTTAAACACTTTGAAAACTCCTACTCATCCTTCAGAAGCTCAGCTCAAAGCCCACCTGCCCTGCACTCCTTTTTTTTCCTCCTTCAGGAAGAACTAGCTTCTTGCTTTTCATCTGCCCCCATTAATGCAGAGGTTTCATTGTTGCAGTGGATTTTTTAATGTCTTTTTACCCAGATGAGACTGAGAGCTTTCCAAGAAGAAGGACTGACTCCATCTTATTTGTATGTTAGTCTTCAGCGCCTAAGCAACACCCCCATCATGGTAGGCGCTGGAACTTTTCCTGTGCTCTCTGAAACACTAAGATGCATAATTAAGATGCTCCCCTCATGGCAACTTCCTTTTAGGGAAGGACAGATGTGTGAAATCCCTGTGCTAGGAAGGATACAGATGAAACTTCTGCCAGGCTAATTAAAGGGTAGAATGATTGATGGGTCCTCAGAAGGTTGGAGAAGACGGAGCTTCAGTACATGAAGAGGAGAGGTTGAGGACATCTGTGGCAGGAAAAAGGACATGAATTAAGATGTTAAGGTGAGTGTACGTCTGCTTGTGCATCAGTGTTTCAGGGGCGCATTCTGGGGTCACCCTGCTTAAATTTGAATGCCAGCTTGAGGATATAGGAAGACACACGCTGTTTCTCCTGTGCTCTCATGCAGCACTCAGCGCAGCAGACTTCCATGACCAGATTGGGGGGGGGGTTCCCCACCTACCAAGCAATCAGTTGTGCAGCAGCCACCGGCTGGGCCTCTTCTAATTCAATTTCATTCTGATGCTATCTACCTAGAGACAGCATCGGCTCCCGCAGGCTTAGCACTCATTCCCTAAGACTGTGCCCCCCTGTGTCAGCTGCTGGTCACAAGCTCCATGTTGGTTTATCTGTGCTTCTGACTGATCAGCCATCAATCATGGTTCCCATATCCCCCCTTCCAGTATGATTAGCTAGCTAAAGTACTCACAAGGCTTAGGGAAATGCTTAAATTTGCTAATTTTTTATAAAGGATATTACGAAGGCCACCAATGAACATCAGATGAAGAGATGGATAGGGCAAGATATGGGGGAAGGGTAGGAATTCCCATGCTTTCTCCAGCAACACCACCCTCCCGAAACCTCCATGTGTTCAGCTAACCGCTACTCCCCAAACCCTGCCCTTTTGGGGTTTTATGGAAGCTTCCTTCTGTAGGCGGGATTGATGAAGCCATTTGCATTGGTGGCCAAATTAACCTCCTGCCTCTCTCCTCTGCCAGGAGGTTGAGAAGTGGGGCTGAAAGTTCCATCCCTCTGAGCACAGTGGCCGGTTCCTCTGGCAACCAGCCCCCGTCTTGTATTTATCTAGAGTCTTTCCCCAAAATCATCTCATTATCGGAAGGTCAGGCACATTAGAAAGAGCTTGTAAAAAAATAAAAGACTGCCTTCCGCCTTTATCACTCGGAAGTTATTCTGTAGCTGCTTCAGGAATCGAGGACAAAGGGCCAAATGTTTTCATACAAAATACACTTATTGCTGTAAGTCATTTAGGAAATTACAAAGATTGTAGGATCTGTGAGCCAGGAACCGTGAACGGAAACTGAAATATGTACAATCATGTGCTGAAAATGACGCTTACCTTAGTGACAGACCACATACAGGAGGGTGGTCTCAGGAGGTCATAATGGAGCTGAAAAATTCCTATCGCCTAGAGATGTTGTAGCTGTCATAATATCATCACAGCACATTGCTCAGATGTTTATGGTGACGCTGATGTAAACAAACCTACTGCACTGCCAGGCAAATAAAAGTATATCACGTACAATTATGTATACTACCTATAGTGGAAACAAACAACTATGGTTTGTGTTTATGATTTGTGTACTTACAATACCAAGTTTTTATTATTTTAGGGTGAACTTCTACCAATTAAAAAACTAGTTTACTATAAAACAGTATGTTGGCAACAGTCTCATACATTTTGTGTTTACTTATCTCTGACTACATCCTATTCTCTTGTGCTTGATTTAATCTTATGTTATTTTATCCATGATGCCCCTAGGAGCAATAGGTTACCATATATAGAGAGAGAAATAGAGATAGAGGTAGAGGTAAAGATAGAGATATAGGCTTGGCATGCGGTAGGCTATACCATCTAGTTTTGTGTAAGTAAACTCTACAATGTTTGCACAATGACAAAATCACTAATATTGCATTTCTCAGAATGAATCCTATCACTAAGCAATGTGCAACTGTACATTGTAATATCACACTGGCTATAAGTTTCAATTTTCTTATCTGGAAAACAAGATAAGAATAGGAACTTCCTTATAGAGTTGTTATTACATGAAATGAAATAATATACAATATATAAAAGGCCTATATGGAAAGCACTTTCATTCTAATACATGAAATAAAATAACATACAGTATATGAAAGTGCCTGGCACCTAACAAATACCAAATAAAACATGACTGGCATCATCAGCCCATCTTACTGAGCACCTTACTCTATGCTGTGTCTTGGGCCTGGGGTTGAGGACGCATCAGTGGATGGGGCAGATGTGGTCCCTGCCCTTATAGAGCTCACAGTCAGGATTAGTTTGGTTTAGAACTGTATTTGTTAGATTAGATGAGGCTGCAATAACACAGAGAGCCAAATATGTGCATGGCTCAAACATAACCCATGTTTATATTTCACTCACATCATAATAGTCTAAAGCACATGTCCTACTGAGTAGGTGGCATTAGTTCATACAATGACACAGGACCATAGGTCCTCCCATCTTCTGATCCTCTGGCTCCAAAATCCCTTAGACTTCATCACCTACGTCTGGCCAGTTCACATACATATGCCACTCACCTGAGCCCTGCAGACATTTGAATTGTGACACTTGCTTCCACAAATCTTCCCAGGATTATATCTTTCATTCCCAGGCATTTGATACTATTGATATGTGCCATGGCGCCTGAGTCTATGTGTCCCTTCCAGAGTTCTCTTTCGATCTCCAAATATCCAAGTCCCACAGCTTGCTGCATGACTCCACTTGGGTGTCCCCCAAACACCCCAGATCTTTGTCAAAACAATAAAGCTCAACCCATCATTTTTCTTTCCAGCCCTGTTCTGCCTCCTGCAACATCCGTCTCAGAGAAGGATCCCGTCATTCACCAGGTAAGACTAGAAATCTGAGGATCACCTTGTTCACCCACCACCTACCTCTTTGCCCCAGTGTAGCTTAAAGTTCTATGAAGACAGGAATTTTTGCCTGTTTTGTTTTCTCCTATATCTCTGGTGCCTTGGAATTCAAACTGTACTCAGTAGATGATCAGTAAGTATTTACAGAGTGAATGAATGAATGAATTGTCTTGGCTCAGGCTCTTATCACTTCCTACCTGGATCTTGCACTGTTCTCCAATCTCATTTCCCTGCCTCGGTCCTGACTGTCTTCCATACTCCCGACTGACAAATGCCTGGTGTCCCTCCTTTATCTTCAGAATCGAGTCCATGTCCTCAGCAGGGCCTAAGAGACCCCTCAGGATCTGATGTCCGCTTTACTCTCGGCCTAAACTCTGTAGCCACATCCTTGTTCACGTGTTCCCTTTGATAACCTGGCTACTTCTAGTTACTGCCTTTCAAGATTCATCTTCGCTGTCACCCCCTTCTAACAGTCTTCACTGGACGCAGTGTCCTCTCCAGGAAATACTCCAAACAGAATTGTGCTTTAGGAATATTAATCCACATCGGTGGGTTGGATCAATGGCATGTATGATACACTTGTGTTAGGAAGAACAATGGGGTCGAGAGGCTGAATGATGGCTTTAAATGTCAGCCTGTGGACACTTAAACACTTTGATATAAATTGATGCATTTCTGCACATCACAGACTTTTTTAGTCTTCACCATCAGGACTTTCCAATACAGTAACTACTGGACAGGTGTGGCTGTTAAGCCCTGAAACTGTGGTTGTCTGAACTGAGATAAACTATGAGGATAAAATACAAACTAGGTGTCCAAGTCTCAGTGCAAAGCATCTACAATATTTCATTAATGTATCAAATTGTTTACATGTTAAAGTAATGCTATTTTAGACATAGTGGGTTAAGACATTAAAAGTATTTTACCTCTTTATTTCTTTTTGATTTTGTTTTGTGGTGATGGGGATAAAACCTAAGGCCTCCCACATACTAAGCACATACTTTTTCACTGAACTATACCCCCAGCTCCGTCCTGTTTCTTTTTGCTTATTTTTTTAAGTGTGGCTATCAGACAAAAATACCTATGAAGTTTATGTTATGTTTTTTTAAGACAGTTCTGCCCATCCGAAGGCCCAGAAACTTGGAGCAGATGGTTTGAAATGTCTTAAAATAATGCCTATCTGCCTGTGTTCAGGCAATCTCCACAGAGAGCCATTCCATACTTTTTCTAGATTTGTAGTTTAAGGATTTGTTCTTTAAAAAATGCTTCTTTTCTTTTTTCCCTCAGAAAAGCTTCTTGCTACAACCAAAGCCATTCCCCTTAGGTAGCTTACAAAGCGTATTTCTGGGGGCCGTCCTGCAGTTGGAGCCAAAGTAAGGAGTACAAACCGTCACTTTGCAGCCAGGCCTTCAGCATCCTTATTCATGAGCAGCCCTAGTCTCTGACGGCAATGACATGGATTTGGGCTATGCTCGGAGCCAGAAAAATACAGGAGTTTCACATCAAAAGAAATTGTGGCAAACTAAGCTTATGACTGACAATTGGGAGACATTCATGAAAAAATGAATGGAAAAAACATGAAAAAATCAAATTCATAAAATAGAGCTCAAGAAAATGACCACATCAAAATTTGACACTTCCGTTTGAAAACATACACATATATTCACATAAGGACTCTATAGATAATGTAATAACCCAGGAGAAGAAAGTAGATTCTAGAAGATTATGATTTAGGATGTTTCAAGAACTCACAAATTTTATACTTGTAGTCCCAGCTACCTTGAGGTGAAGGCAGGAAGATCACAAGTTTGAGGCCAGTCTGGACACAACTTAGCAAGACCTTGTCTCAAAATAAAAAATAGGTAAGGCTGAGGATACAGCTCAGTGGTAGAGCACTCGCCTAGCATATATGAAGCCCTCTGTTCAATCTCTAGTAGTGAAAAAAATAAAATACTCCCAGATTTAAAGAAATCATGGAGTGTTATGGGTCATGGAAAATAGGTAGACAATAGAGTATAAGATTTTACAAAAGAAGAGACATAAGTGCTAACAAATTTTATGTGAAATAATGCCCAACCTCGCCTGCAATCAGGACAATGCAAATTTAAATTAAACAATAGATTGATAAATTTTAAAATTGTTAATATGTATCAGTGCTGACCTAAATGAGGGAAAATACCCTCTCTCAAACAAACATTACTGATGTAAGTAAATATATCCATCTTAGAGACAGTTGGGTGATAGCTATTAAAAATGAAATTATCTATACCCTGTAAACTATGACAAAAGGAGGCTACATGGGTGTTCCTATTGTTTTAGCAAAACAATGTAAACCGTCAAATTGCCTACTGATAAGGGAATGACTGCATGGACTGGAGGATACCCATGGTGTCTTAGTCACTTTCCTAGTTGCCGAGACACAATATCTGACATCCACAACTTGAAGGAGGAGATGTTAATTTTGGCTCACAGTTTCAGAAGTTTCAGTCCATGGTCACACACTCAAAGGCAGAAATGGCATGGTGGAAGGACTTGGCACAAAGCAAAGCTGCTGAGGTTATGGTGGCCAGGAAGCAGAGAGAGAAGGGAGGAGACAGGGTGGGAGATAAACCCTTCCAGGTCTCAGCCCCCATGACCTGCCACCTCTGACCAGTCCTCACCTTCCAACAACTCAATCAGTCACTGAATCCACTCATGAATACAGCACCCCATGATCCAGTCACTTTCCAAAAGTCCAGGCTCTGAGTGCCTGAGACTTTGGAAGGACATGCTCAATCTTAACCATAACACCTAGCATGAGAGGTACAACAGGAATTAAATCTAGTAAAGTAGATTTATATGACTAGGCAATAACACATTTCCAAGATATTGTTTAATGCAAAAGGCAAGTTTCATAATAATACATGTAATGAGGTCCCACTTATCTTTTTAAAACACAAACACAAAACACATATGCAAATAATAAAATCATTCTGTGTGTTTCCCAGGGGTACAGATATCTGTATGTGCATGCATTGAGAAAGGTCTTAACAAACACTCTACACAGTGAATCCCTCCTGGAAGAATGCAGACATTTGCAAAGGGAGTGGCAAAGGGGAATTTAGCTTTACATTGTACTGATTTTACAAGAAGAATTTAGTCACGTATTACTAATTATGCAATTACAAGTCAGAACTTTTAAAAGTGAAAGGATTGGGTTGGGATCACTCAATCCTGGGTCTTTAGATCTTTCCTTTACTGCCTGTGTCTTCTTTCTCTGAATCCAGCTGCCAAGACAGCTTCTCTGTTCCCTGAGCCCTGAAGGACCTTCCACAGCCCATGATTTATCCCACGGGCATGTGAGGATGAAGATACTCCTGTAAGGAGTCCAGGGGAATACTTGGCTCACAGTGTGCGCTTTACACAATGTCAGCTGCCTCCTCCAGGGAGCTGTTTGGAAAACAGTGCAGTTCTCACAGGGTTGGCTGAGCCTTTGCTAAATCCACATGTTGCATCTCAAAGGTGGCTGTCATTTACCTTGTGGTTTTTGTAGTCATTTATCTTCCTAACACCTGTGAGAGGTAAGCCATAGCTCCCTTACCCATGAGAAAACTGAGGCCACTGGGCAGAAATCGGCCAGTGTCCCAGCTCGCAGAGCTCTGAGGAAGCTGGCATTTTGTCTGGAACCTCTGCCTGTCCAATCTGTCAGTCACAGTTCATGGTTCATGGCAGCTGGAATACCCAAAACAGGAACTTCCGCTCTTAATTATGTTGAGCCATGCAAAAGTGTGACTGAATTTTACGGCCTGAGTCAGTTCTTTATAATGATTAACTCCAGAAAAGAATCTGGCAAATTGTGTTTACAGAAACTTGTAGGTGCTGTCAAATGCATTAGGGAAATCCGGGACCTGCTTCTCTTGTCCAGAGGAACCCACCCTGACTAGACTGAGCGTGGGGCTGGGGCAGGGATGCTGGGCTGTCATCGCAGGGACGTGGTCTCTTAAAAGGAAGTCAAAAGCCACCTGGTCAATATTGCCCCTGGTGTTTATTAAAATGCAGATTCCTAGGCCTTCCTTGGACCTAGTAAATTGGAATCCCTGGTTGTGAATAAACAGTCTCCCCTGGTGATTCTTATGCATGCCAAAGGTTGACCATAACTATGGAAGGAAGAAAGAATTAGAGCCAAGAATACTCTTAGCAGGCCGGGCATAGTGGCTTATGCATGCCTGTAATCCCAGCACTGGGGAGGCTGAGGCAGAAGGATCACTGCAAGTTCCAAGACCAGGCTAGGCTACAAAGTGAGTTCAAGGCCAGTCTGAACTGCATAGTGAAACTGTCTCAAAAGGACAAAAAAAGCAAAAAAATAAAAAAAGAATGCTCTTAGCAAGAGAGCTATTCAGCCATCTTGGCCCCTAGATGGCAATGGTACGTATACATCATGAAAGGATGGTAGCAGCATATGACAGGAGAGAAAGAGATGCCCTGGGGAAGAGGGAGAACAGAAGAGGCCAGGAAGAAAAGGCGAGGTGCTGCTCATTCGTTATCCCCTTTGGAATCTTGTGTCTTTGGTGGAAGCCTGGGTTACAAGGTGATAACATAGAAATGTTTAGGTAAGAGAGTCTAAAGTAGCAGTGACTTCAGTCATCTGAAAGACATTCAGTAGGATCGTTAGCATTCTTAGCCTTTGTCCTAGCAAAATTAGCCTAGTGTCTGATTCACAAATCATCCTGAGAACGTAGAGCGCCTACATTCTGAGAGAGGTCTCTGGAGCAGTACCTATTCATTGTCTCTGACTTCACCATCGAAGACTATGTCAAAGGGGTTTTGTTTGATTAATTTTCAGTATGTGTTGTTACCCAATTAATGAAACATGACACTATTAATGAGTGTGTGAACGAGACAGTGTCTTGGTTGCCACATTTAAAACATTCCCAGCTTTTTCAGAGTAGAATAGCCCTGAGCCAAAGAATGGCCTTTCTTCATTGTAGAGAAACACCACTCTTTCTCTCCAAATTCCCCAGCACCAAATTATTGTGTGTCAGCTGCTCACCACCTCTCCAGAATACAACACGAGGCCTGTGCTGGAGTTGGTGTTATTTTATATGTGCAGAATGCCAGCTTTCTTTTTTCAATAAATTGAGTCGAGAGATGTTTTCATGCCACATGTATTGGTTTGAAAGTGTGCTTGTTCCGTAGCTGTTGTAAACTGCAAGAACTCAACGACTCCATTTAAGAAATACTTCTGCTTAGAAGAAATTAAATTTAACTACATGGAACCTTTGATGCAAATAACTTTCAGACAATGAAACCATATTCCCAAGGAGATGTTCTGATTTTCCCCATTGAGGAAGAAATGGAGACATGCTTTGATTGTCATTATGTCCATCCAGATAGAAATGGAAGGCTGCAGGCTAGATAAGAAAAATAGGTTACATCTGGGGAGCCCAGCAGTCCCTCTACCTGCTGAAGAAGCTCCTCTTTGTTTCATCCCTGAAGCACAGCGTTGTTTTCTGGGGCCCCTGCTCTGAGTTAAACCTGGGTTAGACTACGGATCCCCTACACTTGATTTTGTGATTGTGAGACCTACACAAATGCAAGCCTAGAACACAATTGAACGCTTATTGGTGTAAATCTCCATGAATAGGAAAGAAGCCACTTGATCTTACAAAAGTACTGCCTGGTGGTAGCTTTCTCTTTTATACCTATTGTTAAATTATAAGGTGAAAGCAAGGAACTATCAGTCTGTGGGTATCTGCGCCTTTTGAATATACATTTAAGAATTTTACAAAACAAAACCATGCCCTGAAAAGTTCTTCATCCCTATGATCCAGAAAATTCCTCCTGTGAGTATGCACGTACCCAAAAGAATTGAAAGCAGGGTCTCTAAGAGATAGTTGTATACCCATGTTTATAATGGCAGTGTCGACAGTACCAAAGGAAGACAACCAAGGTGACCATTGCTGTATAAATGGAAAATTACATGTGGTATATTCATACAGTGAATAATTATTTAGCTTTTAAAGGAAGGAAATTCTGACACATTACTATAACATGGATGAACCTTGTTCATTATGTTAAGTAATATTATGCTAAATAAAAGAAGGCAGTTACCAAAAAGACAAATACCTTACAACTCTGCTTGTGTAAGGTACCTAGGGTGATCACGCTCAAAGAGAGAGAAAATAGGTGGTTACCAGGGGCAGAGAGAGCAGGGAATGGGGAGTTATTGTTTAACAGGTGTAGAGTTTCACTTTTGCAAGATGAAGAGAATGCTGGAGTTGGACAGTGGTAATGATTGCACAACACGCGAGCATAATTAGTGCCACTGAACTGTGCATTTAAAAATGATTAATATGGTACGTTTTATGTTCTCTATATTTTACCGCTCTTTAAAATAATAATTTCTTCAAACGATTTCAGATTTTATGCCAACTTTCTTATTGAAGGAAACTTCAACGTACTGAAGAAAGTATAAAATGCTTTCCAAATGGCTTTCAAAGTAAATACAATATTTCATTGATTCCCAGGGTCTTTCAACAAACCAAATTTCTGATCGCTATTCGTCTGAAGAAAGCATTCGTCTTCCTTCTACGTTCACACCATTCCTGCCTGGCTGTGTGGCTCAGCTTTGTCAGTTACCCGTGAGTTTATTGCTCTGGTCTTTATCAGAAACTTAGGTAGTTTGTTGTAAGCTTTAAGTTTGAAAAATGATAGCTGGTTACTGATAAGTCTTTATGTTGAGGAGCCTGTAGAGACTTAACATATTTTATGTTGACATAATATTTGTATTCTTAATAAGACTAACATTCTACCTAGTTCACGAAACTAGCACAGGCCTGCTGAAGTATCCAGGGATGGGAGACAGGGATACATATGATCCTAGTACATATTCACTTACTAAACAACAGCAAAAAATAGAGCCAAAGGTGAACCCAAAAAGATTCTTTTCATCTATTTCTGTTCCCTGGAGCACTAGGTCTCTCAGGAGTAACAAAAGACAGCGAACAGTGGCCCCCCAATTCTAAGTCAGCTACCGAAGCTGCTTTTCCATATATTTTATATGTATTCTTGCATGTTTAACGATCAGGATGTATCCCGAGAAGCCTCATTAGGCGATTTCATTATTGCGTGCTCACTGCAGAGTGTAAAAACTAATGGCAGAAGTCAGGCACTTCATGTGGCCTCTTAATGCAACTGAGAGACAAGGGAAATGTGAGATGTATGAGGTTTCTTAATATAGCATACTGTTTACAGTCAACCCTTTTTATAAGCGGAAGACAAACACTCTAAAATAATGATGAAAAATATGGTATACTAAACACATAAACCGGTAACCTAGTCATTAATCATGAGCAAGTATGACGCACCATAGATTAGTGTGTGTGATATACTTGTATATGACTGGCTGCACCGTAGGTTTGTTTACACCAGCATCACCACAAACACATGAGCAATACCTTGTGCCAAGATGTTACTAGGCAACAGGAATTTTTCAGATCCATTAAAATCTTATGGGGTCACTACTATTTATGTAGCTGTCATTGACTAAGTCATCATTATGTGGTGCATGGTATGACTGTACTGGGGTTCTATTTTACCCCCCAAAAGGTTAAAATCCACCAATCATGAAAATGTGTTGAGTGACTGCACCTTCCTTTTCCCCTTCCTTCTTCCTTACTGTCCTGATTCCATACGGAAATACAAGTGATTATGGAGAGGCTGAATCCACCTTCAGCAATGGGAATGGATCCCATGGCATAAACCTGACCAATCATCACATTCGTCCCCGGCCCAGTGATTGGTTCCGGGGATGGACACGTGACCTAAGACAGTGTGGCTAGAGGAAAGGGCAGGACTCCCGCCTCAGGCCGCAGCTGGAAGTCATTCTCAACGCAAAAGATCTCAAGTCTGCCTAAGAGGTCGCACCAGGAACCAGAGCCAAGAAACGGTGAAGGAGACGGTGGCTCCCGGTAAATTATTTGAGCTAGCCCTGAAGCTTTTCACAGCTTTGCGGGCTTTTCAATTACACGCACCAGTAAGTTCCCTTCATTACTTAGGCCACTGTTACTAAGAACCAAACACATTCTGTTACACCATTGATCCATGTCAAATGTCCCTACCAATTTACTTAGGAGACTAAGTTTCACGGATGCTACAGGGTTAATTGAGAGGTTCACCTTCCCAGGCCCAGGCCTGTCTCCTTCTATCCCAGCCACTTGAGCACATTTGTGATGGATTTGCCACGAATGAACGCAGTGTTAATTCTCCTTGTTACTAACCGCTAATCAGTGTGCTCTGAAATGCCGAAAGTAATTTCCCTTGTGTTTGACTTCTAGCAACCAAGCTCATTGCTTTATAGCCACTCTCTGTGTTATGGGCTACTGTAGTCTGTTAGAAAGAAGAGAGGATCAAATCACTGGAGAAGATGTGGGGAGGACATTTATGAATTTTATTTATGACTAGTTTGCCAGCAACTTCAGCTCAACTCTGCATGCTGTTTTCTATTTTCTTCTAAACTTGTCATGAACTTTCCTTTCTTGGTTATCATACTTCGGTACCATTTCTTATCTTTCCAAAGCTCAGCCTCACTTCCCTGTCTTCTTGCCTTTGGGGCCTTGCTTAGCAGCTAGAATTTCCAGATTCTGCGGACTCTTACTCTGAAGAGTCTTCCATTTTTATCTGTGCATCCTATCTCCTCACCCAAACATCGATCTTACCTATCCTTAACTTAAATTTTCCACAAAATGTTCATCAAATCTTCAAGAAAATGCCCCCTAAAGGGGAAGAAAAGAGAGACAGAGACATATTTACTGTGCTAGGAGAGGTGCTGGATATTTAGATATTATTTCAATGAATTCTGACAACTATAGCTTGGGAAGTAAGTAGCAGTATTCCAGCCTACATGTACAGTAGCTGCATACAGCAGAGATCTATGGTCCAGTTCCACACCTCAGTGTGCACAGTTCCAAAGACACTTCCTTCCACTGTCTGAGTTGGGCAGTCGGTTTTGCCCCTTTTGTACCAGCTCCAAGTGATAATGACCTCCTGGGTCTCCTGTTGAGAAGTCACATCTAGGCTGAGAGGGAGAAAGAATACAGATGTCTGCCAAGGTCACTGAAAGAGAGAGTGAGAGTCCACATGCCACATATTCACATCTATGCTTGCCTACAGTACAGCCAGTTCTAGAAGTTTCTGAGGAGGGATAGGTGCACCAAGAAATTCAGCTCTGAAATGTATAAACTATAATCTGTTGGAGAAATAGTTTTGCTTTGAGTTTGCATTTGTATTTTATATGCAAGAAAACTAGAAGTCAGGTAATCATTGTGTACTGGGAGGCAAATCATGAGCCAGAGCAGGTGAGAAACCCAGGTTCTGAACTGACCAGTGCACTTTTGCATGGACAGCACTGGGGCAGCATCCCCGTGTCCCTTTCTGGACCAGTGATGACACACTTTAATCCATGCATATTGCTCTCTGGAGTGACTTGCTCAGGAGGAGCCAGCTCAGGTGCCACTGCCAAGACTCACTCAAAGGGTCTTTCTATCAAAGCATGCAGTGTGACACATACACAAGGGGTGAGAAGGGTTTCTCTCAGCTATCTCTCTCTGAAAAGACAGAGATGTCAGGCCAGGAAAAAGGGGACAAGATAGCAGGTATGGGAAGTGCTGCTTTGCAGATGTGTTCATCGGACATAACCTCAGCTGTAGGTGAGATGACCCTGGAAGTTGCATGGCAACATGTCTGGGGATTGCAAAGATTGTGGTCCTCAAGTGGGGCTGTTCAAGGTATTCAGGGGGTAGAGGATGAATCAGGCAAAAGACCTTCCACAAATATTGAATGAATGAATGATCAATATAGTATGAATTAAGGCAAGTTATGGATTCAGAAGGTCTGAGCCCTACTTCCTCATCTGATGAATATCTATCACAATGCTGCCTGGGGAGGAATCTTTGTAGAAGGCAGGGAGGCAGAGTTAGAGTTTAGTTGGAGGTGTGGGTATTTGGGGCTGGGGGAAGCCAGAGTATGAATGATGAGCTTCACCAGGAGACAAAGGGCCTCTGTCTAGGGGATGGATGCTGGGGCTGACCTGCGAGGCTGAGCAGGTGGAACTCTTCCACTGGGGCAGTAGAAAGAGGGGCAGCCCGAAGAATGAATTACAATGTGACACCAGATCCCTGCAGGCAGTTAACTATCATCTCTAAATTACAGAGCACTGATTCCCAGCCCTGACTTCACAAAAGAATCACCAGGAAAATTTTCAAACTTACCAATGCCTGGATCTTTCCCTCAGAATTTAGATTTGGTTGATCTGAAATAGGGCTCAGGAATCAATATTTTCAAAAGGATCTCCTGGTGGCTCTAACATGCTAAAAGGTTGAGACTCTTCTTTACTTTGGCCATAATATAAAGCAGATAAATCTGCAGGATTCCATGGCTGAACTATGAAGTTTTGAAGGAACTCAAAAGAGGCATTTAGAGGTGATTGATGCATACCATGTACATCCTTGATTTCTCACCAGCCCCTATTCTCAGGCTCTGACTGACTGTCGGTGAGAGTGTGCCCAGAAGAACCACTGGCAAGTACACTCATGAAACCAAACAGGTGAAACTAAAAGAATAAAGTCTCAGAATCTGGGTGGCCTGATGCCAGAGGGAGGAAGACATCACACTGAGGGCACAGCAAAGTGGAAAGAGCACTAGACCAGGAGTCAGGAGTCCTCTCTTTCGCTCATGACTCTGCACTACTGTACTCTGTGTTATGGTTAAGATCTAAAAAAGCTTCAGGTGCTCCTAAGTAAGGTGATTGGATTGTGGGGGCCTGTAGCTCACTTGCTGTCAAGAGGTGGGGTCTGGTCAGAAGAAACAGGTCACTGGAGTTGTGACCCAGAAGGGTCTATCTCCTGGCTCTTCCCTTTGCTCTCTGTTTCCTGTCCACCATGCTGTGAGCAGCTCTCCTCCGCCATGCCATCCTGCCTTGGAGCCAGCAGACAGTGGACTGAAATGTGAGCCAAAATAAACCTCTCCTTCCTTAAATTGTAGGTATCATATATTTTGTCCCAGCAACTAGGGAAATAACTAAGACACTACAATCTTGGGCAAGTCCCTCCACCTCTCTGGTCTGAGCATGGCCACACATTCACTTCCATCTTAAAGTTTCCTTCCACTTTTATGACTCTCTCAGTCTACCTTCATTCCAGAAAAGCCCCTGTCAATCAGAGGTCTCTAGACTGCTTGATTCTTTGGCTACATACACGTGAACTTCCACACAGTATAGTTTTATGCTTCTAACAAAATCTTTCATATAATTGAAGATTTTTATGTAAACCTTTTCCATAAATGAAGATGTCTTCCCCCTCCCAGAGAGGGAACACAGAATCCCAAAAGAAATGGGATATTGAAGGAGCTTCCAAGATAAAAGTATTCTTGAGGCTTACTGCAGGTGTAGAAGGATACAGGTATAAAAATAAAGAAAGGACTTTTAACGCAGGTAACCATTCCCATCTTCCTAAAAACTTTCCTCCTTTGGCTTTTGAGGTCTCACTGTATCAATGACTAAATTTCAAAGCTGACCACCACCATACATAAATTGTAAATTATAAGGGAAAGAAGAAATAGAGAAAAGTAATGAGTATTTGTGGAATTATACATATGTATGTAACATGTATGGAAGAAACCACGCATCCTTGTTTCTGTCACTGTTGCCAGGCAGAGTTAGTATGTGTAACTTCCTCTGCTATTCATCCCATTTCCTTCGTTTGTGCTCAGTCAGGACAGGACATCCCTGGAGTGGGTTCTTTACCTGGAGGCATGGACTCAGCTTTCATTTCTAAAGGGTCCAAGTCTTCACTGGTGCTGCCTGTTTTATTCATTGAGTTTTACTATCAGACATGAAAGTTCTAAGGTGTGGCCCACAAACCCCCTGGGTTCCAAACGAATGCTTCCATTCCCTCACTGTGTGGCAACAATTATCCAGTTACCCATCCTCGCTAAGCAGATCCAAACACCCCTGCAGGCAGAATTACTTCCTTCTTGGCCTTCTGTTTTAGTGGCTCGAGGAGGCCACATTGATTCAATTTAATAGAAACCATTCTGTCCGCAGTGGAAGCATTGCTCCATTGGGTACTAAGACCTCCGAGACCTCCGAACAGGATTCCATGAGAAAGTTACTAAAGAAAGAGAGGAGCCACTCCTGCTTTCTCCCCTCCATACATGGACCTGTGTATTTTGCCTGTGGGTAAAACAGCAACATGGTTGGTTGCTGTTTCAAATTGTATACTGCATCCTACAGAAGCCTAAATTTTCATTGTGCTATCTCCCAACTGGTGCCATGAACAGGTCTTCAAAAGCCGTTCCACTCCATCTGTCTCATCTGTTGCTTCTTATAAGATCAAAATGGTAGGTACACCACCACCACCCCCAAAAAAGTAGAGGATGAGGCCCATTGCCTCACTTCTTTTGCTATGAAATGCATTCCTTGATCAGAATTAATGCTGAGAAAACCATGACCAGTCAATAATGTATTTTGCAAGTTCATGGAGTTAAGACTAAGCCCAGTATCAGACATAATTTGCATCAGCTGGAAGGAATTAGCACCCAGAGGCCTAACAGGACAAGAGCCTTCTTGACCACCTGAGAGCCAGAGACTCAGAGCAGTTACCTCCCTTCCACACACCTTAGTAGGAGCTAAGGGCACAGTGGAACAAAGATATTCCTAGAGACACAGACAGAGCAGAGAGGAATAAGGAAAGAATAACATCTGGTTTCCTCCTGCTGCTGCACTTTGGCCTCCAACCAGTCCCCCCTATCCCCCCCTCTGAAGGGAACCAGAGGGAAAAAGAATAAAGGTGATGCTTTTGAGAGGGGTCAGACTCCCAGGGCCTGAGAAGACAAAGGAAGGCAGATGGTGGGCTTGGGATGGTAGTGTGGGGACTAACGCATAATAGGAATAATTCAGGCAACAAGATCTGGAGGGACTTCCTTGCAAGTTTGAAAGCTAAGGTAGAAAGCTGAAGGGTTTAGGATCCCAATTTGTCTGCTCATTTCCTTACATGGAGGCTCACTGGAGCCAGACGTGGATGGCTGGCTGAATACTTGCTGCAGAAGCAAAGCCCCAAAGGGCTCTGCTGGCCCCTGGACGCACCTCTGCAGGCTGCCACAGCAGCTATGACCCCGGCTGGCAGTGTCATGCCAATCTGCAAGAAGCTGATCACACTTTAGGAATAAAATTAAAATTTAAAAGAATCTTTAAGTTAGCATCTTGTCATTTTTGAGCAAGCTGAAGCTCTAGAACCAGAGAGCTCTGTAATCAGGAGACCCCTGTTTCTATGGGGTACAAAAAGCATGATCCCTCTTTGCAGGGAGACCAGAGGAATGACTCAGACGTAGAGTCAGACATGGAGCTGGTGCTAGGAGCTGGTGGTTGTTAATTGGACTACAAAGTAAGCAAGGAAAAGAAGTCCAAAAGAAATAGGAGAATGATGATGATACATAATAAAACTGAGGTTCTAACAGGCTACACCCCATCTTCTGTATCTTGTCCTCCCTGGAACCAAGCCTGGGCCTATGAGCAGCCCAGGTTAATAAATAAATAAAAATGACATAGAAGCAATTCCAGAGGGGGAGAGGCCCTGAGGCCTGAAGCAGATGGCCACACATGGGGAAGTTACCAAGTGAAACTTGAAGTTTTAATCTGAGGATGCAAATATGCTTCTATATCTTTGGGATGGGGAAATGGAATTGCAGCTTAATACTGCAGAGAAGTCTAAGGCAGTTTGGAGGGAGACAGCTCAGAAAAGGGTGGCTAAGGTCCTACCCATGAAAGTCTGAACACATCTGCATTCCCAGAGAGAGGGCCAGGTGAGAGTGTGGAGGGCTATGTGGGACCACCCTCAGGCCCACTGGCCCCAGGAGGCTGTGAACTGAGATCGCCATAAGAATGGCTAACGTTTCCTAAATGCTTATTACATGCCCGGTACTTTTGTAAATCAATCATCTTTGTTTAGGACCAACAGCAACCCCCAAAAGTAAGTCTATTCAGATTTTACAGATGTGAAAATCAGGGCTCAGAGAAGTTAAATAACTTCCTCGCGGTAGCACGGCAAATAAGTAGCAGATCTAGGTCTTGTGAACCTTAAGTCTGTGTTCTTAATTATTTCCTGAGGTCACCAGCTTCCAAAAGGGTTCCCAATGATCCTGGCTCTCTGACATTTACCCTGTGTGGTCCCTTTCCCCACTGTGTGTGTGCCCCATACAATATGGTAGACGCGATTGTGTGGGACTTCCAAATCCAGGGCCCACTCACTGTGCTGAGGGTAGCCACCGTGACTTGAGAAAAGGCCCAGTTGATGAGGAACTGGCTTGAAGCTCTTGCCAAAGCCAGCAAGGAACTAAAGTGATATAAGCAAATGAACGAGCCTGGGGCCAGATTCTCTAGCGGCCCTGAAGTCCCTCCTGCCCATCTGCAGCCTATTGGGAACCTCCTGTAAATCAGAACTGCATAGCTACACCACACCCAGATTTCTGACCTACAGAAACTGTGATCTAATAAATGAGCATGCTGCTTGAAGCCACAAACGTTTTAGGCAATTTTGTGCCAAAATACAGAAGCAATGTGGTATTGCCATAGCAACACGCATTCAGGAGCCTAATGTCTTTCTCAAAGTTCCAAAGATTCTAATCTGGCCCTTGAAGGTTGAGCAGGAGCTTACCAGGGAAGAACAACAAAGGGCAGGGTGCAAGTAACAATCAGAGGCTGCAGCTCAGCAGCTTAGCTTCTTTCAGTAACAGCCATGAGAAAAGGAAGAAGGAAATTTGAGGACAAGCTGAGGGGGTAGCATTGTAGTAGGATGTTGTTCAGGTCATGTTAGCAAGCTGGGACCCCAGACTGCAGGTACAAGAAACCACTGACCAATAACAATGGGCCAAGGCAGTGACAAGGAAAAAAAAAAAAAAAAAAAGATATAAAACCATAGAAATGGCAATGTAGTAGGGGGCTTATTGCACTACCAGGAGATGATGAGAGCATGAACCCAGGCAGGGATAGAGGGATTAGAGAGGGGATAGTAGAGAATAAAATTAAGGAGAAAACTGGTTCAACACAACGGAGGATGTGTGAGAGATGGAGAGAGCAAGAGAGAGAGATCTGACACAGACCCATTTGTTTTGATTTGTTGGTACTTTTATTCTCAAAATGTAGGACAAGACCTGGAATGAACACAAAAGAATCTATGAAGAAAATCTTTTTAAAATAGAATTCTTTCTTTTCCCCTGCCTTTTCTGTACAGGGAGAAAGTTAGAGCTCTCCTCTATGGGAGTCTGTAGGTGTGAATGCCTTCTGCTTCCAGGATGCGGGGACTCCTGGGGGCTACTGGGCACGCAGACTGAGAGTGGGGCAGTTGAGGCTTTTGCCCCTGGGACCCTGGGCAGGGATGGCAGGGGAGAGCAGTCCCTCCTAGGGACAAAAGCACACATGGTGGCCTCAAAGAGGACAGCCTCAGAAGGAGCAGGAGCTCCAGCGGGCAGGAGAGGGAGCATTCATCCATCCCCCTTGTACTTCCTGCATCCTCTTTATTTAAAGACTTTGCCTTCTCAGGTTCCTTTGTCCACAGCCTCCGGAAGAAGCACAGCTGCTCTGGCTGGGAGTGGGGGTGCAGCTTACATTCCCTCGGTGGCTGCTTAATCATGGCCTGGATCACCACTTGAGCTCGGCCTTTGTTTCTAAGGGTTCCACATGGGGAATCTTCCCCTTCTATGTTGGAATAAATGGGGAGCCAGGGATAAGTCCATGGATAAGCAGAACCTTAAGACTCACAGACAAGCAGAACTTGCTGGAGTGGGAGTGAGTGAACCTTAATCAGAAGTGACTGGGTGATCACTGCAAGGCAGGACAGTTCTACACACACATAGACACCTCTGTGTAGACCCACTATGTGTCCCCGGGTCCCTACCAGAGACTCAGCTACCAAGACAGACAGCTCCAAAGAACCCAGGCTTAAAGACAAAACAACTGTGGGTTCAACAGAGGGGTGGGAAATGAAAATAGGGAGCAAAGGCAGGGGTTCTCTCCCACTTCTCCCTGTGTTGTAAGTAGCACATATTGTTCTACATTTACCTTCTCTGTGTGTGCACATGTGTGTGTGTGTGTGTGTGTTTATTATCCTCTGTCTCCCCTCCAGGTGAGAGAGAACTCCATGACAGCAGGGCTATTTTAAGGCTCGTTCATCTCCATCTCCAAGGCCTGGGACGGAAGAGGCACTGGATAAATATTTGTTAAATGAATGAATGAATGAATGAATGAATGAATGAATGAAGATGACCGTAGGGCTAAACTCTCAGGAACATGGGCCTGGCAAAGACTTTCTGTCCCAGGCCATCCGGCTGACCACATAGCTGCTTTCATCTCACTTTGTCACCCCAGTTAAAGACCCATGGCGAATCCAGCATTCTTTGTGGCTGCAGACATCTCTGGGGTCCATGGCTGTCCACCCTCATCCCGCTCTACCTATTCCTCAAGGACAGAAGCTAAGATGTCCAGCAGTGAGGGGACAGGCATTAGGAGCAGTGTGCAGTATTTGGGGTTAGGATAGTCTTGATGCGTCCATGAAGTCCTGGGCTTAGGACCAATGGGGAAAGTTCTGGAAGCCAAACTGTGTTTATGTATAAACACAGTATAAGCTTTCTGTACAACCAGGCTTGCTTGTGTCTCCTTCTCCTACACCCACTGGCCTTATGCTCTTAGGACTGAAACTTGGGCCAGATATAGATGCATCATTCAATAATGTATGCATGCAGTTAGCCAGTGTTTACTGAGCACAAATTTGTGCTGGAAACTCTGCTTCTGTGTCCGCAAGAGGTGCTGACTTGTGGATACTAAAAGCTTTTACTGCATAAAACATAGTTTTTTAAGGAAAATGACATTCTGACACCTGAATAACATTCAAATTCCCTTGTGCAACACAAGCCGCTCCTGAGTTGGGATTGGTCTGTGTTTGCTTACCTGGTTAACGAATTGTTGCTCAGCCCGATTCACACTTCTTGATGACAGACCTGGATCCAACCATTATAATAACTGTTGCTAACTTGGAGGTCTAATTCTGCTGCTTTTGTAGTTGTTGCTTTGTTTCCTTTTTAGTTTATTTCTGCCATTTCCCGTGAGATTGTTCCCTTGGGTGGCTCGCAACTCTGGATTGTGGGCCAGTGTTCAATGTGGTTTGACTGTATGGCTTGTGTTAAGAGAGTCATTTGTCTCTGCCAGCCTGTTTGCCAGCTCGGGACGTTTTTCCTGTTGAATTGTTGAGGGCCTCCTACACACGCAGGTAGTACAAATCTGAACCTCAGTCCCCTGTATCTGTGGATATACCCTCTAGTTACAATTGGCAGCTGGTTACAATTTCTCAGAAGGGAATAGTTTTTCCTACACAGAATCCTTTAAAGATAGGCATAGATTTTCCAAATGTGCCCCTAATACTATTGGCTTGATATGGGGGGTCTGTGTTTAAGGCCTTGCTCCTATTCACGGATGAATAATGAAATCTAAAATTGACAACCCTGTCTCTATGGAGAGCCAAAATATCAGATATTCTTTGTAATTCCTTTACCAGCTTCCACTCAGTTTTTGGACCCCAAGCATTTTTTTCCTTTTTTTCCTTTTGCAAAATTAGTTATGCACCTTAAAGTATGTTAAAGTTTTGTGGTGGTGCATACCTGTAGCTCAGTGTGAAGGCCCTGAGTTCAATCTCCAGTACTGAAAAAAATAGTATACCAAATTTATCCATCATTTCTAGTGTTTTGTGTCACTAAAGAGTATTGAAGAACTGAATGTCCACATTCCTCCTGTGATTATTTCCTCATTGCTCATAACTCAAGGTAACTGTAGACATACTGATTCAAAATGAAATTGATACATTTTTCAAAACATATAACAAAAAATGTCTAAGGCTCCCTACAGGAGCCAGAGAGGGTGAAAACACCATGCATCATATATCTTTATGCAATTTCACATACACCATCTTGTTGATACTCACGACAGTTTTATAAGATTGTTAGCATCCCCATTCCATAAACAAGGAAGCTGAGGCTCCATAGTAAGTGGCTTGCTGATGTCACATATCTAATCAATAAGAGATCTGGCATTAACTCCACATCTGTCTGAATCTCCCACTACGCCACATTGAGGGTTCACAGTATAGTCCAAGAAAGAAGATGTGGCCAACCAAAGCTCAACATCAATAAAGCAGAAAAATAAAGCAGTGCTAGAACATCAGGGAGGAAGGGACCATGGGCCATGGGAAGGAGGAAGGAGCTCACCCTGGGCTTAAAGTCATTGTCTCAGCCAAGAAGGGGGAGAAGTACGTTTCTGGCAGAGGAGAGGGCATAAGAAGACAGAGGTGGGAAGGCACACACATGGTTCCCTTGAGTAGCCCGGTGTGCTGCAAGATAAGACAGGAAAAGTTTGAGGCGGACTACGGGGGAACCTTCATTGCCGGTGGATTTAGAGTGTGTTGGGTAGACAGTGAAGAACCCTCAAAGGCTTCCGGCTGGGGGGTGACATAGCCAAGGCAGTGCTTTAGGAATATGTACATGGAAAGCCATGTACAAGGTAGACTGGCTAGGGACAGAGTGGAGGAAAGAAGAGCGCCCGGATTGAGGGAATCCATGCAAATCAAATAAAAAGGATAGATTAAAAGAATTTCTCATACTAAGGTTGCCAAGACCAGTTGTTCTTAATTAAGCACCACAGCTGGTCAATTCAGTGGGAATCTGAGATGTCATCCAAGGATACAGCCACTGTCAACTTCTATGGACTCAGCACCAGCCAAACCACTGGGGCTGAGTCTTGGGATCAGAACTGGTGTGCCAGCCAATTTACCACCATTGTCAGGAGAAAAAGGGTCATTCCAGGCCACACCCTGGGCAACAGAGTTGCGTGTCAGTGCTGGGGAATTCTAAGTTCTACTCTCAGCTCATGGGTAAGTGTGACATGGAGAACAAAAGGCAAAAAGAATAGTTGAAAAGACAGGTACTGAAGTATTGTGAGTGGGTCTAGTATGGACCCAAGGCTTGCTTTAACCCAAACCATGAATGGACCCAAGGCTTGCTTTAACCAGCTTTAAGTTGTCACATACATTGTGGGTCAGCTTAGTTTAAAGATGTAGGGCTAAAGTGAGCAGCTTTAACATCTGAACTGGAAAGAGATACAGAGATTGCATCCTCTTCTCTAAACTTCCACACATCTCTCACAGCACTTACTGCAATGCATTAGAATTGCAGGAGTTTCATATCCTCCTCCTCACTAGTTTGTGCCCCACTCTGAGGGCAGGGGCTGTGTCCTATTTATTGACATTCCTGGCCTCTAGCGCAATGCACAGTACAGAGAAGATGCCCAAGTAAGAGTTTGCAGTGGCTTGGCCCAGGCTGGGTGCTGTGAAAGCAGTGAGAACTGGTTGATTTCTAGATACATTTTCAAGGTCAAATGAAAAGGAGTTTCTAATGGATTGGGTCTGGAGCAGGGAAGCAAGAGTGGAGTCAATAATGAGTCACCGTTTGGGGCTCAGGAACCTGGAAGATAAAGTATAATCATCTAAGATGGAGAAGGCTGGAAACAGGACAGGTTTCTTTTCTTTTTTTATGTGGGTACCAGGAGTCAAACTCAGGACCTCATGCTTGCCAGCAGGCGCTTGTTCTGCTGAGCGATATCACCAGCCCTTTTTTTCCTTTATGTGGGTACCAGGAGTCGAACTCAGGACCTCGCACTTGCCAGGCAGGCGCTTATGCCACTGAGCTATCTCACTGGCCCAGGACATGTTTCTGAGAAAAGATCAGGGGCTCACATTTGAACATGCTGGCCTCAGGGTCCACTTGACATCTAAGTGGATCTGCTGAGAGGCGATTGGTTTCCCAAGTTGGAAATCTGAGAGGTAGGTTTGTGCTAAAGATATAATTTGGGAGCCATCTGCATAAAGGTGATACTAACGACCTTGAAATTGGGCATTACTGCTAAGGGAGTGAGCATGAAGGGACCCTGGAAAACTGCAATGCCAAGAATCCAGGGAGACGAGGAGACACCCACAAATAAGACTGATAAAGGGCAACCAAGGAGACAGGCGAAGACTCAAGAGAAAGTGGAGTCTTGGCAGCCAAGGGAAGAAAGCCCATCCCAGAGGAGGTGTTCAGCGTGTCAACTACTGTTGCCAGGCCAAGTAAGGCAGGGGGGGCAGTTCACACGTGGGTATGCTCAGCGACCAGGATGAAGCCTTAATGGGGGGTAAAAACCTGGGCAGACGAGTTCAAGAGAAAAAAGGAGGACAGGATTGGAGGCAACCAGCACAGATTGGCAACCAGCACTCATTATGGGAGTGTTGTAAGAAGCAACACGATGGGCAGTAGCTGGCGGGGCAAGTGGGGTCAAGAGAAGCCATTTGTTTGAGATGGGAGCAACATAAGCATGTTGCATGCTGACCCAGTATCCAGGAAAGGCTAAGAACTAGGCTTTCTGAATCAAGTACTCAGGCATGACTCCTCAATTGTGAGTTCATCAAAGGTCAGGACTAAACATCTTTCCTTGATTCTTATCGTAAGATATACAGTAGACGCTTAGCAAATAAATGACTGGCCATAAAAATCTTTGTAAACTCTCTGAGCTAGAGTTTCTTTGGTTGAATGACTAGTACTGCCTCACAGGATTAAATAAGATAAGGCACATACAGTACATTACAAAGGGGCAGGTACTTAGCATATGCTCTATATAGTAGTTTTATTATTGGTCCAAAGTTTTTGTGTTACAGATAAGGTGTAACAGAAAGTAGTATTCTCAGAGTGGAAGCTAGAGACAGACATAACATATTCCTTTACTTTTTCCACATAATCAGAGACATCACCTACACTGCCCAGGTAATGTGGACATGGTTGTAGATTGGCTGAGTTGAGGAGAAACTTAGATTTTAGGAATTAAGAGCAGTTCCGAGATTTCCCTGTGACCTTCCCATATGACCAGCATATACTTGCTGTCTAATCTGCCAGGCCACATACCATGATCGGTATTCCTCTCATGTGTTTCCAAATTCTGGTTTTAACTTTCTGGATAGCAATCTTTGTTACTCTTGTCTTACCCAAGCCAAGAGACAAAGCTCTGCTGCATGCATGTTTTGTTTATTGGTAGTTATCACATAACTCAGGATGGCTGAATCTCTTAGTTACAATTCCAGGTGACAATAGCGATACAGATCCAAACTATGATTCTGGGCAATAAGAATAGAAATTTTTATGACCTGGGAACACATCCTCTCTTGTTGTACTTGTCACAGATGACTCGCCTGTCCTTTCCAGGATGAACGAAGGATGTTTACCTTTGCCAACATTTATTAGTGGAGTACTATAGGCAGCGATTCCTTTAATAAGACAGTAAATCTTCAGCAGAGTTTATAGGTTGTCTTTCATCCAAAGACCTCAAAGAAAGTTTGCGCACACTATATCATTATTAATCACCCAGCTTGCCCAAAGAGGCACGCAGGGATTGTTTTGGAGAGAAAGGGAGAGAAACTGAGGTTCCAGCAAGGTCTATGTGACTTCTAAGGGTCATGAACAGGGTCAGAATAAAAAGAGCTGGGCACCAAGGCTAAATTCCTGTCTCTCAGGCCAAAAGCCCAGCCCTCCCTGCAAAGCTCTCTAAACATTCCCTTTGGATGGAAAATATGATTTGTTACCTTGATCTACTAAGCAGAAATGAACTGTGAATCCTCTTCAATGACATGGAGAACTTGAAGTTTATTTTTGAAGTTACTTCAAGTCATAAAATGCTTGATTCACTATATTAAACACCGGCATTGACTTGAGTAAATAGCTTTGTAGTCCTAATGATAGCTTGGATTTAAGTGCTGCCTGTGCTCTCAAAGGCAGAGCAGTTCACAGGCTTCTGAAGACCTTTGGTCTCTTTTGGCTGCCCTTCCTTTCTTACTTCAGGTATTCTTTTCTTTCTCACACGTCTTTTCTCCACTTTCTCCCTTCCTCCATGTATACCCTTTCCTTTCGTAATTCCCTCGCGTGTATCAGGAGCTCCCAACGCAAACTCCCTGCTTTAGCTGAATATGAAGAAAGACTTCCAGTGCCTTCCACTGGGGTCCCCCAAGGGGCTCCCGTCTGGATGAGCATGGATTTCATGTTGCTTGCTGGTTGCTGCTATGGTTTGAGTTCGTCCCCCACGGTTCATGTGTTGGCAGCGGGGTCCCCACGGTGCTGATATTAGCAGGTGGTGGGACCTTGAGGAGGACGGAGTGGAAGGCGGCCGAGGGAACTGGCATGGGCCTTCCGGACCCTGGTCAATGCTCAGGCGAGGAGTGTCATAGAAGGGTGAGCCTCACTCCGGAATCACGCTCTGGCCTCCGGCTTCCTTCTTCCACACACAGCTGCCAGGAGGCCACCGTCAAGGCGATGCAGTCGGAGGACCCTGGCTGAAGCTGGCACCATGCTGTTTGGACTTTCAGCCTCCTAAACTGTGAGCAAAATGAATGTCTTGTCCTTAAAAATTACCTAGCCACAGGAATTTTTTTTGTAGTAATAGAAACCAGACTAAGAGAGAGGTAAAGAATCCATGTGGTGGAAACCAATTAGGAAAAATGGCGGCGCGGTGAGTGCGGTGGCTCCGCGTCCCGGGGCAGAGCGTGTGGAGGCGGCGGCGGCGGCGGCGGCGGGCAGGGTGTCGGCCTGCTCTGCAGGGAAGCGCTTGGGGACGGCCTCGCGGCTGCTCCGCTGCCCTCGCCCTCTCCCTCTCGAGGGAAGGGCCGTCCAGCCGGGGCAGGCCGCCGCCAGGCGCACGGCGGACCGGAGTTCTGCCGCCCGACTCCGCCCTGGCAGGAGAGGCCCTGCAGGCCGCTGCGCTCCGTCTTCCAGTGAACAGAGACGCACTGCCCGGAGTTCTGCCCCTCAACGGGAGCCCAGGAGAGGAGCCACGAATCCAAACCACTGAACTTTTTTTTTTTTTTAAACTATTCTCTACTTAACTATGTTATTTCTCATTTTTTTATTCTCATTATACTTTTAAATTTTTTATATCGTATTTTCCTCCTCCTGTACATTACACCCCGTACTCATATCCCATTATTTTTCACCATTCTTTTTTAAGAGCATGTCTGTGTATTCGTGCTTTGCCCACACTTACTTGTCTGTTTTTTTATCCTCCCTATATAGTTTTTAGAGGATAAGGAAAGTCTCCCCTGTTCATTTATACCCCCTTCTACTTTTACCCATATCTCCCTGCTCGACCTCTTTCCCGTGTTTTTGTCATTCTCAATTTTACTTTTCTCCACTCTCTCTTTTCAATTGACTCCCTTAAACTTCTTCTGTAATATTTACATCAAGCACAGAATCTTTCCCCATCCCCATCTCTCACTACTAATTTTGTACGTAGTTTTCCCTGTTATCCCTTTCTAAATATGTAACAACATATCCTTAACGTCAACAGAGCCCCTTACCCCTCTCCTGTTCCCTCCTTCCCATACCACAGAGCAGAGGACTTAGAAAAAAATGGTTTTTCTTTTTGTTTTTTCTTTTTAGTTCTATTCCTCTTCTCTTCCCCTCTTTGTCATTACACGAACCCTTGGGCTTCAGATGGTTGATCCTATATACAAATACTGTTGAATGTTGTTTTTTACCAGTGATGGAGACACAGCCAACTCATTTGGTACACATTAACAGTGGGTTAAGGCTTGGGTTGTTACGTTTACACTGTGGCTGTAGATTTCTTCTCTAAGCTAAAGGGAGACCCAAACCAGAGCCTTATGGCATATAATTTCTCAACCAACCCTGATAGATTCCACTGCAACACATTAGCCTGTTAATGCTGTAGTTGAGTTGATTCCATAGGAATATTCCTGACTCTGAGGAAAATGAGCTCCTGTGAACTTATCTGCCAAACCTACCATTACACCCTGGGAAAGGGACAGCAAGTGTTCTTAACCCAAGCTCACAGGCTCAATAAGATTCTGCAAGAATGTCTGCAACCTGGCAGAAAGAGGCCCTGGCTCTGAGTTAACCCCAGTTTTGCAGTGGAGTGACCATGGGAGTAATTGGGGTGTGATCACTCAGACTCTCTGGCAAAGAAGTAACTTGGGAATCACATATACAGTGGCTCATTGGAATATCTAATCGGTGTTCTTAGTGGACATTTTATTGGTTTAAGTTTTTGTATCTTTAGTTATCTAGTAACAAGGGGTTACCTACTCTTATGGTTTCATGTATATATTAGGTTGTTACACTTATAGAATAGTGCTTTCATTGGCTCTGATTTAATAGGCATCTAGGTTCTGTCCCTCATCAAGAGATTAGACAAATGAGGGGGAAGAGTAACTGCGAGGACTATCATACAGAAATGTTGTAAGATTGAAAATATGGATGGTGTGAAGCAGTTCTTCTGGCAAAAGATAGGGACAGAAACAAAATCTCTTAAAGTAAACAACATAAATAGCAAATACTAGAACTGGACATACAAAGATGAAAATAATTCATGGGGAGGCAGCATCCTAGTAAAAACCCCATATACCTACATACTTGCCTCACTTCTCTAGTCCCCAACCAACAGTAACCCTTTCCCCCCCCAAATAGGGAGGACTCATATAATTTTAAAATATAGATATAGATATAGATAGATCTCTACAAGTAGGAGAATGGGGAAACAAGGAAATAGAAGATCACCAAACCCTTCCCCCCCAGCTCCCCCAGGGCAGACCAAAGGGCCACAGAGGAGGAAGAAAATAAATACCAGATAGCAGAAATCTATGAAAAGGTCTTAGAAGGGATGAAGAAAATAGATGAGTTCAAAGAGGAAATAGACCAAAAGTTTACAGCAATGACACTCAGTTATGCTTGCAGTGAATTTCAGGGAAATAGGCAAAAAAATGAATGAACTAACCAAGGCAGTTCGAAACTTGAACAGATTCAACAAGGATATGGAATCCTCTAAAAGATGTCAGATGGAAATATCTGAAATGAAAAACAGTGTAGAATTCATACATTCCAGAAATGACCAGTGTGAAGATGGAGTATCTGATACTGTGGGCAAAATAGTGAATTACTATAAAGAGTTCAAAGAAACCAAAAACAAACAAACAAACAAACAAAATATATATATAACAGAACAAGAGATGACTATCTAGCAGCTACTTGATCACAACAGCAGCAACAGCAACAAACTAACCTAAGGCTAATTGGAGTTAGAGAAAAGCTAGAAGACTACACAGAGGGATTCACCAACATGCATACAGAAATTATTGAAGAAATTTTCCCAAATTAAGATTTCAAAGTACAAATAAAGGATGCTTATAGAACACCAAACAATTATGGTGAAAGGAGAAGTTTACCAAGACATATCCTCATTAAATTTGTGGATATACTGCAAAAAAACAGAAATTTAAAGATACCAGAGAAAACTAAAAAATCACATATAAAGGTAAACCAACTAGAATCACCAGACTTCTCAGCACAAACCCTCAGGGCCAGAAGAGGTTGGAGTCAAGTATTTCAAGCCCTAAGGATAAATAACTTCCAACCCAGATTAACTTACCCAGCAAAGTTATCTGTGGAAGACACCACGTTCCCTTCCCCAGACCCAATATGATTGTGCTTGCGAGCAGTGCAGGCTGTACAGAGGTGACGTCCCTAAGTTGGCTTTCAGTTTGAATAGTGAGTCTGGCCAAGACTGCGTATGTGTCTTCATGGAAGCAAGCAGATGGCATGTTGGGCTAGCATTGCTCCTCACCAACGGCCACAGTTGAGCCCAGATAAGGGGGCCACGAGACTGTGTGGCTAAGATAGGACTGTGTGACTCCAGAGAAAATTCCTTCCCAGAATTGACTACAAAACAGGTTACTCATTAACCACAACCTGAATCTGGCTGTTCTGTTCCTTTCGTAAGAATGTATTGTTCCCTCTTTTACAAGCCTTGCCTGCCTAACCACTTATCTAGCACATCCAGCCATAATCCCCTCACCATTTTCCTCAGTGTGAATGTGATCAATAAATACCAAGGTTCTGGCTACCTTGTGGCCTTTTGTTCCCCATGAACAATTGGCCATCCCAGATCCCTGTTGCATTTTTTGTCTCTTGCTCTTTCTTTTTGCTGTGCACTCTAACACCTTGCAGGAGATTGGGTCCACTGCAGGGGTCCCTCATAGCTATCCTTCAAAATAGAATGGTGAAAAAAGGTATTTCCATGAAAAAGACCAGCTCAAAAAATATATGAGTGCTAAACCAGCTCTAGAGAAAATAAGAATATTCTTGACAGAAACATAGGATTGGACATACCTAAAAATAGAGAGGAAATTAGTGAGGTCAGTGGATAAACAACAACAAAAAACAACAGGAAAAGTAAAACAAATGATATACCTAAAGATAAAGAAAACAATGATAGTAAATAACCAACATATCAGTAATATATATCAGTGTTAATAGCCTCAACTCTCCAATCAAAAGACACAGACTGTCAAACTGGATTAAAAACCAGAATCCAAAAAGCTGTTGTATTCAAGAAACCCATCTAATCCAAACATATATGCATAGTCTTAAAATTAAAGGATAGAAAACAACATTTCATGCACCAAGACCCCGAAAACAAGCAGGGGTGGCAATTCTAATATTAGAAATGGTAAACTTCAAATTAAAATGGATTAGAAGAGACAAAAAAGGGCACTACATACTAGTTAAAGGAATAATCCAACAAGAAGAAATAACATTAATAAACATATATGCACTGAATACTAGAGCACTAACCTTCATAAAATAAATACTGCTGAAATTAAAAGATCAAATAAACATTAACACAATCATAGTAGGGAATTTTAATACCCCACTTTCTCAAAGAGACAGATCAACTAAACAAAAAACTAATAAAGAAATTTTCAGAACTGAACCACACTCTTGAACATATGGACTTAATAGATATATACAGAGTTTTCCACCCCCTACAACAGAGTATACATTCTTCTTAGCAGCACATGGTACCTTTTCCAAAAGAGATTACATACTAGTCCACAAAGCCTGCTTAAGTAAATATAAAGGTACTGAAAATACCCCATGCATACTATCTGACCACTGTGCAATGAAAACAGAAGTCCACAACAGAAGAAAATTTGAAAAAAGCAAAAGCTCTTAGAAAATTGACAACATACTCCTAAACAACCAATGGGTCACAGAAGAACTCAAAGAAGAAATTTTAAAATTTCTGGAATTAATGACTGTACAACTCAATGAAACCTTTGGGACACTTTGAAAGCAGTTCTAAGAGGAAAATTCATTGCAATCAATGCTCACTTTAGGAAAACAGAGCAAGCCCAAATAACCTAATGAGAAACCTTAAGATACTTGAGAAACAACAACAAACTGTCCCTAAACTGAAACTAAAGAGAGAAATTATAAAGATGAGAGCAGAAATTAATGAAATTGAGACTAAAAAACAAAACAAAACAAAACAAAAAACTATAAAACAAATCAATGAAGCAAAGACCTGGTTCTTCAAAAGAATAAACAAAATAGAGACACCCTTAGCAAGACTCACTGAGAGAGAGAAGACTCACATAAATGCAATTAGAAATGACAAAAGTGAAATCACAACAGACACTGTCAAAATCCAAAAGATAGTAACTACTTAGAAAATTTATATTTTAACAAATTAGCAAATTTTAAAGAAATGGACTGACTCCTGGACACATACAAACTACCAAAACTAACCCAAGAAAACATAAATATACTTAACAATCCAATCAAAAGCAGTGAAATTGACTCAGTAATAAAGAATCTACCAACTGAAAAAAGCCCAGGACCTGATGGATTTATGGCTGAATTCTACAAAATCTTTAAGGATATTATAATACCAAATACTCCTCAAGCTGTTCAAAGAAATTGAAAGGGATGGAGTGCTCCCAAATTCATTTATGGAAGCCACTATCATCCTGATCCCAAAACCAGATAAAGACCCAACTGAAAAAAAGAACTATAGGCCTATATCTTTAATGAACATAGATCCAAAAATCCTCAATAAGATATTAGCAAATAAAATGCAGCATATTATCAAAAAGCTAATACACCATGAGCAAGTACGGTTCATCCTAGAGATGCAGGGATAGTTCAACATACGTAAGTCTATAAATATGATACATCACATAAACAGGAGCAAGGTAAAAAACCACATGATCATATCAATAGATGTGGAAAAGGCTTTTGACAAAATCCAACACCCCTGCATGATTAAAACCCTGAAATGATTAAGAAAACAGGTATAGAAAGACTATACACGAGTATGATAAAACCTATGATAAGCCAATTGCCAGAATCATACTAAATGGGGAAAAACTAAAAGCATTCCCTCTAAAACCAGGAACAAGACAAGGATGTCCACTGCCACCTCTGATATTCAACATAGTACTTGAAACATTAACCAGAGCATTTAGGCAACAGAAAGATATAGAAGGCATACATACAGAGAAGGGAAAACTCAAATGATCATTATTTGCAGATGACATGATACTCTACATGGAAGAACCAAAGAATTCCACCAAGAAACTCTTAGAATTAATAACTGATTTCATCAAAGTAGCGGGATACAAGATCAACACACAAAAATCATTGGCGTTTGTGTATACCAACAATGAATGGGATGCAAAGGAAATTATGAAAATAATACCATATATAATCACTTCAAGAAAAATGAAATACTTAGGAATTAACCTAGCCAAAGAAGTGAAAGACCTCTACAAAGGAAACTGCAGTACTCTGAAGAGGGAGATAGAAGAGGACATCAGAAATGGAAAGATGTCCCTTGCTCCTGAATAGGCAGAACCAATACAGTGGGCCCTTGACTTACAAACTCAATTCATTTCCAAGGGCTGGTTTTAACTCAGGTTGTCAATTGAAGGCTCAGGCTCCTCTACACAGCCTTCAAAGTCTCTCTCCTATATACAGGCAGATTTCAGTGTCCTTAGACACTGGCCCAGGATTTCTCAATTAACCCCATACAGGAAAGGATGTTGTAATGTTCCTTCCAGAACTCTTTAAGGATTAAATCTTTATCTGAGACCATCTGGAAGCACAAGCAGCAGGCATTCAGGTCATAACTCAAGACTTTGGTTGTACATTAAAATTAAAATTCCAGCCATAACCCAAGTTGTTCTTCTGTCAGGCTGGTCATAATTCGAGGGTCCACTGTATTGTCAAAATGGCCATACTTCCAAAACTGCTATACAGAGTTGATCCAATCCTAATCAAAATACCAACAGCATACTTTATAGATCTAGAATAAACAATCCTAAAATTCATAACCAGAAGAGACCTTGAATAGCAAAAGTAATTTTGACCAATTAAAAAAAAGCAGGTGGCATGGCAATACCAGACTTCAAACTATACTACAAAGCAATAGTGATAAAAATGGCGTGGTATTGGAACAAAAACAAACACATGGACAAATGGTACAGAACTGAGGATACACAAATCTCCCCAGACATATTCAACTATATGATCTTTGACAAAGGGTCCAAAAGCATACATTGGACAAAAGACAGACTATTCAACAAGTGTATTGGAAAACTTGGTTATCCATTTGTAGAAGAATGAAACTGGACCCTTATCTCTCACCATACACTAAATTAAAATAAAAATGGATCAACAATCTAAACATTAAAACAGAAACATTAAATCTCCTGGAAGACAAAATAGGTAAAACATTTGAAGACATAGAAGTAGGACAGGACTTTCTAAACAGAACCTCAACTGCACAGGAAATAGCAAGAGTCAACAAATGGGATTATGTCAGAATAAAGAGCTTCTGTACAGCAAAGGAGTCAAACAGTAGAGTGAAAAAATTTTGCCAGCTACTCCTCAGACAGAGGACTAATATCTAGAATATACAAAGAACTAAAAAAAAAAAAAAGTTTAAACCACCTAAAATTAAAGACCCAGTCAAGAAATGGGCTAGAGAAATAAAAAGACACTTCACAGAGGAAGAAATACCAATGGCCAACAAATATATGAAAAAATGTTCAGCATCTCTGGCCATTAGAGAAATGCAAATTAAAACAACACTAAGATTCCCTCTTACTCTGGAAAGAATGACAATCATTAAGAAATCAAACAATAACAAACGCTGGTGTGGCTGTGGCAAAAAAAGAACTCTCTTACATCATTGGTGGGAATGCAAACCAGTACAACCATTATGGAAATCAGTATGGAGATTTGTCAAAGGACTGAAATTAGAAATCCCATATGATTCAGCTGTCCCCCTATGTATCTTTCCTAAAAAGCTTAAGTCATACTATGGTAATACTTGCATACCAATATTTATAGCAGCACAATTCGTAATAGCTGAATCCTGGAAGTGCATTGTATGACAATCAACAGATGACTGGATAAATAAAATGTGGTCTCTATATATAGGAGAATGCTACTTGGCTATGAAGAATGACAAATTTGAGGCATTTGTAGGAAATGGATGCACCTAGAAAACGATGTTGAGTGACATAAGTTGGATACACAAGCTTGAATACTGTATGGTATTCTTCTTTGGGTGAGGCAAAGTACAAGCAAAGAAAATCCAAAAAGACAGAGAGGTGCAAGGGGACAGATTTTGCACAATAGGGAAAGAGTCCAATGGAACAAGAGAGGGGTAAGGGGGAGGGAAAGGGGAAATTAGTAATAAAGATATGCCATGTACAGGAACATAATAACCCTAATCAATGTAAATATAAGCTGTAACTTGTGCTAAGACAGAGTATCAACAGGTACAAAAAAGGTGATTGGGGGGTCAGAGGAGGAGGGGAGAGGAAGGGGATTAAAAGAAAAGCCAAGCTATAATATGTACATGTAATCACTCCCCAATATGATAGTAAACTGATGAATTACAAACATTTACTAATAAAATAAAACAAAGGAGAAAAAAAGCAATCAGAACTCATCACACATTCAAGACCTTCTTTAAGTTTCCCATCCCCTTTGTGTTCAGATTGGAGCCTTATGACTGTTCTGGCCAAGGAAGGGAAGGGAAGATGAGAACAGTGCTCTTCCTCCCCCTCACTAACCTGCTGCAGTTCCAGATGGTACAGCTGCAAGACAGAGGGCCTTGACTACCTGACTGCAGCCTTTGCATGAGCAGGAAACACACACCTGTCACGTTAGACTCCTGAGATGGCAATCAGGGCAGCTGCTTTCCGTTATCGTAACTAAAGCCAGGAGTGGAATATTGGTGTAACAAAAAATTCCAAGACAGGTGGCATTAGCTTAGTCACCGTGATACTCAGTGGGAAAATCTTAGTAAGCTGGACAGACCTGTGAGAGCTTAGAGGGCCAATCATGAGCCCCCGAGTCCATAAGTCTAAGGCAGGGGCCAGCAAGCCTTGCTGTAAAGAGAGAGTGAAGATATTTAGCTTCGGGGTCATAAAGTCTCTTTTGCAGCTACTTAACCTTCCCGTTATAGTGTGAAAACAGCCATAAACAATATGGAAATGAATAAGCATGGCTGTGTTCCAATAAAACTTTATTCACAGAAACAGATGGCAGGGCCGGTGAGATAGCTCAGTGGCATAAGCGCCTGCCCGGCAAGCGGTAGGTCCTGAGTTCGACTCCTGGAACCCACGTAAAGGAAAAAAAGGGTCAGTGATATAGCTCAGCAGCACAAGCGCTTGCTGGCAACACGAGGTCCTGAGTTCGACTCCCGGTACCCACATAAAAAAAAAAAGAAACAGATGGCAATCTGAATTTTGCCCTGGGCTGTTTGCTGACCTCTGGTGGGGGAACAGGAGTTTAGGTAGCAGAATGTTAAGTTCTTGTTGCTATTAGTTGCATTTGGCAAGGAATTACAGTCAAGAGATAAATTCAGAAAGTATTAGTTGGTTTGCAAACAGAAATGAAAGAGAGAAATCAGAAATATGGGTCTTCAATTTCTCATCAGCTCCGAGTGATCTAAGAATGGTGTGCAGCTCTTAATGCCCCTTCCAGTATAGAGAAAGAATGAATGCACAAGGCAGAACTTCCCGGAGAGCAGAGCTGGGATGGGAAGGAGAAGTGGGGATTAAGAGTTTAATAAAGGCCTTAAGAAAATGAGAGACAGGCAGACGTATGGAGGAAGAGCATAGTGACTGTGAGTGCAAAGGCCCTGGGACAGGAGTCTGCCTACTACCTTCAAGGAAGCAGGAGGATGCCAGTGTGATCAGAAGGATCAAGGGGTGGGGTTGTGGTGATAAGATCAGAGATGGAGCCAGGATGGGCACCGGGTGGCCTTGGAGCATAGTTCACACAGGGCCTTGTAAGTGGTTCTGAAGATGCTGATTCTTATTCTGAATGAGTTCGGAAGCAAAGGAGGTGTCACAGTGAACAGGCACATTCTGACTCACGTTTTTAGAAGGATCCTTCTGGCTGCTGGGATGACAGAAGTGGAGGAAGGGCATAAGCAATAAGACCAGCCAGGAGTCTTGGAGTAATCCATACAAGAGATCATTCATTCATTCATTCATTCATTCACTACATAAGCCAATTTTCCGTGTGTGTGTGTGGTCGTTGGAGTTGAATGCAGGGCACTTTACCACTGAGTGACATCCCTGGCCCCTTTTATTTTTTATTTTGAGATAGGGTCTCACCAAGTTGCCCAGGCTATTCTTGAACTTGTAATCTTCCTGCCTCAGCCTCCCAAATAGCTGGGAGTAGAGGCATGTGCCACTGCACCAAAAATTTCTGGGTCCTGCCTGAGAAGATCTTGTCAAGGACAGTGTTTCTCATATCACAAAGTGATTGTGGGGAGTTTCCTTCAAACAGCAGTGCTGTATCTGTGCTAGGGAAGAAAAGCATCATTACCGTACTGTGGTAGTACGTTGTACTTTCTTGAGAAAAATTTTCACTTTGGGGGAAATTTTTAATAAAAAAAAACTTTGGTTTAGGAATTTGGGGAATGATAATATATTTAAGTTGGATGGTCTCTTCCTTATGTGTTATATAACAAGACATTTTTAATGTAAATTTCACTACAAAGAAATTTAAGCTGTAAATAAAATGCTACTTATGATTCTGGATTGGACTTTGTGGGGAAGTCTATGAAAGATATTATTGCTACAAGTGGAAATGTCGGGATAGGGACTATATATTAGATAATATTGTACAATGCCAAATTCCTAAATTTTATAACTGTTGTATGCTAATGTGAGATAATAATATCTTTGCTCTTAGGAAATATATATTGAAATATTAAAAATAAAGGGGCACATATACACAGAGAAGCATGATACATGGAACGTACCCTCAATGGTTCAGAAAAAATACAACCCATATTTATACATACATATGTATATATATATATATGTATATATGTGTGTATATGTATGTACACATAGACACTGCATATTACATGTATGCATGTCTATATAGAGAGATGTATATGTGTAAGTATAAGTATATGCATATGTGTGTGTATATATATATATATATATATATATATATATATATATATATGAAAGAACAAATAGCAAAATATTAATACGTAGTGTTTCTGGATAAAGAGTAATACTTGTATATATAAAAATTGTATATATTAATTTTGAAACTTATCTGTTATATTTGAAAAATTTTAAAGGTTTTTAAAAAGTTTTATAACTAGTCCAAAGTCAAGTTTAAAAAATGAATAAAACCAAAACCAAGCTGGTCAAGCTGTAGAGCCTCTGCCCCAGGAAACAGAGGAAGCCTTCATAGCCCCAAAGGACAGCTCTGTCTTGCAGGGCAGGAAAGAGGCACGGAGCCTCCTCTGCCCACACTTCTCCCGCCAGAAGATAACAAACCCTCCCCTGCCCCTGCAGAGCCCGGGCTCCCAATCATCTCAATCGTGGGCATCACCAGTTCTCAGTTGCGGCTGCATCTTGGTGTCATCCGAAAGGCTGGGAAAGTAGCTGCTGCCTCCGGAGACTCCGATTTATTGAGTGTGGAGCTGGCAGGTGGGGAAGAGGAGTGTGTGGCTGCCGGGAGAGTCTCCTGTGCTGCCGATTTGGGGAACCCCTGGTCTATGCCACATCACCCACTGCTCTGAGCTCAGCACAGAGCCTGGTGGGCCAGGGGTGCAACTGGTGCCAGTCCAAACCTCCCAAAGACACAGTCCTGAGTGCCATAATCCCAAGGATTGAAATCCTGAGAATCACAGTCCCCCAAGGTTAAATTCCCAAATGAGAAATCCTGAAAACCAAATTCCCCAAAGGTGCCATTCCTGTGGGGTGGGGCACTACATAAAGGGAGAAAACTGGATTCTAGTGGTAACAAAAATTTCAGTTTAAAAATGTGTCAGTTGTTTGCATTGGCATTTCTTGTAGCTGATAAAATTCCAGGTGATCCACCTCTGTTTCTGATCAATTTGGTCAATAGATCTATGTGTTCCATCCAACTATTTCAGATGACCGACGGCAGTTACACAGCTGGGTGCAGATAATTACCAACCATAGTGATACACATTTCACTTTTTGACCTTTCTTTGCCAGTACAACTCATCTGCTTGTAACTGCCATACCTGAGCATTTGTACTCACAAAAAAATGTTATTATTGCCTATTTTACTACATAAAGTGACCTATGAAGTGTTCTGTTGTGTTTCTCAAAGGAACCCTTATTTTTAAATGAAAATAATGTTAATAACATAAAAGTTTTAATGTAATTTTTAAATGTAAGAAATGTATTTTCTTATTTTTTCCAGAATTATATTTTGGGATTTTTTTTTTTTTTTTTTTTGGAGGTACTGGGAATTGAACCAGAGTCTTCACACTGAGCTACATCCTCAGCCCTTTTTCTTTTTTGAGACAGGGTCTCACTAAATCACTAAATTGCCCAGGCTGTGTTCAAATTTGCAATCTTCCTGCCTCGGCCTCCTAGAATGCTGGGATTACAGGCATACCCACTGTGCCTGGCTATTTTTGGGATATTGATCTGTCAGGATTTAGACTTTTAAGGATTTGGTCTTTCTGGATTTCAACAACTGGCCTTTGGGATTGTGCCTTTGGGGGTGGGATTATGGCCCAAACTCATGCAAAAATCTCCCACATCCCTGGAGGGAGCATGATTGACAGCTGTACAGAGCCCAGTGTCCACCCAGTAGCATCATCCAAACCACCTATTGGCTGCAGGCTTTCTGCAGCTGAGAGCTGGGCACTGGGGAGCAGTAGGGCTGTGGGGCATTGGCCCAAGAAGGTGGCCTGCAAGAGGGGACAGAGTGGGAACAAGCCCCGGGATGCTTTCAGAAGCTTTTCTTTCAGTTGCCAGCCCTGATCTGTAGGCAAATGCTCTACCCCTGTGCTACACCCCCACCCAACACCCATGTTCTATCCTGGAAGCCTAGGCCAGTTTCTCTAACAGCCTTGAAATTCCAGGGCAGAAGAAACACCTGTGCATCTGAAACAGGCCATCAGAGGACAGGTCCCAAACAAGGAACAGAGAGGTCCAGAAGGGCGCTCCCCAAATCTGCCCTGTCATGGAAATGGGCTCTGTTACCTCTCCTGGAAGTCACCTCCTCCTTTATTCTCCTGGACAAAGCTCTTTGCACTGCCTTGGAATGCCAGCTTGGAGCAGCCTCTGGCACTGGGGAAGGCACCACACTTTTCATCTCTAATAGCTCCTGCTCCGCTATTAAAAGATACATTTCAAAGCAATGCAAGCAAGTTACTCATTCAAATGCTGTTAACAAATAACAGGACTTAAGTGTGTAATAGGTAGTTACTCCGCTTTGAAAATTTGCCCTGAAGAGTTAAAATTTCTGCTTCACTGGAAATTAGAGGGGAGGTAGGGGGGTGTCCTCGTGGAGGAATTTTTAGCCCCTGGAATTTTATGTCTGATCTTCCTCCCCTGCATCTGAGCTGGAACGTGAGATCAGCAGGAGATTGCAGGAGAGGGGAGGCTGGGGACAGTTCTGGGGCCTGCAGGTGTTCTGTCCCCGTGCCAGCCCATGAGGGCTGCCCCCGCCCCGCCCCAGCCTGCAGACACCCGCCAGGGCTTGCTGGAGCCCAGGGAAGGGGAGTCGCTTGTAAATTACCTTCTGGGTCCGCAGTCAGGTTGGATCTGATCATGAAGAGTGCGGTGGGGAGGCGATGCGGTCCAGATGAAGTCCGAGCTGCTGGTGGAAGGCTGGGCAGTGGAACCCATCATGCGAGGCTGAAGGTCAACGATAATGTGCCACCGGTAAACTAAGGCAGGACCCACAGCTCACCATGGTGCCTCTCAAGAGCAGCCTGAGCTGAAAACTGGAGGGCTGTGACCCATCTTCTATTTTATTTATTGCTTTCTTTTTCCTTCTTTTTTTTTTTTTTTTTTTTTTTTTTTTTCAGGACTGAGGATTGAACCCAGAGCTTTTACCTCAGGGCCTCTGCTCTGAGCTACATCCCCATCCCTTTATATTTTTTTGAAACAGGGTCTTGCTAAGTTGCTAAATTGCTCAGACTGGCCTCAAACTTGCCATCCTCCTGCCTCAGCCTCCCAGAATGCTAGGACTACAAGCATGTGCTACCATACCAGCTGCTTTTTCTTTTTAATATTTCCTAAAGTCCTAACCACAAGGAGTGAGGACAACAGTACCCCCCAGGGAGGCTGCACATAGTATTCAGTATACTGGTATTCCGTAAATGTCAGTTTTCTGCCGTGGTTTAAGAACATACATAGGCCCCAGGGTGGCTGATAAGAGGTGTGCCCCGGGAGTCCTGTTATAGGGTCAGAAATAAGGGGACAAACATGTGAAGGATGTCAAGACCCCACAGTGAGGCGGAAAAGGGACTTCACCTGTGCCCGGCAATCACCAAAGGCTCTCGGGCTTGGCCTTCTGTGGACAGATCCGAGTTTAAAAGAGCACTCAGGGTACAGGAATTCAGAAAATATTTATTGAAGGAAGAAAGGAAGATTAAATTGGAGGTAGGAGGGAAAGAGGCAAACAGCAAGAGAAAAAGGCTTCAAGTTTCCACTTGAGGGTGGCCAGGAAGCTGGGAGGGAGGGGGCGGCTGCTGCTGGGGCTGGAGCCCCTCAGAGCTCCAAAGAAGGCGGGAGGAGGGAGGAAAAGTTCCAGGGAAGAGAGGGGTCAAGCGTTAAGTTCTCAAGTTGTCTCTGTCCCTGCTGAGAACAGCAGGCTGTCCCAGGGGAAATTCGGTCCCCTCAAGGTCCCTTTTCCCACTGTGAACTTGACCTTCTCAGGCACCCTGGGCCACCCACCGACAGACTGGGAGATTATAGCTTGAGAGACGTCGCATTCAAGACCCAACCCAGTACTTTACATATCTTCCCTCCGACTCCAAGAGTCAGTGCTTTAGTGCCCTAGGAGCCTACCACTTGGCTTTTCTGCACAAATCAATCTCCTTTCATGATTCTTGCCTTGGATCCAGTTGACATCGATCTACATTTTTGTGACAATATTTTAATCAAATTTTCACTTATCTATTGATTTTCATACCCAGCCTCGTTCCAAAAAAAAAAAAAAAAAGGACTGAAGGCAGCTTCTAAATTTTCAAAGCGATACGTGCTTTGATAAGTTGGGCTTGCCACGCCCTTCACAAATACCCAGATCCCCAGCCACACATAGAGAGGTTCTTTCTAGAGTTCAGTTGTAAAATCAATTATAAAGCACTTTGGAAGTCTGGCTCCAAGTTTTAAAATATGTGCAGGGTATTTAGTGGTATTCCGAGGAGCTTCAGAAAGTAATGGACCCCTTGGTCACAGAAGACTCTTCTTGGGGGTGACCTAAGTCCACTGCATTTCGGAGCTATCTGATACATCCTGAGGCCCCACGCCGTGACGCTTATCCTTAGGCTGGGGTATGGATTCAGAGTTTGGGACGTACAGAAATGTGATATTCTTTCCTTTGTTAGGTGTGAAGACGAGAGATGTAAAGGTTGTGTTGGAGAGAGGTATTTCCTTCAAACTGGAAGACAGGGGTAGTGGAGAAGGGGACCCCCCCCAGGCCAGCAGGGCCCCAGATCTTTCCCAGCTGGACTTGGATTCCAGCCCACGGGGAGCCATTGGTCCGACAGGGCTGGACCGTAATGCTCTGCTCAGAAGCCACTTGGCTTCTGCCCAGCTCAACAGGCAGAGTCCACCTCTGTCCTTATGGGGTGACCTCCGAAGCCCCACCCTTGGGGGCTCCACCGTGTGGGAAACTGGCAATTACCCCTTTCCACATTCGCAGAGGTCGCATTTGTTGGATCTAGAAAGATCTCCACGAAATGCAAGAAGGTCTGCGCGCAGATCAGCCTGGGAAGGGCTGCGGAAGGCCAGATCTGCTCGGCCTCAGCTCAGAGGGCTAAAGAGCAGCGATGGGCACAGAGGAAGGGCGTTCGGCTCAGTTGCAATGTTGATATGAATCGGAACGCACACGTTCTTCTGAAGACATCTGAGAAGGGGTGTGGGGGCGGCGCGGAGAAGGTGTCGGTGGAGGTGCGAGGATGGAGCAGCCTTGGCACTGCGCTTCCGACGCCACGCGGGGCAGGGAGGAGGCTGGAAGCAGCAGACACGGATTCGTGTCTCCTGACTCCTGGCATCCATCACCGTGTACATTTTCTCGACACTGGATGGCGAGTGTTGTCTCCACCATGCTACAGGCAGGGAACTAAGCTCAGAGAGCTGGAAGAAACAGCCCACAGCCCACCGCCAGCTCAGTCTGGGCCTTAGCCCTGTGGTCGGCGTCCTCCTTCCTATGCAGGCCCCACCTTGAGCTCTCGAGTCCTCTGGCTGCCAGGCAAAGCCAAGTGCACTCAGGCGAAATGAATCCACACCTCAGATCCTGGTGTGCCTTGGTGTTTGTAATCCTCAGACTACAATATTTCCACTAAATACGAAAAAATCTCAGCTCCATATTTTTCTTATCTTCCTGTTTAAATTTTGGTTTATTCATTTATTTTTGTGGCCCTGGAGAGTGAGCATAAGGCTTTCACACTAAACTACATCCCCAGCCCTTCTTTTTGACACAGGGTCTCTCGCTATGTCACTAAATTGCCCAGATTGGGCTCCGGGTTCACAATCCTCCTGCCTCAGCTTCCTAGAGTATTGGAGCTACCAGAATGCTCCACCTTGTCCCGGTCCTCAGCTCCGTCTTATCTGGACACCGGTTTGGGGCTAACTTAGGAGGCTACAGAGTCATCTGCGTAGCTCCTTAAAGCGTTTGTGCGGAACTGCTCCAAGCTGACTGGGAGCAGGCCAATGCTCTCACCTCCTAAAACGGTGTTCACGAGGCTCAGATCAGCGTTGGGTTTCTCGCTGCGATATCGGGGCTTCGGGGGAGAGCCCTGTGTGTGACTGCAAACGCTCTTTCTTTGGGCGATGAAAGATGCACCAGCAGCTCTGAGGCCTTCGGTGGTTGCGCGCATGCGCCGTGCTCTGCGGAGGCCTGGGCACGGCCCTAGGCAGTGCTGTCTCCACCAAGAATTCCCCTGAAGAGCAAGGCAAGGCCCAGCGACGTTTTTCTTTCTTTTTTCCTTTCACAGAGGTAAACTAGATTTATGGAAGGAGCGTCTCTCCTCGGAACTTGGTGGACGAGGGTTGGGACCCACGTTTTCCCAAGGCACAGCTTGTGACCTGGCTACGCTGCGTTGAGCTGCAGTTCTGAGTGCGGTCTCCTCACCCGGGAGGCGCAGATGCAGACACGGACCTCGCTGTGAGCCGCCGGGCACACGGCCTGGGGCGCCCTGCCCTGGCCCGGATGGTCAAGGGCAGAGAACTGCTGGCATCCCCAAGGGTGGGCACAGAGCAGCCGGTGCCACCCACCAGCTCCACAGAGGGTCTCTGGCTTTCAGTGATTAAAACAGACCAGCAGCACCGGCCCCTCCTGTGCCGGCCCTTCCACCCCTTCGGAGGAGTGGCCTTCAAGGCCCCGGCGAGAAGCGCGCGGGTGGCGGTTTGCTGCCCTCTGCTGTCCATGTGGAGAACTTCCCGGGACGCTTTCGACTGCCGGTTTCCTAGGGGCCTGGGCGCCCCGGCATGTCCGACCGCGCAGGGCAGAGTGTGCCGGCCCTTCCGGAAGGGGCGCCCCAAGACAGCAGGACAGATAGTACCAGGGCGGGCTGTGCAGTCCCGGCACCGCGTTAACGATGGATCGAGAAGCTCACGGGGTGCAATAGAGGATTAAGCCAAACCGTGGACCTTTTCGAGGAAACGGCCCCTTGAACCTGCGTGTTTCCCGCCCTGAAGCCGGACTTGCCTCCTGCTTACCTGCTCCCCATGTTACACTTCTGGGCCTGTGACCCAGTCTCCGCAGTCCCCCAAAGGCCCGTCATCTCCCCAACCTCAGTCCGCTTCAGCCTCCGCTGGCCACACTCAGCGGACAGGCAGCTGGCACAGGAGCCAGAGAAGACAGCCCGAGGGTCGGTTCCCCTGCGTGACAGGAGGGGGCGGCAGGGAGTGGCTGCGGGCCTCGCCGCGGAGCCCCGCGCACTCCCTCAGGGACCTCAGGCCCGAATGCTGCCACAGCCTGGCGGGGGAAGCACAAACCCCAGTCCGCCTCGGGGAAGGCCTTCACGGCCACGCCGCTTATCAGCCACACTTTCTGCTCCCGCCTGGCTCTGGAACTGTCGAGGGCGCTGCTGCTTCCTCCTCCCGGAGCTCCTCCGCCTCGTCTCTCCTTCCCCCTGACCTCTCTCTTCCGCTCATTTCTTACCTGCCCTGCATCCTCCACTTCGTGCTTCTCCTTTTTCTTTTCTCCTCTCATCCCCTTCTTTCTTATTTCCTTTTCCATTCGCTTCCCCTTCCTTCCTCATTCTTTCCCATCTATTCATGTGCAGGTTGAAGTCAAGGTCTTTAGTACATTAGTTGTTATTATTTTCTAAGAAATATTTCTTTAAAACCAACTACAGTAGCACTCCCTTAGCTGTGGTTTCGCTTCCTGTGGTTTTAGTTACCTGAGGTTTGTTACGTGTAGTCAACCATGGTTTGAAAATATTAAATGGAAAATTTCAGAAATAAACGATAAGTTGTTTTTTTTTTTGTGGGTACCGGGGGGTCGACCTCAGGACCTCGTACGCCAACAGGCACCCGTGCCACTGAGCGATATCACCGGCCCCTTTTTCGTATGTGGGATCCGGGAGTCGAACTCGGGCCCTCGCGCTTGCAAGGCAGGCGCTTATGCCGCTGAGCCATCTCACCGGCCCAACAAACGATAAGTTTTAAACTGTGGGCCATTTTGAGTAGACTGATGAAGTCTCACTCTGGGACATGAATCACCCCTTTGCCCAGAGTGTCCACACAGTATACACTACTTTCCCATTTGTCACTTAGTAGCCATCAGGGTTATCAGACTGACTGGTTGTATCACAGTGTAGCCCTAATTTTACTTATTAATGGCCCCAAGCATGAGAGTTGGCGATGCAATGGCACTGTACGCCTTCCCCAGAGCATACAATGGGGAAGGACAGATGAACTCTGGTACTCTGTGGCAAGGCCACACAGTCCTCTCTCTTCTCCTTGGGAAAGCATAGCATGTACAGGGAGTGGTGCTGCCTACAGTGTCAGAATCTTGGCCCATGATCCTCCTGAATAAGGAGGGGGGCTACTACATTAAAACAATGTAACCACTGACCTCAGCCACACCTCCACACATAGGAAGCCCCCAGTAGGGATTAAAAGCAGCCCAAACTTTCTCTATGAAGACACTAGATGTCATATTGATTTCACAGCAGAACTGGGAAGCCCCTGCAAGCTCAAAACATGCAAAAAAGGAAGGAAAAGAAAAATCATCTAAATACTATATAAAAGGAAATATCTTAATAGTTGCCCTTAAGGCATCACAGTCAGACGTCTACTTCTAGCAAGGACTGGATACAATTTTACTGGATGAACATAATTTTAAAATGTTGCTATGTAACAGCACTGTGGAACAAGCAGTCAGGTTGCGCATCTTGCATCAGAGAGAGAGATTACAGGAAGTGGGACCCCACTTTTGCTGTGTTAGCCGGGGAAGCCTCAGTCAGGGTTGTACAAGCCTCCCTTGGTGCTGGTGGAAAAACAGGCATCTTTTGGGCTCTTAAAAATAGAAGCTGAGTCTAAAGCCACAAAAGGCTGAAGAGGGATTCCTGGAATGGAAAGAAACAGAAAAGAGATCCCCAAATTCTATGTTCTCCTGCCTGCAGCTAACTGAACCGTGTCTGTACAGGGTATCCCAGCCAAAGACCAAAGAATCACAGAAAGATTGAAGCTGCACCCCCACACACCCCGAAACAGAGTTTGTGGTTAGAATTCAGTCAAGGAAGACACCTGCTAAAATAAAAGGAAATTACATTTATTAGAGAAAAATAACAGAATGTAGTCTCTACACCTTACCATTTGTAACGTGTGCAATAAAAAGTAACTCACCATGTGAAGAGCTGGTGTCGTTCTCCATCAGCCAGGACCAACAGCAAGATGACCCACAGGTTGGAATCCTCAACCAAAGATTTAAAGCAGCTGTGGTAACTACTCTCATGATGTAGATCCTCCACTTCTATTGTAATTAATGGTGAAGGACTGAATTCTTTCCTCCTAAGACCAGAGACAAGACAAAGGTAACCACTTTCAACACTTCTGTTGAATTTTATCCTGAGATCCTTGCCAGCTCAGTAAGAAGAAAAGAAACAAAAGGCATACCTACCGGAAAGGAAGAAGTAAGCTGCCTAATTTTGCAAATGAAAAGTTAATATAATGCTTTTTTAAAAAAGCTGTCAGACCTAATATATAACTACTTTATATGACTTTATTCTATTATGATGTGGATCTAGAATGTCCCCCAAAGTCTCATGTGCTCACAGGTGGGGCTTTGAAAGATGACTGGATCATGGGGGTGCTGTACTCGTCGGTGGATGGACCCATTGATGAATTCATAGCTGAATGTGCTGTTAGGAGGAGGGACCAGTCTGACTCTTAATCTGTACCTGTGATAACCTTATCAATGAATCTGATGCTAGCAGAAAAAGGGGAGATGGGCCGGTGAGATGGCTCAGTTTCATAAGCGCCTGCTTGGCAAGTGCAAGGTCCTGAGTTCGACTCCCGGTATCCACAGGAGAAAAAAAAAAAAAAAAAAGGAGAGATGAAGGGAAAAGGGGGAAGAAAGAATCAAGGTGTGTTAGGTATATGTATCAATTCCCCACAATGAATGTGATTATTATGTACTACAGTCATATACTAATAAAAATTTTAAAAATAAAATACACCCTGTGGTATGTTTAAAAAAAGAGGCTGGGGCTGGTTGGGGTCATGATGTTGGAAGGTGTCACTCCCTCTCCAGCTCCTCCCTGCTGGCTCTGCTTCCTGGACTCCCAGAGGTGAGCAGCTCTCCTCTGCCAAGCCCTTCCACCGTGATGTTTCTGACTTGGAGCTAGCTGAACATGGAGTTAAGGTCAATCTGCAGATGTCAATTGAATTTCTATATGCTTGCAATAAGCAATGCAAATGAAGTTTCTAAAACTCCATTTATCATAGCCTCAAAAATATTTTTAAAAAGCAAATTGACAGAAGCAACCCAAGTATCCATCAACAGATGAATGGATAAACAAGATGTGCTATATAAACAGAATGGAATATTACTGGGCTTTTTTTTTTTAAAAAAAGGAAATTCTGACACATGCAACATAGATGAACCTCGAGGATATTATGCAAAGTGAAATTAGCAAGTCACAAAAAGGCAAATACTGCATGATACCACTTCTATGAGGTGACCAGGATAATTGAACTCACATAGATGAAAACTATGAATGGTAGTTGACAAGGGGTGGGAGAAGAGAAAATGGGGAGTTATTGTTTAATGGGTACAAGGTTTCCAGTTTCAAGATAAAAAGAGCTCTATGTATGAATGGTGGTAATGTTGTTTTTGTTTTTGTTTTTTGTGGGTACCGGGTGTCCACCTCAGGACCTCACACACCAGCAGGTGCCCGTGCCGCTGAGCGATATCGATGGCCCTTTTTTCATATGTGGGTATCGGGAGTCGAACTCGGGCCCTCACGCTTGCCAGGCAGGTGCTTACACCGCTGAGCCATCTCACCAGCCCTGGTAATGGTTTTACAATGTGAATTTATCAGTGCACTAAACTGTATAGTTAAAGATAGTTAAGATGGTAACTTTTATGTTGTGTGCACTTTGCTACAATTTTTTAAAAGTTCTCACATTGGAATTTAAAGTGTCAAGCAATTGAAAGTATTTATTTCTAATACTAATTTTTTTTTTTTGTGGGTACCGGGGGTCGACCTCAGGACCTCGCGCGCCAGTAGGCGCCCGTGCCTCTGAGCGATATCACCGGCCCTTTTTTCGAGTGTGGGTTCCTGGAGTAGAACTCAGGCCCTCGTGCTTGCCAGGCAGGCGCGTATGCCGCTGAGCCATCTCACCAGCCCTCTAATACTAGTTTTTTAAAAAATTGATAGTCTAAAATTTGTATGGAAAGTTAAAGGACCTAAAAATAGCTAAAACAAGTTGAAGAAAGAACAAAGTTGGAGGCCTTAAGCTACCTGACTTCAAAATTTACCATCAAGCTACAATAACTAATAGAATGTTATTAGCATAAGAGTAAGCATATAAATCAATGGAACAGAATAGAAAGTTTTTTTTTTTTTTTTTTGGAGATAGTATCTTGGTATGTAGTTCATACTGGCCTTGAACTTGCAGTGATCCTCCTGTGTCAGCCTCCCGAGTGCTAAGATTACAGGTGTGCACCACCACAACTGGCCAGAATAGAAAGGTTAAAGATAGATATCTGGTCAGTTGATTTACAACAAAGGTGCCAAAGTAACTTAAAGGAGAAAAGATAGTCTTTTCAACAAATGGTGCTAGAACAGCTAGAAATGGATACACACACATATATCCTCTATGTAAACATGCATATAATATATATATATGCCCTCTAAATATATAATATACATATTCAACCCTTATTTGATACTATGTACAAAAGTTTAAATGCATATAGTCCTAAATTTAAGAACTTAAACTATCAACCTTCTAGAAGAAATCATAGAATATCTTCTTGGCACTGGACTGGGCAATTATTTCATAAATAAGGCACAAAACCATAAATCAAATTCTAAAAAGATGAAATTATACTCCATCAAGATTAAAAGCTTTTGCTCTTCAAATGGCAGTTCTAAGAAAATGAAAAGACAAACCACGGATTGGGAGAAACTATTGGCAAAATATTTATCTGAGAAAAGGGCTCTGTCCAGATTATATAAAGAACTCTTGAAACTCAATAATAAAAGAAATAAATCATGAAAAATGGGCAAGAGATCTAACAATCACTTCATGAAAGAAAACATCGGAATAGCAACAAAACACATTAAAAGCACTCAGAGTTATGAGGTCATCAAGGAAGTTCAAATTAGAAGCACAATGAGATAGAATTGCACATCCTCTAGATGTTAAATTGAAAAGAGCTCCAGTTGCAAGGAACTTCCCCCATTCATTGCTGCAGGCAGTGCAAACCTATACAGCCAGGTTGGAAAACAATGTGACTATAAAGTTAACAATACACTTACCAATGGCTCAATAACCCTCCTCCTGGAGAGATAGAAGCATGTGTTCTTGCAGAGTTCTGTACACATGTGGTTACAGCAGCAATGATTGTCATAGCCAAAGTTTGGGGACAACTCAGGTGTCCACAAACTGCTGAACAGAGTGGTGCATCCCTGCTATAGGAAGCCACTCAGGATTAACAGGAATGAACTACCCTCATATGAATGATCATGGTTGAATCTCAGACACATTTTGCTCAGTAAAATGAGTCAAATACACTATACGGTTCAATTTATATGAAACTCTAGGAAAGGCTATAATACAGAGACAGAAAGCAGATCAATGTTTGCCTGAGGCTGGAAGTCAGGGGAGAGAACTGATTGTAAAGGGATGGGGGCGGCCTTCATGGGAGCTGGATATGTTCTAGTTTTGACTGTGGTGATGTTTACACAATTGTATATAATTGCCCAAACTCATCATATTATATAGTTCAAATAAGTGAATTTTTTTTTTTTTTTTTTTGTGGGTACCAGGGGGACGACCTCAGGACCTCGCGCGCCAACAGGCACCCGTGCCACTGAGCGATATCACCGGCCCCTTTTTCGTATGTGGGTTCCGGGAGTCGAACTCGGGCCCTCGCGCTTGCAAGGCAGGCGCTTATGCCGCTGAGCCATCTCACCGGCCCTAAATAAGTGAATTTTAATGCATTGCAAATTATACTTCAGTAAAGCTGGATTTTAAAGTAAACAACAAAATCACAGTCAAAGGGGTGTTCCTCATGGTTGCAGGGCTTTGGATTTTGTTACATTTTGGATCTAGAATATACCCTGGAAGTCTCATGTGTTTAGAGGTGGGGGCTTTTGAGTGGTGATTGTAACATGGGGGCACTGTACTCATCAGTGGATGACTCCACTGATGAGTCCATAGCTGAAAGTGTGGTTAGGAGGAAGGGCCTGGTTGGAAGAGGGAGCAGGCCTGGTTGGAAGAGGGGGTGTGACCTTAAAGGGTATATCTCCCTCTCTAGCTCCTCCCTTCTCTCTCTGATGCCATGAGGTGAGCAGCTTTCCACTGCCAGGTCCTTCTACCATGATACTTCTGCATTGGAGCCAGCTGACCATAGACTAAATTCCTTGAAACCGTAAGCCAAATTAAACCTCTCTTCAAGTTGCAGGTGTCAGGTATTTTGTCCCAGTGATCAGAAAGTGACTAATATAGATCCATATTTTCATGTCCTTTAAATTCATATCATGGCCCATTATATAACTAAATCATAATTTATTTTTTAATTCTATTCTTGAACATTTGCTTTGTTTCTACTTTTTCATTTTGTGTTTGGACAAAAGGGAACTATAACATTCTTGAACAAAAATCTTGAATACTTTTGTATTTCTTATAAACATATGTTTTATTGGGTTGTAAATTATAGTAAATTTATTCACCTCTCTTAAAGTATTGCAAGATAGTTTTCTAAAGTGGTTGTACCAATGTGCACATCCACCAGCATGTATGAAATCTCATTGCCCCACATCTGTGCCCATAATCAGTATTTTAGACTAAAACTTCGTATCTGCTAGACATATACCACTGTAATTTTTAAATTACGTTTTTATGATTACTAATGTTGCTGGTATATTTTCAGTTTATTTTAGTTTATTTTTAGGGGATATGATTATTGAAGTCTCCCACCATTTTTGTTGTTATTTTGCTTTGTGGTGCTAGGGATCAAACCTAGGACCTCATTCATGGTAAGAAAGTACTCTACTACTGAGTTATACCCCCAGGCCCTCTTCATTTTTGATAGCTTCTTTCACTTACCAACTAATGATGATTTTTGTATATTGCTGATATGTATTCCTTGTTATAGATATTGCAAATATATTTTCATTTGTAATTCTTTTCACTAACTTATAGTGTCATTAATTAACAGATTAGAGCTTCAACATATAAATTTGGGGCAAGGGGATACACATTTAGTTTATAGCAGACATTGACTTTTATTAGGTGTATTTATCTTCATCTGTTGAAGTGATCTATGATTTTTCTCATCTGTTGGTGTGAATTACATTGGTTGATTTTCTAATGCTAAACCAACTTTGCATTCCTGGGATAAGCCCCATTCTGTCATCATGTGTTGTTTTATATACACTGTTTTACTCAAGTTGCTCATATTTTGTCAATTTTATACTCATGGTGAGAATGTCCTATAACTCTCGGCAATCCTCCTGCCTCAGTCTCCCAAGTGCTGGGATTACCGGCATGCACCACCACACCTGGCTTAGAAACAAATTTTGGGCACCTTCTTGGATTCCCTTATTCACCTCCTTCTTTCCCTCCCTTGGTTGACACCCCATACATGCTAGGGTTCTCCTCCACTTTCAGACTTTCATGAAACACCACATCACAGGACATTGGAATTCCCATATAGCTGCTAAGGCTGGATGATTCAATGTAGAGTGGAGGTCAGGTGGCAGCCACATCCCTGTGGAATGAATGTGGCCCAGTGAAAATTTGGAGGTGGGAACTTACCCGACAGGTAAATTTCTCCTGCTTCTCTCTCCCATGGATTCCTCCAAGATATTGTCCTCCTTGCAACCTTTCCAGAAAAGTCCGCATGCAAAGAATCACTCATGCCTAGTTGACCTAATAGAAGCTGAACAGCCCCAATTTGAAAATCCAAAGCCCAAAATGCTCCAAACTATAAAATGCCTTTGGTGCTGACATGAGGCTACAAGTGGAGAATTCCACACCTGACCTCATGACACAGGTCACAGTCACACTGCAGGTGCACTAGAAAGATCACATAAAATTACTTCCAGGTTATGAGTGTAAATTGTATATGAAACATAAATGGATTTCATGTTTAGACTTAGGTCGCAAGATCTTTCATTGTATGAATATTCCAAAATCTGAAATCTGAAATCTGAAATACTTCTCCCACGTACTTTGGGTAAAGAAAACTCAAGCTGTATGTCTCTTTTGGTTTACTGTGAGGCAACAGTTGGTATAGTAGTGCATCACAACGTATGTCAGTGGATTTCCCTTCATTTACCTCCATTTCATCTGACCCAGACTGTCCTTAGCTTGCTTCTCCCAAATAAGGTATTAGATGCTTAATCCTTGCTTCAGACTCTGCATTGTAGGAGATCTAAGTAAGCTAAGATCAGAACTGTCTGCTTTGTTTTCTACATTGGAATATTATATATAAGATTGCAAGATTTTGTTCCTTTAAAGCCATCTAGGTCTAGGTCACCCCATGTGAATATATTGGGAATTACTGTTTAATTTTCTTTCATGATTTTAAGACAATTATTCAGTTTTTCTACATCTTTGTGAGGCAATATTCTGAAGTTACAGTTTTCTAAGAACTTCTTTTACTTATATTTACAAATTTATTGGCATAAAGTTTATAATGGTATGTTTTATTATCTATATGTTTATAAATGTCTGTAAGACTGTAGTGATGTCCCTATTTTCAGTCCTATGATTGTTTATCCAGCATGCTCTCTGTCCTTCCAATGTTTTACAGATTTTACTAGTGCTTTTGAAAAAAACTAATGTTTGGCTTTGTCTTATGTTCCTTACTTCATTAGTTTGCTCTCATCATTAGTTCTTCCCTTCTATTTTTTAACGGTTACTTTATTCTTAACTTCATGAATTAAATGCCTAGCTCATTTTAAATCTTTCTTCTTTTCTTATATGCATGTTGCTAAGCACATCAGTCTATTTGCCTCTAAATACTGGTTTTGCTACATTCTGCATATTTTAATACACACTATTTCCTTAGCCCCATTAAAGATTTCTTAATTTCCATAACTTTTTTTCTTGTGGATTAGAAATGTTTATTAATCCTGAAATATTTGAAGTTTTACAAAATACCTTTTTTTATTGATTTCTACCTTAATTTCATTGTGGTCAGACAATACTGTATTCTAGAAATCCTTTAAAATAAATTGAGATTTGCTTAATTTGTAAGTATATGGTTTCCATGTTGCTCCATATGTAATTAAAAACATAAATTTGAAAATTGACAGATTTAGTGTACACATGCATACACATGGATATATTTATATACAGTTTCAACATATTTCTTGGTATGTGCTTGTTTCACCAATTACTGAGATGGATTATTTTGATTCTTGTTATTATTTCTGCCTCATCTCTTTTAAGGCAACTTTATTAAGTGCATGCTGATTTAAAACAAAGTCCTTGCCTCCCCAAGATCTGCAAGATCTAACACTGCTTGATTAATAGGTAAAAGAGGCCAAGGTGCTGGAACTGCCTTGGCAAATGTTATGGTTTGTGTCTGGATGTTACCCTAAAGCCTCAAGCAATCATGGGGGCAGGCTTTTTGGAGGCAGTCGAATCTAGAGTTTGTGATTGGTTCACTGTCTAGTGCTGGGATTGGGGGTATGAGTGCTACACCTGCCCTAGGGTGAGTAGACTGCATGCAATATAAGGGAGGAAAAGGCTTGTCCCTCCCCTTTTGCTCTTGTTGCTTTTGCTGTCTTCTACCACCATGAACTGTTGCCCCTCTGCCATGTGCCACCCTGCCTTGGAGCCAGCAAATTATGGACTGAAACCTCTACAAACTGTGAGCTAAATAAAACTTTCCCCCTTCAACTTTGGGCACTGGGTTTTTGTCTCAGCAATGAGAGAAAAGTAACTAAGACAGAATTTGGTACAAGGAGTGGGGTATAATCATTGCTGTGATTATACCTGACCATGTGGTTCACGGACCTTTGGGAATGGCTTGTTGGAAGAGATTGGAAAGGTTCAGTGATCCCAGCTGAAAAACCAGAGCTGGATGACTTAGGCTGTTCTGTATGGGAGATTCTGATCAGAACTCAGGAGACCAGAAGGCTGATAGAAATCCTGCAGTTAAAGACCAGGCTTGGGAGGTTTCTGCTGGGAAAGACTGCATTGGCTGTTGGAGTCCAGACAATATGTGTTATGGCTTGGCAGAAAGTTTGTCTGAATTTTGCTTGTGTCCAGAGACTTTGCCTGAGAGTGAGATTAAGGGCAGCAGACTAATCTGCCAGAAGAAATTTCAAGGCAGTCATATGTTGAGGCAGTGGCATGGCTACTTTTGGGGGCCTTTAGCTAAGTTTATGTTGAGAATCAAGAGCAAAGAATGCAGCAGAATGATTCAAAATGTTATGAGTTTGGCCAGCATGGAAGCTCCAGTAAAGCTGTGGACTGAAAAGATAGAGCTAGGGAGATCTTGACTGCTGAGAAGGAACAGGAGAATATAAAAGATGGCCTCAGGGCATAACAAAAAGCAGCAAGTCTCCATCCTTTGCAGCCTCAAAATTGCAAAAGTGATAGACTTTGCTTTGAGAAGAAAGCCGCAGAGCATCATGTTCCAGAATGGCAGCGGCCTAGAGAATTTGTTCCTCGGAATTGGATTCAGAGTGCTCAGAGATCCAGGCACTCACCCCTACAGGCAAGAGAGAGAAAAGCCTGGCTACTGCTCCAGCTGGCAGCAGACCTTGGCATCATCCACATGGCGGTGGTTTTAGGTGCATGCAGAATTCAAGAGTTATGGGGTTAAGGTGGCTTCCACCCCAATTTCAGAAGGCCTGGGAGGCCAAGCAGTGTGCCCCTAAGAGGGCAGTGTGTGAAGCTGTGAGGGTGAAGCCAAAGGTGCAGTGGAGACCCCGGAAGTTTGGAAAAGCCGGGAACGTGGATCATGCAAGGAAACCTGCAAGGAAGGAGCAAAGTCAGCCCAAGAGAGAAGCCATGGGAGCTGCAACCACCAGAAGTGCTGTAGGGGTGGAGCCACTCAAGCCCTTTGGAGCTCGCAATTTGTCACAGGTTGCGTCGGATGCTGCACATGAAGCTACAGGAGTTAATGTTTGCCCCACTGGATTTTGGACTTGCTTTGGTCCCATCCCTTTGTATCCCCCTGTTTGTAACTTTTGGAATGAAAATGTTTATCTTGTGCCATTGAATGTTGGAAGTATTTAACTTTCTTTTCATTTGTACAGGGGCTTACAGCTGAGTTTGCCTTACATCTTGGAGGAGACTTGGGACTTGGATTTTTCAGCAAGACTTTGGCAACTCTTAGAGATGGACTAAATGCCTTTTGCATAAAGGGATGTGCATGAGTCTTTGGGGGGCCAGAGGCGGAATGTTATGGTTTGTGTCTGGATGTCCCCCTAAAGCCTCATGCGGTCATGGGGGGCAAGCTTCTCGGAGGTGGCTGAATCTAGACTTTGTGATTGGTTCATTGTCTAGTGCTGCGATTGGGGGTGTGAGTGCTACACCCGCCCTAGGGTGAGTAGACTGCATACAATATAAGGGAGGAAAAGGCTTGTCTCTCCCCTTTTGCTCTTGTTGCTTTTGCTTTCTTCTGCCACCATAAACTGTTGCCCCTCTGCCATGTGCCACCCTGCCTTGGAGCCAGCTGATTATGGACTGAAACCTCTACCAACTGTGAGCTAAATAAACCTTTCCTCCTTCAACTTCGGGTGTTGGGTTTTTGTCTCAGCAATGAGAGAAAAGTAACTAAGACAGCAAAGTATTGAGGCAGGGCTCAGAAAGTATACCAAGGCAGTGCTCTTGGGATGGATTGATAATTTAAGACCAGAGCACTCACTGCCTGAGCATGTGCCCCAGAAGTCTGTAATGAATGCATTGTTGATTGGGCACCAATACTGCTGAGAAACTCAGAGGTAGCTTCCAGGCCAGGGTGGATGGTAGGGGATATTCATGTTGGTTTTCCTTGAGCAAACAGAGATGATAAGGTTCTGGAACAACAGAGGCCAGGTGGCAGCACTTAGCTGTCAGAGGCAAAGGAGTAAACACAATAGACCCCAAGGAGTGCAGCCCCACAGTGTCTGTGGAGACAGCTAACCAGACCATGGGAAGGCAAGGACAAGATTGAAGGTTTATGATTTCGATCTAGAATGTACTTCCAAAGCCTCATGTGTTCAGAGGTAGGGATTTTGGAAGGTGACTGGATCATAGTGGCACTATAGCTGACTTGCTTGATGTTAGAATGTGGGGCCTGGTTGGAGGTGGGTCACTGGGACTATAACCTGGAAAAGTCAATCTCCCTCCTAGGCTCCTCCCTTCTCTCTCAGCTTCCTGCCTTCAAGCCAGCCAGCTATGGACTGAAACCTCTAAAACCATGAGCCAATATAAACGTCTTCTTCAAGTTGTGGGTGAGGATTGGGTATTGTCTCAATGACAAGGAAAATAACTGAGACAGATTTTGGCACTAGGAAAGTGGGGCCATTGCTGTAAATATACCCAACCATGTGGTTTGGGAGCCTTTGGAATTGTTTCACAGGGGAAGTTTGGAAAGATTTGGAGATGCCAGGTAGAGAAAACCTGGAATGTTGTAAACCGAGCTTAAAGGGAGATTCTGGTCAGAGCTCAGAAGGCCAGAATGTGGATAGAAATGTAGACAGTAAAGGCCAAGGTCACAGGCTTTCAGCTGGGAACAAGAACTCCCTTGACAGCTATCACCAGACAGGTTCCCAAAGTGGCAATGAGGAACCTAAACCCATCCTACCTGCAAGATAAGTAGGTTTGCTGCCTCCTATTGCAGAAAAAGAATTTTGAAGATGAATCAGAAAGAGGCATAAAGGGATTTGGCAGAACTTTAAAAGTGCACATGAAGTACAGTGCAGGCATTCAGAGAAATGAAACACATAATAGTTTGGGGCTGGGTCATTTTTAAGAGTTTTGGGGGTTGAAATCTGCAAACTTGTGAATGTATGAGAAGAGGGGGTTTAATTTATAGATGAAAGGTGACAGCTCTTTCTGCAGGGAAAGGGTAATGGCCCATTTATAGATGACAACCATCTCAGGTGGCAGAGCTGTAGCTTCTTTGTAGGGCAAGTCTTATTTTACAGGTAAAAGGAGGTGGTCTAGACACTGGTGAAAGAGGCCCATTTGCAGGTAGAAGAGATTTCCCAGGCTTATTATGTTCTGGGGAAAATTTTAAACAAGGTTTATGTGTTGACACTTTTTTTTTTTTTTAATGGTTTTTCTTGTCTCTTTTCCACCTATCTTTATGTCTTCTATCCTACCTCAGTTGGACTCAAGGCTATTTGTATTATGGTTGGGCAGAAAATTTGTCCACATTTTGCCCAAGTCCTGAGATTTTGCAGGAGATTGAGATTAAGGGCAGTGGATTAATGAATTTGGCAGAGGAAATTTCAAAGCAGTCCAACATTCAGGCTGTGGCATGGATATTGATCTCTGCTTTTAGTCACACTTAAGAGTGAAAATCAGGAGCAAAAACCAGAGACAAATGATGCAAATCTTGGCCACAGATGAAGCACCTGCAAAGTTGGCCCTTGAAGATCATGGCTGCTGAAAAGATTAGCATTAAAAAGCCAAGTACTTGCATCAGGACAAATGGAAAGACAGCTTGATGGCATCTCTGCAATCAGCACGACCCTACTTTTTGAAAGCACAAAGATGTCAAAGGGTTAAGGGTACAGTCCTTTGAAAGACTTTGTTTTTAAAGAGCCCCAGGTTGCCCTGCTTAAGAGGGGCCACCTAGGAAAATGGGTTCCCAGGAATTCATTTCACAGTCCTTAGACATCAAAGTACTCAGAGGCCTCTACAGCAATTATGAAAGCACCCGGCTAGTGCTTCAGCTGGTGTCAGATTTGGTGTCATTCACTGTGGGCCCCCATAATTCACATGGAGCTGGTTTTGTAGGCATGCAAATGGGAGAGTTGTGGGGTCAGGGAGGTTTCCACCCATACATCAGCTTTCAGGACAGGTCACTGAGATGGCTATGCAGGATGCTATGAGACTAAATCTAGAAGTGCTATGGAGATCCCAGGAAGTTGGAGATGCCAGGTACGTGGAACATCTGCTGAGGAAAGGTGCAGGCAGTGAGCAGAGTGACCCCAAGAGAGAGGGCATGAGGTCTGCAACCAGTAATGTTCTCAGGGTAGGGCTGCCCAAGCCCTTTCGAGCTCACATCTCACCACGAGCAGCCCTGTGTACTGGACACAGAGATAATAGGATTTAATGTTTGCCCTATTGGGTTTTGATCTTGCTTTGGTCCAGTTCCTTTCTATCCTTCTGTTCCTCCCTTTTGGAATGGGGATATTTGAAATATTTAATTTTCTTTGTGATTTTTACGGGGACTCACAACTAAGATTTTTCCTTGAGCATCACAGACTTTGGACTTGGACTTCTCAGCAATGGTGGAACTGTTAAGACTGTAGTGACTCTGAGACACTAAATTCATTTTGTACAGTGAGATGAGCATAAGTCTTTTTGGGGAACAGGGGTAGAATGTTATGGTTTGTATCTAGAATGTCTCCCAAAAGCCTCATGTGTTCAGAAGTGGGGATTTTGGAAGGTGACTGGATCATGGTGGTGCTACAGCTGACTTGTTTGGAAGTAGGGCCTGGATAGAGGTGGGTGACTGGGGGCATAACCTGGACATGTGTATTTCCCTCCCTAGCATCTCCCTTCTATCTCTGCTTCCTGGCTGCCACAGGATGAACAGCTATCCTCTGCCCAGATCCTTCCACTATGCCCTCCCTGCTGTGGAGCTAGCCAAGCATGGACTGAGACTTCTAAAAACCATGAGCCAAAACAAGCCTCTCCTTTAAACTGTAGGTGTTGGGCATTGTGTCTCAGTGACAAGGCAAGCTACTAAGACAGATGGGCAGCTGTCAGGAGTGTGTGTGCTCGACTGTTTTAATCATAAAACATTAAGATTGGGTGAGACGGCACCAGGAATGAAAAATCACCATTCCTCACCCATCCTTTCCATATCTAAGCCTGTTCTCAGAATCACAGCCTACATCGAATGGAGTGGTTGTGTTTTTCCAGTAAAACTTTATTCACAAAAACAGTGGGGCAGATTTGGCCCATAAACCAAGCAGCCTGCTGTGACTCTGGGCAGGCCAATTTTTATAAAAATTCCATGTGTACTTGAAAATACATGTATAACCCCATTTGTGCAGTTCTTTACTTTGTATATGGTAAATTAGAACAGCACATTATACTGTTCCTATCCTCTGTATTACATCTTTTTTGAGTAGGAGGTTTGCTTTATCTGTAACGAGTTTAGGTGTTTAAAAACCTCCTGGTGGGGGCTGAGAATATAGCTCAGTGGCACAGCCCCTGCCTGGAAAGAGAGAGGTCCTGAGTTCGATTCCTGGTACCCACAAAAAAAAAAAATAAATAAAAACCTCCCAGTATGGTAAAGAATTTGTCCAATTTTGCCTTATATAATTTGAAGCTATGTTATTAGGTACATACAAGTTTATTCTTTCTCATATCATCTTGAAGTAAGCCTCAGCTCTAGCAGTTAATCTTTGCCTTGAGCTATATTACTTTGAGAGAATATACTTACATTGGCTCTTTTTGATGTTTGATTCACTGGCATCTATGTTTCATTTATTTTCAATCGTTCTGTGCCTTAAATTTTAGCTGGCTCTTTATCAATTGCACAGGGCATGAATTCTAAGTCTTTTTTTTTTTTTTTAATTTTATTTTTTTGTGGGTACCGGGGGGTCGACCTCAGGACCTCGCATGCCAGCAGGCGCCCGTGCCGCTGAGTGATATCACCGGCCCCTTTTTCGTATGTGGGTTCTGGGAGTTGAACTCGGGCCCTCGCGCTTGCAGGGCAGGCGCTTAAGCCGCTGAGCCATCTCACCGGCCCCTAAGTCTCAGTTTCTTGGAAGCCAAAACGAATGGGAGAATATTCACTGAAAAGATGCAGTCAATCCATCGGAGGCCTACTTCACTATAGAAAAGTGGACTCCTTTTTCCTAGGAGTATACGCCTGGTGTATCTCAGGCCATCAACCAAATGCACCACAGTCCCCCTCCAACCCACCGCCAACAGCCTTCCTCACCAATAGTGGCCATCTGAGACGATGTTTATTTGCAAAGCAAGCACATGTTAGTTCTCTGTTCATACAGTCCTCTAGGGCTTCTTGGGATTTCAAGCAGCTTTTATTTCAAAGAAATAGAAGCAAGACCCTCTGAGGTCTGGTTCCCAAACTAATCCCAGGGTATAGTCTCACTGTCGGAAGTCCAAGGTCAGTGTGATTTAAGAAAGTTCTTTCTCCCTTAGCCTTGAGCTGCTTCACAGTACATGCACAACCAAAATGCAGCGCTACAAGTCCAGGTTGAAGGGTCAGAGTGACCTTATTTAAGGCTCTACCTCTTATTAGTCCTAACTTTTGGATGAGCCGGCTTTCTGGAGCTTCAGTTTGAAGGCAGTAATGTCCCAGGGGCTGTGGTGACAAAGGACGCAATGTATGTACAGTGTGTCAACACAATGGGCACAGCACTCAGCACACAGGGAACCGTGAGTTGATGGTCTGCGTGTGCATGCTGCAGACAAGTGGACCACAAACTCCTGAGATGTGAGGACAAGCGGCAGGAGGCCATAGCACCACAGAGAACATCAACACCTGGCAGGTAGGATCATGCTGTTCACCTCTGAATCCCCACCCTGTGCTCTGCCCCTGGCTCCTGTATGTGCCCTTCAAACCGGGTTAACAACAAATGACCAATGGCTCGGTCCGTGTGCTTTTTGCCCCAGATTCTCTTGTGGTAGATGGGGTGTGGCTTCTCAGGATGTGTCTGGGATCTATATAAGCTGTTCTGAAAACTTTTTGGTACTAAAGAGACAGGAAGTCTGAGGTACTACCTTGTGGCTGACGTTAAGACACTCTGTTAGATATAATACCTAATTCAACTACTGGACGGGGCTTGTGGACACCATCAAATGGACCAAAGTGCTGACCTCTTTGACTTTCCTGCGTGTTACTCCCCACACATAAAGCACATTTCATTCTCAGCAACACACACTTTTGCAGATAAAAAAGGTGACCCACACTTTCATTTTCTTTATTTTTCATTGATACCATATGAATACAAAGTTTCTAGAAAGCTACAAAATGTCTACCACTTTTATCAAGAAGGCATCAAAATGTGTCACTTTGCAAAGACATGAAAACACCTGCGGGAACTGACACAAAAATAGCATTTTTAGAGTGATGAAATAATTGCACTTAACTGTCATGGATATTAAAGTTATCACACATATGTACCGCGAAAGCTAGAATACATATTTTTTTTTACAAAGCACTTTATAAAAAAATTCTCTGCACACAAATCCTATAATTTTCATATAACTATCATACTAAAGATAAATTCACTTTAAAGCCAACACTTAAGAACATTTTTAAACAAAAAGGTACCAGTACCTAAACACAAACGTTAACAAATACGAGAATACTGTACTGCCAAAAGGTTTATCCAAATGCCTTTTGAAGATTTCTGCAATAGGTTAAGGAAATGTATGTGAATTTGCCCACCCCACCCCCATCTCTCCAATCAACCCCAGAGGAACCCATTTCCCAAAAGTAGGTTCCACAGCCCAGTCCCAGCAGCAGTACAATATCAAAGGAACCACTGAGCAGATGACACGGTTACACCACAAGCCCATTCTATACACGGGACAGACACACAGACTGCAAGAATCCAGTAAGTCGTTTAGAATGTGAACAAACACACGTGGCAAAAACCAATTTACATAAAATTGGAGCATATTAAAGAAGTAAAGGCTATTCAGGTTTTTTAAGTGTTACAAAAATTTTTTTTGTCATTTTTTAGGCACGTACTGTTTTTAACTTGTTTTTCCTTGTCTGCAATTATAAGCCTACTTTAAAAAAAGGCATACAGAAGTAAGTAAATCTTATAAGGAGGTAACAGGGAAATAGATGCACATTTTTAAAAAATACAGTTAACATATAATTTACACAGTGAAAACTAATCACAGAAAATGATTAATGCAAAAAATGAAAAAATCAGGGACTGATTTCCACTTGATTGATGCCTAGATTCTGTCCGCCTCTTTTAGAGAAGGGGACAGCAGAGCCATCTCATCGTGGAAGGCAGATGAGAGTCAACTGGAACACAGTGCCGTTTCCAATACTAAAATGACATAGTGTGGTGTATGAGTGACTCAATGCAGATTCACAGAGTAAAACAAGTTACAGCTTAGGAAGTAGGACAATAAATACAAATATTTCATCTTATTTAAGGGTGCATGACTTCAGTGAAACTACCTTTGCAATGTATACATTTTAAACACAAAACCTTCATGTTAAAGATGTAAGTAAAGAGTCTATGAGAGAAAACTATTATCAAACAAAAACACAGTTAACAGCTCAAAAGAGGAGCAGGAAAAAACACATTTGACTAATTTCTTCCAAGCTGTGGTATAGTCCTGATGGGGAGAAGTTGAGAATTCAGGCAGCTAACTCTAACTTGTGTACAGTAATTTTCCTTTCACTTCATAGTGTTTATGGGAACTTTTATAAGGACTCACAACTTGGGGTAGAATTGCACAGCCTGAAGAGGCTACAGACACCGGGAGAGACAGACACAACAATGTATTAACAGACTCTTTCAAAGTTGTCTGATATTATTTTTACATCAATATTAGCAGGAAAAAAAAAATCATTTTTTTTCCTGGCTTCTTTTTGGCTGGTGTTTTTTGTTTGGTTTAGTTTTTTGTTTTTGTCTCATCCTTTTCATTTCTTTTCCTCACCTCTATCGCTTTTCCCAATTTAGACAAGGTTTGGATAAAAGCCAACACAGACTGAACAGCTGCCCCTTTCAAGGGCTGGAACATTCTTGAAAAGGCCGAATCGTGAATGGTGCTCTTTGGGAGTTTCTCATAGCACGTTCATACACAACACTCAGAGTCAACATTTTTGCCCTCAGAAGAACACTTCAATTGTGATGACCCTAGTATTTTTTGTTCTGCACTGTCATCTCGGTTTGAGGGTTCCAACTTGCGGAATGGTGTTATGGCGTAAACCAGGTAAGTGCGCGCTGTCCTGTGAGTGGGAGAGGAAGTCTCCAAAGACTCGACAGACACAAGGAGAAGGCGGAAGCCGTCACATCTGTCCACTGGCCGAGATCCTGTTGTCTGTGCAGAAATTCCTTCATGTGGATGCAGGGCTGGGTGACGAGCAGAAACGACGTGCCGCGTGGTAGGCACACACAGCACAACAGTTTGGTCCGCCTGCTGTGGTGTGCTGTGGGTGAGTGTGGGTGGGGCCCCACCAGCGGACAGAGCTGCAGGAGGCAGCCTGGGCTGCACTCTTGTGAACAGAGGCCTGTGGCTGGTTACTCATCCCGGTAAACCAAAGGCATTATGGTGATCTCAAAATATTTTTGGTCTCTCTACAAATTATCCTTATTATGGCAGCACTTTTCTAAGCTGGAATCTCAAACCAAAGGCACTTTCATGCTAGAGTGCAGAAAATTCACAAATAGCTAAGTATTTGGTCATGAATTCAAAAGGCAACAATAAAAGTACAATTTACTTTTCATAGTAAACTACAGAGTTGCAACCTTTTGTTTTGGTATAGACATTGGAGAGTGTGGCCAGAGAACTGACTTGAATTCATTTTCAGATTTTAGACCAAGTCACTAGTTTCTAATAGAACCAGAGAAAAATGGGCTTAAGGAACAAAACAACGAAAACAAGTTTTTCTTGTCCTGTTTCAAAGATTGGGCCAATTCATGAGCAGTCAACGAAATAGGTGTGAGAGAAGGCTGGCGGCACGACTAAGGTACGACTAAGGCACTGCGTACTGAACGCTTTGGCAGCTCTGAATTGAAAACGTCCTTAAAAAGTAACAGTAGTGAGAGAAATGCTTCCAGCTTACAAAAGGGCTCACAGTTCTGAGGCAGCCTCTTGCACTACAGAACCTACAAGCAATGTCTCCGAGATTTAAGGCTTTTCAGAAATGATGTGTGCAGGGCTTTGCCACAGAGACATCAACATAAAGAAATAAGCAATGCAGACGTCCCCTAGTGTCACAGGCATGAACGCCAACAGAACGAGCTCTACCCTTCGTTAGGACACTGTAGTGTACCAGAGCATACACGAAAGTATACAAATTATATGTACCTGGTTTGTAAAACTGTCATCTCATATGATTTAAATAATTTATGGTTGTATAAAAACAACGGCTAAAGCCACCACAGTATTGAAACCTAAAGAAGGCTTGGGTTTAAAAGTCATGTGGGGACTTTTAACACCAAGTGCTCAGATCAGGGGCTGGTTTTGGCTGGTTTGAGGGCAGGACTTTGCTGCCGGGATGCTCAGCAAATAGAAATTTGACTTAGAGCCTGTGGCAGGTGAAATGTCCTCCTCAGAGGAAGTGAAAAGGCTCATCAGCTTTTCCTACCTGCTTGTGGATGCCTCGAAGACCAGGGCTGGCAGGGGCATGCCGCAGGGCAGCAGGTGACACTGGGCTGCTGCATTGCCCCCTTGTCTGACCAGTTCTGTCCACACCTTCTTGGGATCATGTAAGCATAGAGCACCGAAGAACGGCCTCTGCAGGAAAAGGCCGAGGAGTGAAGAGACAGAGCCATGAAGAGTCCTCACCCTTACTGTCACTAGCCAGGAGGATGACGTGGGCAAGTCATCCCATGTCCCCTCTGGGCACCAACCTTCTCACCGACAAGATGAAGGAGAACAACCTGTGCTCTCTTTTAGCTCAGGAAAGAAAAATGCTATAAACCCTTTTTCTGGAACAGATCCTTCCCTCTCTCCATCCCTAAAGATGAAAAGAAAGTGTTCTGGAGGTTTCAGTAAGTTCTACAAACAGTACTGATGGGAAGGCAGAATGCAGAAGCATCCCAGAATAAACAAACTGAAGTGATGGAAGGTTTGAAAATGACATCCATGAGCTTATGACAATGAAAATTACTGGATCTTTTTTTGTTTTTATTTTTAACCCCTGGTAAACTCAGGTCTGAAAGTCCAATCAGAAATACTCCTTAAACAGGTGTTAGTTGGTAACAGGGATGACAGTGACTGGCTGGTTTTTAACTTCCCTAGAGATCAGCAAAAAAATACTTGTAGCTTGAGAGCCTGTTATGAAAGAGAAGTTTCAAAACAGGAGGAAACACGAACACAATGTCACTTGATTAATATTCCCACCTGCTCCTTGAGGACCTGAAACAAGGTTCCCAGCAGAGAGCTTTTGCAGGGTGATTGGAAGGGAAAACCATCACCAATGTGTTAATATGACCCTAAGATTCAGAGCAGTCACTTAAGACTGGGAGTGAAGTTGAACGCCACAGGACATGTGGTAATGTCTGGGGACACTGTGACCTGTGACAACTGGGGGAAGGGGGTGCTGCTGTGTAGAGGCCAGGAATATTAGCAACCCCCCTACAATGCTCAGGATAGCCCCACACAACAAGGGATTATCTGGTACAAAATGTCAAATAGTGTTGAGGTGGAAAAACCCTGGTCTCAGGACGCCTGGACACTCTTGAGATTCTGGACATGCTCTGAAGTCCTGGTTGTTTAGATCTCTTACTGTGATGGAAATAAACGCCAACAGAAGAGAGCTCTGTTCGCCAGCTCCTCCCTGTAGAAAACTGGCCTCCAAACGCTGCAGTGAGAACGCAAGCTATTCCTGCAAATGTGGCATTTGAGGGGCCTCAGGACAGAGAGCACCCAGAAGGGAGTAGTGGTCGACTCTTGCAGAGGCATCCTTATTGTTTAGGAAGATTTTAAGACAAGAGGAGAAGGAACAACCATATAGGACAAAGGATCCAAGAGACTCAGATTAGAGGTGAGGACACAAATCCCACCCTAGGGTCTGATTTGGGAGAGACAAAGAAAAGCTAGCCCCCGAGTTTGGGTTAACTAGACCAGTGGTTAATACAAGCAACACGTTTCCTGGAGAAATCTTTACAAGAATTTAAAATCTTACAGATGTTTTAAAAGCCAAAAGTAATTTTCAGTGTCATTCATACAAATCCCAAAACTCAACTGCAAGGGCACTGAAAGGAGGATATGGGCAATGAGGCAGGGAGCCAACAGTTATCCTCTAGCTGGTCTTCCTGGGTCCCTGCCTTTTTTGTGCTTTAGCAGGTAAACCCCAAGGGCCCTCCTAGTAGCACAGAAGAGCCCCATTCCCAGTGGAACTTGAGCCAGGCATCTCTTCCCTGAAGTTAGCCACGAGATCATTTGCACCAGCTTCTAAGTCCCTGTCTTAGAAGAGTGAGGGTTCCCTTGATAAAAGATGCAGGAAATAGAAGCCAAAGAAACATCCCTAAGAGGTGTATTCGTCAGAAGTTATTGTAAATGTCACGACTGTAGAAGATGCTTAAGTGCTTGGGCTGAGGACTGCACTGAAGAGTGGGGCGCTAGGGCAATTCTCCGAAGCCCAGATTGGAACAGGGAACAAAGGTAGTCTTGTTTTGCGGGGAAGAGGAGCACTGCCCTGCTGGTTTATTAATGGACTTGCATTCCAAATGAGAAAGTCTGCACATCCTCCTCTAGGGTGTACAGGAGAGGCCAGGCTTAGTCCAGTGTTGTGCCGATTGCCACAAGCCAACTACATGGTCACTCATGACTACAAGATCTGAACAATGTACAAGTAAGGCCAGAACAGGTGGTGGGCCGAGAGAGGGGATGTGTAAGTTACTTGGATGTGGTAGTACTAGCTTTTTATCTTCTAGGCTTGGTGAAAAAAATCTTGAATTCTTTACAACTTACAAAGCGTATTTCATGTTCTATTGTGTTAACATATTCCTAAGTTATAAAAACATCATTTCCCTGCGGAAAGTTGAGGGTAGTCCCCTCATCTCCCCACAACGAAGCACTTATGGAAATAACCCAAGACATGTGGCCACATGAAACCAACTTGCCTGGGCAACACTTTGGAATATTTGAATTGGAAACTTTAATCTCTCCTAGAAAGAGACTGAGCCTGTTTGAAAAGGTCAGAGAGAAGTAGCTGGGTCTCTTAAACCTAAGTCAAACAAGTGTCATTGTCACTTGTTGAGAGATGTGAAAGAAATGGATGTCCTTAGAGAGAATATATCTAAGTCTATAGAAGCAGACTGGGAAACAATACTTGTCAGCACCTTACAAACTGAGCGACACCAAATCGATGTTCAATAGTGTTGAGTAACCACGTATGTGTGTAAGTGTGTATATGCAGCACATACACACACACACACACACACACACACACAGCTACAGTCACTGCAGGTTCCTATGCATATTGGGTCACTAGAAAGGAAGGATTTATCCACAGGCTGGTGAGGATGCTTGCAATTTTCTGGGGAGCAGAGATGCTAAACCTGATGAGCCTTTTTTTATTTGTTTGGTTGATGAAATTTTCTCCCAGCCACAGGATTCTCTATACTTTGCAGCTCACAGTGCAGTATTCATGCCAATTTAAAATTTTGCTATTATATTTCAAATATTTACTCATCTTAATAAAAATTTTGGTTGTCCATATAAAATATAACTGCACACAACAAGACTATAAACATTGTAAGTTTAGATTTTTCAGTATTTATCTACTTATTGCAAAAGAGCCATATTTTTTCATTAAATAATCAATCATCACATTAGTACAATACAATTTTACATTTTTAAATATACTATATATGTTAAGGATAAGGGGGTGAAATTTTCTTCCTTTGTAATATCTGTTCAAGAGTTTAATGGATTAGGAGATTAGTTTTAACCTTGAGGAAAAAAGTACAAATTTGTCTCATTAGGATACTTCTACCAAGCACTTCTTAAGGCTATAGTTTAACATTTGGTTTCAAAAAGAAAGAAAGATTTCATTTAAAAAATAATTTAGTGAATTACATTCTTTCATAACTTCCACCCTAATTAGTTATAAAGATAAGTCTAAAGATTCTTAGTTTTGTGTACTAATTTACATTTATATTTAAAGATTAATTTTACTTGTATCTTAAAACAAGAATTTCATGTTGGAAAAAGGAGAACTAAATACATTTGTATAAAGACAGTAAATGTCCCATGGCCAATGCTCTGTCTTAGTATTTTCTACCACAACAGGAAACAGTTCTCCGCAGATCGAGACGGGTTACTAAGGTTCACCTTTCCCGAGGAATTGTGGGCTGCAGATCTGAAGAACACATAGAAACAACTCAATTTCTCTTTTTACAACTGTACCAGAACTTCACAGCTACAATGATAATATGAACACATGAAAAAATGACTTCACTCAAACAGGGTTTAGAAAAGTCGGGGTGACCTCGGGGCCAGGGCACCACCTGTGTGGTGAGGTTTACAGTCAGTCGTTCGATAATGGAGAGAGTGTGTGTGCACGTATGTGTGTGTGTATATATACAGATATCTATATATATAAATAACCACGTTCAGTCCTTTACAAGCCTGTAAATATGATGCTGTGCTCCATGTTCACTATTTGAAACTTCAAATACACAGGCCATGCAGAGGAGAGTTTCTTGTGTATCCCTGTTTGTTACCACCTGTTTTAAAAAGAAAAGAAAAAGGTACAGGTATATCACACCATATAAATGAAGTCACAGTGCACCGTGATTTGAGGAACGTGATTTAAGTGGAGAGGAGCAGTTGTAAATCCGATTTGGTGGATTACGTATCTGTTCAGCCTGTAACACACACGGCAAACTACAGGTCTCACTTGAACCATCTAAGCAAGATACAATATGGCAGAAAGACTTCACAGACAAGGCCTCACTCTCCTCATTTGAGCCCAAGAAGCGACTACAAAAGTAGGACGGTGTGTGTGTGCGCTTTAAAGCAGATTTCTTACAACTACTGGGCTTATCTATAATTCTGTCCCGGAGGGTAATCATGCATCCTATGTTACTGTTACCTACCTTACTATTTTTAATGGACAAATAATAACAGTAGAAATTTATGGGGTACAATGTGGTGTTATGATACATGTGTATATTGAGGAATGATTAAATCAAGCTAATTAACACATTCATCACCTCATATAATTTTTGTGGTGAGAACATTTAAATTTCGTTTCACCATAGCCAATGACAGACATGAGCTCTGTGGGTGCATTGCTCACCACATTAACCAGCAGTACCCAGACTCAGCAAAATATTTGCCGTGGAAAGAACGGTAGTGCAGGCAGGATGAGGTCCAGTGACCATTCTTTCCGTGAACAGAGGCTTTACCTCCAACATCCATCTGCTGCCCCTCTTGAGTTTTCTCTCCTCCTCTTCCTCTCCCTTCCCCTCCCTGCCGCTGCCCATGGCTTCACCTTCACTCAGACCTTGAGCTCCTGGCCCATGTCACTGAGGCCCCTGCCGTCTCCCACCTCACTCTGTCTCAGGTCCCTGTGGCATCCTCAGAAGGAACCTTCTTGTAAAAGCACATAGAATCAAATGTCCCCAGCATTTTGAATCTGAAAGCCTAGCCTTACTTGTCTAGATTTAATTTTCCCCTAATATCAGGCTGCTTCACCCATGTGAAGCTGTCCTTGCCCTCAAGGCATCTAAGTTTATGGTCTCTAGCTAAAGCTCTGATTTTCCCTATGCACTTGTAAGTTGTTTTTTTTTTTTGTTTTTTTTAATATCCAGTTCATCTAGTAGACTATAAATTCCTGAAGAACTGAGACCATATTTCCCTGTAACTAGTTTAATGTGGCAGACACAGTCACTTAATAAATACTTGCTGAATGAATGGAAATTCACATAAGGGCCAACATATTCTGAGTGCTTACTATACATCTATTGCTATTAAATACTTCCCACAGATCGTCTCTTAGGACATCATAACTCTATGAGTGCACGCTGTTATTATTCCCCTGGGACACAGAAGGAACTGTTGGGTTAATTTGCTTGTGGTTAATTAGCTTACGGGTGCCTATTTACTGGCAGATCTCCCTCAACTGTTCCCTCCTCAAGAAGCCTTCCCCAACCCCCAGAAGGAGGTAGAATCCTATTACCCATAGGCTCTCAGCACTGTGTCCCTCTGCCAGCGGCCAGCTACAGTTTTAGCTCCCATCCACCGAGTGACGACATGACGAATGCCTGCCTCCCTCCTCAGACCCCAGGGTGACTGCCCTACTTGTCCAGTTCCCCCACAGCACCACCGTACAGCAGATACCTAAGGATAGCTGGCAAATCTGAAAGACGCCTGCTTCTCCATCAAGGTACCATCTTTTCAGCATGCTGTGCTTCCACAGGTGCTTGCTTCCCAAGCACACCACAGCCACCATTGCCTGGTATCTCAGTGGCTTCCCAATCTGCCTTCTCCTCCATCAGGCCATGAGGTACTAGGTACTGGACTGTGGTTTATTTGAACTGTTTCCTGGCAGCTAATCCAATCTCCTTGGGGTTTAGCTGAATGAATTAAAGCATTCTCAGTGGTCACCACTGAGGGGGAGAATGCAGATATGAGTATTTTTTCTATAAACAGAAGCAGAAACAGAGTTCTGAAAACCTTAAATGACTTACCCAAGGTCATGAGGTTGAGCTGGGTCTGAAGCCCAAGTCTTCTGATTTCATGACCATGAAAGATCCTGCAAAGTGTCTTTTCTGTCACTTCAAGTCTTAATCTGTATCTGTCATTGGCTGTGACCTCAGGTAAGCTTAACATTTTTTACCCATAAAAATAATGGGAATAAAAATAATCTCATAGTTTTACAGTGAGAATTTCAGAATATAACATTTGTAAAAGGTCTACAGGGCACAATGCCTGAAACCTCTATCTTCTACAATCTACCTAGAAATAGTACTTCTAGATTTGACTTCATGATTGAGAATTCAAAGGAGAAATGAAAACAAAAAATGTTTTAATCCACCTACACTTCTGAATGTTACCTCAAAAGACAGTAGAGCTGGGCATAGCAGTGCACACCGGTAGTCCCAGCACTCAAGAGGCTGAGACAGGAGGATCACCTCGAGTGAGGCCAGCCTGGGCTACATAGTAAATTCAAAGCCAGCCTGAACTACCAAGTGAGACCAGCAGGGGAAAAAAAAAGACAGTAGAAATACTTGACCCCGTGTTCAACTGCTGTCTCTGTTCTGTTCGGTCATCGCTAGGATGATTAGATGATTTTTATTTTCATAATCCAGGAGTGCTGGCTTAATTTCAGATTTTCTAAGGCTACATCATTTCTCGTGGATATTCACTGACACCTCTTAATCCCCCATATCAAAGAAATGTATTTAATTGCTCAGTGACTCATTTTAAAGTTAATCTAACCCCAGGAGATCCCTGGACAGCTATGCTGGCTGAAGTCATGTGTGTCCCAGGACAGTTACCTGGGCTTTGTGGGGAACAGGTGCTCTGACCTTTCCTGGTCCTATTTATCTCAGCTGAGATCTTGGAGGTCGAGTGTCAGGGACTGGGGTTATCATCTTCCTTAACATGCAGAAACAGACACAGGGCTGGTTTTTAAGCAACAGCTTAGACTCCCTCCAAAGGGAGGTGGGTAGCTGTGCACTGAGCGCTAGGAGAGCTCCGGATAATGCCTGGGGCTGTTTAAAGGCCACGGCAGGATGCCCACTTCCACCCGCTCACCGGCAAGCTAAGGTGCCGCTGCCCCATTCCTAAACAGCAGCAGACAGCACCTCTGTGACCAGCCTCTACCCCCTGCCAGCACCCGTGCTGTGGACTGCTCTGCTTCCACCAGAAGACCATTAGACACAAGGATGCTAATGAATAGTAATTAAAGAGCGGGGATTCTAAAACTTCCCCTGCACTGCTAGTTTCTAAATTTTAGAGGCACAATGGCACATTTGAGAATCCACTCACATTCTCTCCCTAGAATAAATGAAATGTCTATGCCAAAATTACGTTTGCCAGGTGCAGGCCGTAGTGTGTCTGTGAGCTCCGGCACTCCTGAAGCTCCTCTGCCAGTCACCTGTCGCCGTGGCTCACAGGCCTGGCTACATCTACAACTATCTGAAAAACTTCAGAAATAGACAAAAAACATGATATTAGGCCCCAGTGCCTGGGTTCTGATTTTGTTTATCTGGAGTGGAGCCTCAGCCTCAGATTTTTTAAAAGCCTCCCAGAAGAATCTAATATGCGAAGAGTTTTAATTTTTAAATTTGATCTATTTAACAGTGGTATGGGAAGCTGGCTTCATGTAAGTTCTTCTTACATATTAAGGCATTTTGTGAGCTGGACAACCACAGTTTGTAATTGCCCAGGGTAGGGGGTATTTACACTACGAAAACAGGCAAAATGTAAGGTATAAGACAGGTTTTTAGAATGGGGTGGGGAGCTTAAGGTTGTTTTTTGTTTTTGTTAACCAGTACTTCACTGATTGAGAGCCACTGCCGTAAGGGAACCAAAACAACAGATAAAGAATTCCTACTGTAAATCTAGTTCTTAATCCTCATCAAGAAGTATAATAAAGCAGGCCTTCAGAGCGCTAAGTATATGATCACGATTTTGCCTTTTCAGCAAAATAGTTTCCACAAAGTTTTTTAGGGGGCATTTTCCCTTCAGTTTAATCAAGGAATGTTACTTTTTTAAAATGAGCCTTAGGAAACTCATTACTGCATTTTTATAAGTATATTTTGAGAACAACACTGTTCTTAATAACTTTTCCAAGTTCCCAAATGAAGTCCCCAAGAGAAATGTGTTGTAAAGTTAAATGTCAGAGGAAACACCACACACACCCCATTTTGGGGGGCCCCGGGGAGCTTTCCCTTCACGGATCTTGAGAACTGTCTCTTCCTTTCCCTCCAGCTACCCATTAAGTTTTGCCCATATTTTTCACTCTGCGCAGGATATTTTCCTTCAGTTCCTGGTCATTGCATTCCATTCTAATTTATATTTCTTTTGGTCCTGACACTTCTATTTTCTATTTTAAGGCATGTTTCTTCTTACAAGGCCTCAGAAATCCTTCATGAAATGAGTCAAGGTATGTCTGAAGTACAACTCTATTGACTCAGCCATCTATTCCACACATTTGCTGAGACAAACCTGGCTAGTGCTGGAATTATGTGGCGGAACCTAAACAAAATGCACATGTCTGAGTCCCACCCTCAGAGATCCAGATGTAACTCATCTAGGATGCAGTCTGGTTTTTATAAGGTCCCCAGGTCTTTTCAATGTGCAACCAGAGTTGATAATCCAGGACCACCACTTTTACCACCCACCTAAATTCCTGTTCTGCCAAGCTCAGCCAGCCCAGACAGGTGAGACCCCTTCCCTTCTATGGAGTCCAGCCCAGATGTGGCTCCAGTGCTCATGGACGCTGTGAAGCAACTGCTAGCTGACCACATGCCCCCCCCCACCAGGCCAAGGTCTCAGTGCCCTCCAGGCTCACTTTCCTTACAGTCAACAAGCCTCATGGAAGAGTCTGCCAAGACAGGAAAGAGACAAAACCATTACCAATAAAATTGTGAAGTTTTCCAAAACACTGTTCATCATGTATTTTTCCGGTAAGTGTTTGAGCTTGTGGATGAAGTTGATCATGTATTCACACATCGGGGAGCGGTTTATTCGGTATACAAATCGGCCATTTTCGAACCTTGCATACTCTGTCTGTGAGGACAAAAGGATTTGAACATGTTTACACTTGTGACTTCAAAATACCAGAAACAGCCATTGCAGTCATACCTTGGTACTCAACTGCTTTGAAACGCCTTGAATTTTGTACTCCATTCATTTTGATGCAAAAATTTTGTCCAGGTTTGTTGACACTCAGCTGGCAAGCTAGAACTTGTTGGTGTCAATTGCTACCGTTTCCAGCCCAAACAATTTGTTACTTATTAAAAAAAAAAAAAAATCCTATCTCCAAATTATTCCATATACACAATCCATTATTTTTCTGGAAGTTTAAAAAAACAGGTAAAAAGTTGGTAGCTAAAGAATATTTTGATTATTTTTTTATTAGTACGTTTGTAATACATAATGTTTACATACCTTGTGGGAAAATGGTACATAAAACAAAAACAAAAACTACAGCATCCTGCTTAGTTATTCTCTACCTGGAAGAGATCAGTGAGAACAGGCCACAGGAAGTTATAACTCTGAAGAAATCCCTCTTTCCTAGCCAACAACAGTACAACTGATTTCTCAACCTCAGGAAAAACTGGTTACCTCACACTGACTGTGAGGCCCTGGATAGGAGGAAATAAGGAAGCAAAGAAGGAAGGACTAATCTACATGAAGTTTCAAGACCCCAAGGAAGTGCTTAAATAAAGAAATGCTTCCGGATAGCCACAGATGAAAAAAGAGATAAAAAAGACATTATAAGCTCCATAAAGAGCAGTGAAAAGGAAAATACATCCAAACTTATGGGACAAAATAAAACTTTACTTGATGGAACTTAGGGAAGCAGTCTCATGTCTTCATCTTTAATAACGAAAAACTGCATAATGAAGTACACATTAAAAAGTTTTTTTAAAACCCACAAAAGAAAACCAAACCACAAAGAAATCAACGGAAACCAGGAATGGGAAATTAATAATGATAAAAGCACAAATCGATGAAATATAACTTTAAAATGTGGACAGAATATATTAAAAAACTGGTTCTTTAAAAAGACCAAATAAACCCTTCACACACTTAAAAAATGAGAAGAAAGAAAAGAAGCAAAACAGCAATTACGGTAGAGGTTAGAAGAGGGTACTTCACATAACTTTTGGGCAAACAAAGCAAAGCAAACCTAGAGAACAGAGATGTTTCCTAGAAAACACAAATTACTAATACTGAACCTTAAAAGAGTAGAAAATGCCAACAAGAACACTAACTGTGGAAAGGACCAGGGTTAGGTATCTGTTTAGCAATCTATCACTGGAAAGAAGATGGAGATGACAAAGGACACAATGTTACCGTCAGCAGGTAAGCTCAGGGGATCTACTGTACCACGGTGACTACAGCTAATACCAAGGTGTTTGTTTCTTGAAAATTGTCAACTGAGATTCTAATTGTTGTCACCACAAAAGAGGAATTACATGAGGGCATTAGCTCAATTTAGCCATTCCACAATGTGTGCAGTATTTCAAAATATCACGTTGTACGTGATAAATATATACAATTTTATTTGTCTATTAAAACTAGTTATTCAAAAACAGATGCTAAGGGCCAGTGATATAGCTCAGCACCATAAGCACCTGCCTGGCAGGCACGGGGTCCTGAGTTCGGTTCCTGGTAGCCACATAAAGAAAAAACAAACAAAAAAACACCAGATGTTAAAAAAGGCAAGAAGATCAAATTGTTTCACAGGCAAGCTTTATGTAACTTTTAGAAGAGTAGTTATTAACAATGTTACTTAAACTATGCTAGACCCCCATAAGCATCTCCATTTTTTATAAAGCAAATGTACATTCAATACTGAAATTTGATGAAGAGATTATAAAAAACAAAAGTATAGGCCAATATCCCTTATGAGATGTAAAAATCCTATGTGAAATATCGGCAAGCAGAAGGCGGCAATGTTTCTGAAGTGAGACTTCTTTCAGAACACTGTGGGGTTCAGAGTCACAAGCTCTACCGACTCAACTTACTTTAAAAAACTGGAGAAAAATCCTGTAGCAAGAGTTGCTGAAAGGCATGTGCAAAAATAATTTAGCTTTTCCTAATAAAACTCCCAGGTAAAATAGAAAAAAAAGCACTGTTAGCATAGAAGCCAACAGTAACTATACTACTAAATGGCGAAATGCCCCATCACTGAAGCACAGCTGTACAAGGAGACTGATCATCGCTGCTGCTTTACACAACTGTGTTGAAGGGTTAACAAATGAAAAATGAGAGAATAATAATTTAAAAACCTGACACAAGCCTTGGAAGAGATTAAATAAGGCTTCTCTTTTTTTCTATCACAAAGATTATATACACAGAAAATTCAAGAATGTAGTGGGGAAAACTACTTGAGTTAAGTAAGAGAATCCGTCAGGATGGCCATATTGAAGTTAGATCTTCAACACAGATTGTAAAAATCCAAGTGTCCTTGTCTAATAATCAGAATCTAGAAATACAAAACTGCAACAAAGTATACATTATACATTCAGAAGTATATTTGACAAGAGACAAATTAAAGTACCTAAATGAGACAGAAGTGTGAATAGGATTATGACTGGAAAGATTTAATATTAGTAATACTTCAATTTTCCCCTAAACAACATCTAAATCTGATGCAATTACCATTAGATTGCTCAAAGTTTTTGTTTTTCTTTACATTTTAAAAATGTTCCCATTATTGGGAAGTATAAATGCTGGTAACTAGCTTAGAAGATACGTCGGGTGTACTGGTGAGGTGTATTGTTAAGAAGGGAGAGGTTGACTTGTGCGTTTTATGCTACGTCAGAACCTCCTTGAAAGCCACTGTGATGAAATCCCCTGGTACTGGGACCTGCAGACACACAGAAGTGGAAGAGAATAGAGCCTAGGAAAAGCTGCCAGAATATATGGTACCTTAAAGGGGACAGATCTGTTCAACTGGTAAAGGCTGAATCATGTAAGAAATGGCTTTGACACAAATACCTGTCCATTGGGAAGAAAATATAAAGAACCTACTATTTCACACCAGAGGCAGGCACACATTCTAAATAAATAAATTTAAAGTGAAATTTCACCTGCTGCAGTCACACTACCTCTCCATGAAAATTTCTGAGATTTTATCGGTCAAATGCAACCTCTCCCTGCTCCCTGAACTTCCAAAGTGCTTCGGCTGCCTCATCTGAGGACACCAGGAAGAAAAACCTGAAATCTGGGAACACAGGTAACCTGTGCAGCTCACCTTTCCTCACACGCACCTGTCCAGGTAGGGAAGCCCACCTAGAGAAGGTCCCCAACAGGGTGTTAGTGAACGCTGCCTGACACTCACCACTCCCACCCACTGTGGGGTACCTGTGCTTCCTCCTCCTCAGGGCAATGAAGGTCACCGTTGAGGTCCCCCAGCCCTGTCTCATTCATTAGTCACCTTCTTACCTTTTTCTGGGCTTCCCAAGCAGCGTGTGGCCTCTCCGCTTTGTTCAGGGCCTCTGCTCTTCTGCTTGTGTCTCCCTCCCACTCACCAGGCCTGGCTGCTGGTGCCCCAAACCTAAGCCTTACCCTGTGCCCTTGTCATTCCAGGTAGCCGGTCCACCACTCCCAAGCTTCAGTTATCCTTAAGACACAGAATTCCCAGTTGAAAATCCAGTCTCTCCCCATCTCCTGAATTTCTAGTCTTGCACTTGTGATCATCCCCTATTTCCTCTTGAACAGCTTCTTTCCTTACCTTGGCGAGTGGAAGTGTACGTCTCACTTTTGATTCTCCCTCCTCTTTAATCTTTAATCTCCCGTCAGTTTCTCAATTCTATTCAAAATTTTTTACTGAAATTACTTCAGGAAAGCTCATGAGCCCTACACTTAAGTGACGATCAAATCCACTCCCTGGATCCTTTTCTGTCTTACAGCCCCAAACCCCATCCTGCTTCAGCAGGCTGGGAGGGTCAGGTCTTAACACACACACCCTCCCCACAGGGCATCCTTTCTCATTCCGCAGCACAAAGCCTCTGCCACTGTTAGATTAGACTCCTGGTCCTAGGAGGTCTGGACCTATTGCAAATAAAAACTACTCACTGAACAAGGACTGACTGGGGGAGGGGAGAAGACACTGGAAAGCACAGCTTTTCAAGAAATGCCAACTGCAAATCCCAGCACTCTGGGAGGCTGAGGCAGGAGGATCACAAGTTTGAGCCCAGCCTGGGCAACTTCGCAAGACCCTGTCTCAAAATTAAAAAAAAAAAAAAAAAAAAAAAAAAAAAAAACGCTGGGAATATAGCTCACTGCAAAGGTCTTGGGTTCTATCCTATTACTTCAATCAATCAACCAATCAATCAAATAAATCCTGATAACACAAACATGCAGTTGTTTAATAAGAGGGAGATAGGAAATGCAAAAGCTGTAAGCAGCTATTTGATTCTAATATAGAATTAAATGTATTTAAAACAATTAAAAGGAAGACAGTGGAAATGGCAAAAGTAACAATACCAAACTCAAGAGGTCAGGGTTTTAGAAGGCAGATGCCAGTCAGCTGCAGACCACCCTGACAGTTCTCCACAAAGCCTGGGTGTGCCCGGACTGGGAGGTAGGTGCCAAGGCCCACCTTTACCCACTTCCCTCCCAGACCTCCCAGGAAGCCTCACGCCAAGGTGATCAGGTGGCTGGACAGTGCTGACTTCAGACACAGAGAGGGCTAATGTGGGACTTCCTACCTGCTTTCAAGTGCTTCCAAATCATTTTGCCTTTCAGAAGTAACAGAGGAAAGACTGAGAAAAGGGGAGGGAAAGGAGAAGACATAAAAAAGTCCAACTCTCTGCCCCTGGGAACCATGAAGGGCAGGCAGCAGGTGCCCTGGAATGAAGTTCTGGTCTGCGGAGGCCAACTTACCTCTACTTTTTCTACTACTTGCTTCCCAAAAGAGCACACTTTGGTGGAACAGGTGACTGTCATATTTTCAGAACTCTCGTACTGACTGGTTACACCATAAAAAGCCCCAGCATCATCTTGAATATTGCAGTTTAAGTCGGCCTGTTGGAAAGGAAATGGGGGTGGGGTTATTCTCTCATCCCAGGAGTCACAGTGACAAGCAGCTAATGCCAGGGCAAGGCGCCCAGTGGCTGAGCAGCGGGAGGGTGGCTTGGGAGGTGGCTCAGAGATGCCCCTCTAAAAACAAGTGTCCAGCAGTCACCTTCTGTAGAGGATGCTAACCTGGAAAGTCCTTCCTGGAAATAACCTACTACTTGCATCTATTCTGTTTTACTTTCTTGCATTCAGCATCAGTATAACACTGTTTCTTGCAAAAAATATCCACAGGGGCCAGTGAGATGGCTCAGTGGCGAATGCGCCTGCCTGGCAAGCGCGAGGGCCCGAGTTCGACTCCTGGAACCCACATACGAAGAAAGGGCCGGTGATATCGCTCAGCAGCACGGGCGCCTGCTGGCGCGCGAGGTCCTGAGGTCAACCCCCGGTACCCACCAAAAAAAAAAAAAAAAAAATCCACAGGTCTGAGATATGTGCAGAAAGCAGGACATGAAATCATATTCACTAATTTTTCGAGAGACTGAGAAGGTGACTCCGCAGCCAACTAGCCATGTGTTATACATGTGAAACAGAAACTTTACTAGAAATTATACCACCCGGGGGGGGGGAATGTCTTCCTGAAGACTGGCTTACAAAGATGCTAAATTAGTACCACTCGTTCCACACATTTTTCTCAAGTACCTGCTATGGGAGGCTCATGCTAGATCCTACACAGGACATGGCCACAACCCAATGTGAGACAGGTATGTACATGAAATAACCACCATGTGGGTCGACGGTGAGTATCATATCAAACACCAGGATGCAGACAGTGGAAGGCACTGCTTCTAGAGAGGGCGCAGTGAAGGGATGGTTGTGCAAGGTCTACTGGAGATGGGGCCACTGCAGTTATTTAGATCACTGCTATAATCTGAATGTGTCCCCCAAATTTGTGTGTTGGAAACTCAATCCCCAAAGCCAACGGTGTTGGGTGACGGCGCCTTCTGTTGTGAGGTATTTAGGATTCTGCTCTCACAAGCAAAGTAACTCCTATACAAAAAGGACTTCCAGAAATGAGCTGTCTCTCTTACCCTTCTGCCTTCTACAGTGTGAGGCTGCAGTGAGACCTCATAACACAATGGTTCCTTGATCCCAGAAATGTGAGGAATAGATTTCCGTTCTTTATAAACCACCCTGTCTGTGGAATTGCAACTTAGCACCACAGCCAAAGGCTGTTGCTAATTACTTGCAGATCCCCTCCCACACACCAGGCTGTGTGTGGAGAGCTGGGGAGAAGAGTGAGCAAAGGCTGCGCCAGCGCCTGCTCTCTTGGGGCTAATGATTTAGTAAGGAAGGCATGAGGATGAGAGGTAGCCCCACCGACAGAAGTACAGAGGGACAGGGGAACAAAGAGTGGGGAGGGGCTCTACAGCTTGGATCCAAAGAAAAAGGACACCGTTAGGCAAGAGGAGCATTCCCTAAGGGAGAGACCAGAGCCAGAAAGCAGGACTGGGAAAGGGTGGGTGGGATGGAGAGAGGCGCTAGGAGGCAGGAGGGTTGGGTCTTCCATCCTGAGACAGAGGGGACCAGGAGTTCCAAGCAGGCAGGAAAGCAGCAGTGACTGCTAGATCCAAGCTAATGAGATCAAATCCAAAAAGACATCTCCAACCCCAGACTGGAGAAGAGAGAAAGAACCAGTGTAGACACAGATGTGACATCCAGTATAGCCATCCAAATGCAAGAGAACGATATGTGGAATACCGTAATGGCTTTTTTTCTTTTTTTTTTTGTGGGTACCGGGGGTCGACCTCAGGACCTCGCGCCGCTGAGCGATATCACCAGCCCTTTTTTCGTATGTGGGTTTCGGGAGTCGAACTCGGGCCCTCGCGCTTCCCAGGCAGGTGCTTACGCCGCTGAGCCATCCCACCGGCCCACCATAATGGCTCTTGACACAGGGAGGAGTTGATACTCAAATGAGATTTTCCATTTCGTGAGATTTAGCACATTTGGACTCAAAAATTTCAATACCTTGTCAGGTACTAGCCATCATGAAGATATGAATCATCCTATATATTTTTAAATAAAGACTTGTATTTGAATTTCCTTTTTGCACTGAATATCAGGAACATGTCCATCCTGTTTGGCAAAACTTGAAGTTTTCTGCCTTCAAAGAGAGAAGCATGTACTCTATATTCTTTTCACCTCGTGTGCCAAGAAATTCCAAGCTCAATTTAGCATTCAACAACAGTACAGTAATTCCTTGTCCCAGGCGCTTCTACCAACCAGTGTGCAGCTCCTTGTTACTGGATTCCAATCTGCCTCTACTGGCACTTGTCTGGTTTACACCATCCATAAATGCAGTAAGCTTTCTCACATTTTGCTCTTTGGAACTGCAAGGGGCATTAGTCATAAATAAATAAAAACACCCACAGGTGCATCCTTCTCACTTTTAAAGGTTTAACCTTTGGCTCCACAGAAGAGCAGTGAAGTGGGAAACAAGGCCTTTCCCTAGCTGCAACCTGCACCTGAGCTTCCCAAGCTGCACTGCAGCCTCCAGAGAGAAAGGTGCCTCACCATTCAGACACCAGAGAGCTTGGAGCACTGGACTGACCACTGGGCTGCACCCAAGGGAGCCTGCAGGAACCGCCCTGGCCTTGCTCTGATCATGTCCTGGAACATACGGCACTGCAAAGTGGCAGGTATTTGTGGTGGTGGGATTATTAGTGATGTTCTTTTTGTTGGGTGGGACGTATAGTCTCTTACTACTGTAATGTAGTTCATGTCAAATAGTTTCAGCATTTTAAAAAAAGTTTCAGTGTATGTGCTAAGCAAAGGGAAGAGAAATTGTAAAATGGGTGAACAGCTTTACTTCTACCTGTGAAATTGTCTACCTCACCACAAGAAACCAGGAATATCCATCTCACAAGGGTCCTTTTACAGATACTTAGCAGATGTTCAAGCATATATGTGTTTTGCACAAACAGCACAACTATATTCACTTTTCTAAATCTTGCTTTAGAATAATCCATCTTAAAACTTGAATACTGACAGTAGGACAGTCATTTAAAAAATACAAACAGCTGCACTTTTTCAGGGTTGCATGCTGCTGTGCTACACAGATGCTCCGAGTATTTAGGACGTTTTCCAACAATGCAGTACTAACAAATTTATGTTGAACAGGAAAGGTGGATATTGGTATCATTTTTATTTTTCTTTCTTTCAATTTTAAGAAACTCGTAGCTTTGAAAATGAGTAATCATGTGCTATGAAGACACTGTGAGCTAATATTGCCATGTAATGTAGTAACTTAAACGAACTTCTTTTGGGGGGCGGGTACCGGGAATCAAACTCAGGACCTTGAGCTTGCCAGGCAGGTGCTATGCCACTGAGCTACACCCCCGGCTAAACAAACTTTTTAAAATATTAAATTGTTTTGAAAGACTCATCAACAACCCAAGCAATTTTGTGTTTGTGGTGTAAGGAGGGACATGTGGGAGAGGACACATGAAATAAACATTGGGGACAGGGAGACGGGAAAGTAAATGGAGCAAAATTGTGATTAAAATTCTCAGCCAGGCATGGTGGTAGACGCTGTAATCCCAGAACTCTGGAAGGGTGAGGCAAGTCTGTGACTTAGGGCTAGGGATGAAAGCTCAGTGCGAAGACCCTTTTAATCCCTAGTTCTACAAAAAGAAAGTGTCAACCTCAAGTTACTTAATCTGTTAATATACACAATTTAAAACCATTAATCTTTAACCAAGTTTAGACTGGAATTCATCATGATCCTGAGTTGCTGACAGTTTTCACAACCGTCACGGTTCCATCCTTGTGCGTATGCCTGCAGAAGTGAAATTAGGTGTCCTATAGCAGGGGCAAACCTAGCAGATTTGACGAAGAGTGGATCATTATTGCCCACTATTAATTAGCACTCTATTTCAGCTGTTTAACATTGTAAATATAGAGACTCTAAAAGGAGAACAGAATGAGAGAACTGTAACCAAGTTCTTCGCCTCCCCAATCACTATGCGATGCTGTGGCTCATTTACAAATCTGTTTTAAGGAATGGAAGAGGTAGCACAGCAGGGGCTGCTGACTTTAACGCCACCTGAAGCCTGTTGGAGGGATTCCAAACTGCTAAGAACCTACTCCGGAAATGAATTCTGCCTTGCATCCATGTGTATCACTAAAGCGTAAGTAACGTAACGCACAAGTAATATGTGTGCTAAACTGAAGCTTGACTGTGTCAACCTTATGGGCTTGGGAGCCACCAGAAGACTGGTGTGATGTACTTTTGGGTGTGGGGTGGGTCAGAGAGCTGTGGCTCCTTCCTCTCAGGTGCTGGTCCCCTGCTCTGATTCCTGGCTGCCATAAATTAAGCAGCTTTGCTCCACCACACTCTTCTGCCATGATTTCTGTCTTGAAGCCAGCTGACCATGGACTGAGCCCTGTGAAACTGTGAACCAAATTAAATCTCACCTCCTTTAAGCTGTGGGTGTTGAGTATTATGTCCAGCAATGGGAAAGCTAATAAACATATACATGTATATTTTGTGTATATAAAATATTCAGTAACTTTGATTATTTAGGACCCAGACTGACAAAGGATTTGAGGAATACTTTATCAATGACATTATTTAGAACTGTGGGTACATAGTAATGATAAAAAGAATGGTTTTAAAGAACGGTTTTGCCATTCTTTATAAAGTCTCTACAGACAGACAATCTGCTTATGGACTGCACCTGAGTCAGATAAGTCCCACCACCTCACCTTCGCTTCACCACTCTCTCAGAACTCCCCAAATACCTTGAATGAAGTTTAATTTGGAATTGGTGATTTGTAGTTATGATGACGTGAATTATCAAAAAAAGAAGTTATTAAAGAATATCCATTATGAAAACCTACCCCCAGAGACCAGGCCAATAACATAAGTAGCTTTATAGTTGTTACTTCAGTATAGTATGTTACATGAAATTGAAATATAAGATGCATTCAGAGAAGTGCACGAATCAGAATTTTCTAGCGCCATTAATTTTCAAATGAACCAGCACCCAGATGAAGAAACAGAAGTCCTCCCAGATAAGCTCCCTCTGGGTCACAAGCACCCCCATACCTCAAGGGTGACCATGATTCTAAAACATTATACATTAATTTTGTCCATTTTTTTTGAACTGTAAATAAATGAACTCGTATAGTGTCTAGTTTTGTTTCCCCACCATCTTATCTGTCTTGTTTCCCCACCATAGATTCATCCATGTGTATGTTTCCGTGTGGTTCATTCATCCTCATTATTGTTCACTACACTGAACAAAGAAGTCATGACCTATCCATCCCATTACTATCGGACATTTGTGATGTCACCAAATTGCACCTACTCTGGACATGCTTGGACATCCTTTCATGAGCACATGGATGAGTTTCTGGCAGGTGTTCCTGGGACTGCAAGTGCTGGGGTCATGAGGCCCATGTGCATCTTAGCCTTCATCTAGATAAGAGGCACAGATTATTTTTGCTTCTTTTTACAGTTTGGGGAAAGTTTATAATTATCAGTGTAAATTTAATAGGTTACACATCGTAAAAGGCTTCCCAACTAATGGTAAATAACCAACCTGCTGTAACAACTCCTTTGCAATTACCCTTGAACACAGAAAATAATCACGCAGCCACCTAACCACGTTGTAGCTGCTCTTTGGGAATTTTCTAGGAGGTGGTATTTTCATGTGAAAGATAATTATCTGTCAGCTGATGGTATTAGGATCATTCCAGAAAGAAATTCAGTCACTGAATTCCCAAGAAGCAAAAGTAATACTTAAGAAAATGTTAGCATCAAATCAACAACAAAGAAGGTGAACTCTGTAATGAGTGTGGGATTCCTGCAGAGCTAGCTCATTACTCAACATACTGACACATCCCCCCAAACTGAAAACACAGGGTGTAAAGCCAACCTGTTTCATGTGGCTCTGAAGGCAAGAAAATGAGCAACGAACTGGTCTTAGAGTCAAACTATTTCTGCTTAATCAGCTTTTATTGACCACGAAGTGTATTCCAAAAGCAAATACATACAAAAATCTAGGAAGCAGCTGAAACCCAGAAAATGTATCTTCTCCCCACGCACTGAATACAAGCCATACTGGATACTGTGAAGGCCAGGTTTGAAACACTCGCCAATGCGGGTGGGGAGGCAGGTGTGGGGATGATGGGCCCTTCTGAGAAACCTCCTGGTTTGCCCAGTGTGAATCATGAGTCACATTCAGAGGCTCACTTTCCTACCTTCCAATGCAGAAACCCTATCCAGAGCGTCCAGACCTGCACTGCCCTACTGCTAAGTCTTCTCAGACCTGGGAAAACATTACTTCGCTGACTCTGCTGGCTGTCAGCTGCATTACACAGCTCTCCCTCCTGTCGAATGAGCTTTCTACTGTGGCTGTCACAAATGGCTGCAAATTTAGCAGTGTATAACATTAATTGATCTTGTATTTTGGTAGGTCAGAATTCAACTTATCAGGCTAAGACCAAGGTATTGGAAGGCTGCATTTCTTTCTGGAGGCTCTGGGAGCCTTGCCTCTTCTATTATAGATAGCTAAGTTAGGTAGAAATATTACAGGCAGACAGGGCTAGGCTCTTGAAGAAGTCAGTGCAGAAGAACATATCACAACTGTTCAGAGGCGCACTGAAGGCTAGGCCTCAAGACAAAGACGAAGTGACTACACTTACATACTTCCCCGGGGGATACACAATAATGATCAATATTCTAAATAGGCACCAGCCACCTGGGTGGGGGACCAAGACCTCCTTGACCTATCCCTTCCATGTTCCTTCCACGTACACTTGCTATGTGACTTGCTTCCCCATTGGATCAATTATTACCTAAGCGACTATATTTGTAATCTTACTGGTTGACCACAGTTTTGTCCTACCTTATACCCACCCACCTCATGATTTTGCTCTATAAAACTTCCTTTGAGAAGTGGGCTCATAGGCAGCCCACCTTCCAGGTCCCCTCTTCTCTCTCTCAGGCAGGAGCTGTCTTTCCCTCAAAAAATTTCCTACTCTTAACCTCCATTGTTCCTCAGAATTCATTCTTCAGTTTTGGGGAACACGAACTTGGCACATCAGACGTCTAGCAGGTTGGGAATTATAATATTTCCCCTGTATCATTTGGAAGTCCTATATCATTCCTATAACACTTCCAGCTCTGGATTTGTTTGTTTTGCTTCCATCTTGTACTTTTAAGGAGCTATTTGACTACACTGAGCCCACTCAGGTAATCCAAGCAATCCACCTGAAGATTAGCAGTGCTACCCCCCTTTCCTACGCCATCTGACATATTTAAGGGTACCATAGATACGGATATTGACATGTTCTTTGGGAGCCATGATTCTGCTGACCACACCTGGTAAGCCCCAACTGTTTCTCTGTACCTTCCATCCAGACCTGCCTTTGCAGACCCAAGAACCTTTCTATAGGACAACTCTGCAATTCTCTCTCACCTCCCCCAACATCCCCCTTCTGCTCCCCTCCACATGCAAAGGGCTCTTCAGGTTCTAGCTGCTTCCCAGGATTCAAATTCCACATCTATTTTTATTTTTAAGCCTCATCCTGCTTCAGCCTTCCATTCCTTCTAGTCCAGACATCTGTGAGTGCTGCCTCTCACTGTCATCATCTCATCTAGGACATCTGACTGACACATGGATGGCAGGGTCTGATTTTTCACATCTCAGTCCATAGAGAACATGAACGGTGGCCAACAGGCCACAGGGGCAAGGGGAGGAGACAACACAGATGAAACTCATCTATGAGCTGTAATGAGCTGTACAAATGACAGCTGTTAATAATACCAACAGTCACTCCTATTAACTTGTCAACTGGAAATATGGACCAGGACAGAGCCTCAGGTCACATCTACTGAGACTGTCCTCAGAGGAGACAGTGGTTCGTAATCAATAAACATGATGAAGATGCTCAGGACAGACCCAGCCTGAGCCTGATCCACATCTGTCAGTGTGTGGCAGATACAACATTGGCTTTTTCTGATCTGTGAGTTTATGACAAGTCTTACATGTTGGGCCTTATACTGCTTGAACAGGTACAAAATTACCATCTTTTCACAACGAAATGATTAGAGATGCTACAGTGTTCTTTCTGGACATAAGGCAATTATTAACAAATGTGTGTTGAGTGAATTAAAGACTTTAGTCTATTTACAAGCAGGGCCTGGAAAACAATGAAGGTGGAAGTAGAGGCGGGTCTTAAAGGCAAGCAGAGAACTGCAGAGCATCAGAGAGCAAAGCAGCAAAACCGTACCACCCGAGGTTCGCCCCCTTCACTCCTTGCTCCCACAACTGAAGCAAGTACAGTAAGTCACCACTCAAAGGGGCCCACTGCTTCTCCTCTGTGACATCTCATCCAGTGAGCCTGTTTATGAGGATGTGTTCCACTCTGTAATCGCATGGTCTTGCCTGCTTTTGGTAAATCTGAAAAATGCAACAGTCTTAAAAATATGATCCTTCCCATTTCATGCATAAGGAAAAATGAGGCCCAGCCCAGGTATGTGGGACCCCAATTCCCAGAGTGAATTTGGGCTGGGCCAGGGGCAGGAGGATCAGGAAGTGAATGCCAACCCAGCGCAGCCAATGGCTCAGACAGCAGAAGCATCTGCTGACTGACAACCTCTTTGTCACAAACTTCACTGGGGAAAAGCCCGTCAAAACAAAGGGAAGCAGGGCCGGTGAGATGGCTCAGCGGCTTAAGCGCCTGCCCTGCAAGCGCGAGGGCCCGAGTTCGACTCCTGGAACCCACATACGAAAAAGGGGCCGGTGATATCGCTCAGCGGCACGGGCGCCTGCTGGCGCGCGAGGTCCTGAGGTAGACCCCCTGGTACCCACAAAAAAAAAAAAAAAAAAGGGAAGCAGATAACCCCTAAGGCAGGGGGAAGGCAGGGGCAAGGGGTCAGGAGCAGGCTGGGGACACTCCCTTCCTACACATCCCTCCCTTGCAATCCACCCAGAGGGCTAGGAAGGCCGTGCAGGCAGGATTACTTGGTTGCAAAAATGAGAACATCAAGAGGATTGTCCCTGAGTAGAGACAGCATAATAGGCATTGATGGATGCAAGGAGACGCGGGCGTTTTCAAACCACCCCTTTGAACCTCTCGGCATCCTCTCTCAGACATGATCAAAGGACGAAGATTTCAAATTGTGAAGCAATTTTTTCCAATGGCAGCATCTGGCTCCTTGGCAGGCAGCACCGGGAGCCAGGCCCCACTGTGGGCGGACATCCAGGCCTGCCACATGGTGAGGCTCGGCCAGGCAGGGCATGCCATGCCGCTCGGCCTGGCAGCTGCTCCGCAGGCACGGAAGGACAACTGCTCCATACTGGGCTGTGCGCCTTCAGGCAGAAAGGCCCCAGGACAGTGCTGAGCTGGGGGGTCTGGAAGAAACTGGCAGCCAGAGGCCCTCCCTACTGGTCTTATTTGCATGCATCTGCATCCTGGCACAGACCCTGGGGCCCCCCTCACTGGCATTCAGAGGCCTAGGGAAGGCTGGGGGTGACAGTGGGACACCTCCCCAGAAAGACAGTCTGCATTTGGGGAGAGTGAGGCGCTGTCCTGGGGAAGCGGGTGTCTAAGCCATTCCCTTCCTTCATGCCATTGTGCCCTGCCCAACGCAACAGGATAGCAGATGCAGCTCTCTGGCCACAGCTGTTTTAAATAAGAATAATAGGAATAGACTCTGCCAGCCCAGCTCTTCCAGTTACTTCTCACTAATTATGGCATACATTTACATCTACAAAACAGATGATTTTTAAAAACACCACGGAGAGCCCCTTTATTGTGCAGATTGGCATCCCTATTTGAATTTCATAAACATTTAGTACTTCAAAGAATCTTAAAAGTCTGCTCTAATTACAATATGCATTGCTTGAAAGGCTGCCTGTTTGCATTGCAAATTCCTACAAGTAACAGCATTTGTTTTTAAAAGTTCAATTAATATCACCCATACAAACTTCAGGTAGCTCCTACCGATAAATGCACCAGGTGGCTGGAGTCAAGGTCTCAGCCCCAACTCCAAAGGTGCCACTCACGCCAGTTCTCAATGAGGCAGTGAGCACTGGGCACCAGGGCCAGCTCTGCTCTGGTCTAGCGCACGAACGCTGGCCTGGCCTGGAGACCCGCTTTCCCAGGAAATGGGGCTTTCCTAGTTTGGAGCTTCTGTGTGTGAATTATCTTTCTTAGAAGAAGAACAACTCCCAAGCAACCAGTTATACATAGTTAAGTAACAATTAAGACACTGGCCATGCAGTTAAATTTGCATTTCAGATAAAAAACAAACTGTATATATATAATTTGTTCCAAATATTGCATAGAGCCTATATACATAAAAAAGTATTCACTGTTTACCTGAAATTCAAATTTAAACTGGCAGGGGCCGGTGAGATGGCTCAGGGGCTTAAGCGCCTGCCCAGCAAGCGCGAGGGCCCGAGTTCGACTCCCGGAACCCACATACGAAAAAGGGGCCGGTGATATCGCTCAGCGGCACGGGCACCTGCTGGCGCACAAGGTCCTGAGGTTGACCCCCTGGTACCCACAAAAAAAAAAAAAAAAAAAAAAAATTAAACTGGTAGCCTGCAATTTGCTAAATCTAACAAGTCATCTTTATTAAAAAAAAAAAATTAGGACTTATCCTCAAATTCTGATTGCTGTAAGAAAGCATCTTACACTCAAGATATTTAAGGGGAAAAAATGAAGTTGCAGAGAAATACATAGAGCTAATCCTTTTTGAAGTAAAAACAAACTATCTGTGTATGTACAATGTTCAGATACATAAAAACCTGGAAGGATACATTCCACATCTGAAGATTTGGCTGACAAGTACATGTGTGAGAGAAGGGTCTCCCACTCTTCCTTCTGTATCCTTTTAAATGCTTTAACTACCCAACAAGCCTGTGTTACTTGTGAAATGTAAAAAGTGAGTTAGAAGAGGGCAGGAGGCACAGAACCTTCCATCTTTGCCAGCATAGGGAGGGGATTTCCCACAAGACCAACCATCTAGGTTCAATTTTTAACAACTAACCAAGATCCCTGAAGCATCTAGATAGTCCATTTATTCCTTGCAAAACTCGGTCTGGAAATAAGTAGCCCCCTTGACTGTGCACCTCAGTTCTTTCCTTCTCAGGCTTCTCTTGTGGTGGAAGGTGTAGCGGCAGCAGGTGCAGAGTGAAGCTACCGGAGCAATGCTGGAAAGGCAGGTGCAGCCGGCTCTGTGCCTGCTTTCCCTGGGCTCCTGCTTAGCAGCAGCTCAGCGTGGAACCGAGGCAGGGAACGGCATTTTAAAAGCCCACAGGTAGGAAAGGCTGGGTCCTGGGCCCTTGACCTGGGTGTAGCACCGAGTGAGCCAAAGGACCCAGCAGAGAAAGCATTTTAGGAACAGCCCTCAGGATTCTCCCAGGATCAAGGTAACGCCCACTTTAAGAAAGTCTGCCTCAATGCCCTGAGGGCTCAGAGTTCAAGGTTTAAAAATGACTATATCTGTGGTGTGGCAGATACATAGTAAGGGGCTGGGGAAAACAGTGAGTTTCTGTGCCCATTTCCCAGATTTCCCTGTCCTATGAAATCTGTGTTTGTTTTTTCCTGAAAACCCCTTCCCACTCCTCTTCATGGTACCAAATTCTTTCAAGGTTCAGTTCAAATGCTGTCTTTGAGGGGGTCTTCCAGAACATTCACAGGCATAAATAGGGTTCCCCCACATCCCATATTTCCACAACAGCTTCTACCCACATTTCCATCATAGGTCCTACCCAAGGCACTGTTGTTTACATGCCCATGTGTCTGTCCCCACTGAGGTGATTCCTAAACAACTGACAGGTGTTAAGATGTGAGAGCTCAGGGACAGTGTGCCCGATGTGTAGCAATTTCTCCAGGACTGTTTACTGAAAGAAAGAAAGAAAGAATCTTTTCACCCTATAGATTTACTTCAAAAACCTTGAAAAATCTGTTCTGTACATTACACTGTTGCACAAATAAAAGTTACAGTTACAGTCCCTGCTCCCTGGGGAGGCCTACAGAGAATCTGAAGACCTAGGGCTGGGGAACAGGAAGGACTGCCAATCCAGAAGTTCTAACCACCCAGGTCTTCTTATGAAAGCAAACAAAATGAGTGAGATGGGCTAATGTATTGACTCCCCTATTCCTGTGCATGAAATAGCAGGTCCTGCCTATCAACAGATGATTTTCCCAGAAGTAAACCCTACCCCTATACCCTACAAGCCACAGCCCCACAAGCACCTGTGAACATGGTGCTATTTCTTGCTAATCTTTCTTCCACTTAAATCATTCCATCACTGTTGTTCGGGTAACTTCAGAACTTAACATATTTTGAGATGAGATGGAAATAGGGAGAAATGGAAAACATGTTGAGCTGAAAGGCTCTTTCTAACTGATAGCAGCTCAAAACATGTGGGTAGCAAACGATTCCATAATCGCAGCTCCCTCTTCCAGGAATAGCAACAGGGATGTCTGCTTCCAAATGATAGACTCAAGCCTATAATTCCAACCAAAATCTTGCAGAATCCAATGACAAACAGGCTAAAACTCCAAATGGGGGTCCGTTTTGCCAGTTCACACATGCACCCTGCTTATTCTCCTTAAATAAAGGCCAGCTGTTTTATATACACTGGCTGTCATTTTTCTGAACAAATGTGATTTCATTTCCACAAAGATAAAAGCAGCTTCTAAATACTGCCCTCTTGCCAAATAACTTGCTTCCTCTTTTTGTTTTATAAAATTTTCTCACATCTGCATACTATGGTTAGTAAAACTAACCTTACTTTTTTCATTTCATTAAAAAAAAAATGGTTAAGAAAGTAAATTGACTGAAGATATTGTTTACAGTGAATGACTGTAATTCCAAGAACTTTAAAAGAAAAAGCATTATTAACTGTAGGGTAATATCATGTGTCTTAGTTTCTAAGACATAACTGATTTAATAATTAGGTGGAAGAAAAAAAGGAGTATTATATTAAATGCATATTAAAAAGTCTGTTATAAGCCGACAAGAGGATACATATCCCTACAACATTTTGATATTAGTTTCTCCTTTATTACACCAATTAAATTTTAAGACTATATGTTATACTAAAAAAGTTGTTATGAACAGTTTGGGCTTTGCTTTTGAGGATTCCCGGTACCCCCCCCCCAAAAAAAACCCAACAAAACAAAAAAAAGCTTATGAGTAGTGGGTTAAAAAGTATACAACTTTCATTAGATCAGGGTTCCTGATCTTGACATTCTTCAGCCCTACTAGGACAGAGAACTGAATTTTGAGGCCTCTACAAAGATATTAGTTCCATCTGCATTCCTTATTTGGCTCAATCAATCATTTTATTTATTTTATTCTGGGAACCGGGAATCGAACTCAGGACCTCGTGCTTGCCAGGCAGGCACCGTGCCGCTAAGCTATATCCCCGGCCCTCCATCATTTTATTGCCTTAGTAAACTTCATATGGCTGGAAATTAACTTCTGACAGTCAACTGCAAGCTGCGCTTGGGGCTTTTCTCTTTAAGGAGTCACTACTGAGTTACCATCTCTTCTAGCTCTGGGAATCCTGTGCTGAACCACACGACTGCTGCATGGTCTTTAAGTTAACGGCACCGCACCGTCTGCGGTACGTATCACTAGTGACCCATCTGTAGAAACGTTACCATTTTGAGGAGGCCCCTCTGCATGCCCCTGGCAGTGGACATCCTTCTTTGTGCCCAAACAGCCCATCATCCCTGTTTTGTAAGGAAAAAAGAAGGATGATTGTCTGCCAGGGACATATGTTGGATTCAGTTGTAACAGATCTGATTCCACATTCCTCTTCAATCACAATTTCAGTATTACATCAACATATAATTTTCTGAGATGTTTTAATTGGGGATTCAAATGTGAGCTAAAATTCAATTGCTTGTGGTACTAGTGGTACAAATAGCTCAACTGAGGTGACAAGGGGATGGGGAGACCCCTTCTGCACTGGGTAGGGTCGAGCAGTAATGACTGTATCAAGCTTCCTTCCCTCAGGGGTGGGCAAGGTGCTTACGAGGTCAACTGTAAGAAGCATTTCTGTTTCAGATCTGTTGAAATGGAAACAAACATATATTAGAACCAAGGGAATACAGTACACTTAACCTTAATAATAATCATGGTTTCTATAAAGAATCAGGAAAGAGTAAAGGCTATTAAGTAGAAAGAAAAAGTAACTGCAGATGTAGAGGATTTAGAAAACCAAGTGATAACACAAGGTTGTTTTCGTTTTGTTATGTTTTAAATTATGCCAGTGAAGATGATAACACCTGATCTATTCACTCATAGCTATAACTATTTTAGAAAGCAACCTGGACTATTTACACACATAAAATATATGCTTATATATCCATATTACCTAATAAAATAAAAATGGTTAAGTTATGATGCACCCAACAAACAGGATATTATACAGTCATTAAAAATGATAAATGGGGGAGGTGCTAGGGTATAGTTCAGGGTTGAGAGCTTGCCTAGCACACACATGGCCCTGAGTTCTATCCCCAGTGCCAAAAATGTAAGAAAGATAATTAAGAATATGATGACACTCGGCTATGTGGAAGGGTGTTTGATAAAAACAGGACACTAATTTAAGGTTTTCCTTTACTGGAACTGCACACTCAAGACACGTTAGGTTGCATTCAAGGTACACTTACAATTGAGTTAAAGGTTATCTATTCCTAAAACAGCCTAGAGTATTATGTTACCTATAGAATTATAATGTAAAAACTACTCTTCTTCTATTCTATGAGTAGAATTTTATTGATATCTCTAGTAAGATTAAAGATCCAACCTAAATTTCCTGGTACAAGGTGAGAGTATCCCCAATCCAAAAATCGAAATCTGGAAGTTTTTGAGTGTGGACATGATGCTCAAAAAACTTTAGATTATGAAGTATTTCAGATTCAGGATTGTTGCATTAAGGATGCTAAAACAGGAATCTATGCAAATATTCTGAAATCTGAAAAACTCAAGAATCTGCAACACTTCTGATCCCAAGCATTTCATACAAAGCCACTCAACCTGTAATGGTGGTTTGTTACCCCACATTTTGTGTTCTTTTATGTAACTGGGTGCTGGCCACAAGAAGAGATGCCTGTGTAGGTTCAGGAAAAGTCTGTCATCCTCATGGGTCCTCGGGATGGGTGGAGTCACATTACCACCTGTGAAGGGCACGGGGTTGGTCAGGAGGCAGAAGACAGGGAAGAGCTGGGGCCAGAGCCCACCCCGGCTCTCCGTGGAAAGGCACAGGAGCGCAGAGTGGGATGAGGAGCTCAGAACTGACTAGCTGGAATGACCAGGCAGGCGTGGGTTCCGGGGGCGTTCCCTGGCCCCTGGGCACCTGGCCTGGGATGAAGAAGGTGGAGGCATACGCCTCACCGGGGCCTGGCCACACCGAAGAGGCCTGGCTCTGCACTGGCCAGTGTGAGGATCAAAGCCACACTCCTGGATGAGCCCTTTGCTGACTCTAAGAACTGACCAAAGCCACAAGAGGCCATGTCTCCTGAGTGTTTTTGATTAAGATACCAAAACATTATAATATACACGAACACACATGGACACACCCCTTGGGCCCATGTTAACATCCACTGAGGCATCCCCCTAACGACAGGGCCTTAAAGAAAACTACCCATGCTGCTACACTTCAGGTATTACCACTGGCTCCCATTTAAGTGAAATCACAGCATAGTTTCTGGTGACAGAGCCATGACCCCTGAGGCGGCCACGTGTAGTTTATATGAACAGCTGGAGTCTGGAGTCCAGCAGATCTGGCATTTATTAGCTGTGTAATTTTACAGAAGTCCCTGTGACTCTCTGAGAACTTGGTTTCTTTATGTGTAAAGTGGGAATAATCATGGCCCCTTTGCTCCTATTCCTGCAAAATCACCTTTCCTCTCTCTGAAATTAAATATAGTATATAAAACACAGGCACAAGTCTTAAAAAGGCAAAAAGAAAAAGGAAATAAATACAGGTTGAGTATCCTTAATCTGAAGTCTGAAATGTTGTAAACTCCAAGTCTTTTTTTGGGTGGGGGGATACAGGATTCTGAGAATTAAACCCAGGGACTTTCAACTGAGCTACATGCCCAGCCCTTTTTGTTTTGAGAAAGGGACCTGCTAAATAGCCTAGGCTGGGCTCCAACTGGTGATCCTCCTGCCTCAGCCTCCCAGAGTGCTGGAAAACTTTAAAACTTTTTGAGTGGATTTTCTGAGTAGGGATTAGTGGTTTAGGGCTAAACCACTAAAGTCTATGCAAATATTTCAAAATCTAAGAAACTCCAAAATCTGAAACATTTCTGGTCCCAAGTATTTTGGATAAGGATACTTATCCTGTAAAAGGCAGCGATAAAAAGGAAAAGATAAAGATTTAAACCGGAAAAGATTCGATACAGAAAGGCTTTCTAGTTCTCAGTAGCAACACTCCCATTACAGTATTCTCCTGGCTGGAAAAGTGTTAACGTCACTGACCTCTGCCCACTGTCCACAAAGTTAAATCCCAATCCCTTAGTCTTTCCAAAATTTCCACTCACCCCTCTTTCACACACATGGGAGGCCCAGCTGTAACACACCTTGATGCACCCCATCTCAGCGACATTCTTTACTTACCAGCTGCCTCCTCTACAATGCCCCCCCAGAACCTCACCCTACCTCAGGGGCTGAGATGGAATGGCAGAAGTGGGAGCTGAATGCCTGAGATCTCACTGGGGGGAATGTAAAATGCTACAACCACTTTTTAAAAGTCTGCAGGTTCTTAAATATTAAACACAGATTTCATATAGCCTAGCAATTCCACTGCTAGGTAATGACCCCCTCCCCATAAAATTGTATGTCCACTGTTTGTACACAGACTCCATAGCAGCATTATTCGTAAAGTGGCAGCTATCCACAAGCCTATCACCTAGTGAAAAGTCAAAGAAAAAATACATGGCCTATCTGCACAATGAGACTACTCGGCAGTAGAAGGGAGCTAACTGCTAACTCACGCTAGCGAATCAATGCATCTCAACATTATTATAAGGAGCCAGGTGCAAAACACCATGTACTGAATGATTCCATTTATGCGAAATGTTCAGAAAAGGCAAATCCATACAGGCAGGAAGTAGATTAGTCTTCCTTCTTCCCCCAGGACTGGGGGTGGAAAAGGAACTGACTACAAACAGGCAAAGAGATCTTCTACAGTAACAGAAACATTGCAAATTTTTTTTTTTTTGTGGGTACCGGGGGATCGACCTCAGGACCTCGCGTGCCAGCAGGCGCCCGTGCCGCTGAGCGATATCACCGGCCCCTTTTTCGTATGTGGGTTCCAGGAGTCGAACTCGGGTCCTCGCGCTTGCTGGGCAGGCGCTTAAGCCGCTGAGCCAACTCACTGGCCCAAACACTGCAAATTTGATTGTAGTTATTATGGTAACACAACTCTGTAAATTTCTTTAATCATTAAATTATACATGTAATGTGAGCAAATTTTATGGCAGGTAAATTGTAACTCAATAAGGCTCTTTTAAGACAGATCTCACCAGATATAGTTATTGAGAGGAGCTCTTGAATGTCCCGCATGATTAAGGCATAAGATTATAAGGCTCACCTGGAATAGGGCATTGATGCTGACATTTATGGTTCTACCATTCATTTACATTTTGAACCTCTGTTGTAGGATGCCTGTCAGAATCTTCCACGAAAAAAGCACTGAGGGACTGCTGCTTGGCTCCCTGTATTCCATTCATCTCAAAACAGCAACTGGCATAGAGCCGAGGTGCCTACACCCGGCGCTAAGTGCGGGTGCTTGAGGGAGTATAGTATTTAGGGTTTCTTCCACAGCAGACCCCTCCCTCCCCTGATCTAGCTAGACTGAGCCCTATTTGGAGGAGGCAGACACACAGAAAACAGTTTCAGGAACTATCGAATGAGTGAAGCAAGATTTCTGACAACCTAGAGAATTCTGGTGCGTTAAGAAATAAGCAAAAGAGAACTCAAGGGTCTGGTATAGGGTCTCTGTTGTAATTTACTGAATTCACAAAAAATAGGAAAATCTGCTAAGCAAGTTGCTAATACAGAAGATACATCAGAGAGAATGTTAGACCTACTTAAGAAGCACCCACCAAAACCTACTGATGTCCAAAGATGGAAACCAATGAGATTTCAATTGCAAACCTAATTTAAATTACTTTATTTTAAGAAGGAGTAGCTTTGTTCTATCATATTCAGAGAAGTGTTCAACTTAAATCCTGTAAATCTTCATTTAATAAGTGTCTAATCTCAGAGTAACTGTTTCTAAATTCATACATCTCACACTAGCCACCATTCTCTACACATCTGCATTCTAGACCTCAATACCCACAGATCTATGACTGAAGAGCCCCTTTACTAAAAGCATTTATTAAAATCATCCTCTGAGAAAAACGGGAAATTTTGGAGGGAAAAGAAAAAAAGGCTTTCTAAGCACCCTGGGTATACCAATTTATATTCAAACAAAATGGTAATTATAAGAAATGTTATTATTTAAAATCACTATTGCTCAATTTAAAAATACTGAAGATGGTTTCATCATATCTTACAATTTCTAATTCTTTTTTTTTTTTTTGTGGGTACCAGGGGTCGAACTCAGGACCTCACGCGCCAGTAGGCGTCCGTGCCACTGAGCAATATCACTGGCCCTTTTTTCATATGTGGGTACTGAGAGTAGAACTCAGGACCTAGTGCTTGCCAGGCAGGTGCTTATGCCACTGAGCTATCTCACCAGACCCTCTAATTCATTTTTAATTAACTTGGATCAATGATCTCTTCTTATAACTTCCACAGTTGTGGCTCTCAAACTTTTTAATTTCAGGTCCCTTCATAGTCTTAAAAAAGTGAAGACCTCAAAAAGTTTTTGTTTATTGTAGATCATACATATCTGTTTCCTGTACTGGACATTAAAGCAGAGAAATTTTCAAAATACTTATTATCTTACTTGAAAAAATAATAACCTCAAAAGATAAGCTCATTACATGTTAATACACAACTTAAGAAAGTAAGCATGCCTGTATTTAAAAAAATAATAAAGATGACTGTACCTTTTTACATTTTGTAATAGGCTCTTCAGAGAATTGTGGGCTTTTTGCTTTAATACTATATCAAAATGCAAATCTAAAACCAGATGGATGAACTTTTTTTTTGTACTGGGAATTGAACTCAGGACCTTGCGCTTGCCAGGCAGGCACTGTGCCACTGAGCTATATCCCCAGGCCATCAATGAACTTTTTGTACTTTGCTACCTTAAATTCCACTGGCCTCTAGCATAATATCAAACCATGGTTTTTAAGTACTACTGTGGATCTCATCAGAAAAGCCTTTTATTGAGAAGCTGTCAAGTTCACTGAGATGGAATTTCCCCTAAAGTCTGATTTTCTTTTGTGAGCTCGAATTTTATCTGCAGCAACAAATAATATCAGTTGTTCTCCATGACTTGACTGGCTTACTGAGTTCATTTGGAACCTGTGTTAAAATGATGTTTAAGATGTCAGAAAATTCTTAAGATGTCACAAAATTCAAACTGTGTGTGCATTTAGGTGGTAGAGCCACGGCCTTGATTCCTACTGAGGCCTCAGCAGTTGTGCCCCGCTGCTTTTTACCATCAGCGTGAACATCAGCAGAGTGCAAATCATACTGCAGTATTATAATAAAAATAGGTTTGACCTTGGCAATCCTGTAGGAGGTCAGTGGTCACATGTAAAACTGCTGTGTTAACACATAACAACTGATCCCCCAGTCACTAGTAGACAGCCACCCATTTAGAAAACAGAAGTGATTACTATTGCTTTTTCAGGTTTTCCATGTGTTACCAACTCCATAAACATTATTATAAGGAAAAGGCTAACTCCACCGAACTGTCAACATGGACACATAAAATGAAATCTAGTTACCATGGAAGGACAAACTAAACAAACTTAATATGCAAATTTCCCCCCGTGGGATTTAAAAAACACACTTCTTTTTTTCTCTAATCCCCCCATTATCTCATATGTGCTGGGCTTTTAAGGTAGGACATTTGCTTGGTGTTAGAGATAGGAGGTGTGTAAAGCTGACAAGCCCTGGGGCCAGAGTCCACAGGGTGCTAAGCAGCCAAGACACAGAGCAGGGGCATTAAAGTCAGATAGATCTGATTTCAAGTCTCAGGTCCCCAACCTACAAGTAGGCTGTCCTTTGTCATCTCCAAGCCTGTTTTCTTAGTTGGGTATGAGGCAACTTCCACTAAAGCCATGAGGACTAGATGAAATGCTTGTAAAGGATTTAGCACAGCTCCTAGCACACAGCAGGCATTCAACACATGGAAGCCACTCTGTGAATAAGATCCCCTGTGGGCAATCAGAGTCCAGTCAGGAGTGTGATGCACATCCAAATAATTATGACCCAGCGTGGGGACTGATTAACTACAAAATGCAACAGGACTAAAAGAAAAATCAATGGTCTGCTTAAAGGAGGAGGGTGCTGTAATAGGAGGAACTGGCTTGGTGGCCGAAGAGGAAAAGGAAAAAGACAAGTGCGTAGGAACAAGTGCAAGGTGGGGCACAGGACAGATGGGTGGGCAAAAGGGTCAGACAGGACCAAAGAAGACAATGCCCTGGAACTGGGTCATTTAGGCCTCTTCATGACATGCTAAGGGGCACAAGCATGTAAAGCTTTATACCTGTGTAAAGACTGAGGAATTATAAGTTCTCAGTGCTAGCAGGTTATCTGGTACCCCCCCCACCAACCCCCCATAGCTAGGCCTGCTCAGACCCCCTCATCTCCCATGCAAACTTGACTAGTAGAGGTAGGACAGCAAAGCTTTCCTCGGGGGCCTCGGCATATCAGCAAAGACCTAACGCAAGGGGAATCTGCCTAGGTTCTTTTCAAGCATGAAGGCAAAGGCATTTTGGATTCTCTCTGACACTTAGAAAATCTTGAGGCACAAAACTTTATCTTCACGCCAACTTCAGGTCTTCTACTTCAGCAGCATTTATAGACTGCTTTGCTTAATACGGTGAGAAGAAAAAAAAGGTCACAGTGGCCCATGTTTTCCACTGTAACTCCAGCCATCTGAGAGTCGCTGTGTAAGTACACCCTGAACCCTAAAGAGGCCGCTGGTCTCTCTCACTCTCGGCAGGGCAGAAACTGCAAATGCCACAGGATGCACCACAGGATGCCACTGGATGCACAAGGTCGGGATGAGGATAGCCCACTTGTGGAGCCCACAATCCCTGGCAAGTGCACAGAAGCACACCAAGACACTGCCAGTGTGGACCCACGGCCAACAGTGCTCACACATGAGACGCGAGCATTTAGGCACAAACCACAGGAATCATGGCAATGTTGTACTCACCCAGAATTTTACGAGGAAGAAGGCATTTTGAGGGCCCTTTCCAAATAGTTCCTTTAAGCCACCTTTCTTTTCAGGAAATTTGTCATAAATCTGACGTATATCCACTGATTCGAGCAATGGGTCACTGTAAGAATGGTTGGCATGCCCAATGTGCACGAAGAGGTGTTTGTTGTACTGTAAGAAACCAACAGAAACATTCCCATTACAAACCCTTTGAGCAACCCAGGGTGCATCGTCTTGAACTGGATAAGAGCAGTACTCTTGAAATTCTGGAATTAGGCCTTGAACAGCCTAGGGTTTGTGCCTTCAAAAAGACGAGTAAGTTAAGAAAAACCGTTAGAGCTTAGGGTTAAAACAATCATTGTATTTTATTGACAAGGTCATATATTTCCCTAAATGCCTTCAAAAGGATTTTTTTGCAGACATAGTAATAAACAACTGTGTAAGTGCAAGCTACCAAACCAAGAAACAATTTTATGACCCAGTTTCACCTGACTCAAAATGACAGTGACATTCCTTCATGGCCATTATGCACAGAGTAAGCCCAATGGGAAACGTGTGTAGTTAGCTAACATCATCACCCAGAGTGCATTTCACATCCTACTTCCCCAAGCAGCAACGTGGACATAATCACGTGAGCAATGACACCCACTTCCTTCTTCTAACAGGAGCAAGAGTGCTCAGCCTCTGTGTTACCAGTTTCCTTAGGAACCCACCTAAAACTTCTGCCTAAGGGCTGTTCGACATGTGACTGTCAACAAGCATAGTGGATCCACAAGGCTACACATGGCCAGTAAAAAAGGACACAAGTTGTTTGTTAATAAAAATACAAAAAAAAAAAAAAAAAAAAAAAATCCCTCAAACTCTGTGATATCATTTAACTTACAAAGGACACTTTCTTCCCCTGCCTTGGTGTAAGATGTGATAACTCGACCACAAAGAAATGTTTCCAGGGCCGGTGAGATGGCTCAGTGGTGTACGCGCCTGCCTGGCAAGCGCGAGGGCCCGAGTTCGACTCCCGGAACCCACATACGAAAAAAAGGCCGGTGATATCGCTCAGTGGCACAGGCGCCTGCTGGCTGAGGTCGACCCCGGTATCCACAAAAAAAAAAAAAAAAAAAGAAAGAAAGAAAGAAAGAAACATTTCCAGACCCAGGTTCTTAACCCTGGGTGCGTCCCAATCCCCAAGCACTTAAAAATCACCCAGGCCTGGGCCCCATCCAGACAAAACTAGAATCCCTGGAATGAGGTGCAGCATAAGTAATTTTTTTTTTTAATGTGGGTACTGGGAGTCGAACTCAGGACCTCGCGCTTGCCAGGCAGGTGCTTATGCCGCTGAGCTATCTCACTGGCCTGCATAAGTAATTTTGAAAGCTCCCTGGAAGAATTCCAGTGTGCAGGCACGTTTGAGAACCACTTTTCTTTAAAAACAAAAACAAAAAAACAGAACAAAATTTCAAAACAATAGGAAGGTAACAATGGTTAATACACTGTGTATTGTTATCTTTAAATTAGTTACTCAGAGTACGAGATATCAGCATTCAGTTATCCAAACAATTTTACTACAAATCTTTCTTTTCAATGAACTAAGAGAGAGAAATAAGTAGTATAACTATCTTAACTATCTTTTATATATATATATATTTTTTTTTTTTTAACTTTTCCCTTCCTTTTCTCCATTCCCCCATCCCAGTTTCTCTTCCCTTTTGAAGTTTCTTCCCATTTTACAATATCTATTGTACATTTTGGATCTTGTTTACTCTTTCAGCTTCTCATACTAGGGAGACAATACAATGTTTACACATGTGCATCTGGTTTATTTCACTTATGAGTATGGTCTTGAGTTGCATCCATTTACCTATGAAAGTCTCCAGTTTATCCTTCTTTATGGCTGAGTAGTACTCCATCGTATAAAAAGACCACATCTTTTTTATCCATTCCTCGGTTGATGGGCGTTTGGGTTATTTCCAAGATCTAGCTATTACAAATTGTGCTGCTATAAACACGGGTGCACGTATATTGCTGTGGTATGATGCCTTTAATTCTTCCGGGAAAATACCCAGAAGGGGAATAGCTGGGTCAAATAGGACCTCCAATCCTAGTTTTTTGAGGAATCTCCGCTGATTTCCACAGTGGAGAAGGGTTCCTTTGTCCCCACAGCCCTGCCAACATTTGCTATTGGTTAGCTTCTTGATAATAGCCATTCTTTCCGGGGTGAGATGGAATCTCAGTGTTGTTTTAATTTGCATCTCTTGAATGACCGGTGATGTTGAACATTTTTTCATATATTTATTTGCTGTTTGTATATCTTCATCTGAGAAGTGCATATTCATCTCAGATGCCCATTTTTAGATTGCAGAACCACCATTTTTGACACCACTGGTATAGACACTCTCCTCCAGACCCTCCATGCCTGCATTAACATCAACTGAACACAACACGATGAAGCCCAAGAGTGCACAGGCTCCAAAACCCAACAAGATTTATAAGAGAAGCCCCCTCTCCCTTCTCCATTTAGCAGTCCCCACTCCCATTCCAAGTTATATTGGCAATTCACCAACTACCATTCTTCTGAGTACCAATCCTAAAGAAGCTACAAATAATGGAAGGCTGAGTCAAAGCTTTCTCCGGGAGAAGTACTAAACAGTGGCAATTGAGATGGTGGGGTCCAGACTCAGCCTCGGCCTCCCGCGGCACAAGACTTCGTGCCTACTGCAAATAAAAATTACAGTGGGGGGCTGGTGAGATGGCTCAGTGGTATAAGCGCCTGCCTGGCAAGCGCGAGGGCCCAAGTTCGACTCCCGGAACCCACATACGAAAAAAGGGCCGGTGATATCGTTCAGTGGCACGGGCGCCTGCTGGCGTGCAAGGTCCTGAGGTCGACCCCACCCTCCGGTACCCACAAAAAAAAAAAAAAAAAAAAAAAAAAAAAGACAGTGGGTAAGTGCCCCCTAGAGTCTAAAATGTGAGCAGTGCTGGCATCTATCTCCTAGGGTTGTTAGGAGTTTAAATGAGACACTGCATTTAAGGAGTATACTAAGGCTCCTGGATCTAATAAAGAGGTAAGCACTCAACAAATTCTAGCTGTTACTATTTTTATGAATCCTCCAATCTTCATGATTCATGGTGAATATTAGCATATTAAGAGCACTGACAGGGGCTGGGGGTATAGCCTTGTGGTAGAGCACATGCCTCATATAAATAAGGTCCTGAGTTCAATGCCCAGCACAACAACAACAAAAAACAAACAAACAAACAAAAAAGAGCGCTGACATGAAGCATTTCTAAACTTTGTGTAACCCAAAGTGTACCAAACTCAACTGATCACAAAACCCTTCAAATACATCCTGAGAAGGCCTGGTTTAAATCCATGGCCTTCCATGCCAGTGGATCTATGGCCATGGTGCAGAATAGCAGCAGACTGGACATCGCATTTGATGCCAATGCCTCACATACGGGTAGTGTCACCCGGCTGCTATCTTCTGGGGGAGGGCCAGGCCCTCTCCTAGGCAACCTCAGTGTGATCTGTATCAAGGTTTCCAAGACTGGAAAGGTTCCAGATAAAATGGAAAAGGGGTACCTGTCCAGCCCTTACACAGACCCAGGTGCAGGGACTAGACATCTGGTGGCTTTCAGGAAATACTGACAACTTGTGAGCCACAGTGAAAGAAGACTGTGCCCACACTGAAAGACACTAAGAAGTGCAAAGTCAAAGCCACTGTGCTAGGGAGGTGAGGTTATGAGAGTCTAACTTTGGTTTCGTTATAGAATTTTTCACATGTTGTCATATCATCTTTTCAATTACAAACAGCCCACAGAAAGGTATGAGGCACAGTTATGGCTAAGGAGCTGTTAGTCTCATTAGTGAGGCCAAAGGAGAAACTAAAACAGGCAAAGTCGGGGGGCTTAGATCCTTGGATAAAAGCAATCAGAGATGAAAAGATAAATGTGGAGTAATACATGCCTGGACAGTTGAAGGCAAAAGGCCTTTCTTTAACCAGATGCCTAGCTGTCAGCATGTCTATCTGTTCAACTTTTACTAATAACATCTGCTTACAGCTAGCTGCCAGCCCTACCCATATCTGGGAGCACAACTTCCCATCAGTTCTGTCACCTCCTAAAGGCAATGAGTCCATAGAAAGAATGGAGCACTGCAGGGCCCTAGGGACACCTGTAAATTGAATCCAGGTCTCCCAGGTGAGCTCAGGCAAGGCCAAAGCACAGTGGAGTAAAGACACTGTGAAACTTGATCTTCTTGCTCTTGACACAGAAATGCCCCTGTCCCTGTTGGAACATGGGGACTACAGTTCTGCTCTCTCCTTGTCCTGAGGTCAGGAAGGTAAATGAGGGTAAATTTTACCTGAGTTCTATGGGGCCCATGAAGGCCTAGCTGAAAACCAAGGTGCTGAGAACAAAGCATGAAAACCAGAGCCAGACCCTCAACCTGAAATCTCAGTTCTCTCATATGTATAACGGGAATACAATGCCTGTAAAAGAGAACTGTTGTGAAGATTAGAGAAAATAATACAGAGAAGGTGCCTGGCATAGGCCCTGGTGGACAGGGAGCATTCAATAAGCTGTAGCTGCTAAGATTACTACCGTTAGGGTTATTACTGTGTGAAAGTAAATAGATCCTAGGGTTAAAAGCAAAAGAACTTTCCTGCTTTAGCTGTCCCTCCTGCCTAGAGAAGAAAAAATAAACATGAATAAGCCAAGAGCTGGAAGCAAGCTGCGAAGCCCTGTGATTTCAAATCCTTGCCTGCAGCCTCCTCACAGCCAGCTGCTAGGGCGGGGGCCTCTCACCTGGGCTGAAGGAAAGGCAAGCACTTGTGTCTGCTGGGTGCTGTGTGTGTGTGTGTGTGTGTGTGTGTGAGATCTCAGGTAATCCTCAGAGGTAATCCTCATGATAATGCCACAGTGGATTTTTCAAAAATCATTTTACAAATGAGGAAATAAGAGCTTAGAAGTGAGCTGAGTTGACTGAGGTCACATATCCAGCCACAGTCGTGGAGTAAAGAATAAAATGTGGATCCACGTACTAAGGCCCCACAGCGAACGTAATCACTATGTACTGCAAACACAAACTCATACAAAGTAAAATTAAAAAAAGAATAAAATGAGGGTTTGCGAAGGAAACGGTTGATGCAGACATCAGCCGTACCATCTCCCGGAAGAAGCCACCCAAGTCCTTCCAACTCCAAGCAACTTCTTGTGAAAGTGATTTGAGGAAGAAAATTTTAAAAGCTAAATGGTTTCCAAAATTCTATGAAATTAAATTAGAATTCAGGACAAACGACATGATTCACAAATGCATCCCACAAGTCCCGAGAGGTTTCCATTTTGAGGACATTACCTCTGTGCCCAAGTGACACGAACAGAGAAGGGGCAGGCTGTCTCTGCCAAAGGAAATCAGGCCCTGCCTCTCCGAGCTGGTGACTTGAAATCAGACCCTGACCACTGGCATCTGAGTGGCTTTATTCCTGCCAAGAGGTGACTCTGTTTCTAAGAATACAAAAGACTACAGAAGGTGTCCTGGAGACCACAGCACTGCAACAAACAGACCTCGGTTCTCCCCTTAATTCAACCTGCATAGGTCGGAAACTTCGCTGTCCCCAAATCCAAAAGGCTGAGAAGAACAAATCTACCTGATACGTTTGGGTTCAAGTTTTAATGAAATTAAAACCTAAAATCCATTCAGTGAAGCTGTAACTACTTCTCATCCTGCTCGTTCTCCTTTAAGGGAATAAGCCCAGAGAGGGTTCTTTACTTGCCTTCCTCCTTCCCACATAAATCCCATTTTCTCTCCAACAATGGCACTTTCCCCAAACTACAGGAGGCATACAAGACCAAAAAAGGCAATTCTATTCTACAGGGCAGAAAAACATCCCTCAAAGGAAAATAATTATTTGGGCGGAAACAGGGCAAATGTCAATGAGTCACATAAGTCAAAGCCCAAGACTAGGTTTCCTTAATACTCAAAGCAGAGGTCAACTTCGACTCATGTAATTAACAAGTCTCACAGGCACTTGGTAGAGGCACAACTAATCCGCAACATACCAAGGGCATCAGTCGAAACAGTACTCACGCTGCATGTTTCTTTGAAGGATTTTAGAGCAACCAGGATACCTACATCTATTTTATGCTAGACACAGGAAATGCGTGAGCTACCACTGTAAGGGGCTTATCTCCGCAGGCTCTAGAAAGTAGCTGAATAGAAATAGTTTTTTATTCCTATAGCCAGAATCATGTTGCCTATATAAATACGTTCTCATATATGCCTATAGAGAAGATGGGGACATTGAAGATAGTGAATTACCTCTCCTGCATGTCCTATAACTTAAATAGGCATTCACCTGCTACTTTTGTAAGAAAGACCTTATTCTCCAGCATTAAACACACAGTTTTATTCATTAACAAGGATAACCTATGCAGAATCCACCTAGAAAATGTGAAAAACGTTTCAAAAATTTAAGGTTGAAAACCATGATGACCACTTAGTTATCCATTGTGTGTGAGCAGAATCCACGCTAAGGTAAAGGTCAGAAAATTGACCTTTCTTCCAACTTTTCTCAGGTAGCTACAGGATATGTTCCTAAAACAACGAAAGTAAATAATAAAAAAGATGGGTCCCTATAATGGTTGATACACTGTGTCAACCTGAGAAGTTTAGAAGTTTAAGTGACTCAGCAGGAGGCCAGGGGCCTCACTTTGTAAACATCCTCATCCTGTGCAAGAGGAGGGCGGGGAGATGGCTCGAGTGCTACACCTGCCCCAGGCGGGCAGCCCGCTTACAATATAAGGGAGGAAAAGAGGATTGCTTCCCCCTTTTTTGCTCTTGTTTCTTATGCTGTCTTCCACTGCCATGAACTGTTATCCCTGTGCCATGCCACCCTGCCTCTGAGCCAGCTAATTATTGACTGAAACCTCCACAATCTGTGAGCTAAATAAACCTCTCCCCCTTTAATTTGGGCATCAGGTATTTTGTCTCAGCAACAACAGAAAAGTAACTAAGACAGTCCCTCACAGTGGAAATGTAAAGGAACCAGCCAGGTCAGCAGCTAGCCACAGACCTGGCCAGTAACAAGTCCAGAGGGGCCGAGGGCTGAGGGCTCCTAGCGAGATGTCACCAAGGGATTTTCTGATTTACCTGGCCATCTGCAGAGTTGTTAGAAACACTGGGGTTGTCTTGTATAAGTATGTATTTTTAAAAGTTGAACAAGCAAATAAAGAAGGCAATGACATGCTCCAGAAAAAGTTTTGTAATTAAGATAATGCTGTGTGCAAAATGTACACAGGTTTGTAATATTAAATACTAAATGTCAATTAAACCAAAAGTTGTGGTGTAACTACCCTGGGAAGTGGGAAGGAAGAGTGGGCAGAAAAAGTAGGTGCATGTTTTTAGCTGAATCCTAGCCTTCTACAGTTAGGAGTTAGTATATCTAAAACTGATGGATGGTAATACACTGTGTACGCATGTTAGTTACACACACACAGACCGTATACACAGAGAAATGGCTGCAAAGCTGTGCACAGCTGTCCCAAAGGACTGGGACTGGACAGTGAGCAGACAGCATTAGCCTGCTGCTTTTCTTTATGGGTCACATGGTTCCATTTGGCTTATACACAATGCACAAGTATTACTTTATGAACTTAAATAAACAGTCAAAAACTAACTTGGAACATCATGGGGATTTTGAGGAAGGGAAAAAACTATAAAAGGAAACAAAAATATGACTTCAGGATGTTTATTCTATGTTGGCCACAAGTTCCCTGGACTGTAAAGGAACTTGGGTCAGATTGCAAAGCTTTCCCGCAGCTCAAGTACACAGGAGTGCTGAACAGGAGCTGGGCACCTGTGTGCATGTGGGGCTCACCAGAAAGACGCCACACCAGCAAAATCCTACCTCGAGTAAGAGGGCCCTGTGGCTCTGGAGCAACTGACACTATCTTAGCACACAGATTTCTACTGTGACTTGGGGAAATGCTCAGTTTCTCTTTCTGCTGCTATAATCCCACCAGTTATTCTTCATAGCAATTGCAAATGGTGATAAAGGTGACTGTAATACTAAAAACTCAACACATTTGCTTGCACAGGGTTATTTAGAGTCCCTGTGGTGGAACAAAGGACTTTCCTCCTCCCCCACAGCTGTTCCACAGGTCCCTTTCTTCCTGGCCCCTGCCCCCCTTTTGCTCTTTGCTGCTTAAGGGAGGGTGCAGACAGGAGTGAGGAGACCTGCACTCTGTATCGGTTAGGATTTGGGTCTAAACCCAGGCACTGGTGCCACTTCCCAGCTGAATCATCCAGGTCAGGTGATGTCAGCCCTCTCTACCGCAGTCCCCACAGCCGTAACTCGGGAGTCACAGTCCTACTCTGTGGGAGACTCGAAATTAAAGAGAGGATATAGGGAAAGCACATAACACTGCACCTAGCACACAATTTGTCATTATTGTTAGTCCAAGTAATTGTGATGTTTCTTAGGGTGAGATAATTTGAAATCAATGCTGTCCCTTAGACAGCTACAAAATAGAAATAGTAAAATGTAAAGCAGAAATGAGGGAAGGAAAATTTCAGACACATGAGGGTGATTCCTACTAATCTGCTGTTACTGAACTGCAACACAGCTGAGGTGGGGAGCTGTGGCCTGGCCTCTGCATTTCCCTCAGGGACACAGTGCCTTCTCCAGATTCCTACACCCTGAGCTCTGTCTGGGAAACAAACAAGGTCTGCCCTTCAGAGGGGGGTGGGGTCGCTGGGAGGCTGCCCATCAGTGAAGTAAGAGAAGCAAAACAGTTCAACCTCCAGATGTAACCACTGGGCCTTTATTTTCTTTCTTTTCCCCCCTTTTTAAAAGGACTGTGATCTGTTCTATTCTACAGACCTTAGATGAAGTGGCCTCTTTTTGGGGAAAAGCAAAAAAAGCCCTATAAATAAATCTGTGCCATTCAATAGCCACAACACTGCATTTCACCGCCTGACCTGAAGATGGCGATCTTCTCCTAAACTTGTCCCAAAAATTTCAAGTATTTGAAGAACGCAGTAAAACCTTGAAAAATGACTGCTGTCAAATAATACCAAAATAAAAATTATAATCCACTTAGGAATTTAAAGAAACCAAGACAAATAACTCATGTCAAGGGATGCTAATGTACAAGTTGGAACAGAACAAGGACAAATCACCCACATTTGCCTCCTGTCATGTTTCTGCCTGGACTCTCTGTGCGGCCACCTCCAGGGCAGCTTGAGTTGCCTTTGATGGCCCCCAGGCCCTGCAGGGACAGAGAATGGCTGTGGAGCCAAGCCAAGAAAATGACTCGGGAGGGAGCAAGCTTGAGGGAGCCCAGACAGTGACTTGCACATTCAGCTCAGGGCAGGGGGCTGGAGAGAGCTGCGATCTGTGCTCTCACCAGGGAGAAAGTGAATCTGAATGAAGCGAGCAGCCTCATTCTGGCTACCTGGGCACCTGGCCCTGCACGCTGCTGTACCTGGCCTCTACCTTTCCCTCCCGGAAGGAAACATCATTGGGAAGGCTTCCTGCATCTCACACCAGGATGTGTCCTCCCATCTCCACCATCTCTGCAGAGAGATAGGCAGACATTTCCTTGGGAGGGGAAGGGCAGCTGGAAAGGGCCACCAGCTGAGTGTGGACGGCCACTGGGAAGGCAGGCAGGCGGGGAGCTGACCTGCCAAGGAAAGCAGATGGAGCCTGGCGGGCCCTCCGTGAAATGTCTATAAAACCCGGATTTCCAGATGCTTTCAATTGCTTCATCCCCAAAGGCTAATGAAGAAAGAGGGTGAGTTCCCGGAACAGCTCATACACCGAGTGTGGCTGCTGCCACAGAAGGGTGTGTGCTGCGCGTGCTGAGGGCTCGGGACAGCTCGGCATCATGCAGGACTACAGAGGGCAGGGGTCCCCACCACACCCACTGTTGCCTCCACCCTGGCAGACACTCTGCCTCTTGTATCCTCCTGGAAGACGATACTCAGTAGAACACAGGAGAAAAACCTGGACAGGCCCCAAGGCTGAGCACAGCCACCCTTGCAATCGGCTGCATCCTTTCTGGGAGAGGCCAGGAGGCCAAGTGTACTTTCTGACCAATTATTCTAAGCGTGAGAGGGACACATTAACAATACACATGTCAGAATCCAGGTTCCGCTGTTTTTGAGCTGAGTGGCCTGAGGCAGGTTGCTCAGCCTTTCTTTGTCTTGGGCTTCTTCATATGAACATAGGGATGGCTCCTGGTCTGTTCATCTGCAGGGTCAAGTGTGAAGGTCAGATGAAACGTAAACATGTAAGTTCTGCGCAGGCTCTCGAGAGCTGCCCTGGTGCTGGTGTGCTAGGTTACTATTAGGAATCCACATGCAAGCCCGGCACTCAGGGAGAGAAACATGCAGTTTTCTGAAGGACTAGAAACTGGAACTACCTAGCCAGCAGGTCCAGACTCAGAGGCAGCAATGGCTTCAGCAACTCTGAGGGCTCAGGAGCTTGTGCCAGTGACATGCACCCTTCTCTAGCCTGCCCAGGACACAGGCAAGGTCCTCCTGCAACCTGGCCCTGGCCCATTGCTTCTGATCTTACTTTTCCATCCCAGTCGCCCCACACAAGCCATCCCCGCTGCCCTCTGTAACAGGCCTCACTGATGCTGCATTTCCTCTGAGCTGCTCTGGTCACATGTTCCAAGCCAAAGTCAAGAACCTGCATCCTGACACAGGAATTTCAATGGATCTAAAAATTCAGACCTTAGAAGAAGCTATAAAGATATGAAAATTAAATCACCCTTGGCTCCCCTTTGACCAAGTGCTTTATGGAAAAGAACAAGGTTATCTGCAGGATGTAGCTGTAAAACTTCAGGGCAGGGCTGGCCAGAGGCCTGCTGCTCCCTGGAGGGTAGAACATGGGTTCCCCAAGGCTCTGAGACCCGTCGACTCCCACCCCCACATGCCAGAGGTCCCCTTGGTGCCTTAGAAATGAAGATAATGGATCAGACCCCATACTTTCCTCTGGTCAGAGATGCTGCCCTCACCCAAGCCCAGGCCACGATCAGGAATTCTCTCCTCTCTAGGAGCCCAAATCCAATGTCCCAGCATTCCTGTTTGTTCAAATGTCCATCTGTGAAACACACATCCCACCCTCCCACTTTCCCAGGTAGCGGGGTCAATCTTACCTTCTCACACTCTGTGGGACAACATGTGGGAAGGCACCTGTAAATGACAGGACCTTGCTCTGTGATGGTGACTGCTGTCACTCCCCTAAAATTCCTCACACCACTAGTTCTGGATTCAAAGTTCAAATAGCCAACCCTGCCATTTATTAACTGCGTCTTGGGCTGAGTCTCTGTGTCCAAGATCAATTATATTTTGAGAATGAGAAGAAACTTCATTATTACTAAGGCAGTTTTAAGCAATCCTGGTTCCTGCCCTGTTCTGTGACTCTTGAGAATGTATCAGTACACTCGGCCTCAGAGGCAGTCATTCCACTCATCCTTGCCTCTCGCAGCCCAGTGTTCCCCAGGCCTTGGTGGTCGTCTCTTATCACCTGGACCAGCAGCATCCTTCCCCACCCCCGCCCCTCCTCTAAGCCGCTGGAGCCACCCTCTCCCTGAAGCACACAGTGGATCACAGTCTCTTTTTAAAAGGGAGGTGGGGTGGAAAATATATATTCATATTGTAGGAATCTCTGGAAAGATTCATAAGAGAGCTCTAATAGCAGTGATTACCTTCACAGGGGTGGAACAGGAATTGGAAGGAAGGGAAATCTCCCTCCCACTCTTTTATACTTGTAGCTTTTTGACTACATGAATTTACTACCTATACAAAACAATGTTTTAAAAAACTGTGGCTCCCACCTGAATTGCAATAGAGTTCAAACTACCTGGCGAGCTCACTGTCCTAAGCCCGGTTGTTGTACACATCTCTGGCTCAGCTTCCCACTATAATGCTGTAAGACGGGTTCAAAAAACAAGTGTCTTGTGCTCAGGATGGAATCGTCACAGGAAAGCTGTGAAGGTGGCCCTACTTTGTCCATGTCACAGACTGGAAGTTGAGGCTGAGCTGCAATGTCGTCTGCTCACATCTCACACAGCCAGAATTCAAACATCAGCCCCCTCTTTGCAGGAGCAAAGGGTGGTCCTGCAGCGTAACAGAAGATGTGCTCTAGAGCATGGCTGGAGTCACGCTGCTTCTCTTGCTCCTTAGCCCAAGCCCTGAGAAGAATCACAGAACTATGGGATGGAAAAGGAATTCAATGAAGAAAGCCTGGCCCAACTCTACTCAATACAATGGACCCTGCGGCTTCCAGCCTTGCGCAGGAAGCTCATTCTTTGTGGGTAGCCGTCTTACTTCTGAATCGTGTCTGTATTTCTCCATAAGTGGAGAGAAGTGGTTAAGGATCCACAGTGGAGCCAAAGCTTGGCTCAGCCTCCACTCCGGGTGGTCGTTCTTGATAAAGTTACTTGGTGCCCCTGAGCCACTCTGCCTTTGCTTATAGACTGGACATATTGACAGCGTGTGTCAAAATGCTGGGTGGACAGTGCTCCTGACTAGCCTACTCTGCTGGGGGTGATTCCGCAAGGGAATTTCCACGCTGAGCACAGGAGAGTCTTCCTGGGGGAGTGGGAGCTTGCTCCTGTACTGCATCATGGGACTTTCCTTCTTTTGGGGGAAATGAAGTCTTCTGCAAAATCTAGAGAATAATCTCCTCTTCTCTGGTTGTGTGACTCCTACCTAAGTAAACCCCTCCTGCTCTCCTGCCCTGCTCACAGCCCCTGCTCAAGCTGGCATCTAGGCTACACCAGGCAGTAAACATACGGTGGACGCCTGGGAAGCGTGAACAGACAGGGGCTGCGGGCTGTGGAGCAGGAGGGGGCTGTGAGGTTGAGGCGGTGGGAGCTCCCATGCCTCAGGGCTGGGGATAGGGCCGGGAATACGCTAGGCTTTATCAGCAAAACCACTCTCCAGGCATATACAGGATGCAGCTTACAGCTTGCCAAGATAAGTTTTCATGTGTATAAAGCAGCAGCTGGCCCAACTGAGCCTGCAGAAAACAGACCCGGATTCAGGGCAAGTTCCTTTCAATTGCCCACCCCTGGGTGGGCAATCCTGCCCTTAACACTTGAAGTCCTTGATATGCAACAGTGAAATCATGGAGAGTGTAGTTTCAAGCATTACTAACCACTTCTAAAACAGTCTGTTTTTGAGTCTGCCTTCCTTTCTTCATCCTCTGCTGTTTTTCTCTTAGCTTCTAGTGCAGCCAAAGGTAACAGAGGGACTGACTTGCTGGTTCTCTACCAAAACGAACCACCACCAACTCGAGGAAGCGCTGCCACCTGGTGCACCTGGTGTACTCGGCACACAGGGCCAGCAGGGGGCGTCCAGCCCCTTGAGTCTTCTGCAGCCCCTTATAGCCTTGGGCTACAACAGGCTACTCAGATTCAAATGCACCATCTGGCCTTTGGGTCACAATCTCAGGATATGGAGTCAGCTGGCCTGGATCTGAATCCCGTTTCCAATGTCTGCTGGCTGCCTCACACTGGCCAAACTACAGTACTCCATAAGGATTACACAAGACAATGCAAGGTGTTGGCACACAGAAAATGGGTAAAAAGCACTGGTCCTCACTAATACTACTAATACTAATACTAGTACTAGTACAACTGCTGGAAGTGGCAGAATTGTGAAGTCTTGGGGGAGGGAAGAGAAGGGGAAGGGGATGAAGGAAGAATGAAGATGTGTTATGTACTTGTACCAACTCACCATAATGAATGTAATCATTATGGACTGCAAACATGTATTAATAAAAATTTTAGAATAAATAAATGAAGCCAGACAGTGGTAAAAACAAAAATGTAAAGTGTTTAGTGATGGCAATAGTGACACAGGTAGTGAGCCGAAGAGTGAGTTCCAAGAAATGCTGGTCCTACTAGGGAGGCAGCCCTGGGCTGAGGAGGAGGCAAAGGAGGCACTTGGCCTTGCTACCCAGGTGTGCAATCGGGACTCCTCTCCTCTTGAGAAAGGATCCATGGGGTTTAAAGCTGGCTAGAGCCACTAGAGTAAGTCAGAAGCCTGTCCAAGCCTCTTTTGTAGAAGGGAATACAACTGCCTGCCTCCCAGTCCCATGGTAAGGATTAAAGCAATCACTGTGGAAAAATAGCATTGCACCTGGCCACTTCATTTGGTTGTGTTTGTCCTGCCTATTCTCTTCTTGTACTAAAAATATCGTAGCACTCCACGATTCCAGTAAGCCTATGCCATGATGGAAAACTAGGGTAGAAATGTATGTACTTGTCTGTATGGAGCAAAGGTTTAGAGAATTCAAATGCCAAGTTTAATTTGTTTAGGGCCCTTTAATTATTGGTCATTTTGTTGGTTTCTTTATTAAATCACTGCACTTAAAGTTTGATGTTCAATTTTAACCACAGTATAGCCAAATGAGTTAAAATATACCCAATGAATATTTTAGGCAGCTTTAACTTGCCCATTGTTGGAAGAAAAATAACAATAAGAGTAATGTCCAGGAAGTCACCAAAAAAAAAGTCACCCACGTGTTTCAAATTTTTCTACATGATCTTGGCCCTTAAGTACCACCACACCTTTATCGTGACAGCTCTGGGTGTCTGCCCAGTAAAGAACATGTTATATGATTTGAGAGGTTAGTGCTTGAGACACTGTCAAATGCTTTAAATAATTTTGTTCATCTCCCCTCCTTTCCAATTGGTCAACCACAATTTTTTCCCCTGTAGCACAAAAGCGATCCTTCAGATTCTCACATGGGTACCCATTCTCACATGGGTACTAAAATCAAACATATATCCTATGTCCAATCTGCCATGTATTCTTTTCTACATACTTGGCTCATTGATGTTTAACTGCAAAATGAGTGTTTATAACGTAGGAACTTTAGAAGTGATACCAAAAATTGAGACTGGTTACAGCAACATAACTTCATGGCAACATCTGATAAATATAATTAAACACCATAATACAAGTCAGAAACATTAACGTATACATTCGAGGTATTACACAGTACCACTGAGCGCCCCTTGACATACAGTCACAATTCTATCCATGGATTCCATGTCTTTCATTTAACCAACTGCGGATCAAAAATACTCCCACCTGGTTACCTCTGTACTATACATGTGCAGACCTGTTTGTCTTAATTCCCTAAACAATACAGTACAATAACTACTTACATAGCATTTACATATATTAGTTATTATAAGTCATATATGAGGTCTGATAAAAATATATGAATATTTAAATCTTAAAATTTATTACAGTAAAAGACACATTGCCATTAATCTCCCTCAAAACACTCCTCTCTGGTAGTCCTCTTACATGGGTGTCTTTACAAGGTGTGATTAAAAAATGAGGCAGGTTTGTAAAAACATTACAGTGTGTCATAAGGCACCATGTGATTTCTGGCTTTTCCTCAAAGTCAAAATGACCATGAATTATAAACATTTTAAATTGATGCAAAACATCAAGGCAACCATGACAATGCAACTAAAGAGATTTGGAGAAAGAAGACTTTTAAAACTGCTTCAGGGGATGGTGAGATAGCTCAGCGGCATAAGCGCCTGCCTGGCAAGCGCAAGGTCCTGAGTTCGACTCCCGATACCCACACACGAAAAAAGGGGCCGGTGATATCGCTCAGTGGCATAAGCGCCTGCCTGGCACGCGAGGTCCTGAGGTCGACCCCCGGTACCCATGAAAAAACAAACAAACAAACAAAAAACTGCTTCAGAAAGTGGTAAGAACAATGGATAAGTGTATCTAAGGCAAGGGGGAATATTTTGAGGGGGATTAATGGCAATGTCTCTTTTACTGAATACATTTTTTAAAAATTTTCACATTCACTATATTTTTCTAGGATACGTCACAGAGATGATTTAATGTATAGAGGAAGTTAAGAACAGTTCCTACGCAGTTACTACTCCATTTCACATAAGGGACTTGGGCACCCATGCGGGCAGGGACCATGATGTATGTATACGTATGTGCATATGTATATGTATACGTATATGTATGCTCATATTTATATTTATGTGGTGGCTGTTTTGTCTTCTCCAAAAGTATGAGCTCCATGAGAGGAAGAACTTTGTTTCCTTTGCTGCTGCATCCCCAACATCTAAATCTGTGACTGGCACACACTAGTGTTCAAAAGGTTCCCAAGTCACTCAGTTCCCAAACGAGAGCCCCTAAAATAGAATCGTTATTTCCTCAAAGGGCCCAAGGGTGTTTTCACTTAAGGACCCTTTAACTCAAGTGTTGGGGTCTAATCTATAGAGCCCAGCTTTGATTTCAGTAGTGAAATGCCAAATCAGTTGGACCATTCGGATTACACAGGTGTCATCCTGACCACACATGAAACATGTATCTCCGGACTCTATCGTGGCATTTAGTAAGCTCTGGCTTGGCTAATTAGTCACCAATTTCATTGACTGCTTTATATACTTCAGGTTCATCAGCTGTGGAATGTTCTTGTTCCCTGTCTGTTACCTCTTCCCTCAGCCTGCCCTGTTCACTGTCCCCCGTGTTCACGGCACTCAGTATCCCTCCTTCCTAACGGTCACACACATCACAGTGATTTCTCGTGTAACTACTTGTCTCCCTGTCTCTAGATGTCACACTCTGCCGGGGTACAGCAGGGCCCCTCTTCTCTCCCGCTCCTGACACATGCACACAAGCACTTAATGTTTATAGAATGGACTGAATGAATCTGCCATTGATTAAAAATATCAAGCCCAGCGAAAAATAGGAACAACGAAAGAGCAGCATTCTGGGCTCTGACAGATCCATAACAGGAGAGCACAACAACTGTAAGGGGGCTACTACAGATGGTGATAAAATAGTGCAGTTTTTAAACCAGGGAAACAAATGTAATCTGGGGGTTTTGTTTCCTATAAAGTGGCGACATTCAGAAGGCGAGAGAGGTTTGCTTGCACAGGAGACAGAATGAGGAATTCAAGAGACCTTGGAAATTGGGAAGCAGTGTTTAATAGCAGTGAAAAGACTATAATGCAACATAAGACTTGGGACTGCGGTGCAGCTCAGTGGCAGAGTGCTAGCCTAGTGTGCATTAAAGCCCTGAGTCCAGTCCCCAGCAAAAAGGAAAGGAAGGAGGGAGGAAGGAAAAGGGAAAGGAAAAGGAAAGACAGAAAGATGATTTAGACTCCCGACTCCTCTGTTTACTAGCCAAATATCCTGAGTACCTCACTTAATGTGCCGGGGCCTCAGTTTCTGCATCTGTAAAATGAGGAAAACAGAACACTAGGAGGGCACAGTGTAATAAACAACAAAGTACTCTGTAAACACTGGGGCGCTATACAAACAGGACTTGCAGCCTCCACCAAAGAGGCCTGTACACTTCTCAGGAAGGACAGGAAACACACAAACCTGAAGGCTCTGAGTGCTTACTGTAACGCTCCTGCACAGATGGTCCCTGACCCATCAGCACTGCTCCCTTGTAAAAGCAGTCAGCTACTGGAGAAGGCTGATGCACCTTGGTCTCAACAACTTCATTTTTCTCTACCTGCCCTGATGGGCTCAGTGACCTACTTTACATCGTTTTCCTCATTTACCCCTGACTTGGAAGCAGCTCTACTGGCTACCAGAGTTCTCAGTTCACAGGCAGGGAGGTCAGCGAGCCATATGTGGGCACCCTGTCTCCACTGCAGTGATGGTTGGTCAAGCCCCTCCGGCCACGTGAGGCCTCCCACGGAGCTGGAGCACAAAACCCCACAGAGGTCACCTCCACTTGCTCCGCATCTCAGTTATTTTCAACAACAGCCTGTGAGCATGTACATGACACCTTCTCCTCACAGCAGGGTGATAGCAAGGCTGGTGACATACAGCAAGCGAGCCTGGGACCTCCGTGCTGTTCATAACCCGAGATGGGCATAATGGGGAGGGGAGGAATGCGGAAGGAGCTGGTGAGGTTCCCAAAGACAAACTCATGATTCCTTCAATTTTCGCCTTGGGCTCACCCACACACAGATGCAATGCTCACACACACAGCCAAGGAGTGGGTGTGCAGAAAGGGTACGGGGCTTGTGGGGTGGGAAGGAAGGGAGGATCACATATGTATGGGGAATGATGGGACAATAAGTACAAGATGGGGTGGGGGAGAAGGAAAAGAAGAAAATGACAAATAGAGTCCAGATGACAATGTTACTGGTATTTATGATATTATAATGCACTGCATTCTATGTTAAGCCGTTAAAGTACCACTTTATTACTTCGCCTTAAGATAACAACTTGCTATTTTGAGAAAACAGATTTGGAAAAGCAGAATAGAGTAACAGCTGACTGTTCAAACTTCAGAGTTTTAAAGACCTGAGTCTGAATCTTTAATCCATTAGATTTAAGTATGTGACTTTGGGAAAGTTACTTAACCTCTCTGTTTTCTCATCTACTCCCACAGGCTTTCCATGCAGATAAAATGGGATCAAATATCTGAATACCTCTGCACAGTACCAGCCACAGAGCAAGACTCAATCAATGTTACCTGTTGCTCATTTTTATTCTTGCAGTGCTGGGGATGGAACCCAAGGCCTTGTACACACCAGGCAAGAGTGGGCCAAGGACACTCCCCTAGCCTAAGTACTCCCTGGAGTGTGGGGTGCGAGCAGCAAAGATTGGGCAGCCCTGAGGTTCCTCATACCTGCCAGGTGGAACACCCTTCCTTCTCCCGAGCAAAGGGCTGCTTGGCTGCCCCAGTCTGCTTTTATAGGCGCTTCTGTCAGGTACCAGGGCCAGGATGAAAGAAAGGGGTAAGAGAAGGTGAACAGAAACAGGAAGCAAACCCTGGATGAGCACACGCCTCTGGGCACACTCACCGAGTCTGGGTCTCGCTGCTGCTCGAGAAAAGCTGAGAATTCCACCAGGCGAAGCTTGGTTGTGCCAATGGAGCGGCCCTGCCAGGCAGGGACGGAAGGAGCTGGGGCTGACGCAGGCTCAAACCCTGAAAAACCAATGTCACCTTTATATCTCACCTTTGTCACCCCCAGGCCTTGGCCCAGTACTGGGGCAGTGTTGTTTGAAATGGATGACCAAAAAAAGAAAGGCCAAGAGCCCCGCCAGCAGCATTGACGGAAGAACTCAGCCAGGCAGTGGTGACATCCGGCTGAGGCTCTGTGAGACAGGGAACACCTGGACAAGTGCAGTGCATGAGCTCCTCATGAAGCCCACTGCAGCTAAGGTTAAGGGCAGTGGTGGGAGGACATTTAATACCAGACAAAGGGCTCCAGTTAAGGACCATGCCAAGAATGGCTGAGGAGCTGGAGGGAAGCTTCCAAACACCTGTGAGACCAGGCATGCCATGCGCTTCTTGTACTCGTCCGCCTTCTTCCTTAAGACTGTGGTCACCAGAACTACACAATATTCCCCTGGGAGGCGGCAGACCTTGGGAGCAGAGGGCAACTGTGAGGATGTTTTTCACTTGGGGCCTCTACAGTGGACAGCAATGACTTTTTGTACCACACTTTGAGCAGATCAACCAAGTGACTACGCATGCGTGGAACAGGTGGAATAGGCAGGGGTGGGTGTGTCTGGTGGGCGGGAGACAGATGGGTCCACCCAGCTCCTGATTTCTATTTTGGCTTCCATGTAAGCTCTCCTTTGCAGAAAGGGCCCTAGGACAGGGAATCTACTTATCTAGGAAAGCGAGAGGACAACCACATCTGTGCTCACGACTCAGATTGTCTAATTTAGCCAGTTCATGATGAGGAAGGAACCGCAGCTTCCCCTTCTAAGTGTGACCACTGTCCCCAGTGGAAATGATCTGCCTTCCTGTTTCTCTACAAACCCTTCTGAAGAGCATTTGGGAGATGAGTAAGGGGACTTAGGCCTAGGGTGGGGGACACCTCTTGCGGCCCTCCTGAGCTCCAGGCTACTGCCACCCTTCAGGAGAGCAGGGGTAGAAGTGGTAGCTATGACTCCCAAGTGAGAGGAGACATGCAGCTGTGGCAAAGACAGCATGATGCACTTTGGGAAGCAAAACAGGGCTGGCTGTCAGCTGTGGGGGCCACACACCTCCCCCCAAAAGAAAGTGAAGAAGACTCACCTGGAATGGGGGCCGTGACTGCAGGCTGGATGGGGTAGGCCTGCTGCACGAAGGGCTTGACACTAGGGACAAACAGGTGACAAAAGTCATAAATCATGGGCACGTGTGGTCCAGGCCTGCCCTGGCCTCTCATTACGGACCCTACACTGCACTGTTCCCTGCCTACAGGGGGAGGCACATCCCAGGCAGGCCTCTGTGGACAGAGGTGGTCACTCTCTCCAACTAAGAGAGGCCAGCAGGCTTCTGGGTATCAAACCACCACACCTCACGCCAGGTACAGGACAAGGTAGACAAATAGCCTGATTTTTACAGTGATGACATCGGCCTCTGAACCTCTTTTCAACCCCACAGAGACTGAGGTCAGTAGACACTATGTCCAGGCAAGTTCTAGAACACGTTTCAGCCTCTCCTGCTCTGGGGCATTTAGTTCAAATTCTTTTAATAGACAGGGATTCCTTTCTGCTTTTATTCTCAAACTACTCTTCTCTTCTGGTGGCCTGAGCCAGCTTCCCTTGCCCCCAAAACATCTGCAGATGTTTCTATTAGCCACCCCCACCAGAGGGAAAGGCAGAATGGAAAGCACTATAGGATTCCCTCTGCTGCCCTTTGTCAGGTGAGGAAGACCCCAGGCTCTGCCTTCCAAAGCCACAAAGGGACAGGGATCCACTTCCTGTTTCCAGCAGGATGACCATCAATAGCTAAAGGGGGAGTGAGGCACTCACACCTCTGCTGGATCTGAGAGGTTGGTCTCTTTTCTGCTCTAACCTCAGGAGACTATGGGATGGGCTGCTGCAGGAATCTGTTTAACCCTCTTTTTTCCTCTAAGCCCTGACACAGTTTGGTACAGGGAGGACTTTCCCCTAGGGTAGGCTGTCACCAGCCACAGACTTACTCTTGTGAGGATCCTGGCTGCCCTGTTTGTATCATTCCAGGCCAGAACTGGAAAGCAAAAGCAACAATATCTTAAACACAGTTCAGGATGTGTACACAAGGCAACCCCTGCTGAAGGTCAGCAGGTTCCCATTTCCTACCAGCTGCAGCAGCATCTTCCCTAATCATAGATGTGGTCACCACACACTGCACAAGATCACAACCTACCCTTGGCCTGGCAACCCAAGGTTCCCCTTAGCCCCTCTGCCCTGAAAATCCTTCCCAGGGCAGGAGACCAGGCGGTTGGTGTTCTCATTTCACCCAACAGAGAATGGGTGCGCAGTGCAGGACTGCTTCATCTAAGTACACACCTCTCTTCCTCTTCTCCCTCCACTCTGAAGTACTCTCTGAGTAATGTTCTGCTTCAGTGGTTTGGAACACCCAAGGCCCAGAGGAACAGTGGACACAGCCCAAGACGAGAGGGCAAGGAGTCCAGAGAAGCAACATAGGCCCCCCCATTTTGCTGTGAGTGTCCCTGAGGCCTTTGGTATCTGCTGTTCCCTACCAGAGAGGCTGCATGAGATAAAGGGGGACAGTAGCTTTCAAAGTCACACAGGCCTGGAGCTAAATCCTGACATCACTATACATCTGCCTGTGGTCAAGCTGCCCAAGCTCTTGTTTTGCTCTCAAGCAACCTCAGTTCTCTCATCTGTAAATTGGCAACAATACAAGACATTTAAGATGGCTGTGGGCCGGTGAGATGGCTCAGCGGCTTAAGCGCCTGCCCGGCAAGCGCGAGGGCCCAAGTTCGACTCCCGGAACCCACATACGAAAAAGGGGCCGGTGATATCGCTCAGCGGCACGGGCGCCTGCTGGCGCACGAGGTCCTGAGGTCGACCCCCCGGTACCCACCAAAAAAAAAAAAAAAAAAAAAGATGGCTGTGAGGACTGAAAAAGATTATAGCATAATGCTTCTTAGTCCTTGGTATATGGCAAAATGAAAATACTAATAGAATGCTTTGTCTCTTTAGGGGCTAAGTACCATAAAGTGACCTGAGGACATAGGGACAGAGACCAGCAGCCAGGAAAAACAAAACAAAACAAAAAAGATTGAGAGAGCAGAAGAGGCAGGTTACAATCCAAAAGGGAACCAGAAAAGTGATAATTCCCTATCTTCAGGGACTAAGGATTCCCTCCCTCTTCCTCTCTTTTCACTCCCTTCTTTTCTTTCTGACCTCTCATATGCCTGACCCGACTGACAGAAGTGCCAGGTGGAGGGCTTGATGGTGGCCAGCAGCCAAGCCCACACCTCACTCAGCCATCATCATTCCTGGGTCTGCTTCCTACTTACCCCCGGAGCCCCCGGGAAGGTGGGGCGTGGGATACCAGGCAGTCCCAGCTTGTTGTGAATGGCAGTGGCCGAGACGATCTGGGCTGACGACATGGCGGCCATGTGCTGGAGGGCCTTATCCTTTGCAGTCTGATCCTTGAAGGTGACAGTGACACACTGACTTAATAGAGAACGCATGGCTACCAGGCAGGTTAAACAGCCACAGCCACGAGCACATGGACTAAAATACAGAACCACAAAAGAGGCCGGAAAAGCAGACATGCATGGATAAATAAACATGGCCAGAAGGCTAAAACACACTCAACCTAAGGTAACTCTGCACATTTGCTAAGAACACCCAGTGGCGAGGGATTTTTGTTTTTTTTTTATCTTATTCCATTTTCCAACAGAATGGGGAAGCCTCCAAGAAGAGTTGACAATGCATTTATGTTTTCAGCTTCCAGAAGATCTCTCCAATTACTTAACACACTATGGGAATGGGCTGGGTGAGGCCATGCTTACAGCAGGGGAGAGATGTGGCTGTAGACTGGGTACAGTGCATGGGAAGCTGTGTGTGCTCCGGCTGTCATGAGGCCACAGTCCCTGGAGCTGCTGGGGTCATGGGAGGCCAGGAGCCCTGGCAGACACCTGGTGGGGACAGCTCAGAAGCAGCGGGCAGGTGGAGGACGGGCCAAGCAGCATGCTGGCAGGGCACATGCGTTCTCGCGCAGCCCCGCCATGTGTATAAGGCTCTAAGGCCTCTTAATAAAAGCCAAGGGCATAGGGGACAACACAGGTAAGTGGTTTCTCCTTTTGCTAAATGGGTCTTTTCTAGAAAAGCCAAGACTAGTAACACAAAGCTAGCCAAAAAAGTCTGCCAAGCACAGCTAAAATATAGAATACTCAGTTATATGAAAATACTTACCATGCTTGTTACCTGGATACAATAATAAACAATTGTTAAAAAGTTTGCATACAAAAACAGAATTACTTTTCTTCTTCAGTTAAAAAAAAATATATATATATGTATGTGTGTGTGTGTATGTATATGTATGTATACAAACACAGTACTTGGTCACAATAAAATGTAGAGAAGTATGTCTTTTTTTCCTTCTTCAACATTTTAAGAATATGTGCTCTACATGGCTATTTAGAAAGCCAATTATCAAGCCCACCCAGTGACAGCCACAGTTAAAAACTGCCCCACTCCCTTAGGCTGGCCAGATGTTGCCCCAGGACAGTGAGACCCCAGCACGTGGCAGGCCCTGCTGGTGCAGGCAGAGCTGTGTGTGGGCTCCGTGTGCAAAGAGTCCTGGATGCAGGCAGAGGGTCTGTGCCCCAGGCCCAGTCACCATCAAAGCAAGAACAAAATGATGACATCTAAATAATGCAGGGCCTCCATGGCTGCCATCAGAGCATGGTAAGGGATGGTGAAAGGCGACTGCAGGCTCAGATGCTGGACACCAGCTGAGGGGCAGCCTCCATGTTTACAGAGCCAACCAGAGGTGAGGAATAAACACGCTAAGGTGCCAAAGCCAAGGCCAAGAGGAATGTAAAACAATCTCGGCCTGCAAAACAGTGCTGGGGGTTCTGAGAAAGACCCACTAGGTTCTATTCCAAGGTGTGGGCACCACTTTGCCCTGTAACTTGCCAGGACCACCATGTGCATTTCTCAAGAAGTATTATTAACCCTTGAAGAACAACCCCCCACCATACACACACATACGCACATGTGCACACACACAGGAAGGGAGGGGAAAAGGGAGAAAGAGAAGAGGAGGAGGAGGAGCAGAGTTGACTAAAGGTTTGATAAACTGTTATTCTGCATATTTCTATGGCTCACAACTGAAAAATGAATGAGCCTCAAGTACAGCTCTTCATGGGTGCCCATGGCCACTATGACCATCTGTAACAGCACATGCTGGAGCTGAAGGACACTGGGATTGCTGGTCCTGGTGGGAATGGCGCCAGCTGACTCAGTGCTACCTGTCATCTCCTTCTTATTGTACGACATTTTTTCAGATGAGGCTCCATTTGCTAACCTGTTAAATGCTCTAATCTGAAGCCAGCTTCCTCAGGTAACATTAAAAAATAAAAATAAAAAAAGATCTGAAACGTTTCAAATGAAGATGCCAGAAAAAGAAAAGGTAAATCTTTAAGTAGACAGGATCTGATGATAAACCACTGGGAGTGTGACATGCCCTGAAGCTGAACTGAGCCCCAACGAATACAGGTGTGAGTGCCAGCCAATCGACTCATAGATGGTCCTGTGGTTTCCCCTGGCCCCTGCCTGGCCCATCCCCTCAGAGGATCATCTGTGGACAGAAAACACAGCTCTGGTCACACCTGCTACATCCGTGGTCAAGAATACCTTGACATCAATGCCAACTTGGCTTCTCTTTGGACCAGTCTCACTGGACTCAAGCCCTGAAGCCACTTAACCCCATATAAGAGGTTACAAACTCTCTCAAAGTGATTTCTGAAACTGAGGTAATGGCATAGGTGTGACCACAGGCGCCTTCCTCCGCATGCAAAAGCCCTACAACTCCTCTGGAGCCTGGGGACCTGGCAGAATTCTGGCAGGCCTGGTGATGTGAATTCTGAAGAATAACTACAAAAGAGCTTGTGGGCATGGGTCTGTTCCAGAAGAATGTGGTGGGGCTGCTTGCAGCTCCGCATCTTCTGGATTATGCAACGCTGACAACAGGTGATTTTGCTTGCTGAAGTACAAGATCTGCTGGGCACGCTGGGGTGGGGCAACTTGAGAATCCAAAGTACAGCTCCAAATGGAAAAAGAGTTTCCTGCATTTCCATCACCCATTTTCTATTAAGTGCTGCCTGGAATGTTGCACTTTGCTAGGATTATTGAAAAGTTCCTCAAAATTTCACAAAAGCTTGATATTTCCGTTTGGAACAGAGACATCAGCCAACGTGGAAAAAGAGAAAAGGAACTCTTGTTTTTTATGTCACACAGCCTCAGAACACGATCTTTTTCTTCTGTTTAATGTCTGACTGTTATTACCCAGCATTCAAATAGGTACCTAAATGAAAACAAGAGTTCAAAAAAGTAGAAGGGGAAATTAAACGCCTTTACAGCACTAACTGTGCCTAAGATGCCAACAGGTACACCTGCCAGAGAGGTGAGAGACCTGGGCTCCAACCTGCCCTGTCTGACAGGCATGTACTGTGTTCCTGTGGGCAGGCGACTTTACCACCCTCTAATTTCCTTCATCTGCCAAATAAGGAGGCACAGCTTATTCTCTAATGTCCTTTTGGTTTTAAAAGTATTTGTAGCTATAAGGGTGAGGTCCATTATAAAACAAATGTGTCTTAATATATAGCCAAGAAAATTACTAGTGGGAAGAAAGCAGGATGCTAAAGTGTGGGCAGCTCTTAGCTGCTGATAAAAGACAAAGCCAAGTGTAGAAAGAAAATTTTATCTCAAGTAGTGGCTCTTTCCGCACTTGACCTACCTATCTAAGAATAGGCAATTTTCTGCAAATGGACTAAAATGTCTATACCAATAATCTCTCACCTTTTGTAGTGGAACTACTCTATTCACTTAATTTTATAGTGTGGCCCCTTCATCTATGATATACATGTGAACATTAAGAAGATTAATTTTTTTTTGGTGTTGTTTAAAATCTAAAGTAACCTTGAAAGGAGATAATAAGCACCTCCAGGACTATCTGGAAATCAGAACTGAGAGCCTGTCCATAGACCCACTTACCCTGAAATGGGAGTTAGAAAGAATGCAGAGTTAAGAGATTTCAATGGACAGATCTCTCAATTGTCACTTTCAGCCCAGAGATACTTGCCTGGGTTTGGAAAAATTATAACTCTAAGTGTCAGACCTGAGTAAATTGCTTCTCTGTGTCACTCTGGTCTAATATGCTGGCCTTTTACACATTTTACTCCATTCTTTCCTCTTACTCTGCGCTAAAGGGGAGGGGACCAATCTAGCCAATAAGCGAAGCTTAATCACATCTAAAAACCTGTACTATTCTTGTATACCAATTTAATTTTAAGATACAGTCACACCAACATCTCTGAGTGGATGGAATTTACAAAGGATGAGCGTGTCTTATATTGAAAAACTGCTATTAAGTCAATATTGAGTTATGCTCTACAATGTCTTACATTACAGGAGAGAAAAGGGGAAGTGAGATACACAAACATATGAGCAGAAGAAAAATGTGTTCGAGAAAAAAGCTTGGACAAGTTCACACTGCCTCCTTCTCACTGACTTTAAGCCCCTGTATCTCTAAGATTAGAATGAAGCCACAAAAAGCTGAATGTTTGGGGACGAAGTCGGGGGCAGAGAGAGATGGCAAGTCTCCCTCTTGTAACTGAACCCTAATTTGAGCCCTTGACCTGCAATAAGGAAAACAATTATGGAGGAGGAATCATGAGTCCTGAGACTGTGGTCGAGGAGGTAGGATGGGAACTAAGAACAAATGTGGGCAGACAAAACGCTCTGACTCGAGGTGCATGTCTTATTACCTACTCTGTTTTCCTCACAATCCAATTTCTGGCACACCGTACCATTAATAGCCTCACTGCCCCGGCCTCCTGGTCCAGCAGGCTGTGTCAGGCATAAACTCCTCAGCCCGGAGCCTTTCAAATTGCTATTGTTACTAAGTAAACAGGCTTTCATATTCATGAAGCTAGTCAAGGACGCCACTACAACTCCGTTCTGCTGACTGCCTTCTCTTTACGACTGAAACGGACACAATGTCTGGAAAATGTCTGTGTGTGGGACAGTACCATCACAGAGGTACACGGCAGGAACAGGGTGCTTTCGGAACTCCTGAATATCTTAAGGATCAGACTCTGGATATCATAAGGATCTTATCCTCCTTTCTCCCCTCTGCTTCCCCAGCTTTCAATTATTCCGTGAAATCAATCATCTCATACTCGTTAGGCATTAACCATAGACAAATTATAAAGGTAACATACAAAGGTCACATGCTTACAAATACAACGTATTATAACTGCCATATACGAGATGTTAATGAACAGCAGACAAAAAAATCAACATAATCCAGTTTATTCACGGGCCATGGTTCCACAAGTTAGATTCCAATTTAATTTATTCATAAGGATGTCTACCAATATATCAGGAAAAAAACAAAGACCATGAATTCAAAACCTCTTGATAGCTATTGCTTTCCTCCAAAATATACTTCCCGTAGCAATATAAAAATATAATGCAAGGTTGGAAAGATAGCAATTGGCTTGAAGATTACTTTTTCAGAGAAAAACAAAACATAAATATCTCCCTAAGAAGTAATTTTGCAGATGTTGTTTCTAATCTTGCACTGTCTGAATTCACATGATCTCTGCAATTATCAGCCATAGCCCTTGAATGGATAAACATCACCAAACTATCTGATGGTTCTGGAGAAAGGATGGAGGGCACTTGAATTTTTTCTAGCCATGACCTCTCATTTGCTTATTATTAGAGAAGGCAGGAGTAAACACAAAAGAGGGCTATTCCGGTCAGGCAGCAGCGAACGTGGAGGCGAGAAGGCACATTCACACTTCTTCGGACTTGCAGCCTAATGAGTAGCAATTAATTCATCTTATTGTATTTCCAAACGCCAAAGACTCCATTCACATCAAAGAAAAAAATTTTAAGGCTTTGCCATTGTTCATTTTCAAATGTACTGAGCTATATTTAGTATTTTATAATTGTCCACAGGGTTTCCTTTAATTCTGATGTGGGCTTAGCATCATAAAGGAGTGGAGATGCAGAGACTGATAGGTGTGCCTTATGACTCTGAGGAAGCCTGCCATGTAGGACGGCTTTGAGCCACTTCTGGGTGTTTGGGGAAGGGCACATTCTGACCTTAAGTCCCTTTTTATCTGGTAGCTAACAGCGAAAGGCAGGAGGTACTTGTTCCCTGGGAGGCCACAGGAACCCGCCTAGACGTGAGCTCCACCTTGCTCCCCTTCCTCAGTTTCCTTTAAATACAGGGACACAGCAGAAGGGCTCAGTGGGGGACACAAATCCTCTTCCCTGCTCTCACCAGCATTCTTTGGGGAGACAGCATGACACTGTGCAAGGGGACTGGACTTTGGCCCCACACAGCCCAGGATCTGATTCAAATTTTTGACCCTTGGCAAGTCACACGGACATTCTGAGCTTCAGCTTCCTGTTTGACAAAGCAAGGACAAGACCACTCATTTTTGAGACTGCATCAAGAATTCTATGCAGTGCCCTCAGCTCTATCATTTGATGCACTTTGCAGCCTGGGGGGCCACGTGACCCATGGATGTACCATCCAGACTGTGTCGTGCTCAGGAGCTGGAACTCCCAGGAGCTCTGGTACTCGATACATAATCTGGGGAGATCAATGCTATTCGAAGACAATTTCTACACTGAAGTTGACTGACAATGGGGTTTATCTACTTAGGGATTTACAAATGTAGAATAAGAATATTTTGTTGTCCTTAAGAAAAAAATCCAGGCCTAGCTCAGTACACACAGAAAGGTAGTGGTACTCAAAGTCCCAGGCTCACACTGTCAGTCCTGCACTACACCACATGGCTAAGGCGAGGCTCTAATTCCATCATGCCTAAGCTGAGAAACTGTCTCCAATCTTAGCTTTAATGCAGTTAAATTAAAAACATGGTAATGGAAATATCTTTAGGAGACAGGCTCAATGTTACGAATGAAAAGGAACTCAGTGAAGTCTGGGAAACACCAGGAAAGACCGTGATCCCAGTGTCTCTGAGGTTGCTACTCAGGCTTCTCCCTCACGTCCTGTGCAGGACCCACTCTGGAGAAGCAGAGTGGTCCAGGGTCCCAGAGGGAGCTTCCCAGGCAAAAGGGAAGCATGTCCACCTTCCCCGTGGCAGGCCTATTCCTGGTGGCCTCAGGGGTGACACAGCAGGGTAGGCATTAGCAATGTACACTTTAAGCCCTCTGCTTATTGCAAGGAATGACAGATTGGAAAGAAGAGGTCTATTCGGTAATCAAATCACAAAGGCCATCAGGGCAAAATGAAGGAAACGGCCCAGGGGAGCACATGTAGCTCATGAATTAGTCACGGCGACTGGACACAGTTAGAGAGACTCAGGTCTTTTTCTGCTCTGCTGGGATGATGAAATGTCAGCAAGTACAGGCTCTTCAGCGATACTGGTCCAGGGCCTAACATGCACATGTCTTGCTGCCCACCGAGTCATGCACTCAACCCAAGCACACTCAAACTGTGAACCATAAGAGGGCTGCTCCATCTTCCCATGAAGGTGAAGATGGTCCACAGTGCAGCAGTGGTATCTGCAGGGCCTGGCTGTGGCTCCACAAGCCTCTGGCACCAGCAAATAAAGCACTACTTTTCTGTTGCTGATGGGGAAGGAGACTTCTGGGCAGAGGTGGGACAATCTCTCAGGACAACTAAACAAACAGACAAAGAGACTTAGGGCAGGAAACTTGACATAGTAACTCTGAGTAGGAAAGAAAGAGTGCTGAATGCATGAAGAATAGTTCTGTGTTCTTTCTACATGCTGGGCTAATAAACCCCTGGAGCTTAAAAACAAAACAAAAACAAATACAGTCAATGACTTTTTGAGAAAGCAATAGTGAGTGAAATAATTCAAAATAATTTCTAACACTGCAAGCTAGTCCTCGTACCACGTGTGCTGTCTCTCACAACTCAATCACAGATGCCAGTAAGAGGTTAAACGAGAAGAAAGGGGGAGATGGAGGACAGTAACTGAAACCAGTGTGGGTGACACTGCTGTTGATACAGATGATGACACAAAATCCAAGGGAGAGCTCTAACATGGCATATTTGGGATTCCTAAAGGCGTAGTCCATAAATCTATAAGTCACTTGTCTGTTTTAATTGCATGGGTTCATCTTCTACCATATAACTGGAATCGTGCCAAGCTATAAAGCTGTGGATCATCTAAAACACACCTACTACCTGAAGAACAGTGTCAAAGGACACTGTGCGAGCAGGGGCCACACGTTACACCCCCACAGCTGAGAAATACTTTCCAAAGAGGTAAGCTCTCTTTCTCTCTTAGACACTTTTGCCAGAAAGACAAAATCAAACCCTAATGTGTATGTTTAATTTCCAGTATTCTGGTCCTCTGGCCACAAATGCCTCTTCTGTCTTCATAGGTGTGAGTCTCAACTGTAATATGCTGGCACTTTCTTCCTGCTCTTCCAGTTTCTCTGCTCCTGGTCCACTGTCTCCTTGGATTGCTCCCTGGTTTTCTTTTTCCTCTCAGTCCTGGAGGTCAAATCTATGGCCTTGCACATACTATGCAAGTGTACAACCACTGAGCTACCTCCTCAACCCCCCTTGTTTTTTCAATCATCCCCTATATTTTATTGCCCCTTGTATCTGTCCCATATGGTCATGGTGTGTATCTCAGGTCATCCCAAATTGTTAGCCAACTCTACATTGACTTAGGCTGCTATAAACTGCCAATGCTAAGTCTCACATTGGTGCCAAAGGCTGGAGCACAAACTCGTGGCTGACAAGCGGTAAACATTTAGGTAATTTTAAGAAAGAGGTCAAAGGAGAAGAGAGTTTTCACTGGAGTTGATTTTCTCAGGGACACATAAGGAGATTGACGATGGATGGGGAAGAAGGGTGGGAAGAAAAAATTGGGAAAAGTACAGAATAATGTTTTACCATTTCATTACTTCACTTTGAAAAACTTAAGTGAATCATGCCATGATGAATATGAATCTTTTTGGATATTATAAATCTGAGTGTTCAATATGTTCTCTGTACTATCTTTCATGTATTTAAAATTTAGCAACAACAAAAAATCCACAATTAATTTTGGTACACACTCTCAGTTAATTACCATTACTCTACGAGAACTCAACCTTTACTAAGCTAAGTTTAAAATGTTGCTACTGAAAATCTTTTCTGAAACGTTCTGGTATACAATTTGCAGACTTAATAAGGTTAGAACTTAAAAACATAATTCACTCTTTAAAAAAAGGAAGAAAGCATACAGAGTAGTCAGAATACAATGGCGTGGGAAGCACCTGAGGATGACAAGAAATGGCTGAGAGCCAAAGACTGAGGCCCCAGAGTCAACCCTGGTCCAGTCCCCTACTCCTCTTCCCCACACTGGAGAAGTCCAGGAACCATCCCTCTGCCTCCAGCTTGGCCTCCTCTTTATTAAGCCATTCTCCAAAAACCAGCTGGAGTGGTCATCCCAAAGTATGCATCTGAACTACCTGCACATGCTTCCCAGCACCCACGGGTGAGCTTCCCTCAGTGGGGTGATGCCAGACCTCTCTGTTGGGCTTCTTGTATCTCCCTTTGCCTGCCCCACGGCTCCCCAAACACCCCCATCTCTGGAAATTACTAGCCTTCCTCTGTGCTTGGTTCAGTGACACCTCCTCTGTGAAGCTTTCTTCAATTCTCCCAATATCAGAATTAATCATTCTTTCCTCTGAGTGGCCTTTGTATGACCTGGTTTAATTTCTACTACAGAGGCCCCAGCTATGGACAACCTACTGGGACAATTAACAGTTTTAGTGTTCCTTAAAAATACAGACTCGGCATATTCCACTGTGTGCCCAACATCCACGAGGGCCTAGCATACGCTGGGTTCTCAATGAAACACAAGTGGCTGAGTTAAGTATTCGTTCCTATACTTTTAAAGCTCAAATCTATGTGGAAATCTTACACATTTGCTAGAATAACTTTTTGTTTGCTAAAACTAAAATAAAAATGAAGTCCACACACTTTGGGAGTGATCTGGGCCACCAAGAAGCACTTTTAAGAACCACTGCAGTTAGCAGAAGCACAGAGCTGACCTTTGGGACTTACTGTCAGGTTTTCAACAGAGTGGCTCTGCTGCTAGGATGACTCATCTGTAACTGTGACATGAGCATGACCACTATCTTGTGAGTCTAGTTTCTTCAGAGGAACAGGGTGTGCAGGCTAAACTGAGAAACACGTGTTTTAGATGTGACACATGAGCCACCCTGTAAAGGCAGAACAGCACGGGAAGCAGTCATCTCCTTTTCCCTCTGGGTATTGAGCAGGTACCTGGTTTGGCTGGTCAGGAAGTAAAGGACAAGATGTCCAGAGGAGGCATAAGGCAGCAGTATCAGAAGCAAGCAGCCAATGGCCAGACAACTCTCCTTGACTGCTCGGATGCCCTCACAGCCGGGACAAGGCAGCTCTGCAGCCGGGACAATATCAACCCCGAAATTACTGACGGCCAACAGTGTCACTCACGATGAAGTGAACTGAATCACACTGACAAAGTCGACACTGTGAACAAGCACTCAAAGGTAAAATGTAGGGGTTAATGGAGGTCTGGCAGCAAGGGCTGCAGAGAGCACACCAGGTGTAGGTTAGGTACAGTGTCCTGGCATGAAGCCTTCTGGCTGAAAACATTCTCCCATCTCCACTTGATGAAACTCTATCTGAAAGGGCAGCAGTTTAGGATTAAAAAACGTCCGAGTTCAAATGTTGCCTCTGCCCCTTACTAGTCTTGGCAACTTTCATCAAAGTCAACACAGTCTTTGAGCCCCATTTTCTTCAATATTGTTCCTTGAAATCAGAGTATGCCCCACTATGTAGTGAGCTCAACTAAGAGGACATGCAAGAGGCTCTGCATTAGAACAAAACTTCCATTTTTCAATTCTCAAACTTGGAACACTGTTCATGAGCTTGTCCCTGGGATTCCCAACATGTTTTGCTGTGGCTCCTTCTGCTAACGCTTATGACCCATGCCCTATTTCTCACATTTCCACTTGTATGGCCAGCTCTGTGACGGGGAGTTGGCTACTAACCACCCACCTCGATGAATGCTAAGTCCAGGACACTCAGTTGGTGTCAGCTGACAGAAAAACAAAGGACTCTGCTTTTCGAAAAAGGAGTGGTAGGGAGGAAGGAAAGAAATGCCGAGAAAATAAGGTGGTTCTTGGAGCTTAAATGCTGAGCCAGCTGCTATCTGAAAGCCTGTTCCCACCTCCTCCTTGTGTCTGCTCCAACGAAGAGTGGGCCAGGTCTGGAAGGAGGGGGGAAAGAATCTTCTATTTTTTTAAAAAAAGAATTTTTTTACAACAAACAATATATACCTATGCCAGTATGTATTGTTTCTATGGAAGAAAATTCTTAAAATTTCTAAGCAATTTTCCTGTATTCCATGGTGGTCCCTCCTGAACAGAAAAACATTCTTTATCACTTATACAGCTTTTGAGCCAGGGCTGTGTGCCCTGCTGAGTTGATAGAAAATACACAAACAGTACAGAAACAGAGCAATTCATAAAATCATAGACGGCAAAACAAAATTGGTTATCTAAACACCTTCTTGGTACATCATTAATTCATTAGCTCAGAGAAACTAGAAACAGAGTCAGAACTTCAGCAAACACAGGGGTAGCTGCATCCACATAGAAAGTACCGCCCCTTGGGTTAAAAAGCAGGGTCTAGGGAGTTAGCGTGGTCTTCCACTGCTCAGCCAGTGCAGCTCCGAGCCAGCCACCATCAGCCACACGTGCGAGCGAGTGAGCGAGCCAGCATGCTGTCCACTGTGAGGGCACACCCAGTGCTCCTTCCTGCCGCCAGTCCTGTGCCACAGCCAGTTTGCTGGCAGGTAAAAAGTTACAGGACTGACTAAGAAATGACACTGTTTTTTAATGTGGAACAAAAACACAGATTTAATTAATATATTGGGGGAGGGACATGTGGGAAAGGCCACAATATGGTCTAAAAATTAATTTTTACTCTAGACTAAACCTCCTCCAAGCAAATCATAAACCCTTCTGCATTATTAAAGTCGGGAATTATGGAAAAATAAGCATCAGGCACATTCTACTGCAAATCTTAGAAAAAGTAGGGAGAATTTGTACTATGAAATTATCAGCCTGGGGCAGTAGCATACACCTATAATCCCAGCTACTCAGGAGGCTGAGGTAGAAAGACTGCAAGTTCAGGGCTAGCCTGGGCCACTTAGTGACCCCCTGTAGCAAAATTTTTTTCAAAACATTAAAAGGGCTGTGGATACACCTAAGGGGCAGAATGCTTACACCGCATGTGTAAGGCACTGGGTTCAAGTCCCAATATCACAAAAAAATAAAAATAATTAAAGCCTTCATTTTTGCTATGAAATGTATTTTAAAAGTCTGGAAAATGAGGCCCATGCTTTTTTTTTTTTTTTGGTGGGTACCGGGGGGTCGACCTCAGGACCTCGCGCGCCAACAGGCACCCGTGCCGCTGAGCACATGCTTTTAAAAAAATTAAACTAAGTACAAATGGAAGGGCAAACATGAGTTGGATCAAGAGCTTTTTCTGTCTCTAAGATCCAGTTTTTTCTTGCTTACGGTCACACTTCAGATTTCTCCTTCAGTAAGAGTGCCATTTACTTAAACAATATTAAGCAATGTGGAAGAACACAGGCAAAAATATTGTGTTCAAAGAGACGTGAAAAAGGCATAGTTTTTATAAATATTCTTGAAAATTCATATCAAAAGCACAAGTTAAAATTACTAAATATTTTTTAAAAGTAATGTCATGACCACTAGAAATGATTTTTAAAAAATACTGTCTGCATTAACTTTGCATCTCTGGACTGTCTTTTTAAAAAGGGGGAAAAAAGATCTCCTAGCCCAGGACTGCTTGATGGACATTTGAAGGTGTTAAAAAAAAAAAAAAAAATATCACGTTTCTATGCCGAAAAGTTATCAAGACCAGCTCTCTGCTGCGTTTGCATTGTTATTAGGAACACATACACACACCCACACACCCACACCCACACACACACACTCGCGCGCGCACACACGCACTGAGTTTAATGTGAGGCTAGTACAGAAACAGAGAGATTAGACACAAAGAAATGTAAACAGCTCTAACATGCAAGGAAACTAGGTTACGAGAATCCCAGCACCAGGCATTCACCAGTCACCATGGAAAACAGGAAGTGAGATGCATAGCAACCACAAGCCAAAAAGCAGAAAAGCGCATACCTTTAGCTTGGAATGAAAATCACGAGATTTCCTTCTGGCAAGAACCTGAATGTGACTAGACACCTGCAGGGTAGGGGAAGGGAGGAAAACAAAGGAAAAGCCTGTAACCATGGAGATGAAAAGCCCCCTACAACTGGGCAAGCCAGACGTACCTTAATGGCGGCTTGAATTTCTCGAACTTTCTTTCTTGCTAAGACCTGTATATGACTAGACACCTACATTGTTCGGGTTTATGAAGGGAAACAAAACAAAACAAAACAAAACAAAAAAAGGAAATCAAATATAAAATCGCTACTCCTTGGGAGGGTTGGGGAGGGGGAGGTTATTTGCATCTCAACAAAGCTGTGCAGTTAGGAACACACAGTCCCGGCCAGACACCAAGCCCCCAGCACTGCTCTAAACTCTTTAGACTGGGTCATCACTGCAGTGACTTGATTCAGGTTGAAAATTAGGCTCATCTCTACTTTCCCGCCAGGGAGAAATCACGGGCACTGGGAAAAGCTAATTTGGGGAGGGGTGAGAGGGGGAGAATAGGGCTGTTTGCTTTATAAAATTAAGAAGATGGGAATGGAGGTAAATGAAAATATTTATACCATCTCAATATCAGAAGGGAAAATCCCTTTTCCTCAATTTAGAGGAGAATATCCATAAATTAGCACATTGTGCAGAATCAAATAGCTGAAGCTGTCGGTTGTATTCCAATCTCATTAGGAGCTCTGGATTCTGTAGCAAATGTTAAAATAATACTGACATGTAAATTAGATCTCAAAGAGAAATGGAAAGACCCAGTTAGCAGAGTGGGTTTTTTTCCCCCTCTTATAAAATATCTTTAATCCTTCCACTCTTTTGGGTATTGACTGGGTGCCAAGTAGATTTGCATATTATTACAAAGCAAAATGTGTGATTACAGCTAGTCAGCCATCCTGTTAAAAATCTGGGTTGAAAACCACATGGATTTGCTGAACAACAAATTCATACTGGAGAAGTATCACCAACTGCTACCTAAAAAAACCCCTAGGATGCTGGGGTGTGGAAACACAGCCAAGCCCAGCTTCTGAAACACAACAACTCTAGAGGATACACAAATTTGCATCTCTTTTGGTGGGACTGGTTAAATTTAGAAGACTCCCCCAGTGCAGGGGTCGTGGGCAAGTGACCAGAGCTCAGAGGCCAGCAGACAGCCCCAGTCCGGCGCTTGCAGTAGGTAGGGAATTAGCCCTGTCTGCTTCCAAAATGCAGAACCCTCCATTCACAAGTTAGCAACTTTGCAGAGGATTCCCTCATTTCAAACTCTAGTGACTCTAAAAAGCAGATTTATAAGAACAAAAGAGCCTTTGATCTTTCAATTGGTCTCTGTGTTTTAATTATTCAATTTTTTCATTTTGCTTTTGTACTTTTTTCAAATACAGAGAAACAGGGACTCCCCCATTCTCTTCACCCCTCCGTCTGGCTCCCGCTGTTACTTATTTTCACCCGAATTTTGTTCATCTATGATTCTCCAAGTGGATGAGGGCCACTGTTGGGGAACATCCCCCAAGCAGACAATGCCCTGCCTCAGGGCTGGCAGGAGGCCACCCCATTCCTGCTGATTCAGCACCAGGTCCCAGGCACAGGCAGCATTCCTGAGGGTAAGTCCCAGCCCCTGATCCACACTCAAAGAAACCACTCCTCCAGGGAGGTGAATCCAATGCTGCTAGTCTTAAAGAGACCACTGGTGAGCTTTTTGTTACAGGGTTTGTTTTTGTTTTTTGAGACTAAGTTGTCTACACTGGTCTCCAACGCATGGCCGCCTGCCTCAGCCTCCCGAGTAGCTTGGATTACAGGCATGTGCCACCATGCCTGGCTGATTATAGTTTTTAAGGTCCATGCCATATCATTCAGCATGTCAACATTAAAAATACTTTCTATCTGTTAACTCACGCAGGAGGTGTTTTTGTTTTCTTTTTCTGTTTTTAAGCACTGATTTTTTGTTTGTTTATTTGTATTTTCAGACAGGGTCTCGCTTTGTGGTTCAGGCGGGCCTTGAACTCCTGGCGATCCTCCTGCCTCAGTCTCCCAAGTGCTGGAATTATAGACGTGTTCCACTCAGCTTGGCTAAATAATGATTTTTTTTAACCCTTCCAGTTCTGAACTGGGTCACACATCAGAGTTCAATTGCTTTATATCTTACAGATGCAGCGCAGGCAGAGCCCTGGAGAAGGGTGCAGGAGCATCCCTGCCCCTGCCCTGCAGAAGTATTTAAGTTGTAACTTCATTTCAGTCCCAGCAGCCAACAAAAAGCCATCATTTAAGAAGAGACAGCGTACGGGACGCACATCATTCAGTATTTATATTCAGGCCAACACTCAAGGCTTCCAGCATTACTTTTCATTGAAAGGATGATTAATATGATTAATGATCCAGGCTGTTACAAAGCACAAATCTCAAAGCCTATATCCCCAGGAGCTAAGTGGGGAAATGTATTGCCACGATACCACATGAAATAAATTACTCACTTCACCAGTGAGCACAAGCTTACAAGTATAGTTACACCTTGCAGCTTTTGCAATGTTGGCAGATGCATGTTTTGGGAAAGAGATACCAGCTTCGAAACACAGTGCAAGGACAGTTTAGACACTATTCGTAGCAGCCAACCTTTCCCACATCAGATGAAAAGAACTTGGGAGACCACAGACTGCAAGGTCACTGAAATGATGAACAATGAAAACAGCCAATTTGAAACACCTCCGACACTGACATCCTTAGAGGGGACTGGAACTGGGGGCTCCTCAGAGCCAAAGCACAGCAGCCACTGCAGCCAAATGCCTCTTGGGCCATTCGCTGACATGCACACCACCCAGGTGGGTCACTGTACCTGCTTTCTGGTCCTCGTCTTCCCTGTCCTGAGTTTGATGTATCTGGCTATCAATTCATTCCTACCTGAAAGAAAGAAAGGAAGAAAGAAGAATTTTTAAATTGTGGCTACTCATTTATTCATGATAGAAAAATAAACAGTACAGTTTCTTGAAAAACTGTGTCTATCCACTGAAGACAGAAATGTATCTTTTAAAATCTGCCTTTTTGTTTGTTTGTGTGCCTGTACTTACATAAGGATGGATTCATCTAGGAATAAGGAAAACTCGGTTCTGTTTCAATATTTAATTTTTCAGTCATTTTCCTCCCCATCCTGGCTTCTAACCATAGATAGTTCCACTTAAGGGTCCTCAGAAGCACAAGAGAATGAATGGCAGCAACCATAGAAGCCCTACGAAGATGAGGGGCTGAGTCCTGTGAAAGCAGGAACTCTAAAAGGAGCTCTCTGCAGCAATGCCTGTTGACTATACATATACAAGACCGCACAAGGGGAAAAGAATCGACTCAACCTCCTGCAAGCTTTCGTGGGGGGTGGGGGTGGGGGATTTGCCTGACAGTAAAACACTTTTCTACCATACCAGGAGACTGAGAAGTCTCAAATAGGTAAGTTGACTTCGAAGAACTGTGATATAATAGGAAAACATATCCTCAGAAGTTATGTGGGGAAACGTATTGCTACGATACTTGAAGTAAATACAAACTTTACAAGCCCTGGGTCCTTCTGAGGCAGTCAGATTTACGACTTTGATTTCCTCTCAAACACCAGGAACTGTAAAGTAAATGAACACCTCTATTTCATAATACTCCTTACAGGTGGCTGAAACCAGCTCCATCTTAACGGGAACCTCTTCTGGTCAAGAACAAGCTTCAGGTCTACTGCAGTTACATTCATTCCCTGCCAGGACACCCTGACATTGTAGCCAGGTCCTACTTCTCTTTCAAAGCCACCTCAAGGTCACGTTCTCAGGGAAGTCTTTTGGAACCACCCAGCTAGGTCTGGGCCCTTGCTTTCTAACATACAACCCCGCTGCAGCACCTCGCCTTCCCTCCTGAAAGTGCCAGTCCCCGCGGAGTTAGCTATGTGACAGTGTTTGCGGTGTGAATTCCCAACTGAACAGGGCAAGAATTTTGTCTTGCTGCCCCAGTCTCAAGGGCAACACCAGAAGGCAATTGGAATCATGGAAGCTTAGGGCTGGGCGGTACCTCCGAGTCATTCATTTCCACCTCTGAAATTCTAAGTCCTCCATAAGCCTAAGCCAACCCTTTGAGAACTGAAGAAGCAGCCCACTGCATATTGAAATATACTCAAGAATAAAAAGATTGTCTTTATACAGGGCTTCCTATAACTTTCATCCTCAGATCCTACTTGCTCCCCTTAACAAGAACAAGGCTAGTCCCTTATGCACATGGCTGGCTGCCTTGCAGATATCAGTCACAGCTTTCAGGTCCTCCTGGAGTCATACACAAGCTAAACCTCCTCTGTTCTTTTGGTATCTGTGTGACAGGCTTTGGAACATTCCCAGACACTATCCTGTGACCATCCTTTGTCTGTTTTTCTTTCAGAGCCTGGAATCCAGAATGGTAGGAATAATCCTGCTACAACAGCAGAGTATGTTTATCACCTCCTCATCCTAAATATTCTACTTCTGCTAATGCAACCAAACACTGCATTAGAGTTTTTTTAAGGACCTCAATAAACTGTCAAGTTACACCAACTTGAATTCCTAGGTCTTATTCACATGGGCTTTCCCTCAGATACATCTCTGATGCTTGATTTCAGTAACACCAACCATCCCTGTTGTAACTGGGAGTGAGTGGGTCTGCAGTCTACACAACAGTCTTATTTTGCGGCCATAATCAGAATGCTGGACATTAGAAATTGAACCTCGGAGCCTCTACACCCCCCACCTAAATTCTACTACATGTTCAAAATCCTTTATCCGAAATGTGTGGAACTAGACATATCTCTTTTGGGGGGTGTGGATCCCATCTAGCCTTGTTTCCAGTCTTTCCATGCATAGCTGGGATTTTCAGACCCAAATATAGAACCTGACATTTATTTCCAGTGCATTTCATCCTGTTAAATTCAGCCTATCAATCCAGCTTGTCAAAAATCTCAGCTCCTGATTCTGTAACTGAATGTACCTGTTAAGGGTACAGAAAAGGACCTTTAAATCCCATTTTAAAGATTGCTTCCCTAAGTATTCTCTTTCAAACTTCTGAGAACTAACAATATCCCCTGTAGTGTCATTGGGTCTACTTGTCCATCTCTCAGATGGCTATACAGATTTTGCAATTTGTCTTAAAGGCTGGCTGACAGCAGAGCCAGGCCATGAGTGCCTAATTACCAGAGGCCAGACCTAAAAGACAATGTCTGCATCCGAGCCAAGCATCCTCCAGCTCAGGGCTGCACTGTGCACCCTGTGCAGGACTGTCTGAGTGGCCAAGGCAAAATAAATCCAGGGCTCTATATGACATGTAATTTCATCCAACTTTGTCCAGCCAGCAAAGAAAAAGTCTCTTGCCCCAAAGTCATTTTCTGCAAATGCAGACAGAATGGCTTGATAGGAGTGACATATAACCTACAGAATTATTTTAGATTTCTGATGGCACTTGGTTGAATGAAGGAGACCAATGTCCAGGACAGACATAGGGGCCCCTACAGTCTAAGCAAATGGGGGCTGCTGCAGTTAAACACTGTCATAATTTTAACCCTACTCCTACTACAGCACTCCTAAAAAATCACTACTACCACAGGCTCTTCTTGAGGCCATGTGCTTAACTCATATTCCTGTTCTTTGGAAAGCAAGTATTCTTTCTTTTTGTACCATGTTTCAAGCCATGAATAGTAATGATTTAATTATTTTAAATGTTAGAATTGTCTGCTTTAACATTAACAACTCACAGGAACCTAATAAATTGTCTTAAATCCTTTAATACTGCTCACAAACCTAGTAAGATTTCAATCCCTCTAATCTAAATCAATTACTTCACTGTATATCTTAATTTGAAAACACAGGCTAACGTGTTACCTAGACAAAACTGTTTTAAAATAATTATTTGAAACATCAATATACAGAAATCTTTAAATCAAAAACATCAATGATACGGCTTTGATTCTATTAAAATTTTCTACATTTAATTTAAATTTTCCTAGAATTAAAATATATTTGCCCATTACGTAAATAAGTACACCACTCCAAACAGTTTTGGACTATCTTTTTGACTTCTAAGGGGTTGTGTATGTATTGGGGATATCAACTAGGTTCTGCTTGGAGTCTTGTCTGCAATCCTTATAAGACACTCTGAACTCAGATGTATATTTTGCAGCCCTGTTCTCTAAATGAGGTGGGTCCAGATATTCCACAGCCCCCAGGTTTTGAATTCTGTTACTAAAGTGCAGAATTCCTGAACCAAGGACCAAGAGCTCAATAATACTAACTATTGCCTACACGTAACTGAGATAACAGGCCACAGTGGTTCAGGAAATCTAGAAAGGTTTCCCCCAAGTACTGGAACACAAGCCAGATCCTTAGCAATAGACATTTCCTCTAACACTTTATTATGAAACATTTTAGACATACAGAAGTTTCTTATAGAAAGAATTTTATAATGAACACTATATCCCCTACCTAAATGCTACTACAGGTTTAATATCCGAAATGTGTGAAACTAGACATAAAAATTTCCATAAATATAATGAGTATCTTGGGGACAGAACCTAAGTCTAAACATGAAATTCATGTATGTCTCACATACACATTTTACGCAGAGCCTGGAGTAATTTTATACACTATTTTTAGTGCACCTGTCTTTTACATGTAACTTGTCACATGGGCCAGGCATGGAATTTTCCACTTGTGTCTGTCAGCACTCAAAATATTTTGGATTTTGGAGCATTTCAGATTTTTGGATTAGGGGTGCTCAGTGTATAAGCACTTTTTCTATTCCTACTTTACTACCTTTCATTCCATCCCACCACATCTCTATCCACCCACCACCAAGCCATCTTACTTAATTGTTGCTGTCCCATTTCAAAGCAAGTTGCTGGCATGGTAACACTTTTGCCAAATACTTCAGTGTGCATGCCATAACTAGAGTGAAAGACTGATCTGACAAGAAGAATGGAGTGGGGTAGGTTGAAGACCAGGGAACCTTGCCTCCTGACCCCCAAGTTCCCTATCCCACTCCACAGGCTTTCCTTCCGAACCGAGGAGACTCCAGGTCACACTTGTGGCATCAAAGCCATTCCCAGCTCATTCTCTGAAAAGAACTGAGCAGCTTCTAGAGCTGAGTGGCCATGTCATACCTCACTACATAGTGTCACCACACTACACCTTCTCTGGAGCACGAAAAACCCTGCAGAAATGCACAGAACATCCCTTCTTCTCCAAGGCTGAGCAACCCTACCACACCTGCCCTGGCTTCTCCCACAGCCAGCTGCAAAGACTAACACTGCCTGAGCTGCCACCTCACCAGGCACTGTGGTCTCAATTGACTTGATTTTTCCTTTCTCTTAAACTGCATGACGCGATTGAAAGTGAGCCAATCACTGGCTTCCCCTGCATCCTGGGTTTCCATGACATTTCCTGATACAGGGGCAATACAAAGAGAGAGACTACAGCAAAAAGGACATGGAGTTTGCGCTGGGCTGGCCTTACCCAGAAAGAAGACTGGTTAACGTTGTTGTGGGCTGTGTGTAATGGGATCTGGCCTCAGGGTCATGTTTGAGGCACAGCAAATGCAGGGTCTGTGGCTAGAAATTGCAGCCCAGAGACACTCAGCTTTAACAGTGTAAGAGCTACTTTGTAATTGAATGGAGTCTGGGAGCCACAAAGAAAGAAGCGACAAATGGAATATTCCTCTTCCCTGGCTGCAGCCAGTCCTAAGGCAAACCCACACCCAGCCAGGGCTGACCTGCTTGGGCCTAGGGAAGGTGCGGTAGCTCCCTTAGTCTGAGACACCTCTGCCTCCCTCACAGGGAGGGATGTATGGGTGAGGAGTCCCCAGCCCATCCTTCTATATTAAAAGAATGAGAATCAAGGAGAAAATGAAGCTTCTCCACGCTGCTAGAACGAAGTCGGATCAAATGGTTTGCAGCTGTAGCTCCCAACCCCTCCCCTAAACTCTGACACAGCCCAAAAGACTACTAGAATGTTCCCTTCGAACACCTTCAGCATTCTGAACTCTGCACCTGTGTGAACAATGGCTCTCATGGCCATAGGCTCCTGGCCTATTTGTGCCCACCTGGATTCTGCATGCCTTTCAAATGCCTCGCCCACCATGAGCCTTTGAGCTGTAATAGGCCTCCAGGCCGCCCCTTTCCCTAAGCACCCTTGGCCCTTGATGTGACAACAGCATGCCTGTCTTCTCTGCCTCCCCTTCCCAGGCAGCTCACTATTTGTGAAATGCATCCATGGTTGAGGCAGAAAAGAGGCTCTTCCATCCCTAAGATCCACTTTGACACTAGATCATCACCATAAAGTAAAACAAGGAAACAATGACCCAGTGGGAAGAAGCCAAGAAAGAAGCTTCTTCAAGGTGACACTACCACAGGGTATGGCTCCCAGGATGCAGAGACCCTGTGGCTCTGTCTTCCGATGCCAGCAGTAGGACAAAGCACAGACAGAGCTGTTTCAGAAGCGCTTTTTCAGGCAAGATACTACGAGATGGCATGAAAATAATTTTTAGCCACAGGATGCATTTTCATCAGCTGGAGTGCATCTAAAGGGGGAAAAAAAAATATCTTAGATTATGAAAGCCAACAATCAAAAGGCACAGGTATGGGGGACACTGCAGGAACCAAGTGTCACTGGCTCGGGAGAGATGTACAGAACTGACATGCTTAATGACACCATCCACCCTCCTGAAGATCTGGGGGTACAGGTCTGTGGACCCGGCCAGAGGTGACAGTGCTGCTCTTCATGAACTGACATGTGGGGAGTCAATAGTTAGCCATGTCCTGCACACTGCTGCCCCTGTAACTTCCCCCAGCAATATTAGGGAAGGAAAGGAGGTCTGCCAGAGCTCGCCAGTCGCCACCAGTCAGACACCCACTGTGCATGTATGGAGTGCAAGACACGTAGAAATATGGGGGTAAAAGGATGCCAACTCTGGGAGCTTACACTGCCTGAAGAACTCGCCCATGAGATCAGAGTAAGATGGTCCTACTGTGAGTTCTCTCAGTACCTACCCTGTCTCCCATGCACAGCAAACCATCCCACTCCACGTTCCATTTATCTGAATGATGAGGTGATGCACGCCTGCCTCCCCCACAACCACCAGACAGGAGGTTCCACAGGCACACAGAGCATAGCTTGGTGCCTAAAATAGGAGGTCCTCACTAAGTGCAGGCAATGGAGTGAAAGACTAAATACGAGGGATGGAGAATCAGAGTGGGAGAAGGGCCACTAGGTAGAGAGAGAGCAAGGGAAGACTCATGAAAAACAGCATCTGAATAAGGCTCTGAGCATGGTCAACGAGGAAACTGTAAGGCCAGTGTCACAGTCAATCCTCAACATAAATCACTGACTCAAACTCAGCGCCAGCATGGAAAATCACCAGACAGTCCAGGCAGCCCATTCTGGGTGTCAAAGGCTGGTACTGCATGTTCCAGAGCTCGAGGTTTACAGAAAGCGCTGGTGGCCTTGGGGAAGTGAACAGTGGCGATTCCCAGAGACCACCTGTCTCCACATTCACCCGGAATGGATAAGGATCAGCGTTAGAAGAGGGCTACATTAAGCCCTACCTGGTTAATAAGGATTTCTACCTCCAATTCCTGTAAAATGCCTGGCACTAACTCAAACTCCACCTTCTCAGGAGTTTCTAATGGACAACAGCAGCAAGTGACAGCCTCATTAAACCCTGTTTTTCTTCATCATCATAGGCCAGCTTACTGCGAACTACACAGCTGCACTGGACTGCAAGGGTTGAAAAGAGACAAGTAAAAAAAGTCTAAGGCTATGCATTGAACGCTACACCTCTAGTGTTGCATAGAAATTCTTTTTGCTGTTATTATTTCTAGAAGAAAAATATGCATAAAGTTTTCTAAAGGCTCATTCTCTATGAAGTGAAAGATATGCCAGTCACCTTTTTAATCCCCCGATGAACAGGTTAACTGGCCTTCGTACTTTTAACTATGCCCTTCATGATTCTCCTTTGTATCCAATATAGTTACAGAAAACAGAGCTGGGTTAGCCACTCTATGGTTCCAAGATTCAGCGGGTAGCTGTCACCCAGAGTCTGTGAAGATGAATAATCAAAATCCTTCCAGGTCCAGCTCAGATGGTGTCTCCTGCACGAAACCTCACCTGAAACATGCCCAGAAAAATTCACTAAGCATAGTACATGTGGGAGAGCATGAGGCAGGGAGCCTGGTGACTAGAGCTCACTTTATGGGCCAGTGGTAAGAAAGACCGCAAAACAAGTGGAACAAAAGATACTGTGGGTTGAAAACAAACCACTTAGTGTATGAGAGGAATGATGGCTTGACTCTGGGTAAGAAAGTAGCAAGAGAGTCATCATTCTGTCTTGGTTTGGGAGTTGTTCTTTACTTCCTCATGGGCCAGGGCACTGCCCACAGTCTGCCCCTAGTAAGGGTGTCTTGCCCAACAGGCCATAAGCTAAAAGGCATGGTCTGCATTTGGCATCTTGGTTTTCACATCCTCATGGAGTATATGGGATTTAACGGAACCTGAATTTGCTGCCCCCAATTGTGATCTCAACAGACCTGTACCCCTAGGCTCCTAGGGACAGCCTTCAATCTTGATGGCTCCTATGATTCATCTCTTTCATGCCCACATCTGATCATGTTGCTTTCCTACATCAATAGGTCCCACCCAATATAAGAACAACACAAACTCCGTAGCATGATCCTGCAGAGGGTTACGCTAGGTTAGTACAAAGTGCTTCATAACACTTCCACAAACCATCATCTTTTCTACACCTCTATGCCTTTGTGTAGCCATCTGTCTTTAAATGCTCTTTTCTTTCTCCTTTGTCTGCAAGCTCCTATTCATCCTATAAGCCCCAACTGGACTACTTCCTCCATGAAGTCTTCTGGGAGCCACTTAAACTGAGTTACTTTACTTCCCCTGTACTTTCAAATACTTCACTTCCTTTGTACTTACATACCCTGCAGCTGCTGCTCTCCTGCTACAGCAGTGTTACTTATCCACCAAACTATTCAACGCCCTGGAAACAGTGACTGCTCCGTGGAAAGCACCCATTTGATTCTCTCAGACTTAGATCTGGCCCCCACTAAACAGGCGCTCAATACACGTTTCTAATGAATGGATGAGCTTGCCTCTTCTGGATGAAGAATATAAAAAGAAATGATCTACAAAAAGATTATAAACACTGGCCAGCACTGCCAATATCACCTAAAATCTGTAAGCCCTTCTCATTACAACTATTTCTCAGCGACACGGAATGATAACCCAGACCTTCCTGCAGGTCTCAGCTTGGCATGGGTGTATGTGACCAATACCATACTCTTTCCTTCTTCATGCCCCACCCCCACCACTGCCACTCTCCCATGCCACAGTAATAGGGACCTGGTCCAAACAAAGTTAATCTCAACATGAACCCAGGGAAGTCTTGTTAATGAAAAACTTTAGTAAGAACACTCTGTTTATTTATTAATTATTTGGCCTTAGAGAAGTGTGAAATCCACATGTTAGAGGTGCTTAAACTATTGGGTGTTTAACAGAAAATCTTTAATGGTGGCAATGTTGCAGGCTTGTGGGGATTTGGGGACCGTGTGTGTATGTGGGCGCTCATGTGTGTGTGAGCGCATGCATATGTTTGTGGGTTTCAAACAGTGCTGGGTATAGAACCCAGAGCTTCTAGCAGTTAGGCAAGCATACTCCCACTAAGCTAGACCCAGACAGACTGCTGGTTTTTTGACTCAGATGTAGGAAAAGTGGGTCTTTCTGGGGAAGCTGGACTGACTAGGTGAGTGAACTGGGGCAGCAGAACTTCTCTGAGCCTCTACGTCCTCCCTATAACATAAGGTTGACAAGACCTACTGTGAGGAGTCGTCGGATGGCTTAGCAACACAAATGTAAAGATTCTATCATCTTGAGGGGCTTTCAACTAGTAATGTCCTGCACTAGGTTTAGATGTTTTCATTGCCTGAACTGATACATAAAGTCCTAAAGAGCATTTAACAGGACTTTTGGCCTGGAATACCATCCGCTTGGCATCTAGCATAAACCCTACAATGCTTCTATTTTCAATGCTATTAGAATTGAACATCTTTTCCATGTTACACTTAAAATGTTTTCAAAATCTTTGTATCACCTTCAATTTTCAAAATGATATAGTCATAAAACTATTTCCTAGTAAAAGTTGCCCTTTATTGTGATATTTTTAACATTATGAGTATACTACACATGCTACTTACTTGATGTAATAATCTTTTAATCTGAAATAGATTCTTCATTGAATAAAAGAGCAGCAATTAGGTTTTTAACAAGGAGCTAAAAGTATGACCAAATTTCTCATATTTTGTGACAAACTGTAAAGTCATCTCTATGGATAGGCATGTCCCTCTCATTTCCAGAATTTAGTTCTGAGTGTAAAAACATAACTCCCACTAGAAGAATTAACAGTCAATTTCTATAACTACTAAGCAATAGCTACACAAAGGCGAGTTATGCAAGCCTTAAATCAAAACGTCACTCAGCTGGGATTACCTGCACTTGGCATTGTAGAGAAAAATGTCTAGGTACTTAGTAATTCTTTTAGGAATAACATGGAAATCATGATAAGAAGGACAACATTTTTAAAAGGCACTCAAACTGAAGGGACTAAAACCTGAGGGTTAAACTACCTGGAATCAGACAGTGTGGAAGCAGAGACGCTGTGACGTGGGAGGAAGCTGGACCAGACAGACCCTACCACGTGTAGGCAAGAAACAAATACTGTGCTTATATTAGTATGTGTTTCACCTCCACACTCACAAAGGTCCCATTTTTAAAATGCTGAAACTAAGGTTCAAAGAAGGGAAGAAATCTGCCCAAGTTCCCAAATTAGTTAAGTGGTAAAGCTGGGGTACAAACCCAGTTTTGTCTTCCAAGCTTATTATTCCTTAACCTTACACCAGCTGCTTTGAAAATAGCCTGTGAAGTAAGTTAGCTTCTCACCAAATCATTATTAAGTTCTTAATGAAAACAAAATCTTAGAAGGAGACAGAATCCAACCATGAAATGGAATGAATGTAGTACTAAGGAATGAACCCAGGGCTTTTCCACTGAGCTATATCAAGGATGTTTAAAAAAAAAAAAAAAAAAAAAAAAAAAAATCAATCAATCAATCAATCTTTTTTTTTTTTTTTTTTTTTGGAGGCAGGGTTTCACTAAGTCACTAGGTTGTTCATGCTGGGCTCAATTTTATAATCTTCCTGACTCAGCCTTCTGACTGCTGCGATAACAAGCGTGTGCCACCACACTCAACTTCACAACTGTTCTTCATTCACCCAAGGTCTCCACGATCTCGAACCATACATTCCCCTCGCCCAGTACAGAACACGCACTGCCTAAGAGGGACTGTGCTGCGTTCTGGAGGAACTGTCTGCCCTCCTGCAGCTGACCGCCTTGGAAGAGCGAGAAAGCAAGATGCCAGGGAACGGCAACAAAAGCGCATCAGGCCGGCAGAAGAAACACCGACAAACAGTCTGAGGCTAAAGTCCAGAGGCATTTCCTCCAGGGACTGCATGCTCTGGGTCACAGGACCAAGTGCCCTAGCCATTTCCAACTGGTCTCAAACCCAGGAGTGGCCCAAGATGACACTGCACAGACCACAGCAGCCTGTGAAATGCCTTCCCGTCTAGATGACAACCAACCAAACTACACCAACTGCCCCTGTCTGGAGAGTTTAGATTTGGGATAGCCAAGCCATTTTTATTCTCCTTGAATTTCTAATTACTGAGGAATCACACAAACACACTTTCCCTGTAAAGATGCTAAAATGTTATGTATACAGACTTTTTCTTTTCCCCTGCCACTCTCCACATGTACTTCTCCCTGTCCCCAAAGCACGCTTAGTCCTTGTGCCATGGTGGGTGCTACTCCCACCATGGGAGTGAAATGACCCATGGCCCTGCTCAAATCTGCTGATCTATTATCTCGGAGTTGCTAGGACCTCGTGGCCAGCACAGCCCCACCACCCTAGCAGGGAGTGCACTCTGCTTTCTGGCTCAAGATTCTCCCTGCACCCCCAGCATGGTGCTTTCTGTGCTCAACTCTGCCTGTGGGTGTTTTTCCTATCTTCCTTGACAAACTGAGCTTCATGAAAGCAGGACCCACATTCTGCTCCCAAAGTGCTCTGTCCTTCCAACCTCTGGCACTGTATTGAGAACATGCTACTTAATGACTGCACTACTGCTGACTGTACCCGCCTCCTGAAGAAAAGAAAAAAGCCTATTAGAGAGGGAGGGAGATGCAGGCAGAAGAAGGGGCAGAGTCCTGTGCTGGTAGGGAATGCTTGTGAAATGCTGAAATGCCCAGGAACAACTTCTCCCTGAGCTCCCAGAAAAGGAAGAAACGTTCACAATCACAGCTGAGAAGGGGGCAAAAAGCAGGGTAAGGGGTTGTACATTCTGAGTAGAGCTGGAAAAAAACTTTTGCTTCTTCAAAACTGTCTTTTGTTTTTGAGTTCGTGGTCTTGCTGTGCTACACAGGCTGATCTTGTTCTTGAACTTGTGGGCTCAAGTGATCCTCCTGCCTCAGCCTCCTGAGTAGCTGGACTACTTGCCTGCATCATCACGCCTGGCTTCCCTGTTAGTAATTCTTGATCTACATCAATCTCAGATGTACCACCCTGCCTCAGTCCACCACTGATGTGGAGAGTAACATTCAGCATTTAATTGAGAAAAACTTATTTCCAAGTAACATCTCTACTTTGTCCTAGGTAGAAGAGGTAAGAATGAACTGAACAAAAAGACACATGAATGAGCTAGGTCAGGGCCATATTCCTGGTAGCCCCGACGTTTTCTAAAGACAGAAGGACTACACACTTTCAATGTGGCTTTCTCCTCAAGCTCAGGACTACAGAAAAGTTTAGCCTTTTTCCTTTTAAGACAGAGCCTAAACTCCTTATCCTTCCTTATGTGGCTCCATCCCTGAAACGCTGCCTTGTAAAAGATATCTCACAGTGAAATTATCCGGCAAACTCTTGTGTGGATAGAAGGTTCCACGAGTCAACAACCGCTTAAACAGTTTAAATCAACAAGCAAGATGCCCTCTATTTAAATGCTATGAGTGAATCTATTTTAAGCCTTTAAAAATCCTTTGGGCAGGTGTTTAAGCTGTGTACAGACTGAGACCGTGGAGGCCCTGGGGGTGGGAGGGCGGGCTCCCTCTCCATGCAGGCAACACTTTGTTCAGACAGTCTTCCTGCAGCAGGTCATGTGACAAAGGCCAAATAAACAGCATCTGGGGATTTTCAATTACAGACCTTCGCCCAGCATGCCTGCACTGTAATCTCTACCAGATGAGGCTCAGGCCTCCCTATTTTCAATAATTCACACACTGTGTACACATAACATGACAATAAGGGCATTCATGGTGCGGCCTGATTTGTAGATCAAAGCTAGCAAAGGGCCAGCTGTAAGCACGCTCAGCTGCCGGATGATTCGTGCTTCTCACAGGCTTGGAAAGACACTCCATGGGACCTGGCAAGCCAGCCTTTTTCCTGTGCGGTATGCTGAGCAAACTCTGAACATTAACAGTGGTGTCTCTGGGGACAACCAAAGAGGCCACCAATTCCATGTACACTTGCAAATACTACTGAGAAAGCTTCAAACTCCCATCTTCTCAACAAGCTGCCTCTTGGCTAGTGCAAGATCTATGCAAAAGCCCACACTGCTTATGGAGTTAGGTGGTTCTTAAAAACAAACCTGTTCTAAAAACCTAGAAAGTTCCTATACTTAATAAACCCTCAGCCAAGTGCTCCAGTTTACAAATCCACTGGCTGTGCAGTTTCTATGCAGCTGGCTAAAGCAGACTCAGACATAAAACTAGGAGGTGTGTTTTTAATGCATGTCACAGAGCTTCAGGTCTGGGAAATGAAAGAGGACACTCTGTTGTTACTACTGAAATCCCTACACATTAACTCAATTAACTCGCCTGCATAGACTAATGCATTTAGTCACTGTGTCTGTGTGTGCGCAAGCGCGCAGAGTGCAAAGCATTTCAAATTCTCAAGTCCACCACATTCCCAATAGCTCGTGCCCTGCTGTAGAGAGAGAGCTGCAAGAGGAGGAAGTAAGCACACCACTTCCTCCTATAAAGATTTCACACCCATCAATCAGGGCAGGAACCGGGAGACAGCCATAATGGTGACTTCCTTGGAACAAACACAAGCTGTTCACCAGCTGTGGCTGTGTGTCTTTACCCCCTTTTCTCTCTCATTCAGAACAGTTTCCTCTTAATCACAATAATCCCAAAAGTGCTAAAACATATCAATCGTTGGGTAAGCCCTGCCTACAAAGAACCAGCCGGCTGGCTTTTATGGCCTTGTCCAACAGCAGCTGATAGTTCATTCAGTGACAAATCCAATTTAGCAGTTACAAGAGGTTTAGCATCCCTGAAAAACTATTGGGGTTGATCTGGCCCTCTGAAGTCAGCAAATGCCCCCTGCCATGTTGCTTCAGAGATGTCTCTGCCGTCATATTCTGCATATCTATAACCAAATGCCTCGCAGTCTTACACCCCTTAGTCCCCCACAAGCCAATGTAGAGGCAGCAATTTAAAAATGCAGGCAATAACCACACACAGAAATTGAATAATGCAATTTTTACCATCATCTCCCACAAACACACAAAAAGGGGAATAACTAGCTCTACCTTCAGGAATTTATAGGACACTGAAGGAAAAATGCTAAGAGATAAAGGTGATTTTATTCTTAATCTTTGGACTTTAGGTCAGTTCTGAAAAGTAAAAGTAAAATCAAATGTGAAGGTTTTATTCTTATATTGAGCCTTATTAAAAACTTTAAACAAATAGTACAATGACCCTGTAATTAAATTATTCACATTTATTTTAAACACCAAAATGTTAAAGAAAAACTTTTAATTCTTGATGAGGGAAAGCAAGAAACTGACATGAAGAAAAATTCATTTTTGAATGTTTAATATATATTCTTGACTGATAATTATGTAAATTCAAGTTTAAAGAATCTCTAAAGAAAATAACTTGGAAGGCCGGTGAAATAGCTCAGCGGCATAAGCGCCTGCATGGCAAGCACGAGGGCCTGAGTTCGACTTCTGGTACCCACATAAAGGAAAAAAAAAGGGCTGGTGATATCGCTCAGCGGCACAAGCGCTTGCTGACAAGAGCAAGGTCCTGAGGTCGACTCCTGGTACCCACATTAAAAAAAAAGAAAAAAAGAAAAAAAGAAAAGAACTTGGATAATTTAGCCATAAAAGGAATTCACAACCAACAAAATGTCATTTTTAAGCCACAAGGTAATTTATAAAGTAAAATAAAAAGGAAATGACCTAACAGGAACATGGGATGATTATTCCTTTAATATTAGGCTTTGTAGTCAATGGTTGGCTACTTATCCCAGCTACATTTTTAACGATACTAAAAAAGTGACCACAGAGACATCTGGTTTAAAAAAAAGTTTTCAGTGTCTTAAATGACACACATGCAATTGTGGCTGGCAAGACATCAATGATGGAATATTCCATACATGGAGTTTTTTTAATATCATGTGGTTTTAAAATTTTATTCTTTTCTGTGGATTTTTCTAAGGCACAAACTGAAAACTAAAATAAAACAAAACAAACACCCAAAGCCTGCAGCCTAGAAGACATTTCATTTCTGTGAATAACAACTCATCAGATTAATATTTTGTCAATGTAACTTGTCACAACAAAAGCAGCAGCATTTATAATTTTCTCTAAGACTAGTTTAATTAAAATTCAAAAAACCACGACAAAGCTATATTGAATTTATTTGCCACATTGTAATTACTTACTTTGCAGCTGACTATAAACAGTATTTTATTACATCCACAAAAATGCATTTAAAAGCTAACAGTAATTCATAGACACTGGAAGAACTGAAGGAACAAATTCCATCCCTTCTACTTTGAACAGAGCTGCTTCCTGCTTTAATGTGACCTAAGAAAATGAGGACCCATGAGCTCTCCCCATCTGAGGCAATACATGGCTCACTCTACATTCCCTTCACTTAAAGCAGGGCTTGGGCTTGGGCTCCCCAAGAACACCGATTTGGCAAAGCCAGATCTGTGTATTTCTTCCCAAGACCAATAGAAAGAGTCTGGCTTGGCTCAGACCCAAATATCAGACAATGGAGGCTGCCAGGCATAATGGATGACTTAAAGGATTTAAAACCACCATTTGCATCCTCCCAGATAAACGATTAGCTGAAAAAAAATTTTTTTTAATTAATTTTTTCTAGAAGCAACTTCCAATGCTGTTAATTTGCCTGGCAGGGGATAGTGAATTTAGTGAAATTAGACTTAGGTTAAGAACATTTAGTAGAGACATTTTCTTTCTTAAAGTATCTCACTGGAATGAAAAAAACCAAACCATTCAATTTAGATAAAAAACAAAGTTTAGAAACTGAAAAGTTGGGAAAGGCTTCGAAACTTGTAACTCCCTTAAAGATAATATATCAGAAGGTTTTCAATGTATTTGTTTTTCCCCCCATCCCGTCTTCATTTTCAACACATACAAATCTAAAAGGCAGCAAAATTAAAAAATTCACTTATGAAACAAGGCAGGCAGGCACAGACGTGATTTAAGAGTGAAAGAAAGGAGACAGCCTTCAGCCATGGTTGCCAGATAAAAATCAGTGGTTCTGAAACTGCATAGGAGCAATTCTTAAACTGATGAAGACCTAGGAGGGAATGCTTGAGAAAGGTCAGTGAAATACTTTGAAAGTTAACCTGCGTTTCTCTGGAATAATTTACTGGACTGGGTAACAGTACTTCCGGAAGTTCACCAAGCCTCCATTAATATGAGAGGCAGCAGTGTGGTTTCCGTGGCAACAGGGACTCTCACTCTCCAGCAAGCTTAGTGCATAACTGCCAAAGGTTTCTCCTCAAATCTCAACTTCCTATTTGCAGGTGCTGACAAAACCAAACATACTTTTAAGCCCAGGCAAACAGTGTAGGGATTTCCAAAAGGGATTCTCATAACCTTGGTTTTATCAAAAGTGACCTGGCAGTATCACCAAACTCTGCATCTGGACCTTGCTGCAGAGGTTTGGTAACAACTGTAAAAGAAGTTAAAAGTCCCCTGAGAATGTTCAGTGAGCTAAATATATTTGCTGTAATATTATAATGTGTTATGACGAGCTATATATCATTGTAATAGGCTCCCACGATTAACATTAGTCTGCTTTTTTTCTGGGCTCTACACGAGTGATTTGGGAGTTAGGATCTGCTTGATTACCAGACAGAATTTGACACCTAAGGAAATTTGACTGCAATTTTAACATACATAACCCTGATGTTTATACTTCATGAGGTCATGATACATTTCAAAGAGAACTTTCCAGATACCTCCATGTGAACAGAGAAGTGCAGGAGTGTGTGGACTACAACTGTGCCATTAACAGCCATTGGCTTTAAGTTATTAACCTTCATGAGCCTCAGTTTCCACAAAGATCTAAGATCCTACAATGCTATGATACTGCAATGAGCTCTAGCTATTTTCACATTCCTTCCAAACACACGCAAAACACTGGAAAGCATTGGCATTCTTTGATCCTGTTTCCATTTCCCTCTGAGCACTGAGGTCAGGTTTCCAGGGTGCTAACCAAAGGAAGGCGACCTATTTCTCCAGAAATGCATGCAGATGAAAGAAGGCAAGCTACCACGAAGGCAGCCCAAAGAAGGACAGGGAGGGATTCTTGGAAAAGGCCAAGATACTGTGGTTCTAAACCAACCCCTCCGAGAACAACATGAAAGCCAACATTCACCACAGTTTCCCTCAGGGCTTCAAAGCCAAAGGAGGACAGTAAGCGCAGCCTTACGTTAAGTAGAAGACCTGAGCTTCTTACCCAGCATCCATCTCGAGTGGTGCTGAGGACAGCGATGCTCTACAGGCAGGGGTCACTGGACACAGGTTATGGCCATGACCTGGGGGAAGCAGCTAAGGGGTCTGAAGAAGGAAGAAAAGCCAGCACCTCTGCACCCACTGAGCCCACAGTCTACCGATGCCCTGGTGAGAGATGCAGGTGGGAAACAAGGCAGAACCACACTGGCCATATATTTTTAAGCCTTTTCCTTTTTAATTCTGTTCCTCCTCCTTCTTTTACCTCTGAATAATCTAGATTTAGGTCCTTTCTCTGCATTCCCATAGTGCATCCACAAAATAATGTACTAGCCCACAAGGCAATTCTCACACAGGCACTGCCTTTAGCTTGTTTTTAAATATATATATAAGGACTTTAGCAGACAGTAACAAATTCCTGACAGCTACAGCTGGTAACCTGAGAAGAGAAAAAGTATTCCATTTCAATTTTCAGACAGGTCTAGCTTAGGAACACACCAGTTCAAGGACAGGGAGGGAAATTTCCAGTACAACTCTCTCCCTGTAAAAGCCATAAAGTTACTATGAACGGGAAGCGATCAAACCTCTACGAGAACTCTGAAAGCCACTGTATGTCTAATTCCATTCTACTCATGAGGTCACATGCAGGGAGCCACTATTTTCAGACCAACTCCCTCTATATGAAGTCCATGTCTCATTTTCTACCTCAGAGAAAAAAAGAGAGGTATGTGATGTGAATGGGGTCCTCTCCCACCCTGAAAGAAGACCTATAGAGAGCCCTGTATACCTATTAACATAGACGGCACTCCCAAGCTCATGAAGAGCACATAGCCAAACCCTAGACCAATAGATGGTTATCAGGGGCCAATAGATGGCCATTTATCTCATGAAAATGAAACACTGTAAAAATTTAGTGAGAAAGACTAGTATGCAGTAACCATCGTCCCAGTATATGAATGTCAAGTGACCCTGCTCTACAATTTAATTGCAGACCTTTAGCTGAGAACGGGTAGTAATATTTATTTAGCTTGGTTTATAGAGCAAGTTAGATTATCCCAGTGTTCATGCCACTCATGGGACATCTACCTAAAATGCATGTGACAGAGGAATCGAAGATAAGCCAAGAAAATTTTACTACAGTGAGACCACCACGCCAAGAGTTTAGGTTACATCCTGCAAACAATGGATGTACCATGAGATGTACTCAAAAAAAGGATGTTTAAACATCTTACTGGATGTCAGAAGAAATAAGCCTAGCTATGGACTGATGGCCGGACTAACTGGAAAAGAACTACCTGGAGGCAGGGAGACAGAGAGCAAAGCCTATGGCTCATTGGCAGGTAACAGAAGCCTGAATTTGAGAGTTAACCTTGGAAAGTAAGGAAACTGAATCCAGGGGCAGAGCTTCTAGATCTTCTTGACATACAGTGCTACCTCAGCTCACGAAAGCTTTTGTTTGCAAACAATTTGGTTCACAAACAGAAGCATTTGGCAAAGTTTTGTTTTTGTTTGTGAACTCTGCAGTGGGTGACAAACATGACTGCAACCATCTTTACCACACAAACACAAATGTGGCCATCTTTTCCAAAATTGTAGAACATATTAAGTTCATGAACTGAGATACTACTGTTCTTGGTATGAATGGACAGAAAAGATTTCAATGGCCTTTGGTATTTTTTAGCTCCTAGAAGGTACCAACATTGTGGAAACAGAATACTACAGGAAAAGCAACAGACAAGAGCAAGGGAGAGAGGGAGATTCATTTTGGGTTATAAGGCTTTGAGAAAATGAAAGTATGTCCACGTCTGGTACACAGTGGGATGTGCAGAGATGGAAACTGGAGAGTCCAGCAGACCAAGAGACAGGGTCTGGCTGTCAAGAGCATGCCACTAAGAAGTGAACCCTTGAGAGTCACCAATCATACCCAGCCAAAGACTGTAGAAGGAAAAGAGAGCTGAGGAGAGAGATCTGAAAAGTAGAAAAGGTGTCAGCAATAAAGGCTGAGAAACAGAAAAGAAAAATATATACTTGATTGAATAATACCATGGAAGGCAAGAGTAGACAGTTTTACAGAGAGAGCTCAAAAAGTCAACAGTTTAAAATGCTGGAGAGAGGTCAAGTAGGATGAGAGGTATGAAGCTATGTTATAGGACACATTAAATTACATCTCCTAAACACTCTAATAATAAACATCCTCATGCAAAAGGAGTTGCAGCTGTATGTGCTGCCCACTCATCAGTTTCAACTAAGGTGAATCTTGTTCTGAGACAAGAGTGTTCAAGTAGGGTTCCAAGAATCAAGAATTTGTTTGAGATTTATTCCTAAACTGGTCTTGTATGCCTGGACTCTAGTCACTGACCCAGGGTGTGGAAGGATGAATGGAAACAAAATCCAAGAGCAGTGGCTCAGCGCTGCGTGATCAGGGATAAGTAGTGCTCATAGAGCAGGGCCTTTGGTAGAGTAGAGAGGAGGAGAGGGGAGGGAAGAAGAGGAGGCAAAAGGACCCACTTTCCCAAATCTCTGCAAAGGCTGGGGTAGACGGTGATCACACACTCTTGTCAAGTACCATCACCAATGGACTATGGATACAAGAATTTGGGGTAAGATGGATGAAAATATTCTGTGAGAATCAATCAGATTTTATAGTATCTTTTATCATTTGAAAATTATATGCCACAAATGCATCCTTTAGTGAAATTTTAATCAATATACAGTGTCATGTATGTATAAAAATATATGTATGTACAAACAAATGCAGACTCACACACAATAAAATATTCATTAACACACCACTGGCTATAGCCTCTTATTCTAATCATTGACTCTAAAAGTCCAACCACTGGGGAAGCAGATTCCTAATTCAGCAAATGATGTCACACTGAGTACCCAAAGGTCACTTTCTTGCTAGTAAAGTCTTCAAGGATAAGCCAACCCACTCCCAGGTAGAACCCCCACCTCCACCCCATCAAGCTTGGCTTCTTCTTGGCCTTCACCATTTCCTTCTGGTCTTTTGAAGCAATCTCATAACTGCTTTCCTTATTTATCTCCCATTTCCTCCCACTCTTGTCCTTCCTTAAGACCACAGATTGATCTTTCTCAAAATAAGTTTAACCACTTCACCTTCAGGGCCTTTTTCCTTTCCCTTGGCTTCCTATCTTGCAGCACCTTACACCTAAATGCAAACTCTTACCATTGCCTGCAAAGTTCTTTTTATCTGTCCATACTTAGATGAAATAAAGCCTGCCACCAGGTCAGAAAGTTAGAGACTCTGGTAACATTCCTCACAATCTCATAACCTCACCAGATTCTATTCTCATTTGTTTCCACAGCCACCTTCTCTATTGGTCTCTGAGGTACTACAAGGCAAGGGCGTTCTCCTCTAATTTCTGTATCCCCAACCTCCCAGCACACCACCTAGCCCACAGGACAGGCTCAGTAACTGTTGACAAAAAGAACGGATAAGAAAAATGCACAAAGTATATATAGTACTTCTAAAGTCTAAGATACTCAATTTTTTTCAACTAATGAAAAAATGGAATGAAAATATTATTTTGAAAAAAAATTATTTGGGAAATTTCCCAAGTCTCTGAAAGGCAATTCTAGAGTTCTTTTATGAGTTGCTTGTGCACTGACATGTTTTCTGCCAGAAGAAATTTATTAGCCCATTTCTCCAGTTTGAGACACACATATTTTCTGTTGCGAAACCCTGTAATTCCATGTGTGTGGTTTCTTGTCAATCCAAGCCTCCTGTTACAGAATGTTATTGCTCTAAAAATCAACAAGCAAACAATGAAAATATCTGCAACTGTACTGCCTGCTCTGAGAAGAACTCTCTGGTGACTGTAATATCACAGAATCAGGAGTATTTGGCTCCAGAGGACATGTTAGGGGCCATTTCATCTAAAAATTTCAATTTTACAGATAAGAAAATTAAAAGTGAAGAGAACCCAAAGACCTAGCCAAGGTCCCAACACTGGGGAGTCTGCAACTAGGAAGAGCTGAGCTCCAACTCTGAGGTGAAGTGATGCTCATGTCAGACCCAATCCATAATAAAACCTTTATTCTGCAGGCACTTTTTACTTAAAAAGGCAAAATTAATCTTTGATATGCATCTCATCATTCATAATAAATGGATGAAACATGTTCTTAACTTGCTTTGCTTTTAACATGATTCAAATCCAAAATTTTTAGAGAATGCTAATGTAGATATATTTGGAATTGTGTTCCAGAAACTACTCTGATCACAATTACATAATCAAAAAGTAAACCCTGGTCTTCTTCTAAAAGCATCAAGGCTCAAGGATATTATTGGAGCCCAAGCAGCATCGTCCACCATTATCGCCCAAAGACAATACAGTATCCAAATGCCCCTGAACAGTGCAACCCTGTTTGTCACATGTTTCTCCCAAGGCTTCACAGACAGAAATACTACATTAACACAGAACCCAGAACTTCTGTCACTAGGACTCACAGGAAGATGTGGTATGTCATAAAGTGACAGCATTTTTCAATACCCCTGGATTCAAAAATTCCTCTGAAGAGGATAATGAAGTATCTTTCATTTAACTGGTTTGATGATATATAGTACGGGCAAAAGGAGGTGAAAGACTAATTTTAAGCTAATGCTCCGGGCATCCTCAAACATGAAAAGTGACAGACATTGTTCTTTTGAGTCTCTGCTCTACCCTGCCCTGTGCAGGATCATCTGCTAAGGAGGTGACAGCACACAGTTCCTGTTCACCCATACCAAGCTTTCCCAGGTGACTGCAAGGCCCTGGCAGGCACGTGTTCTGGTCGTACGTCCAACGGTCCGTAATTTCAACCTCACAGTTGTAGAGTCCTTTCTTCCACCTCGCTGCTTCTCTACATTCCCTATGAATCATTGCTCTATTCATAAATATGTCTGAATCATCTTTATTTTAGCTGTTAACATACGCAGGGTAACAAAATGCAAAATGTATTATGTAACCCTTTAAGTTGCCCTAAAAATCCTCTTATATAATTTCTAGTCAAATCTACATGGATGTCTTTAGTAAAACACTGAATAAATCTACCTTCATCCTGCAGGGTTTAAACTTTCATCAGGGTTCCCTTAACTGGCTTCTTGCAAAGACAGAACAGGCCTAACATCTTTGGTCCATTCCTACCCCCGGGGTCATGGTCACTGCTGGACCATGTGCTCGCCTTCCTCAGGAACTGCGTAAGACAGCACACAATATTCCAAGAGCCAATGCATGGTGACCTCTCAGATCCTTCTATAAAGACCCACACAGAGAAGCTTACCTAAAGAGCAGGTTCAACAGTTTAGGAGAGGCCCTGGCCTGGGGATTACGGGACTTAGTTCAAAGTCCAGCTTAAATTCATCTGAACCTCAGTCTTCTTATCTGTAAAAAGGGTTTAAAATTCCCTTATGAAACTAATAAGATGACCAATAAAGAACATTTCTAGGGTTACCAGCTAACACAGTACTTGGCATACAACAGTTACACTGTAAATATTAAACTCCAAATTAGATATGAATGAATTCATTTCTCATCATCATTACAATTTCTCAGTCCATAGTTTAAATTGTGATCTTAATGCAATTACTCCCTTGGTCAAACAGGCCCACACCTCAACGTTCATCACTGCTGGCTAAAGAGGAACTGAAAGCTCCATTCTCCTGAAACCTCCTGTTTCCCTCAAGGCACTGACCGAAGAAGCAGCCCCAGAACATCAAAGGCTGATTCACAAAAGAACAAAGGGAAACTGTTTGATAAAATGAGAAAAGGCTCATCCTCACATGTAGTCAATCAATGAGGTGTAAAACAATTAAATACCCATCGCTGCTTGTCTCAGTCCTCTGTGTTCCCAAGGCATATACTGCTGTCAGTGGTGCTTTTTTAGACAGTAATTTGATTATATGTATCAACAAAGGCTTAAAAATAACCTTTGCTCCCAGGTAATGTAATTTAGAGTATCATCTGAAATCTGGGAGGAAAGTTACTATGAGATCCGTGCAGAGTTATCTCAGTGGAAAAAGAGAAAAAAATTAATAAACATGCATTAATTTAACAATAAATATTTAAATTGAGAAAGCAAACTGAATTGCACAAATAGAACGATTAAGACGACGCAGTCGCTTGAAGAGAATACATCAAAACACTCACATGGTCGTCTCTGGACGCGAGTGTGTGGATGGGCTTTCGGTTCTCCTTTACCCTCGCTCTTTTGGGTGTGTTTTTGTTTCCCGAGACAGTCTCACCACATAGCCCACACTGCCTGAAACTTGGGATCCTCCTGCCTCAGCATCCCAAGTGCTGGGATTATAATCGGCATGCATCCCCAGGCCATGCTATCCACCTACTTTTTTGTTTAGGCAAATCTACCTGACCTGTGCTCTCAGCTGCTGAACACACTCCACAGAGGCTGCACCCACAGGTGGGGAATGAGAGGTAGGCAAGAAGCCCACGCAGAGCCGCACAGGTGTATGGGGTTAGACGCACATCCTGCCGTCGGAGGGCAGCCAACTCCATCTGTAATTCTCTCCCTCTGCTGATAAAAAGGTGACTGCATTTCGTCCCATTTTCACATCCAACACTACTCACAAATCCAAGGACAAGGAACCACTGAATTCTACAGAGTTGATACTGTTGTAAGACTGTAATTTATGTCATACATCAAGACCTTAAAAAAGGGAAGGTATTTCTAAATCTAGTTACAATAAACTACCCACCACATTGTCTCATGTCCTCTGGACTGTCCAACACATAGCCCGGGATATCTCTCCATTTGCTCTTTGCCTGGCCAGCTTCTACTTCTATACAGCAAGTTCCCAACTTAGGAACATTTGAGCTGCGAACTTTAACAGATACAATGGACCCTGCATTACATTCATTGATGCGAACAAATCGTGGAAGTAGCTCACAGGTCTGTTGGACACTGTCATAGTTGTGCCGCTGTGTGCTTACTGTACAGTGCGATAGTGTACAGTAGTACAATGCTCAATCAGAGCCCAGGATGTCAAGAAGCAACAGGAAAAGCAGTGGTGATGTGGGGGGACTGCAAGGGAGTACAAAGCAATATACACTGTACATCTGTGTCAAAGGTGTGTAAGACTCACTCTGTCAGATTACAAACGTTTTCCCTAAATGGAACTTGTTCGTAAGCCGGGCACTTACTGTACCAACGGCCATCTTAAGACAGCCCTTGTATCCAATAAATCTGTTCCTCTGTGTGTGTGTGTGTGTGTGTGTAAGAACAAATGCACAAGGGGCCAACTTCCATACACATCAATGACCACTAATGTGTGTTATGGTCTGAATTCATGTTGAAGTCCTTTCCCCCCGTGTATTTCAAGACAGTGCCATGAAGGAGATATGAAAGGTTAAATAAGATACGATAGGGCTGGTGACCAAAAAGGAAGCGGCACTAGGGATGCATGTGCAGACAGGAAAGGCCACACAAGGACGTAGCAAGAAGGTGACTATCTACAAGCCAACCAGGAGACCTTCAAAGAAAAATCAGACCTGCTGATACCTTGATCTTGGACTTTCAGCCTCCAGAACTGTGAGAAATAAGAGTCTGTGGTTTGAACTGCTCAGTCCACAGTCTTCTGTGGTGGCAAACTAATAAGAAGTATCAGTGGCCAAACCAGCCTTGTCTACTACTGAGAAGCCAGTACCTGCCACAGCTCAGGGGCTCAATGAAAAAATAACAAAAAGCCCCTGAGCGTGACAGGAGTGGCCACTTTCTAGGTTAACTAAGTAGGTAGAGAGGAATGAAGGGGAAACCAACTATGCTACTCTGTTCTACTCTAAACAGTTTTAAAATATGCTTGTAGTGTAAGCTCCCAGACATTATAAATAGTTAATTTCAAGATAATTATGGATACACAGTAAGTTAATTAAGTTGTTTGCCTTCATGCACTAGGGTATATGCAACTGCGCCCGGATTGAGAGAGAGTCACTATGGGACGCACGGTGTTAATTAACTTGCACCTAGCTGCTGAACACAGAAAGTACATACTGAGGCCGAGTGGGCTCTATTAAAGGAGACCCTGCATGTGACAACGCAGTGCTTTTCAAAGGCGATCTCTGCTAAAGAAGAATAGATCCATTTTTTCTTCTTATAAAGAATGGATCATTATGCTCCACCTTTCACCCCATTACGTCCACAATGTGGTAAGGGTTCATAAAAATAACTTTTAAGGCAGAAGAAACTAGTTGGGGGAGGATTCATACATAAATGGGAATGTTTTCTACACCGTAAGTCAGAAAATGAAAGGTGGCATCAAGATGACTGGATTCTGATGATCCAATGCAGCATAGTGAGTACTACCAGCAACACCACATGGCATACTTGAAATCTGCAGAGGGGAGATTTTAAGTACTCTCACTACCATCACCACCAAAACAAAGGTAACTGAGGCGATGGATCTGTTGACTCGCTTGACTTCTACGATCCTCTCTCAATGCACACACACGTCAGGACATCTTAGAAATATACTATTTTTATTTGTCAAGAAGCTCCCAATAAAGCTGGGGGAGGGAAAGGGAAGGGAAAGGTAAAGAGAGAGGAAAAGTAAGGGAAAGGGACAGGAAAAGGAAAAGATCAAGGGAATGACTGAGAGGTAGACAGGGAGGAAGGAAAAGAAGGAAGAAAGGGAAGGAAGGTGACACGATGGACTTTCCAGGGGGTGGGGGGACAAAAATTGTGCAGAGTCTGGTTTCCAACTGGTCCACAAAATCTTGAAGAGTTTCTAAGTGAAAGACCAGTCCTCAGGGCCGGTGAGATGGCTCAGCGGCTTAAGCGCCTGCCCGGCAAGCGCGAGGGCCCGAGTTCGACTCCTGGAACCCACATATGAAAAAGGGGCCGGTGATATTGCTCAGCGGCACGGGTGCCTGCTGGCGCGCGAGGTCCTGAGGTCGACCCCCCGGTACCCACAAAAAAAAAAAAAAAAAAAAAAAGACCAGTCCTCAAAAATCTACCCAAGGCAAGGCAGGGGGCATCACAATCACTGACTTGAAATTATACTATAAAGCTACTGTGATAAAAACAGTGTGGTACTGGCAAAAAAACAGACCTGAAGATCAATGGAACAGATTAGAAGATGCTGAAACAACCCCAGACATACTAAGCCACCTTATCTTTTTTTTTTTTTTTTTTTTTTTGTGGGTACCGGGGGGACGACCTCAGGACCTCGCACGCCAGCAGGCGCCCGTGTCACTGAGCGATATCACCGGCCCCTTTTTCGTATGTGGGATCCGGGAGTCGAACTCGGGCCCTCGCACTTGCCGGGCAGGCGCTTAAGCCACTGAGCCATCTCACCGGCCCAAGCCACCTTATCTTTGACAAAGGTGCCAAACACATTCGCTGGAAGAAAGATAGCCTCTTTAATAAATGGTGCTGGAAAAACTGGCTCTACACATGCCGAAGATTAAAACTAGACCCATATCTTTCACCATGCACTAAACTAAATTCAAAATGGATCAGAGATCTAAATGTTAAAACAGAAACATTAAATCTGCTGGAAGGTAGGATAGGTAAAACCCTTGGAGACATTGGTGTAGGCAAAGACTTTATGAATAAAAACTCAACCGCACGGGAACTATCCCAAAGAATCAATAACTGGGATCTCATCTTATTAAAAAGCTTTTGCACAGCAAGAGAAACCACCAACAGAGTGACGAGACAACCCACAATGTGGGAAAAAATGTTTGCCAGCTGTTCCTCAGACAAAGGATTACTATCGAGAACATATAAAGAACTCAAAAAAATCAGATCTCCCAAATTTAAAGACCCACTCCAAAAATGGGCATCTGAGATGAATACACATTTCTCAGATGAAGAAATACTAATGGCAAATAAATATACAAAAAAATGTGCAACATCACTAGTCATTCGAGAGATGCAAATTAAAACAACACTGAGATACCATCTCACCCCAGAAAGAATGGCTACTATAAAGAAATCAACTAATAACAAATGCTGGAGGGGCTGTGGGGAAAAAGGAACCCTTCTTCACTGTTGGTGGGAGTGTCGACTGGTACAGCCACTGTGGAAGTCAGTGTGGAGATTCCTCAAAAAACTAGGGTTGGAGGTCCCATTTGACCCAGCTATTCCCCTTCTGGGCATCTTCCCAGAAGAATTAAAAACATCGTACCACAGCGATATATGTGCACCCATGTTTATAGCAGCACAATTTGTAATAGCCAGATCTTGGAAACAACCCAAATGCCCATCAACTGAGGAATGGATAAGAAAGATGTGGTATTTTTATACAATGGAGTACTATTCAGCCATAAAGAAGGATAAACTGGAGACTTTTATAGGTAAATGGATGCAACTCGAGAAAATACTCATAAGTGAAATAAACCGGACGCACATGTGTAAGCATCGTATTGTCTCTCTAGTATGAGAAACTGAAAGAGTAAATAAGATCCAAAATGTACAATAGACACGGTGAATCAAAAAGAAACTGGTCAATAGGAAAGAGAAACTGGAATAGGGAAAAGAAAGAAGGGAAAGGGAAAAAAAATTGTATATATATATAGAAGATGGTTAAGATAGATACACTACCAATTTTACTTAGTTCATTGAAGAGTAAGGTTTGAGCCAATAATGTTTGGACAATTGAATGCTAATGTCTGGTATCCTGAATAACTAACTTAAAGATAATAATACATAATGCATTAACCATTGTTACCCTCATATTATGTTGTTTTGGAAATTTGTTCTTTTCTTGATTTGTTTTGCTTTTTCTTCTCTTTAAAATTAAAAAAAAAAAAAAGGGCCGGTGAGATGGCTCAGCAGCTTAAGCGCCTGCCCGGCAAGCGCGAGGGCCCGAGTTCGACTCCCGGATCCCACATACGAAAAAGGGGCCGGTGATATCGCTCAGCGGCACGGGCGCCTGCTGGCGCGCGAGGTCCTGAGGTCGACCCCCCGGTACCCACACAAAAAAAAAAAAAAAAATCTACCCAGCCCATAAGAGCAGGACTACTCACACCGACTACCTGGCCTTGAAGGCAACTTCACCCACTTTCCTCCTAACTTAATTAAAGGGAGTGATTTCCTTCTATCCTCTTCTTTATCCTAGAACCTCTTTCTCCAGGGCCAAGTCCCAGATCCCCTACCCAAAAGTTGGCCAGTTTACAAAATCACTAAACCCTCTTTTGCTCCAAGTTCAACTCCCTCAACTATCTCAGGTGTAGGTTAGGAATAAACATGCTAATTGAACATATTCACATTACATTCAGAAACACCTTTATTCATCACTGCAGGAAGAGGAAAATGTTTTAAAAGGTTATTTTTTCTTTTTAAAATAATTTCATTTTTAATAAATTTTACATGTATTTGTGGGGTACATCCTGATGATATGATACATGTGCATGTTGCATAATGAGCAAATCAGGTTAACTAACATATCTGTCATTTCACCTGTTCTTTCTTGATTTTTTGTTTTTCGGGTTTTTGTTGTTGTTGTTGTTTTGTCTCATTACGTAGTGCAGGCTGGCCTTAAACTCACTTATATAGCCCAGGTCGGCCTCGAACTCACAGTGATCAGCCTGTCTCAGCCTCCTGAGTGCTGAGATTACAGGCACGTGCCACCTCACATATTCTCTCATAGTGAAGAGCATATTTAAAATCTCTTGTAGTATTTTATTTTATTTTTTTGGTACCGGGAATTGAACTCACGACCTCATGCTTACCAGGCAGGTGCTGTGCCGCTGAGCTATATCCCTGGCCCTCTTGTAGTATTTTAAAACATACATTATTAACTGCTGTCATCAAGCTAAACAACAGATCACTAGAACTTACTATTCCTCCTGTCTGATATTTGTACCCTCTGACCAACATCTCCCCTTCTCCAACCTTCCCCCCAAAGAAGGCTATGACTTTGAGATAAAACCCCAAATAGCAGCATGAAGGCATCCAGATTTGCCTCATCAAACAGAGTTCTCTTCCTCCATTTCTCAACCTACAGGTTACGGAAAAGTGCCATGCTCTAGGCCAGTGGTAACTTAGAAGCCAAGGTTTGTTTGCTTAATTTCACCATTTAAAAATCTCACTGCCAAATGCATTGATTCTCTTACAAATATGAAAATGCTCTGCAAGTCTAAATTTTAGATGTACACTGGAGAATGAACTATTGGCACCACTGGAATTTATCCCAAGGACCAGTGACAATCCAGTTTCATCTATCACAATGGCAGACCTGCTGCTTTCTAGTTGGAAAAACAAAAACAAGGTTTAATATTACACGTATTCACCATGGGGCTAACACATTAGCTCCCACCATCTCTCGACAACTCTATGAGCTGTAACTGCAGCTCACTTCTACAGAAGTGACAACCTCGAGAGATAACAGCAGCCTCGTGCAACTAGAGGGAGGATTGAAAAAAAAAAAGTCAAAAACCTCCAAAGCATTTTCTCTGTATGTAGTTGTATTCACTCTCTGCTTTTCTGAATCTTTGGAAGGGTCTTAATCTGTCTGTAATCAGTACCAAGTACCATTTATTGAGTACATACTGAATACACCACAGGCACATTTCCACAAAAACCTAAGACAGGGGCTACTCATTTTACAGATGAGGAAGCTGAGAGTAAGATTAGTGGAGGAACACACATTGAATCAACAGCAGAGCCAGGATTTCAGCCAGCTCTACCAAATCACACTGCCCTTAAAAGGAGGTTGTGTCAGATGTTCTAAAGTCCCAATTGCCCATGGATCTCTGTCCCAGCCACTGTCAGACCCACATGACCTATGCTAAAAAAGGCTGAATAGTCTAAGGAAATGAAATCCCTTCTGAAAATCCATTCTGCCTAAATCACACCTCACTCTCCCCTCTCCAAAAGTGAACTGAGTAATTTATCTTCCACACCTCAAATGGTTGGTTTTACACCAAACTATAATTATCCCCAAGGGCTGGTCGCCAGCCACTTATTCACACTAGCTATGATACGCATTGCATGACATCCAATTTGATCCAGGTCATCTTTCTTGGATTCAAACTAAATTCTTATTCGTGAAAATGCAACTATCGCAACTCAATCCAATAAACATTTATTAAATCCTTACATAATTACATGTATCAAGCATTCAGACGCAGCCCTTGCTATTTGGGGAAACAAGCAACCAAATGAATAAACACAAGGAGTGGAGAGCTAATTTGGTTTGAAAAATCCAGAGCAAGTATGCAAGAGATTATAGAATGGGAATTTCTAAAATGGCTAATGGAAAAAAGAACACAGCAAGTACAAAAACAGGACACATTAATATTAACATCTGGAAATATCGAGTATGTGCGATTGGACAGGTAGAGGGAATAAAGAACAGAGGCAGGCTGTAAACAAATTTTATGTATGAAAAAACTTTATCCTGCAGGAAAAAGGGAGCCAAAGTTTCCCCCAATAGCATGGTGACAGGAGTACATTTAACTTTCTGGAAGGTGAGACAACTCTCCCAAACATTTGGCAAGATAAATTTCACATTTTCAGATTTTACATACCCAGTCTGTTGAAAGAGTAAGAACAAAATGTTAAAAAAAAAAAAAAAAAAAAAAAAAAAGCTGCATGCAAACATCTCTCTTTTCTCATTATCTTAGTTCGGGTATCGCACTCTCCTGCTCTGCCTCTGTTAGATCAAGTGGTCCCATTTTAAACCATTTCAGCACACCAAGGCCAAACTTGCATTTCAGCACATCTCTTGCAGGCTGAATACGATGTTCATCATTAAGATGATTTGAATTCTCCCCAAATCTTTTTTTAATTCACTGATAAAGTCTTGATTAAAAATACAGACATTTTGTCATCCTTACTACATTTACCTCATCTCCAAACTCTCCTGACTGTGTGAAAGCTAATGCTACCTCCCCTGTCTGGTCAATTATTGCATGGACACAAGGGACCAATTAATGCCATCCATAAAAGCCTGAATCATTCTGTCAATTAACGAGAACTAACTATGTCATCAGATATATTACTGGTGAGCAAGTCTATTTGGTTGCAATATGTCTTGAAGGAGAGCAGTATCAAATGAATCACAATTGACTTGGACAACTGCTAGCATAATTTCGGAAGATGAAAAGACAGATGTGGTAGTTATTAGTGGTCCCCTGAGGAATTACAGCGAAGCAATTGTAATGTGCTAAGACTGCACTAGCAGGTGCCTGCAGTACAAATCAGACAGAGGGTTAAATCAATATTTTCAATTTCTTAGAATCAATCTGGTGTTTGAACAAGATGGAAACTTGTTAGCAATTGGCAGGATGTGTAAATGAAAAGTCAAACTTCTTATTTGTTAAAAAGGAATGAGTGTACTGCATCATGCCCTTGGCACAAGATAATGCTTTCATGATCCAGTAGCTGGGGCATTCACGGAGAATCAAGCAGTTCTTAAATTTTAATAGAGTGCAAAAGGTTAGCTTTATAAAGGCTGAACATTCAAGATCTTTTAAAAATGATTGAAGTGTCAATAGGAAAGTTTTGAGCTGTGACAACACTATAGTTATTAATGATTAGTGCAAGAAGCAGAAGGAAATGTTAAACTCAATAGAAAGAGGGGAAAAATAAGTCTTACCAAGAATGTGTGGATTAAGCACAGCCTTGGAAACATTACTACCTTTTCTATTTTACCAAGAAACAGTCTGGCTTTGAATACCATTTACCAAAACTTTGATTTTTCAACCCCAGGCTCTTGTACTGTATTTACAACCCTTGTTGAACATCTGGATTAATTAAGCAATTATCTCAAACAATGTTCCACTGTATCTTTTGGTGGTTTGCTTGTTTTGAATTTTGAGACAGGAAATCCTACATAGGATCAAAAATTATGAAGATGGAGCACAAATGAAAAGAGCTTGGAACTGTGAACAAATTGAGTTTGCAACCTAACGAATTTGTGTACATGTTAGATAGCTGAATCACTATGGAGGGCAGTGTGGACCCCTGAAAAGAGCAGAGAATTGTGGTAAAAATCTTGGATCTGCCGCTCACTACTGCTCTAGGATCAGTTATCACCCAGCACTAAAACCAGGGCAGGTGTCCCACCCGTCACACCTGTTGAGAGCAGTAAGTTTCCTACCAGGCATATCAATTAGAAGAGCAAAGGTTTCCATTTTACTTCCTATTTAAAAGAAAGTGGCAAATTTCCATAAGTAAATGCATATGTGTGCACTATGAAACTTAAGGCTAATATAAGTATTTAAAGCCAAACTAAGACTCTACAAGATTTTTCTTAAAAAAAAAAAAAAAACTATCTAGAACCTATTTTTTTAAAAAACTAATTCAAACAAGGATTTCTTGACTATGCAAGAGCAAGATTTCTGAGACAAAAGATAATGAGGCAGCGCATCAGCCCTGGAGGAGTTGGAGGGGAACACATACCCAATTAATGAGAAACAAGGCAGGTCTAAGCTGCGGGCACTAGGGGAATTCAAGGAAGTAGGGCGAGGGGTAGCTCCACAGGAAAGAATTCTGAAGCCATAATAATTGAGATGAACTCTGAAGAAGGGTAAGGTTCAGACAATACCGGGAAGGGACAGGAGGAGGAGAGAGAGACAAGGCAGGCTTTGCGGAGCAGGGACTATGGAGTGGTTGCCGGGAGCCAAAGAAGGAAGATGGGGGAATTCCAGGAAGAGACAGTCCTCCCCCAGATCAGGGAGAAGGCCATCAGCTTCTCAGCACAGCACTGGGCTGTAGGGCAGAGAAAGGGGAGAACGTGCAGAGTCAGTCACGCTCACCCAGAGAAGACAGAGAAAGGAAGGGGACCAAAAAAATGATGCGGGGAGGTGTGCAGCACTCAACTCTCTCCCTTCCCGCTTGGTTTTCCCATTTGAACTGGCCACAAATAGAAACAAAAATGTGTGTATATGAATGTGTGATATTTATAACTAATACAAAATTAATATATACAATTTATATAGAGCTAATATGCACATATGTGCATAGATATTCTATATATGCAAACAAATTATTATTTTTTTAATTAAACCCACACAAGCAACAGGGACCTAAGAACAAAAGGGGCTGGGCTGGCCTGGGCTGGTTGGGAAGCAGCCCTGTCCCCCAGTGAGATATGACCCTGGTATCAGGGGCACCATTCCCACCAGCTTCTGAATATGAAGAGGAGAGGCCAACCCTCAGGCTGTTAAGGGGTGGTCAGGTCTGGCTGGACTCCTCTTTGGCCCCAGGACTCAGGGGCTAGGCCCATTCCTAGAGAGTTGTGGCAAAGTACCCAGCTGCCCAACGAACAAGGTAAGACAACTAAGGTGATGACGGTGGGACAGTGGGTTAGAGGTACCCTACTGCTTATGAAGAAAAATGCAATATAAACTGAGAAACAACAAGGTGAGTAGTACTAACTTCGCCAAGGAGTTCAGAAACTAAAATAACAGAAAAATAATAGAATTCACAGCAAACATGAAAGAAATGCTAAGAAATTCCTGAGAAGAATGAGGCATCTTGGAATGTGCAGAGAAATGCAAGAGTAAGCTGGCTTTCCTCAAACAGAGTCTCCCCACCTCCTGGCTCCTTGTTGGTCCCCATATTACCCACAGGGATGTTCCCACCAATGGCCTTTGTGGCACTCTGTGGGCCAGGCTGTCCTGACTTCATCTACCCAGCAAGGGAAACTATTACTCAGTCCCCAGATGCTCTTTTTTAATTTGGCCTTTGTCACCCCCAACCATCTCTCTGGGGAGTCTCCTACAATTTCAAGAAGCCCAACTTCCTGTATTCCCCAAAGGCACAAGGGACCTTTCCACACACACACCCCTGGCCCTTTCTCCAATGGCCTTCTGGCCTTCCTGTTTCTGTGCCTCATCTCCTTCAATGACCCCACCCCAAAGGCCCAGCTCAGCAAAATCATATTATGAAACCTCTGACATTAGAAAGGTCCTTTTCTACAGACAGCTACAAACCCTCACCCTGTCCAACTCATCCATTAAATAGTCCTTAAATGTTCTGTGGTGGGTGTTAAGAAGTAAAGATCGGCCCAGGAGTCTCACGACACCAACACGCACGTGTTCTTATGTGGAGACTACATAAGAGCAAGGTATAAGAAACAGCCTTCAGAATAGGGCAAGTGCTCAGTATGCACCAATCCTTGCAGCTTTGATGGTTACTTCACTAAGCACAACACATGTTCATGCTTACCCACCTCTCATGCTAGCAGTGGAGCTCCATAAATGTATGGATAAAGGAAAATAACTGATCAGCCAAGGATCGATATGAGCATTATCAATCGCTGTTCAAAGTCAGCAAGAACAAGAACAAATTTAAGAAAGGTAAGCAATGCTTTATGCTTTGATCACAGTTGACAGTAACTATTCAGAACAATCCAACTGCTCCCCCAGGCCTGGTACACACAAGACAGGGCCCAACAAGCCTGGAGGATAGAGTGGGGAATACTGGGTAAAGGGTGCTCCTCTAGAGTGGGAAGCTCGGAGAAGAGGTAAACTTGAGACTGTCATGCAGAATCTTAGGGTCTACCACATTAAAATACATCAGATGGGCCAGTGATATAGCTCAGAGGCATAAGCACCTGCCTGGCAAGCGCGAGGTCCTGAGTTTGACTCCCAGTACCCGCATATGAAGGAAAAAAAAAAAAAAAAAAAAAACTTGGGATAAACCCCTGCCCACTGGGGGAGCTCCTCTGAGGTGGACACCTCTATTTGCACCACCGTGACCTTAACCAGCAGTAACAAACTAATAACTCAAAGGCACTAGGGGCAAAATCCCAAAAAAGGGAGATGGAAAGAGGAAACAGGAAATTTTCTTTCCAGTATTTAAAAACCAACACACACTTAAAAAAAAAAAAAAAAAAAAAAAAAGGTGACACTATGTATGCTCCATAAACATTATCTGTTGCAGGAACAGTTTGCAGACATGAGTAACAGAATTTAACTAATTTATTTCTGCTCCAACTTGTTCCCACAAAAGTTTGAGGCAGGGTCCAAAAGATCCAGGATGAAGGGAAAAATTGGGGGCAGGGGACTATAATTACATAGAAAGAAATTCAAATGAAGAAGAAACAAGTACTATAAATAGGAAGAAATCCATGCTGACCCCAGTAAAGGAATATTGAGCTGAAAAATCATTCATTTGGATTTTGATTAGCATGTACTGCCAAATTAAAAAATAAAAATTAAATACGCACGCAACGCAGGCACACACCTCTCAAACCCACACTGTTGCAGGCAATACATACTGCAATTTTGCAAAAAAAAAAGAAAAACCATGCCTTTAAGAACTTCAGCTAACAAACACCAGCTTTTGAAAGTAAGGTTCAGCAAAGAAGAGCCAATAAAAATGCTGTAACTTGACACCAACCCACACAGCACAAAAAGAAAGGAGACCAGCAGCGCCCAGCTTGCAGGACAAGAAGCTAATTGACTTGAATGTCTGCTGCATAAGCTATAAAATAAGAGAATAAAGAACAATATGAACATACACACCACCACTGGTTATAAAAAGGCCTGACTGTCCGATGCCACGTCACGCACCAAACAAGTAGGGCAATTGTTTCAGTGGCTCCACTGAGGAAGAATGGATAATTCGTGCCCTTGTGAATCGAGTGTCCACCAGGAAGAGTCCCCATCCCACAGCAGTGGCATGGCGGCCCCCGCCCCCGGCCCTCCAGAGTCAAGCTGGGGCTGTAAAGATCATTACTGACAATTGTGATGCATGCAAACATATTCTTCAGCCAAATGAGCCAGTAATTTGCTCCGCTGGGGCCCCCTCTCTTCTGCTGAAACACATACTTCTAAGTTTCACCAACTGCTACTTTCCATTACTGGGAAATGTCATTTTCTCTCAATCATTTATTTTTTCCACTGGGTGAGGATACAACAACCCCTGCCAAAGTGGAGTGGAAGTGATAAATGCATCTGTTGGAATTGTAGTGTCACAAAGCAGGCTACAACACAGTATCAAATACATAAACGTTGGTCCAGGGAGTTTGGAGAAAAGAGAATGAGGAGGAAATGCCTTTGCTGCTAGGATCTTTCTCATTCTCCAACATACTCAATATGAAAAAACCTTTTTTAAATTGTCCCAAAAATCTGAAAATTAGACAATGGAATGCATGGACTATCAGCAACATAAGCAAACACAGCAACAGAACACCCACAGAACACAATTAACAGACCTGAGTTCAAATCTCTACCCTCCCCTTCAAGAACTGTTTCCTTTTTAGCAAATCATTAAATTACCTAGTCCTTATGTTTCCTATTTGTAAAATAGAGATAATAAGTGTGCTTCTCTCACACACCCACCTTTTTCCCAGGGTTGTTGAGAACAAAATGAGATTATGCCTATGAACTTTATTTGACATGAATGTGATTCTACAACTTCATCTAAAATGTCAATCCAAGCATTTCATGAGCGCTCATTATTTGCATAGCACTGGAAAAGGTACCTGGGAGATGCAGAGAATTGAATGGTACAGTTCCTGTCCGTGAAGAACTCATAAGCTAGAGCCAGAGTATGTAAGTTCAGGGTTAAAGCAAGATCAGGCATGGTTCGCTGGGGATAGTAAGTCTAAATGTTTTTCCTTCACCTCACTTAATTCTTCTACACTCAAGAAAATCCACTGGGTTCTATCCAGAAGGCTTATGGCCCTAAAAACAATAACAACAGAACTGGTGAGTGGCATCTCACCAATACCCAGAGGTATTCTCGGAGACAGAGAGTTGAAATTCCCTCTTGCCCTTTAGTTACTCTATGAATTCAAACCATGGGGAGGACAGCAGCCCCAAAGGAAATCACGTTTGGAGTAACAAAAAGAACTTGCTTCCAGCCCTTTGACTGAGCTGCATTTTAAGAACATGTCTGCGTGCAGGACAGAACTTCTAGGGCCTAAGCCCTAAGCCCCAAGGCCTGAAAACCAAACCGTAACAATATTAATTGACAGTGAGTTCCTATCTGCGGGTAGAGTGCTAACCCTTTAGATACCTTTTTAAAATTGATACTCAAGGCAACCCTAAGGGAAAAGTCATCTTATCTCTTTCTCAGAGGAATTGAAGGACTTGATGACAGCAAGTTACTGCACCAAGGTTTGTATAGCTAGTAAGAGGCAAACCATGATTTGAACCCAAGCAGGTTCATTTCAAATTCCTTCCTAATTCTTAGCATATCTTGATTATTACATTTGTTGGGTCTGTATCATTTGCCACTCTGCTTTTTCTTCGGAAACCACTTGCTCATACAGTTTTCTATGTAGAAAGACCCAAAACACTAAGGGTCCCCTCCCCCAGAGGCTCCTTAAACACACAATTTTGCAGGGAAAAGTGTGACCCAAGATGCATGGTGGGTTAGGAGACGTGACAGGATAAAAATAGCCCATGAAGTTTTAATAACTTTGAATGATTCATTAAATTAAAAAATTTTAACCTTACGAGGGACAGGAGAATATAGTTAAATATGTTCACTTTTTATACAGTGAATGAAAAAAAAAATCTTAAGACAATATTCAATGCTACCAAACCCTCCAGAAAATAATCTGGTGTGCTATGTTTCTGAGCTTGTATCTAAGAATGCTCTCTGCCGAACTCAAGGTCATGAAGATTTTTTGATATGTCTTATAGGATCATTTATGTCTATGATCCATTTTTAGTTATATTCTGTATATGGTGTTAGGTAAAGATTTTAAATGATCTTTTTCACATGTATATGTCCAACTGCCCTAGTACTATTTGTTAAAGACTAGGGAATTGAACTGAATTGCTTTGGCACCTTTGTAGAAAAGTCAATTAACAATAATGTAACAGTTTATTGCTAGACTCTCAATTCTGTTCCAGTGTCTATAATTATACCGGTTACACAGTCTCAATAACTGTATCTTTGTATCAAGTTTTCAGACCAAGATACATGCAAGTCCTCTTTTTTCTTCCTTTTCAGAATTATTTGTTTATTCTGAGTCCTCTGCATTGCTATATAAGTGTTAGGAAACCACTGTTAATTTCTACAAAAGAAACCATACTAGAATTGTTACAAGGACTGTCCTATATCTTTAAATCAATTTGGGGAGAATTAACAATACTAAGTCTTATAATCTACGAAAGTGTGACAGCTCTCCATTTATTCAGATCTTTAATTTGTCTCATCCATGTTTTGTAAAAGTCTTACACTTACTTTGTCAAATTTATTTCAAAGAATTTATACTTAAGTGCTATTATGAATGGAATTGTTCATGCTATTTTCAGATTATTCATTGCTAGTACGTAAAAACACAGATGATTTCTATATATTGATCTTTCTTTTGCCCCATCTATAACCTTGCTGAGCTAATTATTAATAGGTTTGTGTTATACAGTGTGTGTTCCTCAGGACTTTCTCATACAGCCCCAACTTGTCTGCACATGAAGACCGTTTTACTTCTTCCTCTACAGTCTGGTACCTTCCATTCTGAGCCTACAGTATAATTCTGAATAGCAGTGTGACAGTGAACATCCCTGCCTGCTTTTCCGGATCTTAGGAGGAGGCCCTACTCATAATTTGCATGTAGAAGTCTACCCAAGTGATTATCTTCCCTGAAGCATTTATGAAACAGAGCTGGGTAAAAATTTTTTTTTTATACTGGCAATCCATGAGCACATGCAAATGGAAAAAAAAAATACTTAACAAAATTTAAAAAAATAAATTAATGTGTTTTATACTAAGAACTGAAAATATCATCCAGTAGATAAAAAACAGTTATTAAGAACTGAATATATGAAGAGGCAGCACCATTCACTGGTAACAACTGCTCTGAAGTGGAGAAAGGACAACATAAGGGAGGCTGACAAAGGGCGGCTGCAGTCTGGGAGATACTGCCCACTGCCAGCTCCCAAATGAATGGGCGCCAGGCTGGCATGGCGGCTCTCTGCAAGGCCAGGGTCCGGCTGCACCAACAGCCTCTGCCCCCTACTGGCCCCAGGGCTCAGGATTGGGAGGGTGGCGGGGAAAGCCTCTTCCCATCTCCCTGCCAGACAGCTGGCGATGAACTAGTAGGGGTCTGGGAGACAAGGAGCCTCCAGTGGGAGGCCTTGCTCAGCAATTTTCACACAACAGTCTCTTATCTTAACAAAGCAGCCAGACTTCTTTTTTAAACTTGGTTCCCGGATGGAAACAATCAGGAGGCCATCCAGCACTGTTTGAAAGAACACACTGGCTCCAAAGACCCCGTTTTTTCCGAAAGGTCAAAGTTTAGGTGCCCCAGCAAGCGGCACAGCTGGGTGTTCAGAATCTGAGTGCTAGAGGCAACTACGGCTCCCACGCTGCTCACACACTCTACCCTGTAACACAGCCAGGAGCCAGGACCTGCATGGGATAACTGTTCTTCAGGGATCACAGCTGTGGGCAAGGGCTGAACGCCCACCGTATGTAGAACCCAGGGCACACAGTATGCATTTAGCTATTTTCAATTGCATATATTCCGTTGTACTGTGCAACAAATCTCATAGAGAAGGACAAACAGATGAGTGAAAAAACTAGACATTACAAGGGGGGATTCCAACAGAAAATGAATACAAATATAAAAACTCCCTCAAGGGACTTAAAATCCAGCCAGACAGAGAAAAAGAACTGGAGAATTAGAAACGTGGTCAGAACTAGCGATCACACCCCTAATTCTCAGAAGCCCTCATCTTCCAGTGTCTCAGAGAAGTGTGCTCCCATCGCTTGTCCAAAACCCAAAACCTGCATCTGGAGCAGGGCAGTCGGGCTTCCATCTGCTGAGGGAAAAAATGGGCATCGGGTGAGAGCTCTGAAAGCTCTCCACTTCCCTCCACAACAAGTACACCACATTTTAGGGACAGAAACTCCTTAGTCCCCCAGCCTCACCCCTTCTACACTCCCCAACGGGTGTCACTGTTGCCTCCATAGCCCCTGTGCCTGGGACATAATAGGAGCTAAAGAAAGGTTCCCTCTTCTTTTCCTCTGCTAATGGGATTGTGGACAAGAAAATCTGACCCTAGACAGTTCCCCAGCACACCTCAAGCTCTTATCATCTAACACTAGTGCCAGTCTCAGTCTTGTATCTCTTCCTACCTACAGGTTAGTCCTATCAGAATGCTTTTCTTGCATCTAGAAAGCACCTCTGGATGGAAAAGTAAAGAGGTTAGGACCTCCTAGAATGTCCCCAGCATCACTACCTATGCAGCGGCCTGGATATGATTCTCTGGAGATGATTTCCAAAAGCTTTCCAGAAGATCCCAGCCCTTCTCCCGAAATGGCCTCATGGGGGCCTCAGAACGCATGAACAAGGCCTTGCCTAGAAAGTGGAACATTTTCTAGGCGAGGGAAACAGAGCTCAAAAAGTCATGTAACTTGCCCAAGATGACATAGCTAACAAGTGCTTACTACTTTGGCTTATGATTTAGAAAAGACCCTCACACTGCCATATAAAAGTCCTACAAGGCCTTATTCATCATTAAACATTTCCTAAAGAGCTCAGGAACATGGCCTAATTAGAAAAGTGCAGGAGAACTGGGACTGTGGCCTCTCTTTTCTTCACTGTTACTATCAATAGATGTGCTAGGGAAATAAAACTGCATAACAAGAAAAAAAAGAAACATTAAAAAAAAAAACTGTACAATTGCCTACTAAGAATGTTATCTTGAAATGTAAAACTAAGAATTAAACTGGAGCTGGGTTTTGAATTGCTTTTTTAGTTCACTTCTCTGTGCAACATGTAATCAGGACATACTCTGAAGATTACCCCAGAACGCTGTGAAAGAGCACAGTCATTAGATAAATACATGAGATAATTGCATGGTTCTTGGGTTAGGAGTTACTAATATGGATGCTAATTTTCTTTGTGCAACCACACTGATATCAGAAAGAGGGTGCTCCTGACACTAAAGTTCTTTTAGCAGACCTCTACCAAACAGTTGTTCTCCAAAGCAAGTTTTTTTTTTTTTTTTTTTTTTTGGGGGGGTGGTGCTCTCAGGCTTCCCCTGAGCTGGTGGAAGCCCAATGAATAAGGATACCACCCAGCCCCAGTCCCTGGAAAGAGCATAACCCATTCCAGCTATACTCTTTTGTCCTCTGACCAGTTAAGACTTTGCAGGCAAGGCCTCCACCCCCCACCTTCAATTCCACTTCCATGCAGAAGCTGGGGACAGACAGTCTGAGCCCTCACACTGGCAGCAGTGACAGGGTGGGCACAACATATACCCACCTCCCCCAATACCACTATCTGGCCACGGGCAGGTACACAAGTATATAATGATCCCTTGAAATAGCTATTTCAATAACAATCTCCACTTGTGAAAGAGATAGTCCATATTTCAATTGACAGAGGTCCAGGACGTGAGAAATGAGACCTCTTGATTTTCTACAGTTGAAGCAAAGCAGTTAAGGAAAAGAGAAGGAAAAAAAAAGGAAAGAAATAAAAAGAAAGTAGGAAGGGAAAGCGGGTGGGAGAAGAAGTAAGGGAAGGGGAAGCAGACAGAGGAAAAGGTAGGCAAAGCGACAGAATGTGCTCACCCGAGTGCTCCCTGAAATACCTTTACCTTTCAAAACTCAGCCAATCAATATCTGGCTGTGGCACCACCCAGGATGATCAATAGACTAAAATATACATGAAAACTGATCTGAGTTTTTCTATAATGCTAATTTTTCTCATCATCTTTAACTGAGCATCTATGATGTACCAGCACAATGGAGTCAAAAGATAAGTGATGATTTTCTAGAAAAGCTCATGGTTCAGGGGTCCAAAAATTTACTATAATCATCAAGAAGGGTATGTTGTGTTGTGTTGTGTGTGTGTGTGTGTGGGTGCGCTCTCATGCATACAAGCATATGTAACACATATGGGAAAACCCAAGGGACATAACAGAGGATTTATGCATTTAGGTTAAGTGTGACCTGTGACCTGTGAAATACCCTGTATAGAAAGACACAGTCCCTCAAGCTCCAAAAAGTATGATGTCCCCAAGAATGTACTGGAAGAGCCCATCTCCACAAGGCTCAACATGTAACTTGGATCCTGCTCAGGAGAGAGATCACAATCAGGTTCCCAGAACACCGAAAGACTCTATTAACCATGGATCTCTTAATATTGATGCCAAACTCTGGGCTTGGTCACCCCCGACGAATTTCCTCTGTCAGAGCATATAAGTCTTGTATAATACTTCCAAATGAATGCAAACTATGCACCATGGTGAATATCAAACCCAGCTTATGTGGGGCTTATTAAGAGGAGGGACTCTGAAGCCGGACTGGGTATAAACTTCAATGCCCCTTAATTTCTCCAATCTATTAAACAGAAACAACAGTACCTACTTCCTTGGGTAACTGAGAAAATTAAAATGAGTCCTTCCATATAAAGTAAGAATTATAAAAATGTTGTAATTATGATGATGGAAATTATGTACAGTCATTCCCCAGTAACCATTAAGGATTGGTTCCAGAACTCCGTGGACATCAAAATCTGTAGATGTTCAGGTCTCTAAAAGCAGCCATCCTCCCCTATACCTTAAATCATCTCCAGATTCTTTATAATACTTAATACAGTGTAAATGTTATGCAAATGGCTGTTTTACTACATTGTTTAGGAAGCAGTGACAAGGGGGGGAAAAGTCTGTATGTTCAGGACAGGTACAACTCTTATTTTCCCCAATATTTTTTACCTGTGGTTAATGGAATCATGGGATATGGAACCCAGATATATGGAGTGCCAACTGTATATTTTCTCCTCCATGTACACAGATAAAAACACTAAGATTCTTGGGCCTATACTTATTTTTTCCACTCAACATTAATTCCTTATATTTTACCTTTCATTATCCCTATGATGTAACAATTAAATTTATTAGCTAAAGCTGGGTATGATGGCATATGCATAAAATTCCAGTACTCTGGGTGTCTCAGGCAAGAGAATTTTTAAGTTTGAGCCCAGCCTGAACAACTAGGAGAAACCCCATCTCAAAAAAGAAAAAGTGAGCTGGGGAGGTAGCTCAGTGCAAAGGCTCTGGCCTCAATCCCCAGTACTACCAAAATAAATAAATAATAAACTTCCTGGGTGAAACACCCAGCTACAAAAGTAGACCAACTCAGTCACATCACATAAGCAGTATACTGACCCTCAGGCATCTCCCTGGTACTGTGTCACCTTTGCTCCCCAGTAAACAGGCATTTCCTGTACAGAGATCTTAGTTTAGCATTGACTAGACTTCCTTATGGTATCAGTGCTCCCAGCTCACCTGCTGGTATTCCCACACTTCTTACCAAGTTCATGTCTTCGGTGACACAGTTCTGTCACACCACAGGATGGCAACAGGAGCATCCAGTGATTACTGCCTCATAACCACAATCCCAAATAGGAGGCAACCTATTTCTATCCCAAAGATCAACTAACTTCCCCAAAGCCATGTGAGGAAGGTTCTAATTTCCCAATGCACGCTGAAGAAATTTCCAATGAGGGCCTCAAGTTATTTTCCCACTGACAGAGGAAAACACAGAGCCCATGAATTCTGCCAGAGATCTATGTCTATGTTATGATGCAATTAGGAAAAAATTTTTTTCTTACAGGAGAGTCTAGCTTTTAACAATTCCTAAATACCTTCACATGTATCAATTCATGTGATCTAATTAGGTATTTTTTTAAAGAGTAAGGTCTAGAAGGGTTTCATACTAGACCAAAGTTAAAGAGCAAGAAAATGGGAGAACAGGGGCCAGAATTCAAACCTCCAGATTCCTGATCTTCATAGAAGGAATGGCAAATCACTGATCCGGAAGAATCAAGTGCCACTAAAGCATCATCCCAGTCACTTCTACTCAATGGCTCATCATACCAGGCCCTGAACACAGGTGACCCAAAAAGAATATAGCTTTAGACAGCAATAGAAAAGTAGACAAATTAGACAGCGGGGGCTGTGCTTCCAGAAGGCCTGGCCAACAACTAGATCCATCCCCCATCCCCCCAGCTGGGCAGACCGGCTAGTGGGCAAGACAAGGCAAAGACCAAACAAAGCATGCAAAGAGGAACAGAGTGCCCAAATGGCTGCACACACCTCCCTCGCCTCAACCCTTTCCTGCCAGCAGCCAGCAGCCAGCAGCTCCCTGAAACTACGGCAGACTGGGACTTACAATACACCTTCCAGGGGCTCCGGGTGACCTCCAGACTTCCCCTTACCATCCTGAAACTGTTCAAGCTTCATTTCTTCAAGATCATGTGCACCAACAGCACGAGTCATGGTAATAATGATCATAAATGCATTTGGGAAAACAGCATTCAGGATTGCAGAGCCCAAACAAACCGAGGGTCTTCATTTGTCTGGGTCCCTTCTGGTCCTTGACCTCTTGAAACAGTAGCCATGACGGAGGAATAGACAGCACTTTGTATTCTACTTTTTTTTCATATAATTGCATTTCCTCTCTCAACCCAAGTATGTCTAAAAATGCTGTCAAGTTCCTACTCCAAAGCCTTCTTTTAGGATGCTTGGATTTCATCACTAATGTAGACAACTGATCTCAAAAAGGCTCCGTGACATGTCTGACTTGAAACTCTCTGAGATCATGGTTTGGGTGAGGAGAACTCTCTGGGGGTGGGGGGAGGGGGGAGGAGAAAGAGGAAGAGAAGGAGAAGAAAAACAACTGTGCCTTTCTTCTCAGGAGACAAAGTACTATTAGAGACTAAAGCTGTGGATGGCCCTGTGGGTGAGTAGGGTGGGGACGACATATGGCCATGTTGTTGCTGTGAGGATGAAGCCACTCTCCACTCCCCCAGGACACCAGTGTTCTATGGACTTTAAGAAACTACCATGAAGAGCCCTGAGCAGACTTCTTTCAAACTGGATCATGTCACATCCTCCATGCACACTTTCTCGCTTGAGACCTCTGCCATGTGCCTCTGGACTGATGGGAAGTTTATACCCCACTGCTTGGCACACAGAGCCCTTCATGACCTGCCCTTCATTCCCCCTGTGCCTTCTGCCCTGAGCTCCAGCCGCCCAGGAAGCAGAAGCGGGGCCTGCCCTCGAGGAGCTCATAGTCAGGGTAGAAAGAACAAAGGCTTTGAATGTATGCTGCCATCATTTGAAAACCAACACCTTTACCTGTGGGATAACAACACCTTCTTAGCCTGTTGTTTCAAATGGTCAAAAACTGGCCAACACATCATAAAATAAGACTGCTTTTAAATTTTTTTTAACTGTGAAATAAAAAGTGCCTAAGGCATAAATGTACTGTTAGGGCCGGTGAGATGGCTCAGCGGTGTAAGCGCCTGCCTTGCAAGCGTGAGGGCCCGAGTTCGACTCCCGGATCCCACATATGAAAAAGGGGCCGGTGATATCGCTCAGCGGCACGGGTGCCTATTGGCGCGCGAGGTCCTGAGGTCGACCCCCCAGTACCCACAAAAAAAAATAAATAAATAAATGTACTGTTAAATGAAGGGTTACAGTCACATAGGTAACTAATTTTTGAAAGATTTTTTTAAAGCATCCCCTCTACCCAAGCACCAGGAATGACAGCACCATGCCATCACCCAGTCCCCAGTACAGGAGGAGATGCCTAAACGGAAACCTTCCTCTTAACTGGCTCACCATCTGCTTCCCTCTTTCAGCCAACATACTCTCCAGAGTGTGCAAGACAATCCCAACTCTAAACTTTAAGTTTTATGTTCTCCATAAACCATCAAAGGTGTCTCAAAGTCCTACAGATTTCTCAGGCTTCTTGTGAACCAGGTAACAACAATAAAAGCCTTGAACATACTGTGAGCCCTAATTTGAAGTTCAAAATATAATCACTGCTACTCCACCTTATGTTCTTCATCTGCTTCCTATTTTTAGATCTCTTGCAAAACCTGTAAGGACTCAGTCGCTTCATCTAGGTCCCAAGTCAGTACTCGGCTGACTCACATAGGTTTTCTCATTTCAACCACCAAACATGATAAAGGTCACAAGTATTTCCGGTGCAATTACAAATTGCATCTGCACACCCCAGCTTGTGAAGGCCTGCAGACAATTTCACACTGCTGTGGTTCAATGTCTCCCTGTTGCCCTGTAAGCTTGAGAAACTCGTGGATATTGAATCTCTTTTGACAGTGAAGGCAATTATGAGAGCTCCATGTGAGGAAAGAGGGGACAGCGCCCAAGGAAGGCACAGGAAAAACACCAGTTCCGTGGAGCTGGACTTGACAGACTCTCTCCATGAAGAGAGATGGAAAAGAGAGCTTTCGAAGGGCTTTCCCTGCCCATGAAGCTGGACTGGATCATCAGTGCCACCAAACAAGACATTTCTAAGCACCCAGGTCTCCAGGCAGACCCTAAAGCTTCACTGCCTCAACTTCATTTTTTGTCTCTGAGAAGATTCCAGTATCCTTTGAAAGAGCTTTAATGAGATGTGGCCACATGAAAAACTCCAAATCACAGCTACTCTTTATATAAAAAAGATAAAGATAAATCAAAGTAACAGAGGCAGGATGCAAAGCGTAGGAAAAGGAGTTTTAAAGGACATGTTGGAAAGATTTAAAAGTCTAGGGACACTCTCAGCACACTGGCCATGTAAAATATGGATGAAAAGCATGTAATTTCATTCTAACAAGAGTTTGGGACAAAGGTTAAAAATAAAAGGTGTTTAATGGTTATTGGATGCAACCACCCACATGTATGAAAAGTAATGAGAATATGTCTTCTAATTTCCTATAGGTTGCCTGCCAAATTCCTGCCTCCTTCATAAGAAGACAGAATCTGCAGTGTTTTCTTTGCCATACAGATATACCCCATGTCATTATAAACAAACGCTGCTTTCTCTGCAACTAATAACCACAATGTGTGGGTAAGAAACCTCTCCAGTATAAATCCGTGGGGACAAGGCTGCATTGTGGGCATTAAATAATTACAACAATCTGACATGAGTCAGAGGATTGTTTCTCAATGGCCCTGTTGCACTTCCAACTTTAAAGTCAACCCCAAGCTCTTTCCTGGCACTCTGTCCATGTGCTAGGCTATTGGGAAACAATTCTCATTCTTTATAATTCAGTCCCATTGCAAGGACCTGGCAACGTGGGCACACTCATGAAATATTAACACGATATGTTGATTTTTTAAATAAGTATGGCTAACAGTGGCTCAATTATGTTACTGTGAAAAGCTTTTCATAATTCATTTGGGGGGGCATCAAGATCTCATTTCTGGATGGCCCATGGATGATGAAGTCAACAGTTTTGAAGAGGTCGGCACTCACAAGCACAGAATAAATTTAATGTGATAGATGGAGTAAATACACCGCTCACAAAAGAGAGAAAATGTTTACATCTGGCAAAATAATTCAAATAGGGTACAACACATCCACAAAGTAGGAATTAAGTGCATAATAGTTTCTCTCCAATACCAATAGGAAAATCCCAAATGCTGGCAACTTATTTATTCTCATTCTGGTCAATCACTATTCTATTTACCTACTCCTCAAAAATAAATCCTGCTAACTTCTAGATGATAGAAGAAACATCTCAAGCTATCACTGCTCTGCAGTTCCTTTAATCCAAGAACCTAATAGTTTATTATAAATTCTAACTAAGAAGTGAGAAAATAGCAATGTGGCAGAGAATATAATTCAGTCCAAGCAAGACAAAGCCTGAAAGAGCAAGAATCTCCTGGCTAGTGTGAGCCCAAGCAGTGCCCAGCCCAAGGATCTGCTGACCCAGCAGCCAGTGACCAAAAGACACATTTCCCTTTAATCCTGCGGTGTGCATGAGAGTTACGTAGGTTTTGGAGGAACCCTTCATCAGATGTGGGAACAAGTACTGTTCCATGCTGGCCTGGTGGGCAGAAAAGACATTGCGAAAAATGGGCAGGGGGTAGCAGTTCTAAGTTCTTGACTTTTTTGTTATAATACTGGTGTGACCTATATCCAGTTTTTCTCCTTCACTAACTGTGGGTATTTCAAAAGCAGAAACTGGGTCTTACTCATCACAAAGTCCCTTTCCTGAGCAGTGGGGATTAGTACAGATGTGGAAAATAAATGAGTAGCCACAGGACTCGTCCCACTCTAAAAGCCTTGCACCTGCCTTGGGTGCAGAAATACCATCACCAGCGGAGTTAAAAAAAAACAAAAACAAAACAAAACAAAAAAAAAACCACTCAAAGAGATGCCTTCCTGATGTTTAGGACCAGGGGCCCAATAGGGAAATGCCCCAATAAGCCAACAAATGCTTTCAGTTACTTTGAGCATGAAAGCTAGTAGGAATATCAAGAGGGGCAAGGAGAACTAAATGGCTGGAGTAACCCTGAAGCTCCCCAGAAAATAAATGTGCAGAGGAAAAAAGAATACCGGGGCAACTGAGCAACAATCTTGGCTCAGGTATCCTGAAAACTGGACCATGTGTAAGACAATCATTCTTAGAATGCTTTTCAAAACGCTGCAGGGATTTCCAGAGGGTCCAGTGGGAACCTGGTCACACAGACACTGGAATGAAAAAGGGTGGTAGCAAGGTGGGCAGTTCATCCTCCATCCAGCCCCAAATGGGACATGGATAAAGTAGTACTGAGCTGACTAAAAGCCAGCCAAGGGCAAGCGTGGTGCCAAAGGAAGTGGCTCATGAGACATCTGGCATGAAGCTCTCTGCCCGACAAAGAAGGAAGGATAGGATGGACCCCATTTGTTTAGCCTCAACAGAAGCCCCACCTGGGCTCAAAAGAACCCTCGATTTGAAAAACTAAAAAGACTTTTGTCAGAGGAAAATCAAAAACTGAAGTTCTATAATAAGTCATTGAAGATAATATTTATGATCTTAACTTGCTGTCTTTCTTCTTTTCCAAGCCAGTGAGGTACCAGGAATTCATCAATCTTTAAATACAGGAGGCAACAATGTCTATGTGTTGACATGCCCAACACCTGCTCTCTTACATGTCCAGTGCTAAAAGCTCCTTTATCCTCAGGTATGTTCTGAAAATTGTGTAAGCAAGACACGCACATACATACACTCTAAAACTGCCTAAATCCTGTGACTTTTTTTGTGTGTGGATTATAATTTGGCCCAGTCATCACCAATCATTGGAACTATTTATTACTCTGTTATACTCGCTAAATTGATCACCTGAACACTAGTTACTGGGCCATGACATCAAGTCCACGCCCAGTGTTAATTAAGGAAGAAGGTCAACATATGCGTGGTCCATTACATTTCTAGGACCTTGCTTCTTTTCCAGACTCCTCTATTTAATAACCCTATTTTCTAAATTATTTTAAATGTCCTACGAACGAATTTGGAATAAAAATTTTTTAAGAACAAAAACCAAATGAAAACCATTGAAGCAGGGACAGCTTTGATTCCAGAGGCAGCTAGGGGCCCTTCCTCTTCTCCAAAGGGCTTAAGGAAGGAAGAGGAGGCTTCCCAGCCTAGGCAGCCCCCTGGAAGAGAGACACTCACCTTCCATTCTGAATGCATCATCTCTAAAAGGGGCTCTGGAGTCACAGAATGAATCCTACCCTAATCTACAAACAAAAACAGGCTTTGATGTTGGCCAGCTTGCCTGCTTCTCTCCCTTTTCAATCCTGGTTTATCAGCAACAACATCTCCATTAAGCACTTAGTCAGGAGCCATTAGAGGGCCCAGTTCTGCACTAGACTGGGTGCCACTCCTGAGAGGAATGAAAAGAAAAAAGCACATGCCTTGCAGGAAGGTAGCATTCCCAAATAGGACAGACACACATGGACACACATATACACACAGAGCTTTGGGACAATCGAGGATAAGAGTGACTGAGCTCAGCATTCCTGGAGTTCCTGGTCCTCTCGCTTACTATGTGACAAGTTTCCCAATATGTCTAAACCTCTCTACCCTTCCCTCCTGCTGCTAGAAGGTTCAATGAGATAACCTATGCAAAGACTCTCCAATGTTGCTATGTTCTTCATTGACTTCTGAATCACTTCTGATCTGGTATTCCCCTCTAAGATACTGGGGCATCCACCACAGGCTCCCTGAAGCCACTCCTGGCCCAGCCCCAGAGGTCCTTTCCACACCAAGTTCTCTAGCCAAGTCAGCAGGGACTCCTCAGGGGTCAAGGATTCCAACTGTGCCTCTTCAGTACAGGCCAGCAGCCCCTTGAACCTTACACTGGTTCCTATGACCTTCTAAGGCTCCCACTGACTTCACACACATCGTTTTAAGGGGGAACAAACTGCCTTCAAGAGTCAGAGTGGATGGCTGGGGGTGTAGCTCAGTGCTAGAGCACTTGCCTAGCATGCATGAGGCCATGGGCTTGATCCTCAGCCCAACAAAAAAACAGTAAATAAATGAAGTAAGTGAAATAGCCAGAGTGGAGCTAGCACTCAAACACAGCCCCCATGGCCCAGGACACACCCACTGAAGACAGAAGCTCCTCTGCACTCACAGGGCACCCAGGCCCCCCACGGCCTCGATTCTGGCCACAACAGTCAGTGTGGTCTGCAGCATCTGCCAGACACCCTCCTTCCAAGGAAAGGACAATGACCTCCACTGTCGGTGAGGCCACTTTCCACGCCTCCCACATGTCAACCCTGGTGACCAAGGAGGGGGCGGGCAGTAAGCAGGAGGTGAGGGGGAATGAGCAACTGCTCTCAGAACAGTGTGTTTGTTTGTGGTGACTGTTGAGAACCTGCCTGCAGGGCCAGCAGGGAAAGAAATATCCTCCTTGTAGCACTTGTTCAGGGGCCCAGCCTTGTGGTCAGCACCTTCCAGCCACGTCCAGGAGAGCCTGACCTTGGCCGACCCCACCCTCTCTCTTCTATCTTCAGCAGTGACTCAAGACATGGCCTGCAGTAAGGGACACACACCCCAGTGGAATCTAAGCAGGACTTGAGATCCCAATGAACTTGAGCCCGGCATGCTCAAGTAGAGCATGAGAGGAACTCCTACTCCTAGAGACAAGGCAGATACGAGACAGAGACAGACACAGATACACACACACACGCGCGCGCACACACACACACACACACCCGAGTGTCCGCTCTGAACCATGCACGAAGTGGACATCACCTCACTGAGTCCTCACTCAGCACACAGACGTTCAAAGAAGTTATAAAGTAGTTCCCACAAAGTCAGCGCTTCTTCTCTCACAGAAAGAATGCTCATTTCCAGAAATGAAATGCACAGTTCCTGGCTTTAATCATACGCTGCTTATCAACAGCACCTCTGGGAAAAACGACACCCACACATACACATGCACACAGTATGGGAAATGCTATTCTCCCTGGCCCAAGCTTGGGATCTGCAGTCAGTATGGAGTGCCTGGAGGGCAGACGGTAACCCAGGTGCTTTCTTAACCTCAGCAGCTTTTCCCTCCCTCTGATCCCCTGAATGTGACTCACTTGAAGCTCTCTTGAAGGCAATTCTCTCCATGGCTGATTAAAGGGCAACATTTCCATAATTTCATAGTGAAAAGAAACTCCCACCCGCTTTCCCTGGCACCCTCCAACTCAAGCCAGACTGCGAAAGGTGCTTCCAGGACTCTGGGAGCCTCCAGCCAACCCCACCTGTCCATGAGGTCCCAACTCCTAGCATTGTGCACATTCCAGGGGCCTGACTCCTAGCCCAGGGCCCCAACCCACTCTAGCCACCTGGCCTGCACGATCCACTGGCGCATGGCTGCCCAACAGAACCCAAGGAGGAAGGTTCCCCAGGAGCATCTGGATACCAGCTCTTCTGCCCTTAAATACTTGCTCTGGTCAAACAAGCCAAGTGCCCTGTCATTAGCAGAACATCCTGGTCACCAACTACAGACCCTCTCCTTTATACCAGGCACCTGCTACATTAGCCTCTCTTCCCAGTCTGGCCAAGTGCCTTCAAAAAGCTATAGTTGACTTCTTTCTGTACTTGAAACCTCACTGCGTACAGAGCTGACCAGCACTCAGCAACCATTTCTCTTGAACCATTCAGTGAAGATGTATGGCTGATATCCTCTGGTTCTGAATTTGGTGGATTCACACTTATAAGAGAGACTGAAGAAAAACCACGGGCTTCTAGCCTTTACTAGATTAAGCTATCTTTTAACACATTTCATAGATTACATATTGAATACTATATTTGGAAGACTGAATACCAATAATAATTCAGAATTCCATTCACAGTTGTTCTGCATTTTTTTAAAAAGTGCCAATTTGAATCTGTCCCTCTACTGTCCCTTACCATATGTATTTATTACAGCTCTTTGCCCAGGTAAGGCTGAGAGCTTCTGCAGAACAAGGACAAATACGTTCATCTTTCCATCTCCCAGCAGCCAGCAGAGAGTTTAGTGCTCTTTTAACTGTTACCTTTTTGAATTCTGATGACAACGCCAGGCAGGGGATTAGCCACCAATGCAATGATGTATTCTTCCAATTAACCACTGAAATCCTGCCTTTCGCTCATCCATCCACGAGCGCCCACCCCATGAAGCCATCAGTAAGTGGTGGCAAGAGGGGCATTTCCCTACCATCCCTGTAAATCCAGGAAGCAATTTTCTCAAGTCCACAACCACAAGCCAAAAGCCACAAGCTCAAAAGCCTATGTGCATCATAAAGACTATTTCTGAGCAGGGCCCTGGCCCTGAGGTGAGCACTGGCTGGTGCAGGGCTGGCCTGTGTGAGGTGATCTATCCAGTTATAGTTATGCATCAGTACTGGCAACCAAAGAATGGCTTTGATAGGCTCTTCTCAGCAGAGAGACAACAAGGGTCTTCATATCTGGTCACAATGTTTCAAGAAACAATAATAAACTGGCCTTTAAGCAAAAGAGGGGGTAAAGTGGCTTGTTTAACTAAGGAAGCCTCACACTAGCAGCACAGGTGGTATCTCTCCTCACTAGGTTAGTTACTAGTTCTAACCAGTGATCAGCTCTGCACAGGACTATACTTCTGGTAAGCAGAATGGATGCTGAGGAGACTGCTGATCAATATCCTCCAGAGGTGCGGGGCATTCAGTAGCCTCTAGCTACCTGCATACAAATGACTCCCACCTGGGAATCACCCACCAGCCACCTCACCAGCCTAGGAAAAGAAGAACTACCTACCAGCTGCCACTGAGTGAGAAAGAGGAAGTGGCCAAAGCAATGCACCTCAGGGTCAGTGAGGAGGAAACCGCACAGACTAAGGCCTCTGTGCTTAAGGACACAGAAGGAACTTCCCAATAGGGACTAGGAACCTCCATAGTGACATCATGTGCATGCTAACCAGCATGAACAGCCCAGTGCAGGCACCCGTCCACTGCAGTGACCCTGCCAGCACAGCCCCCAGCCTTTAGATGACCAGGAACCCCAAGTCTTCAAAGACACCCAGAAGGCTGAGAGGGAGGAAAACGTGCCTCAGTCAGGGAGGCCAAGACAAAAGCTTCATAGCACTTCTGCAGGCAAGGGGCCAGCACAGCCCTCATCTGAGGAAATGGGGAAATGACTCGGGCGCAGGCTGGCCACCGTCCCAGGCACAGATCCCCACAGAGACAAAGCCCCAGCATCCATACTGTATCTAAATTCCCAAGCTCCTGCGTTCCTAACAAGCTCTCATCTGTTACGAGTTACTTAGGATTAGGAAAACAGTTTTCATTATTTTTTGTCCCCACCCCTCCTGGCCACAGCTCTAGAGAAGCCTCAGCAGCATTTCCATAACCACACAGCCAACAAACCTGCCAGGCACAGGGCCCAGAGCATGCGAGGTGAAGCCCAGCTCCTGGGTTGAGCTGGAGCCGGAGCTTGTCGTTAGCCTCTCCTGCATTGAGAAGTCTACGTCTCCTGGGCTCCTGGCATGGGCCCAGCAGCCTCCAGTGGTGAAGCACAGGAAGTTGGATTTTGGCAGCCCCTCCTCAGACTTAAGTGGGGACACTGTCATTTTATGCCTGCCACAAAGAGGGGCAGTATTACAGAAGGTAAGAAAGATACTTGTGCCTGTTCAGGAAATCCTGTGAATCACAGTTGTTGCTTGCTTCCTGCTGTCCCAAAGGCTTGGTAGCTGTTTGAACATCCATCTCTTCACAGTGAGCAGGGTGGCGGGTAGTGCTCTCTAGCCAGCCCCTTGCTAGGTGCCGCTTATTTCTGTCTTGAAGGAATAAGGGGGAGCAGAGGCAGTATCTTCATTCCGGGCTGCTAGAAACCAACTAGGTAGCAGGCACTCCAGAGAAGGCTGGACTGTTGCATCATGGTGGTTCATTTGGGCCCCAACTGAGAAGGCCCTGGGGTAGCACTGAGGACACAGAAATGGGACCTGGGGGAAGTCTGCTGCCCATGCCACAGCCAATCCCAAATTCACTCTGGGCCCTATTTTATGAGCCCGCTATGACCCATAATTACCCTGTCTATATTTGAGGCCAATAGTTGAATATTCCCAGGGGAGACTCTTTAAACATAAATCACTAAAAATAATGATAGGCACAGTCATTTGGGAAGTGGTATGTACAGTATATTTGAAAACAAAAGTAATTTTCTTTCTCATCTTTTCCCCATATTTTGCAAGGCTGTGTACTGTATCCATTTGGAAAATAAGTAACTTCTAGTTTTTCTTTCATCCTCTTACATTTTATACTCAAAGAGAAAAAAAAATCCTTCAAAACCACTTTGTGGACAAAGAATAAAGCTCATCTAGGACTGTGGCTGTGTGGCCCCTCTGCAAATGGGTAGGATGAAAACCTGCAACCTGGCGCCCCCAGGACGCAGCAAAGCTCTCAGCACCCATGCAGCACTGGTCACTGCCAAACACTTCAAAGCATTACCTATTTTACCTGAACAGGTAAATTCCAGGAGTCGGCAGTCAGCCACAGTGGAATTTTCCTCACAGCCCTTCGCAGTTTACACAGCTTCTCACGGAGAGGTTCTTCTAATGATACCTCTATACAAACCCTCAGGCCTCCTTTACACAAATGAGCTCATGATGATTAAGAGTTTCCATTTACTGGACGTTTACAATGTGCTAAGCCCTTCACCCGCCTGTACCTTTTCATCCTTACACCCACCTTATAGCATAGGCACTATTAATCAACCCATTTTACAGATCAGAAAACTGAAACTTGGAGATAAGTGAAGCAATTTGCTGAAGGTCACACAGGTAAACAGGAAGTGCCAAAAAAAACCCAGGATTTTGATGTCAGAACCCAGCTATCCATACTGCACCATTTTACTACACTGCCTCCAACCATCTGCTACACACAGACATTTGATGGTGTCCTACAGAGAATTCATTTCCAAAAAAAACTGTAGTTAGGCCTCACAGACAGAGAACTATATATACAACAGCGAAGGAAACATTGAATGCTGACCAGCTGCACTTTCCTTGAAAAACTCCTGGGACAATAATCATCTTATTCTGATCAACTCAACAATGCACACAAACATTACTGCTTCCAAACACATTTGCAAAAAAGGGACAGCTTTCACATTTGGGGATTTTATTGTGAAAATTAGCATGACATTTCCGTCTGTGCTGTTATGCTCAGTGTTTTCACGTCATTTTTAAAACAACCTGCAATGCAATTTTCTTCCCCAGAAAATTGTATTACATTTGATTCTTATTGCAACCCATGTATTACTAGTTATATTTTATAAGTTTTTCCCCCAAAGAGCCTCAGGATTTTGCCTATGGGAGCCAACCTACCAATTCATGTGATTGCTCAGTACAACCTGCAATTCCTACAGGCAATTTCACTATTGCAGAGATTTTTATACAACATGTCTGCGTGTCTACAAACTACAGAATAAAAGTTCAGACCTGATCCAGTGATGAATGCCTATTTTTTTTACTCAACGCAGACTATGATGATCACTTACAAGGTTAAACAGCAATAGTTACTTAGACAAGTCCAACAACTCAGCTGAAACTACAGTTTCACGCTCAGACTTCTGAAAGTTGACTCAAAGTTGATCACGCTTTTTTACTCACATCCAGAACAGTCCTCATATATATCAGGGCTACAGACTTCAGAAGGCCCTGGTTTGCTCTTCTTCCAGCCATACTCCTCTCTGACAGGGAGGAGGACTCTCTGAGGGTCAGGGAAATCCCATCCAATCCCCCTTCCCCTGCCTGTTAGACCATGGACCAATGACCAAGTACCTGAGTCTCCAGAATTTCCAGCCCAAGAATGCCATTCCACTTCCAGGGCCTACACCTGCCACTTTTCTGAGTCTGTTCTCTAACAGACAGACTTTGTGTGCACCCTTTGGTGTGAAGAAAGGCTCGGGGCAATTGTTCAGGGGGACAGAGAACGAGTGGGTTTGCTTGTATAGTCTACAGCATCCACATGTGTGTTTTGAGATGCAGGGCCGGGCGGGGGGTGGTAATTTGAACCTGGGCTTCTAAATTACTGTAAAATTATGTTTGTCAAAGTAGGCTGTTACAAAATTTTATTTGACAAGTGTACTAACTTCCATTTTAATTTTTAAATAGTTCAACATATAGTATATGAGCTTCTTGGGGCTTCTTTCCACAGCCCTGCCTCAAGCTCCATAAATATCAGGAGCAGTCTGGCCACATTCAAATACCATAGTGCTGCCATTGTAAATAGACCGGTGAAAAGTTCATGTGGGCCCTCAAAATTTACAAACTAGCCTGTCGATGCAGGCATTAAAAATCACTCAGCAAAATTCCTAGTGAAAAAAATAAAAGAAACTTCATAAAACCACCTAATCAACCTAGCAAAGCAACAAATGAAGCTGTAAAACTAACTTGCTTTAAATAGATCAATGCTTTGGAAGGTACAAAGTGTATCAATCAACGTTTCAACAAGTTTCTGTGCCTACTAATCTTTATCTAATCACACAGCACATGATTCTGTAGACACAGTCTCAAATTCTAAAACGCCATGGGTTGTATACAAACTATGATATGTAACTCTCAAAAGCAAAAAAAATCTCAACTGTGTCATCACTCACAGCAATTTGTACCATTTTGAAAATTAAGCATTTTGAAAATAAAAAGAACTCAAGTTATAGGCAGACCTAAGACTCCACCTTTAGTAGCTCTACAACAGAGCTAGGATTTTATAGTAACGGTAATGCTTTTATAATGGCTAGGATATATGTTATGTAATCTTTACTTCTAGGTTCAAAAAGAAATTAGACACCCATGATATACAGTTACGACATAGCAACTACAGTCACTTGGACCTGGGCTGTGATCCTGAAGTAAAGGATTTCTTGTAGTCAAAGCTGTCTACCTCATAAACTATACTTACAAATGTTCTAATGTTTCTAAACTGATGTATTCAGCTATCTCCCAGAAGAGATGAGTAATATAAAATAGACGTGATAATTGTGTTACATATCTCCTTAATTACTAGCATTTTTCTCACAGAGATGACATGCCTGCTCTGATAGAATTTTTATGACTACAAATTTTAAAAGATTCGTTATATTATTTGAGCTTCACAGCAAATCACCCAATAGTCACTTGACCCCTGCTTAAACACAGGTCACCATATCCTAAAGCAGAAGCCTAGACCATCTTCATAGGACTATTAGAAAATAATCTTTTTATAATTAAGCTGAAATTGTACTGTTGTTTAAGGTGCTTCCATTAGATTTAGGGCCCAGGGGGCAAATCTGCTTCTCCTTGACCCATAAACATCTTGCAGGTCTTTTGAAATAGCTTTTTATGTCTTTGCTGGGTCTTTTCTAAGGCAAACCAAATATCCACCAATCCTTTCAATGATTTTGTGTGATATGTGGTTTCTTGTTCTCTTTATCTTCTGGGTTGTTCTCTACTACAGAAGCTCCACAGTTTGTGCATTCTCTCTAAAGGGAGCTTTCTTTTGTCCACCCTTTATCCCTAACACATGGAAAGGTACCTGGCTTATAGTACACTGGAAGAGGCAAAGCGGGGACAGACATGGACCCCCAGCTCCAGGCGTGTTCTATGGTGGGCCTCCTCCCTCCTCCAGCTCTACAGCCTGAGATGAAGGTCACACCTGCAGGAGCCATGTGTGCAAACTCATCATGATCTCACAATCAACAAAAGTCACCCAGAACTGCAGAGTTTGCTGTTTCCTACCTGGGATTTCTGGGTACCTTTATCCCTGAAGACCACCTGTTTTCTTAGGTGAATCCATATCAGACCCACACCAAGTGCATTTTGCTCTGTACGAGCTTCACATTATCTCAAGCAGGACACCAGGCAAATGTCAGCTAGGGCAGAGGCAGGGTGACAACCCCAGAGAAAGGAGGATCTCTCTTCATCACTGTCTCACCTCAGGTTTTCAACCAGCTACAGTGCAAATCAGTCCTTGAATGCAGCCACAGAGTATGTCTCTATTTTTGAAAAAACACGTATGATTAAATCTGATGCCTTGTTTATCCATTACTCTAAGTTAGTTTTCTGCTTGATAAGCTTTTCAAAGAAAGGAAAGAAGCTAACCTGGAATGACCTATTCTTAGTGAACCCATGCTAGAACTAAGTGATCTTTGCAAGAGAAAAGCCAGGCTTTTCAGACCACATCTACCGGAGTTAAATGCTGAAAAATAGTCCACTGAATTGAATCCAATGCCATATATTGTAAAGGGCAGAAAGCACCTTCCCCACAGAGGTTCATTTAAAAGGTCTAAAGAACAGAAACAGCTTAGGTACATGTCTTTCCAAGTTAATATTTTGAAGAAAACAACACTTATTTAGATATATAAACTCTGGTGTATGTACCTTAAAAAGTAAACTGTACTCTTTCACCACTACACCTAAGACAAGCTCACAAAATAACTGGGCTTCATGATCTTCCTGGACATAATTTAAGTGATCTAATCATGGATCCACCAAATTATAGCCAACCTCTTTAGCAAAAGGCTCTCTCACACACACTGCAATCTCTTGTACATACCTCCTAAACGCCACCACCAAATCCATGATACTACTGAACTTTAGGACAAAAGCTTGTGCTCTGCAAACCAAGAGATGTAGATTGGAATTCAATAACCATGGACAGACAATGACTGTCCAGAACCCTGGCTTCCCACTTATAAAACACCCTCATTTGTAGGGTTATCATAACGGGCACAGGAAACCCCATTCCATGAAAGACCAGCCCAGTGTCTGAGCCCTGGCAGGGACTCAGGAAATGTGATCATCTTCTTTCTTTCCCATCTCCCATCTTTACAGATGTGAGATAAAGCTCCTAGAAATCCCAGCATGGTGGGCCACACACTCAGTACTCAATCAATGAAAGCTACCAAAATTACATATTATCTTTGTGACATGGTGTATGGAAAAGCCATAGTTCACCTCCCTATTTGACCAACAAGCCATCTGAAGTTGCCTTGTTCTCACATATGATCAACTTAAACCATCTAAGCCACAGGTACGAAAGAGAAGCCCTTCCTCATTAGGACTGAAAACAAAGCTGCTCTGACTAATTCACACACAGACTCATAACCTGTCATCGAAAGGCCTTCAGAAATGCCAAGACCCTCAGGGAAGTGAAATTTCCTCGAATGTGCAGTAGCTGAGAACACCTGGGGTTTCAAGATGACTAATAATGGAAATGTATTGTAAACAGGGAATATTAAAGAGCTTAAAAAGGCTCTCAGGAAAAGGGGGTAAAATCCTCACAATTCAGAGCCAGGTGGAGAGAATGACAGTTTTCTGGCAAACAAAAAAATACAGGTGAAAACGTTAGACATGTGCAACTTTTGTTTTCAGAGAATCCAGAGCCCAAGACCATCCTGTTAGGGAGAGGACTCCCTGGCTTCTTGCTACCATGGTGTTTTTTCTATCTTGACAATTCACTTCCCCAACAGGCACGCAGCCAACTCAAATGAGACTCAGAGCAGTGAAAAGCCCTTCAGGTAAACAGTGTGATAAGCTAAACTGAAAAACTAGACAATGTTTTTGGACTATGAGGGAGTTGCTATGGAGACAGTTGCTAATTAACTGCTTTCAACCAGGAGAACAAAGGGCTCAGGGCAGGCAGGCCTCTGTATCTCCGCATGAGCAATGCTTCAAGCTTGCGCAATCGGCCAAGTCGGTCATATCTGGAATACCTGAGACTCGGCTGGGTCTGCTACATGCCTGGAGAAATGATAAAAGTGCATTTTCTTCATCTTGACCTGGATTAATAGTACCTGGCCACCAGGACCTCTCGGGAGCAAGGAGCACAGGGGAATGTGGATTTAGAGGCACCAACTCAGCATCTACCACCAGCCAGGCACTTGCCCAAACCTACCTTCATCCCTGTCTGAAGACACAATTGAACAATCTGAATAAAGGGTCAGGAAGAGAAACTTTTTCTGGGGGTGGAGAAGGGGAGTTCAAGCCCAGGTCCCTGCACATGCTCAGCACACACTACAACTGAGCTATATCCCTAGACAAAACATAATTTTTATACCATTTATTTCACTTTACATGCTTCATTAAAGAAAAACAAAATTTAAAAACCCACCAATTCGACCGGGGATACCCCACAAATTCAATAAGAATAGATAAATCTCTTGTTTGGGATTCATCTTCCTCATGTAAAACAGTGACTGGATATCAAAAACAAATAACAAGGGCCGGTGAGATGGCTCAGCGGCTTAAGCACCTGCCCGGCAAGCGCGAGGGCCCGAGTTCAACTCCCGGAATCCACATACGAAAAAGGGGCCGGTGATATCGCTCAGCGGCACGGGCGCCTGCTGGCGCGCAAGGTCCTGAGGTCGACCCCCCGGTACCCACAAAACAAAAAAACAAAAAACCATAATAATCCTGTATTTCCAAAACCCACACACTGTGCACACTCAATAAATAGTAACAAAAACATCTCATTGTAATCAGACTTATCACTGATGAATTTTCTTCCTCATCACCATCCTCTGCTGTCCTGCTTGGTTCAAATATGGTCTTATCTTTAAAGGTTAAACCAGTGTCTGGAGACTAAAATGCTCTGTTCCAAGGGGCTGAGCTTTGCACTGCATCCAGTTGAAAACAAAAGATCTATATTCCCTTCACGAACATTTAAACTGAAGCTACAAATGTGAACATTGTTCAGCAAGAGGACTCTGCCTACTCCTCAGTGACCCAAGAGCACCTATTTCAGCTCTCAACCTAATTTCAGGTTACACTAAACACATCCATGTTAAGTAAATGTCAAACTCAACTAACCTATTGTGTGATAACTTCTGCCTCCCCAGAACAAATAAAAAAAAAATTTTTTTTTTTTACTCTTAAGAATTATTGATCAATGCAGCCCATGAGTAACCACCTTAATTAGCTGAGGCCAGATCTGCCTTAAGCATGTTATGATTCTTAAAGAATACAATACAAATCTCAGTTTGACTCTGTGACAATGTACACTAACATTTTCAGGAAAGTCTGAACATCTTCTGGCATTGCTGAAATCTACCTATAAGCACAGGGTTTGGAGGCAGGCATGCCCAAGGTCAAAGTCAGGGTCAAAACCAGGCTCCAACTCAATGAGGCACCAGCTACACAACACTGGCCCCTTTGAGCATCAGATTTCACATCTGCAAAGTAAGGATACTAACACCAATGTCAGAGAACTGCTGAGATAACTCAGTGAATTAAAGTGTTTACTACAGTCTCTAGCATATACTAAGTATTCAAGATCGCAGCTATTAGTTAAAAAAAAAAAAAACCTCCATTTATTTACTACTCTTCTTTAAAATGAGGTACATCTGCTGGAAGTTCTAGGTCCTACCATTGCAACCAACATCATGAAAAGAACAACGCTCCACTCTCCACACCGGCCCACTGACAGCAGTGACCACATTGAACGCAGTGGGTTTCTGACACAATGAAAACTGCAGGGACTAAGCCTAACTGTCAAATCCAGGCCCAGCTGGTAAGACAAACTCAGTCTTTTCTTGTGAAACCAAGGAGTTAAATTCTTGCTTTGCAGATGGCAGCTTTTTAATAAGCCTTTCAGCCCAAGCTCCTCCCTGCCTGGGTTAAATTTCATCAGCCATTGCCCAGGGGTATCTTGCCTCTTCTCACTTCAATCTCTTTTCCCCTCTGCCTCCCTGGCTAAGCTTTCATCAATCCTTATCCATCCACTCTTCCATCCACTCATCTACCTGTCCGTCCGTCCATCCGTCCACCCACCACCCATCCATCCATCCATCCATCCATCCATCCATCCATCCATCCATCCATGTATTCAACAGAATGTGTCAGCCACCAGTTTGTGCCAAGCACGAGGTTATGAGAACACAAAGAGGTAACAGACCATGGTCATGAGGGGCTCTTAGGCTAGTGTGGGATAAAGACACAGACAAAGGACGACACTTACAAATCTATGAGATTAGCCTTGTGCAAGGAGAAGCACATGGCTCTAGGGGCAGAGAAGGGAACAGGGGTAGAAAAGATGCCCAACCACACAGTATTCCCAAAGTGAGGCCAACTCCCACCCAGAGGAGAAAATAAGGCTCTTAGAGTCCTTTTTCCTTTTTTGTGCCACTATGCACCTTCATCACATTTCCTACTGTCCCTCTCTCTCTGCTGAAGGGGGTGAGGGAAGGAGGCGTTACTGCTAGGAAAACAAAGAGTGGGAGAGTGATGGGCTGACCACTGACTGGCACACTTCAGTGTACTCCCCAACTGACACCTAGCTCTCCAGCTTGGTTTACTGCTGCCAATCGCCTAACCAGCAGCACACTGGAACAACACTGGGTCTCAGGTCAGTCTTCCCCAAGGCAACGAGAACTATCCAAAAGCAGAAGCCATACCAATTTGCGTGTATTTCTGCCTGAAGCACCTACCGTGGCACTAAACCTGCTCAATAAAAGGTTGCTACACTGAAATAAAACCGAGGTCTAAAGCCTTTCTTGGGGTGGTCAATGCAAGATCACAAAGTAAGAGATAAAACAGGCTTGGAGCCCAGAGTTCTGACTCTCTCATTCTCTGACTCTAACTGCTTATCTTTCCTAGAGAAGACAGTGTAGCTCTGGAGGTGAGGAGTAATCGTCCTCAGACATGGTGGAGCGTCTTCCTAACAAGTGGCCCTTGATTGCAAATCTCTCCTTAAAGCTTTTCCCCCCTGACTGTGTAAGCTTGTTCAGGTAAAACTAAGACCATTCTGCAACTAAGAACTGTGTTTAATTATTACCATTATGTGCTTATTCCCCTGGGGCTTCTGAGTCCACATATCTCAAGAAAAATCCAGCCCCTGTCCCCGAAAAAAACCTTTTACTCATCTGTTATTAAAGAAGAATGGAAAAAAACTCATAGCACCTGATCATCACCCCTCTTTCAAAAAGACTTCATTCTCAATCCTGCTACGTTTTTCTTCACATACTATGTATGTGTGGGGTGTATGGGGAGAAAAATAACTATTTTGATCCAAGGTAGAAAAAAACTTCAAGAAAAACAAATAGAGACCAAAGGACTTCGCAAGTTACACACAGCATAATGAAGTGGGAAGAGCAAAGGATTAGGAGGACGGTTCAAATTCCAACGTATTAATCATGTTAAGGACACATTTCAGTCTCTTAACCTCTCTAAGCCACTTACTTCATTTGTTAAATGGAAAAAAACAACAACTCTTCTTACCGGGATTGCTGCACTGAAGGAGATAATATTAGAAAAAGCAACTGCAAAGCACTCTAGGAGTTTTTTTTTTTTTTTAAGCAGATGTTAAAACTCAGGCATGCACACACACACACACACACAGCGATCTGCTGCCAATCTCGCAGGGAAATAAGAATACAGCCATGACTATGAAAGGAACCAGAATGATTATGGAAATAAAAGCCATAGAACTGGATACCTAATTGGGAATAATAGACATTTCATCATCTGAATAACTATTGGAGACCAAGAAATATGAAAAGATTAATTGTATTTTTAATTGTGTTGAATTAGGTATGTGATTGGTAACAAGTCCCTTAACCACTTTCTACCCAGATTCCTTATCTATGAAATGGGGATAAGGAGAATAAGGTACCCACTTCTCAGAGTTGTTGTGAAATTTAAATAATAGTCATAAAGCACCTAGATCAATGTCTGGTTAATTTCTAATTTGATAGGTAGGAAGGGGGAGAGCAAACAGAAAATAAACATGTATTTCTCACTTTTCCACACCTATTTAGTCAGATTTCAAACGGCTCATCAGGGGCCCGTGATCAGGACACATCTTATGTTGCGGCTGAGTGAGTGAACAGGGACCATGTGTTCCAACCTCCAATCTTTCTATCCTAACACGGTAGGCAAGCAAAGTGCCAGTTTGTGTTGTTGCTGTTGTTTGGTTGGCTGCCATCGTTTGTTCACTCAGGTGGAAAGGTCAGGGGAGGAAGAGATAAAGGCAAAGCAATTCATTAACTGACGCTGTTTCCCTCCTAAGTGGGACAACATGGCCCTGAAACATCCAACATTCATTACCACCTCCACTGAAACTCAAGTTCCTTTTACATTCAGGGTTTTAGGTGTGTACCAAAGAAAGAGAGACCAGTGCTGCTTTTGTGCCAAATTTAACTGTAAATACAAGGTGATTTTTCCCCTGGTAATCACAGATGAGAACTTCACTTTTGGTATACATACCATAATGCATTCTTAGTTTACATCTTTAAATAAAAACATCCATCACAGGTTCCAATTCCCTTCATGCATTTATTTGGCAAGAAGCACAAAGTTCCTACTATGCCCAGACCAGTGCCTTGCAGTGAGGTGAAAAACAGAAATCAAATCCTACACCTTGAACCAGATAGTTTAATCCCAACTGAAGCCTGGCTTAAAGGAGCTGAGGAAAGAGAACACAAGCTTTCAGAACCTGCATTTCCAAAAGGCCTCTTGTTATGCCGATGCTGCAGGTCCATGGAACACAGGTAGAGGAGCAAGGGTATAACCACCTTGGTCTCAGTATTTCTCATTAGCCTCCCATGTGACTTTCAGCCCCTGGCTCCTGAAGTTGACAGGAAAGAGAACAGGCTTCGGAGTCAGACTGACTGAGTTATAATTCTGGCCCTAACATTTCCTAACTGTAACCATACCCAAATTACTGATCTGCTTTTAACCCTGCATACTTACATAAAACTTAAGTGGTATGTATTGAACTGTGTTCCCCAAAAAGTTCTAATCCTCGGTGCCTTAGCATTTGGCTATATTTGGAAATAGTGTCGCTGAAAATGTAACTAGTCAAGGTTATACTGGAGTAGGATGAACCTTCAATCCAACACAACTAGTGTCCTTAGAAGAAAATGCAAAGACACACTTGGAGAGAACAGCATGTAGATAGACATCGGAGTCACACAGCTGCAAGATAAGGAAAGCCAAGGCTTGGTGACAACACCACAGGCTAAGAGAAAGGCAAGAAACAGATCCTGCTCCGGTGCCTGAGAGAATCTGGCTCTCCTGACACCTTGACCTTGAACATCTCACCTACAGAACTGTGAGAAAATAAATGCTTTCAGCCATTCAGTCTGTGCTACTTTATTATGGCAGCCGCAGGAAACCAATACAATGCGGCGCTAGCATTTCCTTTGCCAGGAAGCGTGAGATGAAGTGGGCTACAGGTGAAGGTGCCCACCCTGCTCCTTGGGACAGGATGGACTTCCTTGTTAGAAGTTCTAGGGACCCACCTATAGTGCAATGTGCCTGTAACCCAGACTACGCCAGAGACTGAAGCAGGAGGGTCACAAGCGCAAGGCCAGCCTGGGCAATTTAATGAGACACTGTCGCAACCTAAAATTTTAAAAGGAATGCAGATACAGCTCAATGGTAAACCACTTGCTTAGCAGCCTCATGGACCTGAATTCAATCCCAAGCACCTTAAGAAAAAAAAAAAAAAGGGAATAAGTTGTTTCTAGGAAAAGCACCAGGCACGGAGTATCCCCCTTGCAGGAAAAATAAATGTACAGAGAAGCATCCGTGCACTTGGCCTCTTGGAGAGCATTCACAGCCTGCAGCCCCAGCAGCTGAGCAGCCCATTATGTGCACGCATATCTGCTGCGATGCTCCCACCGGACCACTGAGACTATTCTGGGCAATGAGATTCTGAAGGGCAGGCCATGAGCTGCACTGAGCTAGAGGAATGGACCTCAAAAGGCTCAGGCACCCTCCTGGAGAGGAATAATCAGCAGCCCAGTTTGAGTCCAGGCTCTCACTTAGGTCAGTTTGTCACCAATGTCAAAGGAAGGATTCCAAAATAGAAATATGAGGGATCCTCCAAATGTAGTCTACCTTGATCACTCAAAAGCAATCAACACTTTGAGGGCTTTTCCCTGTCCCTGTATGTGTATGTAATATACAGAAGCCAAGCGTGGTGCTGCACAGCTGTAATCCCAGAACTCTGGGAGGCTGAAGCAGAAGGATCACAAGTTCCAGTCCAGCCTGGGCACCTAATGCCTTAGTGAGACCTTATCTCAAAATTTTAAAAAATAATAATAAATAATAGTAATAACAATAATAAAAAGACTTAGGGTTTGATCCCCAGTACCATCAAAAATAAAAAAAGAATATACAGAAAATGTTGACAGGTCAATTTTCACTCTTCAGAGCGCATTTACTTTTGAACTGGTACCCTGGCTCTTTCACTGGGTCATCAGAGAATCACTAAGGGCTAATATGTGCATAAGGGTACAAATGTGAACATGGCATATTCCAGACATAGAGATTCATGATCTGCTGGAAAGAGAAAAAACAGTTACCAAGCATTTACTGGGTGCTTAGGACATACCAGATGGATCAGAGAGAACCCAGGAGACTGAGACTAAGTGGTACCAAGTGATCTCTGCAAGGTCACACAGCTGTTGAGTAAAGAGGTAGGATTTGAACTACTGCTTTCCAGTCCTGTTTCCTCCCCATTATTCCACAGCTATTGGCCATCAGATATAGCCAAAGCAAGCAAAATTTAAGATGGGTTTGGGATAGCCAAAGGTCAAGGCAATTTTACTCCCTCCAGAACCATAAGAATTAAATGTCTGTGTCAATTATCCTTTCTTGTGTTTGGAAACTGAATTGTCAAAGCAATGCACTGCACATACATCTCAAGGAATATCCCATGCTCTGGTGTCTCCCAGAGAGGACAGGCTTTTGAACAGTGAGTTGCATGAAATCCCAGCAAGCAAGTGAGCTTTGGCTGTCTCACTGATCCCTCAGGCTGAGCAGCAGAGAGATCATCCAGGATAGCTCTCTTTTGGTTCATCTCCCATATCCTACATGCCTTTTCTTTAATAAGGACTTTACCCTACCATGTCAGTGGGTGTGTAAAAATGCTATTTTTAAAAATGAGTGTATATGTGTGTGTGTGTGTATCTGTAACACATGAAAATAGTCAACATTCTACAAATAGGATACATAGTATTCTACAGGAAAAATGAGTAAAATATTAATCAAATAATACATGAAATACAAATACATAACAGATACATGTGATTATACCTGTAACCAGAAATACAAATCAAATTAACTGTAAGATATTTTCTATCAAAATAACAAAGACATTTTAAAAATTAAGTACCCAGCATTGATCACATACTACAGTAAGGAGCATTCTCATTACTTTCTTAGTAAAGGGAACACTGGTAATTTAGTAATATTATCATAGCTCTTAAAGAAAAGCCTACGCTTTAACTATGCCTTACCGCTTCTTGGAATTGGTCCTATAGAATTATTCAGGTATATTACATTACTCAAGCACATTTTCTTTAGTTACTTGTGGAAGGGAAAATCCTCTTTAACTGCTCAAAAATAGGCACCTAGTTGAATAAAGTATATTCAAGTATTTATATTTCTAGGCAATTTTTAAATTGGCTTTCTAGATTTTCAATGATGTACAAAAATCTAAGCTATGATCTCAACATTCAACTATATAAAAATTGAAAAGTATAAAGACAGAAAAAATGACCCGTATAATAAAATATTAAGTTAATTTCCAAATTATAAAAATGTTTTATTTTGTACTTTTCAATTTTTTTCTAATGCTACAACCAGAAGGAAAAACAGTAAATATGTGTTTTAGATATTCTCAATTACAAACTGGAATATCAAATACAAATACCAAAGTCCATATATCTGTAACATACATGAACACAGTCAACATTCTACAAATTAATAAGATCTATAGTATCCTAGACACACACCCAGGCCTAGGGCTTCTAAGAGGACAGGCAGTGGAGGCCTGAGAGCAGCCCACATCTCAGTGCTTGCCCAGAAATAAAGGTAAACAGGCTTACATGAGGGAAGGCAAATAAAAAAGTAACAAGTGTTTATCCTTGCCTATATTTTTTATATCTAGCCCCAAACTTCCTTCATAATACTACACAGGACAGTTTTCTCCTTTCCCCTTACTTTCCTTTGCTTGTTAAGGCCTTCAGAATCTTTAAAACCAACCACCCTCCCCCACTTTACACTGCAGGAGGGGCAGATGACAGGCGCCTGGAGAGAAAATTACCTGGAGCAAAGAGGCACTGTGTATCCACCAAACAGAGTTTGATAGAAATCTCCCCTAAAAAATGCTGTCATCCTATTTCTGTACTCACCAAACAACTTTCTAATCAAAGAGGTGATCTCAAAGTGTTCCCATGTACCTAAGGAGTGTCCCAACCAAGCACATGCCTGACCTCCCATCTGGAAGCCCCTTCTAAGTGCCCAAGTAGCTTTAGTTTCAGGGACAACTGTGGTCCATGTTTAGCACATTGGTTCCTTTGCTATTCTCGTTATTCCTAGGGCTTTTAGGGTTCTGTAATGGTGTGCTATGATACATCCAGAAGTTTTGGTTTAACCCGTTTTGCATATAAGAAACATTTCACCTATGTTTTGCAAATAAATAGAGCTGTCTCCTTTACTTTTAATTGTCTCCCTGCTGCCATCTAGCTTTGTCTATTCCGGAAGTGTTCCCCCTACTTTCTTGTAGTTTTCTTAGAAAGCACTTGTACCTGAAATGCAAAAAAGCATGTGATCAGAGAACTGGTTTAAACCACCCCCCAATCTCAGTCAAGAAATTCAATCCTCAAGGCTGATATGACTGACCCCTAAGCTTTGTAGAGACTCCTAAGATGTTTTGCTCCCATACCCACGCACCTGCAACCTATCACTAGTTGGAACCAGGAAAAGCCTGCTGATCGGGTATCTTAGTCATAAGAAAACTTCTCTAAGGAGGACCTCCCCACCCCTGAAACTGACAAGGTTCTTATCAGGGCCTTTCAGAGATATCATTCCAGCACTGCCAGAATCTTCTATTAACTGGGAATTTGCCTTCAAAAGCCTGATGTGTCAACAGCAACTAACAGCATAACAAGAAGAGGTCCTTGCTAATACAAGGCACGTAAGACACCCAAGTCTGGAGAAACCAGATACTTTTAGTGGGTAAAGATTTTTATAAATCTGCATTCTCAGAACACAGACCAAATTTAGGCTGTTCTTCCAAAGCTATAAATGAGGGAGGCCAAAAATTTGGCATTTCCTAGGTATAAACCCCACATCATAAAACCAACAGGAGGGAAGCTATGCCCCAGACAATCTGCAGTGTGTTCTCATTCCCCATCCATGATGGAGACCAGAGCATTCAGGGGTAGCCTCTGAGAATACACCTCCTATGAAGACGTGCAGTATATGCAAGTCTACATGGATACAATGCTTTGATTTCTCTCGGACAGATACCGAGAAGTGGAATGAGTCTACCTCTAACATAGGAACTACCGAACCTTTTTCCAAAGAGGCTGCGCTGCCTTACATTCCCACTAATGATGTGTGAGGGCCCCAGTGTTCCCACTCTTGCCAACACTTGTTACTGTCTTGTTCACTATAGTCACCCGATGAAGAGGTGTCTCACTGTAGTTTTAATGCACATGTCCCTAATGGCTAATGATGCTGAATATATTTTTCAGTGCCTTTTGGCTATTTATATGCTTTCTTTGAAGAGATGCCTACTTAGAGCCATCGTTAAAGTCATTGAACATTTGAATAATAGGCTTCTTTTCAAATCTTGATTTGTCTGAGGGTCTCTGATATCCTGTGTGGAAAAGAATACAAGGGTCTCTTCATTCCATTCCCCTTGGCCAATGGAATTGCATGTATCATCTCTCATTCTCACCACACAGGATGATGGCGCCTTCGCCCCCTTTAAAAATTTAGACAGTATCACCTGAGTGTCTACTATGGCCAGAGGATCTGGAGATGAAGAAAACATGTTGACATCCCTCAAAAAGCTCACTATTAACAGAAGAAACAAAGCCCAAGAGATAAACTGCCCTGCGTCACTTACACTGGGTATCAGATCCCACATGTTGATGTCTAGGTCCAAAACCCAGGCTCTGGCCCTGATGGAAGAAAGGTCTCTTGAAGGGTGAACAGCAGGCTGAAGAGCCATCAAGGCCCACCCTGGGCTCAGGCTCGGCAACTGCTTGTGAAGAGTCAGAGGTTGGCACCTGAGGCTGGAGACACACAGGTGAAACCTGTGGCACACACAGTCTCTGCTTAGGCGGGAAGCTGTCACCAGTAAGTGACAGATTTAAATAGCAGAGCAGGGGCTCAAGCAGCCCTGGCCTGACAAAGGCTACCAAGCAGCTGGAGGCCACAGCCCCCACTGGGGCAGGTCTGCTCCACTAAGCAAGCGTGCTGAGCAGGGCCCAGGCTGCAGGACAGTCTGTGTACCAGCTGAGACACGGACAGGGCCAACTTGGGGCAATGCCTCCACCAGCCCGGCTGAGCCCAAATGCACACTCCACTAGGCTCAGGCCTCCACATGCCATGGGCTCCTCCTGATGCACATCCACATGAGTGAAGAGCAGCCCAGGAGACGCTTGGCTTGCATCTGTTGATGATAATTATCAACCTGGCTGCACAGCCATCTGGAGGGAGATGCGGGTAGAAAGGCACACTCCCAGGACTCAGGGTTCCCACCTCCCAACTACTCTGAGCCAGACTCTCCTGCCTCTCCCTCTCTCTCAAGGCATTCAAAAGATGCTGGCTGCATATCCACAACTTGAATTCGGGTGCCCTTGGATAGCATGAGCTAAAGTAAATGGTATAGTCACGGTCAGGAAGTAACAAAAGCAGTGCCAGCAAGACCAAGATCGGCCGCCGTGCTCTGAGACCTTACCAAGTGCCAGGTACCGTCTAAAGAACCAATACGAGTTTCCTCATTTAACAGGCACCATTCAGTCTTCCAGGAACATTTTCTTATTTCCATTTTACAGAGAGGAAACTAAGCATTAGAGAAATCAAGGTCACTCAGCTAGAGGTGCTAACACTAGATCTTTCTGAATCAAAAGTGAATGGTAATCATCCTGGTGAGGGGTCTCAATTACATGAAAGCACTTTAAGTTGAATTTTAATCCCTGGTTAAGAAAACAGCCACAGTCATCAGCCTACAATAGGGTTAAGGCCATCGTCAACCAACTGAATCCCTTTTTAATTATACAGTATGCATCCCTGGATTTTCATACACACTGCCCTTCAGTGAACATGTTCACAGAGGTCACCCCTCAAATCTGTATTCTTAGTGCCTGGGGTGGCACAGAACTGTCCTGCAGAAAAGCACTCAGTGATCACTTCAAATATTGACTAAATCTTGAGCTACTCTTCACAGCTTCAGTGAAACAGTAGTCCATTTTTTTTATTTAGAATGCATGTGCTGTATTTTTTAAAAGTGTTTCATTTTTGTACCTTGTCAACTAAATTTTATGGATACCCAAGAACGTCACTGTGCTATTAGCACTTAGCAGCACTTACTTACCAGTACACCGTCCAAGTGAACAGGCCTGTCACCGATAGTTTAGAAAATATTTGCCACTCCTGTTAGAATTCTCTCATTATCAAAACTGGCTGACATTTAAAATAATTTGTTACTTTAAAAGCCAAGCTTTTATAGACTCAGTATTTTTCTCCAAAGAACATAATTATTTTATGAAATCAAATTCCTCTAATCATTAGTTTTAACATTGTTTATGTATAAATATGAAATATGTTGGGCTTTGTCTTTTTTAATCAGACAACTTCAGCCAGGTAAAACAGTGAAAGTTCCAGCTACACAGCCAGCTCCTTCTTTGTTCTCCTTTTCAGATTGGAAAAGAAAGACATGCTTTCAAGCTCATGGGCTTTTAATTTAATTAGTCCATTGAAAACTAACTTCCTTGTACACCAAGTAAAAACTGATGTCGTTTTACTGAACTACGACTTCCGAGGCTGCTGCAGCTCCTGTACGACACCCTGCCACCATACTATATAGCATAGCAGGAAACATGAAGGCACTGTTCTGGAGCCAGCGACATCACAGAGGTCGGTTATCAATGGCTGGACAAGCACGACGTGTCTCTCCCCTCTAGTAGGAACATCTCACTTCAATGGGGAAGTGAAAAAGGAGAAAAGAAGCTGGAGATCATACAAGGTGCTGCTGTGTCCAGGTGGTGATGCCCCTTTATTCCCAAGGGCATTCCGGCCTGAAATCCCACTGCCTCCCACAAAGAATGGAGGGGGAGACCTGGACCCAGGTCTTTCAGTCTCTCTCAACCCAGCAGCCAGCAGCCCTTTAAAATCCTAACTAGATCATGACCCCATTCTGCCTACACCCTCCCAGTGGCCTGCAGCTCAGCAAAGGCCACATCCTTACAGAAGACATAAGGCTCCAAGAGATGTGCACCTGGCCTTGCTGCCAGCCCCTCGTCTGCACTTTCCCCCTTGTGACTCCACTCCAGTCATCCTGGCCTCCCTGATCACTGACATTTGTGGGACCCTGGCCTAGAACACTCTTCCCAGTGGTCTGCTTGGCATACACTCTCCATCCCTCATGCCTCCCAATCTGCCTCCTTATCCCTGTTCTCTACTGTATTTTCCTCTTTACCATGCTGACCACCAAAGTCTTACTTACCGTCTTTATTTCCTGTCACCCCTACTAGAATGTACTCTCCATAAGATCAGAAACTCCCACCCTCCCACGCCCTTAACAACAAATACCTACTGAACTGAATGACAGGAGCACTGTAAATGGTTACACCAGGCTCTGGAGGTAAGCAAAACCTGGCCAGTCACTACAACTGAAGCCACCATAGAAAATAAACTATTTCATGCAACATACCTATATTTAAAAGTTACTTTTTAAGTTTAAGTAGGCATTTTCTATTATTACTTGCTAAACCTGGCAACCTTACTAACTTTTGTGTGAGAATGACCAAATCCAGGCCACCTGGTCCCCTGGGGAGGGAGAAGTCCACAGATGTAGTCTGAAGACCCAATGACCTTTTCACAGACTTCTGTCATTGGCAAGCCATGGTGATCTGAATTCTGCCAGAGCTAAATAAAAAAAAGGGGGGAGGGGTTTTTCCAGTGCTGGCCAAGAGAGCCACCAAGCCACCAGGCAAGAGTGGTCATCTCTACTCTCAAAGAGGACTACCTTCTCAGCCTGTATCTCCGTTTGGCTCAGTCTCAAAGAGACCCAGCTGCTCACATCCCTCCCAACCTTCTCTGTGACTATGGGAACCACTTGCTGCCCCATCAGGAGCCTGCAGCCTTGCGCTCCACCCAGGGCCCTGGGCTCTCAGAGCAAGATGTCTCTCATGACTTCTGTGTTACCAGCAGGCTGCCTATGCTTAGAGTAAAAATGTTCGTTAATTACAACACACCTGCACTACCTGTTGGAAGTTAAAGTTCTTGGACCAGGCTCTGAAAGTCATAGGCTTAGAGACGTACACTCTCCCTGGTTTTCTGTAGTTTCCCAGCTCCTGGGCACCCTACATGGAAGAGCCCCAAGGTTCCTGCTCCACAGACCAAACCTCAAATGACCAAGGTCATCTGTATATAAAATGCTGATACCTAAAGTCATGTGAGTCTTGGGCCCTGGTGGGATAAAAGTTGAACCCAAAGGGGAGGCACCAGTAAAAGAGCACATGTTTTGGTTTGTCTGGGATGGTCCTGGTTTATTTCTGCTCTCTTAGTATCATTCTGAACGCTGCCACATTTACTCTCTCATGGGTCCAAGTTTGAATATTAAGTGATATGGTTGACTCGGTGCTGTGTGCATGCCTATATTTCCAGGTACTCAGGAGCCTAAGGCAGGAAGGATAAGGTCAAGGATAGTTTAGGCAATTTAGCAAGACCCTATTTCAAAATAAAAATTGAAAAAGGGTGGGAATATAGCTTGATGATAGTGCACTTGCCTACCATGTACAAAGTGCCTCAGTTCAAACCCCAGCACATCCTCCCTAAAGAAGATACAGTGACCCTAGGCACACACCAAACTGAAAATGACCTCTGTGCCCTCAAGCCCGGGATCTATGCAATAGGAGGGAACAGCCGTGTAGGAGCAGCTGCAACCAACCCAGCCAGCTCGCCCCCAGAGCTGGAACCAGGCAAAGGGCATCTCTGAGCAGCAGCTTCCAATATGAAAGCTGAGGAGGTCGAGCTGCTCTATCCAGAACCCCCAGCTCTAAATTCTAAGAGCAGCTGCGAGGCGCTTGCTCTACACTCCCACCCCAGCTCACAGAGCACATATACCTCACACATCTCCAGAGTTCCCAGGCACAGGCCACCAGGAGCCCCAGCCCTGGAGCAGACACATCCTTGCACTGGGTATCAACTAACTGGGAAGTAGGTCTTTGGCCTGACACAGAGAGAGGCAGGCCCTGCTCCTTAGGTCACACCCTCATCTCTGAGTGGTCTCCACCTCCTTCCCAGCTCTTAGGCAGGCCCCAAGAGTGGGAGTTCAAGCAGACTTTAAAAGGGACCATCCTCAAAGCTCCCCTCACCCTGACATGCCCCACAGAGCCAGGGGCTACAGGCAGCCTGGCATTGTTATGGTGACCAAACAGCAAGGCTGCCCTTCTGGGCTGAAGGACCCTACAACCAGGACTATCAAGTGGAACTTTACAGAACTCCAGGGAAGCCAGGAGGAAGGAAATGACACAATATGCCCAGATCAGCTTTGGCTTAAGGAAAAGGAAAGACAGCTGGGTGTGGTGAAGCGCACCTGTAAGCCCAGCACTCAGCAGGCTGAAGCAAGAGGATCACAAGTTTGAGGGCAAACTGGGCAAGATCCTGTCCCAAAATAAAAAGAACTGGGGATGCACCTCAGTGTGAAGGCTCTGTGTTCCATCTCCAGTACTGCAGAAAAAGAAAAGAAGAAAAAGGATCCAGGACTATCATCCACGAACACATCTTAAGAAGCCACAGAGTGGAACATGCCAGAGCACTCAGCACCTCTTGAAACTTACAAGAAAAAATGCCCATCAGCACACCACCAGAATACGAACCTAAACATTTCAGCATATCAAGTGCAATAAAAACATAAAATTCAGCTCCCCCGCTCCCACATTTGTAAGGTTTCATGCAAGATGTTTACTGAGAAGTTCACAAGGGCTGAGCTGCAGCTCCAGAAGATGACTCTTAATGTTTCCAATACGTTCTCCCCTTATCCTTCCTTCCTCTGTCCTTTCTATCTCCCAATCTCATCCATTTCCAAGGCCTCAAATCCAAACTTTGCAATGATGTCTTCCAAACTGTTCTCACAATACTGAATTGCAAGATGCCCACAGATGCCCCAAGCATGGCAAACCTCAAAGCACTAAAAACTCCATCAATTCAAACTCATTAGCCCAAGCCTACCCTTTAAAACCTTTTCTTCCAAGCTGTACGCTGGTCTCTGTAAGTGGCACTGCCATCTATGCCCATAAAAGATCTTCTCTTTCCCCATGCCATCAACCCTTATATTCCTAGGAGAACTGCTAAGTCTTACAGTAACTATGAGGAACCTTTTGAGGAACAGTGGCCTTACCATTTTAATTCCTACCAGCATTGCACAAGCGTGGCAATTTCTTCAAATCCTTACCAGTACTTTCTAGTCTGCCTTTTTATTACAGCCATCCTAGCAGACATGAAGCAGCATCTCACTGTGGTTTTAATTTGCATTTCCCCAATGGCTAATGATGTTGGGCATCTTTACATGTGGTTTAACCATTCATATATCTTCTTTGAAGAAATGTCTATTCAGATCTTCTGCCTATTTTTAATTAGATTACTTACCTTTTTATTAGAATGGTGAAAAAGCATTTCATATATTCTAGATACAAGCTGCTTGCTATAGTTTGGATCATAATTGCCCTCCCAAAGGCACATGGGTAAAGGCTTGGTCACCAGCCTGTGATATTATTAGGTGGTGGTGCAACCTTTAAGCGGGGGGGACCTAGATGGAGAAGTTAGCTCATTGGAAGCACGTTCTCAAAGGATATGGGGACTCCAGCCCTGTCTCTCTCTTTATTTCCCAGCTGCCACGAGGTGACCAGGTGTTCTCTGCCATGTTCTCGGCCACAATGCACTATGCTGCCATAGGCCCAAAGCAACAGGTTCAAGCGACCGTGGGCTGAAACAGTGTGCCAAAATAAACTTTCCTCTTTTTAAACTGATTCTTACAGGTATTTTACATTAGAGATAGAAAGCTAACACATTGCTTATCAGATTAATAATGTGAATTTTTCCCCTCCCATTCTCAATTTTTTGATGGCTTCCTTTGAAGCACAAAACTTTTAAATTTTGATTGTGTACCAATTTCCTTTTTAATTTTATCACTTACTGTTGATGTCATGTCTAAGAAAGCTTTGCCTAATCCAAGGTCGGAAAGATTTACTGCTACACTTTCATCTAGAGTTTTATAGCACTCTTACATTCATGTGTATGATCTTTTTTTTTTTCTTCACTTAATTATGGCATATGATACTAGGAAGGAGTCTATTTTATTATTTGCCTGTAGTCTCAACACCATTTGCTAAAGAGACTATTCTTCCCCCACTGAACTATTTTGGTATATTTGTTGAAAATCAACTGACCATAAATGTGAGGGCTTATTTCTGGACTCTTGATTCTATTCCAATAATATCTATGGTCCAATTTATCCCAGTACCACACTGACAAACTGGACATAAATACCAAGGCATACCACATTGCCTTCATCCAAACTACAGCTTTGTAGTAAGTTCTGAAACTAGTAACTGTGAGTTCTCCAACTTCATTCTTTTTCAAGGTTGTTTTGGCTACTGTGGGTCCCCTGTTTCCAGATGAACTTTAAGATGAGCTGGTCATAGAAGTTTATGTAAGATTTTGACTGGGATTGCCTTGTGTCGCTAGAACAAATGAGACTACTGTTATCTTAACAACGTTAAGTTTTCCAATCCATGAACATACAATGTCTTTCAATTTATTCATGTATTTATAAATTTCTCTTAATATTTTAAAGTTTGGGGGTAAAAGTTTTGTTCTTTTGTCACATTTATTCTGACCATACTGTTCTTCACTCCATTATAAATGGAACTGTTTTCTTAATTTCATTTTCAAATTTTTATTGTGAAGTATAAAAATAAGACTTGATTTTTATATGTTCATCTTGTATACAGAGGACTGGAGAAATTATTTGTAAGCTCTAACAGCTTTGTTTTCTTAGCTACTATCAAAACCAGAGAAGTCTTTTTCCATTCCAATCTGAGTACCTTTAATTTCCTTTTCTTGATCAATTTGCTCCAGCTAGAACTTCCATTATAATGTTGAAGAGAAGGAGTGAAAGCAGACATCTTTGTCTTGTTCCTGATCTTAGGAGGAAAGCAGTCAGTATCTATGTTTAGTATGATATTAGCCTAATCCTAACATAGGCCTAATACCTTTTATCAGATGAGAAGTTCCCTTTGATTCCTTATTTGCAGTGTGTTAAGACTTGTCAAATGCTTCTTCTGCTCTACTGACATGATGATGTGGTCTCTGTTCCTTGTTTTATGGTTATGGTACATTACATTAACTGATTTTCAGGTGTTAAACCAACCTTGCATTCCTGGAATAAATCCCACTTGGTCATGGTATATAATCCTTTTCACATGTTTGTGAAATTTGTGAGATTCGGTTTGTCAGCATTTTGTTGAAGACTTTTACATCTATATTCATAAGGGCTATTGGTCTATAACTTGTTTCCTTATGTGCCTTTATCTGATTTTGCTAACAAAGTAATACTAGGCTCAAAAAATAACTTGGGTGTGTTGAGTATTTAATACATTATTCCATTTAATCCTCACGCTAAATGTTTGAAATGGGCACTATTATTGGTCCCATTTTCAAGTGAGAAAGTGGAGTTTCACGAATATTAATTTGACCATGAGTACACACAGCCAGGGAAGGGGAAGACCCAGAATTTGAATCTAGATAACCCTTACTCCTGAACTTGTACTATCATAGTGAATGCACTCCTATGGCCTGACTAGCAAGCCCCCTTAAAAAATCAGCCAGCTCTAAGCAGATTCTGTACTCTTGTAACTCATCCTAACGACCAGCTCAGACAGCTCTTACCCAGTTAACTGCTCCCCTTAAGTGAATTGCTCATGATCAACAAAGTCGTCATAGAACAATCAGAAGTGGAAGTAATTTTTAGACATCTAAAACTAAACCCAGAATCAACCTGAAAAAGTAATGTATACACATGCATACACATTTGTACATCCCCTCACACAAACATCTACAATTTAACATCTCAACAAATCTTACAGGCATATTGTTAGTTGTACACTAGTAAAAAATAACTGTCAGAAACTAGCTTTCTAGGGCTATGTTGTACTACTGCTAGTAAATTGTTCTCATTCATAACATCTTAAGCATAGAGTCAGTGTGGTTATAATGGAAAAGGGTAAACACGGGAGTTGGGTGCAGTTGGTCCCATCTGAAGTTTTATTTTCATGAGGAGGTTCCTCAAGATAAAAAGATCTAACAAAAAACATCCTGGTGTGTGTCTTGTTTTTTATCTATGAAATTGAAATAGCTGCCCTCATTATTTCATGTTGTAAATATGATAAAAATCATAGGAATGTAGGAAAGAAAACCTAGTGATAAAATATGGACTTATTACCACCTCCAGCTTCCACCAATTCAAAGCATTTTTGAGGGTCTGACATGTGCTGGGTCCTCTGTAGAGGATACTGAGATGCCAAAGCCACAGCACCTGCCCTTGGGGTGTTATCAAAGGAAGGACACACACAAACATGGACGGGGACATGCACACCCTAAAGCTAAGTCTAACAGTTCTCATCACAATTTTAAAAACAAGTCTGACAAGTGCTTTGACAGATGGTTAAATAATGTCCTATGGAAACACAAAAGAGATACCAAGTAGGTCCACCTGTAGAAATCCAGAAAGGCTTCAGAGAGAATGGAGTGTTATTTAATAACGTCTTGGAGGTCCAGTAGGAGTTTTAGACAAAAAGCAGGTTGGAGCTGGGGGTATAGCTCAGTTGACACTTCTCTTGCCTGGCATGTGCAAGGCCCCAGGTTCCATGCAGCAGCACCACCAAAAAAAAGAAAGCAGGATAATGGTGTCTCCAACCAAGAAGGCTGACTCTCCCTTTTCCACTGTTTACCTGGAACCAAATCTCCCTTCCACACTAGGCAGGCAACAGTGTAGGCACAGAACTCTGAGGGTGCCAGCACAAACTATGCGTAAGAGCTCAGGCTCTGAACCCTAAATGACTGTGCCTCACAGACTGATGCAATAACCAGTTGTGTTACACTGGGCAACTCACTAGACTTTTCTGGGCTATGGTTTTTTATCTGTAATGTGAAAATAATAGCAGCTATTCTTATGATGCTATGAGGCTTAAAGTGTTCAGAATAATATGTACCACACTGGAAGGACGAGGATAAATATTCAGTATTATTACGATGAATTCCTGTCACAACACCTGTCCTGCCCAGTCAGTCCAGGCCTTGCTAAGATTTGTACATTTCAAAAGGTCCCTATCACAATGCCTGTGTTCCACCCAGTTGACAATTAATTCCCTTCACTGAGCCAACATTCATGATTGCTGCCCATGAATACATGAGGTCTGAGAGAATACTTCCCAATACCCATAGTTTACAACCCAAGTAACCTAAAGAGCATCCTGAATAATCAGGATTGTATCACCACTGCATTTTGTAGGTTGCTGTGCGACAGAAATACGACGACACATCTTAGTACAGAGATTGCAATAATGGTTGAATAAACATGCAATCCGATACCTCACATCTGACATGTCGTTTTCCCCTATACCTTTTTCACAGCCAAATATGCTTAAGGCTGTGGCTATTTTATAGGTACAAATGTCTTTATCAGGACATTAATGTGCACCAAAACCTCTCTCAATAAAAGCAGTCATAAACAACAATCTTTTCTAAGCTGTCACGGAAACTACTGTGTTTGTAATAGAACCATTCATCTAAGAGACAGTTGCCAAAGCTCATCTCAACAACAACAGCAAGCAAATCACAGAACACCGATGTAGCCAGGGAAGAGGGCAGGTAAGAATGAATAACCGGAACCTCTCTAAAATGTTGGAAAATCTGAGATTATTAACATATGTTAATAATTAATATGTTAAATATTACCCAGAAGCTGCAAAGCTTTGGGGTGACCAACTACATTTCCTACAGAGCCTAAAAGTTCCTCTGGCTTTTGCGAAAAGAACAATGCTCTACAAAAAAATTTTCAACTAATGACCAATTCACTGCCTGTGAAAAAATGGCTACAAAGCTCTAAAGAAATTTTTTAAATAAACTGAATGTCCTGGACAGCAAATTTCACCACCACACCTTTCAGACTGTATTCTAAAAGGCCAAGAGGGAAAGGGACAAGACTTTAAAGAAACCATATCCATATGGGCTTTAGTGAACAAACTGGACGTTATGAACACCTGGAACGGAAGGATCTGAGGAAAGGGGAGGTGGGCAGATGGAATAATGTGAAATACATTTGCAATGAAATATAACTAGCGGTTACAATCGGGTGAGAATTTGTAGCTCGCTGTAAGGTCCCCGGTGTGTTTTCATCTAAACCTGCCTACCTCTGCCCAAAGGCAGCACAAGTAGATTACTTGCCAGAAATCTGTTACAAAGAGTAACAAGGTCATCAGACAAACTACTGGCATTTTTTAAAAGAGGGCCCTCCCAAGCCTGCAGGAATAAACCATGTTCACCCTCAAGCTGAATGATAAATCTTGGCCCAGGAGAGATATGGCTCTGATCGCCCTGTTTGTGCTGTGAGCCCAGGGATATCTGAAAATTGGGTGTGAGTGTCTTCCTCTTTGTCCTCTTCTTTGTCCTTAGAATAATGTGACTTTTTTTACTCTGGACAGCTGACTGACAGACCCAAGTGGCCGGGACACCTGTTAACCTCTGGGACCAATGTCCTAAAACCTATAATAAGAACACCCTGTTCTGTTTCTCCACCCCAGCACAGCCACTGTGACCACCTGTCCCCCAAGCTTGGCACCCGGGACACCCTCACACGGAAGGGAGGGCTGCTTTCTGAACCCCACGATCCTGCCCCATGACCCTGCCTTAGCTCCTGACTGAACCCCGGTGGCCCCAGACAAATACGGTTTGTGTTCCAATTCTTGGTATTTTTCTCCATGATTCTTTAATGGTATTTCTTACTCAGAGGAAAAAAATTAACTTGATATTATTATCATTTTCCCTGACTCCAAAAGTAACATATGTTCACTATATTTAAAAATCCCATTAATACAGAAACCTATAATAGAAAAGTGAGTCTCTCATAATCCCATGTCCTGTGGCAACCACTAGGATGCTGTAAGTGTCTCTACATTTCTTTTCTAGGTTCCTCCCACATATTTATATATTTAAATAAACTGGGTTGAATGTTCTCTAAGATAGCACCTTTACTCAGAAACCAACAAAACACTGCTATCATTATAATAATGATAATTTAGATTTTTAAAAGACAGCTTTAGGGGCTGGGGATGTAGCTCAGTGACACAGCGCTTGCCTACATTGCACAAGGCCCTGGGTTCCATCCCCAGCATAGAGGAGGGAAAAAGAAAAATATACTTAAAAATTCCTTAGAATCAATGGAATGAGATACAAATAAATAATAATAAATTAAAGATACACGCTCATGTGGAATGCAAGGCCATGGCTACAGAGGAGTAAGGAAATGAGGCTCGGGAATGGGAGTGGGTGGGGAAAGACTAGAGAGACTGTCAGAATCCAGGCTGTGCTGCTAACGCAGAGGTCCATCCACTCCCCCCTCCTCTTTGATGCTGCAGAGCCACTGCTATGTGGCTTGATGTGACTCTGCCCAGCAACAGGCTCCCATTGGTCCCTTCCATCATTTGTGACTCTGATCGGTGAAAGTCTGCCTTGGATCTCCCCCTACCCTATTCCCACCCCTTTCTTTGATAGAAACACTGGGAAAGGAGGGTGCAGTCAAAGTCCTCCCTTAACTAAACACCGCTCCAATCCCAGAAGCTTAAGCCTGTTCTGTGGCACCAGCATGTTCTTTCCTACCTTTCCAACACACCCCGAAGAGTCTGGAACACCTCCAAGTATTATTTGTAGAATCAGCTCAAAGCATTTTTTCATACATAATTGTGTTTTCTCAATACTGTTGCGCATCAGGTAGAAATATATTAACAAGCCTGCCCCTACTGTTGATGGTAAGAGCTTGTAAGACTTGCCCAGTGATGCCACAGGTAAGTAGAGTTAGGACCAGCTGAAGAATTTGGAAAAGGAAGGTAGGGAAGGTTAAAATTTTCTTCTTATGCCAAAGTTATACCATTGTTCTACTACCTGATTCTTATTAGGACCATACTCTTCATATCTATCGCCCTCTTTCCACGCACAGTCATAGTCATGTCCTTCTCAAAGAAATTCCTTCAATATTTGGGTTATTTTGGTACCTTATTTACGAACTCACTTTACTACTGTGAACTTCAACATCAAAGTGATTAACCAACCCAATGTTGATGAGCCTCAAGATGCTTTATTTCCTCATCTCCAATGGCCATCACCCACACTGACATCAGCTGACCACATTTATGGCCACACCTTGAAACTCATCACTTGAAATCTCATCATTTGCAATCTCAAAGGCTGCCTGCCTCCCCTGAACATGCCCATGGCCTCCCATCCTGCCACCTCTCCTCAGGGTCTCTTGGCAGCAGTCTGTGACCAAGTCCCTCCAGTTTCACCTCATCCCTTTCCCCATCTAGACTCATGCAACCACCCACTAGTTCCCAAGACCTGACACCATCAAATTATGGATAAATTGTGCCAGTGGGCTTCCTCGAAAGGAACACTCTTTACTTTATATGAAATTAATACAAAATGGATTACAGACTTCAAGGTCAAATAAAAAGCTATAAAATTTTTAGAATAAAGCATAGGAGAAAATCTTCAGGACCAGTGACTTCTTCAAACTGACACCAAAAGCACAATCCACAAAAGGGGAAACTAAGAAATTAGACCTCATTAAAAATTAGATTTTTTTTTTTTTTTTTTTAATCTTTTTGAGACAGGGTTTCACTGTGCAATTCAGGCTGGCCTTGAACTCACAACAATCCTCCTGCCTCAGCCTCCCAAGTGCTGGGATTACAGGTGTGCGTCACCATGCCCAGCAAAAATTAGATCCTTTATTCTGTTAGAAGTTTTGCTCTGGGCTGGAGATGTAGCTCAGTGGTTGAGCACTTGCTGACTATGCACAAGGCCATGGGTTTAATCTCCAGCACTGGGGGAAAAAACAGTTTGGTTTTGCTAAAGTTCTTTTGCTTTTACCCATGTGAAGAAGATGAAAAGATAAACTAGGGACAAGGAAAAAATATTTGCAGGGCCGGTGAGATGGCTCAGCGGCTTAAGCGCCTGCCCGGCAAGCGTGGAGGGCCCGAGTTCGACTCCCGGAACCCACATACGAAAAAGGGGCCGGTGATATCGCTCAGCGGCACGGGCGCCTGCTGGCGCGCGAGGTCCTGAGGTCGACCCCCCGGTACCCACCAAAAAAAAGAAAAAATATTTGCAAACCATATATCCCACAAAGCATTTATATCTAGAATAAAGAATCCCTAAATTTTAATAGTAAAAATACAAATATTCTAACTATAGTAAAAATACTATATTCTAACTATAGACAAGAGACACAAACCTCACTGAAGAGGATACACAAATAAGCACATGTAAAGATGTTCAATATCATGTGTCACCAGAGACCGGAAAACTAAAACCACATGAGATATCAATACACACCTATCAAAACAGCTAAAATAATCAATAGTGACAACACCAAATGCTGGTGATGATTCTGAAAAAAACTAGATTGCTGGTTTATCTAAAATGATACAGCCATTTTGGAAAAGTTCAGATTAAAAACAACAATTAAATATACAAATACCATAGGACCCGGCAATTGCATTCGTGGGAATTACACAGAAATGAAAACTCGCGTTCTTACAAAAATCTGCATGTGAATGATCACTGGATCTGGAAGGTCAAAACCTAGAATCAGCTTAGATGCCATCAAATGGGTGAATGGTTACACAAACTGTGATACACCATTCCATAATAGAAAGGGGCAAAGAGGTGAGAGATCCAACAATTTGAATGAATTTTCATGGAATTATGCTGAATGGAAAAAAGCCAATCCCAAAAGGTTCCCTGGATGTAGTATGATTCCATTGATTTAACACCACTTGAAATGACAAAATTCAGAAATGGGGGGGCATATTAGTGGTTGTCAGGGGTTACAGACAATGTGAGAGTTTGCCCCACATTGGTTTTAAAAGGTCAACCCCAGAGATCCTTATGGTACTGGAAATGCTCCACATCCTGACTGTACTCACCAGTACACATGAACCTACACGGGGATAACACTGTACACCAGAACACACACGAACAAGTCTAAGTAAAACTGGGACAATCTGAGTAAATCAGAGGCTGTGTCACAGTCAATATCCTGATTATATTACACTACGGTTTTGGAAAAGGTGACGGGGTGCATATAAAACATCACTCTGTATTATTTCTTGCATTTCAATTGTGTTTCAATTTACAATTATCTGAATAAAAACTTTAATTTAAAAAAAGAAAATAATGGTCTCCTACCTCCTTTGGGCCCTTCATTGCCCAGCAATTTTTTTGTTTTATTTTTGTGTTTTGGTTTGTTTCTTTTGAGACAGGGTCTCACTATGTAGAATTCTTTGGCTTACCCCTGTGCCTCTAGATCTCATTTCCAGTATCACCTATACTATGCCTGCTCTACTTTCCAAAAGCCAACAGCCCACCACAGCCCATGAGCCCTTAAATTTTCACTGAAGAAGGAAATCACTAGACCCTCCCTCGACCCATCATCTATCATGCATCTGAGCACAAGAAGCCCCACTATCTTTAAGTTTCTTTTGTCTTTTGCTCCATCAAATATATCCCCAAGGCACAACCTCCACTCCCCAATTAACCAAATGGCCCTATCTCTCCACCACCCTAAAATAAGCCTTCTCTTACCATGTCTACCCTTTAAGAGAACGCGGCTCCTTCCTGGCAGACCACACTTCTCCACAACTGACCCATGGCAATGCCCTTCTCAGAGAGGAAGGACACACTGAATAATGAAGCCATTCGTTTCCTGTACCTTGCAAGGACTGCTTCAGGTCTTAGTCTCATGCTGGGCTTTGTTTCTTTTACTGACTTTAAAAAATGTGGCCTTAATCTGCTTCAACCCAGATTGTGGCCCAGCTCTGTGGCTCTCACACCTGGTCACTCACCCACATCACCCAGAGAGGTTTTGGAAATAGGTCTCCCTGGTTCCCTGAGCTTTTGAGTCAGTATTTGTCTTTTTTTGGAAGCTCCCTCAAACGTTTCTGTTGATGACTCTCAGGCTGGGGAACCACTGATCTGTCTCCTTTCTGAAAAGGGTAATCTCCTTACTCTCCCACAGGTACAGACATTCCATTTGAAATCCACACCAGTTCCGCCCTTGCTAAATTGTGAGCCTGGATGACACAGGCCATTATCACCCATTCTCACACCTTAGAGATCACTTCCCAATGGTGAGTCCCCAAACAACCTCTTCATCGCCATCCACCCTGCCTGAGCTCCAGGCATGAATTTCTAACTCCCTACATGCCAGGCCATCTGGGTGAGGACCCAGTACCTTGAGCATGTGATGAAACTCCTCTCTACAAACCTGCTTCTCCTGTCTCCACTCCCCATCCGGTCTCACAGTCCACCACCCTCCCCATCACACAGGAGTGGAACCCTGAAACCAAACCCCTCCTCCTCTTTCACAAATCTCATCCGAGTGGCCAGTTCTGTTGGTTCTCTCTCTGCAACTGCCACCAGAAATGCCAGGGCCCAGCACAGACTCCTGCTTACCCACTGGACTACTGCAAGAGCCATCTAACTCGTCTGCACACCCCCAAGGTGGCTGGACCCGATACGGGTTGAGTCATGCCTGCTCCCTGAAGCACCGAAGTGGCTTCACTCTGCTCTGTGAGTGTGCAGCACACCTTGGCGTGGCACGCGTGCCCTCCACGACACTGCCCCCGCCACACTTCCAGCTCCTGCATCCCTCCCCCAGGACATACCCTCACCTCTAAGCACATCCAAGCTACACTCTTTGAGGCCTCCCTTCCTTCTCACGTTGCTTCCTTCTGCTCAAGGTCCTTCCCGTCTCTGCCTCACACCAGAGAGACTCTACATCTGAGCTCCAGAAATCATCTAAAGTTATGTGCAATAACCATGTAACTACACAGAAATACACATTTTTTTCCTGGGGAGAAGATTCACAATCTCCTGCAGATTCTCAAAGGGATCTATAATCCAAAGGAAGTTAAAACCTGCTAAGTGGCCTTTTTCCCCCAAAGCTCAAAGTCAGACCCAATGAATGTCTCTCTCGCCAATTCTGCCTCTCTCACTCATTCATTCATTCTCCAATATGTACATGTGAATTCTTCAGTCATAAATAATCACACTTTTACCACCAAACTGTGTATATCTCTAGCACAATATGTGTTTCTTTTCATATCAATACTGCAGTTAACTGTATTGACTAGTTTGGTTGTAAATGTCAGCTCCACAAATTATTTGCTGTGTAACCTTGAAAAAGTAACTTGACCTGGCTGGGCTATGGCTTCCTCGGCTATGGAAAAAAAAAAAAATGAGGATAATTACAGTACCTTTATCATTAAAGGTAGTTATGAGGAATAAAAATAATACAATCTAAAACAATGGCAAAGTATCTGGCTCACAGTAGCTGTTCAAACAGGTCATCCATTTGAATTATTTTCTCTGCTGTCCTCACTCAGTCAAAGCGCAGTACAAGCCCTCAGTGAATGATTTACAAAGCCATGTCTTCCTGAATCCCAGGGTTCATCCACTGCCACAGCAAAGCAATTAAAAAGTATAACTTGGTAATAATTTAGCATTGTTTTCCTTTTTCCTCGTTTATGACCAATTCTTGAGCCATTTTTAATTGCCTGTTTTTTCACTCAGATTGCACAAGGGCTCACACCTTGTGCACAAACTATTGCATGCCCCCCACACTTTAAGCTTCCCAATCAAAATGCCAATGACGCTGGCTTTGCAATTTTCACAGAAACCAAACCATTTCAAAATCCCCCATTACTCATCTGTTCTGAGGATTCCAGAATTAACCCTTGCTTTCCTATTGTCCCTACTTGGATCAGAAATTCTTCCTATTCAACAAACATTTACCAACACAAACTGCAAAAGCCAAGGGTTCTTCCTTCTTAAGAAGACAACAAACACCTTTCTCTTTTCCTCTTCCCCTTTGTAGCCAAGTCCACTAACTGCAGAGGTCCTTGGGGCTCAGAGGATTCACTGACCACCTTTCTCTGTTTTAACCAATAATTCAACTCATGTGCGCACAATTCAACAAACACTGCCGACACCTTCTGCATCCCAGGCCCTGAAACAGAACCTGCAGGAGACAGGCAGGGTTCCTGCTTTAGGGAGCCTGCAGCTGTTACTGTAGGGGCACAGCTCCTGTGTTTTACATCTCTAACCAATCAGCCTGAGTCAACAGGTTAGAAAGAGGAAACTGAAGATGCCCCGCAGTGTTCACCTGGAGAACTAGGAAGAATTCATTCAGCTCAGGTCCCAAAGGTCACTTTCCCAGGACCTGGAACTTGTAGGGCTCTGATTCTACAGCCATTTGCACATCAGGGCCTCTGGGGACTTCACAGACACAGTCACCTTCCTGGTCCTCAGAGACATGCTGTGAGAGCGCACTCTCACACTGCCTAGCCCTGCTCAGACTGCTTGTAGGATCCTAGGGCACTAGAACCTTTCAGACATCTTCCTGGCCACCACCAGGGCCAGCCTTGTGATCTGGGACTCTCTCTGCCATGTTACTTGAGATGCTTTCTTCCTGCCAGCATCGCCCCAGGTGTCCTCGACTTCAGTGGCCAAGAACAGACTTCAAAAGGCTAAGTGGAAGGTGACCATCTTCAAAGAGCCCTCAGGCTTCCCAGAAATCTTTGGCGCCCAGCCCTGACCTCAGGTCACTTTCCTGCTAATGAACTTGTGACAGCTCCATGAGGGCAGGGGTTCTGTCTGGTTCACTGCTGTCAGTGACAACCTCAAAGACAGGACTGGAAAACAGCTGGTGCTCAATACGGATTTGCTGAATGAATGTACAATGGCCTCTATCAAGGAAGGAGCTAAAAGCACAGTGGAAAGATCCTGGGCTTCAGAATCAGACACACTTGAATTTGAAATCTAGTGGTGTCATTTATACTGGCCAAGTTCAAGCACACCATCCCTTCTCAGCCTCCTCATCTGTGAGCAGCGATCATAGTACCAACCTCAGAGCATCATTAGCAGCATTAGCTGGAAACGACATGTAAAGCTTTCAGCACAACACAAGGTAGAGAATGCGTCTTTGTTTTCAGTTCACAAACACTTATGTAGCACTCACTGAATGCTAGATGCTGTTCAAACATGGTAGGAGGGATCACAAATCCCAATTAGTTCATTTAATACTTGTAACAATCTGATGAGAGGAACTGAGCTCCTTTGCTGCTGAGGAAACTGAGACACAGAAAGGTGAGGCAACTTGCCCAAAGCCTGAAATCTAGAAGTGCAGGGCCAGGATTCATAATAATTACAAAGGCCATTAAGTCCTATGGAAAACAACCAGTAAAAACTGGTTTGTGTCCTAACCCTAGTTTGATTATGGGGGATATTCAACCATGTTGCAAGACTGGTGTTTCAGTTACAAAAGACACAGATCCAGGTATTCCCATAGCTCACTCTTTGTTCTGCATTGTTGTAAGCTATGGCCTACTCCCTTGAAATCCAATTTCAGAGGCGTTTGTTGACTAAGAAGTTCCCTCCCATCTTGTCCTCCTAATACCTCCTCCTCCCCTGCTAGCTACCAGGGGGAAAAAAAAAAAAAAAAAAAAAGCACACAGCAATGCAAAAAATAAGGTAAGAAATGAAAAGGGAAGACAGACAAGAAAGAATGCCCAAAAGAGCAAACGTGTGCCTTTAAGAACAGAGTCAAAGGAGGTTTGACTCCCCCCACAATAATCTGTAAGAACAACCGCTACACGTTTGGGAGCCCAAGGCCAAAGCAATCTATCCACATAGGGACCAACTACATAAAGTCCCAGCTCCCCTGAAGACCAAGGTAACAGAAAGAATTAAGCCATCTCCTCCAACGGACGAAACCTCATCATAAGGACAGCTTTCTATTCCTTCCCTTTGAGACTGCATTTGCTCTACTGCCAACCACGAAGGAAATTTCATTACAAAATAAATCACTCGACCTTGCTTCTCCAATGGCTCAGGATAAGTGACATCACAAAGCGCTCTACAAATGCTTAGAAATATCAGAATAACCCTCTCACAGAGAAAACACTTGGTATTTCACTAAAAGACATTAAATTATTTTGATTTTACTGCATGGAATTCCAAATGCTTTCAATATTTTCATTTTCAAAGCCCTTAGAGGAAAAGTATGCTCCTAAGACCTTAAGAACTGCTGCTTTCTGGTCTGGTTTTTGTCCTGATTCATGTATACATGATGCGGAACAGGCCAGAAGCCAAGGAACAGTAGCTCTGGCCCCACACCACTCTCGTGACTCTAAAGTAGCTGGGGCCTCACTGTGCAGGCTCCCCAGTGAACTTCCTCTCATCCTGAGTCCCAGGAAGGTCAGAGGCAGCTTTCAGACACTTAAGGCAGCTCCTCTGAATGAGTTCACCTTCCATAACCCAACTAACCACCGTGTTTCCTTCCCAAGTAGCAGAAGCTCTACCAAGTTGATCAAAGGTAGGGAGTTGGGTGGGGAAGTTTTCTCCCTGGGGAGGCTGGGGTGGCTGTGCAGCCAGGGCAGCAAAGCCATCTCGTGCACCCAATCAGGAAACTAAACCCTGCCAGCTGTGTACTATCCCTGCAGAAAAACCCACACTCAATAAGACTGGTCTTCCCAAACAGGTTGTAATTCCTAATGTGGCTGGCTCAAAGGACAGTCTCATTTTACATCAGACTGGCCACCAACAGAGTCAGTAAATGAATGTGTTGACTTGAAAAAGAATCCATACCTCAAAAAGGTATGCATTCAGAAAGCACTCAGAATCTGAATTACGCTGGGTGCTACAGACATGTTCCCACCACCACCACGTTTGCCCATAACTGATCACTTGCTGAGTTACAAGTCCCCAAATTACAACATCTTAAAATGAAAAAGTCTAGCAGACACACGGATATCACCTAGTTTACCATTTTTTTTTTTTTAAACTAAGGGGGAAAAAAGAGACCAAGACCAAGGGTAAAACTGTTTAAATTCATTGACAAAATAACTCAAATCCAAAGCTTCTCACCGTTCATCTTCCTAGCCTGCTGCCTCTGAGATACAATTACCAACAGGAACTCTTACACAATTATTTTCACATAAAAATATTTTTCAAATTGAGTTAGACACAACTGGTTAAATCTACCATGGCTGCTACTGAAAAAGTAAAATCTCAATGGAGAACGAAATAAAACTGGAGTTGATGAAAATTAGTTTTTGCTCTGAATTGTATTCTCAGCCCCAAAATTCACTCCAGAGTGGGAAACGCATTTCCTGGTGCAAAGTGAAATGTAATGTTATTCCCAACTAGGCTCTCCAACCGTGTGCCATTATTTTACTGTAGAAGAATTACCGGGTAAACAAGTGGCAGTTGTGTAAGGTAGTGCCCTAAAGCCACCATTCACTACACCTGATACAATCACTTTCACAGAAGGCTCCAAGGTCAAAGCACTTTCCTTGTCCTGAGAGGAGCTGCGTCTTCAGGTGTGAGGATGAGCCTCTGTGAGCAAAGAGCCAGGCTAAGGAAGCAGAGCCAGGAGGGAAACAAAGACAACCAAGGCTCTGAAACTTTCTCCCCACAACGGCTGAGGTGTTTCACCCTGACTCCACTTCACTAGATATGAAGCAGCATCTCTGACTACAGAACGTGTTACGAGAGCCTAAAACAAATGCTGAAGGTTTGGGTCCTCCATCTCCCCGGTGTATGGCAGGCTGAGAGACGCCAGTGCTGCAGAAAGCAAAACTGTCCTTGTTTCCATTACATCATCCAAGTTGGGGGGAGGGTGGGGCGGGGGGCACAGCTGGTGGCAGCTGCACTACCATCTGCTTTCCCCTCCACAGTGTGCTACTTTGAGCTGTAGCCTCCTACGGCTCCTGATAGAGGAAGCACAAGATTAAAGGCACAACAGCCTATTATGGAAAGGAGTTCAAATTATTTAGGAATAAATCACTCTTGTGGTAAGTTAACCTCAGGTAGGTTGTAGAGCCGGTTCTCTTTGAGTTGAGGTTATTTGTTTGCATCTCTTTAGACCCAGCTACAGTGCAAACTCTGTCAACTCAATGTGCCCAATTAGACAAGCAGAATGTACAAGAGTAACCACCTGCCATCTGCTTCCCAAAAGGTATGCAGCCAGAAAGTGCAGGTCTGCAGCTGGGAGCATTTACAGAAAGTGGGGGGAGGGTAAACAAACCCAGCAAGCAAGCCTCTGACGACTAGATGGGTACTTGCCACTGCCCTTGGCACCCTAACTCATGTGGTTAATTGGTCTTGCCCTCTGTACGCCTGCAGTTTCCTTCAGAACAGACTGTGAGGCATCCATCCCCCTGCAGAGGGGGACACTGCTATGGGGAGCCTGGATGGGTAATGCCTCTCTGGCCCCTCAACTGCAAACTGGCAGCAAAGCTGAGTGAGAACAGGAGGTTCAGGGGTCCGATCAAGTTCATGAGCATGTTTTATCTGGCCTGTACAGGGTTGTTTAAAAAGATACGTGCTAGCTTTTTAAAAAGGGTAGATCTCATATACACAGCTAGGTTAGGTTATGGGCTCTTTCGGGGGGGAAAGGAAAATGAGATTTCACAGCAGTGGGGTGCCAGTCCCTCACAGCACAATTACTGTGCTCCCCTCAGACTGAGCCTCTGTACTGAAGAACCTGTCCACACCGTGTGGTTTCTGCATACTCCACTGCAACTACCTGTGTTGCTACCTGGACCTCTAGAGCTTCTGATGTAACACCACAGCACAGGCAGAGGAAGACACGCCCAGCGAACAATTCCCCAGTGCTCCCTCACTGATACTTCTCTTTAGCCAAGCCTTGGTTTTTCAGATGAGCAACTGTAATTCTACAAGGATCATTCAATCCAATCCAATGAAAAGATCTCACGAGAAGGCCAGCTGAATCTCTCCCTGCCACGCAGCAGGTTGTGGTATTTCAAAGCAGCGTTCCAGGCCACTTACCATACATTTTGCCTTCATCTGATAAGATGATTTTCCTCCTCCCACATGGTGGATAGATAGCCAGGGCCTCCTGAAAGCTCTGCTCAATGTCGGGGCTCCAGACCCCTTCCGCGTCATTGTCAATCGGCTTATCTGCAGAGTCACTCATCCTTTCCATGTTTTCGGCAGGGCTCTCACTGCCGCTCCAGCTGCTGGGCTCAATTTTGGCGGTTGGATTTTCCAAGCCGAAGCCTGGAGCCTTTTCAAGAAAATAAGCCTAAAAGAGAAATCACAAAACAGTATAATCACTAAATAGTATAGGCCATGGTAACCACAAACACGCTGTTTTTGTTAATTCTGCTGCATGTTCTTCAGCCACTCGCCTTGCTTGGAGAATAACTCCTAGTGGAAAATATGGAATTTTGAGATCCAAGTGGCTTTCTTCTCTATGTAGCATGTTAAGCACTCATACAGAAATGCAATGGCAGGCAGAGACTGGATAATCTTCATAGACGAGAGGAAATGTTCGCCCAAGAAGAGCACTCATTCCCCAGCAAAGCAAAGAAAGCAAAGAGTTGCTTTCTTTGCTCAATGACAGTCAAAGCTCCACAGCAGAACGAGTTACTTATAAGAATATCAAGTTGGGCCAGTGAGATGGCTCAGCGGCGTAAGCGCCTGCCCAGCAAGCGCGAGGTCCTGAGTTCGACTCCTGGTACCCACATTAAAAAAAAAAAAGAATATTAAGTAAAATAAAAGATGTCAGCGTTATCATAGCAACTGGCATCCTCACTGAAATGTCAGAGTCTCAATATGAGATCAACAATATGCAAAATGGTAGCAGGAGCCAGGAAGGAGGAGGAAGACTATTTGTTACCACAATTATTCATCCTACAGAGTCGGCAATGTCCCCTGGCCTGGACACTTGCAGTGATCCTCAGGACTCAGCCTGTACTGTCAGGTCCTTTGCCACTCTTCTCCTAAACTATAACCCTGAGGCAAGGGCCAAGCTGGCCCCAGTCCCACCTTTCCTACAACACCTACCACAAGGGCCTGGCCCACTTGTGGAAATGGTCTCCACCTACGTGATTCACTTCACTTCATCGCGTGGCCTACTCTGAATTCCTGACCACATGAAAACAGCAGCAGCAGGTTTGGGGGGGTGGGGTCCTTTACTTTTCTGTGACACTGTGGATTATACAACCAAAAGAAATCTTTCTCAAAAATGTACTCCCTTTCAATTATGCATGTAACCTATGGTCAGAAATGGATAAGCTTTCTAAACAAATGTCACACTGGCGTAACACCAGTGTGAAAATGATCTAATCCGGCACTCCCTGCTGTCCTGAACACTAACATATCAATATTCCTTTGTTGAGAAACCATTAGGTCATTAATTCAAAGTCTTCCCAAAAAGAGGGGAAAGAATTGTTCCTATGGATAGATGGAAAAGGGGAGCCAGGCGCCTGAATAGGGAGGGCTTTGTGTGACCACTGTTCCTCCCCTTCTCGCCCTCTCAAGTCTGTGCAGTATTACAACACAGGCACCCAGGAAGAAAGTACATGCTGATGGACTACAGCAAGCAGCCCATCTCCTTTCCTTCTCTCTTCCAACTGAATCTTGCTCCCCGGTCCTCCCCCTCTGTGGATCTCAACAGAGTCCAGGTGGAGAAAATCCGGGGAATATTACACAATTAATGGCCTAACTAATGGGTGCCTTTGGCTTCTCTTTCTGACAGCTTTTTGGATTTGGTAGCACCTAGTTTTAAAAGGAAAAAAACAAAACAAAACAAAACAAAACAAAACAAAAAACCTTCAGGTTGTCTGCCTTTAAATGCTGCCACTGAACTATCCTTCAGAGAACCTGTCAGCAAAATATTTATTGCTCTTTACCAACACAAGTACATTTACACGGGACTTTAAAAATTGCCAAATGCTAAGATCTAAATTATGCCACAAGAAAGTATTTTGTGAATGACCCCTAGACGAACTCTGCAATGCCTGCAGTGTGGGCTTTTTGAATTTTCAAACTATTACATTTTGTGTTGGGATCTAAGAGTCTTCTAAAGTTCAAACTGAACTACTCACTACCCTAGAGTCTGTCTGAGCACCAGAGCAGCTTACTGAAGAAATTACGAGAATAAGAGGAACTCTTTGGCAGAGGTTAGCCTACCCTCTTTCCAAACAAAGTGAAAAATAAAAGCAAAACAACACACACACATACAGAACCCCAGGCCAGGCCTTGAACTCTGGGTATTCACAACAGAATCAATTCACTCCAGGGAACCACATTTTAAGATAAACTGTAAACCAGGTATGGTGGTGCACACCTGTAATCCCAACACTCAGGAGACTGAGGCAGGAGGATCACCACAAGTTCCAGGCCAACCTGGGCTACATAGTGAATTCAAGGCCACTCTAGACTACATAGTGAGAACCAGTCTCAAAAAAACAAAACAACAAAAAAAGTAAATGTCCCCAGTGCTCTGCTACTATATAGCAGAGGGATAGAATTGAAGGCAGTGAGAGGTGGCTGAGGGGCCTGGACCTTTGTTTGCCTAGAGAGAACATATACCATATAACTGAAAGCCACGAGTATCCAGACCAGAGGGTACCAACAACCCCCATCCAATGCTTCAAGTCCCCTCTAAAACTCTCAACAGCCAGTCTCCATGGTTGCTGGAACACCACCAATGACAGAACTCGCTACCACCTCAAGACTGCCACCTCCACACTGGCATGCTGAAATTCTCCCATCCATCAAGCTAAAAGTCATTTCTTGACTAATTTCTACTCACCTACCCCTTGAAGGTGTATCCATCCCTTAGAGGAGCAAATCTCTCCCAAAACACTTAGGGATGCCTGGGACGAAGCCCAGGCTCTGTCTTTCAGAGTGGACACCACTGTTCCTCTGCTCCCTGGGTCTATTTCAGTTTGTCCACAAATGTCAATCAGTGGTACCCACAGCTGGACTTGGGATCCCTAAGGCCTCCAAACTCCTACCTCTTCGGGGCTATTCCTGAATCCTGATTCCCTTTTTTTTTTAAATGTGGGTGCCGGGAGTTGAACTCAGGACCTCGCACTCGCCAGGCAGGCAATTATGCCACTGAGCTATCTCACCAGCCCCTGAATCTTGATTCTTATGCAATTGGTTTCAGAGGTAAAATCAGGAGTGTACATTTATTCCTGTTAAATTTCATTGTCTTTTACCCTAACCAGGGACCACCACTGGTAAGATCCTTCTAAACCCTAACTGCTAAGACCAGTGTCCTGAGACACTGAACAGCCCCTGAAGCACTGTCTGCCTAGGGAAGGGCAAGCCCACCTGTGGATGCTCCCAAGAATATTCTGACTCAACACGAGGAAAGCTGTTCTGCTAGCTGCACTGTTCAGCGAGGGCAGACTGCTGCGGAGCCGTCAAGCGGAGTCTTACATATACCCCTCTAGTTACTTCCAAGGCAGGGAGTCAACGCCCTTAGTTGTTTGGGGAATGCAAGATCACAAGCATTGACTGTTCCATCTGTATTCAGGAAGTACAGACACTGTCCTAAACACTGAATCTAAACACGTTTTGATTCTGTTACTGCAAAGGGAAGAACTCCGTCCAGGCTCTTGCAATTTGGTCATCTGTGGCTCAGCAGAATGGAATTGCCTACTCTGGACACAGCCAGAAACCACCAGATACATAATCCGAAGAGTTACTCAGGCCCATGGTTTTACAACCGAATTGTAAGATGAGGCCCTGTATGGGCAGAGAGTTTCCGATCACAAGACGGGCGCTGGCTGAGAAACGCTCCCCATCCTGGATACTGAAATAACCATTCTGGCATTCTGTGCCTCAGCTCCAATTCCACCCCATCCTGGAAACTGTCCTTGGATCAGTGGCTCTGACAGTACCAGACACACTTTAGGAGTATACTAAAAATGTGTAGAGCTAGTTAATTAGCACTCAAACCTACCTGGATTTTTGAATGTACAGTAATAAGCACCCACTTAATACCAAGATTAATACCTTATCAGGTGGCTTATAGACAGAATATCTGTACTGCAGGGTTGATGTCCCCAGTTCCCATGTATTTTCTGAGTATGGGTCTTCCTTCCTTCAATTTAGTCAATGAAGAACAACACAGTACTGAGGGGCGGGATGGAGGAATCTTGGGGTAGGTGTTATTAAGATGCAAATTAAGCTGGGTTCCAAACCTAGCTCATCCAGAAGCCGTGCAACCCAAACTGCATTAGTTAATCTCTCAGAAGCTCAAGTTTTCACTTGTAAAATGGCGATAAGAAATTAAATTTTAAAATACAGAAAATACAGAAAAATCATTAAGGAGTGGAAAGACCTACCCCCCCACAGGGCTACCACAAAGATTCAGTAAGATAGTAAAGGCGCTCCGCCAGCCATTAAACAATGAACAGGCACTTACTTCAAGCCCATCTTCCCTAGATGGTGATCTGTGCCTCATGATGCCAAACTACCTGCTAAAAATAAGATGGTGAACAAAGGCTGGCGCTTCCCCTAATGGTTCACTTTGAGAAACCAATTTACAAAGGATCTTCTTGAGGCCTTTAAGATGGTTACGTGGAAATTTTAAACTGGTGACAAATGCCTTTATTACTAGCACATATCTATAACCAAACTTTTTCACAGGTTCAATAGTTTCCACACTCTTAAGGGCAGGGTGGTTCAGTGGAGTAAACTTTCTACAGAATATCCCCAAGAAAAGAAAGCAGACAGGAAGTCTTGTTTGTTGAAAACAGACCTCAAAATACATGTGTATTATGCAACCCCATGTGCCTCAGTTTCTATCATAAACACTTTTCTGAAAGCTACTTCTTTCCTGAAGTTCTTCCCAGCCATACTACAATAAACTCCAAAAACAGCTGTTACCAGTAATCTGAGTATCCTGCTCACTGCCCCAGCAGACACACTCCGTAAATGGATAATCCTTTCACAATTCCCACTGACAATTCGGGAACAGTCACAGGAGTCCAGGAGAATGACATCATATGTGCTTTGGGCCCACACATTCTATTCTGAGCAGCTGGAGATAAAGGGGGAGAATAGTAAATGTGTGGCTTCTGATACCACCTGCATAGGCAGAAAGGGATGAGGTGGACATGGGAATCTGCTGCTCCCTTCATCTATTCCCGTGAGTCTCTCCCAATGCAGCATTTCTCCCACTTCGAAATGATTTAAAGACTGAAATAAAAGGGTTAGTTTCTAATGATTAATGGAATGCCATTGAACATTTGGATTCTGAAAAAAAATTCATCTTTTGTTTTAACCAGTACCTTAACAGTCTCTGACAGATGTGGTCTTTTTATACAATGGAGTACTACTCAGCCATAAAGAAGGATGAACTGGAGACTTTTATGGGTAAAAGGATGCAACTCGAGACCATACTCAGACTCATGTGTAAACATCGTATTGTCTCCCTTGTGTGAGACGCTGAAAGATTTCAGTAAATATCTAAAATGTACAATAGATATTGTGAAATGGAAAGAAACTGCTCAAAAGGAAAGAGAAACTGGGATGGAGGAAAGGAGAAAATGAGGAAGGAAAAAGAAAAAAGAAAAAAATACATATATACACACACAAGATTGTTAAAATAGTTATACTACTAATTTCTCTTAATTCATTGAAAAATTTGTGCTAATATTGTTTGGACAATTAAATGTCTATATCTTGTACTCTGAGTAACTAGTTTAAAGATAACAATATGCAATGTATTAATCACTGTTACTCTCTTATTATCTTGTTTCAAAAATTTATCTCTTTAAGATAAAATTTAAGAAGTCTCTGAGGCACCAGGAAAACTCAGGACTGGGAGTTAGGACTCTGTCCACCTGACTAACCCAGAACCTCATGGCATGTGCAGCCCACATGGACTCAGTCTCCACTGTTAACCCTGAAGGATGCCAACTCAATCATTCTCTACCCTGTATTCACACAGACTCCACCTATAATAGAACTTAGTAAGTTAGTTATTGTTTCCCTCACCTCTACCTCAGTGTCCCTGAGGATAAAGACCATTACATTCACTGCAATATCCCCAGTGCTGGTACAACACCTGGCACCCAAATATTCAATGAATGAAACAATGAAATAAAAACCAGATAACATGAATGTTTTTTGATAACAACATGACTGAGCTTATCAGCCAAACTTTCCATGAGAAGGGGAAGCATTTTGGCTACTTTTTCTTCCTTCACACTGACTGGCAAAAGATCCAAATGAATAGTAAGAGCCCTAAAGAAATCACCACAAACCTGAGATGTAGCTCCACAGTAGAGCACTTACCTAGCATGCCAGAGGCCCTGGGTTCAATTCCTAGCACAGAAAAAAAGGAAAGGAGGAAAATAATCACGTTAGGAAGATGCAAGACCGACTTGAGCCAGGCACAGTGTGGAAAATGAAGAGTCAGTCAATTTTCTGGCCCAACTTCTGACGTACCAATCAATCATCACTAAAAACCAACAGCTATTCTATGACAGAGGGACAAACAAGCCCTTGAGTCCTCTTAAAGAGATAAGCTTCTTCTGTCATGAACAAACCTTGTTTTGAGGGGAGTATTTTATCTCCTCTATTTCTCTTTTCTTTTGACCTCTAAGGAAGAAGAGATCCAGAAGGTGACAGCTACAAGAAAAGCCGTAAGGGAGACAGTGGTAAAGGTATGAAGACCAGAAGCCAGGAAAGTGGCCAAGAAAGAAATCCAAATGGGGGATAATGGTAAAGCAAACCTGAGGAGGTGAGTGAATGAGACAAGGCACGTGGAATAGAAATGGAAGGAAAGAACCAAGATACCTATTAGCTCTAGCCTTTGCAGAAGTAGGCATGGTGGGACGGTTTAAAGGAGAGTCAGGTGTTTGGCTTGATATTTATAGAACACAACGTCACCAAGCATTTGATGGCTTGAAGGTCACTGATTGTAATGAAAGCCAAAATTTTTCTCTAAGAGAGAAGCTGCTGTCCAACAAAAAGACTGGAGGGGAGGTGCTTTATTCCAACATGACTTGGTACCTCATATCCCAATCCCACTTCCAGTGAACCAGATCTTAAGCATTGTGACAGGATCTTATTTCATCACTGTTCTACCCTCATGGGTAATATCCTCTCCTTAGAAGATCCAGAGACTTAAGTTCAAGTTGCTCGAAGTCGTATCTAGGAACCAAACTCAATCTGCAGCCTTGCTGCACAGTGGGAGGCAGGGAGTGCTGAATTTTCAGCTCTGTCCATGACTGACATCATCAAGCACAGCCTAATTAATTCCTAATGAATAGTGATGATACTGACTCACCTCCCTGGGCAGCTGGAAACAATGTCAGGCACTAAGGATGGTTAATTGCTTTTGCATATGTAAAGTGGAGCATGTAATTATTTTCCTACCATTTCAGGCACTAGCCAACCTTGGTAACAAGTGGCCTGAGTAATCCAGGTGAGGATCAGCAGCCTGGAATTAGCCTATGGCCACCAGAGACAGAACTGCAGAACACAAGTCCCTATCTAGGACAGCAAAATTCTGTGGAAATGTAGGCACTGAGAACAGAGACCACATCTGCTGTACAGCAGTAACAGCCAGTGAGTGAGCCTTGGTGTCCTGTGCCTCCAATTGTCAACAGTGTTTCCTCTACTTTCAGCAGGGAGGAGTGAATAATTACTCCTCCTCATTTTTAAAAATTGTTTCCATATCAACAGAATCCCATCAACAAACCCAATACCTCTACACCAGGCCTCCAATCCTTAGCACCCCATTAGAGGCCAATCATGACCATCCTGAGATTCCCTGATTAATTCTCTGCTCCATCAGCCCTAAGTACTTACCCAGGTGACAGCTCAAAAAAAGTTCTGATTGGTTTTATGCTATGCAGCTCAGATGGCAGCAATCCACATTACCAGCCTTTAGGGGGAACTACCTTCCCCATCCCGGTAAGGAATCTGTTAGCCACTGAGACAGAAACCCTGCCCCTTCCTTTCTCTGGTCACCACCAGTCAAGCCAATTGCTGTTCTCCTTCATCAGAGAACTTCAAAAGGACAAGGCCACAGACCCAGTGCCAGGCAATCTGACCATTCTGATGCAAAGGCCTGATGTCAAGCTGGAGCACCTGCAAGGTGAGCCTGAGCTGGGTGCATGATCCTCGGGAGGTGGAAAATTTACCTTGGGAAACGTATTTCACATCCAGAAACAGAAGTTTCTTTCCAGCTCCGAGAGAGAAAAGCAGAACAAGGATTCACCACAGGCAGATGTCAGTATTTCAAAAGGGAAACGTATAAGCCCTTTCCTAGAAGTAACAAACCTCAGGACTACCTCATCAATCCCAAAAGATCAACAGAGTGAACATAGGTTTCAGGTCAACTAATCAACCATAATGCTTGCTAAAAATAAAGAAAGCAAACATTAGGAAGACAATATTCCTTTCTTAGCTGGTAAGGTTCACCATTAGATTATCAGAATATTTTAGCATTCTCAGTCACAGTGACAATAAATTAAAAATCAAAAATAGCTCACCAGATGTGGTGGCACACACCTGTAATCCCAGCACTTGGGAGGCTGAGGCAGGAGGATCACTGAGAGTTTGAGGCCAGCCTGGGCTACAAAGTGAGTTCAAGGCCAGCCTGAACTGCAGAGCAAGACCCTGTCTCAAAAAAACAAAGAAAACAAAACAAAACAAAAAAAATAGCTCACATTTTAAGATATCAACACACCAGATAAATATATACACTATGTTTGCCTAAACCCTATAAAGAACCATTTCAAGGGGTCCATCGTAGCCACATGCTGAGGGAATTCCTACAATGAGCCCCATACCATCATAGCACTGTCTCTTGGGTGGCGAATCTATGGGCAAAGACCTGGAGAGTCACCCCTGATTACAAAAAGCCAGTGGAGACTCACCCAATGTTACAGTCTGTTGCCAGCCAACTTAATGATATGTTGGCTCTGGACTCACTCCAGGCCCCAACAGCTGACCTGCCCAGATGCGGCCCCCTTGGCTGATTCACAACTCCAATTGTGTTGCATCAGAAATGGTCCTCTTACTCTGTGTATGAAAATGGTCCCAAGCCTTCTTTTCTAGCTTCTATGACTTAGGATACTTCTCTCTTTCTGGCCATACTTCCATGTATCCTACATTATTTAAACAGGCATGCTGGGCAGAGGGGAAAGGTAAAACATAAATCCACAGTTTATTTCTCATTGGGACATAAGGTAGTCAACATGGAAAACCTGAATCAATATGGCACTTCAATGTGCTAAACTATGAAGACCTAGCTCTGCTCTTCTTCTTCTACCATGCACACCAGGACTCAAATGTTCTCTGAAAAATCCAATCAACCCACATGGATCTCATCAGCACTTACAGCAGAAGATCAAAAATATAAGCTCTCACACGCCCAGGAGGAAAAAAAATCCTCTTTCCTGCCAACCAAAGTAATCAAGAACAGGATTTGCCACTACGTATTTTTCATCACACCAGGTTTCAGGCCATTATTTTCTTGTGTGGGTATTGGGCGTGGCCTATCTACCCTTACCCATTTCTAATGAATCTGAGCATGCAGATCCTGATAACCAACCGAAATCATATTGTTTGAGTCCCAAAATAAGATCACAAAACTCCTAGGGAACAGAAACGGACTGTGAAACTTCTAGGACCAACGTCACATAACAGGAGAACACTGGATAAAAATAGAACAAAATAATAGGCAAAACTAACCTTTTGGAATAAATCCAGCTCTTATGCAATACTGAAGAAAACCAAAGCTGAATGCCTTATAGAGGCCCACATTAAAATACCTTGCAAAGCTTAGTCATTAACAGTGTGTCATTGGCATAGATATATATGAAATAGACCAATGGATCAAAATAGTCTAGAAACAAACTCATACACATACGTTTACTTCATTTGTGACAAAGGTTAACATTGCGCTGCTCCTAGGAAAGAATGATCTCTCAATAAATGAGTCAGATTAAATTGATATTTCATTTTTTTTTATTTTAAAACCCTACCTCACACTATACAATCAACTTCAGATCCGAACGTAAAAAGTAAAACAATAAATAATTCAGAAGAAAACCCAACAAATTATCTAAATGATTTTAAATTGGGCAAATATTATTTTGAAAGGATGACATGTAGCTAGACACACTAACATGTGCCTATAGTCCCAGCTACTCAGGACATTCAGGAAGGAGAATCAACTCACCTCAAGAGTTCAAGGCCAGCCTAAACAACAGAGCAAGACCAACTGTCTCAAAAATAAATAAATTAGGTAAATAAATAAATGGTAAAATGGACTATACCACAATTAAGAACTTCCTTACACTGAAAGAACTACCAAGAAAAAGAAAAGCTAACCACAAAATAAAAATCTTTGCAACACATTTAGTCAATAGATTCATATCCTTAATACATAAAGAATTCTCACAAATCAGACAACACAAGAGGGAAAAAAGTAAAAAGTTGTTGTAGTTCAAAGATAATCAAATGGCTAATGAAAAGGTGTTCCATACCTTTCCATATCAAACAAACACAAAACCAAGTGATATCATACCCAGCCACTACAACAGCTAAAATAAAAGACTAATAATATCAAGTGTTGTCAAGGATATGGAACACCTATAACTCTCACAGACCACTGATGAGAGGGTAAATTGGCTACAAGCATTCTGGATAACTCTTGGGCAGTACCCAGGCACTAAAACTGATAAGCATACCGCAATACTTTCCATGACTGCAGTAGCCTCATGTGGCTAGTGGGTACATATTATGCAGCATTTTCTTCCCCTCAGAAAGCTCATACAGTATGAATGAATATACAAACAATAACTAATCTATGTTATTACAAGTCAGGGTGGGTCTAGGGATGCAGCTCACTGGCTGAGTCCTTGCCTACCATGTGTGAGGACCTGGGTTCAATGTCCTGCACTACAAAAAAGACCAAAAAATAACCTAAAAATAGAAGTCAGGCTGGTGGTCCCATTGGTGGGGCTGAGGGTACTGACTGGAAGGCTTCTGAGGTTCTGGTCACATTGGTGCAGCTAGGGAGCCAATGTGTTCACAACAGAAAAACAGAGACTTGATACTGAAGATGCATAGTCTTCTATATGTTACTTGCACTTGAATAAAAATTCTAAAAACCCATTCCCCCCTCCAAAAAAATTACTGTTTCAGTATCTTTCTGATCCTACAGTTTCCTTAGAGAAAGTTTATTCCAGCAGCTCTAAATGAATTTGTTTTTGTTTTTACTGAATTATACTTTTATGTGTGGCCATCAGCACACAGAGGGTTAAGAGAAGCAGCATCCAATGAGATTAGTCACCAGATTTAGTCCAAGATGTTAAGCATGTCCTTCGTCATATCACAGACTGCTCTTTACCAAGATTCCAAAGGGAAGTTCTACAACCCCCCAAAAAAAGAGCAGCCTGTGGTCAACAGAGCAGCTTTCACTTTTTGCACTGAGGATCAAAGTGCACCGAGCCTCAGAGAAGGCTCAGAGGTCACGTGGGTCTGCTAGCTTGATTTCCTTCCTAAGTCCACGTTAGGTCCCCACCTTCATCTGGGTCACTTCCTTCTTCCCCACTTTTATGTTGTTTTACAGTCCTCCAAGCTGCTTTAAATTCATTCTGAAACAAGATGGGTGTAAACATGAAAGTGAAATGATTACACTTTCCTAGCTGCCTGTTGCAATTTAAAGTGGTAAAGCATTTATTGAATGCCTCCGCTACCAATGTGCCAAGTACTACAAAGGGATATAAACAAAGATGCTGTACTCCTGAGCAAAGCAAGCATCCTGTCTCACAGAGGACAAATAAGATCATTAATTATCCTTCAAAATTTAAACCTTCCCACTACTCCTTGCACCGGGCTGGGAAGCTTAGCCTCATCTCTCCCCACCTCCTCGTGTTCCCACAGGCAACACCTTAGCATGCCAGTAAACCTGGACTTAAACTCATCCACCATATAGGAATGATGTCTATATGTGTGTCAACCTTGCCGGTTTGTAAGATCTGAAAGGGCTGAGTCTATGCCTTTAGTGATTTTTCTGTCTTTGACATTTAACACAGTGCCTTACACATACCAACTGATCCCCCCAAAATGATACTGACTGGAAATGAACAAATGAATGGCTGTAAGATGTCACATGCTGCAATGGAGGAATACTACAATACTCCTGGAGTGCACAAATAGGAGTCTTTTCTGTCCTGCAGGTCAATAAGGGCTTTTTGAGAGGGAGCATTTTAGGTGATCTTAAAGGCTGTGTGGGACTTATTAGGCCAATGACCAGGAGAGTGCAGAGCAGGAAGCTATTTTTGGAGAAGCCTGGGCCAAGCATGAAAGTAGAAAGACTGCGGCAGAGGCTGAAGGACTAAAGCTGGGCCGGATCTCAGGGGGTTCAGATGCCAACAGCAGAGAATGGAATGCTTCACAGAATGGGCAAAAACACCAGGGCTGTGTGAGCCAGTCCTAAAGGTTCGTATGTGTGTGTGTGTGTCTGTCTGTCTGTCTACTGGGGGGAGTAAAGGATAAAGAACTGATCATTTTATAAATGTGCAATCAGAAATTTTAAATCAAAAGCATCTTTAATGTGATCCAAGACCAGAATAGTTCTCTAAATAAATTCAAGTATTACAACGTGGCACATCCCTTAAGCATTCCAAGTTTACAAAGGCAAGAGCGTGATAATCCATGGAGACACTGACAGTGTATATAGTTGTGCTTGCTTAAACAGCTCAGAGCCACTGGATTAACTCTGCTCAGTAGCCCAGTCACTCAGTTCTTCCAATAAACTGCTCATTAGACTCTGTCTTCAAGCACTCAACATATTCCCCTGGCCCCAAAGAGAGGCTATGAGCTGAGAGCATGGTCATGCCTGAGCCCAGTAGGGGACGAAGGCTTCTCTGCTTATAGAGCCACTCACATTTACCGACACACAGCCACTGTGCAAAGGCTAGCTAATACCCATACAAGCTAATGCACAAACTAACCAAAATACTGCTTGTTCATTAACATCCCTAAGTTTCCAATAAACTAAATCCCCACCCTTCAAATGAGAAATACAATCTTCCACTTACATGATACAATGATGCAGCAGCTGTAAAACAGGTCTCACTTCGTCAGAGATAAAAAATACAGGGGCCGGGCTGGTGAGATAGCTCAGTGTCATAAGCGCCTGCCTGGCAAGCGCGAGGTCCTGAGTTCGACTCCTGGTACCCACATACGAAAAAAGGGCCAGTGATATTGCTCAGCGGCATAGGTGCCTGCTGGCATGTGAGGTCCTGAGGTCAACCCCTGGTACCCACAAAAAAAAAAAAAAAAAAAAAAAAAAAAAAATACAGAGGCCAATTAAAGCCCCAACCTCATGCCATTCCCTGTCCTCCAAATGGAAACCTACCTGGTCCTTGGTTTTACCAAGTTCAAATTCAACAGGAAAGAACCTTAGCACTCTGGCAGGAGGTTGGTTGGGGCCGGCTAAGTGAGTGATTTGCTGTTCCCTCTTCAGACAAAAAAACATTCAATCAAGTGAACAAATATTCTGTGAGTACTAAGTGTGAGCACAGACTTGCTTCGAGTAGACCACAAGCACTTGTGGGCATGTGGTGGTGCAAGACCTCCAGCCCAAGAGAGGTACTGACAGAAACACTGAGGCATCCACACATCCATGGACCCATTTCCTACTTCTGCCTTCACCTCCCCATGGCCCAGGGTGCTCTGAAGGAGAGCCATCTCCACCGGTCAGATTCCTTCCTCTTCCCAAATACACACGCACCCCACCCTCACTCCCACCCATGAGTCACTTGTACTACGGAAAAAATGCAAAGGCCACATCTTGATTCAATCTACATTACTGCAGCTCCCCCAGGCACACACAAAAAGGAGAGGGGGATAGATTTCCTTCTAGGATCTTCCTCCTACAGATTCTGCTAATCCTGGTAAGGGAACGAGGAAGATGAACCCTCAGTGCCTTACAGTGAATTAAATGAAACCCATTTCCAATTACACCTAAAGCCCTCCCTCTCAAGGAAATTTGCTAGAGCTGATTCCCTCTTGGCTCAACTACTTCACGGTAACTCTATTTATAAGAATGTGATTTGAGAGGCCAAAAGGAAACCTGTGACCAAGATGGGGCTCTGGGATATAGCTCAGTGGCTGAGCACGTGCCTAGCATGTGTGAAAGGCCCTGGGTTCAATCTCCAACACTGAAGGCAAAAAGAAGCCCTAGACCTGGCATTCTGAGCACCATCTTCAAAATCTCTTCTCCAATCAAAGCTCTATGTGTAAAAGTGCCCATGGGGGTGCAGGGTGAGAGATTCTTGGGTCCCTGACAGAGAACTCAGTCCCACAGCCCCTCTCCGAGATTCCACTTCTGCAAGAACCTGCACCCAAGGGAGAGTAAGGATGCCATGCTTCTGCCTCCCCTCCAGGTCCAACCTGTCCTCTTGACCTCCTCCCTTCATTTCCGCCCCTAACGTCACTCCTTTGCAGAAAGAGGACCTCACCTTCTCTCTGCAAGCTGGGCTGTGCCCTACTCTCTCCCATCACATCACCACTGCCAATAATGTGGTTCTACCAAGCTCCCCGAGCCTGGGTGACATGAGGTGATATGGGTGGTATCTTCAAAGTTTAGGATTCTCGGCTCTGATGCCAACAGTACTGAATTGGAATTCCCAGGAGACTTTTTTTTTTTTTTTTTTTTTTTTTCCTTTTGGGTACTGGGCATTGAACTCATGACCTCGCACTTGCCAGGCAGGCGCTGTGCTACTGAGCTATATCCCCGGCCCTGGAGACATATTTTTAGCAAATCTCTCTGTCCTAGCCTGCAGCCAGAGATGTTTTCTTAACATGGAAATAGGATTTTATCATACATGAATTTATTCATCAGTGCTCAAGTGTATAGCACGGCACTCTCAGCCCTTCATACCTGACCTCAGCCTGTTTCCCCAGCCACTTGTCCAGGAACCCTACATTCCAGCCCTGCTCCCACTTCCCAGTGCCGGGACAAAGCTGGCTGCTGGCTTAATCCCTCCAGATGCCCAGGTCCTCTCCTCTGCCTCTCACTGGCAGTCTGCCTAGTGAATGTCTACTGATGTTTTCAAGACCCAAGCCACCAGCCTGTCTTCTGGGAAGCCTTAGTAGACTTCTCTCAGGGAGGTCATTTCTGAGTCTTTAAAGCACCTTAAACACACTTCCAACAACGTATTTAGTACATTTCATTCTAAATTCTCTTAAGTTACTGCTTCCCAGCTCATCAGGATGCTCCCTGGCACTTCTATGTTTAACATCTCCCAGAACCTGACGGATTGTCGGAACACTCAAAATATTTGTTGAGGGGCCGGTGAGATAGCTCAGTGGCATAAGCACCTGCCTGGCAAGCATGAGGTCCTGAGTTCGACTCCCGCTACCCACATAAAGGAAAAAAAGGGCTGGTGATATTGCTCAGTGGTACAAGCACCTGCTGGCAAGCACGAGGTCCTGAGTTCAACTCTCAGTACCCAAATATATATATATTTGTTGAATGTTGTCCTTGGTCAGTACTCCTACAGCTTCGGAGATCACCATGTGTCTGGAGAATCTACATGCAGAGTAAATTCAAGAGTACGTTCGGTTTTAGAACCCCAGACTACGAATTTTAACTTCCCCACTTATTAACTGTACTTCAGTTTCATTTTACCCAAATTGGATCTGATAAAACTGCCTACCTGTTATAAAGAGTAAATGTGATGGGGCTGGTGAGATGGCTCAGTGGCGTAAGCACCTGCCTGGCAAGCGCGAGAGCCCAAGTTCGACTCCTGGAACCCACATACGAAAAATGGGCCAGTGACATCGCTCAGTGGCATGGGCACCTGCTCGCGCGCGAGGTCCTGAGGTCGACCCCCGGTACCCACCAAAAAAAAAAGGTAAATGTGATGACGCAGGAAAAGTATTAAGAATCACTATATACATTATTTTAGCTCAATGTTTATTGTGTTTATTTAGCTAAATGCTCACTTATGTGCCTGATACACTGCAGGTTTTCAAGTAATTGCTGAACAAATGCATAAAACGATAACAAATAATCACTAAGTATCTGTCCTCTTCCCTGCTATATCATCAATTTTCAGAAGGCAGGGACTCTGTCCCACCCATTCCTGCATCCCATCCCAACCCTGGCACAGTTCAATAAATAACCATTTAATTTATCTGAACATAAAATATTTAAACAATTTTGACAACTCTTAAGAAATTCATCCACATCTAGGCAATTACAAGGGCTGCCCTCGGCATAACGTAGATGAGACTCATACGGTGCAACAAGCTCACTGGCTTCAAAATATTCCTCTGGTTTCCAGAAACCCTAACTAGCTCAACAACCCACTCTGTTTTTCTCAGGGCAGGGCCTGCCACCTGCTGAACCACATTCTGAGGCCTCACTGATGGCTGTGCTGCCCCCAGCACTGCCTCAGCAGCTGCTCAGCCTGGGGAGGGAGCTGCCGCAGGAAGCTGCTTATGCAGCTCTGGGCCAGTTCACCCCAAGGGGCCAGGGGCTGCTTTGGGCCAGAGTGTCAGGTTACCACAAAAATAACAGAGGGCCTGCCTACACCCAGTGCCAAGTGCAGGCGGGAAATGTCCAGGAGGTGACAAAGAGAAGCCCTGGGAAGAAAAAAGACAGACATTTGAACAGGAGTCAACGATAACTTGAGTTTTAAGAAATGTACTTTAAATTCATAACTATACTCTTCACATGCTCTTCATAGCCCCTGCAATAATAACTCATTCAGTCAGTATCCAACAGAGTACACTTATAGTTACACTAAAGTACTTTGAATGTGCCTTTAAAAAATTATTTTAGGGCAAGCCAGAGATGGAGCTATCTTTCGCTTACTTAACACTACGTGAAAACATCAGATTTGAGTCAAAGAAGCTTTTAACAGGAATTACCTCTCTATGAATTCCTGATACTACTCATTTTAATTTTCTCAAAACTAAATCCAAACATGATGAAGCTAGTTAGTCTACTGTACAAAAGGTAGACCTTCAAGAAAGAAAAGGCCAATAAAAAGCATTTATTTGCTATTGTTTTTTCCTAAAATGAAATCAAAGTTCACTCCTGTGCTCCCCTCCTGGAGGAACGCTACCAGCTTGATGTGGTCTGGCCCAGCCTGGATACTGCAAATAAAGTTAACTTCAATCACTGTAAGGAGTTAGCAGGGTATTGATTCTCCAGCCATTATTCTTTCATCTTGGTTTACTCTATTCACGATGCCTCTTTAATGTGCTCCTAGCAACTGTTTTATAAGTGGGTGGGTACAGATTCAGCTACAAGAAAAGATGCCCTTCTCCAGGCCAGGCAGGTAAACCCCACCCACCCAGTGTATTAAGTTTCCCACTGTAATCTTGTAGGGGCGAAAGAAGCTATGGATGCCCTGGCAAGCGAAGACTGAGCTAACTCTACCAGGTACATCAGATTCCCAACCTCAGGGTGCTAAAAAAAAAAAGCAGGCGGGGAAAAAAAATCTAAATGGAAAAACAGATTCTCTTAAGTTTTTTAAAGTTAATTTTGATGGGGAAAAGGTTCCCCAATAGCACATTATTTTGTAGTTATTGATTTCATGTTTCACTTTAAAATATCAAGGTGACAAGTATTCTAAGGCACAGTGGTATTACGAACAAGAATCTATCCATTGCAAGTGCTGAAAAAAGGCTTTACGATGACAATTTTAGTGGCAGCCAGACCAGCAGCAGACATGCAGACTGTGTGTGCATGGTTTGTTTCATTTTTTAAGCTTTTAAGAAAAAGCACTCTCACAATTAAAAAAAAAAAAAAAAACAAAACTTCACAGAGGACCCTATGGCTGGCAGAGTTTGAGTCCTGTAAATTTAGAAGAATACCACAGAAATAATGAAATTCACTGCAGTTTTATCCTGCCTTTAAAAACAGCCACAGTCCAGCTCCCAGAAGACAGGCTCTTATCCACCTTGCTATTCCTCATGTGGTCAGAATTAACACACTTCATGCAGGGAACATCACACCGGGCAATTATCAACCAACACTGACTTTGCTAAAAGATCTTTAATAATCCAGGCTTTTTACCATAAAAGCTCTCATTATTATCCCAGCTCTCTTTGCTTGTTCAGTGTGCCTGGTCACTTACACAAGGATGAGCAAAAACTGTGGACTTGACTCATCTTTCCCAGCCGTGTCTCCCAGAAAGCTGCTCGTGTCTCTGTAGCGTGATATCACCACACTGGCCCACCAGGTTTAAAATTAGCCAAGCCCTGGCGAGCTGTGGGTAACCTTCCGACAAGGTTAGCCAGCAGAGCCGGAGAGCGACATTAGTAAGAAGCCAAGTGGAGCCTTTCAACAAGGCCATCAAGGACCTCTTAGAAGCCTGGCCATCTGGGAGAAGGACTGGGGTGAACAGGGCAGCATGGGAAGAGGATGACTTAGGCTCTTATTTTTATCCCACCAAGTCAACAGCTTCCTTTACAGGCAACAAACACAACCTCCACATTTTCTCAAAATTTAAATTCAACATATTTGCCCACAAACTGCTCAGTAATTTTTTAAATCTTTAATTGGATTGTTAAAATATATTTCTGGAATACCTCTTATTGTAAAGTTAATATCCATAGATAACAACAACAGCAGGAACACAGAGAAACATAAACAGGACAAAATAAATGTTACCTGTATCCCACCAAATAATCAGTGCAGAACCAGGCATTCTGATGTGTTTTCTTTCACTAACTTGTTATTCTTCCTGGGGTTGGGGAGTTTTATTACCCACCTACTATTCCACATTCAGCATTTTCCAGAGTCTTGAAAAAGTCTTTGCATCCATGATTTTAAGAGGTATATAGTATTACAGGTTGTGGATATACTATCATTTATTCCTGCATAGTTGGGCATTCAAATTTTGCCCGACTTGTCCTTGTTGTAGCAAACATAATCATTTCCTAAGGACATATTCCTAAATCAAAGGACATGAACAATTTGAAGTCTACTGGTACAGACTGGGGACCCCCAACAAGACAGGGTCTGTATGCTTCTCAAACTTACTCACATTAAGCATGTTCTGAATAAGTGAGCAGGTCTCAGTGATTTTCAAGTAGCCCTAAATTCTAATGTGACACTTCGCAAGCACCTGAGGATTTAAAAAAAAAAAAAAAAAAAAAGACAAGCAAGGAGCCTATCAACCTCTGACCACCTGTCAGAGGCAAGGCAGTGCTGCCCCCCCCCACGCCCTCACCTAAGAGCAAAGCCCCCCACCGGGTAGCCATGCTGGCTGTTGACAATACTGAAATAACCTCTGCAACAGCAGGCCAAGAGCAGTGCCCCAAGTCCTCTGAATGCCTGCTCTTCCCAGTTTCTGAGGTCCCTCCACTATTCAACAGGATCTTGGTAAATGCCTGGCACACCTAGGGCCTCTGGTAATTTCTGTTGTGTCAATGCCGTTCCCAGTTGGATGTTAAATATTTTAAGTATCACCCCTGTCCACAGGCAATTTTTAACTTGAGCTGCTTTTTAAGCCAGGCAATGGTGATATATGTCCATAATCCCAGCACTCCGGAAGACCGAGACAGGAGGATCATGAGTTCTAGCCCAATCCCGGACAACTTGATGACTTAGCAAGAGCCTGTCTCAAAATAAAAAATAAAAAGGGCTGGGGATGTAGCTCAGTGCGAAGGCCCTGGGTTAGGGTCAGGGAAATCACCAAGACTACACTAAAATATAAAAAATTTTAAAAAGAGTTGTTTTTCAAACCAACCAATCTTTGGAAACTGTGAAAAATCTTAATTACTATCCCTTCAATATTGCTTCTTAGATTCATCCAATTCGCTAATATTTTATCTTTAAAACTTAAAATGACAATTATTAGGAAGCATTTGCCAAGATATCTGGCAGGAGACCATTTCCATTAATTTACTCTCTACATATCACAGTGAAGTGAATTAAGACAAAAAGATGAACTTTACAGTCCTAAGAATGAAGAACACAGCACAAATACCAATGGCAGTGTTACACCAAGGATGAAAGCTTTCTGTTTAAATCCCAAGTGACTTTGAAGAACTCTGAGACCATCAACTATATTCTCAGCAAGCTAAAGCAAAAAAAAAAATGAAATGTTTAAAAAGTCAGATAGAGCCTAGCCTTGCACCTGGGACCACTCTGGTATACTTACCTGTGATACATACATAAGCAATATTTACTAAGTGCTTCCCTGGGCTAGGTACATCACTACGCACCTACAAACACCATTTCACCTTTAGCTCTCTTTGTTAAGCTCAGTTATTTTCTATGGAAGGCCACAGACAACTACTACGTGGACAGAGTTTCGTTTCCTCTAAATGTTTTTATCCATCCTCTGGTAGGGATGTCAAGGCAGGAAAATCAGCCAAGAAAGAGAAGACGGACAAACAAGGGGCCTGTATAATCAGACTTTGAAAACCGAGAAGGTGCTGGCCTGGGCTCATTACAGCACTGCCCAGGCAAGCAGGGAGGTCACACCCCGAGCTGGAAAGAGCTCAAAGACAATACTCACACACATCTCTATTTTGGAAGAATCTATCCCACATATGAAGACGGGAGCTAGAAGCGAGATCCAGATTCTATGCCAAATCAGTAAGATTACAACTGACAGAGCAAAGGATGTGTCAGGTTCATGAAATCAAATATAACAGCAAAAGTTTAAGGAAATACCTTGTAGCCATGAATGAAATTAATATTCACAGCTAACATTTATTCAACTCTGTATATGAGGCATGGGGCCTAGGACTCACGTTTTTGGAAGTTTTATTTTTATTTTATTTATTTATTTGGTTTTTGAGACAGGGTCTTGCTATGTTGCTCAGGTTGGCCTCGAACCCATAGGTGATGCTTCTGCCTCAGCCGCTGGACTGCTGGGATTACAGGCATGCACTACCACAACCGGGGGGGGGTGTTATTTTTATTTTTGAATAATGGTATATATAGGGCACAATGTGATGTTTCAATACATGTATAGATTGTGGAATGATGGAGTAGATTAATTAACATACGCTTCACCTCAAATATTGATCATTTCTTTGTGGTGAATACATTTTAAAATCTTCTCTTTTAATTACTTTGAAATAGACACTGTTTTTAACTCTATTTACCAAGCTGTACAACAGATACCAGAACTTATTCCTCCCATCCTAACTAAAACTTTATGCACTTTGACTAATACATGCCCTCTACCACCTATCTGTCACCCTTTGGTAACCACCATTCTACCCTCTATGCCTATGGGTTCAAATTTTTTTGACTCTAGAACTTTACTTTTATTATTTTGTTTAGTCCTCATCACAATTAATGTGCTAGACATAATATTATCTCCATTATTTAGAAAAAGGAAATTAATTTAAAAACATTATTGTATTTGTCCAAAACCATCCCATTACTCAGTGGTTAAACTAAAATTCAAATCCAGGTCTATCTCCCCTTGAGATCAAGGCCTAACTGTATTTGTGAAGTAGTAAACTTCCTATCACTGGAGGTAATCAAGGAATAGTTATGAGACCTTAACAGCAATGCTGCAGAGATGCCGAAAGGAGAAGGATGTAAGGAAAGACACACTCCACCCTCTGATCTATGATGGGAGAAAACAAACTGCCCACTGCAGGGGCTGGCTTTGCATTAGGTGCTTATGAGATATATAACGCAGGTAAAGGCCTGAGAAATGAAGTGAGCACACTGTTAAAGTTGCCGCTCTGCTTTTTTGCTCTCAAAAGGCAGCTGACAAGCAAGGCTGCTGCTGCGGAATCCAGCCTCTGGCCACTGTGTTCCCTGAAGAGCTGGCACGTGGCAAAAGCCATGCTTTTTTCTGCTGCTCCAAAGCACAATGGCCAGACCTGGTGCTGCGGGGTGGGGAAAGGGTTCCTGCCCTTCTTTGAATTCCCTGCACCTGCACTTTTCTCCAACACAAAACTAACATCTGTGATAATTAAACAATTCACATTTATCTTGGAAGATACCAGGAACACAACCAGAAAAGGAGATGAATGGAAGTTCACATGAGAATATGCATATGGAAGGAGACAAGCAGCACACATAGGTGTTATTTTAAACCTCCTAATCAGCAAAACTTTAAGGACAATAATCATGTCTGTAGAAGTGAACGGACTTAGGGATCGTGCTGGGGGTGGTGGGATGAGAAGAGCCAGTTAGTCACACTTACTGAGAGTCTCAAAAGACTTACATCCTTTGACCTACTACTAATCCTAACCCTAGAAATCTACCAAAAAGACAAAATCCCACAGAATGTGTACATATATATGCATGAAAATATGCATTGTAGAATCATCTATAATACTACGAATAGAAGAATGACTAATAAAATCAAAATACATAAATGTAAAAGAAAATTGGGCATTCATTTACAAGAATAACTAAAAAGAACCAACTAAAACATGAAAGAAAGCTTAAAGAATACCAGTATTGCATTTTGAACAGCAGAGTATGTACTTAGCATGCATGAGGCCCTGGCTTCAATCTCCAGAACCAAAATAAACAAAATAAATAAAATCTATAGTGAGCCTAACTTTAGTTTTATGCTACATAACGTGAAATTAAAAAGGAAACAGCTAAGTACTATGCTAGGAAAGTGACATTACACGTTTTTGTTTCATACTTTTCTCCCATGTTTTTGTTGTTTTTGCAATTTTAAAGAAATGATTACATTTTTTAAAGAAATGTTAAGTAAACCTCAGACATAAAGTTGAGATGGCTGACCACTTGAATACAAAAAGAAAACACTTAGAGATCAGAGAGACGTTAATATTCGAACCCTTTTCCAGGACGCACCAAGCCAACCTCTAACTTTGTGGGTAGTCCCGACTTTCAAACACACACACACAGGCACTGCAGCCTACTTCAGGTAGACCAAAGGCTTGATGCACCCACCGAACATTACAGAAGCAATACTAGTCTCAGAACCTACAGAGTGCACACTCTGTACCTGGCTACGTTTTAAGAACTCAATCTCTGTAACAATCATATGACAAAAGTATTATCATTACTCTCGTTTTAGAGATGAGGAAACTAAGACAGAAAGAGAAAATAAATTGCTCCACATCACTGAGAGAAGAGGCAGAGCCAGGACTGGAATGCAGACAGTCTGACTCAAGTCTACACTGAAAGCTACCACATCAAACTGCCTGTACGCGGAGCCAAGACCACCGCCACTGCTATGTTCTTCCTCTGGTCTAAAATATCTTTCCTCCCCTTGGCCACCAATAAAGCTCTGACACATACTTCTGAGGCAAACTCAATGGAGAAGCCTTCCCAGTATCTCCTATGAACCATGTGTTTGTTTCCTCTATAGTCTCCCAGAACTTTATACATTTACCTACTCTTTCACCAATATGTATTGCTTAATAATCGACAGTGCCTACCTCCCTGGGTGGAAAGTAGACACAGGTGTTCTTCGTATCTCCGGCGACTAGACTCATGTCTGGCACCTAACAAAAGAGGGGCAGGGTGCGAGAACAATACCTCGGTAAAGGAACCAGAGAGCTAATTAACGTGTTGGTGAATATTTCATACACATTTGGGGTTAAAATAATAAGATACTGACTATTATACAGCCTTTAAAAAGGCAATTTTGACAATGCTACAACATAGATAAATCTCCAAGAGAAAATGCTAAGTAAAATAAGCCGATCATTAAAAGACAAACACTGTATAATTCCAGGCATATCAAGTATCTAGAGTCATCAAACTCATAGGGACAGGAAGTAGAACGGTTCTTGCAGGGACTGGAGAGTTAAGTAGGTACTGAATTTCAGTTTTAGACATAAAGAGTTCTGTGAAAAAAAAAGGTTCTGTGGATGGATGATAGAAATGCTATACATGTACAGTACAATGATGTGAATGATAGCACAATAATGTGAATGTACTCAATGCCAGAGAACTGTGCACTTAAAAATCATTAAGATGCTAAATTTATATGTACTATAGCACAATTTAAAAGGTAGATAAGATAGACTGACAGATTACAGTGGCATCTTGAAGCCAAGAAATCAGATCAGGTCAAACTGATAGCTACAGTGCCTTCTAAACACAACTCAGTGCTGGAGGGTGCAACATCTAATAGATGTGTCACAGGAATATGGCTGTGGCGTGCATCTTTCCAAGCATCTTCCCATCCCAACAGAAATACTCTTCATGGAGCCTTCCAGGACACCCACATCTGAACAGCCCTGCTGCATGGTCCCGTGGTAGTGTTGCCTCACATTAGGGCACCTTCGTGACCTGCAGTAAGCTGCCCTTTCTAGTGTCCAGCTCAGAAGGCAGCACCCTCGTGTCACTAGGGTGTTTGCTCAGAACATCGCACCTTTCATAAACAGGGAATCAACACATGAACAGCTGACAGGGAGAGGCCGAGTACTGCCCTGGTTTCCACAGCTCACATAGCAGGCAGGCCACCTAAGAAGTGGTAAGAAAGGTCAATAATGACCCACAGAAAATGGGAAGATGTACTAACCTGAATATGAAAGGAAAAGAATCCAACTGCAGATGAGTCCAAGACAGATCCCTACCATCTTCACTGGTAGAGAAAGAGGGATGTGTGAACAAGGTGACTCCCAGAATCTATACCCCACAGAGTTAAAGCTTCAGCCCATCTTCTGAGAGTCTGGGGTGAAGACTAAAGTGCCAGGCACAGTGTGAGGGCTCAGGTACGGGGCCTCTTCAAATTATCTTGAGGTCAAAGGGAGTATTTTCCTCTTTGCAGGAACAGAAGTTTAAATTGCAGTTTGAACCATTGTCAGGCATCTATTCTTTGGGCTAAAATTAGAAAACATTCTTTACAGCTGCTAAATCTTTATCGATATTAGCAGTCAGCTCCAAAGGTAACAGGCTGGTAACTGCTTTTCTTCACAATTCCATTTTCCGTTCTTAGAGGCAGCTGGTATACCTATAGCATTTCTTCTTCTAAATGTTTCTGCTGTATAAATCACTTAATCATCCCTAAAACTCTTCCACTATACATTCCTGCAAGTTTACTCTTGGTTTATGTTTCACATAAGAAACAAATTTTTGAATCAGCTGAGCAAAGTATATTTCCCTCCCACCCCCCAACTGCTAAACAAACAGTAAGATGATGTTAAAAGGCATGCATAAACCAGGCTAATCCAGATGTGAGCCCTGCCATGCAGGAGGAGCACAGCCACCTTCCCGCATGACTGAGGGCAAGCCACAGAGATGCCCATCCTGGGACCTTTGCTCGTTAAGCCAAGTCCTTGAACAAACCTCAGGTTTTGAGTCGTACTCAAACCGGTAAAGGACATCTCAAGATCTGAGACAGAGGAACTGAGACGCAAAGTGTATTTTAATATAGATAATGATTTTTTTTTTACTAGTTTTTCACTTATTTAGATAAACATCCTTATTGAGGGAGTTTTGTGAATTATGGAATCAGATATATAAACACACAAGCTGACTCCAAGGAGCTTAACTTTTACAAAGATCAAACAGGAATATAACTTTGAGCAATTCCTTTTTTCCCCTCAACTTAGACCTCAGTCTCCTCAATTGCAAACCTTTCAGGTAGCTTTCAGTTCTATCTCTACTCCATTCACCTGTTCACCCAAATAAGCAGACCTCCAGCCTATTCAGGGATGCAATGCCCAAGAGTTAATTACTTTTGAAGTTCCATAAAATATTACTGACCATGTTATATGAATGCACATTCTAACACCACTTTTTACTCTAAAGAAGCAACTACTTCTGACAAAAGACAGTGTAACTTTATGAACACCTATCGAAAGGCATTTTTCAGAAGTACATCTTATAAAAAAATTATAGGCACATGTTTAAAGGTAAAAAATGTATTTTCACATTTATAATGACTTGGTTTAAAGAAACAAAATTCATTTGGAAAGTTCAATGACATTCCCTGCTTGTCTTTGTAATTTCTCCTTTACCTTTCATATTGAGCAAGAGTAAGAATCAAAAACTAAGGTTCCAGCTAGAGTCCATTAGACTCCATCTGACCTTAGAGTCGGATAAAAGTTCTAAATTTGAGCCAGGCCTGGGGTCACACGGCTATGATCCTAGCACTCTGGGAGGCCAAGGCAGGAACATTTCAAGTTCAAACCCAGCACAAGCAACAAGCAATTCACTCAAGCAAATTAGCAAGACCCTGTTTCAAAATTCAAAAAAAAATTAAAAGAAGGCTTGGGATTTAGTTCAGTGGAAGGACCTGGTTCAATTCTTAGTACACCCCCCCCAAAAAAAAACCACTAAATTTAATTAATATATTCAAGCATCATTCCTCAAGCTTTGAAGATTCTACCTGAATATGATACTTAGAATATGATGAATATTCACAAATTAGAATACAGTTCTTAATTTTCATAGATTAAACCAATCATTTAATTGTGTCTTCATAGAAAGGGGGGTAACCACTTCTGTCCCCTTTACAATGGTTCTTACATTCAACGAAATATATAAAATCTTAAATCCAAATAATATTTCAAATTATTTTTCTTCTGTAAAGAAATTCACTTTATTTTTAAGGTACACTGCTACCAAGCAAACCTATCTGTCTAAATTGTTTTAGGTAAGGCAATAACCAAAACAATAGGAAAAAAATAACCTTTGGTCTTAAAAGCTATAAACCTGTCCACATATTCCAGTTTTGAATGAAATATACAGTACATGAGAGGGAAAAAAAGGATGCATTTGGAATGCGAGGACATTATGTGCTGAATCACAGGAATCTGAGAGGCATTTTCCAGAGTAAATAATTATCGCAATCTTATTAATATTTTAAGAGATTTTTGTTCACAATTCACATACACTGATGACTCGAGGGACTGCCTTACTCACTTCAACAGACCTCTAGCTGTAGAACCAAACATGGTCTCCAGTGCCCAGGTCCTGGGGGACTGACTGAGACACAGAATAGGTACCTGGGTTGCTCACAATTAGTTGGGTGTCACAAAACACATGCAAGTGTTCAGTTAGCCTTCAACAGGCCTGCAGCCAAATTCAGGCCAAGCTTTGTGCTAAAGAGATGGAGATAAGTGACAAATGGACTCCTCCCTCAAAGATCTCAGTCCAGCGGGAGGCAGATCCATCAACAGACAATGCTAATGCATCCCGGTAAGTGCAGTGACAGAAAAATGTACTGAGAATGTAGGGAGCAGAGCAGCTGATGTTGGGGCCGGAGGATATGTGCATGTCAACGTAGGTCAAGCATCTATCTGTCTGGTCACAGCTGTAAGCCCAGAATCCAGAACAGTATATAGCACATAGAACGCACAAGAAAAAGCAGCAGCAAAGGAGGCAGGGACAGCAAGCAGAGATCTGCTAAGTCACGGCCCTCACAGAGGGATCTGAATGTATACTCTGCCACTTGAGGCTTTGCGTTCCTCCACAGGGTGTGGCGAAATGACAAGCACAGAATGGTGGTTCTAGCAAAAGAGTTAATGCAAATCCCTGCTCTTGGGAAGATTCTACAATTTGCCCAATGCTATCTTCTGACAAGGGCAGAGATCAGGAACGGCCTAAAACTACAGCAGTTGGGTAATTTTTTTTTTCTTTTTCTGCTTTTTCCTCTTCCTTTTCTAATCCTTCCTGCAGTAACCCTTTTTCCAATGCCAACTGAGAAAAGACTCTGAATGAACCAAAAAGGAACTAGGGAGAGGAAGGGAGAGGGAAAGAGAATCCCCTGGCTGACTATGGAGAATGGAAAAGATGATGGCCATCCTGTGGCATGGAAGCCCTCAGTATTTCTAAACTGGAAAAGGCGGGGGGGGGGGGTGTTCCTCAGCTAGACACACGAAAGGTTTCAACTTCGGCCTGGTCTACTGCTCTTCTGGACTGCCTCAGATTCCTGACAATTAGCCTGAGTTATTTTTCCCCCCATCTTCATACTTCAATTTCTTTTACTAAATTTAAAAAACTGGACATTAACACTGGATCAAAATACAAAAAGCAGACTAAGCTAGTTTTAATGTAATTTTAGATCTCCCAATTTCTTAAAAGATACATATGGGTGCTTATGCATTTCTGTGTACCACGCAGAGCTGCAGCTGAAGATGCACATGTGTTGTTCATTCACACACAGATTTCTGCATTTAAGTAAGCAACCGTTAGGTGTGCATCCATACACAATATACAGTCACCTTCTCAAGGCTGAGGGAACTAGAACAGACACCGCCACACCACAGAAGGGAGATGGACAGGTAAAGTATGCATCCATCTCAGGCACCTGCAAGCTTGCACTGCACACCTGACAAGGTTCCACCCGACAAAGAAGCTGTTAAAAGTTCCCAAAGGACCACTGTGCAAGGCTAAGGGACTCAAACTCTCTGTAGACACAACAGGCCTGTAGAAATAAGGAGAGCAGAAACTGTCCAGGGGTGGGAAGCAAGGGCCCAGCACTACAATCAGGCCTGGGAAAGACCACAGCTACACCAGATCCCACTAGAAGCAGCTGTGTAGGACTTCGCCTAACACTGTCTTCAGTGTGTTCCACAACCCAAGAAGAGAAGGATAGCAATATTCCTCTCCTTCACAGGCAAAAGACCTGAGACTCAGGAATGCTGATTCCCCATCCTCCCAAACGTGTTCATCTCAAAAAATGGAAACAGGTAAGACCCTTCTCTGTGGTCACTATTTAACATAATTGTCAAACGTGAGGTGGCTGGTTTCTGGTCATCGGCTCTCCTAGCAAATATCCTCTCCCCTACCATTCACTTTGTCCCAACTCTTTTTCAATGCCTTGGGCATTCACCCATGTGCCTTGAGCAAAACTCACTCCCTGCCCTCTGGAAGATACCAAGATTCATCTCAAGAATTAGCTCAACACCATCCAACCCTGAGTACCATCAAAGGAGAGTTTAAATTTGTCTTTACTACAATAAAGAATAAAAACTATCAAGATCCAGTGAGTATATGTACCAATTCCCCAATTTGAAGGTAATCATTATGTAACATACACACTAATAAAAAAATTACATAAATTCCTCTTTCCTACAATATTCTGTTACCCAATATCTGACCAGTATTTTTTCTCTCCATCCTTACTGTAAACTCCTCACCAAGACCTCAAGCCTACACTTCTCTATATTCCTCATCACTGTGATACTCACTACCACTAAGCCTCAATTCTTAAGAGTTAAAACAATTATTTGCATGGCAACATTTCCTAGGTATCTACCAGGTCATGTCTGACAAAATGAAAGTAGGGACTGAGTTTTAAAGAGAAATAATATGATACAGTTTCGATCTTCAAATAATTCACAAGCAAGGAAGACTGAGATGTAAATGACTGCTGGGATTTGCTGAATCATTTAACACTGGAATTTACCAGTGACTTGGAGTTGGAAGGATTCGTGACTATGTTCTGTTCCTGATACAATCTCAAAGGATATAATGACCAGCTGACTTTAACAAGGTGGAAATTTAATAAGGATAAATGTCAAGTCATGCACTTAAGAAAAAAAAATCAACTCACAAGCATAGGATGGAGAAGATCATATGAGAAAGTCTTTTTTTTTTTTTTTTTTTTGTGGGTACGGGGGTTGACCTCAGGACCTCGCGCACCAGCAGGCACCTGTGCCACTGAACGATATCACCGGCCCTTTTTTCGTATGTGGGTTCCGGGAGTCAAACTCAGGACCTCGCGCTTGCCAGGCAGGTGCTTATGCCACTGAGCTATCTCACCGGCCAGAGAAAGTCTTAAGGGACTGGGGTGCCAACAAGCTCAGTGACTCAGTATGATGAGGCTGCTATAAACACTAATGCAGTATCAGGCTGCCCTGAATAGAAATGAGGGATTGACAGGAAGGAAAGTAACACAACTCTGGGTCCCCAAGACTAAAGAATGGTGAATGGTCAAAAATGAGCATGTATTTGAAAGAGCAAACAGGACACAGGTGAAGCCACATCCAAAGAGGAATGGAGATGATAAGGCTGGACAGTGAATGCCTTAGAGATCCATGAGAGTTAGCTTCCAACTGGAGTCTTGAGCTTTATTATTCCATGCCCAGGACTACACAGCAGAAATATAGTTTATCTAAACTATAAGGCAGAGATTAACCTACAAGGGTATTTATCACAGCATGGCTTATAACTGCCAAAAAGTGGAAGGGAACAGGCAAAACATCTAACAGAAGGGAATAGCTTACACATTCTTTTTATGAAATTATGTTATGAATGGCATTAAATATTTATCGATATTAAAGATTCAATAAAATTCTGTTTATTCCCTCAAATGACAAAATAATATACACAAATAACAGCATTAAAAGAAAAAAAAAAAAAAAAAAAACCACAGCAGCACATACTTCAAAAAGCTGCACTGAAAACGGCCTGGCCAGGCGCAGTAGTACATGACTGTAATTCCAGATACTCAAGAGTCTGAGGCAAGCAAGACGATTACAAGTTCAAGCCCTGCCTGGGAACTCAACAAGAGCCTCTCTCAAAATAAAAAGGGACTAAGGATGTAGCTCTGGGTCAATCCCCAGTACGGGGAAAGAAGGGGATACCCATGGGACAACCCCAATCTGAAAGACTATGTAGTACAAAGCTAACCAACCCTAATTATTAGTGCTGAAATGATAGATGGTTGTAATTTTTTCACTTTTGCTTCATATTTTGCTTCTCTATTTTTTCAGTCTCTCATAATGGACATACGTTGGAAATCTGGTTAAAAAATAATTTTAGATTTTTCAAAAGAAAAATTTTAAATGGCCTAGTTAAGTCATAAGAGGAATCCGGCTTATGCTGTATGGTTCCTTTAGAAGAGAGGGAAGAAAATTAAGATTCATGGGGAAAGAGTATAGGAGACCCCCCCCATCTGATCTCAATTTAAGAAAATGGTCTATAAGTGACATAAACAGTCTTTATAGTAGTGAGCTCCCCAACAAAAGAGCTGTGCCTCTGAGATGCAGTAAAACTATTTAGAATGCAGGGTAGGAAAGGCCTCCGTGGTGTCACGCACTACAGGGGTAGTTTCTCCCAAATGACCTTTAAGGTTCCATTCATCTATACACTCTAATCCCTTCATACTACCTGGGCCAACCCTGCTCCAGAACCCACCATACCTCTTTCTCTCATGTAAGGTCAAATCTTCAGTCAAGCTTTTAAGATCTACCTCTCTGCTGCCTCACCAAGTCAGGGCCAAGTAAGTACAGCTAAAAGGAAAACTCAACTGGGAATCAAGTTTCAAATCCCAGTGGTACCCTGCAAAGAATACAGCCCTTAGACAAGTGACTTTATCTCTAGGAGCCCCCATTTCCTCAACTGTAAGTTGAGGAAATTCGTTCAACCCCAAGAATCTAAAAAATGAAGCCCACTGAGTGTTCTGTAAACCATAAAGTGCTATACACACAAGAGATGGTTTATTTCTCTGGTGCAGCCCTGAGTGGTAACTGCTACACGGTGGCTACTTAATTAATGTTTTATCAGTGATAAATGAGTATTACTTTGACTCAGTATGATGAACTAACAGGTGTGCCAATATGCATTAATAAAATAGGAGGGAAACCGCCGTCAGATGTGTTGGACCCAGTATCCTCCAGTGATATAAAACTGGTTGCCTTAGTGAAAAACACGGCAGCATCTTTGAAGGCTGCAGATTGACAGCATGGGGGTGTAACAGGCAGCACATCCCAGCCTTATTCATTCGGGCAAACCTTCTCTTCCAGGGCATCTCTTAAGACAATGAGCTGGCAACCTAAGTTGAGAAACAGGGACCCAGGGCATTCTCTACTGTGACAGCATTTAAGAAATTGGATGACCGACTCTCAGCAAGACTTAGGGATCTCACTGGATTGGAACCAGACACAGCTAATTCCAAGAGCCCACAAGATTCTATCCTGTGGCTCAAGCACCACATCTAAGAAAAAGCCCTTTACTCATACTGCTTATTGTACCACAGTATAGTAATGAGTGTTTTTTCTCCAGATGAGGAAGGGTCTTGATTTTTTTCACCATGTCTACACATTTCCTTCAAATAAGGATCCAGGCTTCCATCTTTAACCACAATCCCTAGTGCATGCTGGGTATTCACTGACGATTTCATGATGACTGGACTGAACCCTAACAGCACCCTGCTAAGGTGGGCGAGCTAGCACTACTGGCATCACTTGGAAGGTTCACAGAAATGCAGACCTTAGACTTGAACCTGTCCCAAAGCCACTAAATCAGAATCCGCAGTTTAACGAGATGCCCAGATGACGCATATCTACTAACAAAGCGATGCTGACATTACTGCTCCACTGACTCCCCTCAACAGTATGCAGAAGGCCTGCAGAACTCTGATCTGAAGGCCCAGAAGAGGGCCTCATTTGTTCATTCACTCATTCACCTAATTCGAGAACTATATATTAGGTTCTCAATTATTCCAGGTATTTTTTTTAGGTGCGTCACTGAAGGGTAAGACTCCTTTAATGTCAGAAAGAATCACTCATTATAGCTGCCTGTTCTCAGAATTCACCTAAAAACAACTTAAGTGCCTCTGAATTTCAGCTCCTTAAATGTGCTGCATGTGTCAGGGTTAATACCTCTTCACAAAGCATCCTGGGCGCTACCCACACAACAGCCAGACCCAGTGGTTTGGGGCGGAGACCCTTTCTATTTCTGCAGGTGCTACATTCCAAAAACGCTTTTACTCACAAAGCATGGCAAGAATTCCACACTTAGGGAACCCAAGAGGTTAACCAAGGGCATTATTTTTCTCTGGGGAGAAAAGAGACTAAAGAGCCTCTCACAGAGAGGTTTACATTTTTAAAATGTATTTATTTTATCAACTGCATGCTTGCAAGTCAAACATCTCCTCAAAGACATTTTGCAGACAGATATTCTGGGAACACACTGAAGGCAGCTTATTTATCTGTCTCTATTACAAGACTAGCCCAAAGGGATGAGTATCAGATGCTATCTCCCACTGAAATAACTGGCTGCCTGTCTGCCAGCCCTATGCCAGGTCACAGCTACATCAAATCTCTCTCCTTCAGTCCTGCCAAACTGCCTTTGCCCCGGCCCTCTGAGTCTTCTAGCTAGCCTCTTTGCACCCTATCAGGAAGAAGTGTAATTAATATACAGGTGCAATATTCATACTGAACACTGCCACAGTGATGGAAACCCCTGGGGACGGGTAGGATGCGAGGTAAACACAGCTTCCTGGTCTCACTGTCCAAAAGGGAATGACAAAAAGTGTACTCCATACTCTGGGCAGCTACAACTATCCCTTAGCTCCCTTCCTTTGCTGTCTTTAATGAAGTCATCTTTTGAATCACAGGATTTAGCAATTAGGAACATCTCTACCTTGGCCTGGTCACACCGTACCCCTGACAGAGAGCATCTCGAGGGTAGGGGCTATGTCCTGCTCATCAGAGTATCCCTGTAGTCCAACAGATCCCTGACCCATACACATTTCCAGGAAACAGAAGTAAAACTGCAATTCATTCATCAAGCATTTATTTAATGAGTTTCAGGAATGCACACTGAAATGCTTGAAGACCAAAAAAAAAGACATTCTTGCTGGCCTTTTGAGACTAAACAAAAAGAACAAGAACTAGGAAAGCCTAGAGACAGACTTCAACCTAAGGGGCAAGGGAATTCCTGGAGCAGAGCAAGCCAAGCACAACAGAGCAGGAATTTTTTTATCCACAGCATCTCACACAGATCTGCCCTGTAATTCATTGTGCACTGAAGGCATTTCCCACACTCCAGATTCTCGTTCTGTGAGTGACCAAGTTTCTGGTCTGAGTTTGGAAGCACCAGCACACAGTATGATATCTATTGTGTTAACCCTGAACTGTTTTATTACAAAAGGAACCACAGCTCTTAATGATGTATGCTTTATACTTAATATTTTCTAAAAATGCTTTTTATAGGAATTTTAACTTTATTCTCCACTAGACTGTATGTGGATGTTAGCTAAGGCCATGCAAGCAGGCTCAGGGATGCAAAAAGCTTCCACAGATTGTGCCCCAGGGAGGGTCCCCTCTGTACCCTAAAACCCAGTCCTACCACCAATCCTCTGCTGGCTCATTTTCTCCACCCCTGCTCACCATCCACAGAAACACCTGCATCACACACATCACCTCACATTTTCTAATAGCCTCATTTTAAAAGGCACAAAGAAACAGGGGAAATTAATTCCCGTAACTTATTAGCCCAAAATGTACAAAAATTATCATATCAATTTGTGGTGGCTATAAGCAAAATTGTTAGGGAACTAATTTCATTCTCTTATTCTGGTACTAAGTCTTCGAAATCCAGTGGTCACTTTTCCCTTCTGGTGCATCTCAGTTTGGACTTCTAGGGTGCTGCGCAGCACCCGGGGCTGATGGCTCCAGGACAGCATGGTGTGGGCACACAGTGAGCACTCTCTCACGCCCTTGACTCTGTCTCCAAGCACACGACACCTTTTTAGTGGCACTGACTTCAGCTGGACTTGGGAAAAAAGGTCCTAGCTTTCACTCAAGACCCCTCCATTTTTAAACAGTGTTCATCTGCATGCTTCCAGTCTTACGGTGGTACTGCTTCTTCAAGGAATCACCCCAACTGCCCTCAGCTGTGCAGGCCCCAAGGTACCCTGACTTCACTCATCCCTACCAGCTCAGCCATGCTATCCACTGCTCTGTTCCTTGGAGACAGGCCTGTGTGTGTTTCATTCACAGTCTAACCCTGTCACCAAGCCCAGCACTGGCTCAGTCACTGCTGGCTGCATGGGAGGACAGTTGGATAAATGGAGCGCCTCCTAACACAAAATTTCTCTCACTGGGCCATAGTTTCCTTATCTGTGAAATCTCCCTGACTCCTCCTGGCTCTGCAAGTCAGTAAGGCCTTGCACGGGGATTTGTGCTGCTTATACCAGGTAACTGGGCCAGCTGTATATTTACACTCAGTCCTCCTGCAAACCAAGCCCTACCAGGAGTTTGACCCAGAAAAGAAAATTTTACTTAGACTATGCTTTAGAGATAATTTATCTGAACTAGTGCAGACTTTTTTAAGTCTCCAGAAAATATCCTGTGAACTTCCTGCTAGTCTACTACACTACAGAACGTATACATTGTCTCCCCCCACCATCCTTTTTTTTTTTTTTGTACTGGGGATTGAACCCAGGACCTTCACACCGAGCTACATCCCCAGCTATCTATCTATAGCATTATTATTATTATTATTATTATTATTACTGATCTTGAGACAGGGTTTCACTAAGTTGCTAAATTGTCCAGGCTGGGCTCAAATTTTTGATCCTCCCACCTCAGCCTCCCAGAGTGCTACGATTACAGGCATGCGCCACCATGCCCAGCTCCTCTCACGTAATTCTTAAAGAGCTTATCTGCCCAGCTGTTTCTATATGGAAACATGGAAAATGTTGCATTTTGTCCTTATCAAATAAAAACCATGACAGATCACGAGGTTAGGTTTCTGGATTCCAGAGTCTGGGTTTTCTGCCTTTACATATGATGGTAGGCATGTTATTTTACCTCTACACACCTCCAATTCCTCATCCCCAGAATGGGGAAACAAGATATGCAATTCACAAAGTTCTTTTAATGCCAGACTGCCTTGTGCCTGTGAAAGTGGGGAAACATGGCAACTCAAAACCAATACAGCCACCGCCAAGGCCCCAGATTGGGGAAGTCAAAAGCCAGGAGCCCTGCATGCACTCCCAGAGTAAAACCAAACAGGCCCAGGATGCAGGGCTTCACACAGCCAAGCCAGCCAGGCAAAGCTCCCAAAGAAGGGTGGCCACACCAGGTGAACAGGCTCTGGTGCCTGATCCCACCGGGAGAAGGCTGTGGGGAGGGCTGCCTCCTGGAGACAAAAGAGGAACACAAAGGAGTCAGCCTTCCCAGGAAAGACGCAGAGCAAAGAGACGGGGCGTTGCCATCCCCAAAGGGCAGCCGCTGGGCAGGAGCCCCTTCCTCTGTCAGGCCAAGCCAGGGAGGCATAAGGAGGAGCATCACGCCTTTTCTTCCTTTCTTTCTCCTGTGTTTCAGAGGTGCCTGAACTTTCCCAAACTGGTTCTGCCCATTTCCAACAGGAACTAGGCTTGCGTGTGTGCGCACATTTTATTATTTTGGAAGAAAGCATTTGCAGTCAGAATGAGTCATCAGTAATCCTTGTCAATTTGCCAGCAGCCTGCCCCTCTTCATTACAAATGTAGAGATAAAAGCTCTTGCACTGCATTAGCTGGCATACGCCTCCACAGACAGCACAAATAAATTAATTGTGCCTCATCTCAAACAGCCCGGGAGGTGTGCGGGAGGGGGAAATGTGCTCCGTCTTGTTTCATTAACAAATTAAACTGAAACAGAGCTGCCACCGCTGTCTTCAGTACATAGACCCAGTTATTCTGCCAACTTCAGATTCTCCTAACAGGCACCGCTAAGGCAACATCACCCAAGGAGAGAGCCCCTAAGCTGCAGAAACCGGGAGCTTGTGTCCTTGGGGGGGGCGCATCTGGCGGGGTCCAACTCACTGATCACAGGGGCCACTGTAAAGGCAGACCTGCATTTGGCATCACCACTGGGAGCTTGGGGAACAATAGTTGCCCAGCAATTGCTGGATGCTGCAAAGGGGAGGGCATTTCAATCATTTACCCCAGGCAAATAAACAAACCAGTTTGGTGGCCAAGGTATGCACAGCAGAGCGAGGGCGGATGTCATCAAGCAGACTCTATCATACTGTGGATGGTGAGCATTCCAGAAAGAACAAAGTTTTTCAAGACCAACTTGAAAAACAAGTTGGACTCCCCTATACCACCAGCTAAGATTACACCCTCAAACACACCTTTCTAAGATTTCATGGGAGATGTTTGCTTTTCCAAAACAATCACAGGCAATGTGTTACAATGCTGTGATTTTCTTTATCCTCATTCCATACTGCATAATTTAGGAAACCTGCATTTTATAAGTTGAAGGAGCATGACTAAAAGCTGATCCTTTCATGTCTTATCTCCAAAAAGACAAAAATAGTGCTTATAAAGGAAGAGAGAAGGCAGGAAATGGTGTGCGTGGGACCAAAGAAGAATCTAAAAAGCAGCAAAGACCCTCTACTCTCCAAATACCACCCTATCAACTTGTGACCTATAAGGAAGTTAAGATTGCAAACAGCTAATCCAACCATAAAATATGTCCAAAGTATTTATTATACAGATGGACTCTGGATTTGGTTCTGTTAGTTTAGTTTTCTAAGTGTAAAATCCAAGAATCTGAAAAATTTTACACAGAAAATCTGACTGCAACCAAATAGGACCTGGCTAAAGAAAGCAGTTAAATAAAATCTAAAAAAAAAAGAAGAGGAAGGAGACGGAAGAGGAGGAGGAAAAGGAGGAGAAGGAGAAGAGGAAGAAGAGGAAGAAGAGGAGGAAGAGGAGGAAGAGGAGGAAAAGGAAGAAGGAGGAGACGAAGAAGGAGAAGAAGGAGACAAAGAAATAAAGCCATGTGCATCTCTTCCATCAGCCAAGAAAGACCAATTTAACAATCAGGCACCACTGAGCCAAACCTTCGTCAAAATTACATAATCTAATGCAGGCCAAGATGCTGAAATTGGTAGTTTCTTGCACTGCTGGTGGTATTGTAAAGTGTAGTACAACCCTTTTGGAAACCATTTAGCAATATCCATCAAGAAGGGAAGAAAAAAAACAAAAAAAAAAACGCACTTTAGCCCAGAAATCCTGCTTCTGGGAATTCACCCTAAGGAAATAATCTACAATAAAGATGAAGTTATATCTCAAAGTATCATTTATAATAGCACAAAACTGCAGGAAAAAAAATCTAAATGTCCAATAACAGATGAATGGTTAAGTAAATTCAGCATGTGGAATGATAGATTGTAAGAGCATTAAAAATGATCTTGAAGACTATGTAACCATTTGGAAAGCATTTACTTAAGGTTTACTGAAAAGAACAGGATACAAAATTGAGTCTACATATGATTACAGCTCTACAGAAATATGCCGGCACACAAACAAGAGCTAAAAGTTAAAATGAAAACAGTTGTGTTGGGGTGAACAGCTCATGGGTGAGGGTTTTTTGTTTTTTTCCTTTTTTGTATGTTTCCTTCATTGGGGTTATAGTATTTTTTGAGAAATAAAGAGAAATCACAGAGTATATATGCAGCTGTTCAATCTACATTCAAAGACTAAATCACAGATTTGGGAAATTTTGTACTATTTCTTGGCATACACCAATCCCTAGCCCTAGAGTCTCTCTATCCTGTCTTTGCCTGTCTCTCCAATCACATCACTCACACTAAGGAGGCTGACAGCAAACAGTGGCTCAAAGGAGCTGCCTGCATGAGAGACAGGAGGCAACCCCAAACTTCCACTGCAAAGCTTCTAATTCCAAGGTTGCTTCCCTGGGAATAGTCCCCTCCTCATTTCTCATTTTCTTCCAGTGTGAATCTGACACCGCTGGAGCCATGTGTGGTTCACCGACCACTTGCAGCCAACTCACCTGCGCTGCAGGTTAAAGCCCCAATGTCCAGCCCCAACCCCACTCCAGGGAATCAGAGTGCAGGAAAGTGAGCCACTAGAATCCGAATATACCCAGCCAGCCTCCCCAGCGATTCTTACACAGAGATGTTATCTGCTGGGGGGGGGATGCTTATTGAGAAGCTTGTACTTCCTCAAATGAGTATTTAACTATGAAGTGATTAAATGTTTAAAATGGAAGAACAAGAGAAGGATCTGTTTCCCAGTCCCTTTTTTCTGTGAAGTAATTCCCAGGCTAACAGACATGATCCAATTCCACATGCTGTGTGCTCAGCGTAGCACTGGGAACATAACAGGTGTTCAAAAATGCTGTTCAAAAACAGGACTAAATGAGTAAGTGAGCTGATAGACCAGCTCTGTACTCAACTCTGTTTAGTACTTGTTTGCTGATTTGTCTGTCTCCCCTTCAACTCTGTTTAGTACTTGTTTGCTGATTTGTCTGTCTCCCCTTCAACTCTGTTTAGTACTTGTTTGCTGATTGGTCTGTCTCCCCTTCTACTGGGTGGGCTCCAGCATGTGGGGCTAGGCAAATGTGCACATCCTTCTCTGGTTCTGAACAATATCCCCAGATGCTCCCAGATGCTAGAATGGGGCCTGGAGAGACTGTGTCCTTTGAAAGAGTGGGTGAATAAAAGAACAGTAGGCACTAGCAAGAGCCCGAAAAAATGACAGTGCTACTGGACCAAGTCACCTTAACAATAAAAGGATCCTCTTCCTACAGGAAAAGGACAAAAGCAAGAAAGAAGCTTCCTTCCTTAGCACACACCATGCCCTAGACAAGGTGCTTCCGTTACATCTCACAGGTCCTCAGGGAAACCTCACACCTACACAAGAGGGGTAAAGGAGCTACTAGCAACCAGGATTCACCTAAGATACAGGCAGTGAGTGAGTGAGCCTGGACTCAAAGCCTCATTCTTTACAGTCCAACTAATACAGGGTAGTCAAACAAGGAAAAGCTTGCCGAGGGCTACCCCTAGCCTGTGGATGCTGGGGGAGAGCTTCAAGTAACCACGGGGCCCTATTTCTTCCTTATAGCAATAATGGTAGTGCTGATGTCACCCCCAAATTACCAGTAAAAACTTCAACATCAAATGCACTTTAAGCTCAGACCACGCATAGAGTTCCCCTGGTTAAAGTTACTGGGCACCCACAGGATCACCTCGCAATTTAGTCCAGAGCCAAGCTGAAATCAAACAGGCCAGTGTTCAAATCCTGCCTTCATCCACAAAGTGGGAAGCTGAGGCAGGAGGATCACAAGTTCAAACCCAGCCAGGGTCAATGTGTGACTTGGTGAGACCCTGCCTCAAAATAAAATAAAACAGGGCCAGAGATATAGCTCAGCGGCATAGCACCTGCCTGGCAAGTGCAAGGTTCTGAGTTCGATTCCTGGTATCAAAAAATAAAACATAAAAAAGGGGTTGAGGATGTAGCTCAGTGCAAAGGCCCTGGGTTCAATCCCCAGTAGAGAGAGAAAAAAGGAGGGGATAATGACACTTTATAGAGGTGTTCTGAAATTAAAATAATGCATCTGAAGAACATCCCATGGGTAGTGGCACATACTAAAGCCACAGTCAGTGATACTGCAACAGTTACTGTAAGTACTGTAAAAATGGAACACCACAAGTTTCCCCCAATTCCCAGGCACACGGACTAGCTATGTGTTCTGCATTCTCTACTAATTTTTGCCCATTCCTCATAAAAAACATCACGTATTAACACAGGGCATAGACTTGTTTTTTATTTTTTTTGTGGGCACCGGGGGTAGACCTCAGGACCTAGCGCGCCAGCAGGCGCCCATGCCGCTGAGCGATATCACCGGCCCTTTTTTCGTATGTGGGTACAGGGAGTCGAACTCAGTACCTTGCGCTTGCCAGGCAGGCACTTATGCCGCTGAGCTATCTCACCAGCCCTAGACTTGTTTTTTAATAGGCACAGAAGAACCACCTACTCTTCTCCCTAGGAATCAAACTTTTCAATGATTTTCCTATTAGATTTAACATTAAAGCAAGTTGATCCATAACATAGCCTAATTTGGAATTAAATAGGTCACAGGTTTCACCCATGAATTAATCAGAAGAACAACACATTAAGAGGCATTAAGCTATGCCCCACGCTAGGAGGCACTCAGGGCTGGCGCCTAGCTTGGTCAGTTACTGTGGGACCTCAAGGTTACAGCCTATCTGGGCCCCCACAAAATGAGGAAGTTAGATTCCAAAAATCCTTTCTAGTTAAGAGAAAAAAAAAAAACTACATTCCAAATATTCTCTTCAATCCAAGAAAATAAGTCTAAACTGGGTGTGATGGTGCATGCCCATAGTCCCAGCACTCTGGGACGCTGAGGCAGGAGGACTGCAAATTCAAGTCCTGAATGATCAATTTAGCAAGACTTTACCTCAAAATTAAAAATTAATTAATTAATTAATTAAAAGGGCTGAAGATATAGCTCAGTGCAAAGGTCCTGGGTTCAATTCCCAGTACAAAAAAAAAAAAAAAAACACTCCAGTAACAATTTACAGAGCCAAGGCAGGGATGAAGCAAGACTCAGTCATGGCCTCAAGGAGTTTACAGATTAGGGAATTCACAGCCTGTTCCATCCACGGACACACACACCCTGGCTGGTAAAGTAGAAGGATTCAAATGACCTGATATACACCATGCTACCTGGTATTTGTTTCTCATACTCTGCCTTCCCCTCTTTGGGGAGGCCCTGTCCTCAGCGCTTCTTTCTCGAAGCGTAACTTTCAGGTCCCAGAGTCCCAGAGCACTTAGCTCAAGACTGGTACAGCTGGCTGACCTCACTGTGTTTGAACCAATACTCCCACCCTTTCCCTAATTCATGTCTTCGGCCAGATCAATTTCTGAAAAGGCTGCCAAGATTTATCTCAGCACTGCTTGTCTTTCTCAGTGCAAAACAATCTTTGTTCCTAGCCCAGCCTTTTCACCATGTAACGAGAGAGAACATGGGAAGAGAAGTGGATGTACTGACACGCCAGAGACCTCTCTCAGGATGCTCATGGGCAATCTTCCACCTTCATGAGTGAGTGTGTAGGGGAATTTTCCCTCCCTCCCACAGTGAGATAAGAACATTCCTCCATGAGCCGAGGCCAACCATCCCGAGCATCCCTTGTCCTCTGGGCAGAACCAAGATCCTCAAGCACCTTCTACTGCCTTCCCAAACCACTCTTGTTCATTCTGGTCAGAGTGAGCTCAACAAAGGCTGCTGTTCTTTGCAAGTCCATGAAGAAGGAGTTTGGGGGTGACCCAAGCCAGGATTTAGTCTTGTCCTGATTTCTGAAAAATGTCACCATCAGAGAAGTCCCAGAAAGAACTGCATTTCAGAAGATATGAGAAGGGATCTAGGGAATGGAGGGAGAAGAGAGGAAGTGAGAAGAAAAAGTAAGAAGGACTAAGACAGGATATGAACATGTACCAACTCCCCTTGATGAATGTATTCATTATGTATCACAAGCCTGTACTAATAAAAAAAGGTGCTCAAAAGACATGGACAACCCCATTCTGCCACCAAGAACAGTTCTGAGCAAAGTTTCCAAGCTCTTCCGAGTCTGAGAACTGCCCTAAATGAAAGAAGCTGCAATGACACTTGTACAACATGAGGAAGTGAAACTCATACTCCTCAGCCTAGGTAGGGCAAAAGGAAAATATGTAAGGTCACACTAGGATCAAGGGTGATGGGATACACTCCTCCTTTTGAGTTACAGAAAAAATATAAAAAGTCATCTGAACATAAACTGGCCTTGGACGTACTTGAGAAACCTCCAGGAGTAAGTAAGACAAGAGTGCCGTTTCAATAAAGGGAAATGGATAGAACTGCACTCAGAAATAACACTCTTACACAAAATCAAAGCGCTCTTCTTACACAGCTTCATACTTGAATTGGAATTCATCAATAATTCCATCCAAAAACAGTGGGAAGAATCAGAATTACTGTGGTAGAACCACGAACCTACAAACATGCTATCCAAGCCTTAGGAGCTGGAGAGGAATCAAGGAATGCCTGAGGGTGCTGACAAAGGTGGTACAGGCAGTAATCACGTCTCCCTCTGAGAAGTGGCTTTGCACCTTGCCAGGCACTGTCACAGTCCTGGTCTCTGGCATGCCCCCAAGACGAGGCCTGGAAAGAGGCAGGGATACCTCTCTCTTTTGTGCTCTGAGAAGTTGGGAACCTGCAGAAATCCCAAAGCCTGCAAATGACAGGTCTAGCTCGTGAACTTTGGGTCGTGGAGGGCCAAGGAATCTCCATAGACCACTACCTACAAAGAATGCCAGGGACACTTCCTCAGGATGGACAGGTGAGTCTGTGGAAGATGGAGAGAAGAGGGCCAGGGGTAAGGAATCCACTTCTTCCTTTACTGCACCAGACCTGTGTGCTAGCACAGTTCTGAGCACTTCATGTACTTTCTACCCCTGGTGCACAAGTCAGTGAACAGCAAGTTTGAGTAATGTGGCCAAAGGCAGATAGTTGGTGGACCTGGTGCCAGGCCATCACGCCAGATGCTGCTCTTCTGACCACTGAGCTGTACTGCCTCGATCAAAGTGTCAGTGTTAGTGATTCACACCTGCTGGACCCTGGGTGAGGGGGTGGGTGCAGAATCTAACAGACTATTGTTTAACACCATATTTCCTTGACTTCTAGATGCTCCCCACTTTCAGAAACAAGAAGGTCACCACCACTTTTCCTCCTCTGCTCTTCCTCCCTCTCTCCCTCCCTCCCTCTCCCATTATTGGGTTACTGCCAGAGGATCCTGTATTAAGGCAAACACTACTTTGACATAACCTAATAACCACCCGTCTCCCAGCATTCAGCAAGAATGAATGCTACAGGGCTCACATGCAAACTTGATTCTCAGTCCAGGAGTGATTTCTGTGGAGGTGTAATTCCATTGTCTACCTTACCAGGCACATCCTCTATCCATAAGGCACAAAGCTTCCATCTGTCATGATACTAAGGAATGAAAGGTCTTGCCTCCTACCCAGGATTCAGGGGCAGAAGACCCATCTGGTGACAGAAAGTCAAAGCTAATCTGATCTTTCCACTTAGACACACACAATACCAAGCATGCACACGGCTGTACGCACTAGGCACCTTTATACCAGAGGCACACAAGTGCTCACATCCAATTCTGCCAGTTACTTATGTATTAGCTCAAAATTACTCTGGATAGTGTAGCCTATGATCATTATACACTACGTTCATTATAATACTGACTCTCTGTCCAGACTTGACCACTAATGATTCATTTCCTAAATATCTATAGATCCACACAACACCTTTTTTCTTGAGCAAACTATGGGATGGGGGTCAGTAACTGCATCTTGGGCAGCTGAAAGGTAAACCTGCCACTGGCCCTGTGGATCACTAGTAGGAGTAGATGCTGCGACCTCAGGGCAAGAAGCCATTCAGCCCATAGTGGGGAAATGAGAGCCAGGCTTCTGTAATGTTCTCTGCTGATGACTTAGAAGAGGGTTGGCAAACTGTGGCTCACAGGCCAAATCTGGTCTGCCATCTGTTTTTATAAAGGTCCACAAAGGAAGAATGGTTTTAATTTTTTTTAATGATTGAAAAATAATCAAAAGATTATATAGAATTCACATTTTGGTGTCCATAATAGATTCTTGTTGGAACACAGCCATGGAGAGAATGGCGGAGAGAATCACCCAGAGTGTTTTTGAGACATGGTCTCTCCATGTAGTCCCAGCTAGACCTGAACTCCCTATGTACCCTAGGCTAGACCTGCACTTGTGATCCTCCTGCCTGTTTCTCGAGGACTGGGATTACAGGCATGCGTCACCAACATCCAGCTCTAGCTGGAGTTTTCACCAGAGTTCAGACTGCCCTTCCTTCTGGCCCTCAGCCGGAAGTGGACAGACAAAGAGCCCGAGAAGGACAGGAAGCCCACCCTAAGTTACCAGGCTATGACCCCTGTGTGAGGTTTCTTAGTGCAAAGGAGGCAAATGACAGTCTCAGGTTGGGGGAAAGAGTGGGTGGAGTGATACAGGAAATAAGCACAGTATTTCTTTTTGCCAAGTTTTTGGGGGGGGCTTGGTCTTTGTTTTAATAAAAGATTATCCTTGTTCTTTTTTCCCATCTTTCTCTGCCATGTCTGTTAATCACTGGGCCTCTAGAACTACAGTTGTCAGATTTAGCAAGTGTAAATACAGGACAAACAGCCAGGTGTGGTGGCCTGTAATCCCAGCACTCTGGGAGGCTGAGGCAGGAGAATCACAAATTGGAGCCTAGCCTGGGCAACTCAGCAAGACCCCGTCTCAAAATTTTAAAAAGGGCTGGGATGTAGCTCACTGCAAAGGCTCTGGGTTCAATCGCCAGTATTGAAAAAAAAGGGAAAAGGAAAACAGGATGCCCACGTAAGTTGAATGTCATATAAAATTATTTAGTGAAAATTAGTCCCAAATATTACTTCTCTGAAATTCAAATCATGGGAATATAGGTAAGTACTTATTATTTAGCTGATATTTAAATTTAACTAGACATCCTGTATTTTACCTGGCAACCCTACCTAGAACCCAAATCACTCAGAAGGTAACTGAACCCAGCCTGTTCAGGCAAATCCCCACAGGACAGGTCTCCATGCCAGTGGTCCTGCCTCAGCAGCCTGCCCAACAACACATGAAGCTCCCTGAGCTCTGCGGCTCAAGGCCAGCCTTCTATGGCTACCAGAAACAAGCTTGTCCACGAGCAGAGCACCTGTGCCCAGCACCCCACAGAAGGCAGCACAAACAGCGCTTGACCAAAGAAAACTACGCCCTGTCTCCCCGCCCCTGGAGAGACACGCACCCCTCCTCCCCGGTTCCACCCATTCTCTAGTCCCTCAAGAGGCTTCTCTATGCTGATGAAGGTGTGAGTCTTTCATGTGGAATTCAAGGGGTCTGGGGGAGAGGCGCTGAAATCACACTGTTGGGCAGTGCTGAACAGAAGATAGAGGCAGCCCCCCACCCCACTGGCAGCTCCGTAAGGGCAGGACTTTTGTCTGTTTTAATCACAGTGGTACCCCAGTGCCTACAACAGTGCTCGGACCTACTAACACCTAGCAGATAACTGTGGGGTAGTTATGGGTTGAAAATACACTGAAACTCTTAACCACCAATAACTTAAGAGACAGGCTCTTTAAAGAGGTGATTAAGTTTAAAAAAAAAAACCATTAAGGCCATCGGATGGATCCTAATCTATGACTGATGTCCTTGTAAGAGACCTGAACACATGAAGAGATACCCGCTGCACCCACAGAGCAAGGCCATGGAAGGACACTGCGAGATGGAGAGAGATCTCAAGAGAAACCCTGATCTTGGACTGTACCATCTCCGGAAGTCTGAGAAAATAAATGTTATTTTGTCACGGCAGCCCTGCGAAACCTCTGCAGGAAAGAAGCAAATGAGAGGATAAGCCTATGCCTGAATGTTCTCTGTTACATCTTCTGGCCCATGCCCACCTGGCCGGCTGCCCCCACCCTGAGACACCTGGCCCCCAACTAAAGAATCCTCCAACCAGACAAGACAAAAGACCAGCTTTTCCAATTCAGCTTGGTCCAAGCTCTGTGTGTATGTGTATGTGTGTTTGTGTGTGTGTGTGTTACTGCAACTGAACCCAGGGCCTCTGTACTGAGCTCTATCCCCTGCCTTTTTACTTTTTATTCTGAAACAGGGTCTCTCTTAAGTTCCTGAGCTCGGCCTTGCTGAACTGTCCAAGTGTTGTTTAAGACTCACTCTTCCCACTGTATCTTTCCAGAGTGTTCTCTTCAGTAGTCTATTCAAAACTGCCCCATAATGTTTGCGTATCAATCCCGATCATAATGGATTGGATTTATTCTCACATGAATAAAAACCTGCTCTTATATTACTTTTGTCCTAGTATCCCTTGATGAATGGTGTATTTCTTCCAAAGAACAGAAAGAATGATGATAATGGTAAAAATACTATTAGTAGTGATGGTGTGGTCATGGTGCCGGTAATAACATTTTGTACTGAATCTGATCCAGCCAATATGCCAAGTCCTTTACATAGATTCATCTTCAAAGCAACCCTTTTTTTTTTTTGAAACAGGGTCTGGGCTAAATTGCTCTAGTGAAACCTGAACTTGCAATCCTCCTGCCTCAGCTTCCCTCAATGCTGGGATTACAGGCATGTGCCACTGTGCCTGGCTAACATTCTAGATAAACATTTTTCCCATTTTACCATGTGAAGGCTGCCCACAGAGTGTAGGTAACTTGCTCAAGGCCACATAGCCAAGCCCCCAGATACAAACTGACTCTGTGTGGAAGCAGCTAAGAAGTGACTGGGGCTCACGGCAAGAGGATCTGACAGGCGACTTTCCGGAGGCAAAATGGCAGAGGGGAAGGAAGAAACCTCAAAGTCCCTGTCACTTTACTCTTACATCCTGAGAAAAAAGAACAGACATGGAGCATGTCCCTCAAAAAATGCAAACTATCCAAGTGGACCCCACGGACAAATTATCTAATGGGCACTGCAGCTTAGCCCTGGGCACCTTAATTAAACCTTTGTGCCTAGCACTGAACTGAGGAACTTCCGAGGAGGAGGTAAGGAGGAGTGGAGAAGAGAAGTAGAGAAGACAGGGAGGTTTGGCACATCTGACCCTGGCAGTAACAGATGAGATTTGGAAACCTGATAAGGTCCAGCCAGGAGTCAGGGACAATGACCTTCCACGCTCCTTTCACTGTTAATCTGTAACCCTCCAATCCTTGCTACTTTATATTTGTTACTCTGTTACCTTTGCTTCTCTGTCAGTTTCCTCTTGGTGATTCTCAGTCCAACTCTCAAAGAGTAAAAGGCCTGCTTGCTGGGCTTTAAGGGACAAGTAATGCAGGAGATGGGAAACTGCACCTCAGTGCACCCCTAGATGTGGTGGAAGAGCCACTAAAGGACTGAAGTTGATGTGGGCAGCATCAGCTATGCCAGCCAGAAACCCCCACAGAAAGTGTCTGCAGTTCCTCGGCAGGTTTCGTGGTGTGAGACAACCCAGTCAACAAGAAAGCAAGCTGAGAAAAGCCCAGGATTTGGTCTCGGGAGGTCACTGGTGACTGTTATAAAGGCATCTTAAGGTGACATCAAACACCGGATTCAAATGAATAAATATAAACTTGCTACCTCAGTCTCTTCCAACTCTTGTTCTAGTTAGGATTTCTGTTGCAGTCACCCAGACCTATCGGTTACACTTATTTCTTCATTCCACCCTCTCTGCAATGGCCACACCACCTCTTCTGAGCCACTGAAGTTGCCCCCACAGTGATCATCCCGGCTCTGGTCTCTTTTCCTTTCAGGAAACTTTCCAAGTCATCCAGTAATCACATCTGTTACCCGTTTAAAGTCCAGTGAGCCAACCAGTCACCAAAAGATAAGATCCAGACTCCTGAAGATGGCACTGGCAGTACAGCCTGAAAACCATTCCAACCTTGCTATGGAATGGCTCTGGTTTCCCAAATAAAACCACTTCCCACCTCTGTATCTACACACCAGCTAAATAAACCCTCTGCCCAGAAGTCCACCTCCATCTCTTTCACACCCTCCCTTAACACTGGCATCCACCTTTCCTCCTCAAACACAACCACTCCTAAGTCAGGCACCACGTCCCCTCCACTGTCATGTCTTTCCTCTCCACCTCACACTAATCAGGCTCTTCTGGGGTGTTACTTCACTTGCTGCATGGAAGCTCCATGAGAACAGCACTCTCCTCCTTGCTCACCTGTCCCCAGCACCTACAACAGTACTTGGCCAGGTGAGGTGCTCACTCTCTGTTACATGAATGAATCATGAGCATCACTCCATTCTCACAGGAAGTGCTCCATGACCACCAAGTCTGATCATCATTTACCAGTATAAACCCACTCCCAATGTCACCGTGAACTCTGAACAGGACCCATGTCTTATTCATCCTCAGACCCAAACACCTGGTGCACAGTGGATGCCCAATGGTATGTGATACATTATTTTCATGAAGGACACACATACAATTCCATTTTTTTGTCTTGGCTCATTTTGTTTTTTATGTGGGTACCGGGAGTAGACCTGAGGACCTTGTGCTTGCCAGCAAGCGCCTGTGCCACTGAGCGATATCACCGGCCCTTTTTTTCCTTTATGTGGGTTCCGAGAGTTGAACTCAGGACCTCGTGCTTGCTGGGCAGGCACTTATGCCGCTGAGCTATCTCACCAGCCTACAATTCTATTTTTTAAACAAATTGCTAAAACTTTTTTTCTTTGCTCATTACTATTTAGGAAGGGGGGAGGACAGGTGTTGCAACTGAACTTTTGAAATATCAAAGAGTTCTTTCTTAGGGAAATCAGCTTAAGAACTAGAGAACTTTAAAAGGAAGCCTAGGCTGACTGGCCTCTTAAAAATTAAATATCAAAATTGTTCTGCTTTTACATTTATAAACAGTTCAAATAACCAGAAATGTAAGAAGCAGAAAATGAGTCTTCACATAATCCTAAATCCTGGGCCGGGGATATAGCTCAGTGGCACAAGCGCCTGCCTGGCAAGTGCAAGGTCCTGAGTTCAATTCCCAGTACCAAAAAAAAAAAAAAAATCCTAAATCCTAAATAGATAAATGCTATTTGCATTTGATGTATATTCTTCTCTCCTTAAAATTAATGTCTATAAAACATACATGTACTCATTTTAGACACACATTAAAAATAGGATCATACTAGAAACAGTGATCTATAATTTTCTTACATTCTTTGTCTTCGTTCCGTAACAACAAATATAAGATAGCTTCATTCATTTTCAATAGTTTAATAAGATTCTCCTATGTGGTTTTACTGGAAGATATTTAGCTATTCCTTTATTAATAAAATCCACCAAACAGCATGGTGAGGAACATCCTTGCACACACTTGCACACTCCTTAGGATAAAGTCTATGCATTGTAACCATCAGGCCACAGACTACGTCCATTTGGCAATTTAATCCCTATTGTCAAAATGCCCTCCAGAAAAGCTACACAACTCAGACTGCTGTCAATAGCATACGAAATGTCTCCCACCACCACCGCCACCCCACCCCAATCAAAGCTGCTTTTAATCAGTGCAGTTAACTCCTTCAGCAGGATAGACTCTGAGCACAAAACTGCCTTTGGCACCAGTCCATCCATGTTCACCTCACTGATTCCATCTCTTGAGGAATGACAGGCATTATGCTCTTGCCCAGGGTTCAAGACCCTTATAAGGGTAAGATGTGGACCGCACTAGAGGTGCACACCGACTCTGCGGGAAGAGGCCTCTTCCACAGAGGCCCCTAGCTTAAGGTTCTGTCCACAAGGCAGAGCAAGCGAGGTCCCAAGGGCTTCTGCAAAGACACCTATGACAGAACAGCTGCCAGAGCTCAGATTTATATCCTCCCTCATCATTCCTGTCCTCTTAAGAGACTTTGGGAACTGCTAGGGCAGAGCTGGGGCCAAGGGCACAGATTTTAACTATAGAAAAGCAAGTTCTTTGAATTTTAGGGGGAAAAAACTCACTGCTATCAGTCAGTGTAGTGTGAGATTTCATGCTGCCAGTATCTTACAGAAAAACAATCTTTCAATTACTCTTTCAGTACAAATACCCATCATTACTTGGATCATTAAAACTTTTAATTTTCTGAATACTTCCAAAATTATCCATCTTTTTAAACAGTTCACTAGACATATGTATGATGCTTTTAAACATCACAATCAGTGTGGACACCCAACATCCCACTGGGCTAGATGACAGCACTGACCTGCTCCAAGAAGACCATCATTAGGGTTACAGAACCTAACTTAATAAGCTTTTCAAACATTTGTGTTCATTTCCTTCTGCCTTATCAGCTAACAGCTCCTCCTCCCTATTTCCCAGTCATTCATGTTGTGAAAAGCAAAAATTAAGCAAGTTAGAATTGCAAAGACAGTGAGAGAGTAAATAGGTAGATCCTGAGAGAATCACCTATGAATAACATGGCTAAGTTTTAGATAGTGGCCTAAGAGTACAGCAGTTAAGTTCTGGTGCACAGACTTTGTGAAAAAGAATTCAAGTGCCATCACTAAATCTGAAAACACACCTTAAAATGGCTTGCAATAGCTCCATTGGGTGGAGAGATTTTGTTTCTGAGGCATGCAACAGTCAACTGGATGGTTGCCAAAGCAAAAAGCCTAAGGAGGAGTGGAAGGGTGATCCCAGGTCTCAGGTCCAGAGTTTTTAAAAGAACACATCAACCACGTTCCTCCACGGAAACGGGAGATAAACCTCCAGCCACACAAGTACAGCAGCACAAGCAAACAAGTCTTCTGCAAGCATGAAGGCTCTACTGAAAAACAAGTGCCACAGCGGCTGGTGCTTTCCCTTACTTAAGCTCAGCAAAACCTCCCAACAGCCATCTGTGAGGAGGGAGTTTACAAATCAGAATTCTCCCCCTAGGGCACAGCGCCTTATATACAGGTATAACACAGCATGCTGAAAAGAGTGCTGGAGTCAACGTCAAGGAATGACCCTGGGCCAGCCCTTTCTGGCAGAATTTTCCATCAGTGTAAAATGAAGACAACACCTGCTCATCTCTGGGAATAGAGGACCATTACGGAGAGGGAGAAGGATGGTAGTATCACCCCCTCTCGGCCTGGTGACCCTCCCACTCAAATTTGGAATGCTCATGAACCCCAGCAGGGCACATACAGGAATCAGGGGGTCACATCTGGTCCCTCCACACTAGAGGACCTGGAGAGTCCTGCAAGGGGCCAGGAAACAGGCGCTCAATGACAAATTTCCAATCCAACTACAGCAGGCTGCAGTCTGAGAGCTCCACTGTCAGCTGGAAATATTGAGGGCAATGGTTTTTAAACAATTTTAGCAGCAGAATCACCCTCCATCAGAGGAAACTATGTGTATGATCCCAATATACAAAACAGACTATTTATTTATAAACACAATGAGACTGTTCTCATGAACAGTTTGTCACAATGAAGGTTCTAAAATAACTCTATTTTGTCCACATACTACTACACAGAAAGTCCGGATTTACACATACAGTAAATAGCTGCAAACAGTATCTACTTAAACCTTCCCTTGCAAGCTTAGGAATTCATTCAATTAAACTAACCCAAAAGCCTTTCTAAGGCAGGGTAGCAGGACATTTTAAGTTTAAAGTTGTGTAATATTTCTTGTTAGGAAATGTTCAACTGAAAAATAAGAGTTGAAAAGTGGTTTCCTCAGCCAATTAAAGCTCTTATTTTTGGAGGAAAATATTGTTAAAATATATCTCATAATTCGAAGGCCAGTGAGGTCAGCTCTAAATAGCCCCAGATAGTGTCAGAATCTGACAGATCTTCGTGCAAAATTTCAAAAGAGTCAAATTTGGGCCAGTGAGATGGCTCAGCGGCGTATGCGCCTGCCTGGCAAACGCAAGGGCCTGAGTTTGACTCCCGGAACCCACATACGGAAAAAGGGCCGGTGATATCACTCAGCAGCAAGGGCACCTGCTGGCGCGCGAGGTCCTGAGGTTGACCCCCAGTACCCACCAAAAAAAAAAAAAAAAAAAAAAAAAGAGTCAAATTTACTTTGTTTTGCACATTTAGTTCAAATGAAGTTTCAGTTTCATTATTGGTGGTATTCTATCAGTCTTTGTAGGCACACAGCCTTTATTGCCTAATGGAACTCATTCAACTTATTTTTTAAAATTCTACATGACACTCATAAGAGAACAGTTTAATTGTATTTGCGAGATCTAGAATGATGAAGTTTCATTGTGTGGTAATGCAAAATAATAAAAGTGATTCATCACCTCCTTTGAAATATTCCTAGTTCAAGCCTTCCTTGGGTGTTCAACAAACTGATACAGAAAGGTAAACTCAAGAATTATGATCCACTTCAATACAAATATCCACTTCAATACAATTCAAAAGCAAAAGAAAACATCTTGGTACAATATAATGTACACTTTGTATAATGTACACAGTACCATTCCCAAAGGCTATCTATCTAATAAGTAGAATTTGTACAGGCAACAAGGCATCTGACAGTAATAGCTCATGTACAAACCATCATTTCTGCAATCTTTCCTGCCATTGTTCTCATGACATCAGTTATAATTTTCTTCATTTCTGTTTGTGTCAAGTATTTGAAAGAATTGTTCTTATTCATATTTGCTGATCCAGAAACTGGACTTTCATTCACCAGGGTGAGTGTTTCAGGTTCTTTTCTCCAACACTCTACTTTATAACGGTACCAGCTATTTCTACAGCAGACTTCTAAGGTAGAGCTTTGACACCACAAGAGCATTTTTCTGTTAGACAAAAACTTGATGACAGAATTCTAGGAATTCTGGGAACAGAGTAAAAACTTGTGATCTAGGAAAATGTGAGAAGGCACTGAAGACATCTTGGTTCTCCGAAACACAAACAATAAAAAGCGACACGGATTTCCAGAAAGCATCTGTCAGCTTAGCTCCTCCTGCTTCGTTCCTCCTTTCACACAAGCAACAAGCTCAGCCTGGAAAGCAGTGCAGAGTCAAGCCCATCATACCCCTTTCCTTCCCAGAGGGTGGAGCCTCTCTATGTTCCTTCACTCACTCCTTAACCCAGTCATTCCACAGATCTCCACTGGACGTACACTTGCAAGGCAAAGATCTGGGCATATATAGGGCATATTTTTCATTAGCATAAATTAAATTGTATTTTCATCTTGAGAGTTCAGCAATGCCCATAAAGATAATCTGAAGAAAACCAAAAATCAAAAATGAATGAGCAGGGCCGGTGAGATGGCTCAGTGGCTTAAGCGCCTGCCCGGCAAGCGCAAGGGCCCGAGTTCGACTCCCGGATCCCACATACGAAAAAGGGGCCGGTGATATCGCTCAGCGGCACGGGCGCCTGCTGGCGCGCGAGGTCCTGAGGTCGACCCCCCGGTACCCACAAAAAAAAAAAAAAAAAAATGAATGAGCAATACCAGAACCTAGGACTCAGGTCTGTTAATAAAATATCATAGTACTGGGTATTTGTTTGCTATTATCACATCTAAGTTCTTTGGCTTGTGTAAGCACGCTTTGAGCTTTTGTGTAACAGGTAAGATACAAAGATAAGATCCAGTTCCTGCCCTCGAGCGGCCCAGAGAATGGGGTAAATCCAGAATACAGAGTGATTAATGTTAGTGCAGAGTGGCAGTACAGAGGGCTATGAGAACAGAAAGAAGGCTTGGCTATTTTATGCTGTTGGAGCAAGGAAGGCTGGAGCAAGAGGAGGGGGAAGGGAGGGAGGTATAGGGAAGGTAAGAACAAAAACTGGTCAGTGGACAGGAATATCTGTATTGATACCCCAGGTAGATGCAGGCAGAAGTGAAGGCATGGAGGCAAAAGAGATTGCCTAGTGTGGTTGACATGGAGGAATACACGAGGTTGCAGAAGAGTACTATCTTTCTGATCTCTACCATGAACATGGTTCAGGTCCCTGCACTTCAGACACTCCAATTATCTACAACTCTTCCTGCAAATATTCCACCTAGCAAATTGAGTGGTCACAATGCCTTCTCCCTGTGCCTGCCAGGAGGCTTGTCCAACATATATGTCATGTTCCTCTAGGTACCAGGAGTGGAGTTCCCAAAACAAACCAACCACAATGCAGACTCAGCCATAAAAAAAATAAATATAATACGTGTCCTTTAACGTGGCAAGAGTCAAGCTCGTCTAATATAACTTTGTCCATATTCTAAAACTCTGGGCTTTTTTTTTTTTTTTTGTAAGAGACGGGATCTCACTAAATCACTAAGAGACCCAGGCTTGGCTCAAACTTGCAATCCTCTTGCCTCAATCTCCCAGAACACTGATTACAGGCATACACTCACGCCATTTTTTAAAAGCACATCCAGGACTGGGGGTGTAGCTTAGCGGTAAAATATCTGCCTAGCACCCACAAGGTCCTGGGTTCGATTCCCAGTACAGGAGTGGGGCTGAGGAGGCAGGGCACATTCAAGGCCACTTGGCTTCCAGGAAACTTGGGGTTTAGCACTATTTACCTAAAAAATGGTGCCTAAGGTATAGCAGGCAACTCCAGCTAAAGCAGAGAAGAATGAAAAGCAGAAACCAGAGCTCATGCAATAGATGGTTACTATTGCAGATCCACTCAAGCTGGGCACCACTCCTGGAGCTCTTCAGGGGATCAATAACTGGACCCTAGTGGCCCCCAATTCACTTTCACCAGACACAGTCTGAATATCTATTATATGCAAGGCACTGTGGGAACAGAAAGCTGTGCAAGCCATAGCCAGAGCCCTGAAAGCACTTAGTTTAGGAGGAAGCAGGACAGCAAGAAGGGACAGTAAAATATGTCAGATGCTGTAAGTGCCACTGAGCCACTGCCTGACCAAAGGATGTGAAGACAACTCCTATTAAAGGACAGAGGGACCCAGAGACTTCCTGAAAGAGGCCACTTTAGCAAAGGGGTAAAACATGGAAGATTTGACAAACAAAACAAATGGAAAAGGTAGACCTCTTTTCTGAGCATTTGCATCACTCAAATCTTACAATAAACAAGTGTGTTAAGTATCGTCATCCTCCAAAACTCAAAATTTCTGACATCAAAACAAAGGCTTAGCTTAGGTTTGACACCCTAGTTTTTGTTTTGTTTGTTACATCTTCTAGAGAAGTAATAACCCTCATCACCCTCAAAATGTAGTTACTAAAATTCAAAACACTCCAGAGTACTGCCTTCTCCTGTAAACCAACTTTGTTTTTGGTTGACTTTCAATAGTTTTAAAGATGATAAACTGGAAGAAGCTTTTATTTAAAGACAAAAAAAAAAAAATTATATGTGTGTGTGTGTACAGTTTCTACTGTTGTCTAAGAATCTAGACTCTAAGAACACAATCTGTCCACACAAGGATAAATACAGTTTTATTAAAGAAAACACAATGGCCTTACACACACTGTCCAAATACTGTACCCTGTACACGTGGAGAAGGGGGTGGGGGTGGTAAACAGGGGCCCCCAGCCAGATCCCTATGGCTTTGCTCAAAAGCTGAACAGCAGACAGGCCTGTGCTAGACCCAGGAGACTCTTGCTTTGTCTTGCCCAAGGAGGTCTCACCCGTGTACCCTCAGACGGAACAAGAAGACTACAAAATGCTGCAGTGGACCTACTGCGATTGACCTCGAAACAACTTTTACTGAAAAAAACAAAAAAGGAACCATTATTGTACAATCTACAAAACCAATGCATTCAAGGCCTCATATACTACTAGTTTCGTTTTATTCCAGATACAGAGCTGAATCATAATTAAGGAGAAAAAGTAACAATGCTGTGACTAACCAATTCCATACAAATACCCTACACTTCCTGTTGAAGACTAAAGGAAAACAAATGAGAGTCAAGAAGTACAATTTCCAGAAGTCTTCCCATTATAGGAGGAAAACTTTCTAAGATCAGTGTGGCTTTTAAGAATGCTACCAGAGGGCCGGTGAGATGGCTCAGCGGCTTAAGCGCCTGCCTGGCAAGCGCGAGGGCCCGAGTTCGACTCCCAGATCCCACATACGAAAAAGGGGCCGGTGATATCGCTCAGCGGCACGGGCGCCTGCTGGCGCGCGAGGTCCTGAGGTCGACCCCCCAGTACCCAAAAAAAAAAAAAAAAAAAAAGAATGCTACCAGAATCTAAAATACATCTAAAGCTTACTTCACAGATATAGCACTTTTTGTTTATAATTTCCAATGCACTATATAATTTGGTTTCTCTCACTACTTGAGCTTTTTTTGGGCACCCGTGTTAGTTATGAAAACAAAACAAATGAAGAATCCACTCCTTCCTGTCCATAAGGAGCTCATAAGTTGGGTATTTGTATCTAAAAATGAAAGAATTTCAGTGAATGATACTAATTTCACTAAAGGATCTCTCTATTTGCAAAAAAAAAAGGCCCAAAGTTCTTTGCAGAAATATTTTATTTTCCCTAAATTTAAAAAAAAAATTAACATCATAAATCTAAAAGGAAGACATTTCTTCTCAAAGTGGCAAGATTTGAGACCAGGCCTATGCTGGACCACAATAAATTCATACCACTTTGTCAAAATTCATACTTCAAAATGTCCCCAGGCCCATTCTCAATTTAATGGCAGAAAGTCAATGCATCCCAAGAGACCACACAGTCATCTCATGGTAGACTGAATTTGAACTGGGATCCAAGTCTAGACAATTCCACAGTGTCGTTGGCTTCTTGTTCATTTCAACTCATTCAACAAATCTGTATAGAACATCCACACAGCAGGGATATTCTGAGCCCTAAGTAACTATACTGGTATATAAAATACAGAGTCTCCCTATGCTGTGAGGCTGACAATCTAGTAGGTAAGTCAAATAATAAACTAGTTGGATTGGAAAAAATAAGCAGAACGCAATGAGACAGAACAGTTGTGGTGGCCCATCCCAGTAATCCCAGCGCTCGGGGAGACTGAGGCAGAATGATCACAAGTTCAAGCCCAACCTGGACAACTTAGCAACTTCCTAAGACTCTGTTTCAAAATAAAAAATATGTTAAAAAAAAATTTTTTTTAAATTTTAAAAGGGCTGGGGATGTAGCTCAGTGCAAAGGCCCTGGATTCAATCCCCAGTACTGCAAATAATAATAATAATAGTATAATAACATTCATCAAATATGTAAACTGATGAGAAAAGCAGGGGGAAATCTTTTAAGAGTAATAAGAAATTAGTACCTGTATTAGATAATAAAATACATTATGAGCTACAGTAATTAACACAACAGGTTATAACGGAATACATGAATTTAGCGTATAGATCCATGGAGAAGTCAATGGAAAAAGATAAACAGCATTAAGACAAGTAACCAGCTGTTGGGTCCAGATCCCTACCCTCAATCCCTATATCATTCCAAATAAATTCTAGACATAGCCAACTACATAAAGTATATTATAATTTCATAGTTTTATGAGGAAAACATTTTTCGCTCTTTCAGAGTAAAGAAGGATAGGAAAATTGATAAATCTGACTTACAATTAATTTCTGTATGTTTACAAAATATAAAGGGCAAATGACACACCTGGAAAGACTATATGCCCACATCCCTTAGTTTCCTTGAGATATCTTTGTAAAAGTAATACTCTCAAAATTTAATGCGCATAACGATCACATGGAGCATTGTTGAAATGCAGATCATAATTCAGCAGGGCTAGAATAGGGTCTGATTCCACATTTCTAATAAGCTTCCAGGACATGTCAAAGAGCTAACCTTGTAGACCTTTCCTAGATAACAAGTCACAGGGCTACAATTGAGCGGGGTCTCAGACATCTCCTAAGAGGTGTCTCTGGTAAAGTCTCGGGCTACTCAAGCACCCAAGCTTCACCACTGGAGATTCTGATTTAGTACACCCAGGGTAAATAGCAGGATTCAGTGCCTTTTTTTCAAAGCTTCCTGAGTGACAAATATATTCAGCCTGGTTTGAAAACCAGTGGAGGAGATGGTCTGAGTGCCTTGCAGCTCTTTCTACTCTCAGTACTGCAGACAGACCTGCCTGAACTGGTCCATTAAAACCATTCCTTTACCATTGCCAGACCCCACTGGCCATCCTCCACCCCCAGGTCACCTTTCCCCACCACAGAGATTGCTGGACAAAGGGGAGACTGCAGAGGTGAGGAGGACCAGGAGCATTTGAGTCCCAGCTGCACTGTGCACCGCGTGGCCCTGGGTAAGCCTCCTAGTCTCCTATTCTCTTCTACTTCCTCACTTTCAAAAGTCATGCTGCTGTGAGGGATAAATGAGTTAACCTCCTGAAGCAATGGTGCACACCGCAAAGCATCACACGAACATCAGGTACTTTTGTTAAATGTGATAGCTGGAGACATAAAAGTCTGAGCCCTCACATCTACATCCCAGTAACTTTCTACATTCTTCCCCCTCTCAATTTAAAGGAAAAGGAAAAACTCTGGATCTACTTTCTAAAAATACAAACTAAGCTTTTTGAGTAAAACAGGTAAAGCATAATATGCCATATCAAGCCTAAACTAAAAAGTTTCAAATTTGTAAGATGCCAACAATATACGTAACTAATATATACTGAGATGTACATATACATGGTACACATAAGAGTTCCCCCCACAAAAAAAATTTTTAAATATTTTACTTCTATGTCAAAAGTTTATATAGCTCAGCGGCATAAGCGCCTGCCTGGCAAGCGCGAGGTTCTGAGTTCGACTCCCGGAACCCACATAAAGGAAAGAAAAGGGGCCAGTGATATTGCTCAGCAGCACAAGCGCTTGCTGGCAAGCGTGAGGCACTGAGGTCAACTCCCAGTACCCACATTAAAAAAAAAAAAAGTTTAAATCTCTAAATCCTTCTCATCATTTACACTGTCGCCCATCCCCATCTGGGGAACACAGGAGAAAGCAAGCACAGATTTTGCTTCTGGCACCATCCCCTCAGGCACCAGCCTATTGGTCTCCCTGAAAGAGGCCTAAACTATAGAATTCATCTTACTGGATCCATTCATTAATAAAATCCACTGAATTTTGAAGATTCCCTGATAGGAAAGCTTCAGCATGTGAGACAGATGGACAGACAGACAGGTATCCAGATTGATCATGGGGAAGCACTTGCGAAAGGCCAACGTGACTTTCACATGGCTCAGAGATGGGAGGGGAGGAAGAGAAGGGTGAGGCCACCGGGCAGGACACTCAGGTCTAATATCACACCTGGCTCACCTCTTTCCAAGTGCGCAGCCAACCAGAACTCTTCAGTGCCCCCAGGCATGACTGGGGAAATTCCTCACTTGCCACAACCTCAAACCTAGCCCTACACAGCCTGACCCCACAAGGGGCACAGGCAGCAAAGAGGGTGTGGCAGGGGCCGGTCTGAGAGACAGTGTTGGGGGCAAGCCCCTTGTTGCTCCCCAGTTGGCTAGACGGTCCAGGGACCAAAATGAAGCCCCCCAATCCAACACATACTGGAGAACAGGGTCCAGGACAGCTCTAACTGCTTGAGGGTGACACCCTGCCTGCAAGAGTGACCAAGCAGAAGCCATGTGCTACCAAACTGAGCTGCCTGCTTGCCAATGGGGCTCTCCAGAATACCACACAGGACTTATTTCCCAGCAAGTTAGGTGGCCAGAGACTATTTGCTTCAATTAACAGAAGCCACTCCCACTAACCCAAGGGGTAAAAAAGAAAAGGGAATATGGGTTCATTATAAAGCCAAGGGGTCTACCATAAAACCCCTGAATCAGGCACTGCAACCAGCCCTCCTAAGAGTCAGAAACCAGGAAAAAGAAAACCATCAAGAATTGAGATGATAAAACAAACAAACAAAAAAATAGAAAAGAAATGATTCCCAACTGTTCTATGTTGTCATCTGCACAACAGCTTTGTGCTGTCCCTCTGACAAATAGCTTTGCCACTGCTTCTCTGTGCCCACTGGTCAAACACTGACTCCTCAGTTAGCGTCTCTCTGAGCTACAGCATGAGCATCAAAGAAACTGGGATTGCCACCTAAATCTCAAAATGCTCAGGAGACAGAGTTTAACTGGGCTTGGGTCAGATGTCCCTCTTTGATCCAAACATCAGAGAAAAGGTAGGTGAGCTGGTCTTACTATCCAAAGTATCTACCTGTCCAGCACAATTACAAAAAATAACAATATAAATAAATGACAGCAGCTGAACTCCGACCTTTCTTAAAGCCACAGGTTTTACAGAGGTATCATCCTGTCTTCTTATCATCACTGCAAGGAAACAGCCTCACAACCAGACCCTCAAATAACAGATAAACATCTTTGTAGCTTGCTTGCTGGTTTTGCTTGGGTCAGAGGAAAAAGCATTTTGTTATTATCAAATAGGAATTTATTCCTGGTTCCTCTTTTTTCTTTTGAGAAGGGTTCTCAGCAGGAATCCTGCCTGGGAAGGGGCAGAACCTGGCTAATGCATGGAAAGCAAAGCATAAATGCAAGCGTAGAGGAAAGGTGCAGGCAGGGTAGAAATGTGCAGGCACATGCACACACACACACGAAACACACAATTGGAACCCAAGCATTCTGGGACAGACGCAGGAAATAAAGTACTTTTCCATCCACAGAAGAATCTGTACAGAGCAAATAAAGATTAAATGAAGTCCCTTCTTTACAAAAGCCACTGGATTTTTCATAAAGTAGCCCCAAAGAGTCAGTCTGGGTCTACTTCACCTAAAGCAACAAACACATTCCTCACAGATCACAGGCGGCTCTGGGTGGTTGCTAATAAGATAATCTGTTACAGGAGGCTTACAAATCCATTTGCATTGATTTTAATTAATGAATCCATTCCTGCCCCCCCCCCGAACAACTTGGTCCAGAGACAGTAAGCAATTCAAGATTCAGTCTCTAATCCCAGTCTGAAATCTACATAAAAGAAGTTTAACTCTCAGATCAATACAAGACAAATAAAAATAATTGGATTTGCACCTCATACAGCATAAGGAAAAAAATCTCTTCCAACTTTAGGCAGTAACTATTCACATGTTAATAAAAGGAATATATTTTCACAATGATTTCCAAACAAACTCACCTAGAACTGAGAGCTTTTTTATTTTTAATCAGCCTGACGTGGAAAGCCAACATCAGACATTATGACTTCCAGTCAAACCTCTAAAATCCAAATGTGCCTACCTTTCTCAGCAGCTTACCAGAACCTCTTAATCTGGACTGAAGTTGAACAGAAAATTACTCAAACACAAAACAGAAATGACAGGTAAGGTTGTGCATGGAATCGGCCATTCTTCAGTAAAGAGCCAGGCTAACTTTTGAATTCACTTTTATTTTATTCTTTACAAAGGCTGAAATAGTATTTGACCTTTCTGAGCTAGTGCCAGCTATAAACTGGAAACAAACTCCATTGAAAAGACAGCATCAATATGTAACTGCCCATTGTCTCAATTTTTTTCCTACTTTCTCGGTGAGTTTTCATGATCTTATCTACCATACACTCTATTTTTATAACTCTATCAGAACTTCCAATGACTCCATAAAAATCTCTAGCAGGGGCAAAAAAGGGGTCTCATTTCAGTCCCAATTTCTCAAAATCCCACAGCTAACCCCATTAGCATAGGAAAAGAATGTAAGAGTTTACAAATGAAAACTCAATTTTGATTTTTCCCCAAAATCAAAAGTCCATAAATTCACAAAGCATAAAGCAACAGTGTCCACCCATCACAGGCAGAAGCACCAACCTGTGTCTGCCCTGACTCAGGAATGTACATACAAAGTGGGGGTTGCTCATAAGGAAAACTACATACAAGTCACAGCAGACCCGTTACATTGGGAGATGATCACTTCATCTTCCCCTCTACTCTTTAAAATATTTAATAAAAATTATCAAATTGATTTAAGTCAGAAAGCCTGGCTGAAGCACTACAAAAGGAATAACCCCCCCCCACACACACACAAATAAAACCATGACCTGTTGTATAAGAAAGTAGATTTCAAGTAAAAGCAAGAGACAGGCAGGCCAACTGCTGGCAAGTTCCTTTGGGTTTTCATCTGTCTGTCTGTCTGTCTGTCTGTCTGTCTGTCTGTGTCTGTCTTCTCTCTCTCTCTCTCTCTCTGTCCCTCTCTCAACCAGTAAACAAAAGAAGTTGACACTTGAACTTTACATATGGAATGCAAAGCATTCTGCCCAGTTGACTGCCAGTCCTAAGTTTTAGGACTCCCTGGAACACTACAGCTTCGATGGGTGGGTGGGTGTGTGTGTGTGTGTGTGTGTGTGTGTGTGTGCGCGTGCGCGTGCGCGCGCGCACGCTGCCCGCAGCAACTCCCAGCTGGGACTCAGCCTATGGCCTCGCCTGGCCGAGTCCTCAAGGCTGTACGGCAGAGCAGGGTGTGCCAGTGGAGCTCAACGTTCAGATCAAGACCACAAATTATAAACAGTTTCAGTAAATTGACTCAAGGGCCTTTGTTCCTCAGACATACATCTTCCTCCCGCTTACAAAGGCAGGCGGCAGAACCTAACCACCAACACAGCTATAGCCAGGGCTGGGAAAGGAAGTTATTGAAGCCTGGATTTCCTGCTTTTGCTTGTAGCCAAGAACTATGAGGCTTGTAGTGGTTTCAGGAACTGACTCATCTCGTGATTCATGGATAAGATACTGCTTTTAATATGTTTCTGACCCCAAGACTTGGAAACTTCAAATCCAATCGAACCCTAGATCTTATTTGCCTATGAATATTCACAGCATAATAAATAAGAGGACAACCATTACTGAAACAATAAAAACATCACACCAATAACAGGGAAAGCATAATGTGGACATCACGTGGGAAGCTGTGATCCAAGCTTACTCCACAGGCTGTGACTTCACAGCGTCCAAACTTCCCAAAAGTGGGTTAACAGGTGGGATAAGGTTTATTTTTAGATGTCATTCCCTTAGATATAAAAATAGATTTAGCACAGCAATATTTTAATTCAAGCCCAGCTGGGGCTGTGACTCCAAATGCCCAAGATGTACAGAAGCACATGGCTCTAGATTTAACTGTTAAGAGCTACAAACTGGAGTGAGGGCAGGGTTAGCTGACCAACGAGTAATGGGCAATAAAGGACTCATATTGGAACCATTTCTCTTAAATCACCCTCTGCAGGAAGGCTGCAACTCTTCATCTCCACACATGCTCTGACTAGTCTTCACTTTCCCCACTGTATGCACGCACGCACACACAGCCCAGCACTTAAGAGCACAGCTCTCGACAAGTACAGTGCTGGGAGCTCGCACCTCTGGCTGCTCCCCAGGACATCCCCACCGATTGATTTATTCATCACACAGAGGTCCCATGAGGGAAATGTTCTCAAGCCTCTGTAGCCCATGAGCCTCGGGGTCTTTCCGGCCTCCAACCCAGGACTCAGCAGAGGGCCAGTTTGAGAGGTGCCATTCACAAGCGTTCACAGGGTTCAACGCAAATCCTGGCGCACAGAGAGAAAGAGGGAAAAAAGAAAACAAGAGCGTGGCCTGGTCTAATGGGTAGGGGGTGGAGGAAGCAGTAAGAACAGTTGACCAGGCAAGGCCAAAGTGCAGGGGCTGGCTGGCCGGCGCTGTACGGCCTGGTTCCACCAACAGATTTACTGACATGACGTCAGTGGCTCCAGTCCAGATTTTTCTTTGGTAGCTTTCACCACTGGCCTCCTGAAGTCTCACTGTGCTAGGGAGCCACAGGACCATAATGAAAATTGCCTTTGTGAAACCGAGTTTAGAGTTTACCTCGGGGCACAGAGGCCTGCCTTGTGAATTACAGGGTTCTTCACCCTTCTCTGGGTGCCCAAGGAGGGAAGGGGAGGGGACAAAGCCCTACAATACTGTACTCTCTTTAATACAGAGGAACCATTAAATGAAGCTTGCTGACTTTGAAAGAAAAAAAGGCCGAGGTGGGGGTGAGGGGCATTAAATGTGTATCCAAAATTCCACAGGCCAGGTCCCTGGTTAACTTCCCCGTGGTGTCAGGAAATGACGGGGATCTCAGGCCTCTTCACTCACGCCGTTCAGCAGCTGCACTGGCTGGACTGTGAATGCATGCGGCTTTGTTTCACCAACAAAACAAAAAGTATTACTAAAGCTGCAACTCCAGGCCCGAGCAGAACCTGTGAAGACAGCATTATGGCTTGTTTTTAAAACGTTTTTTGGTTTTTTTTTTGGCCTAAGTGCACATTCTCTGATGCACCAACACAGGCATGAAACAATTTCCATGAAGCAAAGACAGGAATTACCAAAAATAAGTTTAATAGCAGACTTGTTAAACAAAAAACACTCATTTGAGACTTACAGGCTTACTATCATATTCCCATGGCTGCAAAACAATAGTTGTGTTCCATCTAAGGCTCCAGTGCATAAATCTGCCTAAAATACGAAGTCTTAAACATTTTTTTAGCTTATAAAAATAATGAATTAGTGATAAATTCTTTAAATGACTGCAACATTAAATGTATTCTATCTTAAACACTTGGGAAGAGAGGAAAGTGGAGAGCTTAATTCCACCAGTATTTATTGAAACAGGTATGTGTAAATGGCCCCTTAATAGCATCAAAATAAAGCCTGCAATCTGAATGGCTCAGAGTGGTAACAAGATGAGGAATCTCTCACCTCCCGGTTATGCATACAAGACACAGAACAAACTTTCAAACAGACATGAGTGAAGGCACTGACTGAAGTCCTCTCTAAAGCCTAAATGAATGTGAGTTTCAACCTTCAGGAATATCAAACACAACCCATCCACAAGTAATTCTTTACTTAGGTGTTCTCTTAAGGAAGGGAAAAAAAAGGACAGGGGACGAGTACAGCATGGAAGTGGCAAATAAGAGCCAAAGGGGCCAAGCGTAAGCCAGGTACGCAAGGAAAGCTTTTAGCATGGGTCAAAGAGTAGGCAAGGTAGGTAGGATCCATTTTCAAAGGTGAGCTGGGGGTTCTTCCACTGAGGGAGAAAGAAGAGGAAGAAGGAGAAGGAGAAGCAGCAGCAGCGGCGGCGGCAGCAACCCTACCACAAATGGTTGCATCAAAATATCATTTCCAACTGGGAGCACAGTGCAGCACACCTATAATCCCAGCACTAGAGAGGCTAAGGCAGGAGGATTAATCACGAGTTCAGGACCAGCCCAGTGGTTGCCTAGCATGCATGAGCCTCTGGATGCAATTCCCAGTGCTATTAAAACAAAACAAAACAAAACAAAACAAAACAAAACAAAACAAAACAAACACTAAAAGGAACCAAAACCTGCAGGTGTGGTTCATCCTAAATATCAGAGTACACAAAGAAGCTATTGAAGATAGCTTCAAAAGGACTCAGTAGCCAACTAAAAAAATTCCTGCTGGACCAGGCAGGGAGGCACATGCCTGTAATCTCAGCACTCAGGAGGCTGAGTCAGGAAGATTGCTGTGAGTTCCAGGCCAGACTAGGCTACATAGTGAGTTCAAGGCCAGTCTGAACTACAAAGTGAGATCCTGTCTCAAAAAACAAAAAAACAAAAACAAAAAGTACCACTAAAATAAAAGGTTAAAAGAAATTCCTGCAGGGCGTATTGGTGCATGCCTGTAATCCCAGTACTCAGGAGGCTGAGGCAGGAGGATCTATGTGAGTTCAAGGCCAGCTGGGCTACAAATTGAGTTCAAGTGAAACCCTGTCTCCAACAAATAAATAAATAACTAAATTCCTACTGAGCCAAAGACAAGACCATTTGAACACTAATAAGAAAAATTCAAATTTATTTAAATGCACTCAATAATTTAAAATCCATGACTGTAAAATGAGGGGCAGAAAAACCTGCCTTTCTTATACAAACACTATGACAGGTTAACTAAATTGTTGATGAGAGAAAGTTTCTCTCTGTAAGAGTATTCAAGAGAGAGAACTGGCATACTGCCAGTTTGCCAATCCCACATGAAATAATAGAAGCAGGCAGGGATCATCCATCAACAGTGCTACCATCACAAAAAGAGACATAATGGATATTATGTGCTTCCTGTCCAAAAAAAAAATTAAATCTGAATTAAATCAAGCTTCTAGATCTAAATTCTCATTTACTAGAAATACAGAGGATAACGGAACATGATAAACAGCACTGTGGGGGTTCAACTACAAAATCCAGAATGAAGGAAATCGTACCAAAAAAAAACAGGGCTTTTATTTAAAAAAAAAAAAAATTACAAGGGGGAAAAAAGGAGGGAAGAAAGCTTTTTATAGTATTTTAAGAAGGATAACAACCAAAAATAACCTGTTGGTCTTGTCTGAACAGATGAACTATGAGAATGCATCCATAAAACAATTGAAGAAACTGAATATTGATTACCTTTGATATTAAGGAAAAAAGTTCTGGTATGATGATAACATAGTTGGTATTTTTTTTAAAAAATCAGTCATACTTTTTAAACACTCACTGAAAGTTCACAGATGAAATGATATGACACCTAGGACTGTTTAAAAATAATGTGGCGGGACAGGAGCCAGGGGTGCAGAAACACCCAGAATGCCAAGAGCTAAGGGCTGCTGCTGAGTGGTAATGGGTATAAGGAGTTCACTGGCTGCTACTTTACTAAACTGTCATATTATATAAACTTTGAAAATCTAAAAATAAAATGAAAAAGACAGTGTTCTTGTCCCCCTCCTTCAAAGAGAGAGAAGGATGCAATGGGAAGAGGTTCTTGGTGCCCTAATTCTCAGTTACTGGGTGACAGTAATCACAATCCTAATGATAATCAGCAGCTACCACTTATGAGACACTTGCCTCTCTGCAGGAATTACACTAACCCTCATTTAACCCTACCATAACCCACCACAAAGGCCGTGCTGTGTCCATTTCACAGGTAAGGAAACTGCAGCTCAGAAAGATTAACGAGATTGCCAAGGTCCACGTATAAGTCAGATGACAGAAATGTCATTCCACAAGATAGTAAGCTTCGTAAGAATGAGTTGAGTTATGTCTTTTCAGAATAGTAACAGTAAGAACCGGGAACTCTAGAAGCCAAAAGCTTCACTCCAATGTGAAAGGGAGAATAGAGATACGGTTCTTCATCTGCTGACCATTTTTTGGTGAATCTTAGGGAACAACTGCAGGGGCAGAGTCCCTGAGACCTCAAAGTAAAGGGAGAAGTGGGGGGAGAAGTTGTGTGTGTGTGCGTGTGTGTGTGTGTGTGTGGGTGCGTGTGCACACACCCATGCTTATTAGGAGAGAGGAATATGAAAGTAAAAGATAAACTGCCTAAAGAAAAAAGGAGAGAAAAACAGAGCAGGAACTCCAGCCTGAGGGGAAGCGGGGAAAGCTTGAAACTAAGCCCAAAGGAGGAAGGTGCAGAAGCAGTTAAGTGCTCCATTGTCACCAGGCTGAGAACTGGGTGGGAGGAAGCAGGAGACTTCTGGAAAGGTTGGAGGAACCAATGGGTTGGACACTCTATTTCAAAAAAACTCAAACCCAAATAGGAGGAAGGTGCAGAAGCAGTTAAGTGCTCCATTGTCACCAGGCTGAGAACTGGGTGGGAGGAAGCAGGAGACTTCTGGAAAGATTGGAGGAACCAATGGGTTGGACACTCTATTTCAAAAAAACTCAAACCCAAATACTATTATTTTCACTTTGAAGATGAGCAAACAAAGGCCCAGAGAGATTAAGTGCCTACTAAAGATCACACAGCTAATAAGCAGAACTGGTACCCAGATGTGACTATAAAGTCACACTTTAAGGCCTGTAATCCCAGGACTTAGGAGGCTGAGGCAGGAGAACTGGGGCACATAGTGAGGCCAATCCAAACCACATAGTGAAGATTTCGTCTCAAAAGAACAAAAATGGGTCTCAAAAAAATTAGTCACATTTTTAGACTACTTTGCTAAATACAACAGAGCCAGGGCAACATCAAAATGGGCAAGCGTGAAGCACCTAAAAGAAATATGGTAAATGTGAGAGAGCTAACAAAGGGGAGGATGAGTACTACAGGAAGGAGGGGAAGACAAAGAATATATAGTCCCAGGGACTGGCAATTAGAGATCCAGCACCTTTTAGCCCAGTCACCAGAACTAGGGGCACAAGAGGAAAACGCAGTACCAACCAGCCCACTCTCTCCCACTGCATCGAAGATGGGTGTCAATCCTACTCTCGTACCAACCCCATTTTAGATTTTTGGGGGGTTTTTTTTTTTTGTTTTGCTTTGTTTTTTGGTACCAGGAATCAAACTTACAACCTCGCGCTTGCCAGGCAGGCACTGTGCCACTGAGCACCGACCCCATTTTAAAGCTCCCTTTTCAAACGCCTCACTTTTAAGAGCTCCAGGCAAGCACTGTTACCTCTGGTCTCCCCACAGCTCCAAATTTTCCAGCTGATCACCTGGGTGGAGAGGAGACAAAGTCACCCTCTCTGGAAGGTTCCTAAGCATTCTGATTATAAAGGAGTTAATCAAGGTCATCAGCCCAAACCCTACTGCCAGCATGAGACCATTTCCATATCTCGGCCTTTGGGGCTGTGGAGGGGGCCAACTTTCTGACTGACAGCCAACGAAGCACATTCCGCAGCAAAACCAGAGAGACTGGCAGGTCTGGTTCCAAGCTCCCAAACCACGGGAGCCCCTACCGCCAACTCCACCACCATCACCACCCCCACAACAGCACGCACACACACATACACACACCCCAGCACTCAAGCTCACACAGGTGGAGCACTGTGGACTACCAGCCCCCAGCACCCCACCTTATCATTCTCAATGAGTCAGGGAGTGAGGACTGGGTCCCCATAGTCCTTTGGAAACCAAAAGATAAGAGCTGACCTTTGCCCTTTCCAAGACACAAGAAAGGTCCCACTGGGTCACACCCAACTTTTAAAGATCTTAGCCACGTGTTTGTTTTGAAGATCGAGTAAAATGGGCTACCAAGATAACAAAACAAAGTATGCTGCCCCCTCTTGTCCCAGACAAATCCACCTGGAGGAAAAGTCTACCTTTGTTTCAATATAATCTAACTTAACTCACTCAAATTCCACAATAAAACCTGATAGGTACTTAATATCCAGTCCTTCATTAGCCTGATGGCTGTGGTGTTACAGATCTAAGAACTAGTTTCAATTTTTGACTTTGTCTTGGCTGCTGTGTGATCTTGGGCAGGCTACTAAGCCTCTCTGAGCTTCACTTTCCTTAATTACAAATGGAAATGCTAAAGAACTGGCTCAAGACAGAACTAGCTTGTCAGCCTTCCCTTCCTAACTAAATTCTTTCACACAGCCCCAGGAATTAGCACAACTAAAAGCAGAGGTATAGAGTGAACTGGGCAGTACTGCTCCTCCTCCACAAAACCCAGCTTTGGGAGGGAACCATAGGGTTATGGAGAGATGACTCAAATAACAGCACAGACCTTAGCCTAAGGGCTCCAAGGCCCACACATTTTATCTCTTTAATCCAAGGCACAGCACAAAAACAGCTAGAGGCAGGTAGGGAATAAAGATTCCCTGCCTGGGCTGGGGTGTACCTCAGTGGTAGAGGGCTTGCCTAGCATGCCTGAGGCCCTGGATTCCAGCCCCAGCACTGCAAAAAAATAAAACAGAATACATTTGCCCAAGGTCATCAGTGAACCAATCCAGAGGATTCCCAACCAGGTTTTCCTACCACACAGCTGGAAGTAGAGGGACCAAGGCCCTCTGTCTCCAACCTCCACAAGGAAACAAGTTCCCTGAGCTCTCAAAGGCCAAGTCTAAGGCTGACAGATACTAGCCTGGACTAAACACCTCTGCTCCTACCCAAAGTTACTGCACATGACAAAATGACTAAATAAATACCAGTGTCAAAAGAAACACCAGGAACTGAGCAGTGTCATTACAGTTACTTTTGTTGGGGTCAAAGACCTACAATTTCTGTAACATTTTCTAAAGTTCCATCTGTTTTTCCCAATTTTCTACATTTAGATACACAGTAGGACATCAGTATAGGGTCTCCCAAAGACAAAGAAAGGTGTGTTTCAAATCTAAAACATTTGCCCCAGGGCTGGGGATATGACTCAGGGGTAACACACTTTCCCAGCATGTGTAAGGCCCTGGGTTCAATCCCCAGGACTGCAAAAAGAAACAAATCTAAAACACTTGCCCCCTCTGCATCAAGACCTGGAGTTCTAAGATGTACTCTGAAATCCCCAATTTCACGCAATACAAACCTTTCAGAATTCTACTGGGAAATATTTCTAAATTAAACTTTGTTGGTCTAAAAGGAAATGAACCAAGGCTGAATCATTCCTATGAATGAGAAACAACTTTTATTTATTTAAATACTTACAAATTGATTCACAGAACAGCACAGGGTTTTAAACACTGGCTGAAGCTAGCACAGGTTTGTAGGAAATTCCTCTCTAATGGAGTTCTGGCTCAGACACAGCCTGAAACCATCCTTCAAGAAGAATACAGCCCTGGGTCAACACCAGGGCCCTTCAAAGGCCGCCTGCAAGAAGGTTTTGGGGGGAGGGGGTTCCTCTCCATTCTACTTAAAGGGAGTAGGCCAGTTTCCTATTAGAATGATCACATAATGCATCATCCAAACTGGGACCTCCTGAAAGTAAAAGAAGGTGTTCTGAAAGATCCTGCCAAGACAAGCAGCACAGATAGAGCAGGACTGCTAACAGGCAAACAGGTACATAGCCATGAATTAGGACAACTTTTAGAAATACGAATGTAGAACAGCCATCAACACCTGTTAGGAAGAAGGCAGTCAGGATCTGGTGGCAGGACAGACACAGGGACAAGAAAGACCATATTAGAACTAAGAAAAACTGGGCAGAACAAAGCTTGCAAGACAAAAGTATAAATTAAACTGACTCAAGGTTCCTTTTTTTCCTCACCTTTAACCAATTTACAAATGAGATGGGATGCCTGGCTTGTGGCGGCACAAGCCTTCCCAGGTTCCCTTCTTCACTGGCTCCAGTTTATCCTACGTGATTTCCTTCTTGGATTGTTTTAAAGTACAGGGAGTAAGGACGGTTAAAATGATAAACATTCATCATTATAGAGTGAGTCATTTCACATTACTGAAATTAGTGGAAGATCTTCATTTTAAGTACTCCTCCTGGGTATCTTTGAAAGGAACTGTGTTTTCTCCTGTTTCCTCACTAAAACCAGTAAATTTATGGAAATCCAAATCTTTCTCACTAGGTCTTAACCACCTGACCACCAAAACCACGGACCCAGAGCAGGCTGAGCACTGGGCACCCTGTGATAGACGTGGCAGATGCTATCCAGTGTGATAACCCGAGCCACTGCTGTATTTTTTTATGAGATTTAATTCACATACCATAAAATATACCCTTTTAATGTACCCTTTTATATAATGCAGTGGCTTTCAGTATATTCACAGAATTGTGAACCTGTGTTTTTAAACATTTTGTCAGCTGTCAGTCTGCCTGCCTCCAAAATTCTCTTTCCAACCAGACTACTCTCCTCCCACAAAAAACATTTAACTTTTTAAAACCAGGAAATCAGAGTGATTAACTAACACACCCTTCTACACATACTGCATGAGAGACAACAGGAAAAGACGTCAATAAAATGCAGATGGTCCCCAGTCTAGGATCACACAAAGCAATCTGAACTGCTCAGACCAGTCTCAGGGAGTGTCTCAGGGCTAAAAACACAAGGACACAGACACACCCTGGGACACAAACCTGAAGCGTAGCTGGGAATCTGAGGAGGACCAGTTTAGGACTGGTGACTCTGAAAACTCAAGTTGCTACCCACCTGCTTCCTCAGAACCCACTCACCCAAGAAACATGTAGGAGTTGCACACTTAGGTTAACAAACTCCTCTTAAACGTGCGAAGACCCTGGGAAAGAGAAGACCTATATGTGCTTACACATGAATGTAAATTACGATTTGAATCAGATTTAATCCATTTTTGCTGAAGGCTGCAATTTTTAATTTTTGTGTGAAATTCATGTATGTTACCTAGAAAACTTCAACGAACAAGAATCTTAAGAGAAAAGTTTTCATTACATTCCATTGTTGTGTGCTGTTCCAAAAATGGAACACTAGGCATAAAAGAATTAAGACACAGAGAAAGCAAATCTTCTGACAGGGGCAAAGATTTAACTGGATACTATGGAGTCCTTGGAGGTACACAGCAGTCTGGGTTTTAACAGCAGCTGCCCCTGCAGCTCTTGCCTGCACAGCTAGCACTTATCTAAACTTTACTCCAGCTCTTCGAAGTACATACTGCCATCCCCATTTTCCAAATGAGAAAACAGACCATACAGAGAAGTTTAGCAGTCTGCCCTAGGCAACAACTAAGAGGGACGGGGCATGGTGGCAATGCCTGGAATCCCAGCACTCAGGAGGCTGAGGCAGGAGGATTGCTGGGAGTTCAAGGCCAGATTGGGCTACACAGTGAATTCAGGACCAGCCTGAACTATACAGCGAGACCCTGTCTCAAAAAACAAAAACAGAAAAAACCACTAAGAGGTACATTGGAGGGCAGCAGAGGCAGGAGTGAGGGGCTTACCTCTTTGCCATCTGAAGCTGGATGTCCTGAGTGGATCCCAGCAAGGGTTCCTTGAATAGTTTTGCTGGCAGACCCAGGCCCCCAAGTACTATTTCTCTAGGAAAAAATGAGTTCCATGCAATCTCCACAGAAATGACTGACTCCCCAGTGTCAGGCATGGGGCTTTCAAGCAAGAACCAAAGCGTTATTTTTGAACAGATGAAGTTGCACTTATTTTTCAAAGCATTTTCCATTTGACTCGTTACTACCATCTGACAAGGAATAACCTCAAATATTATGTATTTACGAATGGATTTCCTCCACTTGCTGCGTAAGGAAGTGTGGTTCAAAGCAATGAATGGCCAAAGGCTTTACAGGATTGCCTCAGACTCTCCTAGATTTCAAACCATTTGCCTGAGACCAGAAAGAAGCCAGGCTTTTCTAAGAAACTGCCTCAGCTCTAGGTTTTCCTTGAGTCACAGTCCTGAGACAGCAGGAAATCCTTAGAGATCTGGTATTCAAGGTAATATTTTATTGAGCACTTGTCCAACATAAAGCAGGTGCTCCATCAAAGTTTACAGTAACACTGAAGCTCAAAGATACAAAGTAAGCCAGGAGTGGTAGCCCATAGCTGTAATCCCAGCACTTTGGGAGGCTGAGGCAGGAGAACCACAAGCTCAAGCCCATCCTCGGCAATTTCACAACTTAGGATACCCTGTCACAAAAAATGCAAAAGCGGGGGGGGGGGTTGCTGCCAAGGATGTAGCTCAGTGTGAAGGCCCTGGGTTCAATCTTCAGTATCACAAAAAATATATATATTTAAGTTTTTAAAATGAAAATAACTTTTTAAAATGTAAATTTAAAATTTAAAAAGGGCTAAGGATGTAGCTCAGTGAGAAGAGTCACACTGGGTTCAATCCTCAGTGTGTCTGGAGGGGGTGGAGCTGTCCAAGGCCACACTAGCAAGGAGCTAAGTAGAGACAGCCCAGGTGTGACCAACTCCAAACCTGTGACGGCAAACGCACATCCTGCCTCCTTCATCCAAACCAAAATCAGGAACCATTGCATCCTTCCCTTCATGTCAATCACTTCCCTCTCTCCCTTTCATTACTCTCAATTGCTCACAGCCAAGTTTCAAATCTATAGTAGCCCATTATTGGCATAAACCCTCTTCATCGACCTTTGAGAGTTGACTTCATCACTCCGGAGAATATTTCACTGGCTTTGTTTTGTAACAACATAGCTCCTCTCCCAAAATAGCACCAAGTAAAAACCCCACTCTTCCTACAAGGCCTCACTCCTACATCATTTTCTCCACAAAGCTTCCTTCAGTCTCCGCCTGTGGGCAACACGGGTGTATCATGGACACTCACCCCACTGAGGTTTGTCCATTTTATTTTGATATTACAAAAGAAAACACATGCTCCTAAAAATACGAACATGTAAAAGGGAAACCCCCAACCATGCCACTCCCTCAAAGTAACCACTATCACAATGCATGATCTCCCACATCACCTTTTCATCAATTCTAAGATACCACCTGACTATAAAGATGCACCTTGATTTCATTTCTTGGTTTTTTACTTTGTTTTTTGTTTTTTCGAGACAGGGTCTCACTCTGTAGTTCAGCCTGTCCTTAAGATCAGTATGTAGCCCAGGCTGGCCTTGAACTCTTGGAAATTCTCCTGCCTCAGCCTCCCAAGTACTGGGATTACAGGCGTGCACCACCACACCAGGCTGGATTTCATTTCTAAGAAATAGTGTTATGAAATAAATGGTACCAGAATACTTCCTTATCGCTTAGCAATACTCTAGCGATTTACATACGTTGAAACTTTTTACCTCACATCAATCTTGTTTATATATAAAAAGGAAGATATAAGCTAAGTAAGTTGAGTAAGATACACCTAAAGCAACTTCTCAAAGGGATCCGTGCCCACAGTTTTTCACACAGTGTCACCCTCGATGGCACAAGCCTACTTAGGGATGCTCACTGACTTTGGGATTCTCCTCCTCCCCACTGTACTCATTCTACGCTTGATGTGCACATGCAGTCACACAGGAATCATGATCACCACCTGGCCAATGAAGGCCCCACAGGCTCCAATTTCAGAAATGTTCAGTATGTAAAGGCCACACCCCTAGGCCAAGGATGTAGCTCTGTGGTAGAGTGTGTGCTTAGCCTGTGCAAGGCACCTGTGCAAGGCAAGACCCTCCCTGGGTTGAAGCCCCAGCACCAAAAAAAAAAAAAAAGCCACCAACCTGTGCCCCCTGGAACTCATGAAATGTAAACCTTTCCCAAAGGTCTGTGATTACCTGTTTGCATGCCTGTTCCTCCACTAACCGTAAACTTCACAAAGGCAGGGGAGTTTTACAGATCACCATTCGTTCATCACGTTTTCCTGATCACCAAATTCTTGGGCACATAGTAGCATCTGTAAATGTTTAAAAAGTCCAGTAGCAAATAGCAACTCCATGGAAACCAGGAGCATCTGGGTTTCCAAGTGCCCACGGTGAAGAGAAGAGACAGGAAGGGAAAGAATTAAAAGCTAAGTAAGGCGTGCTGTCGGGATCACCCCTTCTGTTCTCTCAGTCCCTGGCGTCCAGGGATCCCACGTGAGGCACCCTAGGAGAACCCCTAACTCAAAAAGCAAAACCTTTGCAGCAGCCAGAACAGACTTCCATCCTCAAACCCAGCCAACAGGCCTGACACACATCTGCAATCACATCTGGAAACAACAGCTACACTCCCTAGGGGTGACAGGTGAGTGCCAGGCAACAGAGGTGATTCTGGTTCATTTTACTGCTCTTCCTGCAGGGAATGGTGAGACGTCTTGTGTAGCCTCATTTTTGAAACACACCAAGACCATCTTAGTGACTTCCGTTAAAAATTCACTCTAAGTTCCTAGGTACACTACCTCACGAGTAACTGAAAAATCACTTTCAGTTAGGAAAGGTGGCCAAACTTAATCTGACGCACTCAGAGGATAAAAATTAAAATGAATATCTACAGCACTGGTTCCTTATCAGAAGCAGATGTTACCATGGGCATTTTAAGAATAAAACACTGGGGGCTGGGGATGTAGCTCAGTGGTACAGCACCTGCCTGCCAAGCGCAAGGCCCTGAGTTCGACTCCCGGTACCCCCCGCCCCCAAAAAAAGAAATAAAAGAATTGTGCATGGACCCTCAACCCTCCACATCACCACAAGTGGTGCCCTGGCTGTAGCCAGCAGGAGCAGAAAGAAGCTGACCTCGATTTGAAGCAACCACCTTGAGTTTGCCATGTAAATGGACCTGTCTGCTGTGAATTACAAACCCAAAAGTCAAAATGTGAGAGATAGTGAGGAAGCGCAGGGAGAAAGACAGTCTCGCCTTTGCTTCCCAGGCACAGACCCAGGACACAGGTATTTGCTAAATGAGATCCACTTGGCCGATAAGCACAGGCCTTGCACATCACCATACTTCCCTGAGTCACCTACCACACACAGAATCCCTGCCCTGGCTCCAGCTCAGCCAAGATCTCCCTGTCAGTTCCTCATGGGAGATTCTGATTTGGGTTCAGTGTCACTGGACATCTGAGTGCTGTTCTAGAAGCTTTTCCCATTTCAACAATTCCTGGTCATTAGGAAGCTGATTCTTGCCTCCAATTTACAGAGGCCAATTTCCCAGATTTCAAGTTACACAGATGCTAATAACTTTTGCATTTTATTATTAAGATAACATTTAAAGGTGAAAGAAGCTGGGTATGGTGGCGCAGAGCCGGTAGTCCCAGCACTCCTGAGGCTGAGACAGGAGGATTGCCAAGAATTTGAGGCCAGCCTGGGCTACATAGTGAGTGCAAGGCCAGCAGGTACATACATACATACACACGCACACGTGAGTCAATGAATGAATGAATGTAAAAGGAAATTAGGGAGGTATTCTGAATGTTTAACTAGAAATATTTTGTCAAAATAAGAAAGAACTGGGCCGGTGATATAGCTCAGTGGCATAAGCACCTGCCCGGCAAGCGCGAGGTCCTGAGTTCGACTCCCAGTACCCGCATATTAAAAAAAAAAAACGAAAGAAAGAAAGAAAGAACTTAAACCTTATCTCTTCAGTATTTAAAACCAAAGCAAAGGGCTGGTGAGACAGCTCAGCGGCATAAGCGCCTGCCTGGCAAGCGCGAGGTCCTCAGTTCGACTCCTGGTACCCACATAAAGGAAAAAAGGGCCGGTGATATCACTCAGCGGCACAAGCACTGGCTGGCAAGTGCGAGGTCCTGTGGTCGACTTCCAGTACCCACAGAGAAAAAAAAGCAAACTTGGAATTAAAGAAATTTCTTGCCTCTGTGTGAAATGCAATTCGTAGCCCGATTTCCGGTTTTCTCTCAATGGCAATATCTGAGGAGGATTCTGAGATGCAGCTGACATCCCTTCAGGCCATGGGACTCTTTCTGACACTAACCACCATTATCTCCCAATGGCTTTGAGATAAAAAGGCAGTGAGGGAGAAAGGATTTGAAAGGGATTCCTCTAAAGGATGCATCCCTAACAATGGTTTCAGAATAAGTAAGCCCCAAGACACCCCCAGCCTCAGTAATGGGTGATCTGAAAACGAAGCATATCAAAATGCTATTGATAAGCTAAATCACCAGACAGCTAATCTGAAGCCCACATCCGCCATATGGTGCTCCAACTCCTGCTGCCTGTTGCTGCCACAATAGGCACGCCTACCCAGAAAGCACCATCGGACAGAAACCCAGCAGCGGTGGCATGTGGGGCCGCTCCTGTGTTTACATTTTATTGTATGCCATTAGCTTTCCCCTATCCCAGCAGGAACTTGCAACACACACATTTAATGTCAAAAATCTACGTTACCTGCAGAACGCATGCATGCACGCTGCATGTGTGCACGTGTATAAGGACAGATCAGGTGAACAGAGAGAAAACCAGATGTCAACTCCAGAAATGGAGCTGCCCGGTGGCGGAGGGCAAGTCAGGCAGGCTCCCAGCTAGAGCAGCAGCAGACAATGCGCTTTTCTCAAAACAGTCGGGCGGACGGGCCTCGGGGAGTGGCTATTTAAAACGCTTGGCTCCTTTTATTTCACCACCATGGAAGTGAATTCGTTCTTAAGTGCCAGAGCAAATGAAGTCATTTGGCTTCCTTGCACTCTTTGCGTCTTCGCGTTTCTGCAGCAGGAGTCAGACTGGACGAAAGTCCAGAGGGTCCACCTGAGTTCTTTCTTACAATTAAAACTGATTCACAAAGGATTTGGTGCTTGGGCTTCTTTAACTCTTTTTCTTTGTAAAGATATTAAAGAATATTGGGCACTGACAGGACTGCTGTCAAAGGCAACTGCACAAAATGCCATCAAGCCACTGAGCAAAAAACAGATCAGGCTAGCACCTTCTAAAGGCTTAGCTGGTGTAAAAGACTGGTGGTGGTCTTTGTCAAACGAATTTGTAAGAATACTGTATTTCTTTCTCTTTATCCTCTTAAAGAGTTTTCTGCCTTTGCAGATGGTAATAAAATATTCATTTATCTAGCTGACTACCTATTAAAGAAAAGACACTGGTTTCCAAAAAGAACTCAGCAGCTGTAGTATCAGGTTATGCAAAAATCCACAAGATGTAGGTTTGCATACAGGACAAGGCAAAAAAGAGGGCAGACGGCCTTCTTTCTGACTAGTCAGACTTACAGAACTATTACAAGCACTCATTTCCTTTCACCAACTTACCCACACCTAAGCAGACAACATTCTTGGATGAACTTTTCAAATTTTTTTAAACATTCTCAGTTAAAAAAAAAAAAAAATCTCTTTTCAAGTTAAATTGAGACTGCACTTGAACTCCATCCAAGAGCAGAGCTGAACTGAATTATGATAATTAGAAAGCTGTGCCTATTAAAAAAAAGCAGCAGTTGATGCATTTTTTAAAAGTTCATGCCAGAGAATATAAGTTCAATATGTTCTCATATAATTAACATTTCTCACCATTAGTGGCAGTTTTTCAGTTTATGTATCAGTACAAACAACAATGCTCATCATTGCTGTGCTGTATCTTCCCAGTCACCTTACAACTACATCTAATTGCCCGCTGGAGATGGTGGATGACCTTGTTCACCAGTAAGTTGGCTTTTCTCTTAAATTCATTTTCCAGGGCCCTGTCCCTTCCAGTTAAAAATGCTAAAGAAACTTTAAGACGGACCCTTAAAAACTAACATGAATCATGAAAAATGAATCAGGGAAAACCCTTGCCATCAGGACAGTAAATACTGGTTTTAAATGGGGGGGGTAAACCACAGCCTTCCCTGGATCTGAAAAAGAAAAACAGAAAAAGTGTCTTGGGGGGATTATTTACCCCCCACACACACACACCATTATCCAATCAGGAAAGACCAGGACATTTCACAGTTAGCCAGGACTCCCAGACTTCAGACACTAGGTTTTAAGAGTCATCCAAACTATGCAAAAAGCTGGTGGACAAAAGGAGAACCTAAGAGTTGAAAATAATCCACCCTCACATCCCCACCATAAGGGCATCTCATTCGCTTCAACTAAAATAAAAACACATATTTCAAAACTCTCTTCTTCTGCATCACTAACTTGAAAAGCTTGAAGGTTTCTCATGAAATAGTTAAATTTCAACCCCAAGTTCAAATATGGAACTGAGCCAAAGAAGCTTATAAAGAGAATCTTACAGATTGAGAGCTCAATAGTTCACAGCTCTTTAATAAAACAAAATAAAAACCCATGCAAAACACTCCAAAAATTTAGATCTAAATACTCTAGCAATACACAAACTACCCCAAAAGAGAAAAAGCCCAGAACATTTCTAGTTTCAGATATGCACAGCAACTGCAATATAACAGGTCCTAAATTAGGTATCTATTAATAAAAAAATAAAAAACCTGAAACATTAAGTGCTAGGATAGACTTAAATTGCTTGATTTTATCACCTTGATGAATATGAAAGAACGAAATATAACACTGCTGTTGTTCAAACTCGATTTGGGATCTAATTTAAATACCACAAAGTGATCTGTACCTTCTGCAGATAAAATAAGAAAAAGCACCATGCAGCTATGAGAGACTATGCCAGCCACCGGTCAATCCCCAAGCAGCCCAGCAGCGGAGCCTAAGTTTGTCAAAGGGGATAAGCTTACAATATATTTTTCTTGCTCAGTTCAGAAGTAGGACATTAGCAGTCTGCAGTTCCAGTCACTGAACTCCAAAGGGGAAGCTGCAATGCCCACACTGATTAACAGAAAGGATGGCTGATTTTCTTGCAGTTTAACAGAGAAAGCTGGACACTTGCTTTGGCCAGAACTCTTAAGCCTTTGGAGAAAACAGACCAATCCTAAAGTTTTATCATTGAACAGATTCCACACAGCTTTCCCTTAGAAGAACAAAAACTATAAACACAGACACGCACACGTTTCTTTCACAGTCTCTTTACAGGAACAGAACCAAGTGCCTAAAATAAAAATGTAATCGTGTGTGGACCTACTACCTATGTCTGAATATGGTCATTTTTAAGCCCAAGAGATCATACACAGTTATTTGCAATGACCTTTCAAGTGATAAAACATCACAATTTCCATTTGCAAGCAGTATAATTATGCTCACAATTAACACATAACACATGAGATTAGAGAGAAATATAATCCCACAGATGTGCAGGTTCTTGCAGGGCCCCATGTATCAGAGATCAATCCATTTCTGACGCGAGCTAGCTGCTAATGCTGTTAATGGCACAGCTCATTTCTTCAAAGGTCTAGCTTACATTTGGGATCTGCATTCTTTAAACTGTTCCTATTACATACTTCCCTACTGAAAATGACAACAGATATGGCTAGACCCTCATGATGTATACAGTCAGTCCTCCCAAATTTTGTCATTAAGAAATGTCCTCTTCTCTTGCTGCTCTGTGCTGTCAGAACCAACAAAACTCAAAATTGTTTATAAACTACTGGAGCTCAAGCAGGAAAAAACCTTGAATTTTTTTTTCTTTATGGCTTAATTGTCCTCCCAAATGAAAGGGGACACCAGCTTCCAAACTAAATACAAGAATATATAATTCCTGCTGTATGCAGCAAATGGAGGAAGAGGGAAAATGGAGAGGGGAAAAAGAAGCTGACTCCCCTAGCCTGCCCTCTCCCCCCAGGATACCCTCTTGTGTAATTAGGGTGCTGGAGTGGGGGGTGCTTTTAGGCACACAGCGCAAGAAGAGCTGCTCAGTGAGAGATTCACTTCAGTCTGGCTCAAACTAAGCTAGAGCGTCTTCCCTCTTTAAATAAAATTTCATTATATGTTCTGGAGAGTTCTGGGGGGGTTTTTTGTTTTGTTTTAGGAAAATTATAAAAAAAAGAAAAAAAGAAGACCAGTAATTTCTCAAGCACATTCTCTGGAGTTTATTTCATAAAAGATCACACAGAGGAGGAATTTACACAAAGATTCTTCCCTATGATTTTTTAAACTCTTTTTTTCAAGGCAAAGTGTGACATCAGTTTTGTTTGAAACTTGTTTAAGAAAAATAAAAAGTAACAGTACCCTAAAATTGCAGATCAAATAATATTTACCATTAAAGTAAAAATAGTCTACATTGGCACATCAGCAAGGCCCAGTAACGGATATAGCTTATCAGTTCATTTTTTTTTTATACTGGCAACAAATAAAAGAATTGTAAACTCTGTTGAAAACCTGAAACCTAAGAGTTCAACAGAGTTACACATACAAAGAAATACTAAACAAAAATATCTATGACCATTTATGGAAATAGTGAGATTAGAAAAATAAGCCTCCTTCCCCCTCAAAATAATCAACAACTCAAAACCTCACTGTTGACAAAGGCTCAACTAAACCAATTTTTCTCTCTAGAGTCACTTTGTAATTAGCTCTACTACTTCCTTCTAAAGAGGAAGGATTCTTACCAAAGTTGGATCTTTTTGTCTGGCCCTAATACGTATTCAGATGTGCTGGGGCCCGAAGATCCCGCTATTTACAGAAAGGCACAAACCCAACAATGAAAGGAGAAAGCACGGACATACAGCCTGAAGACTGTTCCCAACTACTGCCTCTCAGTAACCTAAAAGAGAAGTCCTGGCGCTAGACAGCAAGTCACTGCAGGCTGCAGAGAAAGCAGCTCCCTCCCGGCTCCGGCAGCGAGGAGGGGGTTCCCATCTCCCGTAAGGGAGGAATCTGTCCACCCCAGCAGGTACCCAGCTCACCCCAAGTGATCACACCACCTGAGCTTCCAAATGAACCCAGGTGGTGGCGGGGAGAAGGAAACATGTGGCTGTCCTGAACTGCTAGTGTGCGCCTTTGCTGTATCTGTAGCACTTTTACTATTTTCTCACTATTTTGAAATCTGATAAGCTTTACAGACCTTTCTGTCCCAGGACCTGGGATCCCTCCAAGGCACTGTTTTTAAACCCTGCCTTTTTTTTCATTCCCAGTTCCTGGAACATCATCTGTCTCTAAGTTTCCAGTGCTCACAGAGGTCAGTTTTCCTTTCTGCAAATCACAGGCAGCCACTTGCTTCTAAGAAGTTTTAACAAGCCTCCTGAGAAATGCTGGTGGCTGGCATTTCATTGTTTCAAAAATATTTTTAAACAGTGACACACTCAACTTTAAATAAATCTTTAAAAAGAAAATTAAAAAGCGTGGCAAATTCTGATGTGGATATTATTTTCGTGGAAGGAAGCTAAGGTGGGAGCCCCTCGTTGTCTTTCACTCCTTAAAAACGTTGCTGTGATTTTTTAAAACTACAAATACTTTGAGGGGGGCTGGAAACTCATAGAAGTTCAACTTTCTTTCAAGCGGGCCTCTGGAACTTTTCAAAGAAAACAAGTGTTGCTGCTATGAACAAAGACTAAAAGTGTGTACCCCGGTTTTCTTCCCCTCCTGGGGATCATTTCTCTTCCAATAAACAAACAAATCCCCCACTATTTCCTACGGAAGGGAAGTTTTCCAGAGACAGTCTCCTTCTGGGTTTAGTGGTAACTGCGACTCAGTCTTTTTTGGACACAATGTTTCTGCTGACTCCTGAAAATTTTCCACTTGAATGTGCAATGAAACGGCGGCGGCGGCGGCGGCAGCAACAGTCCTGGAGGAGCGGCAGAGCCGGCCGTGCCCTCCTTTCATCTTTGGGGAGAAGGAGCGCGCCCCTCGCCCGCAGCGCCGCCGGCGCGGACCCAGAGGGCCGGGACTCGGGGGCGGCCGGGCGGCCGGGCAGGGGGGGCGGGCTCCGGGTTCCGAGGCGGCGGCTCTGGCTCCCCCGCCCGCGCCCAAGCCCAACTTCTGGCTCCCGCGCGCCGGGCGGAGCGGAGGCGCCGCGGCGGGTGCGAGTGCGCGCGTGCGGGCGGCGAGGCCCGCGCCTCCCGGCCGCCTGTTGCCGCGCGGGCTCCCGGCGCGCGACCCAACTTGGCGGCCCCGCAACTCGCGCGGCGGCGCGGGCCGAGCGCGGGGAGCAGTAGGGGGCGCGGGCGGACGGCGCGGGGCCCCAAGGACCCTGCGGAGCCCGCGCGCCCACACAAAGCGCAGCCCGCCGAGGAGGACGGGTCCCGCCGCCCCACGCCCCGCGCGCCCACAACTTACCTCGGCGCGGGAGGCCGCGGCGCCGGAGACTCCGAGGCAAACTTCGGCGCCGCTCCCCCGCCCTGCGCTCGCGCCCGGCGCCCTCCCGGCTGCTGTCCCAGGGCCGGGCCACCTCACCCGGCCTCGCGCCGCTGCTGCCCGGGGCCGGCGGGCGCGCTGGGCTGCTGCTGCTGCCCGCGCTCCGGGCCGAGGTGGACGGGCTGGGGGTGGGGGGTCACTGCATGGCCTGGCCCCGGACGCGGCCGCCCCGGCCCGGGCCCCGCCGCGCGGACTGGCCCGCGGGGTGGAAGCGAGTCTGCAAAGTGCTCGGGGGGCGCCCGCGGCGGGCGGCGGGGCCGCGGCGGCGGCTGCAGAGCCTCGGCTCAGCTCGGGCGGCGCGGCGCGGCGCGAGCGATGCTAAGAATGTGCGGAATGAGGACAGGAATGAAATGAACGCCAGGACCGAACTCGCTCCGGAGGGGTGGGGCCTCGGTGACGTCATGCGGCCTGCCGCCCGGGGCCGGGGCGGGGCCTACCTCCGCCGGTGACGTCATGGGCTGCGGGGCGGGGCCTGGGGGGCGGGCGGGGCGCGGGCTCCCCGAGGGCGGCAGGGCGGAGTCTCGCGCGGTCCGGCGCCGCCCTCCGCGTCCCGGCGCGGGCTCGGGGCTTTGTTCCGGCGCAGGGCGGGGCGGCTCGGCGGTGCCGGCGGAGCGCGCTGGGCTGCGGAGCCGGGGTCCCCTCCGCGGAGCCGGCGCGGGGCCTGGGCTTGTGTAGGCGGCCCGCTGTGCCTCAGTTTCCCTCTTACCGGGCGCAGAGACTCGAGCGGCCGCTCTGAGAGCTCGGACCTCGCGGAAGTCCGCGAGTGTAGGGAGAAGTTTCTGCAGAGCCCGGTGGTGACTCCAGGGCCGCGTTCCCAGCCTGCCGCGGCTCCTGCGCCCTCTCTAAAAGTTCTCGGCTCTCGCGAAGTCTGCCCCGCCGCCGGGAAGAGGAGTCTTTAGCGCAGCCGAGAAGGATAATTACAGAGCTCGTCGCGGTCCTCCAGCTAGCGCGCTCGCTCGAGAAACTGAGTTCACTCATCCCTGCGGGTTGTACTTTTCAGAAGTACCGGCTGCGGTGGAAAACTTGCTGCATGGTAAAATGCTGCGCCCGGAAACTATACATCGTCCCTTTCTTTGTGGAGAAAGTTCGTTTTAATAGTAAAAGAATAATTGGAACTTTGCCTTTCGAGATAGTGACGCTGGTTCGGTAAATTAGAAACGGGGACGAAGTTGACCCGCTGTGGACCGAACTGTCTAAAGTTTCGGGTACCGGTAGCAAAGCCATTCCAGCGCGGCAGACCTGGTTCCTTCTAGCACTTGGCTGTCTTTTCTAGCTGGGACCTCAGGAGAAATAATAGCGCCTGTTTTGTGCCCAAGGAAACCCTAAGTATGGCTAACTGAGGGAAGAGAATGTGACTTACTGCGGCTTCTTTTATATGAAACGTAACTTTTACTAATGCATTTTAACTTAAATTTACATTGAGGTAATTGGAGTTTTTAAAAATAACGCTGAGAACCTGGCGCGGTGGCTCAAGCCTGTAATTCCTGCACTCCGGAGGCTGAGGTGGGAGGATCATAAATTCAAGGCCAGCCTGGGTAACTTGTGAGACCCTGTCTCAAAGTGGGGCGGGAGAGGTGTAGCTCAGTCATGCAGCGCCCCTGGGTCCAATCCCCAGTACTGCAAAAAAAAAAAAAAGAAAAAGGAAAAAGTAATACGGGGAAATCCTTTGTTCACTTTGACCAGTCCTCCCTGCCCCGTGACTTCCAAAACTCATATATGACACAATCAGGGTATTGACACTGATACAACTCCCACCGATCTTATCCAGATTCCTTCATGTGCTTCCGTTTAGTTCTGGGTAATTTTCTCACCTATGTAGGTGTCCACTACAGTCCAGTACAAGCACATTCTATTTCTAGCTCATATTCAACAACGAGATACAGTGAGGTTCACAATAATGACCCAGCCACCTTGGCACTAGTTTTCTGGAATGTGTTAGAAAAAGCCCGATTAGGTTGACATTAACACCGTAGCCGGCATATCTCTCTCCAAATAACTTCTAAACACACTAGATAAAGCCTCAGGGCAGTGCCAGCTAGCCAGTGAGTAGCATTTCTAACGCAGGAACCCTTCAAACTCCAGTTCCTGACTTACAGCCACTGGGCAATGCAATGTCCCTTCTTTCCTCACTGAATCAAGGAAGTCCTTGGCCTGGGATTCAAAGCTCCTCATGACATGCTATGCTTCCTGGCCGGTATTTTCTCCAACTTCTCCCATCTACACACACATTTTTTTTTTTTTTTTTGTGGGTACTGGGGGGTCAACCTCAGGACCTCGCGCACCAGCAGGCGCCCATGCTGCTGAGCAATATCACCGGCCCTTTTTTCATATGTGGGTACTGGGAGTCGAACTCAGGACCTTGCTCTTGCCAGGTAGGCGCTTATGCCACAGCTATCTCACCGGCCCCCACACATTTTTTGATGCTTGTCTTAAACACCCTTTCCTTGGGGAAACTGCTCAACTACTAGGAAGATACTTCCTGCCTAGGATCTTGGATTTCCTTGCTTCACTCTATTATCTGGTTACCAGCATCTGTGTAATATTGGTGAAATCCAACTCTTATGAGCCCATCGAACGTGGCTGTGCCTCGTTCAGCTAAGAGTGCCTGCTTAGGGCCTGCACACAGATGGGAAGTGACTCACTGTCACCCTACCGTTCATATATTTTCTCGATGCTGGACCTACAGGTTTAGGGACCATGAGCTGTTCAATCACCACATCTGAGAGCAGGGACAGTAGCTGCCACCTGCTGGAATGACAGCAGCTACTATGTATTGCATCATCCATACTTGGCATTTTACATTTGCCATCTCAGTCGATCCCCACAGCATCTGTGCAAGGTAATGATTATGACCCCCATCCATACGGACAAGGAACTGAGATGCAGGGAAGTCATAGGACTTGCCCATGCTTGCAGAGTTCAAAACCTAAATTCCTTGTGATTCATATCTGTGAACTTTGTGCATAACCCCTAGCCTACACTGCACCAAAGCTGAAACAAAATAAGGCACAAGAATGCCAGACACTGTCCTAGGTACTTTCCTTATACTATTGCCTCACTTGGTCCCCACAGCCACACTCGGAGGTAGCCACTGTTACCATTCTTATTTTGTAGATGAGCAAGCCGAGGACCAGAAAGATAAAATAACTTGGGGTCATCAAACTAGTAGATGTGAGGATTCAAGCCTAAGTAGTCCATGGTCTTAGCCATCCACTCAGCGGCCCAAATGCAGCACTATGCTAATGTCAAAAGATCAACCATCGGGGGCCGGTGAGACGGCTCAGCGGCTTAAGCGCCTGCCTTGCAAGTGCGAAGGCCCGAGTTCGACTCCCGGAACCCACATACGAAAAAGGGGCCGGTGATATCGCTCAGCGGCACGGGTGCCTGTTGGCGCGTGAGGTCCTGAGGTCGTCCCCCCGGTACCCACAAAAAAAAAAAAAAAAAAAAAAAAAAAAAAAAAAAAGATCAACCATCTACAGGGCCATTCACCCTGAGATGTAACAGTCATTTGTATCTCTAATGATACAAGAGCTTGCCCCCAACCCCTTACCAAGGAAGTTGCTAACTTGTAATACATAAGAAAAATAGTGATCACTCGGTGGTAACAAATTGTGCTGAGAAAGAAACTTCCAGTCCCCCCAGCTTCCCAAACTAGAAAAGAGCAAGAGCTACCCTAAGGAAGTTCCTGGCTCGGGAAGATACATTGCTTTTGAAGTCAGGTAAAAATATATTAATGATAATGCTACAAATTGCCTCACTTCTATTTAGGTTGAGCACACCACTTTGGAAAAGTTTGGAACTTCTCATTGAAGTTGAAGATTTGCATACTCTGTGACCCAGAAGTTCCATTCCTTAGGAATACACTCAAGAGGTTCAGACACTAGGACACCAGGACATTTGGACAAAGATATTCACAGGGCAATAATCTCAAGCAAGAAACAACCCATCTCCACTGACAGTAGAAAGAACAAATTAATTGTGATATAATCATATCATGGGCTACTACACAGGGACAAAAATGAAAGAACAGCTTCATGCAAGAATATGGATGAATTCTTAATAGATAATATAGAGTAAGAGAATTAGGAAATAAAAATAATCTGTATGATATATGGTATTTGTCTAAAGCTTAGAAATAGCTGGGCGTGGTGGCTCATGCCTGCAGTCTTAGCACTCGGGAGGCTGAGGCAGGAGGATCAATGCAAGTTTGAGTCCAGCCTGGACTACATGGTGAGACCATGTCTTAAAAGAAAAAAAAAGAACAAAATTTAGCAGCATTATTCACAGCTATATGTTTAGGTAGTAAAACTAAAAACAACCCAGGCATGGTAGTGTATGTCTATAATCCCAGCTACTCTGGAGACTGAGGCTGGTGGATTGGAAGTTGGAGCCCAGCTGGGACAAGATAGTGAGACCCTGTCTCAAAATAAAATTTTAGGGCTGGGAATGTAGCTCAGTGGTAGGCATTTGCTCAACGTGCAGAAGGCTCTGAGTTCAATCCCCAGCACCAAGGGGCGGGGGGATCTTTTCCTTTAATAGAATTAAAAATAAATAAATAAAAATTTAAGAAAAGGGGAGAGGTGGCTCAGTACTCCAGGACTTGCCATATACAAGGCCCTGGGTTCTATCCCCAGTACTGCCATAAACAAAACAAAACAACAACAAAGCTAAAGAGAAGACTTCACACAAGGAATGTAAACATCATGTACCACATACGCATGTACTAATAAAACAATCTGAAAAAAGGAAGAAGAAAAAACTAGATAGAAGGGGCTGGTGAGATGGCTCAGCGGCGTAAGCGCCTGCCTGGCAAGCGCGAGGGCCCGAGTTCGACTCCCGGAACCCACATACGAAAAAAGGGCTGGTGATATCGCTCAGCGGCACGGGTGCCTGCTGGCGCGTGAGGTCCTGAGGTCAACCTCCGGTACCCACAAAAAAAAAAAAAAAAAAAACTAGATAGAAGAACATGAAGTAATAAATAAATCTTGGTGATGGTTATCACTATGGGTGGAGGGTTCTGATGAGGTCAGACACGTGGGAGGGGACTTCTGCAGTGCTGGCCATGTTCTATTTCTGCAAGCTTACATAGATATTTACTATAATGACTCATTAAGCTGTTTCTTGTTTGTTCATTTTTTTTTTTTTTTTTTTTTTTTGTGGGTACCGGGGGGACGACCTCAGGACCTCGCGCGCCAACAGGCACCCGTGCCACTGAGCGATATCACCGGCCCCTTTTTGGTATGTGGGATCCGGGAGTCGAACTTGGGCCTTCGCGCTTGCAAGGCAGGCGCTTACGCCGCTGAGCCATCTCACCGGCCCTGTTCATTTGTTTTTGAGACAGGGTCTCACTATGTAGTTCATGCTGGCTTTGAACTCACTACATAACCCATGCTGGCCTCAAACTTGTGGGGATCCTCCTGCCTCAGCTTCCCAAGTTGCTGGGATTACAGGCATGCACCACCATGCCCGGCTCTATATCCCTTTCTATATCCATTATTCCCTCTGTCTTTGGGATTTTTAACTTCACATGAGATCCATCAGTATTGGAACGTACACAAGTCTCTCTTCCCTCTTACAAACAACAAAAAAAGATGTGATCAAAGCTTGCCCCCAGCTACTGCCTTCTCCCTTCCTTTTCATAGCTAAACTGTTTTTGTTTTAACTGTCTGCCCCATGGCCTCCCTGTCTTTGCCTCCATATCTTCACCTCCCATGTGGTCTGCAGCCCTGTCCATCTGGGCTCCTGTACTCATCCCCAGACCCACTCAAACAGTTGTTCTCCCAGCCCTGTGACCTAGGGTAGCCACTTTGATGGGTCTCTCAGCCACCTCGTTGTGTTTGGATCATTCGACAGCACTGACCTCCACCTCCCTGAGACGGCATCCTCCTTCTCTGTCTGCTGTCTCATCTCCCACTGCCGACCCATTCTCCTGCAGCAGCCATTACGCTTGGTAGTTGTGCAGTGTGGGCTGTCTTCCATTCTCACTTCATATCTTGCCTCCAGCTAAGCTAATTCATTCTGTTGGTTTCAATTACCATGTGTTTGCTGTCTTCCAAACATGCACATGGAATCCAGATATCTCTCTCTTTCTCTCCCTCCCTCCCTCTGTCCCCTGGATCTCCAGATGTGTGCACTACATCTCTTGCTTGACGTCACCACCTGGATACTTGAGGGGCGTCTCAAACAACCTGCCCCAAACCTCCACCTTCCACTATAAACGCAGTCCTCTAGGAGCATTTCCCATCTCTAGGAAAAAGACCAGAAACTTACATGTTAGGCTTGATATGTCCCCTACATGATGAATACCCTTCCACAGTGTCCTACATATTTAGGAAAAAAGCCCTCAAGGGCCTGAATATCTAACCCTCCCCAGTACCTTTTCAGGCATCTCGCTTCTCTCCATCCCAACGACATGTTCTTCCCACTCTGGGTAACTTCTAATTCCTCAAATATGCCATTTGCCCACAGGACCTTTATTTCCCGTAGCTCCTTGGAATACTTTTTTCTCTTCTTTATGTAATTAATTCCTCCCTTCCTGTTATGAGCTCAAATATTATTTTATCAAAGCCAATGTTTCCTAATCCACAGGACCTTCTCTTCTGATTTCCTATTGTGTTAGTTACCTATGGCTGGGTAACAAAATATTTCTAAAAATTCTTCTCTCTCTCTCTCCTGGTGATTGAACTCAGGGCCTTCACACTGACCTACATCCCCAGCCCATTTTTTGTTTGTTTGTTTTTTATTTGTTTTTGTTTGTTTATTTTTGAGACAGGATCTTTGCTAAGTCACTACATTGCCCAGGCTAGGCTCAAACTTGTGATCCTCCTGCTTCATCCTCCCAGAGTGTTTGGGATTACAGTTGTATGCCACCATGCCCCACTCAAAACTTGTTTTAAGACAACAATCATATTTACTATCCCCCAAAGTGTGCGTGGGCCAGGTGTTTGGAAATGGCTTGGCTAGCTTGTGCTCTTGCATGCGACTAGTCTGATGTCAGCCAGGGACAGTTATCTGAAGGTCCGAACGGAATTGGAGTTTCCATTTCAAGACTGCTAGCTCCGTGGCTGGCAAGTTTGTGTTGGCTGTTGGTAAGAGACCACCGTTTCTCTCTACATAGGCCTCTTCATATTTTCTAGACTTCTTTCTAACAGGTTGACTTGATCTCAAAGTCAAGGGGGGAGAGACAGAGAGAGAAAGAGAGAAAGAGGAAAAGAGAGAGAGAGAGAGATTGCATCCTTTTTAATACACTAGCTTCAAAAGCTACATAGCATAACTTCTGCCCTATTTTATTTGTTAGAAATGAATCACTTAGACTGACCCACATCCAGTGGAAGGGGGATTAGATTCTACCTTTTAGAGGGAAAGTGTCAAAAAAATCTGCAGACATATTTTAAATATCACCTCACCTCTACTCTCCCTTCCTGGACTCAGCATAGTCTGTAATTTTATAGAACATATAATTACATTATAAAGACATAGGATACACTCGTATGATTATTTGAGTAATGCCTCCCTTCCCACACTCTTTTGGAACAAGAATCCTATTTGTTTTGCTCACTGTCTAATTCCTAACACATTCCCTGTAGAATAAATACGAATGTTATTAATGATGTGCAACAACCACACAGCCCTTTAAGTTGGAATTGTTCTTTCCATTTTACAGGCATTCAATGGAAGCCCAAATAGTCAGATTACTTGTTCCAGAAATAAAAGTTGAATCCACATCTGTCTGGTTCTTAGTCCTGACTATTTCTATGACTTCAGACTTCGTCTCTATGACCAAAAAGAAAGAATAAGTTGCTTTGGCCTCATTGATGAGCTGTCCCGTGTTTCTACGTTGCCTCATCAAGCATTCCTGGAAGAATTAACACCCTCCCCTTTGGGAGTATGGACTATCCTCAGTGTCAGAGAATCCTCAAAATCTGGTCAAGAAAAAATCTTTGTGAGCAAAGAGAAGAGTGTGGAGTGTCTGAAAATACAAGGTGTGATTTTAAAAAACCAGTGGGTGTTTAAATTTCTAAATCTTAGTTGTGCTGTTGTGGCTGCCTCAATATCCTGAATCAATTCAAAATATTTATCTTTCATGGTCTTTGACTCTGGGGAAGAGCCAGAAGTTGCGTAGTGCCAGATTTGGTGAATAAAGTAGATGAGGACACACCGTGATGTTTTTAGAGCCTGCCTTTCCATTGGATGGCCCTCAGCAGTAGCATTTACCAAATTTTTTAATCACACCTTGTAAAAAAACTCATGAAAGAGGATCTCCAGAACTGCTTCACAAAGTGGCAAAACTGATGAGATAAGCAAGAGGGAATATTTTTAGGGGGATTAATGGTAATGTCATTTACGGTAATAAACTTTATTTAATCACACACCATAATTTTTGATCAGCCCTTGTATAACCACATTCTTCATTCGTTCATTCATTTGTAGTACTGGGGATTGAACTCAGGGCCTTTGTACTGAGCTACATCCCCAGCCCATTTTTTATTAATTTATTTTTTAATTTTGAGACAGGCTCTCACTAAACTGCAAGGTTGCCTAGGCTAGACTTCAACTTGCAATCTTCCTGCCTCGGCCTCCCAGAATGCTGGGATTACACACATGTACCACCATGCCTAGCCAACCCCACTCTTGGCAGAGCCAGTCAGAGTAGTCACTGGGAAAACCAGGGCCTCTCAGCATCAGCACCTCCACCCCGGTAGATGGTCTTAGCTCCTTCTTCAAGAGAAAGGAATCCTTCAGTAACTCTTCTAGTGAATGTGGTCATTAGTCCTTATAGCTTTTTAAATTTAATTAAAATTAGATAAAAATGTAAAATTCTGTTTCTTAATCATACATCACATTCCAAGTGCTCAGAAGCTACATGTAGCCAATGGCTACCATATTGAACAGTATAAATGTAGGACACTTTTATCATCACAGAAGATCATACTGGACAGCACTGCCAGAGAGCCAAAGCAATCCAAGCCCCCTGAAAAGTCCAGGGTCATGGGGAAAAATGAAACAAAGGGCTGCCATGTAGCTGCCCTCTCTGTGAATGGGAGGAAATTATCTACCCCATAACGATCCCCAGCTCACCTGTAGGAAGTGGTCTGTAACAATGGGGTCCTAGGCACAGATTTGCGTCTGCAGCCCTGTGACGCCTTATCAGGCTTTCTGCCTCTTCATCCGTCCTCTGAGCTACTAATCTCGCTTTAAATAACCACCATTAGTCTCTAAATCGCACTGTTCATTTCCTGCTCCCCTGTACGCACTGAGCCTATGCCTTGTCTCGGTCTTTTACTCTCCTCTCTGTCTTAAATATTTCGTTTCTGTGCTTAGGGCAGTCTCCATCCCTTCTTAGTATGTGATTTTTCTCTTTTTTTTTTTTTTTTTTTTGTGGGTACCGGGGGGTCGACCTCAGGACCTCGCACGCCAGCAGGCGCCCGTGCCGCTGAGCGATGTCACCGGACCCTTTTTCTTATGTGGGTTCCGGGAGTCAAACTCGGGCCCTCGCGCTTGCCGGGCAGGCGCTTAAGCCGCTGAGCCATCTCACCGGCCCAAGTGTGTTTTGTTTTTTGTTTTTTTTTTTTGTGTGTGTGTGTGGGTACCGGGGGGTCGACCTCAGGACCTCGCGTGCCAGCAGGCACCCGTGCCGCTGAGCGATATCACCGGCCCCTTTTTCGTATGTGGGTTCCGGGAGTCGAACTCGGGCCCTCGCACTTGCCGGGCAGGCACTTAAGCCGCTGAGCCATCTCACCGGCCCCTTCTCTTTCTTAAAAATAACTCCTCTCCCAGCTTCTCCAAACACATATATGTTCTGAATTCTATGCCACTTTACCCCATTAGAAAACTTGCTTCACTTATTATTTTCTCTCATCTTCCATCTTTCTTTCCCCACCAGCCCTGTCTCTTCAGTCTCGAGAATGCACAACACCCCTAATGTTGTTAAGAACTCTAATTGCCCCTCTAGAGCCCCTGGCCTATATTCCCCTTCTTTTCACCACCAGTTGGCTCTGGGGAGCTGTCTACCAAAAAAAAAAAACAACAAAACAAAACACCACATGCTCAACACACTCATTTAGCCTGTAGGGACTGGCTCTCTTCTAACTCAGCTCCTTCTCATTTAGTACAATTTGGTCTAAGTATGCAATCAAGGCTTTCCACAACTGGTCCCTGGTCTAATTTCTTATCCACTTTTCTCTGTCACCTTACAAGCCCACATGTCCAAAACAGCCCTGTTCCAACATCTTTATTAACATTATCTGCCTTACCAGAAACACTTGCTCCATACACACTCCACGCATCACTTGAGCTCAGATCCTACTTCTCAAGGCAGTCTTTCCAATGGTGAAGCCTACTGTGCCCCTGTCTCTCTGTCACCACTGAGCTCAGACTATCTGATGCCACTATATATTGCTGTTGAATTGCAGAGTGCTTCCTGGCAAGGATTAGCAATCACATCTTTACACTCCCAAGGGTTTTCAGATGTGGAATTTTATGCCCAGGGATATTCAAATAGTGGTTGATTGATCGATTGATGCAATGATACACTCTGACATCACTTCAGAAAGAGCCAGTAGTAAACTATGCAGCACTATTTTAAATAAACATCCCCAAAAGAATAAAATGAAATAGACACTACACAGCTATTAGCTATATAAATTTCCCATGGATGAAGGAGATGCATCAAAAAATAATGCAACTTTTTGGAAGATCCTGGGATGACCAATGGGAAGCAGTGCTGGGACTGCAGATTCATTGCTGTTATGGATATAATTTGTTGTGTGAGAGGAAAATAGTTATCATTTTTTCCTGCTTTGGGAAGGGAGAAGGGGGCAGAGAGAAAGGAAAATGAGGTAAGCAGTCTCTTTCTATATTGTACACAAGTATTTTAAGTCTGAAGAAGTATTTATGGGACATTTAAAATAAAAAATGTGAAAAGTATGGTATCATATTTATATATAAATTTTGAAAGTATGTGTAGATGCGTATGTATGCACGGAAAAAATTACCAGAAAGCTGCCAAAGTATTGACAAGTCATTAGATAGCAGGTGATTTCTTTTTTTTTATTTTAAATTTTTTGGTCTTTTCTGCTTCTCAAGCTTAAAGCACTAGGAGTTTTATATAGAAGGTCAGCTAAGTAATTACACAAGTTTTTTTTTTTAAATCACACTATAAACCCCCCAAGTATCTTTGTTTTAAGTAATTGTAATCAAAATCCAAGAGAGAAAGGCAGACCTACGGGGAAGCCAACCACTACACCCTGAAGAGTCCCAAATAGCTCTGCTGAGAAGTCCACAAAGGGACAAGTGACAGCCCCACCCCCCCGCCCCGGCAACTGTCACCAACCTGCCCGCTGTGTACATAAGACACCTGGGAAGCAAATCCTCCAGCAACTTCAAGAGAGCCTAAGCCAGGGCCCCCCACCCAAGCTGCCCCCAAATTCCTGACCCATAGACACTGTGAGGCAAGCAACTGCTCCAATACGCACAGGTTAAGGGGAATTCTGTACACAGCAAGCGCTGGGGAAGACGATTCCGAGTGCTACCTCATGATTACACCCGAGGCTCCCATCCTCGCCAGGCGTGCGTGCCAGAGATGCTGTGTTCCTCTTGCATCCCACCGCGTCCCGCATCACTTCAGTGTGTTCTACTACTGGCGATGTGAAGTCCAATCACTCGTTTAAAGTGCTGTCTGCCATGCTTCTTTCCTGTCAATTACTCTATTTTCATGTATATAATTAATTAGTAATATGTAGAGGGGTTTTTGACACCATGCGATATACTGTGTCTTAGCAAATTTTCACTTCATTAATTTTTTATATTTCTATAGTTGCCTTGACTCCTACTTTATTCAAAGGTTATAATTCATTACTATATTTATTTTGGTGATCAAATCATATTATTTTTGGCCAATCAGAGCCTCTTTAATAAGCTTCTATTATGTCCTTTAAAAATGTCTCCATCATTTTTTGAACACTTTGCAACTTTTGGCACCAAAAATGTTCCAAGCAAATTAGCCATTTCTCTGAAGAGATATAATTCTTTTCCGTGGAGAAAGGTTGTAGAAGTCAAGATCTGGGTGTGAGGTATGCTCATTACACTTGGGGTCCTACTTGTGCATCTTATAGGACAGATGTGTATGTCCACACACATGTACTTCATCTATACTTCTCTCTCTCTCTCTCTCTCTATATATATATATATATCCATGAATTTATATTGGTACCTCCAGCTCCAGCCAAAAAACCCTCAGATTCATTCCCATCATCATCTTTTTTTTTTTTTTTTTTTTTTTTCCTGTACTGGGAATTGAATCTGGTGCCTTCTCTCTGAGCTCCATACCCACCCCTCACACAAACTTTGTGACAGGGTCTTGCAAAATCACTAAGTTGCCCAGGCTGAGCTCAAATTTGTGACCCTCCTACCTCAGCTTCCCAGACTGCTGGGATTACTGTATGCCCACCACCTGTGGCTTCATTATTCTTAAAATATTATTTGATCAATCCCCTTATTGTAATCAATTTCTCTTCAGCACTTCCCACCTCCCTTCTCCCTACATAGATGGCACCCTTATCCCTCTTAGGTTCTAATACTCCACACTGGGACATCCTTTCCAGCAATGTAAGATGTCCCAAATGACCCTTTGTATTAGACTCCAGTGATATGCAACCAACCATCCCAACACTTAACTCAAAACAACAATGATTTATTATTTCTTACAGTTCTGTGATTGGGAGGCTTTTCTGCTTGTCTCACTGGAGCTGACTCATGCAGCTGCATTCAGTCAGTGGGATGAAGGGAGTTGGGCATGGTGGTGCATACCTGTGATCCCAGTACTCAGGAGGTTGATCCAGGGGATCATCATGAGTTCAAGGCTAGCCTGGACTACTTTGTCTCAAAACCAAAAACAAACAAACACACACAAAAAAACACAAAAACAATGTGATTGGGGGAGATGGCTAGGATGACTCAGCCCCTCTCATTTGGTCTCTCTAGTTCTTCCCTTGACTCTGGAAGTCTTCCCGGAAAGCCAAAGCCAAAGCCAAGCATACCAAAGAGATAAAGGCATTCCTGTGTTTACCACAGCACTATTCACAATAGCTAAGATGTGGCGCCAACCTAGGTCCCCACCAACAGATGAATGGATAAAGAAATCTGGTACATATATGCAATGGACTATTATTCAGCCACAAAGAAGAAAAAAATTCTGTCATTTGCAGCAAGGTAGCTAGAACTGGAGGACATTATGATAAGTGAATTAAGCCAGACACGGAAAGACAAGTCCCACATACAGTGAACTTGTGGAAGTTAAAAAAGTGTTGATCTGATATAGCACAGTGAGTACTAGTGGTTGGGAAGGCAAAGGGAAGGTGGGGAAAGGGAGGCTAGATTTGATTAGTGCACACTGTATGTGTGTTTTGAAATATCATACTAAACTCCATTAACATGGGGTAATATTAATTATTAAAAAGCCAAACCCAAAAGGTTTCCTATGTAATACAATCTCTTACTGATCAAAATAAGTCAAAGCAGTGGGGTGACTATAGCTCACAATGAGCTATTATATATTTTATGAGTAACTGAAAGAGAGGGGTTCAAAGACTCCAAATGCAATGTAATGATAAGGAGATGGAAACAAAAATTATCCTTTTATTGATCAAGACATTATATACATGTATAGAAATATCACACTGTATCTCATTGTTATAGTTTGGCTCTGGGATATCTCCCAAAGGGTCATGTGTTGAAGACTTGGCTCCCTTTTGGTGGTGCTACTGGGAGGAGGTGGAGACTTTAATAGGCAGGGCTTCATGAGAGGAAGTAGGTCACTGGGGTGTGGTCTTGAAGGGTATGTTAGGACCCTGCCTCCTGTCTGCCAAGAGCTGAGCACCTTTTCTTCACCACCTACTCATCCCACATGATGTCTTGCCTCACCTTGGGCCTAGAAGCAATGGAACCAACTGACCATGGACTGAAACCTCTGAAACTATGAGCCAGAATAAAACTTTGCTCCTCTAAGCTGATTTTCTCAGGTATTTTATCACAGGGTTGGAAAGCTAATTGACATGCTCATAAATATGTATAATTATTATAGCTTAATTAAAAATTTTAATGTTTAAGAGCATGAAAATGTTAACTACCCTAATTTGTTCATTACAAACTGTAAATGCACTGGACTATCACAGCATACCCCACAGATTTATACATTTAAAATAATAGATAATTTTAAAAAACAAAGCAAGTTACAGGACAGCCCAGATTCAAGAGATGAAGAAGTAGACCCACCTGGGAGATAGCTCAGTGGCTAAAGCACTTGCCTAGTGTGCACAAGGCCCTAGGTTCAATCCCCAGTACCAGCCAGAAATTAAAAAAAGAAAAAAAAAAACCACTTTGTTATGAAAAACATACATCATTTTAACTGTTTCTGTGAGCTAGTAAAAATGTAAAGAACCCACAGAGCCCTGAGTGGTATAGAAGCAGGAACCCTGAGAGAGGAGAGAGAAGCAGCACCGCAGAGCTGGAGCTCCTGCCTTGCTGTGTGGTCATGGGGAAGAGAAACTAAAGCCTAAGGCCCACAGATGGGAGACACCCAGCATGAAACCATCACACAATGGGGTCATACAAACGAGGAAAGCACATCATACAAAGACAGATAGCAAGAAAAACTTGCATCTGTACCTCGACTGTGCCGTCGGGTGTTAGGGAAAGGATCACCAGCACACACTGACCGCCACATGGGTTTACTGCGTTTCCTGAAATGCAAGCCGATGATGCCACTTAATGTGGTCCCTTGTTGTTAGGCCTCTAGTGGACTGCTCTCAGTCCACAAATGTAACTTCTCTCTAGAGGAATGCAAACTCAATCCAGGCCTCCGAGAATTCTCTCAGATGAAGTTCCAATAAAAATGAGTAACTTGCTATAAAAATAAAATCATAAAATATATTAAGAAGTAAGGCCTCCTCTGTAAGAACCAGCAAGAAAAATATAGAAGGCAGAAGTAGGTCCTTCACAGCTATGGATACTATAATATAAGTCACGGATGTTGAAGTAACTAAGTTTAACACGTGCCATGGACTGAGTGTGTCCCACCCAAATTCATATGTTAGAGCTCTAACCCCTACTGTGACTGTATCTGCAGTGATGAATTGAGAGTAAAAGAAGTCATAAGGACAGGGTCCTGATAAAAACATATATACGTACTATTATGGGCTGAATGTGCTACATTTAGAGTTTATGTGTCCCCCAAAGGCCCATAAGTTAGATGTTTGGTTCCCAGCTTATTCATGGCAGTAGTGGGAGGTAGTAGAACCTTTAAGAGGTGGGGCTCAGTGGGAGGTCTTCAGGTCATTGGGGGTGTGTCCTTGAAAGGGATAGTGGGAAAACCACCTCCTCTTCCTCCTCCTCCTCCTCCTCCTTCTTCTTCTCTTCATCCTTCCTCTTCCTCTTCTTCTTCCTCTTCTTCTTCTTCATTTGTTTTCTGGCCTGGAGGTGAATGGATTTTTGTGCTCTACTTCTGCTATTTTTCTGCTTCACCACAGATCTAAAAGCAATGGGGCCAAATGGACTCAAACCATGGACTGAAACCTCCAAAATTATGAGCCACAGTGAATCTTTTTCCCTTGTGCAGTAATGAGGATGGGATGTATGGGCACTCTACCATCAAGCCACATCCACAGCCACTTTTACTGTTTCACTTTGAGACGTGGTCCTGCTAAGTTGCCCAGGCTGGACTCTACCTTGTACTCCTCCTCCTTCAGCCTTCTGAGTAGCAGGAGTTACAGGTGTGTGCCACTTGACCTGGCAAATCTTTCCTCTTTATAAGCTGTTTGCTATAGTGATGGAAAGATGCCTAACATAGAAAGTGATTGTGTCTCCTAAAATTAGTATGTTGAAGCCCTAATATCCTATGTGACTATATTTGAAGACTGAGCCCATACTAAATTAATGAAGGTTGAATTAGGCCATAAGGCTGGTCTAATGCTGATCAGATTGTCCTTAAAAGAGGAGATGCTAGAGAGCTTGCTGTCTCTCTCTGCCACATGAAGACACAGTGAGGACACAGCATTTCTGAGTCCTCATGGGGAGCACAACCATGCAGGAACCTGGATCTCAGACTTCCTACCTCCAGACTGTGAGGAAATAAGTTTATGTTCTTTAAACTACCCTCCTGTCGTATTTTATGATGGAAGCCTGAACTGAGTAATACGGTATGACAAGCTTAAAATACACACATGGACTAACCAAGCAGAATCAAAAAGCCCAAATAGAAATTTTAAAATTAAAAATTTAGTGGTTGAAGCCAGGCACATGCCCGTAATCCCAGCACTCTGGACACTGAGGAAGGAAGAGCTTGAGTTTAAAGGTAGTCTGAATTATGCAGTGTGATCCTGTCTTAAGAAAAATAATTTTGAAAAAAGTTAGATTATACTACCAAAGATAGAACCAGTGAACTTGATTATAGATTGAACAAATGGATGTGGAACATAAAAGAATGGGAAACATGAGAGACAGGTTACGAGATATGGCGGATATAATGAGAAGGTCTAACTTGTCCAGTTATACTTCCAAAATAATGGAATGGGAAAATCAAAACCCTCATAAATTGCTGGTGGGGATGTAAAATGGTGAGACTACTTTGGAAAACAGTTTGACAGTTATTCGAATGTTAAATATAGAGTTAACAGATGGCCTGGAAATTCTACCCCTTAGAATTTATATAAGAAAAATGAAAACAACCCCCATACGCTAAAGCAGAACAGCATATTCACAATAGCTAAAGTAACTCAAGTGATGAATAAATAAAATATGATGTGTTCATATGATAGAATAGTTTTGTCAATTAAAAGGAATGATATGTGGATTCATGATAAAATATGAAAGAGTCTCAGAAATATTATAAGTGCAAGGAGTGAGTCACAAAAGATCACATATTATAGGATTCTATTTATACAAAATTTCCAGAGTAAGCAAATCTATGAAATGTTCACAACAGGCAAATGTATAGCAAAAGAAAGGAGACTGGCTGTTTCCTTGGGCAAGGTAAGAGAAGACGGAGTGTGGGGAATGGCTGTTAACAGATACATGCATTCTTTTGGGGGTGATAGAAGTGTTGTAAAACTAGATTTTATTAATCGCAGCACTCAGGAGGCTGAGGTAGGAGGATCACTGTGAGTCCAAGGCCAACCTGAACTACATAGAGAGACTCTGTCTCAAAACCCCCGTAAAACCAAAACAAACAAACAAACAAACAAAAACCCCAAAAACAACCAAAAAAAAAAAAAAAGAAAAAGAAAAGAAACCTAGATTTTATGTATCAGTTAAAAATAAAATTATACAACACATAAAATTTAATTTTGGTGATGTGGTACATCTCCAAATATACTAAAAACTTAACCACTGAACTTTGTAAATTATATGTCAATAAAACTTTTTGAAAGATAATAGGGACATGTCAATATTCAAACTCATGATGACTGATAATTTTCCAGGACTATTAAAAACGTACTCTTTTTTTCAATGCTAGGGATTGAACCCAGAACCTTTACACTGAGTTATGTCACCGGCCTTTTAAATTTTTTAAAATTTTGAGACAGGGTCTTGCTAAATCATTAAGCTACCCAGGGTTGTGATTCTCCTGCCTCAGCCTCCTATGATGCTAGGATCATAGGCATGCACCACCACACCTACCAAAACAAACAAACAAACAAACAAAAAACTCCAAAAAGGAAAAAAAAAACAACATGTTTAAAGGTAGGAATTCCAGCGATCCCAAACAGGATAAGTAGAACCAAAATTGAAATCTAGACACATCATCATGTCACTGAAGAACATAAAGAAAAAACCAAGAGTTTAAAAGCATCCAGAAACAAAAGGGATCACCTATAAAGGAATGTTGACCACTGTTGAACTTCTCAACGGCGAGGAGGGTAACTAGGAGACAGTGGGATAACTGTTTTCAATGTGCTGAGAGACACTGACCCTAATTCTAAACCACGGGAACACACACACACACACACACGCTTCAAGTGTGGGTTAGAAATGAAAACTCTGAGACAGACACTAATAGGAGAGATTATACTAGCCACAGACCTTCACTAAAGGGAATTGTCACGGATGTACTTTAGCCGGAAGGAAAATAAACCCGTACGGAAATGAAGGAATGATGAACAAAGATATGTGGAAGTATGCCCCTAACTCTAAACAAACATCATGCAAAAATTTCTATAAACCATATCCAATTCGTGGAGGAACAATAGATAGAATTAAAATACTGTAGAAGGTGGAGGAAGGCTCCACGTGTCCGAGGGCCCTGGTTGCTGGCTCCTAAGGGCAACACATCCTTCCGGATGGGACTGGAATGTGCTCTGCACTAACTTGACCAGATCCACTCTAACCTTCTGCCTGTAATTCCTACATCCCAGCCCCCATCCTCTCCTGGGGCTGGTGGAGGCCTGGGAGGGACTGACAAGGCCTGTTCGGTCAGTTTTTCTTTAAATACTAGAAAGCTTGAACAGGTCCGTGCAAGGATCAAATTCTTAAAATAGTCCTCATTCTAACATAGAGCTTTTACTTTTTCAAGTGTTTTTCTTTTCCTTTTTCTTATTAAGAAACATTAGTTACATTAAAATTTAGAAAATCGAGAAAAGCACAGAGAAGAAAATTCCACCATCACAAAATGACCACTTGATAATTGAAAAAACGTAAACTGTCTATAAAACACCATAAATAGATTACTGTAACAAAGAACTGTGTGTCCACCACTCAAAACTGAAAATTGCTAGCATTTTGTCGTATTTACTTCTAGACAGTTGCTTGCATTTTCAGAAAGTACGAATGAAGGCCTGCATTTTTTATGACTAATCTTTCAAGATCAAAATCAGATCCATTATTTTCTACCTTCTTATATTGACAAATGTATTTTCATTGCAAAAAAATTACAAAGCAATAATTTTTAAGACTAAAGAGGTAGAGGCTGGGCATAGTGGCATAGCCCTATCATCCCAGTAACTCCGGGAGGCTGAGGCAGGAAGACTACAAATTCAAGTACATGCTGGGCAAATTAGCAACTTAGTGAGACCTTGTCTCAAAACAGCAAGACGATTGAACTTTATATGTGTCTGTGTGAAAGTTTTGTTGATGGACTTGTGATATTTAAAGGACTAATAAACTAAATTATGGATAACTGCATATTTTCCACATTATTTATTTTTGCCTCCATTTTAGTACAATCACTAATAACATTATTATCATCCAGATTTTCAAATACTTTGTGCTTTAGTTTGGATCTTAAGTATCTCCCAAAGCTCCAAGTGGGAAAGGAGTGGTCCCCACCATGGACCATCAGAGGTGGTGGAATTTGGAGTGAGGCCTACAGAGAGCCCACCGTGGGAGAGCGCAGGGGAGCCCGGCCTCTTCCTGTTTTTTCCTTCTCTTCCCCACCGTGAAATGAGCAATTTTGCTCCACCCCACACTCCCTGCATGATACACTACCTCGCCACAGGCCAAAAAGCAACAGGACTGGAAGCTCTGAAATTGTGAGCTGAAATAAATCTTTTTTCTTTATAAATTGATTATTTCATGTATTTGTTATAGTGATGGAAAACAGACTAAAAAACTTATTGATCGTAACGCCAACCTCTTCAATAACTTTCCTTGTGTTTCTCAGATAATTTTTTTTGTTGATTTCGGTTCAGACGGCTTCTTTCATCTACAACAATAGCACCTGAAATTACCAGTAAAATTTTTAAAACAATACTTAATTTCAGAAATAAAACAGCAGCTGTGTATATCTCTTTCATTGTAACATGGTTATGTGAGAAAAATCATTATCACAAAATTTAATATTTTAAGTTCATCATATTAGTTACTATTACTTTTAGATGATGACACTAATAACATCTCATGTTCATATAGTCATGTAAAGAATTGTTGCCATGCATCGAACATGTTAGCTCTGATAGCAAGTATGAACCCCAAGGGAAAGAAAGAGTTGTGCAAGTGTTTTTTAAATACACTTTTTTTTTTTTTTTTGGTACCAGGAATTGAACTCACAATCCTGCGCTTGCCAGGCAGGCGCTGTGCCGCTGAGCTACATCCCTGGCGAATACACATATTTTTGAGTGCCTATAATTTTCTGAGAAAGCTTAAAGCTCAAGGTGGACGAGAGACAATGATTTCCTAGGTCTAAGGGTGATACTGTGTAATCTTCTAAATGAAGGAAACAAAAGATAATGAGCAAATCAGAAATCTCTTTGACCTGTCCTTCCAGTGTCATTCTCCTGTCCACCTCCTCAGAAGCCACCATAAGCGTGCATTTGGTGTGTAGAGTTCCAGTTATATGATAGCTGGAATGTTATATATTATGTAATGTTGTATATTGTATTATATATAATGTTTGTATTATTTGTATTACTTTGGATGGATTATAGCTGATATTGTATTTTTAACTTCAGCTTCTACTTGTTCATTCCTAATATAGAGGGGAAAAAACATATTTTTGCATATTGGTCTTATATCCTGTGGCCTTGCCGAGTTCATTCACTAATTTTAGGAGGTCTCATCGTTGCTGAACCAGCACTGGTAGTTATTCTACCAGAGCTACACCCCTGCCCAGTGTTATTTTAAAGAGTCTTTGGAATTTTAAGTAGATAATAATGTCATCTGAAAATTCGGACAGTTTTATTCTTTCTTTTCCAGTTTCTATGTCTTTTGTTTTATTGTTTTACAATGCTGGCTAGCTCTTCAAGGACTATGTTTTCTAAAAAGTGGTGAATGTTTTTGTCTCATTCTGGGATTTAGGAGGAGAGCATTAAGTCTTTCACCATTAAGTATGATATTAATTGTATGAATTTTTTGTAGATAATCTTCATCAAAGTAAGGAAGGTCCCCTCTATTCTAGTTTGCTGGGGCTTTTAATCACAAGCAGGAAATGAATTTTGTCAAGTGGTTTTTTTGCAGAAATTGATGATAATGTGGTTTCTCGTCTTTGACCTGTTAACATGGTAGATTACATTGATGGATTTTTGAATATTGAATCCATTTATTTATGTCTTATCTTTTCTCAGCAATATTTTATATTTTTCAACACAAAGATCATAAATACCTTTTCATGAAACTTTCACCAAATTCTTCTGTGTATTTCATGTTTTTTGTCTATAAGTGGAATTATTTCTTTAATTTCATTTTCTAAATGTTCATCATTAGTGTACAGAAATGAATTTGTCTACATATTGACTTTGTATTCAGAAACTTGATAAATTTACTTAATATTTCCAATAGTTTTTATGCAGATTCTTTCTTCTTTTCTTTTTTTTTTTGTGGGTACCGGGGGTCGACCTCAGGACCTCGCGCGCCAACAGGCACCCGTGCCGCTGAGCGATATCACCGGCCCCTTTTTCGTATGTGGGATCCGGGAGTCGAACTCGGGCCCTCGCGCTTGCAAGGCAGGCGCTTATGCCGCTGAGCCATCTCACCGGCCCTCTTTCTTCTTTTCTATGTACTCAATATTATTTCTGCAAATAAGAGCAGTTTTAGTTCTTTCTTCTTTTCTATTCTTTATTTTTGTTTTTCTTGTTTTGTTACACTGGCTAGGATCTCCAGTACCAAACAGTAAAAGCGGCAGCCATGGACAATTTTGTAATTTTTGAAAATATGAGAAATTATTCAGTATTTTACTTTTGAGTAATATCTGGGCTACACATTTTTGTGAGTTTTTTTTTTTAACTTGTGCAAAACCGAGAATCTATTTTAAAATATTCTTTAGCCCCACATAATCTGACCCTGTGAACTCAAAGCCTAGGTATAATTGTAACCAACAGAGAAAAAGTAAAATAATCTGTTTTTGAGTATGACTGAAAATAGAGGCAGGCCAGTGTCATAGCTCAGTGGCATAAGCACCTGCCTGGCAAGTGCTAGGTCCTGAGTTCAGTTCCCGGTACCCACATAAAGAAAAAACAACCCAGCTAACTACAGATCTTATGAATTCTGATATGCCCATATAATTAGAACCCCAATCAAGATATAAAACTTTTCAGGCTGGGGCTGTAGTTCAATGGTCGAGCATTTGGCTAGTATGTGTAAGGCCCTGGATTCAATGCCCAAATATTGAACATTGTGCTTGCCAGGCAGGTCTCCCCCTATATTTTATCTTGCCTCCTTTTAGTCACTACTGACACCCCATAGGCAACTATTATTTTGATTTCTGTCACTGTTTTAGTTTTGTCTATTTTTAAATCCCAATACTTGCAATCATAGAGCGTGAATTCTTTTGTGTTTGGCTTATTTTCTCAGCAAATTTTTTTTGTTATAACATAAATTTTTATTTAAGCTCCTATTTGATGAGCATTTAAATTGTTTCTAGTTTTTGGCTGTTATAAATGAAGCTGCCGTAACTATTTCTATACAAATCCTTTTGGGAACCTAAGTTTTCATTTTTGTTGGATTAATATCTAGGATGGGAACTGTTGAGTCATGGATTGAGTTTATGTTTAACTTTATAAAAGACTTTAAAACAGTTTATTATAGGAATAGTGCTGTTTTCTATTACCACTAGGAATATATGAGTACCAAGTGTCTGATATCCTGCACAACACTTGGTGTTCGTCTATTTAATGTTAGCTTTTTCTGGTAATAACTTTCCCACCAGATTATGGAAGTTCACTTCTATTTATAATCTGCTGTGATGGGCTGTCATTTATGGGAGTTAAATTTACTTTTTCTGCATGTGTTGAGACTCTTGTATAATTCTCATTGATCTTGGTAATGTAGTGAGTTCTACTGATTGATGTTCTAACAAATTTATTGGGGCAAAATTTACATACCTTAATTCACCAATTTTAAGTGCACAGTGTGATGAGTTCTCATGTGTTTATACTATTGTGCAACCACTCTCACAAGCCACACCCAAAACCTTTCCTTGTTCCCATTTGGAATCTATTGTTTCTCCACTATTGTTTTTCCAATCCCCAGCAACCTTTGAAATGTTTTCTGTCCTCATCATTGTGTCGTTTGTAGAAATTTTATATCAATGGAATCATAAATGATGTGTCCTTTAGTGTTCTTTTCTACATGTCAAGGAACTGTGCCTTCCAGTTACCATGTAAGTGAACCATCTTGGAAGTCAATAATCTTGTCCTCTTTTAGCCTTCTAATGTCTACAACCCCACTTGACATCTTGACTGCAACCTCCCGAGACAGTCTGAGAACCAATGCCCCATGTGAGTAACTATCCAATGCCCAATCCACGGAAACCATGAGATAACAAACACTTTTTGTTTAAACTATTAGAATTGGGGTAATTTATCATGCAGCAATAGATAACTAATACACTTGCATTGCTGGAATAAGCCCAACTGGTCATTATATATTATTCTTTTTACATATCTCTGGATTCAATTTGCTCTTATTTTATGTAGAATTATTGTGCTTAGATTCATAAGAACTAGTGACCTATAATTTTCATTTCCTATAATGTCATTTTGAAGTTTTAATAAGATTATGTTAGCTGAGGATGTAGCTCAATGGCAGAGTGCATGGCTGAGATCCTGAGTTCAGTCCCCAAAACCACACACACACACACCACACACGCACACGCGTGCCTGCACGTACAATGCCGGTTTGTAAAATGAGTTGGGAAGTGTTGTTACATTTTTATGATCTCTATGAGATTTTTTTTTTTTTTTTAGTTTTTTTGAGACAGGATTTCAGTGTGTACTCCAGGCTGGTCTTGAACTCACTCTGTAGTCCCGGCTGGCCTCAAGCTTGTGGCAATCCTCCTGCCTTCGCCTCCCAGGTGCTGGGATTACAGGCACGCGCCACCACACCTGGCAATCTCAAAGAGATTTTATAAAATTATTAATATTCCTTTGTTACATACTTAGATGAACACAAGAAGGAAAAACATTTAAACGGGTTTTCTGTGGAGAAAATTTATAAATGACAAAGAGATTTTTTTTTATGGATATGAGATCATTCAAAATTTCTATGTCTTCTCTTTTTTGAATGTTTTTATTAGTACATGTTTGCAGTACATAATGATTATATTCACCATGGGGAGTCGGTACATGTGCATAACACATCTTAATTCTTTTTATTTCCCTTCTCCTTCTTCTATCTCTTGGTCCCCTTCCCATTTGCAAAAGATCTGTTTCTCTGTTTCCTATTTCTATGTCTTCTTAGTTCAACTCTGGTAACTTTGTGCAGTAACATACTCATTTGATCCTTATCATCAAGTTAGTTACCATAAAGTATTTCATAATATCCTTTTATCTTTCCACCTATAGAAGTCTCAGAATTCATAATTTGTTGTACTCTCTTTCCTGTTTTTACCCATCTTTTTGAGGACTTACTGATTTTAATAATCTTTTCAAAAAACCAAAGAACTACCTTAGGCTTTGTTAAGTTTCTCCACTGTGTGTTTGCTTACTGTTTTATTGATGCCTATTCTTATCTATCATAATTTATTTGGGTTGATTTCTTGTTCTTTCTCAGGCTTCCTAAGTCAAAAATTTTCTTATTTATTTTCAATCTTTTTCTACTAATACATAGATTTAACATTGTAAACATCTGTCTAACCACTGCTTTATCTTCTTCCTGCTCATTCTTATAAGAAATATATATACATATATATATATATATATATATATATATATATATATATATATATATATGCATTTATTCACTTTGAGATATTTTCCAATACTCACTATGATTATTTCTCTTATCCATGGGCTGTTCAAAAATGAGTGCTGAATTTCAAAATCTCTAGGGATTTTCTAGTAATCTATTTTCTTTTTGTAGTACTGGGGATTGAACCCAGAACCTTTGTACTGAGCTAAATTTTGGGACTGGGTCTTACTAAGTAGTTAAGTTGCCCAGGTTGGAAATTTTAGTTAGGCTCTTTCAGGAAATGAGTGAACAGGCAGACAAAACTTTGCTAATCATTATATCTTGGAAAAGTGTCTGCCAAGTGCCCATGTGCTAAAGGCTTAACCACCAGCCTGTGGCACCACTGCACAGAGCCATGAGGAGGTGTGGTCCAGTGGAAGGAAGATAGGTCATTGGGAGTGTGCCCTTGAAAGTGATGTTGGGACCCTGGCTCCTCCTCTCTCTTTGCTTGCTGGCTGCCACAAGGTGAACAGGCCTCCTCTGCCATGTGCTCCTGCCATGACAGACTGTGTGGCCACAGAAAAGGCAACTATCTCAATCAACCATGGACTGAACTTCTGAATCTGTGAGTCAAAATAAACCTTCTGATTCTAAATGGGTTAAACTTTATATTGTACTCTATCCTTCCCATCTATTCTTCTATATAATTTGTAACCCTTTTTTTTTTTTTTTTTTTTGGAGACAAGGTCTCACTATGCAGTTCAGACTGGCCTTGAGCTCACTATGTAGCCCAGGCCAGCCTCGAACTCATGGCACTTCTCCTCCTGTGCTTCCTGAGTGCTGGGATTACAGGCCTGCACCACCATGCCTGGTTATAACCATTTTTCTACTCCAGGCTTCATCTTATGTATTTTCATTTCTTCTCTTTTTTTTTTTTTTTTCCCAGTACTAGGGATTAGCCTTTGCACTGAGCTACATCTCCAGCCCTTTTAAAAACCTTTTATTTTGATACAGAGTCTCACTAAGTTGCTAAATTGCCCAGACTGGGCTCTAGCTCGTGATCCTCCTGCTCAGCTTCCCAGAATGCTGAGATTACAGGGATGTGTCACCATACCTGGTTTATTTCAATTTCTTGTTCATTTAAACCCATCTGTTGAATTTTTAATTTCAGCTATAATTATTTTTTCGCTTCTAGAATTTACATTTGACTTTTCTTTATAATTGCTGGTTCTCTGTTAAAATTTATCATGTTAATCATAGTTATTTAGAATGCCTGTCTTTGGGCCATAAAATAACATTTAAAAATTAATAACTTTTCTATACACCAATAATGAACAAGCTGAGAAAACATAAAAACAGTTCCATTCACAACAGCTTCAAATAAATAAATAAATAAATAGCCATAAGTCAACATAAACAAGGAAGTGAAAGACATCTGCAATGAAAATTATGGATCATTGAAAAAAGAAATTAAGGAAGACACTTGAAGATGGGAAGAAGACCTCCCACTCCCACGTTCATGGATTGGCAGAATTAATATTGTCAAAATGGTCATATTACCTAAAGCAATCTATAGATTCAATGTAATCCCCATCCAAATTCCAAAGAAATTATTCATAGAAATAGAAAAAAAATCTTAAAATTCATATAGAAACAAAAAGACCAAGAATAGTCAAAGTAATCCTAAGCAAAAAGAGGAAGGCTGGAAACATCACAATTACCTGATTTTGTTATACTAAAAAAAAAAAAAAAAAAAAAAAACAGAAACAGCATAGTACTGGCATAAAAATAGACACATAGAATAGAATAGAATACAGAAACAAACCCATGCAACTACAACCATCTGATTCTTTTCTGTCTAGTTTTTTTTTTTTTTTTTTGGTGGTGCTAGGATTTGAACCCAGGGCCTTGTGCATGCTATGCAAGTGCTGTACCACTGAGCCACATCTCCAGCGCCTGATTCTTGACAAAAGAGCCAGAAGTATTCTTTAGAGAAGAGTGTCTTTAACAAATGATGCTGGGAAAACTGGGTATTCGCATGTAGAAGATTAAAACTAGATCCTTCTCTCTCACCCTGTACAAAAATGGATTAAAAATGGATCAAGGACCTAGGTTTAAGTCCTTAAACTTTGAAACTGCTAAAAGAAAACAGGAGAAATAATTGGAGCCATGAATGCAGTCAGGAAATATTAGCAAGAATCAACAAATGGGACTACATCAAATGAAAAATTTTTGCACAGCCAGAGAAACAAACAACGGACTGAGAGGCAGCCTACAGAACAGGAGAAAAATCTTTGCCAGCTACTCTTCCAACAAAGGGTTAATGTCTAGAATATATAAAGAACTCAAAAAATGCAACACCACCAAATCAAATAGCGTAGTCAATAAATGGGAAAATGAATCAAACAGACACACCTCACAAGAAAAAAAAAAATACATGGCCAATAACTATATGAAAACAATGTTCAACATCTTCAGGCATTAGGGAGATGCAAATCAAAACTACACTGAGATTCCATCTCACCCCAGTCAGAATGGCTGCCATCAAGAACACGAAAAACAATAAATGTTGGCAAAGATATGGCAATAAATGCTGTACAGTGTGGTAGGAATGTACATTAGTACAGCCGTTATGGAAATCAGTATTGTGGTTCCTATAGAAACTAAAAATAAAGCTATCATTTGATCTAGCCATACCACTCCTTGGTATACAGCTGGGGGAATTAAAGTCAGCATATTATAGGGACCACTGAATAGCCATTTTTCTTGTGGCACAATTCATAATAGCCAAGATATGGAACAGGCCTATATGCCCACTACCAGATGAATGTACAAAAAAATGTGGTATACATACACAAAATTTTGTCATTTATAAGCAAATTTTGGAACTGGAGATCATCATGTTAAGTGAAAGAAGCCAGTCTCAGAAAAACATGTTCTCCCTAATATGTGGAATCTAGAAAAGATGACATGAAAATAGAAGGGAGACTATTATTAGACAAGTGGAAGGTAATAAGGAGGAGTGGGAAGAAGTATGAGGGAAGGAAATGGGGAGGATGGACATGATCAAAATGTATTATGAGTATTAAAGCCCAGTATTTTGCTGGTCATGGTGGTACATGCCTGTAATCTCAGCACTTGGGAGGCTGAGGCAGGAGAATTGCCACGAGCTCAAGGCCAGCTTGAACTACACAGTGAAACCTGTCTCAACAAACAAAAACAAAAAACAATAACAAAAAAAAACTTAAGAACAGAAACAATCCCCATAGTATTTTATAAAATGAAGAGCATTAATAAAAAAGGAAAAGTTTTAAATGCCTGTCTGATAACCACAATATGCAATTAACTCTTCCATGTAGCAGGTATTAGAAAAGAGACCTCAACTTCTACACCACTGACATTGCCTAACTGATATCTACATTCAAAAAGAATTGCTTAATATGGAACCAAAATATAGGCAACAAATATAAAAAGAGATAAATGGACTGTATATCAAAATTAAAAACTTTTGTGCATCCAAGGACATCATCAGCGAATGAAAAGCCAACCTGCAGAATGGGAGAAAATATTTACAAACCATCTCTGTGATAATATACGGTGTATATAAACAACTTCTACAACTCAACACACACACACACAACACAATCATTTGGAAAGATTGAATAGACATTTCTCCAAAAAATTACAAAAATGCTCAACAAGCGCATGAAATGATGTGCAGCAGCATGGATCCTGACGAGAATGCCAATCAAACTACACTGACATAGTGCCTCACACCCGCTGATGGCTGTTTGCAAAAAAGCAGACAACAGCAAGTGTTGCTGAGAACGTGAAAAAATTTGGACCACTGCGCACCGTTTGTGGGAATGGTATAGCCACTGTGGAAGCCAGTGTGGCTGTTCTTTGACAAATCAAAAATAGAGCTATTACAGGCTCTGTATCAGTCAGTGCTCACTAGAGAAACATATTTAATATATTTAAGGATTTACGAGGCAGTCTTAAGATTTACAAGGCCGCCTTCAGAGTCAATTGTGGAAGAGTGCAAAATGGCTGTCTGTGTGTTGGAGAGCCAAAGGATCCAGTCAGCAGTTGGAGGCCTGGAGCTCACTGTAGAGTCTTGTGCAAGTCCGAGTTAGGAAGCTGGAGAATCTGTGGTGGAAGCCAGGAGACAGATGTCCCCAGGCGATGGTGAAGGATGGAGCTTTTTATTCCATTCAGGCTACAAGCCTATTGGTTGGCGCCACTCACACCCAGGGTGGGTCTTCCCTCTCCAACGAATTCACCGCATCACACTCAGAACTATGGTAAGCCAATCAGTTGGGCATTTCTCACTCGAGTTGATGCAACAGTGACTATCCCAGGATCCAACTATCCCTCTTCTGCACATGCATCCAAAAAATTGAAAACAGGGTCTCAGATACTTGTGTGCCCAGTGTCCATAGGGACATTATGCACAATAGCCAAGAATTGAAGTGAATAAACCAAGTGTAGTAAATACAATGGGGTAGGATATTATTCTTAGATAAAGGGAGTGGAATGACAGTCACCTGAAGTTGGGAGTGGGGGGAATGGAAGATGTTATTGAATGGATGTAGAGTTTCAGGTTTGCAAGATGAAAAAGATTCCAGAGATCAGTTATACATTGTGAATGCATTTGACATTACTAAACTGTATATTTAAAAATGGCTAAAAGGATACATTTTGTTTTGTACTTTTTAGCACAATTAAAAATAATTTTAAAAGGCCAAAATAAATATTAAGTTATTGTTTAGTATATTTGTTACAACAAAGGGGAGCTTTCAGTAAGTTTTTAGCAAGCACGAAACTGAAAGGTGGTAATGTGGTTTTCAAAGTCCAGCAATGTGGGCCGGTGAGATAGCTCAGCGGCATAAGCGCCTGCCTTGCAAGCGCGAGGGCCCGAGTTCAACTCCCGGATCCCACATACAAGAAAAGGGGCCGGTGATATCGCTCAGCGGCACGGGTGCCTGTTGGCACACGAGGTCCTGAGGTTGACCCCCTGGTACCCACAAAAAAAAAAAAAATAATAATAATTCAAAGTCCAGCAATGTGGTAAGTTGAGAGGTATTTTAATGTGAAATTACCCATGCATTCTTGAATAAACTTAAGTGTGATGTGTTTTTTTAATATACAGCTGTATTCAATTTGTTGACATTTTATTTAAGACTTTTAATTCTAGGTTTATTTGAGAGATGTGTCTATAATTTTCTTTTCCTATATTGTTCTTTTCTACTTTTGATATCAATGTCTTATTAGATTCAGAAGAAACTGAGCATCTTCACCATCTTTTTCTCTTTTTTGGAAGTTTATATAATAGAAGATCATCTCTCTTTTTTTTTGTGCTGTCTTCCAATAAGCCAATCAAAGGCAATCTTCTTTTTTTACAATGTTTTCAATCTAGAGACTTCTTTTTGTTATTTCTTGGAATTTCTCTCTCTCTTTACATTGTTCGTCTGTCACTACATGCTGTCTGCCCATTATATCCCTTGGCATATTCATAATTATTGTTTTAACCAACAATAATTGGTTAATTATTGTTTAACCAATGATTCCAACATCCTTGTCATCATTGGGTCCAGTTCCGGTGCTCACTCTGTTTCTTCACACTGTGTTCTTTGCCGTTAGTATGTCTTGTCATTTTTCTTGCTAGCTGGACATGAGGCCCCTGCACAGATAGACCTGCCATACACAGGCCTTCAGCCATGCATTTGTCAGGTGCTGGGGAGGGAGGCGTCCCACAGGCTATGATTCCTTATCAGTCTTGCAGTGGCCCGGTGCCTTGGGACTGTGAGCTCCACACCCCCAGCCCGGGGGGGGCAGGATGAAGACAGTGGGGTGAAGTTGGGTCTCCCCCTTCTCCTACGGAAGGTGAGGAGGGGTTGGAAGCAGGTGTTTTATTTCCTCTGCATAGAAAGCTAGAACCAGCAGGGTTGGGTATTTTCCTTTCCCTTGGTCAACTGGGCTCTGATAAAACTCCAGCTGGTTCAGCTCTAGTTAAATAACTTCTCCGGAGGGCAGAACTTGTTAAGAAGAATGGAATGCATGAGTGTATTTCAAGATGGTTCCTTTTCCCCATTTCTCTGCCAGAAGCATAATAGGATTTTTCTTTAATAGTCATCATGAGAACCTAGCAGAACTCCAGGAGGTAAAACTCACAAGGTGTGGGGGCCCCGATGACTGGGCCCCCCTCGAATTTTCATCCCCCATGACTTGGCCACCCCGAGCCTGCAGAGCCTTGTCCATTACAGTTTCCCTACTCTGCCAGGGGTTCCGGGGGAGCCTCAGCTTGTGGCTTTCTGCTCTGGTAAGTCGTGATTCTCTGCATTTACCTGCTGATCTCTCCAGTTTGGGAGGCAGCGGTTTCATGGGGATCCCACATCTTTAGTGGAGCTAAGAACTGTTCAGCTTTCAGCTCATGCCACTTTGTATTATAGTTAGGATGGCATGGTGGCTCCCAAACTTCTTATGTGCCAGATTGGAAACTGCCAGTTAGATTTTTTCCTTTCACTGTTGGATAGGTGGGTGCTTTGCAGTCTATCCAGCAAGTTTACATTTTTGCCTCACATTCAACCAGGGACGCTGAATTGGAAGTCTGCTTGGAGGGCTTCTGGGAGACTGCCCCGGGGGAGTAGGACTTCATTATTAAGCTTAGCTTCTTAGGAGCTGCCTCTGGGGTAGAGGAGCTTGTTGCTCACTGAGTATGTGTGGTCAGATGCTCTGCTTAAGCTCCTGTTCCAGTGAACCTTCACCTTGTGTGGACCGGTCCTGCCAGGCTTGGAGAATGCTTTCAATTCCACCCCCTCATCTCTGACTGCTGGGGGCGGGGGCAGCTGTGAATGTGTGCGTCTCTTCCCTGACCCCAGCACCGACTCTGCTCCTAGGAGGCGTCTTCTTGGCTGTCTCGCCCTGAATCTGTTAAACCTCTGCCTGCTGTGCTCCTTTGCTCCTATAATGGAACTAACAGCTTCCTCTTCATGTTCTCCAAGGCACCTGCATGGTTTTCAGTGTTCTCAGGCGTGGCGTTCTCCCATCTCTTTCAAATAGCTTGTCCCTTTGGACAGTACCGTGGAGCCCTGATTTCTGGGCCTCCCTTGCCCCAGGACAGCAGCTTGGAGTCACTGTATGAGAACTGGAGGTGGAGACCCACTGTTATCAGCTCCGGCTCCATGAGTGGCAGAAGGTTAGGTTAGGAAGGTGGACATCTCTTGTTTTCCTGCCTTGAACTTCCTGGAACAGAAGCTGTGCCCTATGGGTATACGGAGTAATTGCTGGAGGCATTTGGGTTGCCAGTATTTGCAGCTTGTCCTGCCTACAGGAGTTGCTGTCCCACAAGTGGGGGTTGGGTGGAGGAGGTCAAGCCTCTCTCAGTCCTGGGGCGATATCTGCCTAATGGAGCTTCTGCAGGGCAAGTTGGTAGCAGTGGAGGGAGCAGAGTGGCGGATGTGAAGTCCTCACAGCCCGCTCCTCCTGGATTAAACTCACAAGCTCCCACTGGGAGATGGAGGGTGAAGCAATCATTTTCCTGATTACTTCTTGACAGTTCTTTCCACCTGGAGTGGAGCACCATGGAGATGGGAGTGGATAACAGTGGTTAGTGGCTTGAGGAGATTGAGTCAATTTTCTTGAATGCATGTTTCTTCATTTGCTGTGTATCCTTCGGATGATTTCCGGAGAATTTAAATCATGGTTTTCCTAAGATAATGTTCCCCAATTGTGGTTTGCTGGGCCTGGGGACACTGAGTTCTTTACTCTGCCATTTTGGAAGTCCTGCCCCTAAGATAATCTTTTGAAAATGGAAATCCAATGTAATGAATTTTTTTGCTCTGGAGCTTTTCCGCCTCTCAAACATAAAGCAATTTAATGATTTCCTCGTTGCTTTTAGAGTAGAATCTAAAAGCCTTAATCTGACCAACCTATATAATCTAGCCTACTTCTCTTGTTTCATTTTGAGCTAATTTCTTTATTATTTTCCCATGGCCACAAAAGGTCTCCTCCAGTTCCTCTAACATGCCAAACTCTCTTCAGCCCCCACCCCTTCACCAAGGTGAATATTATCATTTTTAAAAAAGATGTTCCTAACCTAAAAGACCAAAACTGGTCCCATACTGTCAAAATTGTTTGGGAAGCGTGTTCATCGAAAACCCTAACAAATTTAGGGTTACACCAAGGCATGATTATAGAGGTTCCTATGAAGTCTGTTATTACCAATTCCCACCTTGGAAATCTGTTTCACCCTTTGTCCTCAATAACAATCTTGGCGCTGTTTGTCCTACAGCCCTCCCAAATGGGCAGGCTGCCCTTCAGCGTAAAAATATTGTTGGTCGTTTACTTGTGTCAAAGACTTCAAGTCAAGTGAAAGGCGATTACAAGAAGGAGCCTAACTCTGTGAGTGCCATCATTCTATGGGTCATATCTACAGCTGCATGAAGCCACCCCTGAAGACCTTCACTACTTCTCCAGGCAACATGGTGGACTTGGCTTGTTAGGGAAAATGTCAGGAGTTCCAGGAAAAAAAGGACAATGATTAATAAATGAAGTTGTTCTCCTTCTTTATCTTATTTGTAAGTGATCTTCTCCACAGAAAAACAGCCTGCTAAATTTCTTAGCTCTATGAGAAGCTCCTGCAGTAGTACAATCAGACACCCCTCTCTTATTCGATGTCCTGACTGGCTTTGTTTAGAAAGTGTAGTGCCTGTGAGGGGCGTGGGATTGGAGGGTACAGCCTCCCAGCCATTGTCTAGGGAGAATGGGGCCTTTGCTGAGGAATCCTGGTGTGCCTTGGCCCAGAGTGGCAGAGTTACCCAGTGGTGTGGGGAACTGGCTGTTTTCCTCCTCCTAGCAATACCCCAAGGTCCGGCTGTGACCCATGTTCTGAGTGAGAAAGGCAGGCAGGGCCACTGGGCTGTCACATGTTGGAAGCAGGGCAAGCAGGCAAAGAGCCCCTGTGAAAATGTCCAGGGCAGGACTGAAAAGAAAGGTCAGAGAAGAGGGCAGATCATGAGGGTTCAGTGACACAGAGGTGGCGCTGAACGGGAAAGGAGGCCTGCAGTGCAGTGTAAAGATCATCATTTACCTCACGGCTAGTAGGTGAGGCCCTGGGCTCTACCACCCTTTGTGTCCTGATCATCCTCCTGGCCTGCCCTGCTGTTCAGGCTTGGCAAGTGTGGGCCAAGAAGACATGTGTGTAATGAGTTTTGCACCCACATTTTCTACACCCATCTGGGGACACAGGGCTGGCAAAACATGCATAAGTTTCAGGATTATGACCAGAACATGTGTAATCAGAGCTGCCCCAGAAATCTGGAATCCACTGTGGCCAAAGTTTGGGACAAAAGGACCCCACTGTCTATGGGCTGCTCAAGCCTAGCAGCTTATGTTATTGTCCAAGCTGGGCTCATTTAGGTGAAAAGCAGGTGACAGTGGGAATTGGTAATAACAGACTTCATAGGAACCTCTATAATCATGCCTTGGTGTGACCCTAAATTTGTTAGGGTTTTTTATGAACATGCTTCCCAAACAATTTTGACAGTATGGGACCAGTGTTGGTCTTTTAGGTTAGGAACATCTTTTTTAAAAATGATAATATTCACCTCGGTGAAGGGGAGAGAGATGGATACTATGAGTACAGCTAGGTGAGTGCTCTGACACTGAGGTACAACCCCAGACCCCCATGAATGAAACTTATATTAAGGCCTTCGCCTATTTGTACAGGAGGCTTAAAATTAGATTTCAGACAGCTCCTTTACATATATTCTGTCCCATAATGCACTTTGGTCCAGTAATTCCATTTATAGTAATAGCCTTTCAGAAAATGATCAGCTATATAACAAAGATTTGTGATGTTTATCTCAGTATTGTTACTGTCAGAATATGGAAATTGAGTGTCTAATAAAGAATGGTTAAATAAGTCACATTAAACTCATTGGTGGAATATTATGCCTCCATTAAAAAGCACATATGTATTTAGAGAAAATACATAGCTAGCTCACAGAAAATAAAATATTGATCTTAAATGCATGAAAAAGGTGCTGACCTTGAATCAAGAGAGAAGCAAATTAAAAGTGCATGAGATGCCTAAGTTACTTGCAACAGACTAAGAGTCTTGATAACTATTGTTATGGGAGAGAGAAACTTGGAATTATCCAGTGTAGGATAACAACTTACCTTCACATTTAGTGGCTTAAAACAACAATAAACATTTGTTCTCTCTCAAGTCGCTGTAGGTCAGTAGTGTTGGAGCAGCCCAGCTAGATCGTTGCGGATGGGGCGTCTCCGAGGTTGGTCACACTGGAAGCCTTGGCTGGCTTCTCACTCACCGGACTGGTGAGGTGACCTGGTTGATGGAAGGAGGTCTCAGTCTCTCCCTGGGGGCCTCCCCAAGGGCTGTTGGATGACCTGTGTTATCAGGGCCTGGGAACTGGCTTTCTCCTGAGCGATCCAAGAGACAGAGGGAGGTCATGATACCTTTTTCGATTTAGCCTCAGAAGTTACAAAAAACCATCGCCACCATACTCCACGGGTCACACAGACGAGCTCCAATTCAATGTGGCATTGTGGGGGGACACAAACCAGGTGAGGATTATCAGGCCCATCTTGGGGGCTGTTAGAGAATGAGATCATTCACTTAGCTCTGGTACTGTTGGGGAACTATAGCCTAAATATATTAGAGTGTATGCGAGTGTGTTTGTGTGTGTGTAAATTTTATATTATATCTCAGGAAGGACATAAAAAAAGCTGTCAACACTACTTGTCCCTTTGGGGAACAGGGATGATAGCGAAACATTATTCATCTTATGTTGTTTCAATATTTTTCAAATTTTAGACCGTAGAGACATAGCGCCTAGTCAATTTGATAAAAAATAAAAATTGGTTTCAAAAGCAAAAAAAGAAATAGAGGCCTGCATGGTGGCATGTGCCCACAGTCCCAGCTACTTTGAAGGCTGAGTCAGGAGAATTGTTTGAGCCCAGGAGTTTGGGGTCAAGCTGGGCAACATAGTGAGACCCTGTCTCAGAAAAAGAAAAACAAAAAAGGAGACAGAAAAAAGGAAAATAGCAATACATTTTTAAATTACTTGAAAAACACTTATAGCATAAAAATAAATTTAAAAGCATAGTAAACTATTTATTAGTTTATAGCTATACCCGTGGAAAAAAGACCAAACATACCAAAACGGCACTGAATAGTAAAATTTTTGCCTTACTATGTTTATCTTGCAGATTTTCTACAGCTTTTATATTTCTGTAATCAGATAAAACCAGACAACTAATTTTGGTTAATAGGATCAAAGGAAATTAATTTTCTTCTCCATTCTGATATTTTTTTCATAATACTTTTGCTACCTTTTTGTATTTTGATTTTGAGCTTGGGTCTCCATATGTTACCCAGGCTAGTATCGAACTCTTGGGCTCAAGGGATTCCCCTGCCTCAGCCTCTCCTAATGCTGTGACTATAGACATGCACTACCCTCCTTGTTCTTTTTCTTACTGTTAAACATTAAAACAGAAAAGATTTTAAGCTGCGATCCAGGATTCTGGATTGGCATTTTCACAGGTGCTTCTGAGCAGCACCCTGCAGGAGTGGTGTCCCTGAGGGTCTCTGGCCAGGCCGGCTCAGCCCCCTTCCTATGCCCACCAGCCAGCACTCTTCCCAGCCAGAGCCTGTCCATGCAGCCAGATCTGCTGCTGCAGGAGTGACCTTTGGAATGAGAAGTAGAGTGGGGTTATTGGGAGCCACCAGAAAGAGACCGAGGAGGAGAGCCCCTCACAGAGCAGGTTCAACTGCCAACACCAGGACACCAGTGTTCTGGGCTGTTTGAAATCCATGCTCACTCGAAGTGTAGTTTCTTGAGCAACTCCTACATTGCAAGTCCTCACCTCCTCTACTCTTCAGGGTTTTGTCTGCAATTCCAGGTAGACCCCGAGCCCTAAATCAAAAACAAAAAAGAGGGTGCTAGCACCCTGGGATAGCTGTTTTCCTTTCAAAAAATAGTCTTGAATTAATTAATTAATTGATTAGTTTTGAATTTAATAGTGTAAAAACAAAGGGCAAAGGCAGGACAATTCCTGGATACTGAGAGGAGATGTTGCCGCATGTTGCTGAGATAGCTGTTGCATGCTGTGTGTCTGTTAGGGTTCATTAGAGGAACAGATTTGCAAAGTAACCTTATAATGGCTGCCTGCAGAGTTGGGGTGGAAGGATGCAAAATGGCCGTCTGTGTGCTGAGACACTCAAAGGCTTGGAGCTCACTGTGGAGTCTGCTATGAGTCTGATGGAAAGCCTGAGTTGGAAGGCTGAAGAGTCTGTGCTGGAAGCCTGAAGGAGCTGGAGAAGAATGTCCGGAGGTGATGCCAAAGACTGGAGCTCCTCCAAAGAAGCAAAGGGTAGACTACTTCTTTCCCCTTTTATTCCATCCAGGCTACAAGCTATCAGGTGGTGCCACCCACATGAGAGTTGGGTCTTTCCTCCTCAGTTTGCGGTCTACATGTCAATCACTCACTGACACACTCAGCACCTGGCTCCATTAATCCCTGTGTTTCTTAATCCATTCACATTGACATCACGATTAACTATCGCCTGCTGTTATCTAGGTATACTAGTGTACATCTAGGAGAGCATCACTGATAAAGTAGACATCAATTTTCCTATTCATTACAGATTTCCAGAAGATATTGCAAATGTTTTTGTTTTGTTTTTTGAGACAGGATCTCACTACGTAGTTCAGGCTGGGCTTGAACTGAGGCAGCAATTCTTCTGCCTCAGCCTCCAGAGTGCTGGGATTATAGGCATGCGATACCACACCCCAGCCCCTTTTCACATTTTGAATGTACATAAGAGGAACTGTCCATTCAAGCCCCATACTTGGATTGCTGGCTTCCCCAGTTGTGAGAAAGGTATACGGATGTGTGTGGATTTCAAAACAATTGTTGAGACCTAAGGGCTTTATAAAGTAGAAATTGCCTCCTGATTCAGCAAGCTTTGGTGCCTTGGTCACTACGGTGTTAATCCTGACTCATAGCCCAAGATGCTCTCTCCCAGCTTGGACAGAAGGGCTGCTGTGATTGATCGCATCTGACTGCTCACGTCCTTGGCACTGTGCGTGTATGAATAGAAGCATACACGTGAATTTATTCTTGTGTATAATTAATGCACATCGGTTTCTCTCTAAAATCTTTTTTCTTTTTGGTACCAGGAATCGAACTCAGGACCTTGCGCTTGCCAGGCAGATGCTGTGCCGCTGAGCTATATTCCTGGCCCTCTCTCTAAAATCTTTACTGAAATATGGATATAAATTACTTTTGGCTACATTCAGGTTCAAGGTGAGAAAAGCCAATTTGCTGTGGTGAGACGTACTAGCTGAAATGTGTCTGCAACCTGGAGCTACCATGTTTGGGGCAGGGGTTTTGTTTTATTTGTTTTACAGTGCTAGGGACACAACCCAGGACCTTGTTCACACTGTATCCTCACACTATACCCTTGTACACACTATGCCCTGAGGGCATGCACTATACCCTCAGTCACTGGAGAAATGTTTTAGTAATATGAGGGGCTTCAAGTCTGGTAACAGCCCCTCATCATCTACCGTGCAGGACCTCTTTTTTCTCTTTCATCCTTGTCTTCTATCTCTAGTCAGCTAAGCTCGTTGCACAGAAAGAGCAGGACATCCTCGAAATCTCTGGGGCCTTTGAGTGGTGTCATATCCCCTTTAAGGAGATATGTTAGACCCTTTTGTCATAAGGTCCCCATAGGGTGTCACTCCTTAATGTCCTACCTGAGCAAGGCAGATCCCCTCGCTAAATTCCAAACTTGGCTATGGCTGGTTGTGGAATATCTAAGAAGAGAAGATGTATCAAATTCAACACGTCCCCAAAATGAACACGTCAGTCACCTTTCTCATTCACCACTGCTTCCTCCTCCTCCTCCTCCTCCTCCTCCTTCTCCAGTGACTATCTTGGAAGGGCAGCCACGAAAATGTGTCTAGCAGAACTCTAACTACGGAGTATAAGTAACGAAGGACCCAGCCCCTGTGCTCTGAATTCCACTGCTGAATTTGCCCTGTGACTATGTTTCCCATGGGCTGTTCCCAGCAGTGCGTGAGCCTCACAAAAATATCAGGACAGATGAGTTCCTAGGGAAGGAACATGCACTTCAGTTCAGGGACTCCCTGATGGCCTCATATCACTGTATTGCACAATTCTTGGGGCCTCCTATACTTATGGTCTCTCTAAGGTTTTTGCAAATCCTTCCTTGTTTGCACATTTAATACCATCTTGGCATTTTCCTCAAGGACTCAGACTAATAAAAGTAGTCTTGGGACCACAGTAATAGTATTATTGGCTCTTTTTCAACTTGGGAGGATTGGCAGTTCATCCTTATAGGAACAGATACCTATTCTGAGATGGGTTTGCTCTTCCTGCTTTTGGCACACGGTGAGTGGTGTGATCGGGGCTCACTCTCGCCGAGGGACACAGCAAGCATTCTATTGGACTACAGATCATTAACATCCTCTTGCATCAAAAGACACCACTAAGAGCTTAAAAAAATCAAGTCCATATAATGGGAAAAGACATTCGCAATCCATGAACTTAATACAGCGTGTGTATGGACTGTGAACCTTTCTCAGGAACTCAGACTAACAATGGTATTCTCAGTGAAATACTGATAAAAACTGCAAGGTGCTTTAACAAATTTATTATGACTTCAGACATACGGAAAAAAGAGGCTTGAAGAAGGAGCAAGTGGAGTACTAATACTACTGGCCTTTCTCCATCTTCCAACATAGATGATTATTTGTAGTACAGGAAATTGATTGCTGGTGAACTATACTCTTAGCCCCCTTTTAAATTTTATTTTGAGACAGGCTGTCACTAAGTTGCTTCAAGCTTGCACTCCTTCTGCCTCTGCCTCCTTAATGGATGTGCACCACCATGCTTAGCCCCAAGGCAGATTCTTTATTTTACTAGTATCTGTCTGTGTTACATAATGATTACATTTGTTTGGGGAGATTGGCACATATACATTCTTACAAGGCAGATAACCCACTAGAAAAATAAGCAAACGTCTTTCAAAAAGCATGCACAAAGCCAGGCAAGATGGTGCATGCCTGTAATCCTAGCACTCTGGGAGGCTGAGGCAGGAGTATCACAAATTTGAGCCCAACCTGGGCAATTTAGTGACTTAGCGAGATCCTGTCTCAAAAAAGGGCTGGCAATGGAGCTCAGTGAGAAGGTCCTGGGTTCAGTCCCCATTACTGAAAGCTGGGGGTGGGGAGGTTCTTTTTTGTTAATATTTTCAGTATCAAAAATTTAGAAAATACAGAACAGAAAAAAGATTCCGTGAGACTACCCACTTTGAGTATTTTCTTGATTATCCTTTTGATTTTCTCTGTATATTCAGGTATGGTCTTCTCTATACCCTCAGGAAAATCAGGACAACCCTAGATGCTATTTGTAACAGCTTTTTAACATTATATAGTCCACTCTGTACATTGCAAACCCCTTTCCATGTCCTTCACATTCTTTAGCACACTTAAAGGGCAGCTGGTTGCCATTGCATTGGGACCACCATCATCTAAGAACTCATTTTTTGTGTTTAGGTTGTTTCCAACCTTTTCAGTACTTCAGATAATAATGTGGCAATCATCCTTGCAACTCAATCTTTATCCTACATTCAGGATTAAAAAAAAAAAACTTAAGTCCTACAAGTTGAGTGGATATCATGAATGCATACATGCTTGAGGTTTCTTCATCCCATGGTTAACTTTTTAACCAGTTAAGTAACAGATTGAAAAGAGCATAATTTGAAGTGGGTTCCTGTTACATTCTAGGCACGCTTTGAGCAACAGCAATGTTAATAACTACCATGGTGCCTATTGTATTTTTTCATTTATCTCCTACTAACCCTAACCCTTCTGGCTAGGTGGCTATGAAGAGCTGCCTTTTACTAATGAACAGACAGGTTCTAAGACCTTACTCAAGTTCTTGCAAAAGAAAGCGGGATCCAAAGCCAGGCCCACTGGACAGCAAAGCCATCCCCCTATTCTGTGGAGTTGCCCCCCAAAATACTAAGCACTATTGCCAAATTGTTCCAGGGAGCCCAACAGGACCAATGACTTCTGTAAGCTGTGATACCCATCGGTCATAATGAGCATGGTGCTTTATTGCTGCAACTGATCACAAAAAAAAAACCCAGATTGCGACAGAAGACACTGACTCTGGAAGGGCCAGTGCACAAGGGGAGGTATTCTGAGTCTGATGGAAGTTAACAGAAGATAAGAATTTGAAACCCTGGGTGAAGCCACTTGTTGATGACATGTCACAAGCTCGTACAAGCCCTCTGGGCCATCAGGGTACCAAGCTGTTTGGCCTCATTCCCTGGAGTCAGATTGATAAGCACATTCCGTAAGACCTGACGAAGCTGGGAGAGGCCAGGAGCTGAGTAGTTTATGAGAATACGTGGAGTTGGAAAGGTTTGTGCATGCTTCTGAAATATGTCAGGGAGTTTTGTGGAAGGTCAAGCAATGAGACTTTTGGGAGATGTTTCATGAAATTGGCTCAAGCTGCATCAAGTTTCCATGAAGTTATTAGTACTGGCTACCGAAAAAGAGCAAGAAAACTGTGTGTGTGTGTGTGTGTGTGGTGTGTGTGTGTGTGTGTGAGAGAGAGAGAGAGAGAGAGAGAGAGAGAGGTGATCCATAAAGAAAAGGCTGTGACTGACACATTTTAGGAAAATGATATGTACAGTTTAGCCTTTCTCCCTGCTGACTTACGTTTCAACATATACTCATTAGTTAATAAAGTGGGGAGCCTGGATAGGTAAAGAGAAGAGAAGGAAGGGACAGCATGAATAAGTGGGAGAGAAGACCACACTTTAAAAGACCGCAAATATAGTTTCTAATTAAAATTCAGCCACTGTCTAGTGGCACGTAGGAATAGTAATGACTAAATTTATTGAATGTTGTATGTAGTATTTTAGAATCTGTGTGAAGTATATATTCTCTGTCTCATTTAATTTTCAAAACCACTCTATAATTCTATTTTGTCTCTGATTGTCCCCGTTTTATAGATGAGGAACTGAAGTTCAGAGGCTTGGGGAACTTTTGGAAATTTCACAAGATTTAGTGAGAGGCAGATTTGAACTCAGGCCCATCTAAATTCAATGTGTGTATTCTTTTTTTTTTTTTTCTGTGGGTACTGGGGGGTCGACCTCAGGGCCTCGCGCGCCAACAGGCACCCGTGCCGCTGAGCGATATCACCGGCCCCTTTTTCATATGTGGGTTCTGGGAGTCGAACTCGGGCCCTCGCGCTTGCCGGGCAGGCGCTTAAGCTGCTGAGCCATCTCACCGGCCCAATGTGTGTATTCTTAATGGCAGAACTAGTAGGTCATTTTTTAAAAGCCAGGCTTCTGTTTCCTTCCCTTTAAAGCAGAAATAAACACATCTAGGCTACAATATTGTCTAAATGAAATGTAGTTTTTTAGACCAGGCAACAAGTCCTCAATCAGTACAACTTTATTTCCCTGCCCAGTATTTCGAGAAGCAGAGAGGGCATTAGAAAATGAACGAATAGGGGCCAGTGAGATGGCTCAGTGGCTTAAGCGCCTGCCCGGCAAGCGCGAGGGCCCGAGTTCGACTCCTGGAACCCACATGCGAGAAAGGGGCCGGTGATATCGTTCAGCGGCATGGGCGCCTGCTGGTGTGCGAGGTCCTGAGGTCGACCCCCCGGTACCCACAAAAAAAAAAAAAAGAAAAAAAAAGAAAATGAACGAACAAAAACAAACAAATCATAGAACCTCAAACACCCTTGGTGAGCCTAGATTAGATAAGAGGGCAATGCTATAAACCAGAAGCAGGATTCAGATTCAACTCTGAATACTAACTGGATGACAAACCTTGAGGCCAGAGTTTCACCTGTACTGATTACATAGTAAGTTGTGGGTGATGGTATTGCGCCTAATGGGCACATGAGGAAACGATGCCCTGAAGGACTACCCTGCACGGCATCGGGTCACCAGGGTCATCTCCAAGAGGTGGCTATGTCTTCTCCGTTTTTATCATTTTATTTTATTCACATCACAGCATTAACCTTTTTTTTTTTTTTTTATGTGGGTACCGGGAGTGGACCTCAGAACCTTGCGCTTGCCAGGCAGGCGCTTATGCCGCTGAGCCATCTCACTGGCCCGGCATTTACATTTTGAAGTGTCCAATTCATTGGTATTAGTATTTTCACAAAGAAGGACTATTATCGCTGCTGTAGGACTAATTCTGGAATATTTTCACTACCCCAAAGAGAATCTCATCCTCATTAGTGGTCAGCCCCATTCCCCTCAGCCCCTGCAACCACTAATCTGCTTTATGTTTCTTTCTTTTTTTTTTTTTTAAGACAATTTATTTTTTTTTAAAGTCCTGTATTAACAGACTCAAGCATTAGAGAATGTACAAATACCTTTTGGAGAGAAACATTACTCAGTATAAGATTAAGCCATGTAAAAGCTAGGTAAAAATAGAAGACTAAAGAATAGAATAGTCACAGTGAAATTGCATTTTCATACTAGGGAGACAATCCGATGTTTACAAACGTGCATCCGGTTTATTTCACTTGTGAGTATTTTCTCGAGTTCCATCCATTTACCTATAAAAGTTTCCAGTTTATCTTTCTTCATGGCTGAGTAGTACCCCATTGTATAAAAATACCACATCTTTTTTATCCATTCCTCGGTTAATGGGCATTTGGGTTGTTTCCATGATCTAGCTATTACAAATTGTGTTGCTATAAACATGGGTGCACATATATCGCTGTGGTACGATGTTTTTAATTCTTCTGGGAAGATACCCAGAAGGGGAATAGCTGGGTCAAATGGGACCTCCAATCGTAGTTTTTTTGAGGAGTCTCCACACTGATTTCCACAGTGGCTGCACCAATTGACACTCCCACCAACAGTGGAGAAGGGTTCCTTTTTCCCCACAGCCCCTCCAGCATTTGTTATTAGTTGACTTCTTGATAATAGCCATTCTTTCTGGGGTGAGATGGAATCTCAGTGTTGTTTTAATTTGCATCTCTCGAATGACTAGCGATGTTGAACATTTTTTCATATATTTATTTGCCATTTGTATTTCTTCATCTGAGAAGTGTGTATTCATCTCAGATGCCCATTTTTGGATTGGGTCTTTAAATTTGGGAAGTCTGATTTTTTTGAGTTCTTTGTAAGTTCTCGATAGTAATCCTTTGAGGAATAGCTGGCAAACATTTTTTCCCATGTTGTGGGTTGTCCCTTCACTCTGTTGGTGGTTTCTTTTGCTGTGCAGAAGCTTTTTAATAAGATGAGATCCCAGTTGTTAATTCTTTGTGATACTTCCTGTGCCATTGGGGTTTTATTCATAAAGTCTTTGCTTACACCAATGTCTTCAAGAGTTTTACCTATTCTGTTTTCCAGATTTAATGTTTCTGTTTTAATATTTAGATGTTTGATCCATTTTGAATTTAGTTTAGTGCACGGTGAAAGATATGGATCTAATTTTAATCTTTGGCATGTGTAGAGCCAATTTTTCCAGCACCATTTATTAAAGAGGCTATCTTTCTACCAGTGAATGTGTTTGGCACCTTTGTCAAAGATAAGGTGGCTTAGTATGTCTGGAGTTGTTTCTGCATCTTCTAATCTGTTCCATTGATCTTCGGGTCTGTTTTTTTGCCAATACCAGGCTGTTTTTATCACAGTAGCTTTATAGTATAATTTCAAATCAGGGATTGTGATGCCCCCCGCCTTGCTTTTGTTGCCCAGAATTACCTTTGCTATTCTAGGTCTCTTCTGGTTCCAGATGAATTTTAGGATTGTTTTCTCTAATTCTGTGAGATATGTTATTGGGATTTTGATCAGAATTGCATTAAATCTGTATAACAATTTTGGAAGTATGGCCATTTTCACTATGTTGGTTCTTCCTACCCAAGAGCAAGGGATATCTTTCCATTTTCTGATATCCTCTTCAATCTCCTTTTTCAGAGTACTGTAGGTTTCAGTGTAGAGGTCTTTCACCTTCTTTGTGAGATTGATTCCTAGGTATTTCATATTTTTGGATGTTATTGTGAAAGGTGTTGTTCCCTAATTTCTCTCTCAGTGAGTTTGTTATTTGTGTACAGGAAGGCTATTGATTTTTGAGTGTTGACTTTGTATCCAGCTACACTACTGAATTTGCTTATTAAATCGAGCAATTTTTTAGTGGAGTTTTTGGGGTCTTCTACGTAGAGTATCATGTCGTCTGCAAGTAATGACTTCTTCCTTTCCAATCATTATTCCTTTTATTTCTTGCTCTTGTCTAATTGCTCTGGCTAAAGTTTCCAGGACTATGTTGAATAAGAGTGGGGACAGTGGGCATCCTTGTCTTGTTCCTGATTTTAGAGAGAAGGCTTTCAGTTTTTGTCCACTTACTATGATATTGGCTGTTGGTTTGTCATAGATAGCTTTTATCAGATTGAGATAAAGACCATCTATTCCAATTTTCTTTAGGGTTTTTATCATGAATGGGTGCTGGACTTTGTCAAAAGCTTTTTCTGCATCTATTGAGATGATCATATGATTTTTGTCCTTGGTTCTGTTAATATGGTGTATTACATTTATTGATTTACGTATGTTGAACCATCCCTGCATCCCTGGGATGAATCCAACTTGGTCATGGTGTATAATCTTCTTGATGATTTGCTGCATTCTGTTTGCCAGTATCTTATTGAGGATTTTTGCATCTATGTTCATTAGAGAGATTGGTCTATAGTTCTCTTTCTTAGTTGGGTCCTTCTCTGGTTTTGGTATCAGGGTAATGCTTGCTTCCAGGAATGAATTTGGGAGTATTGCTTCCCTTTCAATTTCATTAAAGAGTTTGAGAAGTAGTGGTCTTCTCTAAATTTCTTGTAGAATTCGGCAGTGAATCCATCAGGGCCTGGGCTTTTCTTTGTTGGGAGGTTTTTAATTACATCTTAGATTTCATTGATTGTTATTGGTTTATTTAGGATTTTTATATCTTCTTGGTTGAGCTTTGGTAATTCATATATATCTAGGAATTTGTCTATTTCTTCTGCATTTTCCATCTTATTAGAATACAAGTTTTCCAAGTAGGTATAGATGATCTTCTGGATTTCTGCAGGGTCTGTTGTGATATCACCCTTTTCATTCTTAATTGCATGGATTTGAGTACTTTCTTTCCTTTTTTTAATAAGGTTGGATAAGGGTTTGTCGATTTTATTTAATCTTTCAAAGAACCAACTCTTTGATTAGTTGATTCTTTGTATTGTTTTTTTTAGTCTCCAATATGTTAATTTCTGCTCTGATCTTTATAATTTCCTCCCTTGTACGAGCTTTTGGCTTATCCTGCTCTTCTTTTTCTAGGAGTTTGAGGTTCACCATTAGGTTGCTTATTTGTGCTTGCTCTTGTTTTCCTGATATAGGTATTTAATGCTATAAATTTCCCTCTTAGGACTGCTTTCATTGTATTCCATAAGTTCCGGTATGTTGTACTGTCATTATCATTCAGTTGCAGAAACTGTCTAATTTCTTCTTTAATTTCATCTGTGACCCATTGGTTGTTCAGTAGGGTGCTATTTAATTTCCATGTGTTTAGGAAGTTCTTGTGGTTTCTTTTGCCATTGATTTCCAATTTCATTGCACCATGGTCTGATAATATACATGGGATAATTTCAATTCCTTTGCATTTACTTAAGCAGGTTCTATGAGCTAGTATGTGGTCTATTTTGGAGAACGTCCCATGTGCAGCTGAGAAGAATGTGTATTCTGATGTTGTGGGGTGGAATACTCTGTAGACATCTACTAAGTCCATTTGTTGCAAAGTTTGGGTCAGTTCTAATATTTCATTGTTGATTTTTTGTCTAGTTGATCTGTCTTTTTGTGACAGTGGAGTATTGAGATCCCCCAATACAATTGTATTAGTGGCTATTTGATTTTTCATGTCCATTAATATTTGTTTTATATAGTTGGGTGCACTGGTATTTGTTGCATATATATTTATGATTGTTATCTCTTCCTCTTGGATTGTTCCCTTTACAAGTATGTAATGACCTTCTTTATCTCTCTGGATCATTCTTGGCTTGAAATTCACTTTGTCTGCAAAAGGAATAGCTACCCCTGCTTTTTTCTGGGTTCCTGTCACATGGAGTATTGTTTTCCATCCTTTGACTTTCAGTCTATGAATTTCTTTTTGAATTAAATGTTCTTGTATACAGCATATTGTTGGATCTTGCTTCTTGATCCAATTTGCCAGTCTGTGCCTTTTGATTTGGTGAATTGAGACCATTAACATTGATGGTTAAAAGTGATATGTGTTGACTTATCCTTGTCATGTTATATTCCTGTTGTTGGCTCTCCCTCTTTTTATTTTTTTTTCCCTCCCTCTCTTTAATTGTTTCCCCTGCCTGGTGGATTCCTTCTGTTGGGGTTCCTGGAGTTGTAGTCCTTGTTATCCCTTTCTAGAATGTCCTTCAAAACATTTTGGAGTGCTGGTTTGGTGGTTATAAATTTTCTCAGATGTTCTTTGTCATGGAAGTATTTTATTTCTCCATCAGTTTTGAAAGATAGTTTTGCGGGGTACATCAATCTGGGTTGAAGGTTATTTTCCTTTAGAACTTGAAATACATCATTCCAAGCTCTTCTTGACTTGAGGGTTTGTGCTGAAAAGTCCGCTGTGATTCTGATGGGCTTTCCTTTATAGGTGACTTGTTTCTTTTCTCTAACAGCTTTTAAGATTCTACTCTTATGTTGAATTTCTGGAATCTTGACTATGATATGCCTGGCTGAAGATTTTTTTGATCATGGCTAGTTGGAGTTCTATAAGCCTCACTTATCTGAACATCAAATTCTTTTTCTCTACCAGGGAAATTTTCTGTGATAATGTCTGCGAACAGTGTTCTGATGTCATTTATGCTATCTCCTGCTTTTTCATTGACTCCAATCAATCTTAAGTTATTCTTCTTTGCATCATCTAGCAGGTGCTGGATTGATTTTTCATTGTCCCTTGCTATTTTTAAGAATTCTTTCTTTTCATGATCACTAATTGCAAGCCTGTCTTCTATATCTGAGATCCTGTCCTCACATTGGCTTAATCTGCTACAAATACTTTCAATGGAATTTTTGTTGTCCTGGATATCTGCTTGAATCTGCTTTATGGATTCCATTTCTTTCCTATGCTGAGCATTCATGGCTTCCATCATTTTCTTAAGCTCGTCTATTTTTTTGTCTGTGTCTGCTCTAGCGTCCTTAAGCATGGTCTTCATTGTGGACATTATCTCTGCAGTTATCTGAGAAATTATTTCTGATTTAAATTTTTCCAGAGCCTCATTCAACTGCTTTGTTGTTACCACTTCAGAGATGTCAAGTGGGTGGCTTTCGGTTTGTCCCACCTCGTTGCCCCCTGGGTTTGCCTTTGGTGAACTGGAGTGTGGGGTTGCATCTTGTTTAAGTGTCGTCTCATTTTCTTTTCTCTCTTTAGTTTAATTCCTGGGGTGCTGTTTGTAAATTGCCTATGGTAGGCTGCTTTATTGCTAGTATTTCAAACTCTTAGGAGATGGCTATTTCTCTGAGGTATCTTCCAGGTGTAGCTTATTTTTGGGTTTTGAGCCTGCTGCAATATCCTACCTCTTTAATTTGTTGGAGATAAGAAGTTGCTGCCTGTTTCTCCCTGTCCTTGGTTCTTTGGTACTGTGCCACATTATTTTCTGTGATCCTTAGACAATCTCAGTCTTGGAATACCAGGAAGAAAAGCACCAGTCAGTGTGTCCTTCACAGCCGCCGCTTCTCTGTGCTGCAGCGTCTCGCGTTCCTCCACAGAGGTCCCCGCTGGAGCCGTGGGTGGAGTGGCGGCCGCCCTGAGTTTCAAGTTCAGCTGCGCCCCCCCCCACAATGGCGCCCGGCCCGTCGCTCTCTAGCGCGGGACGTCTGTGCATCAGCACTCACCGCCAGTCAGTGTGTCCTTCACGGCTGCTGCTTCTCTGTACCGCTGCCCCTCGTGTTCCTCTGCGGAGGCCCCCAGGGTGCTGGCAGTCACCGCGTGTCCGCAGATTTGTGTTGCGTCGGGATTCCCGACACAGGGAAAAGGCACCGGAGGCCACCTCCTTCTTCTTTGTTGGGGTTTCTCTCTTCACTTTCTCCATGGGCCCCAAACTGTGCTTTAGATCTTTCCTGGGTCCAGGGGAGCCACGTCCCTCTTTCTTGTCCTCCTCTAGTCACTATGTTCCAGTGTCCCGACGGCAACTTTTGGAGAGGTTCACTGCCTGCTTCTTACAGATCCGCCATCTTTTTCTGGAAGTGCTTTATGTTTCTATAGGTTTGCCTTTTCTGCACATTTCATATAAATAGGGTCATATAATCCACAGCCTTTTGTGTGTGGATTCTTTCACTTATCATAGTGTTCCAAGATTCATCTGCATTGTGGTGTAACTCAGTATTTCATTCCATTTTATGGATCAGTGACGTCCTAGTGTGTGGATATAGTACACTTTGTTTATACATTCATTAGTTGATGGAAGTTTTGGTGGTTCCTACATTTTGATTTCCAGGAGTAAAGCTATTATAAACATTTGTGTGCCTGTTTTAGTGTGGACATGTATTTTCAGTTCTTTTAGGTATATACCCAGGAGTAGATTTACTGATTCATATGATACTTTTTGGTTCATTTTTTGAGGAACTACCAAGATGTTTTTCAAAGTGGCTGCACCATTTTTACATTTACATAACAATTCAAATTTCTCCACCTCTTTGTTCATATATATTGTCTTTTTAATGACAGTTATTTTAGTGAACGTGAAGTATGGTTTTGATTTTCATTTCTCTAGAGACAAATAACACTGAACATCTTTTCATATGGTTGTTGGCCATATGTACATAATTTTTGGAGAAATGTCTTTTGCCCACTTTAAAATTGAGTTACTTTCCTTACTGTTGAGGTGTAAAACTCAATATATGTTCTACATACTACATGTTTATCAGATATATGCCTCGCAGTATTTTCTTTCATTCCTTTGGTGGTCCTTTTACTTTCTTGATAGTGTCTTCTGATGTGCGAAATATATTAGTGCTTTTTGTTTGTGTTTTAGACATAATTTTGCATGTAGTTCAGGCTGGCCTTGAACTCACAGGGATCCTCTTCCCTCAGGCTCCCAAGTCCTGGGATTATAGGCATGCACCACCATGTCAGGCCAAAATATATTAATTTTTTTTTTTTTTGAGAAAAGTTCTCTCTATGCAATCCAGGCTGTTCTTGGACTTGTTATGTAGCCCGGGCTGGCCTCAAACTCGTGGCTATCCTCCTGCCCCTGCCTCCTGGGTGCTGGGATTACAGGTGTGCACCACCACATGTGGCTCAAAATATATTAATTTTTATAGAGTCCAACTTATTTTTCTTTTGCTATTGATGCTTATGGCATCATATTAAGACTGTATTGCCAAGTTCAAGATTATAAAGAGTTAACCTTGTGTTTTATTCAAAGAATTCCATAGTTTTAGCTCTTATGTTTAGATTTCTGAGCCATTTCAATTTAAGTTTTTGTATATGGTATGAGGGAAGAAGCTGACTTCATTCTTTTGCATGTAGATATCCAGCTGTCTCAGCACCATTTGTTGAACAGATTCTTTATTCCACATTGAATATTATTGGCAAAATTGTCCATAATCAACTGACCATATGTGGGTTTATCTAGACTCTTAATTTTATTCCTTTGATCTGTTTGTCTAGACTTATGCCAGTATTACACCATTTTGATTATTTAAAAGAAAACTTTGTAGTAAGTTTTAAAATCAGAAAGTGTTAGTCTTCCTGTTGTGTCCTCCTTTTTCAAGATTGTTTTCATTATTTTTCAAGATTATTTGTGTTTCTGTATGAATTTTAGGACCATCTTATTTCTGAAAAAATACTAGCTGGTATTTTGAGAAGGCTTATGTTGAATCTATAGACCATTTGGAAGCTGGGAACATAGCTCAGCGGCACAGCACCTACCTGGCAAGCATGAGGTCCTGAGTTTGATTCCTGGTACCCCAAAAAAACCTCTCAAAAAACACTGTTATATATGTTGTATAGACCATTTGGAGAAATATTGACATCTGAATATTATATTGAAAGATATATCAACAAACATGGAATTTCTTTCATTTATTTATATCTTCTTTTGTTTCCCTCAACAATGTTTTATAGTTTTAGTGCACAAGTTATCGTTCCCTAAATCTGTTCCTAAGTATTCCATCTACAGATACGGTTTTACTTCTTCCTTTTCAATCTGCTGGCTTTTAGTGCTTTTTCTTGCATATGCCTTCAGTAGGTCCTCCGCTACGGTGCTGATTAGAAGTGGTGAGACAGATGTCCTGGTCTTATTCCTGACTTTAGGGGCAGAACTGTGTCTTTCACCAGTGAGTATGATGTTGGGTGTGTGGGTTTTTTTGTAAGTGTCCTGTAAGTTGAGGAAGTTCCCTTCCACTCCTGCTTTGTTGAGTTGTCGTTATCGGATTTTGTCAATGCTTTCTCTGCATCTATTGAGATGACAATGCAGTTTTGCCCTTTATTTTATCAATTCAGGGTCTCACCATGTAGCTCAGACTGGCCTTGAACTCATGGCAATCCTCCCGCCTCTGCCTGGGAAATTTAGTGACTTAGTGAGACCCTGTCTCAAAATCAAAAATAGTAAAGAAGTGCTGGAGATATAGCTCAGTGCAGAGGCCCTGGCTTGATGTCCAGTACTGAAAAGAAAGAAAGAAAGAAAGAAAGAAAGAAAGAAAGAAAGAAAGAAAGAAAGAAAGAAAGAAAGAAAAAAGAAGCATAAAAGAGAAAAGAAGTGAAGTGAATCTCATCTTCTTTGGACATGTGAGATAGTACAGCCATTATGCAAAATAGTATGAAGAGTCTTTAAAAAGATAGAAATAAAAACTATGACCTAGCAATTGCGCTATTGGATATACAAGAGTGACCAAAATATATACAGTGAATGTTTAAGAAAATTTATTACATTAAAAACACATTTTCATTAATTCCCTTTGAAATATTCCCCCTGACTTTGAACACACTTACATTGTTCTTGCCATTTTCTGAATCGGTTCTAGAAGTCCTCTTTTGTGAGTGTCTTTACAAGGTGTGATAAAAAATATGGTGATGGGCCGGTGAGATGGCTCAGCGGCTTAAGCGCCTGCCCGGCAAGCGCGAGGGCCCGAGTTCGACTCCCGGATCCCACATACGAAAAAGGGGCCGGTGATATCGCTCAGCGGCACGGGCGCCTGTTGGTGCGCGAGGTCCTGAGGTCGACCCCCCGGTACCCACAAAAAAAAAAAAAAAAAAAAAAAAAATATGGTGAATGGTGCTGCCAAGTGCCATTCAATAGAAAGGCAGGCTTCTGAAAACATTACAGTGTCACCCCATCCACCTTATTCACCAGATCTGGAACTGTGTAACACCTAACTCTTCTCCATGACCACGAACGTTTTGAGTCAGCCACAACAGCCCAACTAAAGACACTCATTTATATAATTTATATCATTGTAAGTATCTTCCAATTAAAAAAGAACATTTAAGAGGTCCTATTCCCGAATCTACCTGGTGAACACAGTTATTGTGGAAGGATGTCGCAAAGTGTTGTTTAAGCAAATGTGCATTATGAATCTCCAAAAGGAGAGACATTGTCCAGAACTGCTCGATAATGGAGTTTGCTTGGCCACCTTGCTTGGCCATGGTGTTTGTTTTCAGGGAGGCTCGCTATATGCAAGAGTGTGCCGTGGAACACAGGTCATGATCTGTGGATCTAATCCAACATCTTACTTCTCACATGTGGTTTAAATTTATCCAGTAAGTCAGAGACTTCGTGGTGGCTAAAACCCAGGTCTCCTCCCTCTAGACGAAGACAAACTATAGCAGGAGGAAGAACTGTTAGATGCTATAACAAACAAACCCTGAATTTCAGTAGTGCCTTGGCTCACCAGAAGTTAATTTTATTTAAGTGGCAGTCCATGTGGGATTTCAGGGCCAGTGAACAGCTTCCTCCTCTTTAGCTAATCCAAAATCCAGTCCCCCATAATTGTGTGGCTCTACCAGCCCCTGGACTGATAGAGTAGATGGGAGAATATGGAGAAACTCCATTTGATTTTTAGGATCCTGGCCCAAAAATCAGCATAACTCAGTAATTGAGAGTGTAGAACATGGAATTAGACTTCCTGGGCTGGATTCTTATCTCTGTCACTTACTTGTGCTCTTTTTTTTTTTTTTTCCAACTCCTCTGACATTCTGTTTCTTTATCTGTAAAATGGAGGCAGTAATAAAATTATAGGATTGTTTTGCATGATAAATGAGTTAATATTTGTCAAACACTTATCTATAGGTCATGACTGCTTTCTACTTTTTGTATGTGTGCTTTCTACATATGATAATGATACTAAAAAAAAGATTACTTTGCACACTATATTAGTTATACTTGACTGCAAGGATAGCTAGGTAGCTACTTCCCCATGACAACTCCACACTGTGGAAGGGGAAAGGGAAGCTTTGAATTTTTAGTAAATAGTCTGCCCAACATTAAAGTTTGGATTTGAACAGGAGAATGATGGACATTTTTAAAGGTTTTTGGGCAAAATTATAGCAGTAAACTCCTCCAGCTATTTCTTTCCCATATCAATTTTCTTTTGTATAAAATTTGAGTTATTAAAGATGAAACTGTATATATCATTTCATACTGTGAACATGTCTAAGAATATGTACCTTTTTAAGTTATTGTTATAAACAGAACACTTGGTGGAATGCCAAATAGTAGAAAAATGCCCTTTTACTTAATTATATTTGCTACTGAGCAAAAGGAATATATAGCTAGGGCCAAAATTACTGAAAAGAGAAATTTAAAATTTTTTCAGACAGAGAAGCATAATAGAAAGTTAATATGTTTTAAAAACTAATGGTATATGATGTTCTAAAGTAATTTGTTTTTGTTGAAAGTTTAGAATATTTCTAAGATATTTAAATGGTTCTTACTCTATTTTTCCATAAGGTTGTATATTTCTCACATACAAATTCTCCTATTATAGAACTAGTAATTATTTGAACTATGCACAGAAAAATCTCATTCCTCTCGGCAGACACATGATAGGACAGCATTTCTCTGCCCCCTTTCGAAGCCAGGCATGGTCATGTAACTCCCCTTGGCTGAAGCATCATGAGTAGCTGTCGTGATTGTCGGTTCTAGCTGCAGCCTGTAATTTGCCATATTCCCTCCTTCAATCCTGGGGATAATTTCCCATTATAGCCTCTTCTACCTAGGCCTGAGTGTTTACAAAGAATACAGCCCATGTCTGACCAGAATTGTATGCACAGCATCAGCAAGAAATAAATATTTATGTCGAACATTTAAGAACTGGAAATATTTGTTACCTCAACACGATGAAAAATCTTAACTGATGTAAGAATGTCAGGTCAGCAAAGGATACCTGTTTAGGATTATCTTCAATGATCTGACTATGGTGTATAGCATAGATGTGTAGTGAAATGGACTGGAAGACAGAACATATGCTAAGTTACAAAGGCCTGAACTAGGCTTGCTGTAGCGGGAGCAGAGGATGATAAAGAAAAACACACCTAAGCTTTGTTCTTTTGTTTTGATTTTTTGTGATAATGGGGACTTAATCCAGGGCTTTCCCATTGAGTTATATCCCTATCCCATCTTTTCTTTTGAGACAGGGTCTCACTGAATCACTGAGTTGCCTAGGCTGGGGTCAAAATTGCAATCCTCCTGCCTCAGCCTCCTAGAGCATTGGGATTACAGGTGTGCATGACCAGTTGTGGCTCCTAAACCTTATTCTTGAACATTGTGTTCTCCTCTGGGGTGCTGTGTGACTCAGATACAGGGGTGATTTATAACTGCCCTTGGCAATCACAGCATCTTTCTAGGCAATGACTTGGCCTTGCCTTTAAATAGATTTTTTTAAAAAAATCCACGGCTAATTATGTTTAATGCATTAGTACAGTTTGGTTAATTGTTTATTGGATATTATCTTTGATAGGACTTCTTCCTACCTACAGACTAAAACGTCTTAAACATTATCATCATTACTGGATAATAATGTGTTCAATTTAATTTGAAAGGAATCGGCTTTAATATCAGGCATTTCTTTTTGGAGTCAATGTAGATTTTTTTCATCATAGCAGAAAGAAATACTAATTTCACAGATCACAATAGAAAGATAAGGACTGATGGATTCTTTATTTGTATAGGCAGCAGACTGCAGATCAGTAGCTGTAATATTTGCTGAATCAAATGAAGTCCCAAGACCGTTTGCATTGATAAAGGTACTGATGTTAAATACACACCTAACCTGAGGGAATTACTGAGTGATCAGGTATGTCCTGGATATTAGTGAAGTACAGAATTACTTCCACTGTCTTGGTCTGTAGATTACAAATGTCCCTGTGAAGGGACCAAAGCCTTCACAGAAAACTGACTTATCCAGTGTCCATTAAATTTAGTGTGTACTCACTTGTTTTCCCAAATCATCATTGAACATGTATGGGAAGGTTTGTGTCATTTGATGATGCAATATTTATTATTTAAGAAGTTGTAAACAGAACTGGGTTATAAAAGTCAAGTCAGGAGGTATTTTCTGAGCACACACTTTCTCCACTTATTACCATGTGATGACTGTAGCTCTCTGAAAAATGGATGGGGCAGCAAACAGGAAATGACATGATTTGAGTGATATCCCTAAATCAGCTTAGCTTATATACATTTAAGTTTTAAAAATGCTGCTTTAGGATTCAATTGCCATATAGATTTATTTATATTTTTGACTTTGTATTGATATTGGGTAATATTAACTTTATTCTTTTTTAAGTTTGTTTTGGTTCTTTTCAGTTTTTGCATTGTTATATACATTTTAGAATTAATTCATCAGTTTCCCAATAAAGTATTGCTGGCATTTTGATCAGGGTTGGGTATGACTTATAGATGGATTTGGAGAAAATTAGAATCTTTAAAATCTTTGTGTCCCTCCATTTATTTAGGTACTTTTCAATTTCTCTCAATAAATTTTGTAGGTTTGCAATGTAGAAGTCTTGCATATCTTTCATTAGATTTACTACTGAATACTTGGTGTCTTTTAAAACTACTTGTGGTAGACTAAAAATGATTTCCAATAATATTAAGTCCCAATCCCTGAAACCTATGAATGTTACCTTGTTTGGAAAACATATCTAAATGCCATTACAGGTGTTCGTAAAAGAGAAGCCAAAAGAGATTTTACATAGACACACAGGGTAGAGGGCCATGTGAAAATAGAACAGAAAATGTGCCCTTGAGGCCTGGAGAGAAATGACCCCTAGCCTAAGAGTGCTACCAGCCTCTAGCTGTCTGTATTAGCAGCTTCCTATTTCTGGGGAAAAATTGTGCCTGAATAAGCCTGCATTTTTAAAAATACCCCTTTGGAGTAGTGTCAGTCTCCTGCAGCTGCTGTAACAAATTACTATAAATTTGGTGACTTAAAACAACAAATACTTATTTTTTCACAATTCTTGAAGCCACAAGTACAAAATCAATTTCACTGTAGAAAATCAAGTGTCCACAGGGCCAAACTCTCTCCAGAGAACATGGAGACAATCTATTGCTTGCCTCTTTCAGGATTTTTATCGTTTGGATCTGGAACATTTTTCAAACATCTCAGGCATTCAGAGGTGGGGTCTTGTCAGAGGTGAGGCCTGGTTGGAAGGGGTGGGTCACTGGGAACATGACCTGGAGTGGTGTATTCTTGTCCCTAGCTCCTCCCTTGAGACTTGCAACTCAAGGGAGGAAAGGTTTATTTTGGCTCAGTTTCAGTGGGTTCAGTCCATGGTAGGCTGGCTCCACGGCAGAAAAAGCATGGCAGAACTGCATGGTGTAGAAAAGCTGTACACTACATGGTGGCCAGGAAGCAGAGAGGGAAGGGAGGAGCCAGGGACAAGAATACACCACTCCAGGTCATGTTCCCAGTGACCCACCCCTTCCAACCAGGCCTCACCTCTGACAAGACCCCACCTCTGAATGCCTGAGATGTTTGAAAAATGCTCCAGATCCAAATGATAAAAATCCTGGAAGAGGCAAGCAATAGATTATCTCCATGTTCTCTGGAGAGAGTTTGGCCCTGTGGACGCTTGATTTTCTACAGTGAAATTGATTTTGTACTTGTGGCTTCAAGAATTGTGAAAAAATAAGTATTTGTTATTGTAAGTCACCAAATTTATAGTAATTTGTTACAGCAGCTGCAGGAGACTGACACTATTCCAAAGGGGTATTTTTAAAATGCCTGCTTATTCAGGCACAATTGACATGTGATAAAATTTCTTTTCAGGTATACAGTTCAATGGAGTATGACCAATATATACAGTCACGTAACTAATACTGCAATAAACACCTAGAATATAAAGATCTCTGTCCCCTTTGAAATTCATCCGCTCCACCCATTCCATTTCCCAGTAACTACTGATTAGATTACTGACTCTGGAGTTTGCCTTTCCTAATGTCATGGAAATAGAATTATAGGCACTCCTCATTTAACAACCCAGCTCCAGTCCTGTGAATAGGTCACTAAATGAATTGGTCACTAAGTGAGGAATTGTATGTGGTATGTACATTACTAGATTTAGAACCAGGGCATACCATTCAGGACCCCTCCATCTCTCAGAAGCTATTCCTATTCCCCATTCCTTTTCCCAATAAATTTTCCTACTCTTAAAAAAAAAAAAAGATTCAGAACAAAGAAATGGTCAAAAGAAACTCCAACTTGATGACTTTGCTTTTATTTGTACAACACTTACATGCAGTACTGTAGTGTATAACAACATAAAACTACAGTACTACACAGTACAATGAGCAAAAACTACAGTACTGTATAAACAAGGTGTGTTGTACAAAAAAGACACTGAGGCTCTATAAACAAGATGTACAGAACTGTACAAGAAAAAGATGAGTCATAAATCTGAACAGCGCCCCTCAGATGTAAGTCTAAACAATCGTTAAGCATGTGGGTCATTAAATGAGGGATGTCTGTTTTAGACATCATATTATCAAAATCCTTCAATGAAAATGGCTTGTTTTTCTTAACACACGCTGTCCAGTAACCTTTAAAATAAAATACAGCAGTCACCAACAAATCATCACATCAGGTAGACTCAGGCGATATGGATCTCTCACATGTCAGAAAAGGCAGGGATGAAAGTTATTCAAAAAATCAAGGGTATCTTGTGATATAGCAATGATATAGAAAGTGCTCATCAATAATCATGGTTCCAAAACAGATGTGATCCAGATATAATCTTTAGTGAATCGATAAAGCATCTATTCCTGTATTTCTTCACATGCCCTTTCCTGGGATCTTAGCAACTTCTATGAATTCTTCAAGGTTACATCGATCATGCAGTTGATATTGCCGGAAGCTGTGTTTTGAATGTGTAATTTTGGCTTGTTAATGAAGGAGCTTCTGGAGGTCATTGCAAGGGACCAATGAAACTAAAATATTACTAAAACGGTATCACAGAATCATGAGCCTGCTTGACTCTGGAAATATCACTGGAAATGCCAAATATTCTTGACAGTGAAACTGGCATTAATGGAACCACTGCTCTGTCTGCCTCTGCAGTAAACACCTTGGAGGATAAAAAGACAGATAAAGTATGTAGTAAAGGAGCTTACAAGCCAGGAGTGTAAGACAAAAATTAAACACATAAAGCAATCACAGAGCAAAGAATAACAGCGATGATTGTTTCCCATGGTTCAGAAGTGTACATATAACCCTTGAGAAAATATGTGCTCCCATATGATATGAGACATTTTTTACATATTAAAAAATTTCAAAGGTAACATCACTTCTAAAGAGTTTGTTTGTATCTGAGAATTTATTTAACTCCAAATGAATCAGTTTTATTATTACCTGAGGAACTGTTAGAAGCAAATAGAACTTAGAAGTGAGCCCAATAAAAAGAATGTGCCGATAAATTTTCCAGGCCCTTTGGCACAGCTGTTCTGCCTGCATCACATGTGACCAGCTTGTCTCATAAGACCGTGCTCCAAATCACTCCTGTCTGCATCAAAACAGGCAAGGCATATACAGGTATTTTTTGGATATTGAGGTTTCTTTTTTGCCTCAATATCCAAAAAATGTCAGGTAGCTTATTTTTCCCTGGTATCAGACATTATCAAAACATTACATGTTTTGAAGACATTTGTCTTCTCATAAATACTGTGTTTATTTGCACATCATCCTTAGTGAATGTGCCTAAAATAAAATAGGCTATAGACACTACTTATTTAATGATCAAAGTCAGTTCCTGCGACTAGGTTGTTAAATGAATTGGTCGCTAAATGAGGAATTGTTTGTGATATGTACATTACAAGATTCGGAGCAAAGAAATGGTCAAAGGAAACTCCAACTTGATGACTTTGCTTTTATTTGCATAACCCTTACATGCAATACTGTAATGTGTAACAACATAAAACTGTAGTGCTGTATTGTACAGTACAATGAGCAAAAATTACAGAACTGCATAAACAAAATTTACTGTACAAAAAACATTGTGGCTCTATCAACGAGAAAGTATACAGAGCTGTACAAAAAAAAAAAAAAGGTCATAAGTCTGAAAAGCATACCTTGGTTGTAAGTCCAAACAGTCATTAAACAAGTAGGTCATTACACGAGAAATATCTGTATATAATATGTAGCCTTAGAGTTCTGAAATATAACAGGGACCCTTGTGGGGACAGGAGACAGAGAATCACAAGGATTCCGATTAATTCGTGACCTATTAAAATAAAAATATAGGGGGCCGGTGAGATGGCTCAGCAGTGTAAGCGCCTGCCTGGCAAGCGCGAGGGCCCGAGTTCGACTCCCAGATCCCACATACGAAAAAAGGGGCCAGTGATATCACTCAGTGGCACGGGCGCCTGCTGGTGCGCAAGGTCCTGAGGTCGACCCCTGGTACCCACATAAAAAAAAAAAAAAAAGAAAATATGCCTTTTCCTCCATCTTCCCTTGCCAAAAATTTATGGTGTGTGCCCTCCCCTTAACCCTATGCTCTATACTGTAAAGACCAAGCACACTGATTGTGCCAGCTACTTGTAACTATCAGCTTGATTGGATTAAGAGACCCCTGGAGAGGTGACAGGATGGTGGAGGTGCTATGCTCCTCAGTGGTTTAATCAGATGACGTCCATAGCTGGAGGTGCTGTTGGAGATGGGTCACTGGAGGTCTGCCTTCGGAGGGTATATCTCTAGCTGGTACTCTGCTCTTGTGCCCTGGCCACCAGAGTGAGAAGCTTTGCTCCAGCATGCCCTTTGGCCATGAGTTTTTTGTTGGAGCAAGCCAACCATGGACTGAAATCTCTGAAATTGTGAGCAAAAATAAACCTCTTGTCCTTTGAGGGTGTCAGATACTTGCTCCCAGCAGCTGGAAAGCTAATACACTGTGACAATGGGAGGTAGGGCACCAGGTTGTCTCCAAGGGTAAGAATAACTGCTAATTCATTTCATACTTACCACTTAGTGGAAAGTTACCAATGTCTAGCCCACCCTGGCAACTTGATAAATATTGGAACATTTTCTTTGCTAGAGGGATAGTCCTGTTACTCAGCACTGCCATCCACTTCCTCTTTATCTTCCTATGCCTGCACTAAAGCTTTTGCCTATAATTTCATGCTATTGCCTCTGTTTTAACTTCTGCTATCACTGAAGCAAATCTCTGTGCACATCTTTAATCAGCTTTACTACTATTTTGTTGAGCATTTTTATGTTGATATAAAGCAAATTGTTATGCAATTTTGTTTTTTGTATTTTTTTTTCTAGTTTTAGAATCAGAAAAATTTTGGCTTTACAAGAATTGGGAAGTGTCCCTCTTGTATATTCTGGAAGATTTTGTGTAGAATTGATGCTATTTCTTAAAATGTTTGGTATTATTCACTAGTAGTTCTATCAGACCTGGTGTTTTATTTTTGGGAATATTTTAACTACATTCTCAATTTCTTTGATACAGGACTGTTCATGCTATCTATTTCTTCTTAAGTCAACACTATAGTTCACAGTTTTCCTGCTGTTGGTAATGTGGATCTTCTCTTAAATTTTTTTGGATCAATTTGACCTATCAAGTATAATTGAGATCGTTTCAATTAATCAGTTTTTATTTCATCCTTGATTTAAAATTTTTTTCTGGCAAAAATTTTCTCAGTTTCTATTTCTAAGAAAATTTAGTTTCCTTTGGCACTTTAAACATGTCATTCCATTGATTATTTGCTTTCATAACTGCTGCTGAGAAGTCAGATGTAAGTGTAGTTGCTATGGGGCTTTTATTGGATACTATCTTCTCTCTCCCCACCTGACCACTTTCAAACTTCAGTTTTCAGTGCTTTTTTTTTGGAGACAATGTCTTGCTATGTAGCCCAGGCTAGTCTCCCATGCATGATCCTCTTGACCAAGTGCTGGAACTATAAATGTGCACACCATGGCCATCCCTTAGTTTTCAGTACTTTTAACGCTTAACGTGTGGATTTGATTTTCTTTCCAGTTTTGGTGTGATTTTGTGGTTTGACTCATTTTGCTAATTATATAACAATTTTAGCCTTATATTTTCAAATATTTTGTATCTTCCATTTTTTCCTCTTTCTAGAATGTTAAGTATGCACATATGAAACACTTTATTGTGTTCTATCAGTCTCTTATGCTTTTCCGTATTATATAACTTCTTCCCTTTTCTTGCTTCTGTGTAAATCTTCCAGTTGCTAATCCTTTCCTCAAATGCATGTAATTTTAATCTATTTGGGAATTCAGCCTATTTGCAGATGAGTTTCAGTCTTCTTCTTCTTCTTCTTCTTTTTTTTTTTCTTTTTTTTTTTTTGAGACAGGGTTTCACTATGTAGATCAGCTGCCTTTGAACTCACTTTGTAGCCCAGGCTGGCCTCGAACTCACGGCGACTGCCTCAGCCTCCAAAGTGCTAGTATTATAGGCATGCACCACTGTGCCTGGCAAGTTTCAGTCTTCTTGAGGGCTTGTCTATTCTTAGATTTTCCTTTCTTCAAAGGTGTATTGTTTTAGAAGTACTCATTGAAAACCTGGTCACATGTTTGGTAGATCAGAAATTCCAATTTAGTTTTCCAAGTTCTGTGGACATCCAAAAGTTCTGCTTAATCTCTCACCCTTTGGTTTTTATTTAGGATCTTTGCTTTTATTTACCCATCAGCTAATAATTATTTTCAGTTTTGACTGAAACTTGTATTTTAGATGATTTATACAAATTACTTTCATAGCAATCTATGCAGTCTCTGAACTCTTTATGAGCCATTTCCTACGGTCTATTGTTTCTGCTGGATTTCTTTTATGTTGCCTTGCCTTGTGGTATGCCTGGTTATTTTTAGATTAAGTATCAGACTTTATGTTTGAAAATGTGAAGATGTGGTAGATGTACTCTTTCTCCAAAGAGGATATTTTTTGTTTGTTTCTGAAAAGTTTATGGAATAAGTAGCAATTTGGGATAACAACCTCGGTTCAGAAAAGGAGATAATTTGAAATTTGACTTTCATTCCTGCAAGCGAATAACCTTCTGCTTCATCTGTACTTATAGGTTGAAACCCTTTAAGATTCCAACAGAAAGCATAACAATTTGACAAGCTTCTATCTCTTGGCAGGCCCTGGACATCCCTTTTTTTTACCCCTAGGCCTGCAAGTCTATCAAAAGACCACTAAATTTCCTACATACCCATTCTGGAGTTAAGTGTGTCTAAGTGAAAAGGGTGCCAAATTTCATGTTACTTCTGTGTTTTTATCTTCTTATGCATCTTGGTCCAATAATACTTAACTATTTTTTTTTGGCTCTTCAGCACTTCAGGTATAAAAATTTATACATTTATTTATTGAGACAGGGTCTTACTATGATGTCTAGGATGGCTTTGAAGTCACAGTCTTCCTACCTCAGTCTCCAGAGTGATGGAATTTCAAGCATGTACCACCATGCCTGGCTAAAACTTTTTTAAATTCAGCTTTTATAGATTTTTAGAAGAGTAGCTCTATTACCTAGTCCTATGTTACTCAATACCTTCATCTGCCATTTTCTTGGGTGTTTTGTCATTTTTAAAAGTTTGCTTATTTCCTGAATTGTTTCTAATTTATTTTCTCTCTCTTTCATCATTGTCTCTTAAACTGTTGTTACGAGGTTTTCCACAAGTGCCTGATAAGTCTTTTCTTTTTCCCTAAAATTGTGTTTTAAAGACAAGACACTAAATGCTGATTGGAGGAGGCGCAGGGAAAGAGAGAAGAGGAGAGGAAGAGAGAAAGCTGTTAGTGGACTTCACAGATCAGGAGTAACCTCACTGTCTCCTGGGGGGGGCGATCATCAAAGCGTCAATGTGTGTAGATTATTTTCTTTTGTGCAGAGTTATACTCTTAGCTGCCAATGTCCTGCTCAGTTTGATGACTTTGCACTTATCTCTTCAGTACTGAAGCCAGTGCTTTGACATTTCCTTGTTGTTCCCTGAGTTTAGGGTACAGAGTATTCAGCTCGATTTCAGATGTCCATCTCTGGCCCAATGATCAGAGAATCTGTTCATTTGTACATAGAGTTGCCACTTGTGCTCTGGGGTGAGTGTCTTTTTCCGAGAGGATATTGAAAGAGAGGACATTATAAAGTACACTCCTACTTCTTGACTTGTTTCACTTGAAACACTTCTGGAAGTTCTAAAATATTTATATTTCCATAGACCCTCGTGTCTCTTGCCTTGGGTGAGTGAGAAATAATCAAGCTATCTTGGATAGTCAGCCTCTTCTCCATAGGGATTTAAAAGTTTTCTCAAGTCCACCTTGGGACACTTTCAAGATTATAGGGTATCTGTTTTGCTTAGGGATCGTTAATAACTGGGATTTCTCAAAACAGCATCATCTATTGGGTGCACAGGAACAATAAGATCAAAACAGAAACTTCCTTCATTTTAGGTGGATTCTGTTAGTCCCAAATTTACATCAAGAAATCTGCGGGTAACCAAGATCCTTCTATTTCCTCATGGTCCCTGCTAGTACCTCGAGCCAATTAAATAAGACAGAATAAACTTTATAGTTTGAGAAATTTTAGGTTGAGCCAGAGCCACTCACTAGCTACGTAACCTAGGGTGTGATATTCAAACTTGGAGGTTCAGTTTCTCCATTTGTATAAAAGGGAAATAATAAGCCTTCGTCAGTCATACTCTGTGATAATAGTAATCTATTAAACACAGTTTTCCTCAGACTCTTCTGTCTCACATAATTCCAGTGGCTTGAAGACATTTTCAAACTTTCACCCCAGTGGACAGCCAGGTTACTTGGAGAGTGAAAATGTGTCCAGGGAACCAGATCTCCATGACATGGAAGATCTTTGGAATGATATCACTGGAATATCATCCATCCCAGAGGTGAAGCAGGTGGTCTGAGGGAATGACGAGAGGCATAGCATCTTGGAGAAAAGGTAAATTAAGAGCTAGACAGTTTGTCAAATGTGAGAAGCTTAGTTGTGCACAGGTTGGATTGAAACTTGAAAAATCAATCATGAGTGAACTTTGAAGTGAGGTTAAGAGAAAGAATCTGAAGAAATTCCTGGAACCACTAGGTATGGCTCTTCTATTCCAGGCAGGGTGTGGATTGAGGGCTTAAGATAGCCTGAGAGTTTTTATTTTCTCTATTTCTACTTATTTTAGTATAAAATTCAGCCTTTACAGGGAATAAAAAGTAAAAACCCACCTTTCTCCCTCCCCTTGGAACTCTGACTTTATGCATGTACATATATACAAAACATACAGTTTTAATAATAAATAAGATCAGTCCATGTCTATAATTTTTAAAGACTTAATAGTATATTTTGAGGGATTGGGGGTATAGCTCAGTAACAGAGCATTTACCTAGTATGTGTGAGGCCCTGCATTTGATGCCCCAGGATTGCAAATGTGTGTTGTACAGAGAGAGGTGTCTGTATATCTGTATATATGAGATTCATTAAGTAAATCTTTCTTGTGCACTATTTTAGATGATAGAGTTGTAGGGAACAAAACAGAGAATTCCCCTTTCCAAAGATCTTGTCATGTTGCCACTCAGATTCATGTAATTTAAAAGAAAAACAGTGACAGTCTATTTTACAGTATGAGAGATGTCTATTTTGTCTGTCTTGCCTTTTTATTTTTAAATGTTCTCTGTCAAACAGTTTAACTTTGATCAAGTCCAATTTATCATTATTTCATTTATTATTAGTGATTTTTGTGTCTTAACTGAAAAAAAATAAGCCTTTGCCTATCTTTTAGTGGTGTAAAGTTCTAGCCTTCAAGTTACAGAATTCCCTTGTAATGGTCTCGTTTAAAGTTATGTCAGTTTCTTAACATGGAGCCTGATTTGACTCAGAGACTAATCAAGAACTGGACATTCACAGGATTTTTGATTGAGCTACTGTGTGAGAAGCTCTTTACCTTCATGTGTGTGTGTGTGTGTGTGTATGTGCGCATGTGGGCATGTGTGGCGGGGGTGTTGTGAGATAAAAGCCTAGAATTGCCAATGGGTTTTACGTTAGTCCATTCTTCATTACTATAACAAAATGATGGAGACAGACTAACTTTATAAATAAGAGATTCATGTAGCTCATAGTTTTGGAAGCTAAAAGTCCAGGCAGCATGGCTGAGCCTCTGGCAATGCCCCCAAGCCCCGCCACATTACCTCATGGCAGATGGCGATGGTGGGAGCAGGTGTGTGAGGAAGAGATGGGATCTCTGAACAGGAAGCCAGAGAGTGTGGGGTCCCACAGTCCCTTCCAGGACATGCTCCTGATGACCTATGACCTCTCACCAGGCCCCAACTCCTAACGGTCCTACGGTACCTCCTAATACTACCACTCTGGGATCTTATCTTCCAACCCATGAATGCTGAGGGATGAAACACATTCAAACCATAACAGTCATCTTTGCTGCCTGAGAAGGAAGGTGATATGAAGAAGGTAGGGATATAAGATTTTTAAAAAGGCAGGTTCCTGACCATATTGTTTGAACACCTGGATCTAACTGCACCTGAGGTCATATATCCTTGGACCTTTCACTTATAAGAGCCAAGAAATCCTTGCTTTGGCTTTAGGCATTTTGAGTTATATTTGTTTCAACTATAACTGAATTTTAAGTGGCTAATCAACATAGTGCACATATGGCGTGATTTATTGAATCAGTCCTCTATGGATGGACATGTTTGTTGCCCCAAGTTTTAGCTATTAAAAGTCATACAGGCCCTGGGGTTGGTGAATAGGAAGGAAATGGAGGGAGATGTTGGGCAAATGGAAGGGCTCATGTTCTGTGAGAGACACAAACTTCAAAAGAATAAGAAAACCAACATGAGGCCACTTTGAGCCTGCATACCCCATTTCCCCCAAAATAAGACCTAAGCAGAAAATAATCAAAACTAGAGATCAAAAATGCCAGCCCCAGTCAGCCTATCCTTGCTTTACCTGCCTTACAGGGTAGCCACCAAGCAAGAGAAGAGCGATGGTAAGGCAAAGGTAGGCTGATTGGGGCTGGCATTTTTGATCTCTAGTTTTCAAGGCCGATTATTTTCCGGTTAGGTCTTATTTTCGGGGAAACAAGGCTGAGCCAAGAGGAGGGGACTGTTTCATTTGACACTTCATTGGAGGTGTGGGGAGTATAGCCCCAGGGCAGAGGAGTGGCCAGGAAGGACACTAGTGCCACGTGTGGGGGGGAAGCAGAGGCATGATCATGTTGCCCTGCCTGGCTGCTCCTGAGCTGGCCCTCCTCAAGCCCTGCAATGGCCATGACCGTATGGGGTCGTGCCTTCAGCCCTGTCTACGTATCTTCTCTCTGTACTCGTGTACCGTGTCATAGTCCTCTGCAAAGGGGACCTTTAGACCCTGTCTTCTTCAGTTTGGCTGTTATAACAAAGTACCATAAAGTGAGTGATTTTTGTTTTTTGTTTTTTGTTTGTGGGTACCAGGGGTTGACCTCAGGACCTCGCGCGCCAGCAGGTGCCCGTGCCGCTGAGCAATATCACCGGCCCTTTTTTCGTAAGTGGGTTCTGGGAGTCGAACTTGGGCCCTTGCACTTGCCAGGCAGGCGCTTACGCTGCTAAGCCATCTCACCGGCTAAATGAGTGATTTTTATACAATAGACATTTACTTCTCACAGTTGTGGAGGCTCAAGTCTCAGACAAGGGTACAAGCTTGGAGCACCCTCATATGTCACAGACTAGTGTTGTCTTGTTGTATCCATACATGGCAGAAGGAGGCTGAATGTACCCTCTGGGGTTCCTTTTATAAGGGCACAAATCCCACTCATGAGGACTCCATCCTCATGACATAATCACCTTCCCCAAACCCCACCTCCTCATACTATCACATTAGGATTTCAACATGTGAATTTTGGAGAGATACAAATATTTAGTCCATCGCAGATCCTGAAACACATACAGCAAGAAACTGAATATAAATAATTATTTGAATAACTATGAAGTTCTCAAGACAAAAACTGGTGACAAAGTCATGATTATCATTAAGATTCATTTGGAGCATAAGACAGTATCCTGGAGATAGCAGTGTTCTGGAGATAGCAGTGTGCTCTGGAGGCACAAAGATCTCAACACTTGTACTAGATTAAAAATCTCTGGAAGTTATTTCTCATGCCTCACTTTTTAATATAAAATGGAGATAACAAATACTCCTTTCATATAATCATTGTGAGATTTAAATGCAATGATTTTGGCAGCATGACACTTGAAGAAGAGCCAAAGAATGGTAGCAGACGCTGTTTTCATGAGCCTTTGTTTATTCATTGAGACATGGCCAAGTTCTATCTGGGGAGTTCCAGAACAGTCTCAAATCACTGTTTGTTTGTTTGTTTGTTGTTTTGAGACAGGGTCTCCGTATGTAGCCAGGCTGGCCTTGAACTCACCATCGCATTTGTTCCTTCCACTACTACACCTTGTCACTGTTGAGAGGGCAGTCAGGGAAGGCCCAGGCTAGCCGCTCAGCCAGGGAGAGTGTGAAGAGAATATGATACTCTGTAACTCTTTTTCTTTGGGTGCTGGAAGACTTTCCTTCCCCAAACATTGTCCCAACATTGGTCTACATAGAACTGAGAGCCTCACAGGGTGCTGACCTGTCAAGACTTCCTACCCCACCTGCCACCTGCACAGAGGCTTCCGGTCCCTCGCTTCCGGCCTGGACTCCCCCTAGCGGCGGCTGCGGAGACACAGCAGTGCCAACTGGGCTTGCAGGCCTCGGCGCCGGAGGACAGGGGTCCGAACACGGGATGCCCCAGCAGAACAAACACTTCACAGGACGTCCTCAGCTCCAAATGCAACCGTCGTCCAGAAGGACAGCACTCATGCGTGCTCCACTCTGGGGATTCCAGGGCCAGAGGATAAATAGCGGTGGGGATGGAGCTGAGGGCCTCCAGGAGGAAGGGGACAAGGAGGCTGGACCCTTTTAGGACCCGCCTTGGTCTGACACAGCTCGCTCACTTCTGGGATGGGTTATAGTGCCACAGTGCTTAGCCAACTTGGCAGAGGGAACATTCTCTCCAATCTGGCCCTGGCCCTGGGGCTCTGGCCCCGCTCTGGGCAGCCTGCGCCTAATCCGGGTCACGCACTCCTCCACCACCCGTCTCTCAGATCGGTCTCTAATGCGCTCGGTGGAGATCGCTTTGCAGAGCTAGTGCACCCTGACAGCGTGATTCTTTCATCGTCCTCGATCCTGCCACTCCTGCCAAGGATCACACGCACAGGGTATGGAAAAGTTGGCATTGAATCTCTCCACGTCTCAGAACTTCAAAGGCTGTTTTCTTTCCATCAGGCTACCCTACACCAAACAGTAATTATCTGTTACCTGCAGATACCATCAATCATAGAACTGAAGGGAAAACTCGGAATCGCAGCAGAAGGGAAAAGCCTTATTATCCACAGTTCTGCTTCTCCTTTTCCTGCTTCTCGCCCGTCTACTCTCCCTTCTCCCTCTCTTCTTATGGGTTGCCCTACACGCCTTCCTTTAATCTGAGAACCACTGCCAACCCACAGTTTCCTGTGTTTTTTTCTTATTATCCGGGGAAGAAAGTGCTCTAGTGTCTGCTGGACTGATTAGTAATTACTTCTGGACTGTTTGGGTCCCCAGGGTTGGTTACCCATCTCCAAGAAATCCCACAACTTGCTGGTTCTTTTATTTACTTATTTAATTTTTTTTTATTTTAAAGAGGAAAAAAATATAAACATAACAATGAAACCGAGTTTCAAAACAGGTTAGTAGGACACTTATGATAGTTAATACATTGCATATTGTTGTCTTCATAGTAGTTATTCAGAGTATAAGATATAGGCATGATATCTTGTCCAAATAATATTAGCACAGACCTTTCTTTTCAATGAACTAAGACAAACTAGCTGTATATCTTAACTATTTTGCATATATATATATTTTTTTTCTTTTTCCCTTTCTTCCTTTCCCCTTTCCCCCATCACAGTTTGTCTTTTCTTTTGCACAGTTTCTTCCCAATTCACAATATCTATTGTACATTTGGATCTTATTTACTTTTTCAGTTTCTCAGACTAGCAAGACAATATGATGCTTATACATGTGGGTCTGATTTATTTCATTTATGGGTATCGTCTTGAGTTGCATCCATTTACCTATAAAAGTCTCCAGTTTATCCTTCTTTATGGCTGAGTAGTACTCCATTATATAAAAATACCACATCTTTTTTATCCATTCCTTGGTTGATGAGCATTTGGGTTGTTTCCAAGATTTAGCTATTACAAATTGTGCTGCTATAAACATAGGTGCACATGTATCGCTGTGGTACGGTGTTTTTAATTCTTCTGGGAAAATACCCAGAAGGGGAATAGCTGGGTCAAATTGGACCTCCAATTCTAGTTTTTTGAGGAATCTCCACACTGATTTCCACAGTGGTTGCACCAGTCTACACACCCACCAACAGTGGAGAAGAGTTCGTTTTTCCCCACAGCCCCTCCAGCATTTGTTATTTGTTGATTTCTTGATGATAGCCATTCTTTCTGAGGTGAGATGGAATCTCAGTGTTGTTTTAATTTGCATCTCTTGAATAACCAATGATGTTGAACATTTTTTCATATATTTATCTGCCATTTGTATTTCTTCATCTGAGAAGTGCGTATTCATCTCAGATGCCCATTTTTGGATTGGGTCTTTGAATGTGGGGCTCTGATTTTTTCAATTCTTTGTATGTTCTAGGTATAAGTCCTTTGTCTGTGGGACAACTGGCTATAATTTTTTCCCACTCTGTGGGTTGTCTGTTCATTCTGTTGGTGATTTCTTTTTTTGTGCAAAAGCTTTTTAATAAGGTGAGATCCTGTTTGTCGATTCTTTGTATTATTTCCAGTGCAGTCTGGGTTTTGTTCATGCCTATACCTATGCCTTTGAGATTTCTACCTACTTTCTCTTCCAATAGACTTAGTGTTTCTGTTTTAATATTTAGATCTTTGATGCATTTTGACTTTAGTTTAGTGCATGGTGATAGATATGGGTCTAGTTTTAGTCTTCGGCATGTGGAAAGCCAGTTTTTCCAGCACCATTTACTAAAGAGACTATCTTTCTTTCAGTGAACATGTTTGGCCCCTTTATCAAAGATAAGGTGGCTAAGTGTATTTGGGTTTGTCTGCATCTTCTAAGCTGTTCCACTGATCCTCAGGCCTGTTTTTTTGCCAATACCATGCTGATTTTATTGCAGTAGCTTTGTAGTATAATTCAGGACTGGGATTGTGATGCCCCCGACTTGCCTTTGCCCAGAATTGCTTTTGCTATTCTAGGTCTTTTCTGGTTCCAAGTGAATTTTAGGAATATTTTCTCTAGATCTGTGAGGTATGTTAATGGTATTTTGATTGGGATTGCATTAAATCTGTATAGCAGTTTTGGGAGTATGGCCATTTTCACTATGTTCGTTCTTCCTATCCAAGAGCAAGGGATATCCTTCCATTTTCTCATATCCTCCTCCATCTCTTTTTTATGGGTATTATAATTTTCACTGGACAGATCTTTTACATCCTTTGTTAGATTGATTCCTAAGTGTCTCATTTTTTTAGATGCTGTCATGAAGGGCGTGCTTTCCCTAATTTCTCTCTCTCTGAGTTTGTTGCTTGTGTACAGGAATGCTATTGATTTTTGAGCATTGACTTTATATCCTGCTACACTACTGAATTTGGATATTAAATCTATAAGTTTTTTGGTGGAGTTTTTGGGGTCTTCTATGTACAGTATCATATCATCTGCAAATGATGATAATTTAACTTCTTCCTTTCCTATCTTTATTCCTTTTATTTTTTCTTCTTGTCTAATTGCTCTGGCTAATGTTTCCAGAACTATATTGAATAGGAGTGGTGATAGTGGACATCCTTGTCTTGTTCCTGCTTTTAGAGTGAAAGCTTTCAGTTTTTGACCATTTAATATGATGTTAGCTGTTGGTTTGTCATAGATGGCTTTTATAAGATTGAGGTAAAGACAATCTATTCCAGTTTTCTGTAGGGTTTTTATCATGAATGGGTGTTGGACTTTGTCAAATGCTTTTTCTGCACTTATTGAGATGATCATGTGATTTTTGTCTTTAGTTCTGTTAATATGGTGTATTACATTTACTGATTTGTGTATGTTGAACTATCCCTGCATCCCTGGGATGAATCCCACTTGGTCATGGTGTATAATCTTCTTGATGATTTGCTGCATTCTGTTTGCCCGTATCTTATTGAAGATTTTTGCATCTATGTTCACTAGGGAGATTGGCCTGTAGTTTTTTTTTTTTTTTGTGTGTGTGTGTGTGTGTGTGTTCTTCTCTAGTTTTGGAATCAGGGTAATACTAGCTTCCAGGAATGACTTTGGAAGTACTGCTTCCCTTTCAATTTCTTTAAAGAGTTTCAGCATTAGTGGCATTAGTTCTCTAAATTTCTTGTAGAATTCAACAGTGAATCTGTCAGGGCCTGGGCTTTTCTTTGTTGGTAGATTTTTAATTACATTTTCATTGGCTGATATCAGTTTATTTAGAATTTTTTTTTTTTTTTTTTTTTTGTGGGTACCGGGGGGTTGACCTCAGGACCTCACGCGCCAACAGGCACCCGTGCCGCTGAGCGATATCACCGGCCCCTTTTTTGTATGTGGGATCCGGGAGTCGAACTCGGGCCCTCACACTTGCAAGGCAGGCGCTTAAGCCGCTGAGCCATCTCACCGGCCCTATTTAGAATTTTTATATCTTTTTGATTTAGTTTTGGCAATTCGATTGTGTCTAGGAATCTGATTTCTTCTGTGTTTTCCATCTTATTAGAATATAGGTTCTCATAGTAGGTACTGATGATCTGGATTTCTGTGGGATCTGTTGTGGTTTCCCCCTTTTCATTCCTAATTGCTTGAATTTGTGTTTTTTCTTTCCTCTTTTTGATGAGGTTTGCTAATGGTTTATCAATTTTATTTATTCTTTCAAAGAACCAGCTTTTCTATTCATTGATTCTTTGTGTTGTTTTCTTAGTCTCTACTGCATTAATTTCTGCTCTTGTTTTTATAATTTCCTCATACAAGCTTTGGGTTTGATTTGTTCTTCTTTTTCTAGAAGTTTGAGGTTCAACATTAGGTTGTTTATTTGAGCTCGTTCTATTTTCCTGATGTGTGAGTTCATCGCTATAAATTTCCCTCGTAGGACTGCTTTCATTGCATCCCTTAAGTTTTGGTATGTTGTATTGGTATTATCATGTAATTTTATTTACTGTTGAATTTCATCTTTAATTTCCTCTGTGACCCATTGGTTGTTCAGAAGGGCGTTGTTTAATTTCCATGTGTTAATGTAGTTTTTGTGGTTTCCCTTTGTCATTGATTTCCAGTTTCATTGCGCTATAGTCAGATAGTATTCATGGGATTATTTCAAGTCTTCTAAATTTACTTAAACATGTTTTGTCAGCTAATATATGATCTATTTTGGAGAACGTCCCATATGCAGCTGAGAAGAATGTGTACTCTGATGTTTTGGGGTGGAACACTCTATAGACATGTACTAAGTCCATTTGTTCACAGACTTGGTTTAATTCTAATATTTCTTTGTCAATTTTTTTTTGTCTAGTTGATCTATCCTTTTGTGAGAATGGTGTATTAAGGTCCCCCAATACAGTGGTGTTAGTCCTTATTTGATTTTTCATGTCTGTTAATTTTGCTGGTTCTTTCATCTATTTGATGGAAGCTACATACACAGAAGTAAGATTTTTGGAGCTCTATTACGTATCATGTATACTTAATATATATACATTCTAGAACTGTTGCCATTTAGATCTAAAAATGTCCCCCCAGAGCCTCATGTATTCAGAGATCGGGTTTCTAGAAGGTGATTGGATTGGGAGGGTGCGATACTCATCAGTGGATGAATCCACTCATGAGTTCACTGCTGAATGTGCTGCTAGGAGGCAGGGCCTGGTTGACCTGCAAGGGTATCTCCTGGCACCCACCTGTTCCTGTGTTGGGCCCTCTATCTTCTCTCTCTGGCCACTGTGACTGAACAGCTTTCTTTTACAAAGCTGCTCCGCCATGATGTTTGCGGTGACCATGGACTGAGAGCACTGAAACTGTGAGCCAAAATAAACCTCACCTCCTTTAACTTGGGAGTGTCAGCTATTTTGTTCCAGCAACAGGAAAGCTGATGAATACAACATTATATTGTATTATTTATCAAATATTTATAAATTTACTCCTCACCATAGTCATTTTATGAAGGCAAACTCTTAGGATAGAGAGAAAATTAAGATTTGAGAGAGGAAGTAATCTGGCTAAGGTCACATTCCTGGGATGCAAGAGCTCAGATTTGAATCCAGTTTGTCTATCATTTATCTCCTGCATTACACTTATCTATCTATCTATCTATCTATCTATCTATCTATCTATCTATCTATCTATCATCATCTATCTACTTGAGACAGGGTCTCCCTATGCAGTTCAGGCTGGTCTTGAACCCACTACAGAGCCCAGGCTGGCCTCAAACTCATGGCAATCTTCCTGCCTCAGCCTCCCAAGTGCTGGAATTACAGGCATGCACCACCACACTTGGCTCTCTTCTTTTCTTTTTTTTTTTTTTGTGGGTACCGGGGGTCGAACTCAGGACCTCACGTGCCAGCAGGCGCCCATGCCGCTGAGCGATATCACTGGCCCTTGGCTCTCTTCTTGTTTAAAAAAGTTATTTTTTCTTTTTATGCCAGCTGTAGCTAGAAAATATTTATTGACAATAAAATGTACCCATATTGATGGTACCATATTGATGGTACCTGGTAGCTACCACCACAATTAAAATATGAAACCTTTCCATTATCCTAAAAAGTTCCCTTGTGCCTCTCTGGTCATTTCCACATATACCTACCATCACTGGCCCAGGTAACCACTGACAAGCGTTTTCTACTATAGGTTAGGTTTGGCTTTTCTAGGACTTCATGTAAGTGAGATAATACAATGTGTATTTTTTGGTTCTGGCTCTTTTGCTCAATATACACTCTTGAAATTTAACCCTGTCTTTGCATGTAGAGATAGTGGCGTGTTCCTTTTTTGTTACTGAGTAGTATTCCATTGTGTCCATGTGCAACAATTTCCTTCTTTCTTTGTTCCTCTTGACAGACATTGGTTTCTAGTTTTGAACTGTTATGAAAAATGCAGCTATGAACCTTTGTGTTTGAACAAATGAGCTCATTTAGACATATGCTTTTTATCTGTCTCTTAAATATATTAATTTTCTATAGATGGAATTTCTGGGTTGTGTGCAAAATATGTAACAGTTTAAGAAATTGCCCCACTATTTTTCCAAGTGGTATTATTCTGTATTCTTCCCAGCACTGTTTCAATTGTTCTACATCCTCGTCAACACTTAATATTACTATCAGTGTTTAAATTTCAGCCTTTGCCCAGTCATTTGGTTCATGTGCAGTGCTATCTCATGATTTTAATTTACATTTCCCTGAATATTAGCTGTGTGGAACATAGTGTCCATGTATATATTGGCTACATGGAAATCAAAGTAATTTACAGTTGGCTAACTGAAAACTATTTATTGACTACATGAAATCAGACATATATCTGCTTTCTGTAAAGTGGCTGTTTTGCTCATTTAAAAAATGGAATAAAAAAATGGAATGAGTTCTTTGTATATTCTAGATAAAAATTCCTTGTTAGACGTGTGTGTGTATATGTGTATACTATATACATTTATGCGCTAAGGTAAGAATGAGTATACACCTATATGTTATATATAAGTGCATGTGTATATGAAACTTGCCTTTTTTTTATATATGCGGGTATTGGGAGTCGAACTCAGTACCTTGCGCTTGCCAGGTAGGCGCTTATGCTACTGAGCTATCTCACTGGTGTGAAACTTGCCTTTTTGTGTTGAAAAATGATGCCTTTCAAAAAGCAGGAATTTCTAGTTTTGAGTGAATCAGATTTACTAATTTTGTTCTTTTATGCTTAATACTTTTTTTGTCTTTGCCATCAAAGACATCTTTGATGACACAAGTTTGTAAATATTTTCTCATATGTTGAGAAGTTTAATATTTTGTCTCTTTGTTATATCTTTGATAATTTTGGAGTTGATCTTGATGTACATTTGAGGTAAGAGTTGAGGTCATACTTTCCCAATGGATATGCAGTTGTTTTAGGATGATTTGTTGAAAAGGCTATTCTTACCTCATTGAGATTCCTTGGCAACTTTTTTAGAAATTAATTGACTATATGTAAGTCTATTTCTGGACTGTTGATTCCTTTCCTTTGATTTATGGGTCTGCTTTTTATTTTTTTTTTTTATTTTTTTTGTGGGTACCGGGGGGTCGACCTCAGGACCTCGCGCGCCAACAGGCACCCGTGCCTCTGAGCGATATCACCGGCCCCTTTTTCGTATGTGGGATCCGGGAGTCGAACTCGGGCTGTCGCGCTTGCAAGGCAGGCGCTTACGCCGCTGAGCCATCTCACCGGCCCCTGGGTCTGCTTTTTATAATAGCACACCGTCTTTTGTAGCTTGATAATAAATCTTGAAATAAAGTAGTAGAAGTCCTCCAACTTAGTCATTTTTCAACTTGTTTTAGCTATTCTATGTCCTCTGTTAGTTTTAGAATATAATTATCAATATCTAAAAATAAACTGAGAGTTTAAAAGGGATTGAATAAAGATATAATTAATTTGGGAAAAATTGATGTATGACTATTGAGTTTTCCAACCTATGAACATGATATCTATTTGTTTAGATTTTCGTAATTTTTCTCTGAAATATTTTGTACTTTCTATTTTTCAAGTCTTAAATGATTTTATTAAATTTATGCCTAAGGAGTTCATCTTCTTTGATACTCTAATAAATGGTATTTTAGTTCCTTTTCCAAATGTTGTTGCTAATATGTAAAGGTGTGACTGATTTTTGAGTGTTAATCTTGTGTCTTGTGATCCTGATAATCTCATGTATTTGTTCTAGTAGGAAGACTCTTGAGGTTGTCTAGGTATGCAGTCATGTTGCCTATGATTAGACATAGCTTTACTTTGCTCCAATCTGTATGCCCTTGTATTTTTGGTTTTCCTTTTTGTGTTGGCTAGGACTTACAGTATATTTCCTTCTTCCAAATTTTGGGGAAAAATTAAGTCTTTCACGTTAATTATTACATTAGCTGTAGTTGTTTGTTTGTTTGTTTGTTGGCAGATACTGAAGAAATTCTCTTCTATTCTACATTTGCTGTGAGTTGTAAATCTTGAGTAGATGTTGAAGATTATCAAATACCTGCTTTGCCTTTATTGAAATGAACCATATTCTTATCCTGTTAATATGGTAAATTAATCTATCATATTAATGGTAAATTATGATATAAAGCCACACTCGCATTCCAGGAGTATTTTAAAAATTTACTTGATTATGATTTACTTTCCACTTAAAATATTCTGGATAAAATCTGCTAATTGTTTTTGAAGGATTTTGTATCTATGTTCATAAAGGACAGTGGTCTGTAGTTTTCTTGTCACGTCTTTGTCAGGATTTGTTTCTGGGAACACTAACTTCATCTTTATTTTCTGAAAAAACTTGTGTAGGATTTGTTACTTCTGGAAATTTTGAGTATTGAATGTAAAATGCACAAAGGAAGTCATCTCATTACTGAGATTTCTTTGTGTGAAGATGTTTAATTATAAATTCACTTTCTTTAATAGCACATAGTTCTAGTCAGGTTTATTTTCTCTCTCTCTCTCTTTCATTTGTTCTTTCATTCCTTTTGTGATGTCCTGGGGATTGAAATAAGGGCCTCTCACTGAGCTACATCTCCAGCCCTTTTTATTTTGAGACAGGGCCTCACTAAATTGCCCAGGCTGGGCTCAAACTTTCCAAACTCCTGCCTCAGCCACCTCCCAGAGTGCTGGGATTATAGGTCTGCAACATTGTGCCTGGCTTTCTATTACTTCTTGAGTTAGTTTTAAGTTATATTTTTAAGGGATTTTTAAAATGTTTTCAAAAGTTGTTGGCATTCTTTTGTTCATATTTCCTTGTAATCCTTTAAATATCTGAAGTGTCTGTAGTGATGTTCCCTCTTTCATTTCTGATAATAGCAATTTGTGTTTACTGTTTTTTGTTGTTGTTTTTTGAAAAGTCTAGCTGGTCATTTGGTCATTGGTCATTTTAGAGAGAGGAAGATTTTGCTTTTATTAATGCTATTTATTTATTTATTTATTTATTTACTTATTATTATTTTTTCTTTATGTGGGTATTGGGAACCGAACTCAGGACCTTGTGCTTGCCAGGCAGGTGCTTATGCCACTGAGCTATATTACCGCCCCCCCTTTTTTAAAATTATTTTCTGCTCTTATTTCTTTCTTTCTACACATTTTAGATATAATTTGTACTCCTTTTTCTAGATTCTTTTTTTTTTTTTTTCTTCCTCTCTTTGTTTCAGTAGTAGGGATTGAACTAGCTTTTGCACTGAGCTACATTCCCAGCACTTTTAAAAATTTTTATTTTGAGACAGGGTTTTACTAAGTCATTATGTTGTTCAGGCTGGCCTCAAACTTGCAATCCTCCTGCCTCTGCCTCCCAGAATGCTGGGATTACAGGTTTGTGCCACCATGCTAGTTCTTTTTCTAGATTCTTAAACTGGAAACTTAAGTCATTGACCTTCTCAGCTCCTTGATTCAGTTTACATTTTGCCTTGTTGATCTTCCCTCGCTGGTGTTATTTTAAATGTTTTCCTTGTTATTCATTCTTTTATTATTTTGGAGCGTGTTTTGTTTTCCCTAATATAATCTGTTTTAATAATTGAAACAGAACCATACCTTATCCTTCTTTTCATGCTATACAGATATTAATGGTGTGTTCTGTAGGTTCTAGGTGGCTTAATAAATGATTAAAATAACAAACAATGTTTTAGTTTGTTTGCAAATAACAGGGATGTGTGTGTGTGCATGTGTGTGTATATGTGTATGTATCCACAGGCAGAGTAAATCACACAGCACTTATGAAGAGTTGAGTGTAACATTTCCAAATGATCATCAAAAGCCAGCTTAGACAGTATCTCTTCTCGGAAGGAGTCTCTATAGGTAGACGCTCATTCTATTTTTCACTATCATTCATTCTATTTTCCTTATCTTGTATGTACTCCTGTTGGTGCACTTGCGTTGCATAATATTTTAAAAAGTAGTTTGTAGTGATCCATGCAACCCCACATTTATAGCAGCACAACTCATAATAGCTAAATCTTGGAAGCAACCTATATGTCCATCAACAGATGAATGGATAAAGACAATGTAGTATTTACACACTATGGAGTACTATGCTGCCACAAAGATGGATAAACTTGAGTTATTTGTAGGAATATGGATGCATCTTCAGACCATAATATTAAGTGAAACAAAACAAACATACAAGCTTAAATATCATGTGATTTCTCTTATATGAGAAACCCAAAGTATAAATAAAGAGCAAAATAAAAGATAGACAATAGGAAGCAGGGAGATAGATGTTTCTCAAATGGTAAGGGGATCAAGAAATGGAGGGAGAGAGGAGTGAGGGAAGGGAAAGGGGATGAATAAAGGAATTAATATGTGTTATATACATGTACCAACTCCTCACAGGGAATGTAAACATGTACTGTAAACACACACTAATAAAGAAAATAAAAAGTAGTTTGTAGGTCCATCTGTATTGTTTGTCTTAGTTTTTTGGCAGAAGGGACCCTGTCCTGTCCCTTGTGCCCAGCACAATGCCTGACATACAGAAATCAATCAATAAATGTTTGTTGGGTGAATGAGGGAACAAAGGGCTTTCTCTGCCTCTAGAGTTCAGAACATATGGAACCATCCGTTTTGTGTTGTGCTATATTTCAGAGAATAAACATGCAGGCCCATTGTGCTTTTTAAATTACATTTTAAGCTGTAAATGTTCAGCATGTGTTGTAAGTTACTGCACTTACCCAGAGTAGGGTCCAGAATCAATGTCTAGGACTCAACAGCAAGCGGATAATGGCACCCCTCATCTTTCAGCCTTTTGTTTGTCATGAGAGAAAATAACTGGTCGAGGCCAAGCTCACCTTTCCTGTCTTTGTCCTCAGAGCTGGGGGCCACTGCACAGAGACAGAGGGTCTGCAGCTCCACTGTTTCACAGATGCTGAATTCAGAGCACTTATATGATAGGAACTGACCCTAAACTCCAGCCAGATCAATTTGTGCCCCTCCCCAGGGCTATTATAACAGTGCCCTTGCCAAAGCTCTCAACAAGTCTCCATAATCTCTTACATGCGTAGTTCTCTGTGGAGTTTTCCAAGCACTTTCCTACCCATTATCTTTTCTAATCGTCACAACAGCTGCTGTATATTCCAGAGGGCACTGAATAAAGGAAAGAGATCCAGCTCTGCCCAGACTGCACCAGTTTAGTTCTTGCTGTGCCATGTACTGGGGTGTGGAAGTGGCCAAACATCTTTGTCTCAGGGAGCCTCAGTCTTCCCATTTGTACAATGGGAATAATGGTGCTGACCCGGAGAGCATCTTTGAGATATAACCATTGGCAATGTTTTGTATATGGCAGGTGCTTGATATGTGGTAGGCATCATTGTTATTATGTTCTATTAATGTTGTAATTATTATGGGTTCCTGTAACAATTCAGGGAAAATTAAATGAGGTGTGATCATGCAGTAGATTATGCTAACAGATAGCATGTTATGTTAGCACTCAACTGCCTTTCTGCACAGCATCTTCTGAAAGTAAGGGCAGAAAGAAGTTAAAAAAAACAACACAAAGAACAATACAATAAAACCTTAAATGAAACAAAGGCAGGTTGTGTAATTTAAATGTGGCTGGACAGTGAATTTACCCATGCTGGAATTGGTAGAGACCTTGTGCTTCAAATGATTGTTTTGGACAATTTGGTATGAATTTATTCCTATGGCTATACTTTCACACAAACTGAACTGGCAGCTACGTTGTGTTAGATTCAAAGCTTAGAGAGATAAATGAGTGAATCTGTACTAAGGGAATCTTTGTTCGTCCACAGAAAACGGTGTAAGGTGCCCTGAGGAGCCTCTAACTGCTGGCAGAATTGGTGGAGGATGCACGGAAGAGTCTTGAAGGATAAGTCAGATTTTCCTCTGATGGTGTCAACATTAACTCTCAAAGATGTGATAAAGCCAGGCATAATGGTGCCTGCCTGTAATTCCAGCACTCAGGCTGAGGCAGGAGGGTTGTGAATTCCAGGCAAGTCTAGGCTACATAGAAAGTTCAAGACCAGCCTGAACTACATAGCAAGGCCTTGTCTCAAAAAAAAAAAAAAAAAAAAAAAAAAAAAAAGACATGATGAGACTTTGTGAATGTAGTGGGAAGTGTGAGAGTCCAGTTACTGAAGCATGCAGTCAAATGTTCTCTATTTAGACAGAATGGAGAATCCATGCTGTGTGGTTGATAAACCAAAGAATCTTGAATAGGTTGGCTCATTGCTTGTGCATACTTATCTTAAAATGTAAATACTCATTTACATAACTAAAATATAAACACCAGTGGTTGATAGGCACTTAGGAGATTTTTAAGGGATCAACACAATGCTATTTCCCATCTTCCCCATTTAGGCTTGGAACTAACAGAGAGTACAGACGCTAGATAGGTGAATATGAAAATGTCATTTTAATTCAAATAAAACTGTGTGGAAAATGTGGATGCTTAGAAATGAAGGGTTTCCTAATCCTGCATTCCAACACTGTGCTCAGGAGGCCCAGGCAGAAATGGAACCGCGATGGGGGCTGCGTTGCTCCCCTGAGCCTAGTGAGAGACCAACAAGCAGCCCAGCATGTCTTCCTGCTCTAGGATGGCGACCAAAGAATGGCCCAAGCGTATCTGATTTCTTTCTTCTGACTAACCCGTAGGACGAGTGACTCTCCCCAGGGAAAATAGTGGGCAGGCAGGAGGCTGAGTGTGCCACTGTAGTGGAGACCCTTCATTCTGCATGGGAACACGAACCCCCAAGGGACAATGCCTCCAACACCTGAAGTAGAGAGTTGTGAAGGTTAAATGTGAGGCGCAGTGCCCGGCCATGGTAAGCACGTGATGGCAGAGGATTATCAGGGCCCTATATATTGTTTAGCATCTTCCCATTACCTGTGAAGATTGCTGTAAGTTCAAACTCTTGATACTAAAGAAAAGGCCACATGCCTTGGAGGAATTTCTTCCAGCTGTTCTGTTGATAAAGATACCCATCCTGGATGATGTTCTTTAGAAATCATAGAACCCGCTTTTGGCAAGCAGTGCTTTAAAATGATCCAAAATGCCAACAAACATGAGCTACATCCCTTTTGCATTTGCGGATTATTTTTTGAACTTGATAGAAATGATCCTATCCTCTCATTTCTATAAATTTCACTCCATACTTTTTTTTTTTTGAGACGGGGTCTTGCTATGTAGTTCAGGCTGGTTCTGAACTCACTTTGTAGCCCAGGCTGGCCTTGAACTCACGGCAATCCTCCTGCCTCAGCCTCACGAGTGCTGGGATTACAGGCGTGCCCCATCATGCCCGGCCCTCTCCATACATATTTAGAAGCTGCTGTTCTCAGGATATAAATTGCATTATACCCTGAAATTAGTAGCTATCCATGAAAAAACACTGGCAGGAGGGGTAGGTTTCTGGGCTCAGTGTGGTGAGTGGAAATGGGTAGCAATAGAGGAAGAGGCAGGAAAAAGAATGTGGTCTTTTATGCCCTACCTGATATAAGAGCCAATGAGTGCATCTGACCCAAAAGTCAGCAAGGGGATGGTCCACCTCAGCCCTGCTCAGCCAGGCAGGGTGATTCTCTGCCCAGCCTAGGCTTAGGCCAGTGGTGGCGAATCTATGGCATGTGTGCCATAGCCAGCTGTCTATTATCATTGAAGGCTCTAAAAGGCTTGCCATCACTGACCTGGGCCATGCCCCTCCGCTCTTACTCTAAGTCTAGATTTTTAAAGAATATTTCAGCACCCACAGAGGCAGGAAGAGAAACGAAAGAAATCCCATGGCCTCTATGTGTTGGCATAAATTGGGCTCTGTTTGGGGATAAGTCAACAGTTAAAAAGAACAAGTACCCTATAAAAATTACTACAGCACAAGGAGAATGGAAAATTGTCCTCTAGGCTTAGTGGAAAATCATAATCCTAGAAAGTACTAAAAGTCAGAAAATCATTTGGAAGACATTTACTTGTTTTCACAAAGATGCACGAAGTCGCGATCTCCTTTACAGAGGATGAGTGAGCCTTAAACAGAGATGGCACAAGATGAGAAAGGAGCCCGAAAGCTGACTCCAAAAGTAAGGCTGGAACTAATGTCAACATGGGACGTGGTTTTATGAAACAGAATTGTTCCTGAAGATCAGAGCAAAACAAAAATAAATACTTAAGTTTTAATAAAGAAACTGTTCTTTTGTGGAACAAAAGGCCAGTGTTTGGCGATTAATGTGATTTGGTATGTTTCAGGTAGCAATATTCATTCCAGATGACAGTTTTAGAATTTTAAGGAAAACAAAAGCATTTTATAAGAATCTGTGATTAAAAAACACAAAAACAAAAGCAGCTATAATAGATTATCTATAAAGGAATAAAAGTTAGATTTCTCCTTGGCAACACTGAACAAGAAAATGAGGCCAAATCTGCATAGTTTTGAAGGAAAAAAATATGAATCAAAAATTGATCAGAGAAGTGAGAGAAAAATCTAAATTCAAGAATCTTACATTGGAATTCAGTAGAATAGATAAGCAGTGCAGACAGGTGAGAATTTGAACATAAAAACAGGTCAGAAAACAAGCTAGATATTTCAAACGGGGAATTTAATACAGGGTATTTATTACTTACAGAATGGTCTTCAATTTTATATTCAAATCAGTTGAGATTATTTAATTTTATTTTTGGTGTTGGGGGCCAAACCCAGGGCTTTACAAATGCTAGGTAAGCACTCTACCACTGAGCTACAGCCCACCTGCTCAGGATCTTTTTAAAATATGGATTCAAATTCAGTAGGTTTGTTGTGGGGTCTGAGATTCAGCATTTTAAAGATGCTCCAGGTCTAGCTAGTGCCACTGATCCCTGAGCCACTTTTTGAATAGTCAGCAAAGAAGGGAAGTTGGGGGAACCAGAGATTAGCAAGCGCAGGAAGCCACAACTTTCCTTAGGGCTGAAGAAACACAGGGAGAAGACTTCGGTCTCATTCAGTGGCAGCTAGCAAAATGGCCAGGACTTCCACATGGAGGCTGGGACTGAGGACAAAAGGGTCGCCTGGCAAGATCTGAGATCCCAGAGACCTGTGGGGTGAGGTAGAGCGCTGGGGTGTTAATGCTCTGGGTTCTCCCCTCCTCCTAACTTCTGATCTTCTGCAGGGTTCCCCCATTACTGCAGGTGTAGCAGCCTTTTCCCATGCACTGTGTGCCCTCACTGACCCCAGCTTCTGGAGGATCGCAAATTTGAGTTCTGCCTGGGCAACTTACTGAGACCCTGTGGTCTAGTAAAAATTGAAAGAGGCTGGGGATGTAGTCCTGGGTTCGATCCCCAGAACCACACACATACATGCACACAAAATGTGATTTAGCATTTTGGGATAATGGAGAGTATTTTTGCTTTGGTAAAGAGCTGGTCTATCAGAAGTTGATATTATAAATATTTCTAAGCTGTATCATATGTGGAACTACATAAAAGTGGTCTTGACAAACAGAAAATACCAACCACCATTTGTTGAACACATCCCGTGCCAGACACTGTGCTGTTTTATAAGACATTATTTTATTTCATCTTCATAATCAGCTAAAGGTACTCATTTTACTAACAAAGACCTGAAACTCAGAGAGGTGGAATGATGCCCTGGAGCTCATATGTAGTAGAGCAAGGATCAGACCAGTGGATTTTTACCAATCAATTTGACTGACTTATAATTTATAAATCACTAGTTTTAAGTTGAATTTAGTAAGCATTTTTTTTTTCCTGTTTCTAACTTAAAGGAAAAAGAAAAGGAAGATCCAGGCTGTGACTAGCAGAAACCCTCCAAGGAATGTTCTTGCCTGGACGAAGGTAAGCAAAGCAGGGCTGCGGCAGCAAGCAGTATATCTATCCCCCCCCCACGCCACACAGAGCCACAGGAGGTCATGGTGGGAAGTTAAGTCCCAACTGGGACCACACAAAAGTTTGTCAGGTTGAATCTGGTGCTGTACCCACTCACAAGACCTGACTGTTACATTTTCAGGAATTGTGTAGCTGATTATGAAGTGCAGTCATTATTAAAGATTACATTCTATAAACTTAAAACTATATTAAAAGCAATGGTAACAAATACCCTGAACTTACTATTTTTAATTATTTCATTACATTTTACTGTTATTTATGCTCTTGAGTTGTGGAAATACGGTATAGCAGTACACTTCCATGCGCTTTCTCCAACTCTATGTCCAGTGATATGACATGGGTAGCTTGACATTGGCTGTCATGGAGCACTTACACCACAGAAATGGGCAAGCACTACAGACCACTCTGCCCTAGTGAAAGCAGGTGCTGAGTGCTTGTCAGGACCCCACTGGCTTAACCCCTGGCAAGGGTGCAAGTACAGGGTGGTATGTCAAAAGCCAAAGCATCACACAGGTTAAAACACCAATTGCCCATGGTTGCTTCTCTCCATCATTTGGGACAACTAGCACTCACTGGGCTGAAGAATGGGGTTTTGATATTTCACAAATGGAAATATTTGGCATGGGTATCATTTGGTTAAAAAAGGAAAGAAAAATGCTTGTGAGAATGTAGTCATGAAGTAGTAATACAATATTATAAATTCAACTGATAAAAGGTTTTAGGGAATAGGAAGAAAATTAGTATATTAAGTAGTTATAGGTAGGATGATGGTATTATTTTTTCTTCTAATGCTAATTAAACTTGGAAGTGATATGTGAGGTTTGATATATGTTTATAAATCTGACACCTGCTACATCCCATTACTACCCCGCTATGTTCATCTGTGGCTACAGAAAACTACAAAATGTTTGTGAAAATGTTGCAATATTTTTGGCTTTTGTTGTATTCGGAAGAGGGTCGATAATGTCTAAAGAAGCTGAGACTTGTTTTAAGAGGTAAAATGCTAATTGGGGCATAACATGATAGTGGAATTGTACTTAGAATTACAGCCAACACCTGAATTTTATTTGTGCTTATAGGTGTTCATGAAGGGCTTTAATTGGCTCTAGAATCTGACTCTTAGCAACACGGGTAATATGGCAAAGAATATGAAATTTTAAGGAAATGTTTCATTTGAATTATTTGGATAAAGTTGGCTAGCCTAAATATCTGGTGTTTTCCTGGCACATTTTTTCTGGTTGTTTAAAGTCTTACTTGCTTTAATTAATTACAAAGTAATATGTGCCTATTATAAAAATTCAAATAGCGTAGACTGTGAGTGTCTTATGACTCACAACTTAAAACCTTGAGGTAACACCCCATAAAACACTTTTTATATATCCTAGAATTTTGCTACTGATTGATACTTAGCATATGTAAATATGAAAATTAGGTGAGATAGAATTGCTCTATAACCTTTTTTTTGCTCATTTTTAAATGATGTAATATGTGAAAATATAAAAGATTATGTAGATGGAGGTGTACGTTTTCATGAATTATAATCGGACACTGGTGCAATCTCTATTCAGGCTAACAGACAAAAAATTGCCTGCATCTTAGAAGTTGTCTGTGTCCCTTCAAAACCACAAATATTTCTTTCTTTTCCATATGAAACCATGACCTTGATTTTTTTGTGACAATCTGACTTTTGTTTGTACTTGCATCATATATCCATGAATTGTTAAATAATCTTTAGTTTTGACTATTTTGAATTTTGTTTTTGTTTTTGGTACTGGGAATTGAACTCAGGACCTTGTGCTTGCCAGGCAGGCGCTCGTGCCGCTGAGCTATATCCCCGGCCCTGAGTATTTTGAATTTTATATGAAAGACATCATAGTTAATACATTTTCTGTGATTTTCTTCATCTAACATCATTAATGATATTCATATTGATGCAAATAACTGTTGGGCCTTCATTTTCATTGATATATAGTATTGTTTCATGGATAGAAATCTACTTGTTTATCTGTTAAACTCCTGATGGACATTTTAAACTATTGATGGGCAGTTTTTTATATTCTGAATAATAGTATTTTAAATAATTTTACACACATCTTCTGGTGTAAATGTGAGTTTTTCTATGATATGTAATGAGGAAAGGGATGATTGGATTGTAGGATTTGCACATGTTCATTGTACTAGGTAATGTAAATTGTATTCCAAAGTGGTTTTACCAATTTACTGTCCACTCACAGTGGATGAGAGGTCCTGCTTCTTTGTATGCTTGCCAACAGTAGTTTTCATCAGAATTAAAAATGTTTGCCTCTCTGTAACATTGTAATTTTAATTTGCATTTACTAATTCCTAAGGAGACTAAGTTTCTTTTCACATACTTATTGACAATTTTAGTTTTCTCATTTGTGAAGTGCCTGTTCTAATCATTTGTTCACTTTTTATCTTGAGTCATTTTTTATTTAATGATTCACCAGTGTTCTTTATGTGCAGTTTTCCGCTTAAATCTAAGATCCCATTGATTAAAAACTACCACTATTTTGTTACATTAAGGAAAGAAAGATAATTGTCAATTAAGTTATAAACTGCTATTGACCATAGTATGCATCCCAATTTCCATTATATCAAAATGTGGAAAACTGTTATAGAAACAAAAAGTACGATAGTCTAGGTAAAAGACCTTTACCAGTTATATGTGTTGCAAATAGCTGCTTTCTATTTGTGGCTTGATTTTTCCCTCACTTTAAAGTTTCTTTTGATTTATGTTTAAATGAGTCAAATTTATCTACCTATTTATCTATGATTTTTTTTGTGCATCATGTTTAAGAAGTCCTTCCCAACTGTGAGAAAATGATATATTATTTCCTAAAACTCATATAATTTTGCCTCTCTTATTTCATCTTTGATGTGATTCAATTGAGTTTAGATATGGTGTAGAGTCAAATAACATATTTTTCCTTATGACCTATTTCTTTCTTTTCCATTATTTGTCAACTTTTGTAGCAGTATTGTACTGAATTTCACGTAGCTTAACATCTGTTACAGCAAGTCCTTCTTATTTGTTCTTCAAGGGCATTGTGGTTTTTTCTTGGCTCTTTGCAAACATTTATCACACACTCAAAAATCCCTCTTCTCCCCCCAAAAAACCCCAAATTGCTAGCACTTTGATTAGGATTGCATTCAATTTGAAGAGAAATGATATCATAATGATATTGTGTCTCAATCCAGTACTGTGATCTGTGTCTCTATTTTGGTCTCCTCCTTAATTTCTCCAGATAATGTTTTATGATTTTGCAACTATCTTGCGTATTTTCTGTAAGATTCATTTCTGGATATTTCTAGGCTATGAAAAGAGGTATTTGTATCCTTGTGTTTAGTTTGCTAATACTGTGTACAAAATACAACTGAGATTTGTATATCGCCCTTGTATTCAGCAACAGTTTATTGGTTCAACCTTATTACTACTAATAGTTTATTTATAGATTTAAGTTTTTTCTGTATATTCAGGGGTAGCATCTGTGAATAATATCAGTTTTGCTCCTTGTGTTTGCCATTATGCTTTGAGCATCCTCCTTAAGGCCCATGTGTTAATTGCCAGGTGCCCACACGGCACTGTTGGGAGGTAGTGGAAGTTTCAGGAGGTAGGGCTTTGTGGATGCCCTTAGGTCATGGGAGGCATGCCTTTGGAGGTAACTGTGGAACCGTAGTCTCTTGTTCTTCGCTTTCTGCCTCAGGAGGTGGCAGTTTACTCTGCTGTGTACTCCCACCATGATGTACTGCCCTTCCGAAAGGCCTGAAGCAAATAGGAACTACATCTTGAACTGGAACTTCCAGAACTATGAACCAAAATAAACCTTTTCTCTTTATAAGTTAACTGCCTCTGGCATTTTATCATAGTGGTGGAAAGCAGACTAATATACTCCCAATCCTAAAAATGGTGTTTAGTAATTCAGTGATAAGGTAGTTGCTGTTAGGTTTTTGTCTTTGTAGTCAAACTATATAAGATTAATAATTTTTTTTTGTACTCAAAGCCTAGCTTCATGAATGACTTACTGGATGGTCTTTAGCAACTTTCTTTATCTTTTTGTGCATTAGTGTCCTGATCAGAAAAAAGGAATGTCCTACTCTAGATTCCATAAGAAGCAGACAACTGGGATGAAGATTAAGTGCTAATGCTTTAGGTAAGAAATGTAATCCCAAACCAGCGAGAATGAGTAAAAGGAAAGGGAGGCAGGGAAGTATGGGAAAGAATGTGGAGAGAGCCATACTACACTGGCCATTGTCTCTGACCAGCTGCCCATAGCTCTACCATGTGGAGGATATTTCATGTGAGTGAGGAGGTTGTGGGAGGGGCCGGAGACTTCAGCTAAGTGTTGATCAGCGTGGAGCAGCAGGGCCACATGTCCTTTGGCTGAAGTGGTGATGAGGCAGAGCCAATGGCTGCATCCAGGGGCCAAGTGAGGCTGAGAGACCCGAGAAGGTGCAGAAGAGGGGACACTTGACGAAGCTACTCACAGTGCTCATGTCATGGGGTTGTGGTATCGATTACATACGTTACTTGTATCTCTTAGATTGAATTGAATGCTTAGAAAAGGGCCCATATGGAGCAAGCTCTCAAATGCTATTAGTTGAAAGGCAATTCAGTTTATAGCATTTCTTTTCCTTACAGACACTGATTTTTGTGAAATGCTTAGAGAAGTCTTCCCCACTCAGCTATTATAAAAATAGAATCCATCTGGATTTTATTTTGGTATAAGAAGTGAGGTCAGAATCATGCTTTATGTTTTTCCAAATGACTTGACTGCAGTCCAAATACCACGTATTGAATAGTTCATAGTTCTCCTTTTGCTTTGAAATTTGATTTATAATACATTAAGTTTTCATATTTATTTGCTAATCTATTAACTCTACTGTTCCACTGATATATCTACAAATGCTGCTGTAATGGCGTGAGGATCATAGCTTCGTGATAATAACGTGTTATAGGACATGTTTCCATTTCTTGTTCTTCCTGTTCTTTAAAGGATTTTCCTGGTTAATTTTAGATTGATAATTTTAGATGAAATTGAGAATCATCTTTCAAGTTTTTTCTCCTAAAAACAATCCTATTGGGATTTTGATTATGAATACACTAACTGTATGGTTTAATGTGGGAAAAATTTATACTAATGAAACATAATTTTTAAAAACAAGCTCTCTTTTCCATTTATTCAAGATTTAATATTTATTAGTATAATTTTATAGTTTTCTACAAATAACAAATATTTCTTGTTATATTATTCCTGCATGTTTTATGTCTTTCTAGGTTTGTGAATGGAATGTTTTCTTCTATCTTTATTTCACTTGATTAGGGTTTGTATGTCAGGAATCTATCTATTTTTAACAATTTTATAGAGCTATGTTTTTTGTTTTGTTTTTTTTTTGGTGGGTACCGGGGGTCGACCTCAGGACCTCGCGCGCCAACAGGCATCCGTGCCGCTGAGCGATATCACTGGCCCCTTTTTCGTATGTGGGTTCCAGGAGTCGAACTTGGGCCCTTGCGCTTGCAAGGCAGGCGCTTAAGCCGCTGAGCCATCTCACCGGCCCTAGAGCTATGTTTTATAGTATTGTACCCATGCATTTTATGTGCATGGTTCAATGACTTTTAATCATATTGCCAAGTGATACAGTGATAACAATGAGCTAGTTTTACAGTATTTTCCTTCTCTGGTAAGATCTTTCATGGTTATTTATAGTGAATCCCATTCCCCATCTTTTCCCAGGTCAGTACCATTCTAACATTCTGTCTGTATGGATTTTCCTGAACCATTTGTATAAATGGAATCTTGTAATGTGTACTCTCTGCATCTGGCTTTCTTAGCATGTTTTTCAGGGTTCATCTACAAGATAGCATGTAAGATAGCATGTAAGAGTAGTTTGCTTCTTTTACTGCTAATTATACTGCTACTGTTTGGTTATACTACATTTTGTCTATCCATTCACTAATGATGGAGATTTACATTATTTCCAGTTTGGGGCCGTTATGAATAATATTACTGTGGGCCAGTGAGATGGCTCAGCGGCTTAAGGGCCTGCCTTGCAAGTGCGAGGGCCCGAGTTCGACTCCCGGATCCCACATACGAAAAAGGGGCCGGTGATATCGCTCAGCGGCACGGGCGCCTGCTGGTGTGCGAGGTCCTGAGGTCGACCCCCAGGGACCCACAAAAAAAAAAAAAAATAATAATAATAATATTACTGTGAACATTTGTGTGAAGTCTTTTTTGCTTTTCTGATGCTTGAGAGTGAACCCAGGGCCTGTGCTTGCTAGGCTAATGCCCTCATATGAAGTCTTTGTGTAGACATGTTTTCATTTCTCTTGAGTAGATACTAGTAGAATTGTTGGGTTGTATGGTAACATCACAATGTTAACTTTTTGAGAAACTGCCAAATTGTTTTCCCAAGTGGACTTACCACTTTACATTCCCACCAGCAATCTATAAGGGCTCTCTATTGACTTTAAAATATTTATTTTGTACATGACTACTTAATAAGATAATGTTTTACTACCTAGTAGTTTTTATGTTGATGCTCGTATTACTATATATTTTCAGTTGCAAGTGACAGCATTCCAACTCAAGATAGCTTAACCAAACTGTGTTGGTTTATGTAATTAAGAGGAACAAATGAAGTGCTACTCATACACAACTAGAATTCGGGGACTTAAAAGATAACTAGCAAATCTCTCAATTCTGCTTTTTAGTCTTGAACAACTTGACATGATGATAGATGAGTAATGATGATACAGTTTTTATCCTTTGACTTGTTTATATAATGAATTATTGATCAGTCTCATTATTGGATTATTGATCAGTCTCGTTATTGTACGACCCTTAAATCTCTGCAAAAACCACATTTGGTCAGATTGTATTATTTTACATACTGCTCAATTTTTTGCTAATACTTTTAGAACTTTCCTTTCTTTTTAACTTTTCTTTCTAAGTACACAGATGAGCTTGATTTTTTGTTTTTGTATTATCTTCAGCCAGTTTGGTTATTAAAATGCTTCATTCTAAACTTAGTTGATGTTTCCATATTTTTATGCATCTTATAATAATATAAATATTCTAATAATTCATCTAATAGTTTAGACAAATCTCAATTCTAAACCCACTTAGAGTTTGTGCCATTTTCTTTTTTTTTTTTTGTGGGTACCGGGGGTCGACCTCAGGACCTCGTGCGCCAGCAGGCGCCCGTGCCGCTGAGCGATATCACCGGCCCTTTTCTCATATGTGGGTACCGGGAGTCGAACTCGGGCCCTCGCGCTTGCAAGGCAGGCGCTTATGCCGCTGAGCCATCTCACTGGCCCTGTGCCATTTTCATTGGTAGATTTCTTGTCATTTTACAACAGATTTTATAAGTGCTTTCTTGAACATTTATATTATTTCTTGGATTAATGTTGATAATTTTAATTTTGTTAGAAAATTATTTCCTATAGGCTCCAGAATTTATGACTATGGAACTGAATGGGATAGTCTCTTAATTCTTTTAATCTCTGTTATGTCTTTGGTTAGAATTAGATATACCAATTTATAATTCCACCTAAAATATAAAAATAATTCTTTACATCTCTTTCCTTGCATTGTTTTCTACTCTTGATTTTCTCTGATAATAAAAATTTTGTCAAACTGCTGTACAAAATTTATCACATTAACTTGCCCTCCCTTGATTATAAATGAAGGTCAATGTATTTCCATGAGTTTATCACCGTCAAATGTATATTCCCAACCTTTGCTTGCCTTAACAATTTATTTGTAACTTCTGGTGCTGGGCAACAGTCCACAGCTGCCTTTCTTTCCTACTGATTACAGCGAATGACTGAATAGAATGAAAAAAAAAAAAAAAAAAGCTGAAGACTGAAGAATAAGCAATAGTAGTCATATTGGGGAAGGAGGTCAAATTTTGAAGAACAACCAGTATGAGAATGAATTTCCTAGTTTTGCCTCCTTCTTTGCCTCCTGGCTTTAACTCAAGGGCAGCCCCCACTGTAGCAGTTGTGTGTAATATTTATAGACGGCAAAAACTCAGAAAAAACCTACTCCTTCTGACCTGAAGGCTAAAGAGGAGACCTCTGCAGGCCAGGGAGTGCGGGGAAGAATTCTGGTTGCGGTTCATCTTTTTCCCTAGCTAGAAAAGGGCCGCCCAAGGCACCCGCACCTGTAAAGCTGCCCTGTGGGATTGGTGGTGGTGAGGGTGCACGTGCTTCAGGCCTTATGAGGAGGCTGAGCTCTGTGGCCAGAGGACAGGAAGACAATGTCCCTGTGATCTGAGAGGTGGGAAAACTCCCTCTGATTTATCCAATGGCTTCACCCTGGGTGTGGCCCCAGTCATGTGAAACTGTGTGAGAGCCCAGGAAGCTAAAGTCAGAAAGAAAATTGATAGGTGTTTGGATGTATGCAACAGATTTCTGGCCAAAGAAGTGAGGAGAATTAGAAAGTGTGGAAGAAATTCATACCTGGAAAGTGTGGAAGAAATCTGAAAGGAGAGAATTGGAAAAGGGAATCTTCTAATTATATATGACCCAACCCAGATCATCCCTTAGTGGGCAATGAGTCAAACAGACCCAAAGAAAGATAATGAGGGCTCTGAGAACTGAACAGGAATATAATTCACAGCTCAGATCCAGGCTTTATGAGTGTCGCTTGCAAACCCAATGGAGTGTGGCAAAGTCCTTACAAATTCAGTCGACATTAGAAACACAGATGTAGAAAATAAAGCTGAACTTAGAATCTGAATCGAAACAAGTTTACTGCCAAAATCAGCCTTCTCCATGGGATTTTAACAGAACTTGGCGTTTCAACACAGTACTCAAATTATCCAGGATGCAATTCAATCTTACTTGATGTGAGAGTTTAGATCTAGACACCCCCCCAAGCCTCATGTCCGGAAGTGGGACTTAGATGATTGGATCATGGGGCACCATACTGTACTCACCAGAGGACTCATCCATTGATGAGTTCATAGCTGAATGTGCTCTTAGGAGGTGGTACCTGGTTGGAGGGAGGTCACTGAGGGTGTGACCTGCAAGAGTATTTTCTCATCCCCATCTCCTTTCCTTCCTCTCTGCTTCCTGGCCGCCATGATGTGAGCAGCTTTGCTCCATTATGTCCTCCTGCCATGCCATTTCTGCCTTGAGCCAATCATAGACTGAAACTGTGAGGTAAAACAAACCTCTCCTCCTTTAACCTGTGAGTGTTGGCTATTGTGTGTTGGGGAGGAGGAAAGTAACTAAGACACTCGGCACACAAAGCACCAGGAAAATGTGGTCAGTTCTCAAGAGAAAGGACATAAAATAAATGCTAATTCCACAGTGACCCAGATGTTAGAATTACCAAAGACTTTAAACAGCTGTTGATAACTTGAAATGAACAGAAGATAAAAGTCTCTGAAACAGAAATTGAAATTACAAGATAAATCAAATGGAAGTTCTAAAACTGAAAAATGCAGTATCTGGAACGAAGGGACCAGAGGTTCAGGGATCCGTGGGATAACATTAAAAGATCTGATATTCATGTCATTGGAGTCCAAGAAACATACAGGAAAGAGAGATTTAAAAAATAGTTGAAGAAATAATGGCCTTGAAAGGCAAGCATAAGTTTATATTTCAAGGTCACTGAACCCCAAACAAAACAAACAAACCCCATTTTGTTCACCATAGCAAAGCTTTTTTTTTGTCTCGCTATGTAGTTCAGGCTGGCCTTGAACTCACTGTGTAGCACAGGCTGGCCTCGAACTTGTGGCCACCCTCCTGACTCAGCCTTCAGAGTGCTGAGATTACAGGTGTGTGCCACTATGCTCATAGCAAAACTTATAAAAACCAAAGGTAATAAATTTTGAAAGTCACTAGAAAAAAATGGCACAGAGGGGGAAAATGACTTTTATGACTGTAGATTTCTTATTAGCAACTTGGAGAATAAAGGACGGTAACATAAAAATCTTAAAGATAATTGTTAATCCAGAATTCTATATCAAGTAAAAAGAATTAAAATGCAGGTGAAGTAAGACACAGATAAAGAAAAGCAAAAAGAATTCATCACCCGCCAACCTCATTTTCAAGAAATGTGAAAAGAAGTTCTGTAGAGAAAAATGATACCAGAGGATCCTTGAAACTCTAAGAATGAACGGTAACAGAAATGGCAGATATTGGGCTATATGTAACAGATTATTTTTCTTCTTTAAAATATGTCTGACTGTTGGAAGCAAATATAAAATTATTTGGTAGGATTTTCATTGTACCTGAATGTAATATGTATAACAACTATACAGGAAGCGGGAGGGTTAAAGGAACTATGATATGGAGGACATCTTCATTTTACCCGGTATGGTAAAATATTTATTCTGAGGAGGCCATGAAAGGTTGTCATGTATGCTGTAATCCCTAGAGCCTCTGTGAAAGTGACCTTCTTTATTGCTAGAAATACTCACTGACCTGCAATCTACTCTGACACTATAACCACTCCAGTTATCTCACTGTGCCTTCATGTTTATCTGTATATATTTTCCCACTCTTTCACTTTGTGTATTTATATTTGAAGTACATATCTTATAGACAGTAAATAATTGGACCTCATACTTTTTATCCAAGCTGACAAATTTTGCCTTTTAATTATAGCACTTACATTTCCATATTTATTTACATTTAATATGATTATCGATATGATTAGGTTTAAATCTATCATCTATTTTTAAAAAACAGTCTCATCTAGCCTTTCCTTTATCCTCTCTAGCTTCTTTTGCACTAATTGAATATGATTCTGCTATTCTCCTGTGTTGGATTATTAGCTATAACACTTTATTATTTTAGAAGTTGCTTTAGGGTTTCTAATACACATCTTTAACTTCTGTCTTCCACCAATATTATACCACTTCGTATAGAGTATAAGACACTTCCATAGTGAGCTTACATTTCTTTCTTCCTACACTTAGTGTTATTCTCATACATTTACTTTTTCATGTGGTATGAAACCCACATTAGTTACTGCTTTGTTTAAAGAACCAATTCAGGGCGGGGGTCTAGCTCAGTGATGGAGTACCTACCTTGCATACACAAGGCCCTGGGTTTGATCCCCAGCACTGCAAAGAATTACCTTTATAGGCATTTATATAGCAAAACTACTCAGATACTTGCCTCTATAGTTACCATTTCTAGGGTGCTTTCTTTCTTTGTGTAGATCTCTTGGCTTCTGCATGTCAATACTTCTTATAGGGTGGGTCTGCTGGTGGTGAATTCTTTCAACGTTTGTATATCTGAAAAAAGCTATTTCAGATTTTTTTTGTGGTATCAGGGATCAAATTCAGGGCCTTGCCCATGTTAAGCAAGCAATCTACTCCTGAGCCAAATACCAGCCCACATCTTTGTGTTGTTGTTGTTTTGAGGCAGCGTCTCACTGCGTAGTGCGGGCTGATCTCAAACTCACAGCGATCCTCCTGCCTCAGCCTCCTGAGTACTGGGATTACAGGCATGTGCCACCACACCTGGCCACATCTTTGTTTTTGAAAGATACTTTTTTGCTGGGTGTAGAAATCTAGGCCAACAACTTATTTTCTTTCAGTATTTTAAAGATGCAGTCTGTTTTCTTATTATTTGCATTGTTTCTGGTGAGTCATCTTTGTTCCCATATATATTACACATTAGGGTGTGTGTGTGTTAGTCTGACTACTATTAACTTTGAAAAAAAATCATGGTCACTGGTTTTTGACAATTTGATTATTATGGACATTGCTATGGTTTTCTTTGTATTTCTTTTGCTTGGAGTTTGTTGAGATTTTTCTGTGGGGTTATAATTTTCATCAAATTTGGAAAAATTCATGGCCATTATTTCTTCAAATATTTTTACTGCTCCTATGTTTCCTCCTCATAGATTCCATTACAACCGTATTAGGCCACTTGAGGTTTTCCAATAGCTCATGGATACTATACTTGCTTTGAAAAGTTTTCTTTCTCTTTGTGATTCTCCTCCCCCTCCCTCTCCCATCCCATCTCCCTCACCTCCCCTCTCCTCCTTTTCTCCTCCTCCTCCTCCTCCTCCTCCTCCTCCTCCTCCTCCTTCTCTTTGGATTGCTTCTGTTACATCTTCAGGTCCATTAATCTCTTCTACGAAATCTAATTTGCGATTAGTTCTCGCCAGTGTATTCTATCTTACACATGGTAATTTTCTTACACGTGGTAGTTTTATGTATCTGGTTATTTCGTTATAACCTCCACTTCTCTACTTTTTCAATACGTGAAATATAGTTACAGTAACCTTTTTAATGCTATACGTGTTGTCTGCTAGGGTTTGATTTCAATTCATTTATTGTTATCATTGCAGATCATATTTATCTCACTTTTGGTATTTGGGAATTTTTGAAAGGATCCCAGACATTGTGAATTTTTGTTTGATTGTGCTGAATATTTTAGGGTTCCTGTAAAATGTTGTTGCCCTTTGCTCTGGATATGGTTGAGTGACTTGAAACAGATTGGGCTGTTCAAGCTTTACTTTTGCAACTTATTAGGCAAAAGTGGAGCAGTGCTCAGTAGAGGACTGATTATTCCTCACCCTTGGGTCAAGCCTCTTCTGCAGATTCCGCCTTCCCCTCTGCGAATCAAGGCTTTTTGGCTCGGATGAGGGGAGGAAGCAGCACTATGTCGAGCTGTGTGTGGGCATTAGGCAGAGTCACATTTTGATCTTTTAGGTGGTTCTTTCCCCATCCTTGGCCCGTTGCTTGACACCCACATGCTCATCATCCTCACTGGATTCTCAAGGTTTAACCTTTGCAGATCCCTGGAGTTTGCTTTCTGTGAGGCTCTTTTCTCGGGTTCTCTGTCTTACAAATACTACCTACCTCGGTCTTCCCAGACTCCCAGCCAAATCTTCTCAATTCAAGGATTATTATTTCTTTTTGATGAATTGAGCCCTTTTATTATTGTCATTATTATTAACAAGACACATTCTTCTTTATTCATGATAAATTTCTTGGTTGTAAACCTTAATATCACTAATAAGATGGTGTCCTTTTAGTTATGCTACTCAATGCCCCCTTGAATGTGGGGTTCCCTTGCTGGCTGGTGGAAACATGAACGATTTCCTGGGAGTATGAGTTTGGAGATTGCTTTTTCTAGATGATCTTTCTTTATCCTTGGGGGGTTTCGTCACACACATGCTCTGATCTGAAGCCGGAGCTGAAGACTCCAGAGGCTCTGACGATCTTAGGAACGCTGTCTTGGTGAAACCTTCTCTTCTCCGGTGAGCTCTGTCTTGGGAACTCTGAGCACGTCAGCCTTCCTCTCCCAGCTCTCTGTGCTCTGCCCTCTCAGGGACACCGTCAGCCTCTGCCTGGATCCTCCCCACAGTCATCGATCTGGGGCAGTTATGCTGGGCTATCACCCTCAGCTGTCACTTTCTGGAACTGCCTGACATCCAATGTCTGAGAATAATTTTGAAATGTATTTGTCCTGGTTTTGGTTGTTTGAGCTGGGAAGGCAAACCCAGTCTTTGTTGTACTATATTGTCCCCAAGCAGAAGTGTTCATCTTTAATGACTGTAAAGCATCTGTTGTACGGACACAGACTGTATCTGAGATTCTTGCTGGTTACATTGTGTTCTATGTGGTACATGTTAGGGTTTTACTTGTGGTAAATTATTTTGTCACATGTTTGACGTTGGGTTTGTTTTTTTTTTGTCTTTCTGAGACAGGGTTTCAGTAAGCAGTTCAGGCTGGCCTTGAACTCAGTGATCCTTCTGCCTCAGCCTTCTGAGTGCTGGGATTACAGGCGTGTGACACCCTGCCTGGCAACATTGTTATTTTTTATCGTGAGCTCATCAGCAGCAGTTTTTTCATGTCAGAATCCTGTTCATCCTGAGGGCTTGTCCCTCAGGAGTAGTTTTATTTTTCTGTCTACCAGATTATGTTAATTTCTCAATTGCACAGAATTCCTATCGATGAAGCTCATTGAAGGTGAATTTAAAAATACACAAAACAATTATGGACAGTAGATGTTTCTGGTGTTGTCAGATCACAGTGAGAAGGAGACGGTAAATTCAGTCTGAACCCATGGGTGGTGCTGGCCTGCATGATCAAATGGGCAAGTGAGACTTTCAGTCCAGGGCCTAAGAAGAGACCGACGAATCTCCTCACGGTCCTTGCATGCTGATGGATAATTTTTTTCACTCCTGGGAAGGTGCCAAGCTTTGTGGAGATGTCTCAGTTCCAACTCCTGGTACTACATAGAGTTTCTCTGTCTTCACCTGGGTGTAGACACCGAAATCCCTAGATTATGAAAACTAGCATTTTCTTCCCTTCCTGTAGGAATTTCAGAGCCAGTTTCATATGTGTATGTATACAATTTTTTATATAAAAGTAGATTTTTATAGGAAGAAAAGATATAGTTGTCTGAGAGCTATCTATATATTTATAAAATATTGATAAAATACATAACATGGAAATGCACTTTATTTTTTTGTTTATTATAAATACATTTATGTTTTACGTCTATTAGAATGACTCACTCAGAGTTCCATGAGCGGAATGAGCGCTGGCTATATAATTGGGTCCATCTGATTTGGAAATCCTTGTTCTTTCCATTAAACTATGCTGCCTCCCTCAGGTGTGTAAACTATACAAGATTCTTGAGAGAGAGAAGAATGAGGATGAGATTATTATGGTCTTTTTTTGGGGGGGTACTGGGACTCGAACTCAGGACCTAGCACTTGCCAGGCAGGCGCTTGTGCCACAGAGCTATATCCCCGGCTATTATGGTCTTTTTGAATGAAATTTGTTCCTGAACTTATAGTAATTTTGTTATAAAAGTAGGATACTATACACCATAAGATGTGTCTATGTGTATACAGCCAAAAAGGGTTTTTAGTGGTGAGGACTCTGGCTACATGTGGCATCATGTCAGATGTAGGAATTAGCTGGATTCTTATCAGGACACTGTTAAGCAGGGTTAAATTCAGTGAGGTTTTTCTGTAAAGGGATATATAGCAATTCTTTTTGGCTTTGCAGGCAGTATGGTCTGTGCTGTGACTGTTTAATGCTGCTGTTGTAGCATGAAAATGGCCATAAACAATATATAGATGAATCGGTGTGGCTCTGTTCAAGTACGTTGTATTTACAAGAACAGACCGGTTCCATGAGCTGCAGTTGGCTGACTCCTGCTTTTAAGTCTATTCTGCGATGAAATGCCATGATCATACAAATATCTCCACAAACAAAGGCTTCTTTGGTACACATGGGACCCCCCAGTCATTGTGCCAGGTAGGGAGAATCTGGGTGGCCACTCTTAGAACTCCAGGAGAGTAGAGAAAATGCGAGGGAACTCTCTGGTACACAGCTCTTCTCTTCTTATCACAGACTGAATGCAAAGAAAAGCTAAGCAATGTTGGCATTATCTTTTCCTAAGACAACTGTACTGTTCCATTGACTTTTTGAAGTGTGCTTGTCTTCCTAGAGCCTGGTGGGGCTGGTAGAAAGACAAAAAAAAAAAAAAAAAAAAAGTTTGGGTTTTTAGGTTATTATATGTCAGAGAAGTGTGGATGTTTTAGAGAAAAATTTTAAATAGTTTGGTTAATTTTAATTTTAGTGTCTCAAGTGATACCTTCCCAAGTACGCAGATCCTCGTTGTGATGACGTGCCATGTACAGAAATCACGATGAATTTTAGTTTGCTTCCGGTTTGGACCAATACTTCCTTCTTCTTTACTTTACTTGTATAGCTGCTGCTGTTTCTTTTCTTTTTCTCTACTTTCTAGTTACCTTTCTATTTTTGTGTTGATAAAAGGGTAATCTGTTTTTATGTTATAATCAAATATATCCAGCTTCCATGTTTAAATAAAAAATTCTATTTAGTTTTTTGAATATGAATGCACTCAGTACATTCCCAGGTGTCAACTATCGGGGATTCTAAAACAATCTCCATCCCACCTCATTCTTATATTTGCTCAGTTCCTACAATGCGTGACTGCTGCTGTTAGTTTCTTAGCAATTTTTCATTGACTTCTTATGCATATGCAAGCAAATGCCTATAACAATTTTGTTTTCGTTAAAAGTCTTTCTCATTCCAAGGCCATAAAGAAAATTCTCCACTGTTTTTTCACTACTTTATGATTATTTTATTTCACATTTCCAGATTTGATGCTTTGGAATCAATTCTAGTAGACAGAGTAAGTTTTGGGTGTGACTACACTCTATCCTCATCATTATTCACAGATTCTGTATTTACAGATTTGCTAAAATTTATATATTACCCCCAAATCAATACAATCTTTGTGACACTTTTGCAGTCATTCTCAGCTGTAAAAGGAGTGGCAAAGAATGAGTTGCCCAACATATGTATGTTCCCAAGTAAGGCTGAAGAAGCCTTCTGGTCTCTAGTGCTATAAACAAATGTCTTCTCAACCCTCTACCACATCTTTCCCCACATTTTCATGATGTTTGTCAATGCCTTAGCATGGTGCTAGAATGCTATCAGGTGTCCCCAACATAAGAAGTCTACACTGTGCTTTATAGAAAAATGTATCTTAGGTATGCTTTGTTCAGGTATGAGTTACCTGAACTCATGAGCTCAATGTTCACAAATCAATAATATATATAAAATAAGGCGTTTTTGGACAGAAACACACACCAAACAGGGTGATGTAGTGATCAGTTCATGAAAATATTGTGACTAGAGACTCAAAGGACCCTAATCCTGCATTTCTCCTAGGAGCAATGGCTTGGTATTTACTAATTCTGTGTTAAAGAACTACTACTAATAATGAGAATCCACTGTGTATGTTTCATAAAGATAGTGTGGTTGATTGACAACTGGTGGTCAACTTGTAACACCCAGCTGAACTGAATCAGCATGGTGCCTGGTGTGGAGGGCCCACCCGAGGACTGTTGCCAACAACATAAAAAGGAGAACTGGAGAGGAAGAGGTGGTGCTGTTGGTTCTCCTTGAGGAGCTTGTTGTGCTGGCTTTCCTGATAGGAACTTGGCTGTTCTCATTGTTGGAGGAGCTCAGGACCTCCCTGTCACTGAGGATGGCTATGGTACTTTTCAAAGGAGCTCTGGTCCTTACCTTGAGTGTTGCTTCCTGGCTCCAGTGCAGATCCCTCAGCCTGCTGGCACAGATCCTTCATCCCGCTGGCATAGACTTTTTAGCTTCCACCACTGACCTTTGGGCCTTCCCGGTGCAGATCGATGAAATAGACTTGCATGAGACATTGTTGTGGGCTCTGGGCCTCCAGATGGACTCGGGAAGGCATTGCCATGGGCTCTGGGTCTTAAGCTGGACTCATGCAGGACATCACTGTGGGATCCAGGCCCTCAGCTGGATTATTTGGGTCTTTAGTATATGGACAGATTTCCTGTACTCTTTTTGTATTTGACTCTTTGGGTGACTACTACAAAATAATCCTATAAATTATGTGTTCTGTATTGTTTCCCTTGCAAACCCTGACAACAGATAGCTACCTGGCTGCCCTGATACAGTCACTTAAATAATCCATCTTTCCCCACCGATTTATTATACACTAAAAGCTTCTTATTCTGTTCCACTGGTCAATGACCTCATGCACCAGGACTACAGTGCTTTAATTACTGAGGCTTTATAAATAGTTTAAAAATCTGCAAAGCTTCTGCATTTATTTTTCAAAGTTTCCTTGAAGATATAGAGCTAGAGCTAGAGATATGTACTTTCTTGGATATTTTTGTTTTTGTCTTCCACATAAACTTCAGAATCATCTTGACTAGTTGTGAAAAATGTCTGGGTACTTTTGACTTAATTTTCAAATGAATTCAGGGGTAATTGACATTTATAATGTTAAATCTTCTTACCTATGAATGTGTTTTGTCTTTTGTAGCCTTCAGGAGCGTTTAAAGGTTTTCTTCATATAGGCGTTGCAAATTCCTTTAGTAATAATTTCATTACCTCAAGTACTATTATTCCTATGAGACCATCAATCTCATGGCAGATAGGAAAAAATATGCATTTCTGAGCTTAGTTATTAAAGAATATTTTCAAGAATATGCTTGCAATTCAGTTGCAACCAGAATTGTGGGATGAATTCTGCGATCAGAATAATGGAAAGAATTATGTTTGTGAACCAAGGTACCATTGTACTCATTTAGTCTCACAATAGTAAGATAGTTACATCATCATCACCTCCATGTTACAAATGAAGAAACTGAGGTAGATACTGATTTGAGTTTGTGCAGCTGATTTGTTGTGGGCTGGGGGAAGAGCTGGGATTCAGACACAATAGGTTGGGATTGGCTTTGGGTCTCTCTCTCTCTCCCCACCCCCACACGAGTGTGCCAAAAAAATGTATACACATTTCAGGAAAAAAAAAACAGCTTGTATAATTATTGTAATATGAAATATATTGAGACATCATGAAATTAAAGCAATTTACTCTTGGCTTCTACAATTACAAGAAGTACACAAAGTGGTAACCATTAGCTTTCAGATGTTTATTAGTATGGCGAACCGCTGCTTGGGTAATGTTGGTCACTGAGATTGCTGCATGTGCATTTTCTACTTCTCCAAGGGCCAGGAGTGTAGTGAGTTTTCTAGGATATATGGCATCTTCTAGGGTCCCTCATACAAGGGTTACACCATCTGTTGAAAAATCATTATACTATATTTTCTTTTCCTAAAGTAGTGTGTATATATTTTTTGATGGTTTCTCTCTCCATATATACATATATATGTATATATATAAATAAATATATATATTTATATATAAATGTACTTTTTAAATACACATAGTAATTGCATATACTTATGGGGTACAGTGTGACACTTCAATACGTGATAAAATGTGTACTCATCTGATCAGGGTAATTGGCATATTTATCACTTCATACATTTAGGATTTGTGTTGCTAACATTCAAAACCTTCACTACTTGCTGTTTTGTAATATCTAGTTACAATAATTGTTGTCAAACACAGTTGTCCTACAGTGCTGTATAGAACATTAGAAGTTATTCCTCCTCTCCAACTACACCGCTGGACCCATTATCTATCCTCTGTTCATCGTCTCCCCTACACCCTTCCTGGATGCTTGTAACCACTACTCTACTACTTCTATGAGACCAACTTCTAGCTTCCATGTATAAGCAAGGATATGCTGCATTTGTCTTTCTGCACCATGACTTATTTCAATTAAGATAGTATCTTCCAGTTCCATCGATGTTACTGCAAATAATATGCTCTTAACTGGATGTGTTACATGGAGAAGCAGTCAGGGCAATATTAGGGCTCCGAATATGAAACATCAACACATAGAAAATGGGTAACTTTCAGGAAAAAATTGTGGTGATTCTTCATTATTGAGGATCTGGTTGGTGCTGTGGAGACTGGAACTGGACTAGAATATGTGACTGAGAGTCACTTTGTTTAATGAGGAGCAGCCCCATGAGATGGGGCAGGGGCGGCATCGCACAGGGCTATGGGAGCTATTGAATGATGCCCTCCTGCCCTGACCAGAAGAAAAGGTACAAGTGCCACCTGTAGCCATCACGGGAAGGCTTTTCTCTGGCCCATTCCCAAAATCTCAAGTCTTTATTGACACCAGAATGATTGACAAGTAGCTTTGTGAATGATTTCATCTGCAGGAACGCTAAGAAGCAACCCAAAGAAATTCAGCTCTGTTTCTTAATTCCAATCAATAAGCAAAGAGTGGCTGGTTTAATAGGATTGGGAGGAAGTCATATTACATACAGCTAAAAATCTATAGAAATGATTTAGTCAAGTGACCTTTTCATCTCATTTCATTAGACACAACGGTGCTCAGATGTGTAACCTAGAATTCAGGGGGAAGGATTTTAAGTAGGCAAAAGATAACATGAGCACGATTCTGTAGTTTGAAACTATGGAAATAAAAGAATATAGGAAGCTGACACTGATTACGTGCTGACTGTAGCCCCTGGTGCTTTATCTTTTTATTCTTTCTTTCTTTTTTTTCTTTCCTTCCTTCCTTCCTTCCTCTAGGCCTTTTCTTTTTCCAGACAGAATCTCACTAGATTGCTAAATTACCTAAACTGGCCTTGAACTCATGATACTCCTGCCTCAGCTTCTCAGAGTGTTGGGATAACAGGCATATATCACCTTGCTTAGCTCCCTGGTGCTTTATGTACATATTGTGGTATAGGAGTAAACAACCCAGGCAATAAAGCATGATAAAAAGTCTAGAAATCAACACTTGTATTTGTAGAAATGTAATATTATGATAAACAGAGCTCATCAAAGAATCATGGTGAGAGCCCTGGGTTTTTGTTGAAAAGTTAGAGCTCAGGTTACATCCCCAAATACATTCCAGATAGAGTATAGAGTTACACATACAAATAGAACAGTGGAAGAAAAAATGGAGCACGTTATCATTGTGGGCAGGAAAGGACACAAAATTCAGAAACCATATGTAGAAGGACATTGATGAATTTGATTACAATAAATTTTTTAACTGTCGAATGGCGAAATATATACAAGACCTTACATGAAACTTTTTGCCACTTTTATAATAGTATGCAGTGTTTCTAAAAATCAACAATTCAAAGACCCAGTAGAAAAAAAATGATCAAGGAAAGCGAGGAGGCATTTATAGGAAAAGGACAAATGATCACTGATAAGTGGAAAGAAGCTCAGTGTCCCACATAAGCGGGAGATACAAATTAAATAAGCAGTGAAATATTACTTTTAACCTATGTTTTAAGATGATTTAAAAACTGATAATATTTGGGGCCGGTGAGATGGCTCAGTGGTGTAAGTGCCTGCCTGGCAAGCGCGAGGTCCTGAGTTCGACTCCTGGTACCCGCATTAAAAAAAGAAAAAAAAACCTGATAATATTCATTATTGACAAGGGCACTGGGAAGCAGGAATTCCCCTGACAGGGGAATAAAATGGATGCAATATTTTTGAACTTCTACGTACTTTCGTTCTGCCATAATGGTTCAGTGTCATGATACCCATCCAAACAATGGAGTGCGGGGAAGTGAAGCTGGCCTGTGGGCAGGGATGCTTGCTAATACATTTCTTCCTCTCTACTGCAAGCATTGAAGCGCTTTCTCAGTTTCGTCATCTGAAAAGTAGGGTTGATGATAGCACCCCCCTCAGATGGCCGATGTGTTAAATGAGTACATGTAATACTTCTATTAGCATCTGCAACACAATGAATGCTCAATGATGGTAACTTTTCGTTATATAGACACAATGGAGCTTAGATATTCCCAGCATTTTTTATAAAGGTGAAGAAATACCTAGGTATGGTGGCACATGCCTATAATGCCAGCATGCTGGGAGACTGAGGCAGGAGGATCACAAGTTTAAGGCCAGCCTGAGCAACGTAGTGACTTAGTGAGACCCTGTCTCTAAACAACCAAATTTTTTAAAGGGCTAGGGATATAGCTCATGTGAAAGCTCTGGGTTCAATCCCCAGTACCAGGGATGGGGTGGGGGAAATAATCAAAACAGTTTATTGAAAGAGGGAGAGAAGACCATGTAACCATTAAGCGAACTAGAGAGAATAGCATTCATTGGTCCAGCCTTTCTTCACTGAGAGTCTTCTATGTGCCAGGCCCTGTCTTAGGGCTGGAGATGCAGTGGTAGACAGAACAGAATCTTCTACTGAACAGGAAAATGCTCTAAGAAATGTTGTTAAGAAGGCAGTTGCACATTGTGAAAATGGCCATACTCACAAAACTGTTATACAGATTTAATGCAATCCCGATCAAAATACCATTAGCATACCTCACAGATCTAGAGAAAACATTCCTAAAATTCATTTGGAAACAGAAGAGACCTAGAATAGCAAAGGTAATCCTGGGCAACAAAGGCAAGGCAGGAGGCATCACAATCCCTGACTTGAAATTATACTGCAAAGCTACTGTGATAAAATCAGCATGGTACTAGCACAAAAACAGACCTGAGAATCAGTGGAACAGATTAGAAGATGCAGACACAACTACAAACACACTCAGCCACCTTATCTTTTTTTTTTTTTTTTTTTTGTGGGTACCGGGGGGTCGACCTCAGGACCTCGCGCGCCAACAGGCACCCGTGCCGCTGAGTGATATCACCGGCCCCTTTTTCGTATGTGGGATCCGGGAGTCAAACTTGGGCCCTCACGCTTGCAAGGCAGGCACTTATGCCGCTGAGCCATCTCACCGGCCCTCAGCCACCTTATCTTTGACAAAGGGGCCAAACATGTTCACTGGAAGAAAGATAGCCTCTTTAATAAATGGTGCTGGAAAAACTGACTTTCCACATGCTGAAGACTAAAACTAGACCCATGTCTATCACCATGTAATAAACTAAAGTCAAAATGGATCAAAGATCTAAATATTAAAATAGAAACACTAAATCTACTGGAAGAGAAAGTAGGTAGAAATCTTGAAGACATAGGGGTAGGCAGAGAGTTCATGAACAAAACCCAAACTGCAGAGGATATACTTCAAAGAATAAATAGCTGGGATCTCATCTTATTAAAAAGTTTTTGCACATCAAAAGAAATCACCGGGGCCGGTGAGATGGCTCAGCGGCATAAGCACCTGCCTGGCAAGCACGAGGGCCCAAGTTCGACTCCCGGAACCCACATACGAAAAAAGGGCCGGTGATATAGCTCAGCGGCATGGGCGCCTGCTGGCGCGCGAGGTCCTGAGGTCGACCCCCGGTACCCACAAAAAAAAAAAAAAAAAAAAAAAAAAGAAATCACCAACAGAGTGAAAAGAAAACACACAGAGTGGGAAAATGTTTTAGCCAGCTGTCCCACAGACAAAGGACTTATATCTAGAACATATAAATAATTGAAAAAAATCAGACCCCCCCAGATTCAAAGACCCAATCCAAAAATAGGCATCTGAGATAAATACACACTTCTCAGATGAAGAAATACAAATGGCAAATAAATATATGAAAAAATGTTCAACATCATTGGTCATTCGAGAGATGCAAATTAAAACAACACTGAGATTCCATCTCACCGCAAAAAGAATGGCTGTCATCAAGGAATCAACCAATAGGGCCGGTGAGATAGCTCAGCGGCATAAGCACCTGCCTGGCAAGCGTGAGGTCCTGAGTTCGACTCCTAGTACCCACATACAAGAAAAGGGCCAGTGATGTCACTCAGCGGCACGGGTGCCTGCTGGCATGCAAGGTCCTGAGTTTGACCCCCTGTTGTAGTCAGGGTTTGCAAGGGAAAAAATACAATACAATACAGGACACATAATTTTTAGGATTATTTTGTAATAGTCACCCAAAGAGTCATATACAAAAAGTGCAGGAAATCTGTGCACACACTAAAGACCCAAAGAATCCAGCTGAGGGCCTGGATCCTACAGCAGTGTCCTGTATGAGTCCAGCTGAAGACCTAGAGCCCATGGCCATGCCCTCACAAGTCCAGCTGAAGGCCTAAGGCCCACAACAATGTCTCATGCAAGTATATTTCACGGATCTGCGCTGGGAAGGCCCAAAGGTCAGTGGTGGAAGCTAGGAAGTCTGCACCAGCAGGATGAAGGATCTGTGACGGCAGGCTGAGGGATCTACCCCGGAGCCAGGAAGAGACGCTCAGAGTAAGGACCAGAGCTCCCCTGAAAGTCACCACAGCCATCCTCAGCGACAATGAGGTCCCGAGCTCCTCCGACGATGAAAACAGCCAAGTTCCTATCAGGAAAGCCAGCACAACAAGCTCCTAGAGGAGAACCAACAGCACCACCTCTTCCTCTCCAGTTCTCCTTTTTATGTTGTTGGCAACAGTCCTCGGGTGGGCCCTCCACACTAGGCACCACGCTGATTCAGTTCAGCTGGGTGTTACAAGTTGACCACCAGTTGTCAATCCACCACACCCCCAGTACCCACAAAAAAAAAAAAAAAGAAATCAACCAATAACAAATGCTGGAGGGGCTGTGGGGAAAAGGAATCCTTCTCCACTGTTGGGGGTGTAGACTGGTACAACCACTGTGAAAATCAGTGTGGCGATTCCTTAAAAAACTAGGATTAGTGGGTCCCATTTGACACAGCTATTCCCCTTCTGGGTATTTTCCCAGAACAATTAACAACATTGTACCACAGTGATATATGTGCACCTATGTTTATAGCAGCACAATTTATAATAGCTAAATCTTGGAAACAACCCAAATGCCCATCAACCAAGGAATGGATTAAACAGATGTGGTATTTTAATACAATGGAGTACTACTCAGCTATAAAGAATGATAAACTCGAGGCTTTCATAGGTAAATGGATGCAACTTGAGACCATACTTGTAAGTGAAATAAATCAGACTTGCATGTGTAAACATCATATTGTTTCCCTAGTGTAAGAAACTGAAAGAGTAAATAAGATCCAAAATGTACAATAGATATTGTGAAAGGGGAAGAAATTGCTCAAAAGGAAAGAACTACTGGGATGGGGGAAAGGAGAAAAGAAGGAAGGGAAAAGAAAAAAAAATACATATATACACATAAGATAGCAAAGATAATTATACTACTAATTTCTATTACTTCATTGAAAGCGGTTTGTGCTTATATTGTTTGAACAATTTTTCATGCCTATATCTTGTAATCTGAGCAACTACTTTGAAGATAATAATACATAATATATTAACCATCGTTGATCTCCTATTACTTGTTTTGAAATGCTATATCATTGTTTTTATTGTTTTTTCTCTTTAAAAAAAAAGGTAGTTGCAAAACAATGTGCCTAGAATGAGTCTATTAATGATGAAAATGAATAGCCATACCCCAAACTATGGGTATGTGGAATGCCAAGAAAAATATTCAGGAAGATATCCAGCAGGCTACTCTATCTCCTTTCGCCTTTTATTGCTGAAGGTGGATGTGTCTTAAATCCATGGTGTCTCAGATTGGATAAAATATGGCACCAGCAAGGGTTATCTTGCAGATAGGGTCTATGATTGCCTAAGAATGGTGAGACACTTCTGTATTTGTTCTGTGTACTCTCACATTGTTTGAAACTTCACTATGACTTGTGTAACACAACAACCAGCAACCCTCAGAGTCTGTGGAGGAGGGCGGTCCTCCCTCACAAACCTGGCCTGACCTCCTTCTGTTTAGACCCTGGCCTGTGGACCGTCCCATGCTTCAAACTTAGGTGATGTTCTCTTCATTACATGTAACAGAAAACTATTTATATTAAGTTAATTTTAAAAAAGGTTGGCAGTGGAATTTATTATAAGGATAATTGGTGATGGCAGAAACTAAGGGCTTATGCTGTGACTGCATCTAAGCAAGTTTGCCCCTAGGAGCCGAGGACAGGGGCTTTCAGCTGTGTCTGGCCTGGGGTGGTTTCTCTGGGTGCGTTCTGTTCACGCTGTTAGCTCATGCCTCTTGTCTCTCCGCAGAGGAGATTTGGGCTTCTCTTCCTAGGACATAAGATGGCCATACCCTGTGCCAAATCTCAGCTCTTTAACTCAAGTCACCAGCAGGGATAGCCAGAATCTTTGGATCCAAATCTAAACTCTTGGGAGGAGAATCTGAGTTCTTCTGTGTGGGTCATGCATCCACTCGTGATCAGTTGGCTGGGGTGGGCGTGGGGTCTATGTACAGATGTTGCTCCAGGGCTGATTTTGTGGCCAAAGGAATGCAGCTGCTCAGGAGGGTGGACTATGGGCTGGGTAGGGGACCTCATCTTCAAGGTTCACAGATGTCATTTCCATACTGTGTTATTCTCTTTATTTTTGTTTTGGACCTAAAGGTGCACAGGGTTTTGATGCCCAGTGGCATCAACAAACCAGGATGCCCTTTCTCTCCCTAAGAAACTACAGTTTCTGCCCAGACGCTAGTTTCCCTGTAGGCTTCTCAGCTTGGTTTTGTGTCCTTGGAGAATCTCGTTTTGCCGTCAAAGGTATTCCTTGGGCAGGGCTCCTTGAACAAAGCTGGCAACCTACTCATTCATTTCTTAGCCTTTGGGATGGAATGGAAATGTGTCTTTTTGCAAGCACAGGATAAGATGAAGCAGAGAAAAATAGACTCCATAGCCTCAAATGGCTCCATTCTTGCCAGTCCTACCCTAATTGTGCTAGATGAAAGTGGCGACAGCCAGAGTTACAAAGAAAGACTATCAAAGCGCTTACAATTCCCAGTGACCTTTGCTCCTGGGAAAGTAAATTGGGACTCAGGGATGGCCCTCAAAGAGGAAGCATTTCCCAAGATGACTGGCACAAGGGATATTTGGTGTAGACCTGGAGGTCTCTGGGTAGTTGGGCAACTCTAGGCTTGAGTTTCTTTTATAAATTGGCAAAAAAGAAACTTATGAGCTGCTCTTAGGGAGAAAACGTGAAGATGATAGCTTCCAATTTTAACCTGAAAATCCAACTTCTAACACCATCATCATGATTCCATGCAGCCTTTCTTTTTTTTTTTTTTAATTTTGAAACAGGGTCTTGCTAAGTTGCCCAGGCTGACCTCAAACTTACCTTCCTCTTGCCTTGGCCTCCTGAGTAGTTAGGATTACAGTTGTGGGCTACCGTACCCAGCACCCCAAAAGCCTTTTCTAAAAGTTAGAGGGACTTGGCAGTGGAGAATTTGAGTGCATTCCGCTAGGCTTTAGAGTGACTCAGTCATGACAGGAGGGAGTATTTAAAAATGAAAATGTCATGGGTCTGAGTCCTCTTTCAGGAGAAGGACAGAGAAAGTGCCAGGGAGGGACGGTGAAAGGAAGAGGGCTGGGCAAATTCCTCTAAAGTAATTTCCTTGAGGATGTGAGCTGAAAGAGTGGAAGATCACCTTAAGGAGTGGAATCCTCAACAACCGGCTTCTGATGGACTCGGTGCCACCACGACCTGGAAGTAGCCTGGGCAGCTGTAAGAAAGATCCAGAAGGTGCCAATTTTTATTCCTAACCTGAATTTGAACAAGGCCAGAAACATCGGTGCTCTGCGGAGCATCGCTGGGCCAGAGAGACTCCATGCATTTTTTCAGGACTTTGGCTCATTTGCTGTTTGCCCTATAACTCCCACACATTTGCTTCTTAATGTCCCAGAGCTCTCGCTGCTGCAACGTTCCCATAGGAATGTGGCCGCCTGCCAGGCGACCTCCTGTGCATTCCATTCATCTGCTTGGCTGGGAGGCAGTGACCAGGCCAAGTTGGCTGCTTCACTTAACCCTCTGGGCCCCGAACTCACCCTGAAAGGAATCACCAAGCTTGTTGGACTTTTCCAACAAGTATGAAGTAAAACAGATGTTAAAGCAAAGGAGAAGTGATTATTTATTCATAGGATCCCATCTGGAAAACAACTATTTTTTGAAGGTAGCCTAGTGAAAACCATGTTCTTTGATTTATTATGAAATCACCCTCCATCAGAAAGGCATTTTGAAGTAATGAGGCTTTGGGAGGTGTGACTAAATGCAGTGTGACTAATTTTTTTTTAAAGCAACCACATCAGAATACAGCTTTCCAAAGGAAAGTTGCCTCCCAAGTAACATCAGGGGGCTATTGCCCTTACCTCCATGACGCGCCAAGGCCTGTCAAATTCCTTAAGGAATTGGCCAGTCTCACTCATTGTTTTGCTTTCTGTTTATTGTTCGTTCAGCGTATATTAGGTACCTTCTGTGGGCCAAACATTCTGCCGGGCGGAGAGAGAAATAAGGAAGATACAGCCTCAGGGAGGGTCTGATCCCAGGGGCCAGTGGAAAAAGTTAGCCTGACCTGGATTTGAATCCCAGCGTAGTCTGATGTGGATTGTGTAACCCCAGGCAAGTTTCCTAGACGCTTTGAGTCACAGGGCCTTTGTTTTTAAACTGGAGATGGTAAAGCCTACTTCACAGGATTATTCTGAGGAGAAAATCAGATGTAATAAGTAGCTAGCAGCATTAACCGGGAGGTAAATAGAGATTAATGCTTAGCACATGGAAGTGCTTATAACTGTTTCAATTATATAGCTAGTTTGACTATCTCTTTTCTTCAGATTAGATCCTGAATATACTTTTGGGAAAATTAATTATTGGACATATGAGTGATACAAAGCACCAAACTGAAAGTGTTCAAAAATTAGATGATGGAAATGAAATTTTCCTTCCCTTGTCTCTCTGTTACTGATCCCCTCCCCAAAGATAATCAATATGACCAGGAGTTTGTATATATCCCCATTTGCCTGTATTTCTTGGGGAATGGTCCCTAACACATTTGTTGCTTTTTGTATTTTCTTTTCCCCCGACCTGTAGTGAGGTATAACTGACAAGTAAAATTGAATGTACTGAAGGTGTAAAATGTAATGATCTGACATACCTATACATTGTAAAGTGATTAACACAGTTCAGTTAATTAATAGATCATTACCTCGCATAGTTACCATTATTTGTGTGCGTGCACATGCCTGTGTGGGCCATAACAACACGTAAGACCTTCCAGTGATTTTCAAATACACAACACGCTCCTATTAAACATAGTCACCATGCTGTCATTCAATCCCCAGCACTTATTCATCAGCAACTGAAATTTGGTACTCTTTTGTCAACATTTCCATCTCCCCCAGCTCCTGATGACCACAATTCCACACTCTGTTTCTACGAGTTCAACATTTGTTATTTGTCTTCCTGCATCTGGCTTATTTTTCATTTAGTATAATGTCTTCCAGCTTCTTCCACATTGTCACATATGGCAGAATTTCTTTTTTATGGATAAGTAATAATCTATTTTTCTTTGTCTTTAGGATGGTTTCCATGTCTCGGCTATTAGGGTATTGTTCCAATGAACATGTGTGTACAGATACCTGTTGAATATGCTGATTTCATCTCCTTTGGGTACAAACCAGAGGTGGGGTTGCGGGATCACATTGTAGTTCTATTTTTAATTTTTAAGGGGCTCTCTATACCCTTTTCCATAATGGCTGTATTAATTTGCATCCCCACCAACAGTGTACAAGATTTCCTTTCTTCCACACTGGTCAACACTTCTTGCTTCCTTGGTGATAGCCACCCTCACAAGTGCGAAGCTCTATCTCATTGTAGTTTTTATTTGCATTTCTCTGATGTGTAGTGACGTTGAGCACCTTTTCATATATCTGTTGGTCATTTGTATGTCTTCTTTTGAAAAAAATACGTATTTGGTATTGTGCACGTTAAAATTCAATTGTTTGGGGAATCTTGATATTCAGTTATATGCACACCTTACATATTTTGGGTATTTACCCTTTATCAGATATATGGTCTGAAAATATTCTTCCTCATTCCACGGGTTACCTTTTCATTTTGTTGATTGTCTGCTTGCTGTGCAGATGCATTTTAGTTTGAGGTAGTCCTGTTTATTTTTGTTTTTGTTGCCTGTGCTTTTGGTGTTATATAAAAATATTTTTGTCAGGACCAATGTCAAGGAGATTTCTTCTTAGGTTTTCTTCTAGGAGTTATATAGTTTCAGGTCTTATAGTTAAATAATCCATTTCAACTTAATTTTTGTTAGCACTGTGAGATGGGGGTCCAATTTCACCCTTTTGCATTTGTATAAACGGTTTTCCGAATACCATTTGTTGGAAGACCTTTTTCCCTATCAAAGATTAGTTGACCATATAACCACAGATTTATTTCTGGGTGCTCTGTTCTGTTCCATTGGTCTCTGTCTGTGTTGTATGCTATTACCATGCTTTTTTTTTTTTTTTTTTTTTTATGTTGGTACCGGGAACCAAACTCAGGACCTCGCACTTGCCAGGCAGGTGCTTGTGACACTGAGCTATATCACCGGCCCTGCCATGCTTTTTTGATTACCATAGCTTTATTTTATTTTATTTTATTTTATTTTTGTGGGTACCGGGGGTCGACTTCAGGACCTCGTGTGCCAGCAGGCGCCCATGCTGCTGAGCGATATCACCGGCCCTTTTTTCATATGTGGGTTCCGGGAGTCAAACTCGGGCCCTCGCACTTGCCAGGCAGGCGCTTACGCCGCTGAGCCATCTCACCGGCCCTACCATAGCTTTATAATACAATTTGAAATCAGAAATTGCAATGTCTCTAGCTTTATTTTTTCTTTCTCAAGATTGTTGTGGCTACTTGGGTTCTTTGGGGGTTCCATATGAGTTTTAGGATTATTTTTTCTGTTTCTGTGAAAAATGCCATTGGAATTTTGATAGAGATTGCATTGGATCTGTAGACCACTTTGGGTCATTGTAGCTTATTCTTTTCAAATGATTCCATGATTTTCCATCAACTGGATGTATCATAATTGATTTAGCCACTCTCCTATCAATGAACAGTTAAATTATTTCTAATCTTTGGCTATAATAACAATATAACAAAGACTATTCTTGTGCTTAGGTTAGACTATTTTTAGTCAAAGAAGGATACCAAACCAAAGAAATACAGTAGGCTTCTTACATCAGCCCTGGCAATATCAATGGAATAGGTGATTATTTTAAAGCAGAAAATGCTGATCTAATTGAATACATTCTAGATGTTTTCTAAAAAAAAAAAAAAAAAAAAAAAAACTCACTATTTTGTTCTTTGACTGTTCACATCATCCCTAAATGCTACCTATCTGAAAAGTGCAAGGTCTATGTAGCAACAATTCAAGAACGGTGACATTTTTGTCCAGATGTGATTGTCCTGAAATCTCTCCAAGACATATAATAAATGGACACATTTTTCTGTGGTTGGCAGCAAAGAGTCAAGAATGCAGAGATTCCAGACAGCCAGTCTAGAAGCAGCTGTTAAGAAGATTCGCACTCTAATTTGCTGCCACAGCTTGAAGCAGTGAAATGTATTAAAATGTGCCACACTGGCTAACACAGGTTCAATTAGATGACGGCTGCCAATTTGGAAGGAGGGCAAATGGTCCTTGGTGAATGTCTTTGCTGATGACTGGGCCTGCACAGGCTATGCATGGAGCTGAATTTGAGAGAGCGTATATGTGAGGTCCTGGCACAATCCAAGCACAAATAAGACCCAAGGATTAGCTTTCCTGGATGCATAATTATTCCTGATCCATGTGAAAGGCACAAGAGGCAAAGAGGCAGGGGAATGGAAATGTTTCTAAGAAGTCTCTGCTGTCAGAGCCGCAGATCCTCAAATGATCTCCATGCGAATGAAAACCGGTCCCAACACCATCTTGAGCCAAAGAAAATTCTTTAAAAAGAATAGATAAATAGTTTCTCCTCGCCTCTCAGCAGGCCCAGCTATCGCTGTGCTCCAGATCTGCCTCTCCACAGTTCTGGCAGGGTTAGCTTGGACCAGCTGCTGTGATGAAATCGCAGTAATTCCAGGTTTCCCCAGCTCTGCACGGAGCCAAAGGCAGGCAGGGCTTCTAGCATCCGGCTTCCTTCATTGCTCTCTTTCCAGTCCCTCCTCAACTTTTAAGCTTCTCATTTTGTTTTTTAACTGAGATGAGGCGACAGAGGAAACCCCTTCTAGGGCAGCCCAGAAGCCTGGAAAATGTTTATTTCAAGTCAATTCAAGAAACCCATGGTAATTTCCTGGTCAGTCTGTTTAGCTGGGCTACATGATGTGACCATTGGCTGACATGGATTTTTTCCAGTGACACGCCAGACTTTCTTTTTATTTTTATGTATGTACATGTGTACCTATGTATATATGTATTTTTGTGGTACTGGAGATAGAATTTAGGGCCTCCACACTGAGCTGCATTCTAAGCCTTTTATATTTTTATTCTGGAACAGGATTTCACAAAGTCACAGTTGCTCAGGCTAGGATTCAAAACGCAGTCCTCCTTTCTCAGCCTCCCAGTGTACTGGGATTACAGGCATGCACCACAATGCCTGAATCATATGACAGGCTTTCTAGCAGGCCCCCTACATGACAGACCTCACTCATCAACCAATAATAGAGACAGGAACTATTGTATTATTATAAAGGAGAAAAATAGGCCTCAGGAGGATTGATTCTTTTACCTTAGGACAAAGAGCTGATGAACAGAAGCACCAAGATTTGAATATCAACATAGGCTGAATATTGGTTCTCTGATTATTTACACTATGATATGGCACTGACCAGAAGCCACGAAGACCTTACTTAGAGTCCAGGAAAAGAGATAGAGACAAGAAATTAAGATGAACAAAGGGGATGAAATAGAGTCTGAGGTGGGAGGAGGAAGAGGTAGGCAGGTAGAATATGTAGAATAAAACTATAGTTGCTCAGTTTGGGCTCTGAAAACCTCGTGGATCCTAGGAGATGAGTGGAAGCTTATTGATCAAGTTATTGATCAATCGACTGAGATGTTCTGAGGGGTTGCCCATAGCTCTTTAGCCCCAAGGGAATGGAGAAAGCTTCCTGTGTGCATTCAACATGGAAGTACTCCTGCACTCCAGGGGCTGTGGGATTCCAGACACTGTGTCCCAGGGCACAGAGAGTTCTGCAGTGTGACTCACTGGGCCTTAGGGAGGGCTGTTTATTATGTTTTTATGATGCCTTTGAAATAAGCTTTCTGGGACAGATGGTGGCTCATTGCTCGGAGTCCCCTGCCCCCACCAGGAAGATGACAGAAGATACGCGTTTAAAGCATAAAGTATCTTTAGCCCAGAGTGGGAAATGGACTCTCACCAGCATGCTCTTCAGCAGCATTCAGTAAACTGAACCATACAGCACAGCCAGAGGGACATTTCTGAGTAAAGCTGACCAACCAGTGTCTTCATTTTTGCTGGTGGCATTTCTGACCGGGACCTTCTGGTGATCCTGGGGTAGGTAGCTCCAGAGGCCTGGAAGAACAGAGAATGCTGGTAGTAAGAAAGGTGTGACATTCAAAATGGTAGAAATGCTGGATTTCAGAAATGATTCCACCAATGATTCTGACCTGAGGAAAAATTCATTATCAAAAAAGTCTAGAGATATCCCTATTCCTGGATAGGCAGAACAAATATTGTGAAAAGGGCCATACTTCCCAAACTGATACACAGATTTAACGCAATCCCAATCAAAATATCAACAACGGAACTAGAGAGAACAATTCTAAAATTCATATGGAACCAGAAGAGATCCAGAATAGCAAAAGTAATCCTGGGCAATAAGAGCAAACTAGGAGGCATCACAATCATATTATACAGCTAAAATGATAAAAACAGCTTAGTACTGGCACAAAAACAGACACATGGATCAATGGAACAGAGTGGAAAATACAGAAACAGCCTGAGACACATTCTGCTGTTTGATCTTTGATGAAAGGGCCTGAAACATACACGGAAGGAATGATAGTATCTTTAATAAACTGTGCTGGGAAAACTGGCTATCTACATATAGAACCTTGAATCTAGACCCATATCTCTCACCATGTACTAAACTAAAGTCAAAGGGCTCAAAGATCTAAATATTAAAATAGAAACAATCTGCTGGAAGATAAAAATGTTCAACTCTTGAAGACATAGGCATAAGCAAGGACTTTTTGAACAGAATCCCAGTGGCACAAGAATTAGATCAGGAATCAACAAATGGAATCATATCAAATTGAAAAGCTTCTTCACAGCACAGAAAACAACCATAGGAGTGAAGAGACAACCTATAGAATGGGAAAAAAATTTTACCAACTACACCATGGACACAGGACTAAAATCTAGACTATAAAAAGAACTCAAAAAAATTAGATCCTCCAAAATAAAAAGCTCCAATCAGAAATGGGCAACTGTAATGAACAGACACTTCTCAAAAGAAGAAGTATAAATGGCCAATAAATACATAAAAAGTGTTCAACATCTCTGGTCATTAGAGAAATGCAATTTAAAACAATCCTGAGATTCCCCACTGCTCCAGAAAGAATGGCTATTATCAAAAATTTAAATAATACATGCTGGTGAAGCTGCGGAGGGAAAAGGAACCCTGTTATATTGTTTGTGAACTAGTACAACCACTATGGAAATCAGTATAGAGATTCCTCAAAAAACTAAAAATAGAAATTCCATTAGACCCAGTTATTCACCTTCTAGGTATCTTCCTGAAAGAGTTAAAGACATCATATCACAGTGCTACATGCATACCCATGTTTATAGTAGCACAATTCATAATAGCTACATCTTGGAAGCAGCCTATATGTCCATCAGCGGATGAATGGATAAATGTTGTATTTATAACCACAGAGTACTGCTCTGCCATAAAGAAGGATAAATTTGAGTCATTTGTAGAAAAATGGATACACCTTGAGACCATAATATTAAGTGAAACAAATCAGACCCACAAGCTTAAATTTCACATGGTTTTTCTTACAGGAGAAACTCAAAATATGAAGAGAAAAATAAAAGAGAGTAGGAAATAAAAAATAGTAGGAAATAGGTAGGAATATAATCATTATATACTGCAAACATGTACTAATAAAAATAAAAAGTCAAGAAGTGTCCCCCACCCTGTTATCTGACTGTGGGTTCTCGCTTTCACCTTTGAGTCAATTTGTTGAAACTTAACATGAGGCATTCTGATAGCCAAGGGCAGCAGCAGATGAGAAGGCCTGACCAGCTTTCATCTTACTGGGGAAGGGCCGTCTCCAATGAATGGAGTGGAAAGACCAGAAGACACAGACAAAAATTGTTCTTTTGGCAATAACTTTTGAGACCTACATATCCACGTACTGGCTTCATGTTGTGTCTTTTATTTATAATCTGGAGGATTCCATAGGGTGAGAGATGGTGATTGAGAGAAAGATGGTGGACTCTGAGTTAGATGGACCTACGTTTGTTCCTGGTCTGACTCTGGTGAATCATGTGATTGTGGGAAAGTTACTCCCCTTTGAGATTTACTCTCCTGTCTGCCAAACGGGGCACAAATAATCGTCCTGAATCTTGACATGAACACTATGTGTTTCTAAAATGCATAGCATATGGGGCCAGGGGTATAGCTCAGCGGCACAGCACCTGCCTGGCAAGTGCACGGTCCTGAGTTCGATTCCTGGTACCAAAAAAAAAAAAAGCGTAGCATATTATGTGTGCTAAATAATATGAGTGAATAATGACGAGAAAATGTAGAGCAAAATAGGTAATATAAAAATAATAACCAGAAGGTACCAGATTATAAGCTCAAGAGTAGGGACACTGTGTGAGTCAGCCTTGTACCCCAGCACCCTACAAATTGCCTGGCTCATGGTAGACAACCCCTGTTTGTTGCATTAAACTGAGCTGATGAAATGCTGATTGCCGGGTGCATAAATTATTTTTAGAAACTCTTGGTGCTGTAGAAGTAAATGAGATGCCAGTTAGAGTCCAAAAGACAAGCATTCAAGGAATTTGGTGCTCCTGAAGTTTAGTTTCTTTTCCTATACGACAGAAAATAGCTCTACTGGGATCGGAGATACAGTAGTTGGTCAGCTCCCTGCAAACTGTTCTCTTTTTCCTTACTGACATGACAGAAACCCCAATTATATTTAGGAATGCCATGCCTCTTCTTTATGGTAATGATCTTCATTATTAGGCTAATCATTCTGGTGCTCTCATTCCCTTTGTCTGTAATCGGTTTAGAGGTAGCCATGAAGATCTGCTCTGACCAAGGAGACATAAGGGGACATCACTAAGGCCTCCAGGAAAGATTTTGCTGCCTTACAAAGAGGGATGAAGAAGGGCCTGTGAGATGGCTCAGCGGCGTAAGCGCCTGCCTGGCAAGCGTGAGGGCCTGAGTTTGACTCCCTGAACCCACATACGAAAACAGGGCCAGTGATATCGCTCAGCGGCACGGGTACCTGCTGGTGCGCGAGGTCCTAAGTTCGACCCCTGGTACCCACCAAAAAAAAAAAAAAAAAAAAGAGGGAAGAAGATATATGGGAGAAACATGCACACAAAACATGCTTCCCTTTTTCACTGGCTGCTTTCAAGCTGCCTGCGATGACTAGAAATGAGCAGCCATCTTGGGTCAATGTGGAGAATCACACCAACCCGCTGAGGATGGCAGAGCTGACAGCTGGAAAGGACCGGGGCCTTGCTAACATCATCGAGCCTCCGGATTAACCAGCCATGAATCTTCCTTGTAAGTTATGCCAGTTAAGTTGGATATTCATTCACTTTCTTACAGGCGAAGGCATAGGGTTGTGAATGTTGGTTCCTCTCACTATGCATTCTGGGAAACGAGAGTCATCCTCCCCGGATATGTAGGAGGCTTCCTGCTGATTACAATTCAGATGAATTTTCCCCAGGGGTTCACATGTAAAATCTCAGTCTCCAAGGTGGCAGGATTGGGAGGTGCTGTGGACTTTTAAGGGCAGGGCCTTAGGTCTTGAGGGTGTGCCCTACCCCCCTTCCTGCTCAAGAGCTGAGGACCTGCTCCAACCCTTGCTTCTACCATGATGCGCCACACTCACTGTAGGCCTAAACCAGTGGGCCTAAACATGATCTTGGGCTTAAACCTCCAGAACCATGAGCCATAATAGACCTCTCTTCATTTCGTAAGTAGCCTGTCTCAGGTATATTGTCATGGCAATAAACAGCTGACTAATACACCGCCTTGTGCAGATAATGCAGCCAGTCCTTTCAAATGCTGGTGTTCTCTGCTCCTGTGTTATCCATGGAGCAACTCTGAAGAGCATCAGAAGGAGCTTTTCTGGGAATGAGAGGCAGCGTGGGGATCTAGAAATAGTGTAGGACATGGAGACAGAGATCTCAAATTTGATCCTGGCAATTCCATTCCAGCCTCTCTGCTGTCACCAAATCACATATTCTCTCAGAGATTCAGTTTTCCTACCTGCAAAATGAGGCTAAGCATAGTCCCTGCCTCGAGGTAAGGATCAAATGAGAAAATATCGAAGTGCTTTATGATGTGTACTCCTAGTCATAGATAATTACAGAGAAAAATAATTAGATAATTATAATATATATAATATATATATAATAGATAATAGATAATTTCAGAGAAAAACCCATGGAACTGACCAAGGGGCAGGAAATAAGGCTTTTCTCTATCTTGCTGCAGAGAAGACATGTGTGGACATTTGTTGGAAAGCAGTTTGGGGAAAGTGGTGGTCTTCTCTAGGAAGAATTTCATTCCTTTTCTCCTATCAGCTTTGACAAAAAACACGACTCTAAGTGGTTCTAAAGAGCAGCGCAGCTGAGAGCAGAGGGGAAAGGCCACGGAGTCCCTTGGGCGGTGACCTGCTGCCACTGACTATTAATAGACTATAAACCTTGGAGTGGAGCCTAGGTTCCCCCACAGCAGAGGACTCAGAATGCTGCCTGACGCGGTCTGCAGGACTCTCGTGATCTCCGGATTTCTCCTGGTGAAGGAATTTTTTTCCCTGCTGGTCTGGCCTCCCTGAGCTGCCTCGCACGGAGACCCTGACCTCGTAGGGTCCCTGTGCAGCGGCATTAGTTGATCTCTTTCTGGGTCCTTAGGCCACTCCTGCTGCCTGGACAACATGATCTCATTGCACCATTGTAGCAACAAGCAAAACGATTGTACAGAAACAGAACCCAGCTCGCGGAGGTGTCATGACCTCTTCGAGGTCACATGGAGAGGGTGTTTGGTTTTGGGACCCAATCTGTCTGTGTGCAAGGCCAGCGCTGTAACCTCTGCATTCCATTCTGAAATCTGGGACCCTTCCAGGCCTTCAGCAAGGCCACCCAAGTTCCTTGATCATACCAGAGAGAACACTAAAAAGACTGTGGGGTGAAGTGAGCAGGAGAGCAGTGACACGTGGCCTGGCACCTGATTCTGAGGGGCAGAAGGAACTGATGCGCCCATTGGCACAAGGCCTCTTCCCCTCTCTTTGCACGGCCACACCTGATCCTATCACTTCCAAGCTGAGAGATCTTTTGAGACCCTCTGTGATTCTTAAATACAGGACAAGGATAAGTCCTTTAGCCTAGGACATCTGAATTCCTTCAGTGCCATCTCCTGTCCTCCTTTCAAAGCTCACCCTACTCTGTTCCTTCTCTTCCCACACAAATCCGTGTGCAGATCCCAGGACAGATGTTCTGGGGGCAAGGATTGTGTCTAATGAGTTTCAGACTCCAGAGAGCCCAGCCCAGCATCTGGGGCAGCTGTGATGATCAGGGACTGCAGGGAAAACTGTCCCCTGTCAACAGGTCTCAGACAAGTGACAGGGAAGGATGGGGCCTGGGATAGGAGAGAGGCCTGGCTGTAGACAGAGGCTGAGTTCTGGAGCCCCTGGGACTTGGGTCTAGGCTGCTTCTGGAAGGAGTCCTTCTCCAGTGGGTTTAACACAAACACGAGACCAGGAGTGTCAGGCCTCCTGGGCCTGCCTGCCAGTGCAGCCCATCGTGGAAGGGCACTGGATTGCTGGTCAGGTGCCAGAAGTCAGGGTGAGAGCTGATACGGCAGGAAGCACTTCCAGAGAGGAGCAGGTCTACTTAAGATGCCCTCTTGGCAGACAAAGAACAGGAAGCAGGAGCTTGGCTGGGTGGCTTGTTCTGAGGACTGAGATCATTAATCTCATCCTTACAGTCTCTTTAGGTCGGTTCACCTTGTCACGAGTACCTGGAGAGCTCTTGTAAAGCTAAGAGAAGGATTTGCTAGGAATGACTGATCCCACACTTTGCAATGAGAATCTTATGCAACTTACACTGCATACAAGCACCCTTTGTGGGGGGAAGGAGAAGGACTGAGATTACAAAGGGAATCATCACCTCCCTGGCTCAGGCAGGAGTCCTCTCCTTCCAGCTCCTGTCATTGCCAGGATCTCACTGTTCAGGTGCCACCGGGCTGCTCCTTCCACAGATCTGCAGGAAATTCTCAGCCCCTGCAGTGGCTCAGTTTCTCTGCACACAGTCTGAGTGAGTTAGTTACCACGGAGGCTGCTTCTGTCTGGCCCAATTCCCCAAAGAACTTCTCTCCCCATGACCTTAGCCCCAGAGTTTTGGGGCCTGGATGTCAATCAGTATGCGCTCCCTCCAGCTCTGATGGGAGAGTCATTTCCATACTGTGGCTTCTCACTGTGCGACCGCAGCCTCTGGGAAGGCAGTATGGGACATTACTGTCTGCTCTCGCCAGTCTTTAGCGTCCACGCTTCTCTACCCTCTGAGTGTCCTGTGGAGTCCTTGTGGCAGCTCTGTGAAGTGGGAAAATCATCATCCCTGTTCTGCAGCCTCGAAGGAGACTCAGGAGGAGGCCACACCCAGGGCCAGAGCTGGAAGTGTCCAGAACTGCTGACCCTGTATTGGGGCTCTTTCCTTGGTACCCAGTTCATATCCTGGCTTCAAGAGCACAGCATGTGCTCAAGGGCTCCCTCTGTGCCTGTCCCAACCACCAGGGCACTGGAAGCCACTACATGACCTTTCGAAGAAACATGTATTCACCAAACGCAGTGAACCAGCTACTGTGGGGATCTGGGGCTTTGCTGGAAGCACTTTGGAGCATGGGGAATCCTGTCCTGCCCTGAGAATGGGTCATCTCTGGCCAGTCACATCAGGGCACTCTCTAGTCTCATGGTCCTTGTCTTACAGCCTTTCTGGGGTTCTTGCGCCCTTCATTGGTCCTCCATTGGGGGCTGCTTTCATAGACAACCCAGCCCCAGAGGCACACCAGGCTCAATTGCTATTTTCCTTTGACTTTCACCACTTCTCGCTAAGTTCGTGCCATGTTCCCCAAGGCCTGGGTCCCTAAGTGCGGGAAACAAGGAAGTCATTTAACAGGAACTTATTGTACAAAGCACTGTGATACAACACCTCCTTGACTTTGATCTGCACACAAACCTGTGGGGATTTATTCTTATTGTCACAGCTCAGAACATGAAGGCTTAGAAGGACCTCAGATGGTACCTTTCCTAGTGGTACGCGGTTAATAAGTGACAGAGCCAGCATTTGAACCTTGGTTTCTTAGCCACTCCTTTTCAGTGACCCCACTGTCTCCTGAGGAAGTTGGTTCCAACCGTGGTGGCCACTCAAACTCGAGCTCACACTTGAACTCCGCTGTCTCTAGAGTGTTCTACTGAGCTCTCCAGACTTTTCTGTCCTTGGAGCCCCACTCAGTCCTTCTTTCCCAGTTTTACTTATGGAGGATCTGAAATATCACCCAGTTCCTTCCTCCCCATTTCTGCAGCTTAAGCCTCCTATGGATCCTACGCAGGGCAGACACTGGTCCCTCCTCTTTTGGATGAGGAAGTGCTGCCTGAGCGATGTTCTATGATTGCCCTTCAGGCCCACTCGCAAACTTTCTCCACCATTCTGTGTGTCCGGCAGGGCTGACCTATGGACAGCAGTGTCTGGGCACCCTGGCCCCTGGCTTCCCACTGGGAGGCACTGGCAGGAGACTGGATGGCCCGAGGAGAAAGTGGGGATGTTTATGTCCTTGCTCTCTCCCTGCCTGGCTGTTTGGCAGGACAGAGTGGATTCCTTCGCCAAAGCCATGGCTTTTGTCCTGCGGCCTTTTCTTGTGACTGTAGATCTTGTTGGGTTTCAGTCACAGCCCTATGTCCCTGCCACTGCTGTTGCCAGGCCTGTGTCATCCCTTACCGCTACCCTCAACTTTGAAAATAGTCTTTCGCCATATTCTCATCAATAATCTCACAGCTGATTTTTCTCCCTCTGTTTGAGTGGCACGTCCATCTCTGCAGGGACTGGACTGAGTCAGAGACTAAGTGATTTGCCAGAGGTCTCTCAGGATCTTGGAGCTGAGTGTTGAGCTGCGATCTCGGGGCTCTTTTCCTGACGAGGTACATCCTGGCGCTCCTGGGGCCTGCCTTGCTCTCCAGCCTGAGCGCTTGGCTCTGAATCTTTTATTATTCTGCCCAAGTCCTCTTCCAGGCTGAGCGCCCGATAACCTCTATCTTGGAGCATCGCTGGGGCTCACCGTTCCCCACCTGGATCACTTTTTTGGGACTAACTACTCTTGGCTCTTCTCAGGCACACATTTCTGAATGTCCCAACTTCTCCAGGGCTACCACTGCTCACCCCGGTGCATGTCAATCTTTCAGCCTAGGGGCCAGAGCTGAGGCCTTTTTTGGCATAGTGCTCAGCCCTGACCATCAGGGACTTCTCTGAAGCTTCAAATCTACCAAGCTCCTTGTCACTAGATGGCAGGTGGCCAGAATTCCTCCTCTCTGCATGACGTTGGATATTGGACCCCATATCTGCCTCTGGGATTATTTCTTCCCAGACCCACTTCATCAAAACCTTGTCTAAGCTTTGGAAGTCCTATGGCACTGTCCCCTTCTACCTCTCCTCTGCTGGCATTGACAGTGGCAGAATTCTGGGACCTCTGTGCTTCAAGGGGGATCACAACCAATGGCTAGATTCTGGCAGATAAATGCTGACATCCTTACTTCTAAAACCTGGAGGAGGGAGCTGAGAGCTGGCATGGTGCCAGAGCCTCCAGGAGCGAGCAGGCTAGATGATGGCCAGCAAGCATTCCTTTGGGAAATGAAAGTGCCAAGCAAGGAAAACGAGGCTCAGCTCAGGTGTGTTGGGGGATGGCGAGAGGCCACAGCTCAGGGCCATCGCCTGTCAGGCCTCAGCCACGAGGCTTAAGTAGCATCAGGTCACCAGGGCACTGTGCATGCAGGATGGCAGAGACCCAGGTGGAAGCCTTGTCACCAGAGGTGCACAGAACCCAGGCAGGTGTGGATGCCGGGGTGGCGTGGGCAGGGACTGGCAGGTCTGCCCCCCTGGGTCTGCCTGGTCCCCCCTCACCCTGCAGCGCGGTAAGCTCCTTTCTGTCCTGGCTGCTGTGTAACAAAGAGGGTTTTTTTGAAAAAAAAAAAAAAAAGTTAATATATTATGTTAGTTATTAGTTATTTTATGTTAGTAAATTTTAATTGTAAATGATGTTCATGTTAGTTATTTTAATTGTACATATTTATGGGGTATGGCGTGATAATTGGATATGTATACAGTATGTATGGATCAAATCAAAGTAATTGATGTTTCCGTTTCCTTATCCTTACGCGGTGCTTGGAGCCTTCAAGTCCCTCTTTCCTGGTTGTTCATATGACCTGCAATATCCTACTGTGAACTACACCCCACTACCTTGTACTCTTCCATGTCTCCCCGGTTGTACAACATCCTGGAGGTTCCTACTGCCTCTCCATGAGCTGCGTCTTGGGTCACAGCGTCCCGGGCACGTCCCTGGGGAGTGGCAGGGCAGTGGTTTAAATCTTGCCTCTCCCTCCAGGCTGAGGAGTGGACAGGAACCTGACCAGCAAAGGGAGCGACTCTACATAGGGGCCACACTGGGCCTGGGACTGTGTAGGCCCAGGGCTTCCCTAAGGAAGGCCCTACCCAGAGGTGCCCTGTCTAGTATGGGTCATAAATGAAGAAGGACCCTACTTCCCCCAAAGAGCAGGAGACAATGTGGCATCGTGCAAGGATATGGGCTTGGGGATCGGAGGTATCCAGATCTTGGGGGGAGCTTACTCTGCGCTGCCAAGCTGAGTGGTCACAGGCAGCTCATTCATAACCCTTGGAGACCATTTGACCATCTGTGCGCAGTACGGTTGGTTACACCTATCTCATGGGTGACAATCAGGGGACACATTTGCATAAAATGAAGGTATTCAGACGGACTGTTGACTTTTGTATCATCCCACAGAAATGCAGGGCAAGAGGTCAAAGGCCCCTGGTGCAGCCTTGTCATCAGTCAGCTCTGGGTGCACCCGTCAGTGTCAGCATGTGGGCTGGGGTAGACCACTGAGTGCTTGCACGTCCAGCCCTGGCACTATCTCTCTCTTCCCTTTGCTTTTTAAGCAGACTGGGTCCCTGTGACCCAGCTGGGAAGGGAGCCCCCAGAACACCTGTGAGACACTGTGGCTACCTGCTGGGAGCTCAGAGCACAGGAGAAACACCTGTGAGGGAGCAGGGACAGGTAGAAAGAAGAGACTGGCATTTGTTGGGTCCCCAGGGGAAGGTATGGGGACTTGGAACTTAGGACAACTTCCTTCAGCTGAGCTCAGGGCAGAGTGGTAGGCTGCTATGGGGAGGGGAAGAGAAGGAGGAAGAAAGTCTTGGTCCCAAGGGGACATGGGAAGTACTATGGCATCTGTCCCAGAAGCCCTTCCTGCCTCCAGACCTTTCCAGAGCCCTGTTTCAGCCTGCTGATAGCTCAGTTTTGAGCCTGGCCTGGCCTGGCCTTTCCCAGTGCAGGAGAAATTTGTGTGTTGTCTGTGAATACTTGGCTCCTGCCTCCAGCTGCCAGAAATTCTGAAGGCAAAAGCTGAGGAATGTGAAGCATTTATGACTTAGCAGGATTCTTCCCAAACTGCAGGCTTCTCCAAAAAGCCTTCTGGATTTCACTGTGGTTGCTCCTCTGCCCTTAGGACCTAGCTAAGGACTCCCAGGTCCCATTCTCCAGGGCTGCTCTCTGGCTGCAGGGGTCAGATGCAGTGGCTGGTGACACACAGATGTCTGGAATCTCTGCTTGACTGCAGGGGGAAGAAGCAGGAAATTGGATGAGATGGCTCTGCCCCCTTCTGTAGGGCTGTCTTGGCCACACCACTCTACCTGCCTGGGCTTGCTAGCTCCTGTCCAACATTTGCTTCGTACTACCCTCCACACTGAAGGAAGGGGCTTTTCCAGGGGCAGACCACAGCTATCCCTGGGCAGATCAACATGTCTTCTCCTAGGAGACGTGCCCTTCTTGCTCACTGTGTTGTTTGGATGGTGGCTATGGTCTTCTTGTAGATTTTGTCTCCTGCCTTATAACTAATTACTCCAGACATGGGCATCAGGCACTTATTTGGAGCCTCATATTAGCATCCTAAGCTTTATAATTTTACCATGTCATAATGGCAAATAGTTTTCCTTATAATATTCCTGCCTCCTTGTAACTCCCTGCAGACATCACTAGTCAATCTATGAGCCAGAGCTGGATTGATTAGCAGTGTCTGTCATAGGTATGTGAGAAGCAGAGTAAGTGTGCTGCTGTTTACCAACCCTGACATCTAATGTGTGCGGGAATAAGAATAGTAAAAACTCCAATCTTTTGTGGTACTTGTGGGTTCACAGAATGTCCACAGCCACCAAATGTCCTCATTTGGACTTCTTTTTCCCTTGTGATAGGGGGGATTAAACCCAGGGTGTTGCTACATGCTAGGCAAGTGCTCTACCATTGAGTACACCCCTAACCTCATCTTAAAATTTTATTTTGAAGCAGGCTCTTGCTAAATTGCCCAGGCTGGCCTGGAACCTGCAATCCTCCTGCCTCAGCCTCCTGAGTAGCTAGGATTACAGATATGTGCCACCATGGCCAGCTTCCATTAATCCCCTTGACAGTCACTGGGTTATAGGGTAGTCCTCCTGGGTCTGAGGTGGTCCCTACTGTAGTTGGAGCTCAGCTTTGGTGGGAGTCAGGTGTGAAAAGAGAGGGTGGGATGAGAAGGAGATACCTTCTGATCAGGCAAGCAGAACCAAAGCCAGCACTCAACCTGTGCCTCATGTGACACCTCCCCACCCCCCACCGTCACCCCCCAGCACATCTCATTCCAGACAAAGGAGGAGGCTGGAAGAAACTGTATTGCCTGATATTGCACAGCTAGCAAATCCCAGAGCTGGAACCCAGGCTCTTTGCCTGTAAATCACATTTTCAGGGTTCTGGTTGTATCTATAAAACGTGCTTGTGCTCTCTTCCCTGGGCTTACCCTGAGCCCCGCTTCCATCAGTGTAACTTGATGCCAGATTTGCACATTGAGAAATCAAATGGCAGAAGATGGTTACTGCATGTGGCCTGCATTTTTCTTCTGTCCCTTGGAATTCCATTTGGAAAGAAATTCTCGGAGCTATTGTAGACTTGCACTGATGTAGCATCTTTAACTTTTCAAACTGGATTTACATAGAGGCCTGTGCAAGTAAACTTGAGTCATGAACTGCAGTGGCAGAGACTTTCGCTGGTGTCTGCACACACGTGGGCACAGGCCACGCCAGTGGAACCATGTGTGTCTACACAGCGCTCTGGGCTTGCCTGGACCCTAAGTCAGGATTGCTGTCATGCTCACTATTCCTGTTCCCAACTGCTGGATCTACTTGCGCCTTCCGCTGCAGACTCAGGAGCCAGTTCCCTGGCAGCGGCAGTGGTGGGGATGATGGGTGGGGCGTGTTCACAGTAGGCAGTAGCTCAGCAGCTCTGAAGAAGTTCTGTTGCTGAAGATGCAGAGTGTAGCTGGGGCGCCTGGCCGCTGTTGGCTGACAGCGCCTCCTCTCCTGCTCTGTGTCCAGCTTACAGGCCTAAGCTCCAGCCTCATCCTGCCCAGTGGGACTAGGTCTGGCTTGTCCCCTTGCTTGTTCCCTGCTGGAGCAGCCCAGCCCCCTCTGTGAATGGCGCCACTGCCCTGTCCTTGAGCCTTGCTTGCTGCCATGGCTCAGCCCCACCTTTGGGAATCCTCCTTTTCCCCACTCCCTTCCTGTACCTCTGCTGAACTATGGCCACCCTGTGTGCCTCTCACCCGTGAGACATCAGCAGGGCCAGGCTTTTTCTCTGGGCCCAGCAGTGGCCAGCTGGGGCACTGCCCAGCTACTGTCCCCCCTCAAGGCCTCCTAGAGCAGGCTCTTCCCTCCCTACCAACTGCAGCCCAGAAGCCTGCTTCCTCTCTTCCCAGAGGAGGGCAACCCCCTGAGTCCCCAGGACAATGACAAGCTACTTGTTTGTTGGAGAAAAAGTGAAGACCCCTCAGGCCTTCAGATCTTTGTCCCTTCTCGGAGTCCTCTAAGTAGCCAAGGATTTGCAAAACGAAGACTCGGGGCCTACTCGAAAGGACTCCTTTGGAGTTGTGCTAAATCTTCCTGTATTCCATTTTGGAGTCTCCTGCAGCCACGTTAAGGAAAGCCCCACCCCGCTCCCGCTTACTAATGAACTAATGACACAGACAAATGCATAAAATCAAGAGGAAACACAGGCTTACTGATATTAAAAAGAACACCGACTCACAATTGAAGTCAAACCACACTGACATTGATCCTGACCCCCTTTCCTCCCTGGGGAAGTCAGGGTCAAAGGAACATGGAGGTGGCAGGGCATCATGGAGAGAATGAAGACTTTAGAGTATGACAGAGCTTGCTTTGAGTCCCAGCTGGTGAACCTCTTTGAACCTCTGTTATCTCTTCTGTAAAAGAGAGATAACAGCACCGCTGCCTGACAGATTGTACCTACCTGGTAGCTGGGTCACTGTGATCATCACTGAGCCATGCCTCTCTGCACAAAGGGGCTTGGGCTTATCTCGGGGGCCACAGTTTACACATGACACAGCCAAAGGGGATTAGCAGGCCCTAGCAGGGATTGAGATTGCAGAGGGTGGAGACCAAGCTTGCTGGAGATGCTGGCAGTTCCCTGTAAGAGCTGGATTGGGGGTCAGGGGAGAGCAGCAAGGCTTGAAAGCCCCCAGAGCACATGCACACAGGGCTAAAGGCTAAAGCTTGTTGGCCCATTGGCTGTAGGGTTCTCCTGTGCCTAGCATGGTGTGGCAACACAGGAAATAGTTATGGAACAAATGAAGAATAAATCAATCAGTGGCAACCTTATCCATTCACAGCCTGGTTGTTTCAGGAATTCTCTTTGAATACAAGGCAGAGGAAATGGGCAGCTGCAGAAAACAAAGGGTATTCTGCAAACCAGAGGCCTGGTCTGGATGCAGCTGGGTGGCTGGGACTAGCTCACTGAGCTGGCAAAGGCGTCTGTGGGTGGTAGAAGCCATGAGGTTCTGAGAAAGTGGTTCTTGTTCACATGTTTAGAACCTGAACTCTGGAGCCATTTGCCCAGCTTAGAACCCACCTCTGTCACTTACGAACTGTATGACCTGGATCAAGTCACTAAATCTCTCTATGCCTTCATTTTTGTCTAGAATAGGGAGGATACTAGTACTGACCTTGTATGATTGATGAAAGGACAAAATGAGATTATTGCTATAAAGTGCACACTGTAAATGTTCAGTAAGCATCAACATTGGTTTTTTTTTTTTAATGTGGGTACCAGGCATCAACCTCAGGACCTTGTGCTTGCCAGCAAGCACTTGTGCCGCTAAGCAATATCATCGGCCCCTTTTTTCCTTTATGTGGGTTCCAGGAGTCAAACTCAGGACCTTGCACTTGCCGGGCAGATGCTTATGCCACTGAGCCATCTCACTGGCCCCAGCATTGGTGTTTGAGAGGGGTGTGAGATGACCTAGGCTATATTCCAAAAAGTGTAGGCAGGGCACACATGCAGTTTGGATGAACCAAAGAGAAACTAGTGCAGAGGCCCTTGAGATATCTAGGCACCGGAGGGGGTGGCCTAGGTGAAGGGAATACTTGGGGGTCTGAAGAGGAGGGGATCAGGTGGCAAAGAAGCAGTCAGTAGAGTCAACAGGATGCACTAAGGGAGCAGGACTTTCTTGTGAGCCTGGGAAGAGAGAAGGGGGATGTCCACAGAAGGGACAGGGATGGGAGAATCAAGTTCATTTTGGGTGCGCAAGGAGGTTTGGGGTAGCCTGTTAGAAGATGTGAAGTTAGAAAGACCCAACTTCTTTTGAGGGAGAGAAAGCAATAGTGGACCAGAAGAGAAGGAGAGAACCTTGACATTTGGAGCGAGGGAGAGGATTCTCCTTCACCTAAGAACAAACAGAGCAGCAGCCAGAGGGTAAGAGGAGAGGATGAAAGCTGAATCTCTGAAACCATGGCAGCTGAGTTTCTGGAGGAAGGAGATGGCCACTCAGCAAGGCCAGAGGCCTCAGAGCCACGGAAATGGCAGCATCTCCCCTCATCTCCTGCTGTGCTTGCTACCTGTAAGAATCCTTCTGTTCCCCACCAGACCCCTCAGGAAGCAATTTCAGCTTCTGGAAACTAGAGGCCGATTTTAGGGGTTCAGAGAAGAAAGGGAGACAGTGGGACCCATGTGAATCTATATACAGCCAAGAGAGAGTCTTAAGGAAAAAGTGAGTCAGGACATAAAATGGGCCAGTGGCCGAACTAGAAATGTGCTTGTGTTTGGAGTGAATGTCAGGAGGCTTCGGAGGAAGGGAGCTTGACTTTGTAATCAAGTCCCTCATCTTGGAGCAGGCAGGCAGAGGAGGGCGTGAGGAAGAAAGAAGTGAAGAGAGGCAGTGAGAAGAGATGTTGAGGCGAAGACATGGGGGAGAAAGTGAGAGGAAGAGCACAGGAAGGAAGGAACAGGAGTTGAAGGAGAGGAAGGCAACCCATGAGAATGATAGGACTTTCTGAAGCCAGGGAGCCCTCAATGGCAACTGAAGGATGACTAAGCAGTAGGCCGGTGCATGCCCATTCCATGGTTTTCTGCAGCAATTCCTACTGAGGGATGAGTAGAAACATTTACAAGTAGGGGTGACCAAGGAGTGAGCTGAAAGAGGCAAAGAGGCTCTGAGTGTGGAGACAAAGGTAGAACGTCTGGGAGTCAAGCTGGGGCTGGACTTTGGATCCTTAATGGCTGTTTGGAATCTGTAGCAGGAAGATAGTGATTTCCCAGGAACAAATAAGACTTTAGGAAAATGACCCTGAATCTGCCTTAGGCTTTCAGGTAAGTTGTATGTGTTTTGTAGTAGCAAATGTGTATGAAACCTGAAGTTGCTGATCATGGAGGGAGGTCTCCCTACATGGAAACTGGGGCTGGAGTATTTTCTCAGAGAATCTAACTGGGACCGTCGGTGGTTTCTCGTGCTGTCTCATCATGTCATTGAAGTACAGTGGTACTCATGAGGATGGAGGAGCCAGTTGGAAAAGGACCCTGCATTTTCTGATCCTATTTTGTATATAGAACAAGGCAGCACGTGGGCAAGGCATCCCACCTGTATTCCCTGACTTGACTGCATGACTTGGCCATGGGTGCCTTGGCTATGGCCAGCTCAGGGACGTGGACTGGAAATTTTCCTGTCCCCTGGTGGTTGGAGCCCAACTTCATCAGTGCTAGGCAGCCCCATGCTGCTGCGGGTGAGAACACTTCATGTGGGGATTGGACTCTTCATGAAAAGGACAGAAAAGAAAACTTGTACTGACAAATCACCCTGAAAGCATGCAGGTCAGAAAGCCCTGCAATCTTCAAATGAAAATGTATGGATGGTTGAATTTTATAAACCAAAGCTATCTGAGCAGACCTCTTGATTAGAGTCATTGGTGGGAAGCTTGGCTTCTCACAGCTTGGTCATGGGTTTGGACAGCACATGATTCCAACGCAGGACAGCAGGACATTGCGGGAATTAGCGGGGAGAACTGACGATGCACGCAGTACTGGTTCAGGTGAGGCAGGGGATGCATTGGCTCACCAAGCGCACTGCATTGACCAGAGAGCTCAGGACAGAGAAGAGGTGGGGAGAGAGAAGGGAGCCCACAGCCTCCTGTGGCTGTACTGCAATTCACCACCTCACTGTTCATTATTTTACTCCAAAGATCTCCAATCTAGAGAGTTTATATTTCTCCAATATTGGAACAAATAAGGGAAGATGTGTGGTGGCCCTTGCAGCCCAAGCAAGGAGAGGCTTCCAGGAGCTACTTTCAGAAACACTGACAAATATTTGCCAAAGGCAGGCACTGTGTTTCTACAGGCGAGCAGCAAGGCCATCTCCAAGGTTTCCAGGAAGCCACAGCACAGCCCCAGAGCTGTTCAGCCCGCACCCTGACTCCCATACTGAGTGGACGTGCAACAGATTAAATATTTATCTATTGTCCTGTCCACCTCAATAAAACATCACACTGTTTAACGCAGTTGCATAATGACATTTGTGTGTCTTGGAATGCCGCCCTGGGCTAACCAATCGTGTCTGAAGATGTGAAAATGTGAAAATCAATACAAAGAAATGAAAAGTCTGTCTCACTGATACAATAGCATTTCTCTTAATCGTTGTGCTTCTCAGAATTTCCTAAGTGCCTTCCTTCCAAATGCCAGGATTGAATCTAGTGTTCACTCGCAGGTGGAAGGTTCAGGGAAGATGAGGCAAGAGAGAGTTTGCTCAGGCCATGGTGCCATCTAGAAGCATTCATCTCGGGCAGCCAGCCACTGGTTTCCAACAAGGAGCTCTTGGGTAGGGATTCCCATGATATTTCTGGCATTTCAAAACCCCCAGAAAAATAATAAACTTATCTATGAGAGATGTTTCACAAGACACTCAACTGTTGATGTGTTTTATATAAAATAGGGTCTTGCTAAGTTGGCCAGGCTGGCCTTGAACTTGCAATCCTCCTGCCTCAGCCTCCAGAGTAGCTAGGATTACAGGCTTACATCACTGTTCCCAGCAACTATTCTATTTTATAGAAAGGACTTGAGCATCTGCAGATTTTGGTATGTGCAGGAGATCCTGGAGCTGGATACTAATAGACAACTGTACCTTACGACACACACAGGCTGGATGACAGCATTCCATGTGTCTGCCATGGGACCCACACAGGGATAAGACATCCTCTGCCAGGCACCCTCTGCCATGAGAAGCTTGGCAGCATGAGTACTCTTGGTGGCCCTCTTTTAGCTTTGTTCAGTCTCAGTGGGTAACATGCAGAGAGCTTGGGGTTGGCCTGGGAGTCCCAGCCCCCTCTGCAGCCTCGGGTGCATGCAGGGAGGGCTGCCTGGCAGTTGTTATGGCGACCAGCCTGGGGGGTGTGGTGGGCAGAGACTTCATCTCCTTTCCTGCTCTCCAGCCGTGACCGGGATCTGGAGATGAGGAGGGCAGTCCTAGACCTCCGTGTCACTCGTGTAGCTTCCCACGCAGTGGAATGATTTTAAATGTTTTTCATTTTTCTTATGATCCCTACGATCTGACCCCTCTTCTTCTAATGCCTCATACTTTAGCCATCCTGGCTTTCTGCTGGGTCCTCCAGGGAACCAAATCTTCTCCTTCCTGGGGATACTCAGCCTTGATGCACGCTTGAAGGGCAGGCTCTGCACTTGACTCTGGTGTCACTTTAAAAAGTCACTTTGCCAGAGACCTCTCCCAAGTTCAAAATCTAAATTAGACCTCTTTCAGTTTTCAGTACAATTGTCCCTTTGTATCCGTGGGGGACTGGCTCCAGGACCACCCACAGATACCTAAATCTGCATCTGTCCAAATTCCTGGTATAAAACGGAGTAGCACTTGCATATAACTTGTGCAATCCTCCTTCCCTATACTTTAAATTATCTCTAGATGACTTCTAATTCTTAACACAATGTAATGCTGTGTGAATAGTTATCATGCTGTATTGTTAGAGAATAATGATAGGAAGAGTCTGGACATGTTCAGACTTTTTGATCTGTGGTTGATTGGATCTGTGGATGCAGAACTTGTGTATGGGGGGCAGACTGTACTTCTTTATAGTGGTTATCACAATTTGTAACACTAGGCCAGTGATGGTGGACCTTTTAGAGCTTTCAATGATATAAACAGCCACCTGTGGCACACGTGCCATAGATTCGCCACCACTGCCATAGGCTGTGTGTATCTCCTTCTCTAGGCTGTTGTCACTTGACACATACTTGCTGAATCTGTGGCTAACTGGCTAAATGAGTGGGTGAGTGCCACAGAGAACTCATTCTAGCCATTTCTCAAGGGACAAATGCGTCCCATAGTCAAACAAAGTAGGAACCCTGTCTCTGGGTCCCTTATTCTTTCCTTTAGGAGTACTGCTATTCATTAGTGTAGGAAACTACGAGATGGGCTCCAGTTAGAAAACAAAAACAAAACCAAAATCAGGGTAAGCTAGCTTAACTTCTTAGCCTTATGTTCCCAAACTTGAGTATGACATTTTCTACCTAATGTCTATTAATATCCTACCAAATGTACTTTGAGAGATGCTTTGCTGGCAACATCCTACCCGGGAAGCCTGTAGTTCTCGGGGTGTCCAGGCTTGGTTTGGGGGTGATGGGTCCTGCTTTGAGCACCATCAAGTGCACTGCTGCTGTGAGCACATATGCACACAGTTCACACAAGCTGCTGCTGCTTCAGGAAAGACAGGGCCATAAGCAAATTTTAGAGCTACCCCAGGCTTATGTTTTTTAGAGAAAAGAATGGAAAAGAAAAAAAAGAAGCAGAGGGTGTTTGTGGATCTAACCTTTGCAGTTACAGCTGTGATCAACTCACACTGACTTCTCTTTCAGTAAGACTTGACTGCAAGTATTTGAGAAGCTGGTACGTGGAGGTAGGACCCTTAGTTGATGAGTGAGCTAACCTGCTACCCAGCATTGCATCTCAGCATAGTTCTCTTGTTTTCAGTATCTGCAGCAACTCTCTTTAATTTCCCAAAAGACCTAAGTGAATTTTATGGGGGAAACGACATGCAGTACTGGAATTAGTGAAGATTTCAGGACATGTCCATCTTTTTTTTTTTTTTTTTTTGTGGGTACCGGGGGGTCGACCTCAGGACCTCGGGCGCCAGTAGGCGCCCATGCCGCTGAGCAATATCACCGGCCCCTTTGTCGTATGTGGGGTCCGGGAGTCGAACTCGGGCCCTCGCGCTTGCCGGGCAGGCGCTTAAGCTGCTGAGCCATCTCACCGGCCCAGGACATGTCCATCTTGTACAAATAGGATGTACTGTATAGCTAGGATTCCTGAAGTGGGACTGTATTAAAGACAATGGATCTCATATTATTTTTGATTTGTCCCCACTTTAGGGGGTAAAACTGGTTGACCTACCGACTCCATCTATCTTATTTTCCAGTGGAAAAATAAATCAGCGGCAATTTGGAGGGAGTGGATTATGTATACATTTGCTCTAGTGCTGGAGTAGAATGATTCACAATGGAACCACAATGTATACATGTTGTAGAGGCTACTTATTGTAAAATTATAGCCCTAGAATACTGTTGATGCAAATAAGCTTTAATATATTCTGTAGGGTTAACCAAGCAACCCACAACAAAATAAACAGATAATGATAAAGCTAAGCTAACAGTAATTCATAATTAAAAAGTACCAATGGCAGCAGTTGAAAATTGCAACCAACTCAAGGCAACACTGCTGGTGAGCTCCTCCAGCAGACTCTGGAAATGTCAACTCTACCTGCATATAGGAAATTGGAGCCTTTGACTGTAACAGACAAACTCTGTGAGGCTGGTAACTGGACTTCCCAGCACAATATTGTAGGGCACTCGGTAAACTTCATAATGGATTCTTAGTCAATCACGGGTTGGTAGACCTAGTAATATGTAAAAATGAAACCTTAATCAAATTGCACACAATTGGGCTGGGGTCAGGGGTGTAGCTAGTGGTAGGATGTGTGCGTAACATGAGCAAGGCCCTGGGTTCCATCCCCAGCACCAAAAGACAGAAAATTACACATAGTTGATCATAATGTTTTCAAAGAGAATTAAAAAAATCAGTTTCAGGCATACAAAGATGCCTCTGGTACCAGGCACCCAGCCTCCCTGCCAGCACCCCTGCACCTCACAGGTAGAGGTGGCCTCTCCCCCCCCGCAGGGCTTGCCTTCCTAGCTCTAGCAGACTAGAGGTGTGCATTTGGGTTTACAGAATGCTCGCATTCTCACTTAAAAATGTAAAAGGATTTAAAAAGATAACCAATGTAAAGCAATCTGCAAGATAAAACATGAAATGGAAAACAAAATAAAACAAATCAGGGCTGGTGAGATGGCTCAGCGGCTTAAGTGCCTACCCAGCAAGCGCGAGGGCCTGAGTTCGACTCCCGGAACCCACATACGAAAAAGGGGCCGGTGATATCGCTCAGCGGCACGGGCGCCTGCTGGCGCGCGAGGTCCTGAGGTCGACCCCCGGTACCCACCAAAAAAAAAAAAAAACAAAAAAAACAAATCAGTGTGCATGATAGCAAGTGTAAGGGAATATTCATGTTTTTTAAAAAACCCAAAGATTTGACATGCAGGTCAGGCTGTATCTGCTTGGAGTATCCCCAGAAGCGGGCATAAGAAATGATCAAAACAGCTGAGGATCATGCCTGCTGGGGGAGGGGAATGACGACTCAGGCATTTCATTAGATACCCATTTATGCTTTTTGAGTTTTGTACTATTTTTGTGTTAACTATTAAAAATAATACTGAATTTAAATTTAGAAGAGAAAATAGTACCACAAATCTTCAGAGACCTATTTCTTTTTTGCAGTGCCAGGGATCGAACTCAGGGCCTTATAGATGGTAGACAAGAGCTCTACCAATGAGCTACACTTCCAGCCCGAGACTTGATTCATATTTCACTTTCTTCTCCCCCCACCCTGGAGAGGAAGGCAGTTTTCTGGTGCGTCCTTCTCCTTTCACAGCCACGGTCATGCCCTCAGGAGGATTCCAGAGTCTACAGGAAGGAGACGACAGAGTTATAAAGCCACGGCCACACCCTTGATTCTGGAACAACCTATTCTGAAGCACAATTTTCTGATAAATTAGAACTGTTATTTAAAAACTTTCCAAGTGTTCCAATGTGTTTTCATTATGCAAATACATTTTTTAAAAAAGGAGTGCTCTTAATAAGGGTATCTGTACATTTGTACCTTAAATGTGAGAGAAAAATGACAAAAAAGGAGACAAGATTTATACAGCAAAGCATGTTTGACTGAATACATTTCTCTTATTTCATCCCACTTTGTACTGCTCAAGGAGATCAAGCAATTACTTTTTATCTCGATTTGCTACCAGACATTTACAAGAGAGCAACAAGAAACATTATACTAATATTTAGTATTTTCCAAAGATAAACATGATATCTCACTATTTATGTAGAAAAGAATTACATTCTTGTACATAAATTGACACAAGATGGTACATTGCCTTTATATCATAAATGTTCATTATGCTGGGTAACAATTCTTTCTTAGAGTAAAAATATTCGAAGAAATATGCAGTGTTATTTAAATCTCTGGGTTCTGAGTTACTGCGGAGAGCCAATATAGTAAAAATCGATGAGAAAGCTAAAGGAATGTTTTGGACAACTGGAGGCCTGACTTTGGGTGGTGCAGAAATTCCTCAAGCCAGAGATGGGCTTAGTGACAAGGCAGTCGTACAATTCTGGAGGAGGCTGCACAGGCTGTACTTAACTAGTGTGTTTATAAAAATTCTGCAATGAAGATATACTATCAGCACCAATGATTATTTATCCCAAGGCCTTGCTCAATTTTAGGGCACAAGTGTTAAGTACCATAAGCCATACTTCTCTCATCGCTGAGGCTATTCCCCTATACGTTAAGCGTGCAAATATTTTCCCCAGCTTCTTGTTCCCCTAGGTTCTGCCTCTCTACCCCCTTCAGCCCCTTCCCTTTTCCTACTGGACCAAGTGGCAGCCTGGCATAAGGACAGCTTTGTAATTCAAAGTCCAGTTCACATACAGGAGACACAAGTAACAAGCCCTTCAGTCACCCACACAGAGGAACTGCTCGGCTTTGGTCTAAATGACTTACATTTTTCCTTGCCTGAATTAGCTGGTAATTGCATGTGGGCAGACTTAGCCAGAATGGTCTAAATGATCAATTAGAAGGCAGAGAGGAGTTTCTTTCTTTAAAGTTCAAGGGTCTCTGCTGAAGAGCCCTACTTCCCAAGCGATGCTCATATGAGCCTGTGCCCAGCTCTCTGTGGTGCCCGAGTATATTGTACATTTGCCTAACGATAATGAATTGAGTACTTATTTTGCAGGAAAATATAGGGCATTTTCATTACATACAATCAAGCAAAAATGCTGCAAAATGTGCCACTCCATTAATTCTAAACAGAATACTTCCCAAATGTCACCATGAAACCAGAGTATGGGGTTATTATAAATCTGAAGGAATTAAGAGTAATTTTCATTTGTACAAAGGATTTAAGGGACATGACTCCTGCCACACACCCGCTATTAATTGGGTTAAATTCAATTTGCCAATTTCATTGTGAATCACCCAGCCCTGACCTGGCCTGCCCTCATGGTGAGATCAGTGGCTCCGGTCTTCTTTGAAGATGCCAGGTGTGTGCAGGCGCAGAACATGTGCTGTAACTGACCAGTTACTAACAAATATGTTATTCAGAGAGGACAAACAAATGCCAACTCCTGGCAAGTCGCTCAACCTGTGAGGCTCAGTTTCCTCATCTGTTGCAGGGGATTAAAACATCAACTTCCAAGGAGTCGTGAGGGTTAATGAATTTGAATCCAGCAGGGCACTTAAGTGTGGTGCCTCGCATAGTTTATGTCCATTAATGGTAACTATGGTCTTTATTTTCATCTTCCAGGGACTCACTTTTGCCTGAGCTTATTTCCAAACCACATGGAGGGAAATCTAGGCCTGGCACCTGGATAGAGACAGCTTTCTTAGGTCATTGCTGGGTCAATTCCTGGGGCCTGGGAGGTGGGGTCCACCCAGAGCCTTATTGGTCGCTTCCTTCCTGATTTCAATTCTAATCCCCACCATCTCTGGGTTGTGAACACTGGGCTTGTGGGAGAGCAGAGAGCAGGAACAAGCAGGGAGAGGTGACCGGGGGCTGGTCCAGTCCGCCTGCAGCAAGAGCTGGCGGGCAGTGGCAGCCCAGGCCCTCATTCCACATTCCGGTATTTGGTGAAGAGGTTGTAGAGCACTCGCAGCGTGGACTTCAGGTCACAGTTGACAATATCTGTGGAGAAACAAAACACCAAGTGCCTCAGTGGGGCCACACGCTCCAAAGTTGGCAGTGATTCTCCCCATTCATCCGCCACTCATCCCCATCTGCCCAGCATGGTCCTGAGCTGGCTCTTGGCACTGGGGGCAGGTGGTTGTGGAAGGATGGGCAGAGTCAGAGGATGGTGGAAGCGAGGCGGCAGAGCCTGGGGCACAGGAGAGTCACCTCTCACTGCAATAAAGCAGACACCCAGGAATGCAGGTGTCATCCTGGAAACAGCATGTCCAGATGAGGGGCACTGCCTTGACTCTGCTTTGAGTCTTGCCTGTCCCGAAGGCTCTTGTCCCTCTGCCTCTGACCCTCACAAGGTGCATGTAAAAAACAGCGGATACCTGGACTTCAGCGGGGACCGGGTGGGCAGCTGGCCCCAGGCTGCCTTCCCTCATTGGGGGGAGGCCCAAGAGGACACAGGAACCCTCCATGTAGAGAAAGGGACCTGGCAGGGGAGAGGGCACAGGAACCCTCCATGTAGAGAAAGGGACCTGGCAGAGGAGAGGGCACAGGAACCCTCCATGCAGAGAAAGGGACCTGGCAGGGGAGAGGGCACAGGAACCCTCCATGTAGAGAAAGGGACCTGGCAGAGGAGAGGGCACAGGAACCCTCCATGCAGAGAAAGGGACCCAGCAGGGGAGAGGGCACAGGAACCCTCCATGCAGAGAAAAGGACCCAGCAGGGGAGAGGGCACAGGAACCCTCCATGCAGAGAAAAGGACCCGGCAGGGGACTCAGCAAGCGAGCTTCGTAAGGCAGCACAAGGCGGGTAGGTTAGCGGCACTATAGGGAAGCGGGAGCTGGACTGTGAGTTCCCCCAGGGTTTCCCAAGCTTTAGGCAATTCCTTCCTTCCTTCCTCCCTTCCCTCCTGGCAATACCTGAATGGCAATGATATAATGTCACAGAAGCCTGATAGGTAAAGCAGGGGGCAGAGTTACAGGTGAAGGGCTGGCAGTATTTTCTGGACAGCTGTAAACAGAGGAGTATGGCTGGAGAGGTGGGGTGCAGGGGCTGCAGTGAAAGATTTGAATTCCAAATTGTGGGACTTGGGTGATTTTGTAGGCAAGAGGCTGGAAACTGGCAGCTGCCACTGATACACTTTGTACAGCCCTCTCTTTATTCCATCTTTCCATCCATCCACCCATGATCACAACCTTCTCTGGCTCTGCTGGTGGCAATCACTTCTTCCCCCACAAGGTGTCTTCTCTGCTCCCATCCCTCCTCATTCCTTAGAGAGCCATCCTTTGAAGAACTAGAGTAAACACGTTAATAAAAGGAACTCTGCCCACCAGTGTATTTAGGAATGCATATTTAGGTAGCAAAATTATAGCAAAAAGCAAAAACAAAACAGTGGTTACCTTTAGAGAGGGGGAGAGGATTGTGTAAAAAAGGCCACAGAGCAAGTTGGAGGGAGCTGGCATCACTCTTGTCATTGACCTAGGTGGTGGCTTGCCTGATAATATTTCACTAACCTGTGCAATTATGTTTATGCATTTTTCTATGTACATGACATTTTTCACAATAGAAATGATTTTCACAAGCATAACTGTGCTGGAGATCAGATGAGGGTAAGACAAGGTAATACCCAACCTGGGATTCAAAGGGAGGAGTGGTCACACTGAGCCACTGGGAAGGAGGGGACGAGGGACTCTGGCCATGCCCTGGTCCACAGGAGCAGGGTTCCTTCAAGACCAGGGAGTGGGAGGCTGGTGGCCACCATGGCTAGGTGTACTGAGGCCTGGGCACCAGCACGGCAAATATGAACAGGCTGGGCCACAAGCTGAGAGCCCAAGGCTCTGCCCCAGGAGCCCAGCCTCATGGCCAGCTCTCTTGCTGACGGACTGCAGGCTCCCAGGGACTGCCAAGAGGCCCTGAGCTCACAGCTTCCCTTTCTGCTGCCTCCGTGGTCCACCCACCCATGGCAGCCCCCACCTGGGCCCTGGCCAGTGCAGAGCCTTGCTCCCTTGCCCTGCTTGTGCCGAGCCAGGAGGCCCACCTGGAGTCCCCTCCTGCAGGGGAAAGCCTATGTCCTCTGGGCCGGTGCCTGTCTTCCCCTGACTGCTTGCTGTTGAGGTTTTCTGAAATTTTATGCAAGTCAAAGATGAGGAAGTCACGCTAGGGAGCAAATGCTAGAAAGGCAGAGGGGGCAATGGGGAGCTCACCACAGGTGTGAGCATGAAGGGGAAGATAGAGTGGCACTGGGGGCATGGTGGCAGGATCCTAACTGGGCTCTTCATGCCCTCTCCGATTCCTTACCTACTGCACCCAAACCACTGGCCTGTGGGTGCGGCTGTGCAGGATGTGTACTGCATCACTCTAGGACGACATTATCGTGGACCATAACATGACCAGTGCCACTGGACCTGTGCAGCTCACAACCACTCCACATAAGGTCCGGAGTGGAGCAATCCTCAACCGTGGCTTGTGCGCTTAGTCAAAGATTGCAGATCTTCGCTCATTAACAGAGCTGTGTGTACAGCTGTGCAGTGTATGTACTGAACAACTCCAGAGGTCACCATTGCCAAAGACAGCCCTGAGTCCATTCCTTGCCATCACCACCACTCCAGGTGGGCTGAAGGAAGAGGAGACTTCAGTCACAGACACTGAGTACCACCAGTTCTTATCAGGAAAGCCAATGGCTGGCCACCCAAGTAGTCCCAGGTGGATGAGGAGACCATGGGAGCCCGAGCTGCCTTGGCAGAGGGGCTTGGGCTCCTGGGAATGTACTGCGACTCCATGCTACACAAACAGGGCCTGCTTAAGGCTCTGGCCTAATAAACTGTGCAATTAGCAACTAGGACTGCTGACTGCCCACATGCTACCTGGGGCCACTTTCTGGGAAGTCAGGACTTGCGGGCCCTGGTCAGAGCCTACCAGTGTTTGGCAGGCTGGGGTCAAGGAGAGACAAATAGGACCTAAGGCGATGCTAGGAGAAAACAGTCTCTGGCCAAGGGGAGAGGACTCACTCACTGCTCCTCGTGCCACTGACTAGGGTCTCCCTAGGTCTCCTCCTCTTTTCTTTTCCTTTCCCTTCTCTTTCTTTCCTTTCCCTTTCTTCCCCTTCCCTTTCCTTTCTTTCCTTTCTCACTTCCTTCCTTCCTCCCTCCCTCCCCCTCTCCCTTTCTCTCTCTTTCTTTCTTTTAAACGAGGATTGAACCAAGGCCTTTGCACTGAGCTACATACCCAGCCCTTCAAAAATTTTTTAAAAATTTTGAGACAGGCTCTTGCTAAGGCACTAAGTTACCCCAGCTAGGCTTCAACTTGCAATTGTCCTGCCTCAGCCTCCCACAATGCTGAATTTACAGGTGTGCACCACCATGCCCAGGTCCATTTGAGAACTGCCCCAAGTTTTGGATATCATAGATATTCTTTTCTTTTTAAAAATATTTAAATTTTTGATTGATATAATAATTATATATATTTATGAGGTACAATGTGATATTTCCATTCGCAAATATATGGTAATGATCAAATCAGGGCAATATCTATATCTATTTATATCAATATCTATCACCTTAAAGATTTATCATTTCTTTGTGGTGAGAGTATTCAAAATCCTCTCTTGTAGCTATTTTGATTTATACAATAAAATGTTATCAACTACCCTGCTGTAGCTATTTTGAAATATACAATGTATTATTGTAAACTACATTTATCTGCTGGGGAATAGAGCATCAGAACTTGTTCCTCCTGTCTGACTCTAACTTCTATACCCAATGACCGTCCTCTCCCCATTCCTCCTCTCCCCAGCTTCCGGTAACCTCTATTCTGTTCTCAATTTCTATAAGATCAGCATTTTAGATTCCACACGTGAGAGAGATCAAGCAGTATTTATCATTTTGTGCCTGGCTTATTTCACTTAGCATAATGTCCTCCAAGCCCATCCTCATTGTCACAATGACAAGATTTTATCCTTTTAATGGCAGAATAGTATCCTCTGGTATATATATGCCACATTTCCTTTATCCATTCATTGGCTGATGGGTGCTACCTTGTTTCCATTTATTGGCCATTGTGAATAGTGCTACACTGAACATGGGAGGGCAGGTGTCTCTTTGATGTACTGATTTGATTTATTTTGGATGGATACCCAGTAGTGGGATTACTGGATCACATGGTAGTTCTATTTTTAATTTTTTGAGGAACTTCCATACTGTTTTCTATAGTGGCTGTAACAATTTATATTCCTGCCAACAATGTATAAGAGTTCTATCATGGGTATTCTTGGACTTTTCTCCTGGCATATTAGATCTGAAATGGCCCCCAAAGCCTCATGTGTTTGGAAAGTGATGGAATCATGGGATGATATAGCTGATTGGCTGTTAGGAAGTGAGAGCTGGTCGGAAGAGGCGGGTCACTGTGGGCATGACCCGGAAGGGTTTATCTTTCTTCCTGGTCCTCCCTTGACTCTCTGCTTCCTCTTCTCATGTTGTGAACAGCTCTTCCTCTGCCACGCTGCTTCTGCCTGGAGCCAGCCAACCACACAAGGCCTGAAATTTCTAAAATGTGAGCCAAAGTAAACCTCCCCTCTTTAAGCTGCAGGTGTCCTGCATTTCATCCCAGCAACAAGAAAGTGACTGAGACATACGAACAAGCACACCTGTGAGGAGAATGATGGGCTTGTGGCATGTACTGATTTCCTATTACTGCTGTAGCAAACGACTGCAAATTTGGTAGCCTAAAACAAAAAATTACTATCTCACAGTTTTGGAAGTCAAAAGTCCAAATTTGGTCTCCCTGGGCTAAAATTCAAGGTGTAGGCATGGCTGCATTCCTTCTGGAGGCGTTACTGGAGAATCCTTTTAACTTGCTTCTTCCAGCTTCTAGGGCCCTCTGCATTCTTTGGCTTATTGGCCCTTATTTATTGGCCCTGCTCTAGTCAGCCATGGCTGGGTGAGCCTGCATCCGCTACATCACTGACTCTCTTGCTGTCCTCTTGCACTTAGAAGGAGCTGTGATTACGCTGGGGCTACCTGGGTAATCTAGGATAATATCCTTATCTCAAGATCACAAATTTAATATCTATAAAGTTCCTTTTGCCATGCAAGGTAACATATGATCAGATTCCAAGAATTAGCACATATTTTAGGGGGATATTATTTTGCTACCACGTGCGGTATTAGAAATCTTCAACTGCATTAGATAAGGACAGTGTTCTGAAATGAGCCTATCAAGTCCCATTCGCACCAGCAGTTACTGCTGCTCCACCCCTTCCCCAACACTTGGTCACGTCAAACTTTGACATTTTTGCCAGTGCTGGCTTCTGTACTCTCTCTCCCAGGGAGATGCGGAAGGGGAGTTGACAGTTTCCTATTATCACATGCAGACTAAGTCCCCAGGTGAACTGACCGCTGGATCTATGCTGCCAACACCTGCCCGGCTTTTCAACATCACCTGCCCTGGTCTCATCCCAACTGTTACATGCCTCACACTTTAGATGTTCTGCTGGGCTGCTGGTTATCCTTGGACTTCAGTCCATGCTGGTTACTGGAGTTCTTCTGAGTCCCACCTGCCTGTCCTGGGCTCTTAGCCACATCTGCTGGAGTTCACTTGAATGGCGCTAATGGGAGAGGCACATGCATTTGAGGACCTGTGCCACCCTAATAAAAAGCTACTAGCTTCGTGCTGGTATTTCAGCTGCTCCATTGGTTATGACCTTGATGCTGCCACCCTTGCCTTACATTAGTTAGAATATGAAAAGGTCATGAAGCCCGGGCAGCAGAAGTCATCTGAGCTGTAGATTCAAAGTTTCTAGGGGATTTCAAGGTCTAAGAGAGCTTTGAAGGTCAGAGAACACAGCAAAGAATGCCTTTTCCTGATCTTAAAAGCGTTTTGCCACAAAAATGCCTCCACCACAGCCTATTTGATTTGGAGGCCTCCTCTGAGGATGAGCCACGCTGGCACCTTGTGCGAAGTCGCAGCTCTTACTGGAGACTTTTGCTGTCTAGGTGGAAGCCCAGACACAGAGGGATGCTGGGATTCACTTTTCACCAGATCTGATTTCAAGACTCCCAGTTTCAATTCTCCTTTATGCACTGGAAATTTTCAGCACGGGCACCATGCCCAGTGTAACAACAAACAAAGCAGATGTGTTTTTCCATTCACTTTGCTCGGGAAGTTTCATACGAAGCAGTTCAGTCATTGCATGAGAAATCTCATCTAGATGCTAAAATAGTCTCGTAGATTGACTGACATTAGGGAAATCACCTGTCCTAAGGGAAACCAATGCCTGAACATCAAACTATCAGAGAGAGCATTTCCAGTCTGCAATCAGGAAGTTTCCCACGAAGCAGCTGAAGAAAACAGCAGCTAAAGAACTCACCCTCTGTATCTTCTGTGGGAAGCAGGGTGCTCGTCCTCTGCCTACAGGAAGCCATGAGTCCATTCCTAATAGCATTAGGATGGCCACAGTGGCCTTGCCAGGGAGCCATAAATCATGCTAGAGGTCCTCCCCTAAAAGTGGCCAGGGGTTCAGGACATGGTGGGAACAAATGAGAATAAGGGGTTGACCTTTGTTGGCTGGAGCCAACAGTGAGTATCCAGGTGGGACTCAGGCTCACTCCTCCAGCCCAATACCCACACGCCGAACTTCTTCCTGGTCCTCATGCTTCAGCTCGACTGTCACCACTGTCATTGAACTGTTCCTCACTGTACTCATGCAGTAGTGGTCCCACCTCCTCCATCCTCACAGCAGCCTCTTCCGTGGCTGCTATCACAATAGTCATTCTGTGTGGGTGACTGGCACATCCTTTCTCCTCCCTGGCTGGCTTCAAGAGCCCTGAGATCAGGGACGGGCTCACCCCTCTTTGTGTATCATGATATGCCAGGTCCCAGGCCCGTCAGACCAGAGCCTGGTCCCTCTGTGTGGAGGTCAGGGTGGAGGAGCTCAGAGCAGTAGCAGCAGTGGGGTGTCAGAGTGTACCTCTACTTGTCCCCTTGCCTTTAAGTGACCAGGAAAGTGGAAGCCAAGGGCCCATGGCCAGCCTGCTCAGCGCTCTAATCTGACATAAACACACAGTATCTGTGACACAATCCTGATTCACCAGCATGGGTGAAAGGGAATATTGCGGTCAGTGAGTGGTAGTGAAAATAGAGGTCTGTATTAAGAAAACTACTGAGTGAGGCACACCTTCTACTCCCAAGGCACACATCCAGCCAGGGAGAGGGTGTGAGCATTTCCCCCAGTCTTATACCGTCAGCTCTGTAGCTCACAGATTCAACCAACTGCAGCTCATAAATATTCAAAAGCAAAAATTACATCTGTATGAACACATATGGGCTTTTTTCTTTTCATTGTACCCTACATGATACCGTGTAATGACCATCCACATAGCATTTACGTTGCATTAGAAGTCACCTAGAGGTGATTTACGGTATACTGGAGAATGTGCACAGGTTATATGCAAACACTACACTGTTTTATGCTAGGAACTCGAACGTCTGTGGCTTTTGGTATCCTTGAGGATTCTTAGAACAGATCTTCCATGGCTAGTGAGGTACCACTATATTTGCAACCCAAACCTTGAAAATCAAGTTTCATCCTTGGGCAGACTTGGAGCTGGCAAAGCTGCCCAACTGTCTTGGAGGCTGAGTGCAGGGCTGTCTGACAGTCCCCCGACACCACCTGGCTGCACCCAGCTGCAGCTGGCAGGTCAGGGTCCTGTGCAGGGACAGAAGGACCTGGAGATTGGGCACAGGACAGTTCCTGTAGCAGCACCTCTGTTTGGGCCCCTATCCCATGTTTGGGATTTCAGACTCTTTCTTCCCATGCCACATGATTAGCAGCTCACAAAGGGTCTCCAGGATGGAGTGGCCGCACCCAGCCACACCTTCCTTGGCACCCAACCGTGAAGGCTCCAGGAAAGAATCTCTTTCCTCTGCTACAAAACCATAGCCTCTCCCTGCAGCCTGAACCATTGCATACAGGAAGAAGGCCTCACCCTGTTGTTCTCAGCCCAGGAAAGAGCAAAGTACCTTCTGGCCGTGGTTTTGGCTTTTCCAGCCCTCCATCTTGCATGAGCTCAAAGGCAAAGGAGACGTTCAAGACCTGGCAAGGGAGATGTAGCACATGCATCATTTGTTGCACACTCGGCCTGACTCGGGGGGATGCTGCCCTGGGAGGAGAAGGAGCCCAGCACTGGAGCCTGAGGGGAGAGGCTGAGCTAAGGAAGGAGAACGTGGATACAGAAATGGACAGGCCACACTGAGGCAGGCTTGCGGATCCCAGCCTGCTATTGGAGGAGCATTCTTCTTGTCCTGCCATGCTCCCATGTCGGTGGCTGGGACTTCAACTCAGGGACGACAGAGAACCACTGAGGAGCATGAGACGGTGGGACATGTTCAAGAGGCAGATCTCTACTCTGGACCAGCTGCCTCCTGTCATGAGAGCGAGACGGGGTGGCTGACGGGAGGCCATCAGAATGAGGCTGGGCATGGGCCTGGGGTCTGACTGGCCTGTGGCCACTGTCCCTGTCACCTCTGTGAGGAGAGATGAGGCTGGCTGGGTACTCGACAGGAGAACAGGGCCAGGGAACCAGGGCAGCTTCTGGGGAAGGGGCAAGAGCATCTGCTCATGGGAATGAGCCCTGCCTCTGAGCACTGGAGACCTGGCAGAGGGGTGGCATCTGCCTTTTCCTGGCCAGCTCAGTGTGGGGAGGGCGCTGGGTCACAATGTGGGCTGGGCTTCCCTTGATGCTCTCAACCCCTCTTACCTTCTGTTCAAAGCTGTCTGGAGTCAGGAAGAAGCTGTGCAGGGGCACAAAGTAGCCCTCCAGGAGCCCCATAAGCAGCACCAGGTACACACCATCTGCAAACTGCAGGGGACAGCCAGGTGATGGCGCCAGCCCTTAGTCTCCCAGCCAAGCTCCATCCAAGGGCTTATCAGCCACCATGTCACCATCTCAAAGGCCCTCCCTCCCCCGCAGTCTGCTCTTAGGCAGGGAGGTCTCCTAACAGGAGCCACAAGCCTGTGGCCCTGGGGTCACTGATATCTCAGGGTACAGATTCATGATCCGGGCATGGGGACCAGAGTTGCGTCGAGTGTGGCTCCTGTACGTAAGGAGCTCACAGTCAGGGTGGTGGGGCGACTGCAGTGGAGGCAACGTGGCCACAGCTCTGAGATGAAAAAGGTCACCCAGGCCTACTGAAAAGCATCAGAGAGGCTTCTGGAGGAAGGGGACCCTGTCCACATGGAAGGACGAGAAGGGGTGGAGGAGTCAGGTAGGGTGGGGTACAGGAAGGAAAGGTGATGTTCAAGGTGGATGGCCCAAGGCTACTGGGGTGACTTCTGGTTTCAGAAGAGAAAATACTGGTGTCCTATAAGGTGTCCTCCTGTCTCCCATCTCACTTCCTCACTGCTTGAGAGGCAAATGTGGTGGGGCTTGGGAGCTGGGCCGCTGGGGTCCCAGTTCCAGCCTCATCACCTGCCAGCTCAGAGACGTATAACTTCCCTGTACCTCCTTTTTCTTATCTGTAATGTGGGCATGACGCAGCAGGGTATCTACCCCATCACAAGGACCGAAGCAGTCAACACACGCAAAGTGCCCGTGAACTGCTTGGCACATGGGCAGCACTTAATAAAAATTAACTCTTACTATGACTGTCTGGGAAAACAACAAAGCAACCAGGACCCGACCTCTGAGCCATGGCAGGCCAGGCAGCACAGTGGCAGTATGAGAGCTGTGGCACACGGCTTGGAGCCCGGTCCCTTCGTGGACAGCAGAGCCGGCCGTGAGGCCAAGAGGGCAGGCTGTTGGGGCGGCGGGGGCTCGGGTGAGCGTGCTTTGGAAACAGTCAGTGCTCCAGGTGTGGAGGCGGCCAGAGTGGCCGGAGGTCAGCGCACATCTGAAGTTCTAGAACCTTTCAGAGGAGGCTGGGCCACCACTGTGGCTGCTAACAATAATTGCTGGAGTTCACAAGAGGCCAAATGTCCTGGCCTCAGCTCAGGAAGATTAAAGGACCTAGAGAGAAGTGCGGGCATGGGGCTGGGCCCAGTGTGTGCTTGCTGAGCTTTTGTGGGGTGACTGGCTGGGGGCTGGGGCTCAGGCCATGACCCGGGCAGTGCCTCCTGCCTCCACGGGGTAGGGCCTGTGCGTGACTCATCTCACGCCACCCAGGGTGGACACAGGAGAGCAGATCTCAGACTGTGTCGAAACCAATGCCCTCCTGCTGGGGGCCGGGCAACTAGCTGTGGCCAGAATAGGCTGAGAACAAAAGAGTCCCAGCTGTGAGCCCAGGAGGGAGCCTGGGTCAGGGGCAGGTGACTCAGAGTCCCAAGGCCAGCCAGACAGCTCCCCACCTGCAGTGGCTAGTTCTGCCCATGGGGTAGGAACAGCAGGCGACACCCACAGACCCTGGAGCACCAGGGAGTGACTCCCCTTGAACACCCAGGGGAAATTTCAGAGCCCATGTGAGCCCCGCCCAGGAAACCCCTTTCCAGAATGTTCCTTATTTCCCAAAAGAGTATATGAAGCTCATTCCAGAGTCCAGACACACATGGGGACAACCTGGGGAGAGAACCTGAGATCGCCTTCACAAAAGATGAGAGGCACCCATGTACTTGGAAGAAAACAGAAATTCAGCCAGAATAAGAGGATGTGGGAGTCAGGGTACACTGTGTCAGGGAGTAGTTATTAGGGCTGGGGGTGTAGCTCAGTGGTAGAACCCTTGACGAGCAAGTGCAAAGCCCTGGGTTCAACCCCAGCAACACACACACACACACACACACACACAAATTGTTAAGCATAAATATAGATATGGATAGAAAAGGGATTCTGTAGTAGGTTCTAGTCAGGAAATGGAGTGGGTATCACCTTCCTGAGGCTACCCCCAGTAATGTGGCTAGCAGGGACAAATGCCATCACATGAGAGGCACTGAGAGGAACACAGTGTCACCTAAGGAGGGCTGTTACTGAAATGTCATCATGAGGACAGAAGCTGAGGGACGTTCTATAAACCAACAGGCCAGCACTCTTCAAAAATGCCAGCATCTTGCCAGAAAGGCCAAGCTGTTCTAGATTAAAGAGGCTGAGGAGATATAGTGACTAAAGGCAGGCAGGAGGACAGCGGGGCAGCTGGTACAATAGGAAGAGAGTGTTTCCCCCAACTGCATAATACTGCCATTTCAGTTGGTCAAAAACAGCCACACGGGGCCGGTGAGATGGCTCAGTGGCATAAGCACCTGCCTGGCAAGCGCGAGGGCCTGAGTTCAACTCCCGGAACCCACAAACGAAAAAAGGGCCGGTGATATCGCTCAGCGGCACGGGCACCTGCTGGCGCGCGATGTCCTGAGGTCGACCCCTGGTACCCACAAAAACGAAAAAAACAAAACAAAACAAAAAAACCCCAGCCACACAGCTAGGCGTGGTGGCACATGCCTGTAATCTCAGCTTCCCAGGAGGCACAGCAGAAGAATCGTAAGTTCAAGGACGCTACATATTGAAAATTCATGCAATTCAATCTAATAGATGAACAGGTTGCATCAATGTCAACTGCCTGCATTTGATAATCATGTTGTGATTATCTAAGAGATTATATTTATTCTTAAGAGAGTAGGTGAGATATTTAGGGATGAAGGGGAGGTGTGGCCAAATGCTAACAGTCATGTATACAGGTGAAGAATATGCAGGTGTTCATTCCTCTAACTTTGCAATACAAACAGCTGGGGAAGATCCACAGAGAGATTCCGCCAGTTCAGCCCTGCGAGCTTCCGGGAGAGAGCCCCACCCACGCCTGCCCCCTCAGTACGGAAAGCTGGGTCCGGGACACACAAGACTCCTGGCCCTTGGGGTCAGTGTGCGGCCACCCACCTGGGTTTCCAGTTCTGTGACCTCTAGGTTCAGTTTATTCAGGTGCTTGTTCACGAACGTGATGAGCGTCTGAAAGAAGCAAAGGGTGCTGAGAAAAAGACTGCGGTGAGTGCCACGCAGGAGGCTGCCCTGGGAGCCCGCGAGGACCAGCAGCCCACGCAAAGACCTGGGGCTCGTGGTGGGGGTGGTGTGGGCTTCTGCCTTGGCATCCCACATGGTACAGGGGAGAGAGGGACAGGGAAGTCCTGAGAGGCAGGTGACAGGTGGGATGTCTGAGCCTAGTGTCGGTAGACAAAGGCAGACAAGGAAGAGAAATGATCAGCTGGGTCCCTCCTCCCAATGCCTTCTTTGGCGGTGCAGCTGCCTGTGCTCAGGTACAGGGTGGTGCTGTGTGAGGATCAGGGAGGGCTGGGGTCAGGCTGGTGGACAGCAAGGCGGGTGGATGGCGAGGTGGGCATCGATGGGCAAGGAAGGGGACTGGGTGAGGTGCTGCTAAGGGCGGACAGGTGGGCAAACACTGGGGACCCCTGTGTTTGCAGGGACGGGATGTCCTAACGTCCTGCTGCATCCCACCACCCTCGCTCCCTCCAGGCACCTCATTCTACCTTTTTCACCACGTTGAGTTTGTCTGGTGCGTGGTCAAACAAAGTGTCGAAGGCATCGCGTTCTGAAAGAGGGAAACATGGTAAAATGGAGCACACAGGGTGGGCTTGTGGTGGGAACCCCCGAGCCTTTAAAACCACAAGCACAGCTACTGCGGGGAATGCTTTGGGGAACAGGGGTGCTGGGAACTCTGGACTCTGGGATTGGGCTGAGCTGAGCTGGGGTTCTTCCCCATGCAGCATTTTTCTGTGTGTCAGCCCTTCACTGGGCTAAGCAGGGGGCATCTGTCAGGAGTTTGACGCGGGACAGGTCCTTTGTCCTCACTGTGGATATTCCACTGTATCACAGTCATGGTTCTACAGTGCTCCGCACGCTCTTTGGAGGCAGACTGTTACTTGAATATCCAATCACATCACCCCCTAATTTTCTAAAACAGGAGAGCAAGGCAAACATCCTGGCAGAAGGCACAGATACGAGGACAGGGACTCAGCTCCAGGACAGAACACGGGTGCTTTCTCCTCCAGGATCTAGGTCATGTCAACTATTTGTGTCTCAGTTTCCTCTTCTGTAAAGCATCATCTGAAAAGTGCGTTTCCCCCCGGTGTGTCAGGAGACACGTGCTCAGGCTCTATAAACTCCGACACACTCTACCGATGCGAACTGTTTTAGCATGATTAAAATATTTCAAAATATTACCTGTGGTGAACACCAGGCTACTAGGACAGCCAGGTCACGCTCCCTGCCAGGATGCTTACAACATGCACAGCTGCCATGTTCTCAGAATCAAGGGGTGAAAAGTGGAGGGGACCTGACGCGGGGACAGGGAAGTCTCCAGTCTAAGGGCAGGGATGCCTGTCAGGTGTCAGGAAGATTCACCGGAATCAGTCCTTTCTCCTCACTGTGGGTATCGTGACATAGTCATGATTCTAAAGTGTCTCTGAGGCTTTTTGGAGGCACAGTGTTATCTGAATATCCAGTCGCTTTACCCCCTAACTTTTAAAAACAGGAAAGCCAAGACAAACATGCCGATGGGCAAAGCAGAGACTGAAAGTCCAAAGTCCTAGGAGAGGGGAGAGGTAGGAGCTGTGATGAGGGAAGGGGGAGCAGGGAGAGGGGACAGTCCCTGAGTGTGTTCAGGCACCTCTTTCTGTATTTCTACAACATGTACGGAGCAAAATGGCCCTGCAAGCACCAGGACAGTGCAGATGTAGCAAGCTGCTGCTTTCTACCAGTCAGCTGTCCCCTATGACCCAGCCAGCCAGCGGTGTCACCAGGCTGGTGCCATCGTACATCCAGGCAGGCTGCACACTGAGTGCCTGCTCTCCCCAGCTGCTGCAGAATTAACCAGCGCCCGCCCCAGTGCAGTGTCAGGTGACAGACTGCTGCAACTCACCATGCCTTCCGGAAAGAGCCCTGGAAGAAAAGAGAGAGAAAGCATGACTGTCTGCAAGAGGACCCCCATCCTGGCTAGGAGCCCCCTCCTCCCTGCCTGCCACCAGCCCGTCCTTGGTCGAGGAGCTCAAAAGCCTCCTTTGGTTGGCATTTTAGCCTGCGCTATCTCCAATTGTTGAGACTCCACTATATTGCCACCTCTTTGTTCCTCTGCCACACAGATATACTGGGATTAACACAAAGTCTGGCATAGTGATGCTTAACGTTTTTTTTTTTTTTTTTTGGTATTAAATAAAAACACATTATTGCTGTTAAGAAAGAATACTGGACACAGGCTGAGAAGTCCAAACCAGAGAATTAGGATTCTTTGGAGCAGAGATCAAGCACTCCCACCCCTGTGGAACTTCCCTGCTGAGGTTGCTATGAGCAACTGCCTGGGGAGGTCAGCTTTGTGTCTCTGTGTATCCTGTAATGTCCCCAGGCTGCACCTGCCATTGAGGCCAGATAGGTTTCTTCCAAGGGGGCAGGGATGGAACCACACTTGTACCAGAGAAGGGGTAAAACCTTATAAGTGCAAACACAGAAATAGATCATTTAATTAGTTTTAAATCCCACTGAATTTTTTTAGGGGGGGTACCAGGAATCGAACTCAGGACCTTGTGCTTGCCAGGCAGGTGCTGTGCCGCTGAGCTAAATCCCCAGCCCCCACTGAATCTTTTAATTAATTAATTAATTAATTTTTTGATTCTCTGTCTGACCTGGACCTGGACAAGCTACTAAACCTTCCCGGGCTCCAGGTCACTTTATCTCTAAAGTGAGGATGATAATGATAGACACCTCAGTTGGATGTTGTGAGCACTGAAGAGCTAGAAAGGCTTTAGTAGTAGTCAAAACATGTTCTTTTTCCCCTCAATACCTGTTTGGTTCTCATGAGTCTTACAATATTGGTTTAGCCACCCGTACCCTGATCACCCACTAAATGATAACTAGCACAGCGAACCCTGGGAAGAATCATGACTTTGGAGGTAACTGTTAGGTAGACCAAGGACACCGTACCCTTATTCAGCCCTGGGCAATGGGGCTCTGAGGGTGTAATCATTGCTTCGCAGGTTTAAAACGAGTGTCAGTAGATACAAAAGCACTTGAAACTCATGCTGTGTTGTCACCCATTTTATGTCCTTGCGGAAGAGATGGCAGAGAGGAGGAGCACAGAAAGCACGATATGTGGCCAAGAGACTGCTCTGGAATTGGAAGCCTTACACTCCTTGATTCAGGAGATTCCCACAGCCACGCTCCTCTCTGGTCTGTCTTCGTCTTGTCCAGAAGATCGAAGACGACACCAACAAGCATGGTATGGGGTAGGGAGGGATGGGACAGGATGCTGAGGAATCCTCTGAGGAATTCTCTTCTGTCCCAGCAAGCCTGACTCCGGGCAGCTTTGCTCCCAGCCAAGGCCAAGATTCAGTGTGCCCTGTGGATCATGTCACCCTCCAGCTCCCAAGACTGGCCCTTTGAGCAGGCTGTTTCACGGGGTCTCCGTAGCCACAAACTGGGGATCTTGGGAAGGACCACTCACATCCTGCCCCCTATGCTTGGCCTGTAATGCCCGACTCCCAGACTCTTTCTAAGACACATCCATGGTCTAGACAGAGTCCCAGACTTCTGTCAGCCATGGCTGGAGGTGGGAGGGAGCTCTCTTATGACAGGCAAGGCTAGAAGGAGTGGGTCAGCTGTGATGGGAAAAGCAGGAAGGACAGCCATAAAAGACAGGGACAGGAGAACAGAGCTGACACCACAATGAATCCTCACCCTTTCTCTGGGTTAGGAAATGCTCTCCGCTCAGAGATAAGGACACTGAGGCTGAGAGGCTCAGGGACTCAAGGTAGGCTAGCTTACAGGTAGGTCCCTGCTCTTTCCACTGTGTTAGCTCTTATTCAAGAAGGACAGAGAAGAAAGCTGGGCGGACTGGGAAGACTGGAAAGTAACCTTCCCTGGTTTTGTGTGGGGCCTGCCCAACAATCTCAAATCCACACACCAACCTGCTCTTTCTGCTTAAGAACAAAACTCTGGTTCTCCACAGCAAGCGTTTTATGTGTCCTGATACTCTAATTTCTAAAGGTAATGGGAAAAGAAAACACCTCAAACCAACAAAAACCAAAAGACAGCTCTAAGGTAGAGAGGGGCTTTCTGGGTCATGGCATGTGACCAAATAAACCAGATTCAGAAAAGGAAGAAAACATCCTTTTGAAGGTTAACAATTTAAATTCCAGCCCATGTTTATGGCATGACGATTTCATGCTGGTTGGCTTTTTTGGGCATGCTTTTTCCTGGAGTGCCACAAAATTAGAATTTTTCAATCATGGTTAATTCCCCTCTCCCCACTTCCCCACCCAAGTTTGTACCTTAAGCATTGAGAGGCATGTTTTGAATGCATGGAAAAGGCTAAACTCTAATCATTGGCTGCTGTCTAATCCCTCCTGCAATCCCAATAAATGAAAACTAAATATCAGCAAATGGATGAATTTCAGAGAAACATCTGTGTTCCATTATAGACTCGCTGGCAACAATAGTGTTGACATACTCTGTGTTACCAGTTATTTCCTCTTGGATTTGCCGAGACTGGAGGATTCCTTCTCGTTTCTGAAATGGGGGTGGGGAGAGGGGTTGGGAGGAAAAGAGAAGAAAATGTTTTAGAAAAATAAGAAAAACTGATTAGCATTTCTGACATTGAGAACGTTACCGGTGTGTAGTTAAAAAATGTACCCAGCGATGAGATAATGCTAGAAGCAAAAGAAGCCCCTGAGTTTTGGGGGCCTGGATTGTACCATTAGGACTTAAGTGCAATTAGTGTTTAGTCCAAAGAAGTAGGCTGTTTCTTGGATGGTGAGTCTTTCCTTGCTTTATTGGAGGACACTGTGCTGGAAGCAACTGCTTGCCTCCTGGAGTAATCCACAGTCAACCGAATGGAAATGAAGGCCAGGGTGTGTCTGCCCTCCAGCTGGGGCTGCAGAAGGAGGCTGAGAAACACTTTTAACTGGGGGGTTGGGTGGAGGAACTGAGGCCAACTTGGAGAATTCAGACAGAGGTAGTGGGTTTTTTTTTTTTTTTTTTTTTCCTTTTTCTCTTTTTGGTTTACAACTGATAAATACAGGAGCTTTTAAGTAAGTAGTATAATCCTCACTTAGGTACCTGCCCAGCCAGCTGTCCTTCTATCACCTGGCCCTCTGCTCCTATCCATTCATCCTTCCTTCTTTATCTCATTAATCAGCACCTTCTAAGTACAAGGCCCTGTGCTGAGTTGGAACAAATACTGGGGAGCATATGACATGGTTTCAGGCCCTGAGAAACTCACAGTAAAATAGCAGAGATGAAGTCAGCCTGGGAGAATGGTTTCCCCCAAACAGTCCTGGTTTGTGCCTGATGCCCTGGCTTAATGGTTAATAGGACCTCCCTCCCTCTCTCTCAAAAGTGTTGTGGGTAATAATGATGTCATTTTCTGCCGAGAGGATGTGCTGGACTCAGGACAGGTGTGCACTCTGGGGGGGAGGCAGGAGACTTTCCAAGGGGATGGGGTGCTAGAGTGGGAAATTTGAGGGAAGCTAGGAAGTGACCCCAGCCAAAAGGCAGGGTCAGGATAGCACGAACGTGTGCGTGAGGTCACCTGGAGGGAAGGTGGCTGCCAATAGTCCATGGGTAGCCCTGAGCACCAGTTGGGAAGGCTATGCCCTCATCGTGTGGGCATGGGGGGTCAACAAAGGAGCATCGGGGTCTGGAAGCCTTTCTGATGGGTGCCAGAGAGGAGGCCCACTCTACCAGGTCCCCACAGAGCCAGCCCCAGACACTTACAGGATAGTCTGGGCTTGGCACCCAGATGGATGAGAGGGTGAACTCATCTTCCCAAAGCTGAGAGGAGTGTGAAGAAGGGGCCTCTGAGTGTGGCTCAGCTGAAATGCTGACGCCTTCAGAAGCCTCCTGCCCAAATGTCCAGCAATGGCCCCTTACATCCCCAATAGCCAGAGATGTGATCATCCTTGCCGGACACGTACAGAAGGAAAGGCAGAGCGGGGTGAGGCCAAGACTACTTGGAATAGATGAGGGATGCATTACCAAGGCAGAAAAGGAAACGGAGGGAGAAACATATTTAAAGGGAACCAGGTGAAGACAAATCAGGACTTGGTCCACATTTGGTTTTAAAACATTTCAAATTTTATACATGGGGTTAACGGAATCCTCGTCTCATGAGGCCATTCACACACATAAAGCCTCATCTTCAAGTTCATGCAGAATTAAATGCTTGTATATGGAATGGAAAGAAATTCGGGTTCAGCAGCCCTGCAAGAAGCATCCTGACTCCCCGGATCCTTGTTTGTGCCCTAGGGAGTTCTTTCTACAGTTCCCTCGTGACTTCCTGCCCGTTCTGGGTCCTGCTTCTGTGTCTGTTCATGCGATAAAGCAAAACACCCCATAAAACCTAAGACACACCAATGCCACTTTATGTAGCACACCCTCGTTCCCCAGGTCCTCATGCTAACGAAACTGCCTACAGGAGAAATTAAGCCAACAACGGCCTTCTGGTGGCCTGTAATTGAACTCAAAATAAGGCACGAGATGGGGGCTTGCAGTGACGACTGCTTCAAAACAGCCCCCATCTCCTTGCTCAAATCTTCAATCCATTTTTACATTTTTGTCTGTAGAGTTCCAACGGGCATATTTTAGGATGTCTATTAGACAGCTGTTTGTTCAAGCTGGTAAGAAAAATACTGAGATGTTCAATAAATTAATAGACAAAGAATCAAAATGGACTGTCAGAAAGGAGAAGCAATAAAAGGTTAGTTTGCATAAAAGCATTTCTCTCCACGGGCAATGGGAGGGCTATGCCTGAATAAAATGACTGTTTACTCACGGAAACAATTTAAAACATTTTTCAGTATTAGTGATAACTAAACATATTCTTTCATGAGATGCTCCAGGAATCCTTTTTTTTTTTTTTTTTTTTGTGGATACCGGGGGTCGACCTCAGGACCTCGCACGCCAGCAGGCGCCCATGCTGCTGAGCGATATCACCGGCCCTTTTTTCATATGTGGGTTCTGGGAGTCGAACTCGGGCCCTCGTGCTTGCCAGGCAGGCGCTTATGCCGCTGAGCCATCTCACCAGCCCAGGAATCACTTTTTTTGTAACAGACTTTTTTTTTTTTTTTTTAATGTGGGTACTGGGGTAGGACTCAGGACCTCGCACTTGCCAGCAGGCGCTTGTGCCGCTGAGCTATCTCACCAGCCCTAACAGACTACTTTTTAAGAGCAGTTCCTGGTTCACAGTACATTGGAAGGAAGCGGTACCGACACGTCACTGTCACTCGAAGCCTGTGGGTTGTGTTGGGGTTCACTCTTGGTGGTGCACATTCTACAGCTCTGGACAAAGCTATCTGCCACCATAGTATTATATACAATAGTTTCACTGCCCTAAAAATCTCCGGTGCTGTACCTATTCATCCTTCTCTCCTTAATGATAGTTTTAAAAAATGCAACTACAGGGATTCACGTATCATTGGCTGGTAAGACTAACAGAACAGGGATGGCCTGGGTTCTTTAGGAAGATGCCTGTCCCAGGATGCTGGGTTGGCTGCATATCCACAGCATCCATAAAAGAGAGCACCGTGCCTGATATAGGTGAGGGCTTGGTAAGTGCAGACAGTTCAAACCTGCCAGCCAACCGCACATCGATTCTGAGATCGGTAGTTTCGCATTGTCTGCCCACTGCCCTCTCTGCTTCCTATTTGTAATCTGGGCCAAGGTATCATCTTCCTATTATATCCCCTCGATGGTTAGCAGAGTTAAGGACCCAGACAGTGTGGAAGAAATACTTTTTTACTAGGGCACGACTGATCAATCTGTCTGAAGCACGTTGTATCCTCCCACCCTGTTAACATCTGATCCCTGAAAGCTCAGCTCCAAGTCCTTTTGGCCTGGAAAGTGGCCTGGCCAGATCAGGCAAAGTTTATGAGCCCTCAGGGCTTTCCCTCACCCAGGGAAGGCAGAGCCCTGGACAGCCCTGGAGAGCCAGGGAGCTGCTGGTACAGAGAGCTCTCCCTTGCTACATGTTTATTTGGAAAAGCATAGAAACAAGCAAACAAAATGATGACCTTTTGCTAAATGGGCATAAAGCTGGAAAATAAAATTGCATTTGAGTATTTAATGGGGTTAGGAGCAGAGTGAGATAGTCATGGGGAGGGAGATCACCCTCACTGTGGAAATTACACAGCCCTATGTGAATGGAAATTCTATCCAACAATCTGGAAATGTTGACTTGAGTCCCAGCTGTGATTTGCTGGGTGGGTGAGAAGCAGGAGCACCTCCAGTCCAGGCATGGTCAGCTGGGGTCTCTCTTTCTCTCACATGCACACATGTGCACACCCACACACACACACACACACTTGCATGCATGTTCCCTTACATGTACATGTAGCTACCTCCCCTGATACCAGTGCATCGTTTGTTAATCTCCCAAATTATAACTCTCCATGGCTTACATGGTGCCTTGCACACTCCTGTATACAAATGCATGTGCACACACACACACATATGCACAGAAAACTTTCCTCCTAACCCCACTAGCCACATCTCACAAACATACAACACACCCTCCACTATACACTGCATAATCTCCCAACAAAAATACATAAACCCCAGACACAACAAAGCTATGTGGTGCACAAGCACACAATTTTTCATCCATTACACACTTGTCAGGAATAAGCCAGCATTCATCAGAAAGCTGGTTCACATGCCTCATGACACACAGCACATCCAAGCACATTCAGCATTCACTCAGCTATTCTTCCAACAATCTAACATAAGTGTCTTAACTGTCACAGGAACTCAGGATCCACAATACCTTAAAGGTGCAGATATTAGTAGTGGTATCCGTCTTACCTGGACCACAACCACTTGGATGGAAACATGGTCTGGGAGTCGGATTGGTGCCCGGAAATACTGAGACAGAGCAACCAGCAGATGCAAGATGGCCACCAGGCTCTTGGCATGAACAGCTGAAAGGGAAGAGGATTTTAAAATTAGAGCATCTTCTGCTCGGTTCTTCTCAATATAAGCAGATATTCAAAATGGAGCAGTACCATAGCCAGTGTCCCTTTATTCCACCCAAAAGGTCAGGGGATACCCATGGTCATCATGCACTAACTCCGGGGACCCCTCACTTCTCAGCCAGGTCTCATGGAGTGCTTCTTGTGTCTATTATTGCTGGATTTGCAATGGAGCTCTTCTACTTCAATCCCAAGTTTCCATGAGGACCCTGACATCTGCTGAGTTCTGAGCTTAGCCCAGCTTGCCCTAGCCCCATGCCCCTGGCCACTCCATTCGAATAACCATGAGCAAGCCTGCTCTGCACCCTCTCCCTTCCCACCTGACTGGAGACTCTGGATAATCACCACTTCTCCTGCCCAAGACTGTTCACAAAGCAGACCCTTAATAATGGACAGTAACTCAGGAACATGGGGCCCCTTCCTTATGTGGGGCTTTAAGGTCCCTGAGAGCCATCTGAAGGGCTTTGGTGCTCCCTTGAGCGCCTTGGGAGACCCACCGGCCTTCACAGCTGCCGAGCCCTGTGCTGAATGTTATGCTATCTCCGCTAGGGAAGGCTGGGCCCTATTGGGTTGTGGTTGTCTAGGTAGATGAGAAAAACACTGATTTAATGAGGTGCATATGGCATCAGGAAGCCTGGAGCTTGAATTCTGACTTCATAACTCTGCCATTTATTTACGAGCTACCTGACTTTAGAACTCTTCCATTTATTCACTGGCTACTTGACCTTGGGTAGAGTGAGCCACTCGAGGGGATGACAGTATCCATAAGGATGTACAGGTTGTAAGGATTTTCAAAGTTAATGAAGGTACTATGCATATTTTTATATTTGTATGTTATATATTTTTACATAAAATGTACGTTAAAAAATATAAACTTATGTGAAAGTACCTGGCACCCAGGCAATTAAAACATGCCGCTGCTCTCCCCTTCCTTTTTCAAAAAAAGGAAGATCTGCCTTCATGGTCCTACTGGCATCATGACTTCTCACGACAGAGGACATTCAAGGGAAGAAGCCAGAACACCAATTCTGAGTACTCAGAACTCACAGCCCATGGTTATTATGTATCATTTTCCTTCCCTGGGTTCCACGGGTCAGTCTGCTTTAGCCGAATCTTTGAGAAACCACTTAGAAAGGAAATGATTCTGACATTCCTTTGGCATTCATTAGAGTTTCTTGTTATCATCACTATTTCAAAGGCGGCTTTCTACTGACCAGGAGCAGGAGCTCCACATCACCACCAAACAGTGGATGATGGCTCTGAATGCCCAGCCTTTTAGCACTTTTAGTTCAGGGCACCATCGAACAAATGGGAACTATAGTTGTAGCCTTGAAAAGAGACTCTTGACCAGGGATGTAGCTCCATGGTAGATTATGAGCCTAGCACACACCAGGCCCTGGATTCAACCCCCGGTACTGCACAAAACAAAACAAAAAACCCCAAAAGGCTCCTGGTTGGGACCAACCCACTGACATGGTAGGGTCATTGAGGGATAGAGGCAAAAACCAGTTTGTTCTTCTGGTCAGAACTGTGATGCCACTCCTAGGCCTGTCCTGGAGGCTGTAAGCACATTGCTCACAAACACACACACTCACATACACACACACACACAATGTGGACAAAAATATTAACTACTATATTAAGACATTATCATCAGGGCCAGGGATTTAGCTCAGTAGAACAGTGCCTGCCTGGCAAGTGTGAGGTTCTGAGTTTGATTCCCGGTATCAAAAAAAAATAAAAAATAAAAAACAATGCTGGGTCCGGAAAAAGATGGCGGATCTGTAAGAAGCAGGCAGTGAACCTCTCCAAAAGTCGCCGTTGGGACACTGGAATATAGTGACTAGAGGAGGACAAGAAAGAGGGAAGTGGCTCCCATGGACCCAGGAAAGATCTGAAGTGCAGTTTGGGGCCCACGGAGAAAGTGAAGAGAGAAATTCCAACAAAGAAGAAGGAGGTGGCCTCTGGCACCATTTCCCTGTGTCGGGATTCCCGACGCGACTGAAGCGGTTCAAATCTGCGGACACGCGGTGACTGCCGGCACCCCCCGGGGGCCTCCGCAGAGGAACGCGAGAAGCAGCGGTGCAGAGAAGCAGCGGCCGTGAAGGACACACTGACTGGCGGTGAGTGCTGACACCCAGCCGTTAGGAGGGCAAGAGAGCCACTAGCCGGGCGCCACTGTGTGGGGGGGGCAGCAGCTGAGCGCAGAACTCAGGGCGGCACCACTCCACCCACGGCTCCAGCGGGGACCTCTGCGGAGTAACGCGAGACGCCGCTGTACAGAGAAGCACCAGCTGAGAAGGACACACTGACTGGTGCTTTTCTTCCTGGTATTCCAAGACTGAGATTGTCTAAGGATCACAAAAAATACTGTGGCACAGAACCAAAGAACCAAGGACTGGGCCAAACAGGCAGCAACTTCTTATCTCCAACAAATTGAAGAGGTAGGATATTGCAGCAGGCTCAAAGCCCAAAAATAAGCTACACCTAGAAAATACCTCAGAGAAGTAGCCATCTCCTAAGAGTTTGAAATACTAGCAATAAAGCAGCCTACCATACGCAATTTACAAACAGCACCCCAGGAATTAAACTAAAGAAAGAAAAGAAAATGAGACGACAATTAAACAAGATGCAACCCCACACTCCAGTTCACCAAAGGCAAACCCAGGGAGCAGTGAGATGGGACAAACTGAAAGCCACCCACCTGACACCTCTGAAGTGGTAACAACAAAGCAGTTGAATGAGGCTCTGGAAAAATTTAAATCAGAAATAATTTCTCAGATAACTGCAGAGATAATGTCCACAATGAAGACCATGCTTAAGGACGCTAGAGCAGACACAGACAAAAAAATAGATGAGCTTAAGAAAATGGTGGAAGCCATGAATGCTCAGCATAGGAAAGAAATGGAATCCATAAAGCAGATTCAAGCAGATATCCAGGAGAACAAAAATTAAATTGAAAGTATTTGTAGCAGATTAAGCCAATGTGAGGACAGGATCTCAGATATAGAAGACAGGCTTGCAATTATCGATCGTGAAAAGAAAGAATTCTTAAAAATAGCAAGGGACAATGAAAAATCAGCAGCTGCTAGATGATGCAAAGAAGAATAACTTAAGATTGATTGGAGTCAATGAAAAAGCAGGAGATAACATAAATGACATCAGAACACTGTTCACAGACATTATCACAGAAAATTTCCCTGGTAGAGAAAAAGAATTTGACATTCAGATAAGTGAGGCTTATAGAACTCCAATTAGCCATGATCAAAGAAAATCTTCAGCCAGGCATATCATAGTCAAGATTCCAGAAATTCAACATAAGAGTAGAATCTTAAAAGCTGTTAGAGAAAAGAAACAAGTCACCTATAAAGGAAAGCCCATCAGAATCACAGCAGACTTTTCAGGACAAACCCTCAAGTCAAGAAGAGCTTGGAATGATGTATTTCAAGTTCTAAAGGAAAATAATCTTCAACCTAGATTGATGTACCCCGCAAAACTATCTTTCAAAACTGATGGAGAAATAAAATACTTCCATGACAAAGAACATCTGAGAAAATTTATAACCACCAAACCAGCACTCCAAAATGTTTTGAAGGACATCCTAGAAAGGGATAACAAGGACTACAACTCCAGAAACCCAACAGAAGGAATCCACCAGGCAGAGCAAATGATTAAAGAGAGGGAGGGAAAAATAAAAATAAAAAGAGAGGGAGCCAACAACAAGAAAATAACATGACAAGGATAAGTCAATACATATCAGTTTTAACCATTAATGTTAATGGTCTCAATTCACCAATCAAAAGACACAGATTGGCAAATTGGATCAAGAAGCAAGATCCAACAGTATGCTGTATACAAGAAACACATTTAATTCAAAAAGAAATTCATAGACTGAAAGTCAAAGGATGGAAAAGAATACTCCATGCAACAGGAACCCAGAAAAAAGCAGGGGTAGCTATTCTTTTTGCAGACAAAGTGAATTTCAAGCCAAGAATGATTCAGAGAGATAAAGAAGGTCACTACATCCTTGTAAAGGGAACAATCCAAGAGGAAGAGATAACAATTATAAATATATATGCAACAAATACCAGTGCACCCAACTATATAAAACAAATATTAATGGACATGAAAAATCAAATAACCACTAATACAAATGTACTGGGGGATCTCAATACTGCACTGTCACAAAAAGACAGATCAACTAGACAAAAAATCAATAATGAAATATTAGAACTGAACCAAACTTTTGAAGAAATGGACTTAGTAGATGTCTACAGAATGTTCTACCCCACCACATCAGAATACACATACTTCTCAGCTGCACACGGGACGTTCTCCAAAATAGACCACATACTAGCTCATAGAACCTGCTTAAGTAAATGCAAAGGAATTGAAATTATCCCATGTATATTATCAGACCATGGTGCAATGAAATTGGAAATCAATGGCAAAAGAAACCACAAGAATTTGCTAAACACATGGAAATTAAATAGCACCCTACTGAACAACCAATGGGTCACAGATGAAATTAAAAAAGAAATTAGTTTCTGGAACTGAATGATAACGATAGTACAACATATCAGAACTTATGGGATACAATGAAAGCAGTCCTAAGAGGAAAATTTATAGCATTAAATTCCTATATCAGGAAAACAGAGCAAGCACAAATAAACAACCTAATGGTGAACCTCAAACTTCTAGAAAAAGAAGAGCAGGCTAAGCCAAAAGATCATACAAGGGAGGAAATTATAAAGATCCGAGCAGAAATCAACGTATTGGAGACTAAAAAAACAATACAAAGAATCAAAGAATCAAAGAGTTGGTTCTTTGAAAGATTAAATAAAATCGACAAACCCTTATCCAACCTTATTAAAAAAAGGAAAGAAAGTACTCAAATCCACGCAATTAAGAATGAAAAGGGTGATATCACAACAGACTGTGCAGAAATCCAGAAGATCTATACCTACTTTGAAAACTTGTATTCTAATAAGATGGAAAATGCAGAAGAAATGGGGAGATTCCTAGATACATATGAATTACCAAAGCTCAACCAAGAAGATATAAAAATCCTAAATAAACCAATAATAATCAATGAAATCGAAGATGTAATTAAAAACTTCCCAACAAAGAAAAGCCCAGGCCCTGATGGATTCACTGCCGAATTCTACAAGAAATTTAGAGAAGACCTAACACCACTACTTCTCAAACTCTTTAATGAAATTGAAAGGGAAGCAATACTCCCAAATTCATTCCTGGAAGCAAGCATTACCCTGATACTAAAACCAGAGAAGGACCCAACTAAGAAAGAGAACTACAGACCAATCTCCCTAATGAACATAGATGCAAAAATCCTCAATAAGATACTGGCAAACAGAATGCAGCAAATCATCAAGAAGATTATACACCATGACCAAGTTGGATTCATCCCAGGGATGCAGGGATGGTTCAACATACGTAAATCAATAAATGTAATACACCATATTAACAGAACCAAGGACAAAAATTATATGATCATCTCAATAGATGCAGAAAAAGCTTTTGACAAAGTCCAGCACCTTCATGATAAAAACCCTACAGATAATTGGAATAGATGGTCTTTATCTCAATCTGATAAAAGCTATCTATGACAAACCAACAGCCAATATCATACTAAGTGGACAAAAACTGAAAGCCTTCTCTCTAAAATCAGGAACAAGACAAGGATGTCCACTGTCCCCACTCTTATTCAACATAGTCCTGGAAACTTTAGCCAGAACAATTAGACAAGAGAAAGAAATAAAAGGAATTATGATTGGAAAGGAAGAAGTTAAATTATCATTATTTGCAGATGACATGATACTCTACATAGAAGACCCCAAAAACTCCACTAAAAAAACTGCTCGATTTAATAAGCAAATTCAGTAGTGTAGCTGGATACAAAGTCAGCACTCAAAAATCAATAGCCTTCCTATACACCAATTACAAACTCACTGAGAGAGAAACTAGGGAAACAACACCTTTCACAATAACATCCAAAAATATGAAATACCTAGGAATCAATCTCACAAAGGAAGTAAAAGACCTCTACACTGAAAACTATAGTACTCTGAAAAAGGAGATTGAAGAGGATATCAGAAAATGGAAAGATATCCCTTGCTCTTGGGTCGGAAGAACCAATATAGTGAAAATGGCCATACTTCCAAAATTGTTATACAGATTTAATGCAATTCTGATCAAAATTCCAACAGCATATCTCACAGAATTAGAGAAAACAATCCTAAAATTCATCTGGAACCAGAAAAGACCTAGAATAGCAAAGGCAATTCTGGGCAACAAAAGCAAGGCAGGGGGCATCACAATCCCTGATTTGAAATTATACTATAAAGCTACTGTGATAAAAACAGCGTGGTATTGGCAAAAAAACAGACCCGAAGATCAATGGAACAGATTAGAAGATGCAGAAACAACTCCAGACATACTAAGCCACCTTATCTTTGACAAAGGTGCCAAACACATTCACGGGAAGAAAGATAGCCTCTTTAATAAATGGTGCTGGAAAAATTGGCTCTTCATAGGCCGAAGATTAAAATTAGACCCATATCTTTCACCGTGCACTAAACTAAATTCTAAATGGATCAAAGAACTAAATATTAAAACAGAAACATTAAATCTCCTGGAAAATAGAATAAGTAAAACTCTTGAAGACATTGGTGTAGGCAAAGACTTTGTGAATAAAACCTCCATCGCACAGGAAGTAGCACAAAGAATTAACAACTGGGATCTCATTAAAAAGCTTTTGCACAGCAAGAGAAACCACCAACAGAGTGAAGAGACAACCCACAACGTGGGAAAAAATGTTTGCCAGCTGTTCCTCAGACAAAGGATTACTATCGAGAACATACAAAGAACTCAAAATATCAGACCTCCCAAATTTAAAGACCCAATCCAAAAATGGGCATCTGAGATGAATACACACTTCTCAGATGAAGAAATACAAATGGCAAATAAATATATGAAAAAATGTTCAACATCACTGGTCATTCGAGAGATGCAAATTAAAACAACACTGAGATTCCATCTCACCCCAGAAAGAATGGCTATTATCAAGAAGTCAACTAATAACAAATACTGGAGGGGCTGTGGGGAAAAAGGAACCCTTCTCCACTGTTGGTGGGAGTGTCGACTGGTGCAGCCACTGTGGAAATCAGTGTGGAGACTCCTCAAAAAACTAGGGTTGGAGGTCCCATTTGACCCAGCTATTCCCCTTCTGGGTATCTTCCCAGAAGAATTAAAAACATCGTACCACAGCGATATATGTGCAGCCATGTTTATAGCAACACAATTTGTAATAGCTAGATCGTGGAAACAACCCAAATGCCCATTAACCGAGGAATGGATAAAAAAGATGTGGTATTTCTATATAATGGAGTACTACTCAGCCATAAAGAAAGATAAACTGGAAACTTTTATATGTAAATGGATGCAGCTCGAGAAAATACTCACAAGCAAAATAAACTGGATGCACATTTGTAAACATCGTATTGTCTCCCTAGTATGAAAATGCAATTTCACTGTGACTATTCCATTCCTTAGTTTTCTATTTTTACCTAGCTTTTACATGGCTTAATCTTATACTGAGTAATATTTTTCTCCAAAAGGTATTTGTACATTCTCTAATGCTTGAGTTTGTTAATACATGAGAATGTTTACTTGTTGTCTTTAAAAAAAATAATAAATAAAGTTTGAAAAAAAAAAATAAAAAGTAATGCTGGAAAACAAGTTCAGTAGGAAGAGAATGGTTTAGATTAGTGGTTTTCAAACTTTTAAAAATCAAGCTGATAGGCAGAACTCATGAAAAAAGTAAAAGACACGGAAGATCCTTGAGTCCTAACTGTAGCCTGAGCATGGCTGCTTCTCTCCTCAGTGACACCTGACTTTCTCCCTGCAAATCCCTGTTGGACCAAGTGTGGTTTATTGCATGTTTGTTTTGAGCCCAAGGCCTTTGTGCTGAGCTACAGCCTCAGCCTTTTTTTTTTTTTTTTAAGTTGCCCAGGCTGGGCTTGAACTTGCAATCCTCCTGCCTCAACTTCCCAAAGTGCTGGCTTACAGACATGTGCCACCATGCCTGGCAAGCACAGTTTAATAATTACTGTTTCCAAAGTTATGGGATATCCACAGAATGGGACAGTTACATGCATTGAAAATTTTTAAGAAAATGTTGCTATGGATACCAAAATGTAATGTTAAAGGGAAACTGAATAGAAACAAGGTAAGAATATACATTTATGGAGATGTGCGTGCAGAAATAATATACATATATGTGTGGGTGTATATATACATATACATGTACACACACAAACCGGTACTTCTGGCCAGTTCTTGGGAAAGCATATTTTAAAAATGAAAATAGTTATGCTAGTCTGGAAAGATCATTTAAATGTGTTATCCTATTTCAAAATTTTCTTTAAGGCTCTACCATCTTTTCAATTAAGGATAACTGTAACATGAGTGCCGTGTTTGGGCACCCTCACCACTGCTGCCTCTCGTGGGAGCCCAGGGAGATCCCCCCAGTGCCGGGCAGGGTACGAGGCCAGCATAAGAACAAGGGCCCGGCTTCACTGTACAAACTAGGCACTGTAGCCGCTGTGCTGAGAGTGTCACTCCAGAGCTGAAAACAGCTATAAAAAGAGCAGCCGAGTTAGAAATAGTCATCCGAACATGTCCTGCAGTGGAAATGTACATTTGTGTAATATTCTGGAAGCAATTTGATAATATGTATTATGACCTTAAAAATGTACATACCTTTTGGCCCTAAAATACAACTCCTGGGTATTCATCCTAAAAGAATATGGCTCATTAGAGAGAACTCATCAAGCTGGATTGATATTAGTGAAAAAAATGGAAAATCTAAGTATCTTATCATTAGCTATACAAATTATGATAATTCATACAATCTCATATAATATTAACGTGACATATAAACCGGACGTGGTGGTGCACACATATAATCCCAGCACTCTTGGAGGCTGAGGCAGTAGGGTCACAAGTTTAAGCGCAGCCTTAGCAACTTAGTGAGACCTTGTCTCAAAATAAAAATAAAAAGGGCTGGAGCGAAGGTCCTAGGTTCAATATCCAGTACTGAGAAAAAAAGGTGACCTATAAAATATTTAATGATTTGTGAAGGCATACATTTTCCAAACAACATATATAGGTTGATCCCATTTTTGTAAAATTGTGTGTGTGTGTGTGTGTAATCCCCCTTATCTGAGGTTTTCCTTTCTGTGGTTTCAGTTTCCCAAGATCAGCTGTTGTCCAAAAATATTAGTGGAAAATTCCAGGAATAAACAACGTGTAAGTTTTACACTACATGCTGTTCTGGGTAATGTGATGAATTCTGGAGCTAGGCTCCTGTCTTATTTTTTTCTTGTTGCTGAGACAAAATACCCAACACCCAAAGTTAAGGGAGGAAAGGTTTATTTAGCTCACAGTTTGTAGAGGTTTTGGTCCATAGTCAGGTGGCTCCAAGGCAGGGTGCTGTGGCAGAAAGGAGATCCCAGAGGAGAAACAGTTCGTGGTGGGCAGAAGGTAGCAAAACAAAAAGGGACAACCACAACTCTTTCTGTCCCTTATATCTTCTCCAGGCTACTTAGGGCAGGTAGCACTCACACCCTTAATCCTAGTGCCCTTGATCCTAGCATTGCACCATGAATCAATCCCAGCATCACACACTCTAGATCAGCCACCTCTGAAAAAGCCCCACCTATGACCACATGAGGCTTTGGTGGGGACATCTAGACACAAGCCATTCAGCTACTCTGTCCTGCCCAAGTGTGAGTCATCCCTCTGTCCTGCATATCCATGCTGTATATGCTACTCATCTGTTCATCGCTTGGTAGCCACCTCAGTTATGAGACTGACCATCTTGGAATCATGGTGCTTGTGTTATTTTACTTAATGGTGGCCCCAAAGTGCAAGAATAGTGATGCTGGTAATTCAGATATCCCATCGAGAAGGTGTGAAGTGCTTCCTTTAGCCAGGCATGGTGGCACATGCCTATAATTCTAACACTCTGAAGGCTGAGGCAGGAAGGTCACTGTGAGATCAAGGCTAGCCTGGGCTGCATAGCGAGTTCAAGGCCAGCCTGAACTACATAGTGAGTCTCTATCTACCACCAAACCAAACACCAAAGTGCTTCCTTTAAATGAAAAGGTGAAAGTGTTCAGTAAGAAAAAAAATCTTATGTTGAGATTGCTAAGATCAATGATAAAATGAATGTTCTTTCTATGAAATGGAGAAAAAGAAAATGTGTGCTACTTTTGCTGCTGCATTTAAACTATGGCCAGGGTGTATGATAAATTCTCAGTTAAGATGGAGAAGGCAGCTGTGCATGGTGGCACACATCTGTAATCCCAGCACTCGGGAGGCTGAAGAAGGAGGATTGCTGTGAGTTTGAGGCCAGCCTAGGCTACAAAGTGAGTTCAAGGCCAGCGTGAACTGCATAGTGAAACCCTGTCTCAAAAAGCCAAAAAAGAAAAGATGGAAAAGGCATTAAATTTGGGTCTGTATGGGCAGAAAACAATATAGGTAAGATGTGGTACTATACTGGGCATCTTGGAACCTATCACCCTTGGAAAACAAAGGACTGCTGTGTACATGTGACTTAGTTATTTATGACATACACAGCACACATGAATTAAAGGAGCACCACAGTGGTCACAATGCCTGTCCCCGGGCGGGCAGCTTCGGGGCTGTATGTGTAGGCTCAGCACACAGGCTCTGCTGGGGAGTTTCAGGGCCTGGTTCCTGGCTCTGTTGTTCATCACCTGTGTGCCCCTGGATGGTGACACTCCTTTAGCAGATCATATGTGTCAGGCACTCTTCCCAGTTCCAGGGATCAGCAGTGAAGAAACAAAAGAACCTCTATCCTCATAAAACTGACATTTATGATGTCTCACTGTCCCTATACCTTGATTTTCCCATCCGTAAAATGGAGATAATAAAAATTCTTACATTGGATAGTTGAGAAAGGAGTACAAGGAGAAAAATATGTTGTGTTTCGAAGAGCACAAGGCAGCTGGTAAACAATATAACATATGATAGATGTTAGTATTTAGATTTCTTGTATCTGCATTTTTAATAATAAAAATTTAAAATTTTTCAATAATAAAAATTACTGTTATAAATAGAAAAAAGAAAGTAATCCCTGAAGTCCTAAAATCAAGGACTTTGGTAGCTTAGCAGTTCATCCCTGCCACCTTTGTCTTAAGCAGAAAGGCGACACAGTGTCCCCAGATATACAGCCAGGGTGATAACCGAGAGAGGAGAGATGGATGGAACTTCCCCCAGGCTGTACCTGGCACATTCCTTATAGGACAAACCTCTGTGTCCTGTACACAAGCGCAGCCTTTCCCCATTCCCTGAGGCATCACAGGGCTGTTGAGATAATTATCCCCTCTGACCTGGCAATTCATCTCTGTTCTGGAGATCTACGGGGAATAATTCAAGAGAAGTAGAGACACAAGCTAGGACATTCAACTTAGTGCTATCTGATATTAGCAATAGGTTGGAGAACATTATTAAAAAGATTACTGTCAACCTAGGGTTTAAGTGAACTATAGGAGATCTACCCCATGACATAGAAATAATTATAAAAAATTATAACTACAAAGACAAAGACAGAGAATATGCACTACAAAATATTAAGAGAAAAAGACAAAACACAATGGTGTATATCACTTAAATAAGTAAAAATATGCATTAAAGTGACCAGGGTGAAAAAACGAAAATAGCTAGACTGGAGTGCTAATGCAAGTAATTATTTTTCTGATACACACTTTCCTATGAGATTATAGCAATCATGAACCAAAGGTAACATTCAGACCTGCGTTAAGACAATGTTCTTGATGTGAGTTTAAAAAGTTCCATCTTTCTATTTCAGCCTTTCCAAATTGGGTGTCATGATAAGGTGTTTGTTTTGTTGTGTTATGATGTACAGAGAGAGGAACCACGTGCAAGCGAGTGGGAAACAGGATCATCAGCGCTAAGCAGGGCTCTTCCTTTGAGGAATTCTAACACTTAGGACTGCTGTGAATTTCCAAAATGCACACAGGTTGTTCAAACTAGTGAACACCCCCCCCACCAAGCGCTATTAGCATTCCTGAGATTCAGGGAACTCGAGCCTCTTTCCAAGAGAGCTCCAGGGCCCAACCACAGCCTCCTCTCCTCCCGCCCTCAGGTGTCTCCTTGGGCTTGGCAGAGAATGCCCTGTTCCAGTGCTGTGCCAGCAGAGGCGTAATTGCGCTGAAGGAGGCACTTGTCGCCTGCACTTCAATGTCAGAGGTGAGAAACCCGAAGGAAAAGTTGCCACTAGCAGCTACTGGGTCACCAAGTTTAGAGGTGAAAATTTCTTTCGCTTTCCCAAGTTTGAAAGTCTTTTTTCTGGGGGGGGGTAATCACCTATAAATTATATAAACTACATGCAATAAATGTACTGCCTAATCCCTTATACTTAAAGCAAACACACAGTCTAATCATTTCATTTGTATTGTAAAAATACATATTTTTATCTATTACAAAGGACTCCCCTTGGGAAATACATTGTTACTACGAGATTCACCAAACCTCTGATTTAATGTTGATTCTGATACGGACACATTAAGTCTGTGTTAGACACCAGGCCCTTGAGCCAGTAAAGAATTAATGGCTTACACTTTGAGATCCGTGAGCTGTGCTTGCTGTGAAAGTGGAAATGAAAAATCCTGTTCCGGTGCCTGTGATCTCAGCCTATCTTTGCTCCTTCCGGCAAAGGAAGGGGGAGTGGCAGGGTGTGGGTTTTGGACCTGGACATATGGACCTCAGCTTCCCAAAGCCTCTACATATCAGAGACAACAGCTTTCTCTAAAGACGGTGCCGGGTCTCAGAAGCAGCTCAGTGAGTATGAGTTTCCTTCCTCTCCGAACCTCATGTGAAGTTTCTCCAGAAAGCCTTTTACACAAAGGAACACTGGATTTTGGCATTTTGCTTTCTTCCCCTAAGAGGATATTGGACAAATTCTTTTTCTAAAGGTACATCCCACTCAAAGGTAAATGAGCTTGCATCCAGGGCCTGCCAGCTGAGGGATGGCTTCTTGGAGAAGCCACACGGGAGGGACCGTGGTACCACAGAGGACACCCTTCTGCTTTGTACAACTCACAGTCCACATTCCACTTGATGCTCCTGGGAGGAAGTTTCAGGGTTTCATTGATTTTCTCCAGGACAGTCTGTAGTTTTTGCTTCTGAGCAATCTCTGACTGGGTGACCTCTGCGACATTTAGCTTCTCACTCTCAAGTTTCTCTGGGGGGACATAGGGAAGAAAAAGAGCAGCTGTTATTCTAGGCCCCAGGCAGCCCTAATTCACACACCTGTTCACTCATTCATTGCACTCACTCAGCAAGTATGCCCAGTGGTCCCTCATACCCATGTGGGATTAGTCCCACCATCTCCCTACGGTCACCAAAATCCATGGGTGCTCAAGTCCCTTATATAAAATCCATGTGTGACCTATGCACATCCTTCTGTACACCTTAATCATCTCTAGATTACTTATAATACCAGTACAATGTCAATGCTATGTTATATGCTATTACGCTGCATCGTTTAGGGAATAAATGACAAGCAAAAGTCTGTGTGGGATCGGGACAGATGCAATTTTTGTTGAATATATTTGACCCATAGTTGGTTGAATCTGCAGATGTGGAGCTCGCAGATAGAGGCTGCATTGAGCATCTGCCAGGGCAGGGGCTCACGGCATCTGATGGTGGGACTGGTGGCACCAGTAGTGGGAGAGATTTTTGACTCTGTCTTGAACCTTCAGGATCACAGAAGTGGGGCATTTCGCTTAGCCTGGCATATTTGAATGTTCTTCCATCATTCTGGGGTTTTTCTCCTCTTTTCAATTCCACCTTTTCTGGGGACCCCCTCTGTGCCCCATCTGGACAGCCTTCTCTGTTTCTCCTCGGCAGTCAGTCAGGTCCTTATTCAAGGCACCTTGTACACAATGTGTGTCATTTACTGTATCTGATTTAAGCATTTTCTTTTTAAACCTACCTGGCAGGTAACTCATTTGATGTGTCATATTTCATCAGTACTAAGGCACACATTTTTCACATGTTAATACTACTAAAATCAGGTTGCATCTTAAAATTGATGGCATCCTACAGAGGTTACCAGCCAGGTGGAAGATATGAGAGTTATTATTGCTACCACATGTGTGACTCTAGCCATAGCTCTTCATGAGGTGGTCATTTTCATGTCTCCGTAAGCTTGTAAGAGCATCTTCAAAAAATATAAAATAAAAATTCTAAGCAAGGAAAAAAAAACCCCACTGGGCTTGAGGCCGGGTATGTAGCTCAGTTGTAGAGTGCTTGCCTAGCATGTGCAAGGCCCCGGGTTCAAACTCCAGGACTGAGGGGGAGAAAGCCAAGAAAAAAAGCATTGCACAATAGTTCAATTGAAACAATTTTGACCCAAAACACAGTCTAATCATTTATTAATCTAAATTTGCATTTTAATCCATTACAAAGCACAAAACGACTCTGGACTCCTTAATGGAAAATACGTTACCTGCTTCTAAATTCACTTACCCACACCCCATAGCTCACTCAGGACTGACAGAACTGGCATTCTGAAGTGTTTAAAATGTCTTGCCTTTGCACTTTTAAGAGCTGCTATTAAAAAAAATGAAACTTTACATCCATGGTTCCCCTAGCGCTTACATCATTTATTTTAGGTAACAGCAGCTTAGAGAATTCAAATGCCCCTGTGGTGATTCTCTACAGATGAGGCTGCCCACTAGAGCCTTTCTGCAGGTTCTGTGGACTTCAGCATCTTTTTCAGCACCTTTGTAGGATGATCTCAGGCACCTGTCATTGGTGATGGCCTGAAATATTACCTTTCTCTTCTCCTCAGTTGCTTCAGGCCACCCTTCATTTCTGAAGTGTAACAAGCATCTATCTAAATGTCTTTCTCTTGGATGGTAAACCTTGAAGAGAACTGTGCACTGCTTTTTTTTTTTTTTTTTTTCATTTTTAGGCTGAATTCTTATCTCATGTCCTCTTCTAGTGAAAAAATGGCAAGTTCTTTTTTTTTTGTTCTCCATTATTTTTGGGTGATGTAACCATCTCTATAGAAGCAACATGTTTTCACTGTACATCACAACCACAATCTGTTAGAGGCTGCCCAAAGTGCTAGGCTGAGAAACTGAAGCCTTCTGTTGGCTGGGAGGAAAAGACTGCCAGGAATGATTGTTGATGACTGAATGAGAGGGGGCTGGGGAGGCGGGAGGAGAGAAGTGGCCTGAGAGACACTTATTTGCTGGCCATGCTGTATTTATGACATCACTGTCTATGAATTTTCATTTATAATCTGTTGGCAGTGGACTTGAGAGTGAATAGCTTAGGTTTCTAGGTCAACAATTTTTCTTGTACTGTTGTCCATTTCAGTCTCATTTTCTAAAAATTGGTGGGCCAACCACGCCTATAATCCCAACACTCAGAAGGCTGAGGCAGGAAGATCCCACGTTAAGGGCAGCCCAGACTACATGGAGGAACACTGTGACAAATAAATGAACATTGGCGAGCCATAATAAGAAACATACATTTGGTCTCCCACTTGTCTTCCTGGCACAGAGCTTCTAGAACTCGTAATTTCTTGGGTAGTGGGGCGATAGAAGCATCGTTTATTACATGTGCGCCTTTGTCCAGTTCTTTCAGGAACAATAGGTTGGGCCAGTGAGATGGCTCAGCGGCATAAGCGCCTGCCTGGCAAGCGCGAGGGCCCGAGTTTGACTCCCAGAACCCACATAGGAAAAACGGGCCGGTGATATTGCTCAGCGGCGCTGGCGCGCGAGGTCCTGAGGTCCACCCCCGGTACCCACAAAAAAAAAAAAGAAAAAAAAAAGAACAATAGGTTGCCAGGGGAATCAGTCAGTGATTAAAGCATTGCTACTTTCAGCCTCACTCCAGCCTCCCTGACCTCTGGGGTGGGAGTGGGGAGTGGAGGCTGAATTAATCACCAATGGCCAATGAGTTAATGAATCGTGTGTAGGCATGAAGCCTCCATTAAAAACCCCGACTGAGGGGGTTCGGAGAGCTTTTGGGTTGGTGGACATATCGTGGTGCTGGAGGGCGGTGGGCCCAGAGAGGGGCTGGAGGCTCCAGCCATCCCCATACCTTGTCCTGTGCATCTCTTCCATTCGGCCCTTGCTGAGTTACATCCTTTATAATAAACTGGTAAACTCAAGTGCCTTCCTAAGGTCTGTGGGCCGCTCTAGCAAATTATCGAACCTGAGAAGAAAGTCCAGGGCCCTGATTGACAGCCAGCTGGTCAGAAGCACGGGAAGCCCAGACTTCTGAAGTGGGCAGTCTTGAGGGTCTGCGCCCTTAACCTTTGGGGCGGCACTAATTTAGGGTAGCGTCAGAACTAAATTACAGGGACACCCAGCTGGTGTCTGCAGAGAAGTCAGAGAACCACCTGGTGTGGAAACCCCTCACATCCGGTGTCAGAAGTGTGCGCACCTACGAAGTGAGATTTTCCTGGATTAGATTTTACACTTTACCTAGTGGAGCACGCTGACTGCTCTGCTGTTCCCACCGGTATTTTTAACTAGTCTATGATATTACAATTGTAATGTATTCTTCCTCAAATTAAAATATGTTTTTCTGTTGTTTAGCATCTGGCATTGCTTATTTAGGAGACAGGTCTTTATAGCTTTGCTTTATTTCTTCTGTAGTACAGAGATTTTAGAAAATGTAACCCTGCTTTATTTGTTCCCACTTTAGTCATTATGTTTTGTGTTTATCTTATTTAATTTTTTTGTTGTTGGATGTTTTATTTTAGACATCGATACTGGTATTAAATGGATTTGCATAGGGAATATATCTCTAAGGAATCTTTATTAACACACAAAGAGTTCTTTCTCTTTTAATAAAAATTAATTATAGTGTATACTTTTTGTGTTTTGCTACTGGCTTTTTTCCACACAAACATATATCATGAGTTTATTTCTAAGTCACAATACATATGGACACAATTCATTATTTAAAAAGCTGCATAATATAGTATAGGGCTTATTACATACTCAATCATTTTCCTATAGATATATTGCCAGGTTATATCCTACTTTTCCTCTATTTGCAGTAAAATTGTAATAAACACTTTGTGTGTATTGCTAACTGATTACTGCTGATAAAATAAAAGCCTCATAGATTTTCTTCTTACATATACTCATCTTACAAAATCCCTTCATTAGTTCTTTTATTACTTATTTGTGCCTTCAGCATTCTCTGGTATGCAAATAAAACACTATTATCTCTATCTGCAAGCTTATACCACTTATTTCAATGTGTTTTTTTTTTTTTTTTTTTTTTTTTCTTTAAAGGTTTAGTTGAGAAACTTTTCTGCTATTCCTACTCCTTACTTTATTTTACGGTATTTAACCCTCAAAATTTGACAGGCCCACTCAAATATTTCTATAGTTAAATACTAACTTTACTCCATCTTACCAGGATTTCAAAATAATTTCTTTTTTAAGATTCCTAGTTTTCTCCTTTGTTCTTTGTTAGGCTAATATTACCAGCTCTTTGAAATTTTTTTTATTGCTGATGCTTTGTTCTTCCAGAAAACAGTTTTTAAAAATATATCTATACATAGTGCTGCAAACTGTTCATAATTAGTTTAATTTTTACGAAGCATTGAGCATGATTTTAAAATAGGATATGATTTAGAAAATCTCAGGTGGATTGCTTTGTGGATATTTTAGTTGTTTTTTAAGTTAGCATAAAAGATGCTTCTGGAGAGATTTTTAGAGAACAGTGAAACAATATTTAAAAAGTTATGAAGACAGGGCACAATACACTCAATTACTCCAAATAGTGGAAAAAATTGAGATTTTCTAAATAACACAGTTGTTATATTAATGTGACTACCCTTCAAAGAATTACAATATGTAAAACACTCTTTCCATTATGAGTGATTCCTTAATTATTTAACAAACATTTCTGTTTCCAAGTATATGTGGAACATTTGGTAAAGTTTTTATTTTTTTAAATTACCATCAAAGAGAGTTTGGTCTGTATACAATTTGCTGAGACGTGCTTTATGGGTACAGTCACAGTTTATAAGAGTTTCGTGTGTAGTTGAAAAGAATGAGAATACTTGAGTTTGTGGGTGTCTCACATTGTTATGGCTTGCATCTAGTATCCCCCCAAAGCCTCACATGGTCATAAGTGGGGCTTTTCAGAGGTGGCTGGATCTAGGGTGTGTGATGCTGGGATTAAGGCTGTGATGCCGTTATTAAGGGTGTGGTACTAGGATAAAGGGTGCATGAGTACTAAAGTAGCCCATTGATGGGTTTAGCATAGTCATGGGGGTGGATACTGGGAAGGCCCATCTGTGTGTGGGTGGCACTGCAAAAGGTGCGTACCCTGGAAGGGATAAGAGGGAGAGGCAGGCTACTGCTGCTTGGTGCTTTGCTGTCTCCTGCCTGCTTGCCATGGACTACAGTATTTCTCCTGTATGATGCCCCTCTGCCTTGCCACCCTGCTTTGGACCAGCAAACTATGGACTAAAACCTCTACAAACTGTGAGCTGGAGTAAATCTTTCCTCCTTTAACTTTTTGTGTTGAGAATTTGTCTCTGCAAAGTAGCTAAGTTCACATGCTGCACACAGATTAGAGCTGGTTAATTATACTGTTCAACTTTTCTCTATGAACTTCTCTCTTAATACATCAGTAATAGAAATGTGTTAAAAATCTACCACCGACAGATTTGTCAAGTTCTTAAAATGACTGTCATTTTAATTTTTATGTATTCAACTTTCTTCTTTCAACTGCTTCTCAGTATGTAATACTCTCTGTAGCAATGTTTTTTGCCTTAAAGGCAATTCTGTATGACACAGAATAGTCACTTCAACTTTCTTTTTATTAGCAATTATTATTTACATTGTTTTTCTTTCAGCTTTTCTGTTTCCTCCTATATTAAAGCTGTGTGTGTTATAAATAGAATTTAGCAAGGTTTTGTTTTGCTATTTAGTCTGCTTGTCTTTATCTTTTACATGGGTAGGATCAATTTATATTGATTGAATTTTGCAATATACTTGGATTCACTTCCAGGGGCTTATCCTGAATTTTTCATTTATTCTGCTTTCCCAATCCTTTCCTCCTTTCCATCTTTGTCTTATTTTTTTTTCTTGCCTTATATGGATTAAGGTTTTTTCTCATTTGACTTTCTCCCTATTATTAAGAGAAGTTACACATTCTGTTTCTATCATTTTTGTGGCTCTCACAGAAAATTTATCATGCATATTTAACTGAAAGTCTTAGTCTTTACCTACATACTAAACATGATGACCTCAGCTCATTTTGACTGTAGTAACATACTTCCTCACTTATGTGCTATAACTGTATGGGATTCTGTTTCTATTTTCTTTTTTGTTTGTTTTTCTGAGATAGGGTCTATATGTTCTTCAGGCTGGCCTTGAACTCGCTATGTAGCCCAGGCTGGCCTCATACTTGCATGGATCCTCCTGCCTCAGCCCTCACAGTGCTGGGATTATAGGCATGTGCCATCAAGCCTGGCTATGTTCATTTTTAAAAATTAACATATTAGATGTTATTGTGATTGTTTTATATTCATTCATTTATGGCTTTTACCTACCTACCTGATGATTTTTCCTGACTATTTTTTATTACATTCTGCATGTTTCTTTTGGGTTCCCTTTTCTTCTTCCTACTCTATATTCTAGAAATTTCCTTCATGAAGGTCTGTTGGTAGTAAACCCTCTATGTTTCTCTTTGATGACAATGACTTTATTTTCTCCATACTTTTCAATGTGTAGTTTTTTGCTGGGTATAAACTTTAAGCTGATAATTTTTAGGCACTTTGAAAATATCACTTCAATATCTTTTGTCTTATCGTTTGGGAAAGAGTATTTATAAAGGAACAACACACTGAAAGCTATCTTTTCTATCTACTTTGAATCATTTCTTTGTTCTCAGTGTTCTTAGGTTTCACGTGAGGTGTATAGGTGTTTCTCACTATCTTATGTAGGATTCACTGAGCATCCTCAATTTGAGAATTCATGCATTTCACCAGTATTAGAAAATTCTTTCATTGTGCTTTTAAATATTTAGGATACACCATTCTCTTATTTTCTTCTAGAACTCCAATTAGTCATACGTTAGATCTTTTCAGAATAACTTCTATGTTCTTAAATTCTCTTTCTCATTCTTTACCCTATATTCTTTTTATATTGTGTGATTTCTTCCAGCTTATTAATTCCTTCATCAGTTGTATCTATTCTGTTTCTAATTTCATTATTACACATTTTTCCACTTCCAGAAATTCTGTTTTGTTCTTTTTCACATCTACCTGTCCAGTTTTGTATTTTTTTTTCTTTTATCATCTTTTCATTAACTTCTTAAAACATTTTGACAAATTAAACAGGCTTATTTTACATCCCATAACTGAGCAGTTCATAATATTTACAATATTTGTGGGCTAAATCTATAGTTCATTATTCCTGTTCATTATTCCCCATGCTCGTGGGGTCCTGTTGCTCATGTCTTTGGTGATTTCTGATTTTGAGCACATTTTCCTTGGAATTTTATCTCTGGGAGTTCTTTGTGGCCTAGGTTTAGAGTTCATTACTTTTTTTTTTTTGTGGGTAGCGGGGGTCGAACTCAGCACCTCGTGCACCAGTAGGCGCCCGTGCCGCTGAGTGATATCATCAGCCCTTTTTTCGTATGTGGGTACCGGGAGTCAAACTCAGGACCTCACGCTTGCCAGGCAGGTGCTTATGCCACTGAGCTATCTCACCGGCCCGAGTTCATTACTCTTTAAAGGAAGGAAATAAGTTTCTTTCTGGCTTGGGGCACTAGTAACTGGGGACAACTTTTAACCAAAATTTTATCTTAGGGCTTTTCAAGTGTACTAAAGTAGTGTGAATACTAGTTCTAAATCTGTATTAGTACAGACTTTTGATAATGAATGATCAGGGTAGACTTTTTCTGTTCTTTTTTTGTTTCATTTACATACAAGGCTGAGACAGACATTTATCTTTATTGCCTCTCTGTGCAACAAGGTTCCCTAGTTTACCTACTGAAATAGCTGCCCTTTAAAGACTCTAGCTTTGTTCACTGGTCTCTGATCCAATCACTTTCCTGCTCAGCCTATACCCAGGCTATGTTTCCTGACCCTGTCGGTGTACCCCATTAAATCACAGGCTGAAAAACATTAGGAATTATCTCTTATCCCACTGGATTTACACTCCTGTGCTGTTTTGGGAATCAGAAGAATTTCCTTCTCTTTTGCAGCAGTTTATCCATGCCATACAAAATCATGCTTTTTTTTTTTTTTTTTGGTGGGTACCAGGGGTCAACCTCAGGACCTCACACGCCAGCAGGCGCCCGTGCCGCTGAGCGATATCACCGGCCCTTTTTTCGTATGTGGGTACCGGGAGTCAAACTCAGGACCTCGCGCTTGTCAGGCAGGCGCTTATGCTGCTGACCTATCTCACTGGCCCCAAAATCATGTTTTTAAAAGCCTATCCAGATTTTTAAAATGTGCTGTACCAAAAAGATTTATCTAAGAAACTAGGCACCCACAGTTTGAAGATATAAGTCTATTCTCATAGCTTATTACATTAACTAGAACCTCTAAAACACAATAGTGGTAACAGCCATTATTTCTGCCTTGTTCCTAATATCATGTCTTTGCTATTCATCTATTTAATATGTTCACTATTAGATTTTGTTTAATGGTCTGTATCGTATTTAGGCAGTTTCCTTTTCTTCCTGTTATACTTGGGGTGGCTGTTAGAAAAGAATCAAATGTTATTTGACATCTACTGACATATTCAGTTTTGCTCTGAAATTTAATGTACTCAACCACTTATGTTTAATAATGTCTTACATGGAAAAAAATCAAGCTGTAATAATTGTCTCTTCCTCTCTACTGAAGCCCCAAGTTTCCCAGTCCCTTTCCATGCAGATGATTATCAGAGCTATTCCATAAATACACAAGCATTAGATGTGCTCCTTACAGCTACACACATGAGTATACACATGGTTCTCACCATGCTTTTTTTTTTTTAACTTAGTAAAACATTTTAAAGAGCTTTTCTACTATTTATTGATAAAGGAAGGATAATAAGATTTCATCTGGGTCCTGAGTTTTTCAGAGATGAGAAAACGCTTCTCCCAGTTTAAGAACAATAGTATGTGTCATCTTCAACAATCCTAGAATCAATGATTGTTACAGCAGGAAGACTTCGGTGTGCTACTGCCCAACAGAACTTTTGGCTATGATGGAAATATTCATGTCTTCACTGTCCAATATGGCAGCTGCTAGCCACACGTACCTACTGGAACTTGAAATGTAGCCAGTATCGTGGAGGAAATAAGATTTTTAAAATTTTAACTTTAACAGCTTCATGAAGCTAGTGGTTATTAAATTGAGAAGCCGTGCTCTACATGTTTTATAGGTTTTACAGAGGAGTGACATGAGCTGGAGAAATGTGTTAGTGATGAAACCAAGACTGGAACTCAGATCTCCTTTCTGTTTATTCCTGTCTCAATTTTAGCCCAGCTGCTACATAAGCCCAAGTATTTTTAAGCATGGGAAGCAACTCTCAAAGGTAATGTGGCCAAACTTCAAGAGGTTGCTTTTCCTTTTCACAGAATCAGCCCCATTCGGCACACCCCGTGTAGAGACAGCCTAGTTTTCTCTAGCTGCTCAGCCCTGTATCATTAGGCGCTCTTAAAGATGTCCTTATCCACCTGCTACTCCTGTAGTTCAACACTATTCTTCCTCACACAGAAGGACTCTTCACTGGAGTTTCCTCCAGTACCTCCACACAGCCCTCCTACTATCCCAGCTTATCTTTCTGGCCACATCACTTTGCTCACGAGCCATCGGCAGTTACAAACTCTTAGCTCAAGGCCCTCTATAAGATGGGCCACATCCCTTTTATTTGACATAAACTTTCATTTTGGAACAGTTCTTAGATTTATAGAAATAGTACAAAGATAGTACAGATGGTTCTGGCATTCTCTGACCCCAGATTCTCTGTTAGCTGCTTCCTCCACAGCACATTTGTCACAGATGATGATGTCAGCATCGCTGCCTAATTCGTTCAGATCTCACTAGCTTTCCCTGAGTGTCCTTTTCCTGTTGCCAGAAAATGTCTATGGTGCCACATGTATTCTTATCTCCTAAGGCTCCTCTGTTCTCTGATAGCTTTTCGGTCTTTCCTTAGTGTTCATGACCTTGCCAGTTTTGAGGAGTGCTGGCTTTTCCCTGTGTTCTTCTCATGGGTAGATGGGGTTATGGGTTTGGGGGAGGAGGACCACTGAGGTTGAGTGCCCTCGCATCACAGCCTTCCCCGACCCAGCTCACTGGAACCCAGTCCCTAAACAGCTTTCTCAAGTAGAGTTGGCTTCCATCTCCTTCGTGGGGCTTTATCTACAGAAACTATTTAGAATGTATTTATGAGGAAGTTGTCTTTTTGCTCCCATTTATTCATTTACTCAGTTATTTATATCAGAAGGAACTTAAGGGTATTTATTTATTTATTTATTTTTTATATGTGGGTACTGGGAGTCAAACTCAGGACCTTGCATTTGCCAGGCAGGTGCTTATGCCGCTGAGCTATATCACCGGCCCTTTTTTATTTTTATAGTTTTTATTTTTTATTAGCCCATGTTTGCAGTACACAATGTTTACATTCCTTGTGGGGAGTTGGTACGTGTACATAACACATCTTAATTCTTATTTCATCCCCTTCCCATTTGAGAAAGATCAATCTCCCTACTTCCTATTATTTATCTTTTATTTTGCTCTATTTATATTTTGGGTTTCTCATACAAAAGAAACCATACATTATTTAAGCTTATGTGTCTGATTTATTTAACTTAATATCATGGTCTCAAAGCGCATCCATTCTCCTACAAATGACTCAAGTTCATCCGTATGGCAGAAGGGTATTTATTTTAGGCTTTGGATTACAAGGTGATATTATTGCTACCCTACTTCCCTCCCGCTGATTCTAGCCCTAGCCATTGGTAACTCTTTCGGGTTGGTCTTAGATATTTCACCATGTAGACCCATCTATATTTGTGTTTTTGCTTTTGGTTTTTTTTTTTTTTTTTTTTTTTTAGCACTTCTTTTTGGCACTGCAAGATGGTTCATTTTCTGTATTTCTAGCTCCAGTCCTAAAATTAGTCATTTTTGAAGATGCCCTGGTTCCTGTTATTTGCAATGACGTTAGAAACCCAGATCTCGACACAAGGTCCCGGCTTCTTTGTTAGTTACACAGCCCACTCAGCCAATGCCGATGGGCACCCACCTACTTGCTCTTTGTCTCTACAACACTCTCCCTCCACTCACAGCAAACTCAACAGGCGCTTCCTAGCAATTCTTTGGTGGTGCTGGCTACAACGTGCTTCCCCTTCCTCATCTGATTGAAATTCTGCTCCTGTAGGGCTCCTCTTTCATGAAGGCTTTTCTAAACACCTACTCGATATCCCATAGCCCTGTGTACTACACTACCATGCTGTGAGGAACCTGAAGACAGCACTATGTGATATTTACTTTTATATCCCTAAACTTGGCAGTTAGCATATGGCCAACCAAATGGCTTTAGTGAATCTTTCTTGGTTAGGTTAACTTCAGTATAAAATTCACTCTTTAGGGTACATCAGGGAAAAGGAGAGCCACACTCGCACACACAACTACAAAACAAAACCCCTTCTATAGAAATTTTATGACTAATGGCTCCTTCTTGGTCTCCTGCCTGGGGACGCCCTATTTTAGTCACACGTTACTGTGGAATTGGAAGAACACTGTAACCTCAGCGCTCTCATCCCTCAAAACAGGCCTCATCTGTTTCCAGTACATGCACATGCTCAAAGATAAGGCTCAGTCAAATAAAATGCACCACAAAGAAACTCACAGCCATTCCAAGTCAGACACCTTGATAAGGAATAGGCGGTGGTTCATGTTCAAATGAGCTGATTAATTATGCCGTGTAGACATTTTCCTGAAATTGCTATCTCCTATCTACTCTATCACATTTATTGTCTATGTCTTAGGGATGCAAATATAACAGGTCACCATGGACAGCACTGTATAACTGAGATGCTTGGAAATGTGTCTGAACTTTGGAAGATTCTGTGACTTTTGTATAGGCACCATGGGGTAACAGAAGCTTCTAGAGGAACCGAAGCTGTTGCCTCCATCAGTTGCCGCAGCAGTTGGTAACCCAGGGACAAGAATGGAAGTGAATCTTTGGCATGGGGGAGAAGGCACTTCCTCCTCATTTTGGGGTTGCAGGGGCTCTTGCTCTGAGGCATAGAAAGGGCCAGAGTTGTTCCTATAACACAATGGGATGAGTGTCATGAAGAGGCAGGCCAACATCTGGTGTCTCCCTGGCAACAACCATGACACTGTGTCAAGAGAAGCGGTTGCCACCGCAGAGGCTGCTGTACCCTCTGGTCCCTCTGGATGGTGTTGATGCCCCCTCCCCCTGCATTCACCTGCAGCCAGCTCCCAGCACAATGGCAGTTCCCACTGCCAGCCCAAGGCTCTGTCCTTCTCTGTCACTGCAGGAGTACAGTTTGGAGGTTTCTACTGCCTATACAGGCAACCCTCGACCTGTAGTTCCAGACAATGCATGGAGAAGGGAATTTCACTTCTGTGGGATTCCTCCCCAAAGTATATAACCTTAATCTAGTCATGAGAACATCAGACAAGTCCAGATTGAGGGCTATTCTACAAAATAACTGACCAATGCTCTTCAGAATTACCACACTCATGAAAGACATGGAAAGATTAAGGAACCGTTGTGAATTGAAGAGAACAAAGGTGATTTGATGACAAATACGTGAGATCCTGGATTAGATTCTAAAACCAAAAAAAGAAGACATAACGTTAAGGGCTGGTAAAATCCAAATGAAGTCTGTGATGCAGATAGGCATTGTTTTAAGGTTAATCCCTTAGTCTTGATACTGGTACCACAGTCTGGAAGATCTTCAGAATGTTACCAAGGCAGGAAGCAGAATAATACAGAAAAAAGGATTTTGGAGCCAAAGAAGCTAAGAAAAATGAGAATTTCTGAACTTTGAGGCTCACAGCAGGGCTGGAGAATAATGGTAACAACAAACCTAGCACATAAGGTTCCAGGAACTTCTTTAAGGGTTTTATGTACTAACTGACTGGCAAATGGGAAGGATTTGATGCACTTTATGTAGGTCACAACCTGTGACTAACAATAGGAGGAATGAAGAAGAGGGAGCAATTCAGGAAGACGCCTAAGTTTCTCATTTGAACAAGTGACTGTGTGATGGAAACACCAGTCAACGAAATGGGAAACAGAATGGATGTGGTGGGAAGGAGGAAGATAAGCAGCTCAGTTTGGGGCAGGCTGGTTACTAGGTGGCTGCGGGGCATCCAGGTGGGGACGTCTGGAAGGCAGTTAAACAATAACCTTGTGGTTTCTGAGAATACCATCGCCAAGGTAGAGACCTGAGAGTGACTACTGTAGAGGTGATGGCTGAAACTGATGGCATCACCACTGGTGGATGGCATCACCCAGGAAGTAGGTATGAAGGAAAAAGAAGAGGGCTGAGATGGAAGCTGGAAAAACCCAATGATGATGGAAAGAGGAAGAGCATGTGGAGAAGACGGAAAAGCAGGTATCAGAGGTGGATGAGAACTAGGACAGGATGAGGCCCAGAAACTACCTGGCTGGGGAAGGGGACAATGCCACCTAAAGAGGAAGTCTCAACTGGCATTGAAGATCTTGGCAGGAAAAGTCAGTGAAAAGATGGGGCAGATATAGGGAATGCTAAATGCTCTTTTGAGAAGCTTGGCTACAGAAGAAGGAAGACAGTAAAAGAGCTGGAGGGGAACTCAAGGTCACAGAGGCCACTCAAAACATTCTCCAGGCTGGTCCCTCCCAGGAGCTCCTAATGTATGCTTTTTACTGCAAACCATTTTCTTTCTTTCTGGGTACCCCTCCTATAGGTTTCGAATGTGTATGTCTATCTTTACCCCCTTATAGGTCCAAGTTTAAGTTCACAGAAGAAGCACGACCTCTGCAGTGAACTGCCTTTTTGACATAAAAGCTGAAGTCTGAAATAACCTTAGTCTGATCATAGGTGATGCCTGGCTGCACAAAAGTGACGCTGGGCTGTTTTGTCACCATTCCTAGAGGCTAGGTGACTCCATGACTGTGCTGCATTACTCTGGGGCCTTGCGCTACTCTTGCTTTGAAAGCCTAGCACAGAGCATGTCAAGACAGTTTCGGATCCCCATTAGAAGTTTGCTGGAGGGGTTAACAGCCGTATCACTGGGGGAGATGCTCGGTGAGGTCATGGCTTCTCACATCTCCACGTGCCAAACCCTCTTCACCTCTGTTCTGTATTCAGTTGGAGTTTACAACATTTAAATATTAACACTCATTAATATTGATGTTTTTTTTTTTTTTTTTTTTTTTTTGTGGGTACCGGGGGGTCGACCTCAGGACCTCGCACGCCAGCAGGCGCCCGTGCCGCTGAGCGATATCACCGGCCCCTTTTTTGTATGTGGGTTCCGGGAGTCGAACTCGGGCCCTTGCGCTTGCCGGGCAGGCGCTTAAACCGCTGAGCCATCTCACCGGCCCTAATATTGATGTTTGAATACTAAATCAGTTTAGCTTCCTAGAAATTACTAGATTGTATATTAGCCATTCATTCACTCATTCAATATACATTGATTTAGTGCTGGAGAAGCCTGGATAAATAAATAAGATGGGGTTCATGACCTTGAGAAGCCCACATGCATTTACATAAACAGCTATAAACAACACGGAAAGTCTGATAGTAAGGCACGTGTATGTACTATACGTGTGTGTGTATACAGATCTGTATTTTTACAGGTCAAGTGTCCCCCATCCAAAATGTGTGGGACCAGAAGAGTTTCAAATTTCAGATATTTTTCAGATTTGGGAATATCTGCATATCCGCATACACACACATACATATACACATACATGAGACACCTTAAGGATGGGATTCAAGTCTAAACACAGAATTCACTTATGGTTCACATACATTTGTGGTACTTACACAGCCTAAAAAGGAATTATAAAAAATAATTTTGGTGCCCCTATGTTTTGAGAGCATCTCATCACATAGGATCACGTGTGTAGAATTTTCTACTTGTGGTGTCAGCATTTGGAGCATTTTGGATTTTCACATTAGAGATGCTCAACTTTGTGTGTGTGTGTGTGTGTGTGTGTGTACATGTACACGTGCATATATATAACATATGCACAGATATATGTTGTGTATTCCCTCAGATATGTATATGGGGATGGTGAACATAGAAAAGTACTTGATTCTCTCTTCTAGATGTGACTATACTGGGCTCAAAAGGTGGGCACATAAGACTGGATGGATGAGCAATAATGATTTTCCTGAGTAGATAAAGGAGGAAGGGCAGTAGAGGCAGAATGAAGAGCCTGGTGAGAGCATCAGGGTATGAATATGCATGGCAGATATCATAATGTAGCAATGGAGGACATAACAGTAAAACCAACAACAGTGGTTCCAGACACTTGCTGGCATTTACTAGGTGTCAGGCACTGTTCTGAGAACTTTACATACACTGCCACATGGCATGAGCCACATGTGTGGAAACAGACAGCTGGCGTTAGAATGTTGAGATGCTCTGAATGTTAACGCTAAGGGGTCCGGATGTGGTCTGGGAGGAGAGCCACTGACAGTTCTCAGGTAGGACTGGCAAGATTGGACTTGCGATTTAGAAGATTCCTCAGCCAGCTGCAGAGGCAACAGAGCAGAAGAGCTGAGATAGGAGGCAAAGTTGGGAAGCTTTTTCAACAGTCGAGACAAAGGCAAACCAGACGAGTGAAACTGGCAACAAGGATGGATTGAGGAGAGATTTTTGAGCAAGAAGAAATGGGCCTTGGGACACACGATCCATGAGGATAGACTGTCATGGAGAGGAAAGCAGCACCTTTGGAGGAGTAGATGAACTCAGTCTAGGAGCATCCAGAGGAGGTAGCTAGGGGGCAGCTCAGACCTGGAGTCTAGGACTTCAGGGGGAAGTCTGGGGCAGAGATAAAATGAGGAACAGCGAGGGAACCCCCATTCATTCAAGATGCATTTGTCTTTTCCACACAGAGATCACCCCTGAATTCTCCTTTCCATACCCTCTGGCCTTACATTTTCACATGAACAGCTGTGAAACAACCCAAGGGTACGTACTCACGTGCACAGAGGTGACACATGGGTAGAGACACATGTAGACCTGAACAGCACAGAGGTACATACTCACACATACTGTCACCCAGCCCAGACAGGGACACACACAGGTCCACAGACCATCGAGGAATAGACGTGCACACTTCCACAGATGACACAGAAACACATACGGGCACACGCACGTCCATAGGTCACAGAGGGACACACACACACATACACGGATCACAGGAAAACATCCACATAGGTCCATAAATCAGAGGGACACACAGGACCATAAATCACAGAGGGACACGTACGTACACGTGTCCATAAATCACAGAGGAATACACACTCTTATACATACAAGAATCACAGAAGGACACATACACACGTCTATAGATCGCAGAGGAACAGATACACTCACATAGCCCACAGACAACAGAGGGACATGCACACACAGCCACGGATCACAGGACACACGCATGTCTGTGAACAACAGTCTGAAAACACACACACCCACATGTAAATACACCTAGAGAGGCCACAACTGCACAACTGTCCAGACTGGGGGAGGCCTGTTGTCCAGCTGTATACTGGACTATTTTTATTTACCCAGCAGATGACCCTGGACTCCTGGGGCGCAGGCCCATCTGGTCATCAGACTCACTCTGCATCTCCTCCATGTAAAACAGATCCCGCAGAGCCCTCACTGCTCTGTGACTGTTGCATTCAAGCCCCCTCCAGGTGAGGCGGCATCCGCCTTGCTGGGACCCAGTGACCATCCATGCCACGCTTGATGTGCTCCTACCGAAGAGCTTCTGCAGGACTTGTCCATCGTATAAATCTTCAGCCAGGTCTTTCACAATGATTCTCTCTCCAACCAGCACATCATTAATCCAGTCAATTAATACCTACAAAGAATAACAGAAGAGTCAAGGGGTATTTTCATATAGACCAGCTTTCATATCCCGGACAACTAAAACCTAAATGAACTGCCCTTTAAAGACAGCAGAGTGACCCACAGGACCCAGTGCCACAGGCAGGCAGGTGACAGTGCGAGTCTGGAGGCCCTGTGTGTTTTTGGGTGTCAGCACTCGGGGGCTGGCAACATCAGCGTCTCTGCTGATCTTTTCTGGCTCCATTGCTTTTCCCTAACAGCAAACAACACTCTCAGAAAAGACGGGCTCTCGAGTTATACAAACGGGTTGAAACCCATCTATGCACGCCCTGCTTTGGGTGCAACTTCATTGATGACAGAGAGTGTGTGTGTGTGTGTGTGTGTGTGTGTGTGTGTGTGTGTGTGTGTGTGTGTTCCTCTGGCATCTATGAATGTGCTCCTCTGTGACCTATGGCATGTGCACCTATTTGTTATCCATAGATCTGGCACTATGTCATCTATGAACGTGTGTCTGTGTGGCCCCGTGATCTATGGATCTAAAGCCAGTCGGTTACCTTCCTGAGCCTCTGCTTCCCTATCTCCAAAACAGGATGGAAGTATCTCCCACGTTAGGTGGTAGAAAAGAATTACCAAGTAACGGTTGATTTAAAGCAGTCCAATTCATATATGAAGCACTCCCCATGAGGACAGTCGATGAGGTGGCTACTGTAAGCCCCATGCCCAGCAGGGCTTGGTCAGCATGGAAAGGAATGGGCTTGCCCAAGGTAACAGAGCTCACGGCTAGAGACGACAGAGGGTCCCTGGTCTCCTGGCCCTCAGCAGCTGTCACTGGCTGAGGCCTACATGCGCCAGACACTGAGTGGAGGCACTGCCTGCGATGCTCCATTTCATTAACGCACACAGCACCCTCGGGAGGCGTGTATCACCAGCTCCATTTTTCAGCTTGTGTACTACTTTGCTTTTTAATTTTCCTTTTTGTAATAAGATAGTAAGATACTAACATAGTATTTATATATCATCAAATCGTCTTAGTCACTTTCCTTATTGCTAAGCCACAATACCAACACTCACAACTTAAAGGAGGAGAGGTTTATTTTGGCTCATGTTTCAGTCCATGGCTGGCCAGCTTCAAGGCAGGACAGCATGGCAGAGGGGCTTGGAGGAGGAGAAGCTGCTCACCTCATGGTGGCCGGGAAGCAGACAGCAAAGGGAGGAGCCAGGAAGGGACATACTTTTCCAGGCCATGCCCTCAGTGACCTGCCTCTGCCAACCTGACCCCACCTCCCAACAGTAAGTCAGCCACAGCACCCCAGGATCCACTCACCTTCCAAAGGTCTCACCTCTGAGCGTGTGAGGTTTTGGGGGGGACTCCTCAGATCTAAACTATAGAACAAATGAACCAGTTTTATGCATAAAGGGATGATTTCTGATCACTACATAGTTTAGAACAGTTCCCTCTCCCTAAGAGCTGATGGGGGAGCCCTACCTCAAGACAGGATGGTGGTAATTACTGAGTACCTACTGTGCACCAGGCACAGCCTGTATCCAACACAGTAATACCCAGTCTGGCCTGTCCTGGAGAGGCCTGTGGGGGGAGTGAAACGGTTAACTAGAGTTACAACATCAAAAGTTCCCAGCTCAGGGTTGGGGAGTCCATGGTACTAAGGGGAAGTGGAGGGGACTCATCTCCTTGGAGGAGATTCTTCAAAACAGACTACGAGTGGACCCCAAAGGTAGTATTTAAAGATGGACAAAGCAGCCTAGATGTGGAAAAAATCAAAGCCCTCCCTGACGTGAGGCAGTCACCTGCAGGGTGACACTATGGCCTTGGACAATGCTCGAGCGCTCAAGCGTACCTGCAGCAATGTGTGTGTCCAAACCCTTCTCCCTGAAACTGAGCCAAGGTGGCCTGGTTGGGGAGGCCAGTGCTGACGCTGAGCCGGCCAGAACCCACGTTGACCAGGTCTCCCCATTGGCGGTCTCCTAGGCAGGCGGCAGCACAGCCCCTTCCAGCTCAGTGCCCCTGCTCACCACAGCCCAACACCTGAAGAGGCACAGTGGCAGGCAGAGCCTCAACCTGCAGCTGTCCCACTTCTGCCTGTACAGCAAGGTGAGGCTCAGAGTCCTAGTGGGCCAGAGCAGCCATCTGTGGGTACAGCACTGGTGACATCCGGAAAGGGCCAGATGTCCAACATGCACAAGCCAGCCCACCCATGGGCTCAGATTAGGGCCCAGCATATAGGGCCGCATGGCCTCTAGCCCTGACCACCTTCTTTCTGCTACCTCCTTGGACTCTAGGGTAAGGCACAGATGTAGGCAGGAAACAGACAGAAGGGATATTTATCTACTTCCTCGGAGAAGCCTGAGGCTGAATTTCCTCATTTAGAAAAAAGGTGACACTACCTCACAGGGTGCTTTTGAGGGTCCTTGAAGAAAGCAGTAAAGGATTGTGAATGCTCAGGTCCTGGCCAGTGTGAGCTCCTTGGTCCTGACTTCTCTGGTGCTTATGACCAACACTATCCAAGGGGCGCTGGTCAGGTCAGATGGCCATCTACTGACCATGAGCTGCCTGAGGGCGGGACTGCTCTGACTGCATAAAACAGCTGCTCCATAGACACCTGCTGAGTGGGGACAACTAGGAAGCCTCTCCCAGCTTCTTACCTTCATCAGTTCTTGGAGTTTGGGGTCGCTGCGTGAGTTTGGATCCACCATTGTCCGCACTTCATTCTCCTCTTTAAAAAGAAAAAGCATTGAGTGGCGTGGCTGTGCAGGGAAGTGTTAAGTTCATGCAAAGGGGAAGAGGCAGTTACCCAGCATAGTGTCCTCTGGGTCCAGCTCGAAGGGGATGGGGCTGAGGGGCAGGTTGATGGCATTCATGCCCTCCTCCTGAAGCTCTGAGACTGAAAGACAAGAAAGAACTGGTCACTTTCAGCTGACTGACCACAGGGGGCTCGTTTCTGGGTAGCACATGTGTTTGATATTGATATTGAGGAAAAGCCCCATCAAGATTAGATTACAGCTGTTACTCAGCCAGCAATTGATTCGTGACTTCTTGCTAAAAGGCTCTAATTATTCTCTTAATCTCACCTCTTCTGCCTGTCATTTCCCTGGCTTTCCTAAGAAATGAGAAGGTCTTGGTGAGCCTGGTGGCACAGGCCTATAATTCCAGCACTCTGGGAAGCTGTGGCAGAAGGGTCTTGAGTTCGAGCCCAGCCTAGGAAAGTCAGTGACTTGGTAAGGCCCTGTCTCAAAATAAAAAATATGAACTGGGGATGAGGCTCCATGCCCAAGTCATGGGTACGATAATCCCCAGTACAGGAAAAAAAAAAAAAACAACACAACAAAAAAGGTATAGGGAGGCCTTGCCAATACAGAAGTCCACCTTCCCTCAGAAAAGATTTCAGGAGGAACGGAAGTGAGGTGGGCATCGCTTTCTCTGAGGCCTCTGCCTTCTGCCTGTGCCTCCTTCCAGGTTGGGTTTAATGTGAGCCTTGCCACCCCTCCTCTGACTGCTGTTCTGGTCTGTCTTCCCTGGCACCCCTCCGGCCCCCATGCCAGGGACCACATCAGGACATCCTCTGCCCTGGTCCTTCCCCGGGCTCTGGTCCAGGTCTGTGAGCCCTCATGGTTGTGGAACCTGGGGCCAGGTGATCTCACTTCTCCAAGTCTGTTTCCTCTGCTGAAAATGAAAAGTTCTCCCCAGGTGACCAGCACCCACTTTTCAAATCCTAGAAATTTACAATTCCATTTTCCTCAAGAAACACTGAAAAGGGTCAGTGACCACTCAAGACTGGGCAACCTGCTCTTTCACAAGCATCCCCCACCCCCTGCAAGGAGCCCTGGTAAAAAATCCCCACCATCACCCTGCTGTGCGACGGGCACGAGCTGAGTGCTGACCTCAGATTACCCCGCCTGAGAGCCAACTCACAGCCCCTTACTTTTCACCAATTAAGCACAGAAAGACCATTTTTGCTGAAGGCGTTGGTCACCGAGAGGATCTTAAAGAGCTAATACGGCAGCTGCCAACAACCTTAATAAAAGCAACGGGCCATCTTTCCATTTAATTTTTTTCTTTTTATTGACTCTGGCCTCCCTGATTGCCAGCATAGGTTTGCAAGAACTCTTAAGCACAAGGCAGCCAGTTACAAAGAGTTCTTTCAAATCAGCAGACTCACTGATAGCTGCAGTGGGATAGGGAATAAGCCTGTCTAACAGAGAGGGGAAAGCAGGCACTGGCGTTCACTCCCTCAGCAGGCCCTTGACAAGCATGTGGGGCACCACCCAGGGACAGTCTCGAATCTCCAGACTCACAGACATCCAGCATTCTGTTGAATTCTTGTCCACAAAATACAATAGAAAGATAATAGGTGACAACTTCAAAACTTCAATGATTTTGGAAGGAAGAGATTGCATTTGTTTTCTGGCTAAGTACACCTGCTCCTTATACTCCTATAATTTCTTCTCATACATCCTTAAGTCTAGCAGATTGCTCTCTTTTCCAGGCTCCTTCTCATAAAGAGATACCACCTTTTTTTTTTGGGGGGGGGACAGGGTTTCACTAAGTTGCCCAGGCTGGACTCGAACTTGTGATCCTTCTGCCTCAGCCTCCCGAGTTGCTGGGATTACAGGTGTGTACCACCATCCCCAGTGACACACAACTGTGCATGCAATGGGCAGTGGAAATGAAGTTGTGCTTAAATACGAATGCAAGGCTAAGCTCCTAGCTGGGGAAGAAGCTTGTGGCTGCTCAGGACTTTTTCTCTTCTAGCTATGTTCTCCCTGCAGGTCTGTGCTGTCTTATATAGGAGCCACTAGCCACTCGTGCTACTTAAGTTCAGTGAAATAGATACTCAGTTTAAGGGCTCAGTGGCCTGTATGTGTTGGTGCCTACTGTCCCGGATAGGACAGGCATGGAACATTCCCCATGTCATAGGAAGTTCAACTGGATGGTGTGGAAGCCCATTTATTTAAATGCTGAGGATGTCCACATTTAGAACCCAGCCCAGACCTGACCCTCAGTTCCAGCCTTAGGAACTTTAACTGCTCACTCAATGCCTTCTGCTAAGTCTATTAACAGAGGTCTCAAAACAGAACTTGCCATTTTTAACACCCTCATACCACTGCACAGCACAAAAACAAACCTGTGCTTTCCCACTCCTATCCTCGTAGATGGAACCACTGCTTGTACAATGGTTCAAACAAAAAATCCAGGGCATCATCAAGTTCTCCTTTTTCCTGACCTTTTGCATGTGGTATATTGGCACGTTTTCTAGGTTCTATCTCCAGACCAGGACCTGACCACTTCCACCATCTCCTTACCACATCTTGGTTCAAATCACCATTATGTTTCACCTGGACCCCCAGCACCACCGTCTCTGGGGCCCACTACTTTCTATTGCATTTCCCACCTACTTGGCACAGTGAAAGTTACATGCAACTAGAATTACACATTCTCCTGCTTTCAACTTTTCTGTGGCTATTCATCATACTCAGAATAAACCCTAACTCCGTACTGTGACTTACAAGACCTTCTGATTAGCCTTCTGTCTCCCTTTCATGTTTTATTTTCTTGGTCGGCCTCATCACAATTTGAAATAATTATTATTGCTATGTCTGTTATCTATTTCCACCCCCGCCCCTAAGGTAAGCTGGGTGAGGACTGGTACTTTTTCTTTTTTTTGTCTTTTGAGACAGGCTCTTGCTATGTAGTGCAGGCTGGTCTTGAACTCATTATGTAGCCTAGGCTGGCCTTGAACTTGTAATAATCCTCCTGCCTCAGCCTCCCAAGTGCTGGGAGGACTGGTACTTTTTATTTTCTATTCATTATTAGATCCCAAAGAGGCCAGATGGTGCAGTGATTAAGAGTCAAATGACCTAGATTCAAATCCAGGGCCTGCCACTTATTAGCCATGTGACCCTGGGCAAATTCACTAGCCTCTTGTGCCTTAGTTTCCTCACCTACATAAATGGGAGTGATAATAATATTGCCAACCTCCTAGGGTTGCTAGGAAGATTAAACGAGTTAACCTATGTATTCAGAAAAGTGCCTGGTGCCTGGTCAGAGCTGTGTAAATTCATGCTGCTGTTATTATAACTTTCTCTTATTACTGAAAATAATACCTTGAGCACAGTGTGCACCCAAGAAATATTTGCTGAATAAATAATCAGAATGTTAAGCCCACTTCACCTGCACAGGTTATGTATGGAGGCAGAATTTGCCAAAATGGTTTACAGGATGGAAAGGATTTCAGCTCGTTCCCAGGAGAAAAAATATGTTTACTTTTTAGACCAACCCCCGCATGTGCACATATCTGGGACAGCATTTCCAGCTTACATTTTGTTAGAGAAGAAAAGCTGCATCTGTCCCAAGCTTGTTGGACAGCCAGAACCAATTTGCAAATATAAAAAAAAAAGTATTTAAACATCTCTTAAGTGTGGCTAGAAAAGCAATATTCACAGCCAGGATTCCTAAAGGTGAATCTGAATGGAATCTCCTTTTACATGGAGATCATTGTTAAAAATGTTTTCAGATGAAAAAATCTGTAGTCAGAAACCCTCCCTCTGCCTTGCCTCTTTAATTCACTCACAGAGACATAACAAACGCAAGAAGAAAGGCTGAGATATGTTTGCAATTGGAAATGTTTTTTCAGGAAATGACTTGGTACAGGAACATCATTCCCATTCCATTAACTGCTGACTCAGAGCCAACTGTTTGTAAAACTGAGTATGCAAACTGCCCCGCTCAGGCCTGGCCCCGCCCCAAGGGGCCCCATTAGAGCCACTTTCCCAAAACAGTCTGCTTGGTTTGGTTTGGAGGTTTCTATTAAACCAGGGCACGGCCCAGCAGAAGCCCTCACCAATCCCTGTGCTCAGAAAGACAAAAGAGCTGCAGCTCAATTTCCTCAGCACAGAATCTGAATATGATGTTTATCCCCGAATCTCCTCTAACAATCCAAAACTGGGTCTGAACGTGCAGCCCTTGGTGCCTCGCAGCGCCATTAGTCATAACTTAATAAACAGCTCAAATGCCCGACAGAAGGCCGGGCTGGCGCGGGAGGGAGACTGCCTCAGCTCCTGAAGTAAGCACCAGCTTTTGTTTTCTGACGCTGGGTCCAGCCGTGCAGCAGAAAGTATACCTCATAGGCTTCGGAGTGTGAAAGACCTGGATCCGAATCCTTCTCCTATTTTTATAGGACCTTATGTGATTTAACCTCCCTGCGTGTGGTATAAAACAATTCTCCTAACACAAAAGCTTAGCTGAGACTGGTAGTTTCCTTTCCAATATTTACTCTTTCTCTCTATCAAAAGAACCCTTATTTTATTTCAGTATACACCGTTCCCTCCTACGTTACAAGGTGACATTCTGATTGGTTTAACTAATCGTCATCTCAATTGCTATAGCAGTAACTGACTGAATCACTGTCCTATGATATAATACCAGTCTGTGAGCGGTGACGGGAAAATGTTAGCAGTTTTTATGAATAGTTTTCCTCCATTTTAAAGAGAGACCCAAGGAAGAGAAGGCATCTTTCTCCTTCCAAGCACTATTGTATTAAGATGGTATGCATAGATTTGCTGCAGCCATTTTGTAGCCATGAGGTGAGTTAGCTGGAGGAAGAAGCTAATATGCTGAGGTTGGCACAGAAGAGAGTTCTTGATTCTGTCAAGCTACTCCAGCTCTGTATGTCTCACTACAGGAGACGAAATACATTTCCTATTGTTTAAGACAGGAGAGTAGGTGTTTTCTGGGACTTGAAGCTTGGATCTCCATAACTGATACATAGGGACACCAGTATTATAAAGTTGATAGGCAAATAGAGTAGGTCTGTGATTAGAGATAATTCCCCCTCCTCTTTTTTCCAGGAGGAATAAGATCTCTTGCGCCCTAGGCTATATCTAGCGACTCGAAGAACACCAGGGTAGAAAACAAGTATGGACAGAAGAATGAACAAATGTTTCTAAAAGTAAAAAAGAAAAAAGAAAAAAAAAAGGTCGGTTTATGTAGCCCAGCAATTTCAGTCATTCAACCAATAAACGTTGCTAGGTGCCTCCTCTGAAGCAGACCCCATGCCAGAACCAGGGATGCAGGCTTGGAGACCGGATATGAGCCTGCCTCAGTTTGCTCACAGGTGGTGGGAGAGGCAGGCCCATAAACACGAGGCACAGCTGTATAAAAACAGCTGGCGTTGAGTGTGGTGATTATGTCGAGCACAGGGAATGTAGGGAACACAGGGGTAAGGAGGAAAGAATGGACAGGCAGATAAGGAGGTGGGGTCAAGTGCTTGGATCTTGAATTTAATTGGGGAAAAAAAAAAAAAAAAAACCAGAATGCCCCCAAACACCTAGAAATAACGAGCAATTATACCAAGGTTGCAGGAAATCAGATTAACATACAAAAGTCAATGCCTTCCAGGGCCAGGGATTTAGCTCAGTGGTGCAGTGCCTGCCTGGCAAGCATGAGGTCCTGAGTTCAATTCCTGGCACACCCCCCATCCAAAAAAAGGCACTGCCTTCCTATATACTAGCAATGAATGATTGGAATTTGAAATTAAAAGTACAGTATCATTTACAATAGCACAAAAATGTAATACTTAGGTTTAATTCTAAGAAAATATATTCAGGATTGATATACAGAACATTACAAAACCCTGATGAAAGAAATCAAGGAAGACCTAGATAAATGGAGAGCTATACAGTGTTCATAGACTGGGAAACTTATGGTTGTTAGGATGTCAGTTCTTCTCAACTTCACGTATAGGTTCGATGCAATCTCAGTCAAAATCGCAGCAAGCTGTTTATTTTGGATTTTGACAAACTGATTCTAAGTATACCCTGTAAAGTCAAAGGCAAAAGAAACTCTACCTAAGCATAAAGTTATTTCCCATGGGGTATAGGTTAGCAGTTTTGATACTGCTATACATGTACACTGGAACTGAACAATTAATAGATGGACAGTGGATGCCAGGAGTCACTGTTAGAGTGAAAGGTTACAGACAAGCAAGGAGAGAAGGCGAGGATGACCCCTGTGGTAACAGATCACATTTGGTGACATCAGGAAGAACTCAAGTTTAGTTCAATATAGATACAGGTAGCTATACATAGAACTAAGAGATGTGCACTTTTATGGGTTAATGCATATATAATTTTCTTGCTGCGTTAGCTGAAAGTGCCTAAAAAAAAATGACTCCCTAATAGCAATGAACAAACCTAGGGCCCAGGTCTTGGTTTCTAGTCTAATTCTTTAACAAACAAAAGGAACCATAGTTCCTTGGAAAAATGGTTAATTCTAAGACTGGAGATATATAAGATAAGCCAGGAACTAGAAAGTGAAGGAGAGGAAGAGGAGGAGAAAAAGGGATGTCAAAGGGACAGAGGAGCCACCTAAAAAGGATTGTCAAAGTTGGAACAATTTCAGCAACATAATGAAGTCGTACTGGATTATAACCAAAGTATAAAATAAATATCCATGAATCCACACCAAGATAAACAAGTAGATAAATTAATAAGGGAGGGAGGAGACAACTATTCTATTCTGTGCAAAATTCCAGGTAATTCATGTTGATCTCTGCAAAAAAACAAGGGAGCATAATTCCTTACTCATTCAGAGTGGGCTATGCATAGTGGCTTTCTGCCTTTTGGAGCACTGTATGGAAAGGCAGGAAAAAGCATAACTTTGTAGTGGAGAAACCTGATGAACACTACCTCAGCCAGATGGTCAGGATCAACATCAACAGTTGTACGTCATGCTGATGTTGTGTACCTTTGATATGATGTGATGAATAGGGCACTTTACCTCTGTGGGCTTCCCGGATTAATCATGAGGAAAACACCAGATTCCAGTGGGAGGGGATCCTGCAAAATACTCATTCGGTACTCAAAACTGTCACAGATAAAGGGAGACTAAGAAGATGGGATGACAAAATGTCATGTGGAACCCTAGAACAGAAAAAATAGGTTAGGTTAATAACTGAAGCAATCTGAATAAATTATGGACTTCAGTTAGTAATAATATTATCAATGTTGGTCGTTAATTGTAACAAGTGTACTATGTTACTGCAAGATATTAGTAAGTGAGGAACCAGTGGGATATATGGTAACTGTACTAACTTTGCAATTCTTCTGTAAATCTAAAACTATGGCAATAACAATTTTTTAAAAAAAAATCAATCTGAATTTGCTATTACTGCAAAAAGATAAGTGTTCATGGGGAATGGAAGAATCCATGATTTTACGGGACACATATGTTTCTTCCCATCACCAAGGAGATAGTGATAACTCACCCATCATTAACTGAGTTCTACAGACACATTTATACAGGACACAAAGGACAAAGATCATTTCAGAGCCCTAAAGTGCAAGCTGTACTCATTCCCAACAGAGAACTCAAGTTTCCAGGAAGAAAAGTACATGGTTGTCTTTTTAAAAAAATGTTTCCAAGACTGTGAGAGAACACAGAGCTTCGTCATCACTTAAGGATGCCTGGCAGGGTCATTTTTACTTCCTCAGAGGGAGTCTGTCTCACTAGGGAAATCATAACTGAGGTTTGGTGGTCTCTTCAATGATTTCCTCTGAAAGTTTTACATGTCCATGGTCCCTGATGGGAGTCCTTATACCAGGAGATCTTGTATTAGTTTTCTATTGCTGTAGCAGCCAATTACTGGAAACTCTGGGTCTTAAAATAATACAAATGTATTATCCTTCCAGCCCTGCAGCTTAGAAATCAGTATGGGTCTCCCTGGGCGAAAGTCATGGTGTCAGCGGGCTGTGTTCCTTTCTGCAGTCTTCAGGGATCATTCATTTTCTTCCCTTTTCTAGCTTCTACAGGTTGCCCACATCCTTTGGCTTGTGGTTCCTTTCTGCCATCTTCACAGCCAGCAGTGGGGGGAGGGGTCAGAACCTCACGTCGCATCTTTTCTGCCCCTCCTCCACTTTGAGGTACCCTGTGACCACACTAGGCCCACCCAGATCATCCACAGCACTCTCCCTATTTTAGGATCAGGTGCTTAGCAACTGAAATTCCACCCGTAACCTCAAATCCCTTTTGCCACATAAGGCCAGCTTCACAAATGGCTCAAATTAGGGTGTGGACATCTTTGGGGGCACCATGGTTCTACCTACAACAGCTTTTTCCATTCAGGGGACAGGTTCTGCTGTTAATGTGCACCCTTCCCTACAACATGCGGGTTCACTTTTCCTCCACATGAGAGTGCCAAAAAAAAAAAAAAAAAAAAAAAAATAGCAAAATCCCAACCCCACCCACCCTGTCCCTTAAACAAGAAAAATTTTACTATTTTTGACAAAAATGATGCTTGTTTCAACAGCCATAGTTTATGGCATGGGAACCAATTATTGGTGGCCTCAGCAGACTGCCAGGGTCTCACCACACTTTTCTGTACCAGACACAGCTGTTTGGTCACCAGGGTCTGACTTCTGGCCCTTGGGACACTGCCAAAAAAAAGCAAAGGGAGAGGCTGGTGTTGTGATGGGAACTGACAGGAGGAGGATTTACAGCCCGAGTCTCACAGTTTCCACCAATCTTTGTTTTGGTCAGTTTTATAGTCTGCAGAACTGGAAGGCTGCCAAGCAAATGGTCCCCAGGCATTAAGTCACTGTTCAGCCAAGCATGTGACACAGAGGCCTCCAATCACTACTAAGCATGGGAGGACGTCCAGGCTCCAGGCAGTCAGGAACATCCGAATGGAAACACTGGTGGAGGTCTCATGCAAGCCACAGCCGTTAAACACTGCACAGGCACAGAGGTCCAGGTTTTAAGGTCTGCCCCTCCTTAGGCAGAGGGTGGTGTGGATGTGCCATTGCGGGTATATATTGTGGAAATGCCACATCATTGTGTATGGGTGTGTCTGTAAGAGCCTGAGGGGGGACACAGAACCTGATCTTGTAAGGCCAACTGCACATGAAGTGTGCGGACAGTGGGTGACCCAACTAAGGGCAGCCAGGGTAGAGCTGGCACCATTCATCTCATAGACTCATAAGCATGCACAGGGCATCTCCGGTGTCAGGGCCAGGCCAGGAGCTCTGAATACAAAAGACAGACAAGTACCTATCTGCTGGGGTTGGCTGGCTCCTGAAGGGGAGCTACCTTTGGTGGCCCTCAGCTCAGGAGAATGCCAGGCACCTGGCAGCCACTGAGTGCTTGGAGGAGGCCTGCTGGTTGGTGGCTGGATGTATTCACAGACCGTGATGTAATGTGATAAGGGCCACCAGGCAGTTGGATCCAAGTCCTGAGAGTAGAGTGCAGAAGCCTTGGTGGGCCAGCAGGGCCCCAGGAGACCCCGCTGCAGCCTCTCCTCCTCACTTGCCCTCATCCTTGCGCATCACTTAAGTCTCCATTCTTCATCTCATTCTCTGCGGCTCTTTAAACCTTCTCATCTTACATCCTCCTTATTTATTAATCCAGAACAGCTAGTCACTTATTTTTGCAATGGCCCCAGACTACTTCAAAAGTGCCACATCAACTACTCATGCACTTGAAATCCCAGGTGGTGACCTCCATAAGAATGACAGCTCTCAGTGTGGCTGGTACGCAGACCTGGCATGGCTGTATTTCATGGGGTCACTTTGTCGGTGGATGAATTCTAGATCTATCTCAACATCGGTCAGTGGGTTATCCTGAAGGAGCACCCTTTGTGGACCCTCATGCTTGTATGAACCATGATGATGACAGTGAGAAAGCACACTGACTGTACCTCCCTGGATCAGGCATGTGCACACATGTGTACATGCACACCCATTCGATCTTCACAATTCCATGAGTAAACACTGTTATCTCCATTTTACGGAGGAGGAAAATAAAGCCCAGAGAAGTCACATAACCTGATCAAGGCCACACAGCTAGAAAGTAGAACCCAGATTTGACCCCAGGCCAGCTAACTCCAGAGTTCACATCCTTATCACTGTACTCCATATGTGGTCTGTATTATGTAAGAGCTTATAGGAAAATATATAGTTCATTAGGTGAAGCAGATGAAATGTTCCCCAAACACAATGTGTACCTCTTTTTAGAGAGGTGAGTGGAGGCTTGAGCCACAGAGCAGCAAGTAGAGCACTGTGGGTGCTCTGGGGACAGGCACAAGTTACCTTCTCTCTCACGGAGAAGGAAGCCAACATCTGGTTTCCATGACTTTCCTCAAAAGATCTCTAGAGGATTGTAATAGCCATCTCCTTTCCCCATTGTCTCAGTGTGGTGTCATTTGAGAGCTGGGAAGAACTCCCAGGAAAAGGGTGAGGAAGGAAGGAGACAGGCTGAGCCCTAGAAGAGCCAACAAAGGCACGCTACCTGGCTGCTCTGCTGTGGGCACCGAGGCTCAAGGCCTCTCCGAGGAAGCTGTGGGAAGGGTCTTGAGGAGACTTCCCCATCGGCTGAGGTTGCCCCTCTTCACTTAAGCCCTCACTGGCTACAGCCTGAGGGGGCTTCAGAAGCTAGAGCCCAGGTTGGAAAATGGAGGGGGGTATGTTGTTAAGGTGAGAGCCTACTGTGTGCACCACACCATCTCATAGACGGCAGAACCCAGAAGAGGCTGGGGAGGGTTGTGGGGTACAAAAGCATCCGCTTCGTCCACCCAGGGGCTGGGTGGCCTCTCTCCCTGGGAGGAAATCACAGGAGATAAAGTGCAAGTTAAAGAGAGTATATTTTTAGGAATAAATCTGGGAAGGGAACATGCTCTTTTCCTCCAAAGAAAAAGCAAAAAGGACCAGACTGGCCACACTATCCTTTGTATTGTGACACCAGGCCCATGCCATTCAAACAGAAACATTTCCTTAGTCCTCATTCTATGACAGTCCTGATTCTATGACAGTGGATATGACCAAGACCTGGGCCCTGTCCAAGCCTTGCCTGGGCCTAGTCTGAGAGGATGCCAGGTGGCACTGGGTGGGCAGCCTGCTTCTTTAGAGCCCAACATGGGCTCTCACCTGTGCTGAGCTCCTGTCAGGGGCTTTCTAAGCACTACCTCACCCTTTGCAACCCTCTGGGGAAAGATCACCTTCTTCCTGGGACCACAGTTGAAGTTGGAGATCTAGCTTACCCCACTGTTGTGATTACTGTCCCCAAGGAAGTTGATAACCCCTTTGTTAATGGCACGGGCCACACACTGTTCCAGGAAAGAATGAGCCCTTATGCTGGCAGCTTGCAGTTACACACACCCCAAGTCTAGGGGGCCAAGGGCCGACCCTGGCATAGCTCTAGGTAGAAGAGTACTCGGGGAGCCTGGCATTGCCAGGAGGGACCAGGCTGGGCTTCGTGGCAAAGGTAGTACCAGCCCTTTTGGGGTGGTCAATCTATGTTGACAGCAAATCTTCACAGGGAACCTATTAAAAGAAACCATAGTAAATCGGAGATGCTTTAACTGTCTAGCATTTTGCTGACTGCATGCCCAACACTTCCACTGTACCTTCCTTTTGTACAACCTTCCATTTGATTCAATTCAGTGGATAATTATCAAGCCCTTTTGGGGACAGAGGATCTCACTCACCAGCGTGCAATTATACATCTGGGTGGCTATCTGAAGAACACCTGTCTCCCCCATCATTCCAAGTGCTCCAGGAGGACGGAGGCCTTGCCCACACTCTCTGCCAGCACCTGACACACAATGAGTGCTTAATTGTATTTGCAGAATGAATGAACAGGATGGCCATGCGGGCCTCTGAGCTGTTTTCCCTTCCAGCAGTCTCTCGGCCAAATCAACAGCTCTACCTTTCACATCAGAGCCACAGCAGCCTGGGCTTTGCAAAGGTCACAAAGGATGAGGAGCTAAGGCAGCGATGGAGGGAGGGGCCGGGGAGGGCAAACGTGTGCTGGTCCTGAGAGCCAGGGTTCAGGATATTTGGTCAGAAGCACTTTTGCTTATCTTACAGACTTTCTCAGCACTAACACCCAAGTCCCTCGCAGACCTGGAAATCGAGGGCTGTCGCTGTTGCAAATGGCAAAAGCCTGCCAATCATTGTGCAGCGTGAAAAGTTGTATTTTTCCTAAACCAACAATCTATGTTGACAGCAAATCTTCACAGGGAACCTATTAAAAGAAATTGTAGTAAATCGGAGATGTTTTAACTGTCTAGAGTTCTGCTGATTGCATGCCCAACACTTCCACCGTACCTTCCTTTTGTACAACCTTCCATTTGATTTAATTCAGTCGATAATTATCAAGTCTTGACTATGTGCAAGGCAATGTGTTGGGAGCCTCACTCCAGCTGCATCTTCCAGGCCCCAGGCATAATTTAACTTACAGAAAAAAGTAAACAGGCATAACAGAAGCAGAGTAGCAAAGGCCATGGAAACTGCGAAGACCATTTCAAAGAAGTAATATTTTCCCCATGTAAGCAACTGTGTGATAGCTGGAACCATTCATTCATTCATTCATTCATTCATTCATTCATTCATTCACTGAAATAGGTGTTTAACAGCATTGCTGAGCAACTTTCCAGGGTCAGGAACTGCGCTGGGTCCCGGAATCTAGGGGATGGATGAGAAACCAGCTTCAGAGTACAGCATAGTATTCTATGGGAGCCCGGGGAGTATAACTTAGCTCATCTGGAAGTGGAAATCAGGAAGGGCTTCTCAAAAGAGGAGGTACTTCGGTGGCTTTTTAAAAGACAGCTGAGAGTTCATCAGGTGAAAAGGGAGCAAGAGATACCAAAGGGCTGAAGACAAGAACATGTGTGGAAAGATTGGCTAGAGGCTAATACAACTGTGTGGTACTGCAAGCAAGTTAAGCCGAGGTCATATGTGCAGTACTTACAAAAAATGAGTCTAATCCCAAAAGCAACAGGGAGCCATGGGTAAGAAAAGCAGAGTCTTGCAAGGTTGTAGGATGGCTCTGAAAAGGATCCCTAATGGATCCATCAAGCGGCATCTTCATGAGATGTCTCATACCATGGTAAAGCAGTGTGCATTATCATGGGCTCTGGAGGAAGGGAGACCTGGCATTAATCCCAGCTCTGCCTCTTCTTTAACTTCTCCCTTCTACAATGGGACTCAGAATAGTTAGCTCACAGGTGTTTAATGAAGCTTTCATGGCACGCACATATACAATGCCCAGTACAGCAGTGCCTGCCTTGGTGAGCATTCGGTCACTGAGTTCGCCCTTCACCCCCTTTCTCCGTGTGTGCCTAATAACAGGATGGGCACGGGGAGAGACGGGCACTGCCCAGAGATGACCTAATGGAGTAAGAATGACTTGGCAAGCTGGCTGAGCTTGAAACAAAGTTGGAGGAGACTTTAAGAAACTCTCTATCCCCTTGTCTTGCGTTCCGAATGGATGAAAAGTTATAGGATGGTAAAAAAAGGGACTAGAAACAAGCCCACACTGTGTCCAGTGGTCACTTTGAAGACAGTGGCATGGTGACAGTATGCAAGCATGGTGGGGAAGCAACGTTTTATAGGTGTAATGGAAAGAGGTGGAAAAAACGGTGCTCCATACCCACAGGCCCTGGACTGTGGTCTCTAAATACTAACGCTCTTTCCTGCTGGAGAAATGCTGATTCTTGATATGAAAATATACACAGCAGAGAATATATGCGATGAGCCTGGATTACCTTACTGCCCAAACTAATAAACTATGGGTTTCTAGAAGGTAGGATAGTGTCAAAGAGGCTTCCATTGGCTACAGAGACAAACATTTAAGCGTCATTAAAGATAACAACAAGCTGCATGCCTGTAACCCCAACACTCAGAAGGCTGAGACAGGAGGATCACCATGAGTTTGAGGCCAGTGTGGGCTACATAGTGAGTTTAAGGCCAGAATGAACTACATAGTGAGACCTTGTCTCAAAAAAAAAAAAAAAAAAGATAACAGCAATAGAATGGAACACATCAAATATATTTAAATCCACGAGTTAATACTAGGAAAACAAACCCCACTGATCACCTCTGGGGGACAATGGGAAACCCATGCAGTTTGAAAACCAGTAAGCTTAACATTTTACTATCTTTTTAAATCAAACTGCTTCCAAATGAGTGACTTCCTAATGATGGAAAGTTTACAAAGCATTTCAGCTAACAGATGATGACAGAATGAATGAATGAGAGCATCACCATTTCGAAACCCATAATGAATTAATTATCGAGGCAATGATCATCAATAGCTCCTAATATTACAAAAACAGAAATCACCAGAATTGATCCTCCCTGCCCTTCCTGAAGAGATACACTGCCATCGGTCCTAGACCTACTCCAAAATATCAGGAAATGCAGGGGTCAGAGGAACACATTAAATGACACCATCAGTGTACAATTAGTAAAATCTATGTTGTTGGAAACTCAAGTTTCTTCAAGAAATATAGTTCAAGGAATAAAAGAGACATAAGCAGGTGTCCACCGATTGCAATGCTTGGGCATATCATATCAATACATATCTTGATTCCAACAAACTGTAAAAATTATAAAGGAAACAATTATTAGGTAGAACAGCTGGAAATGTAAGGGAATTACTCATTTTCTGTACATGTAATATAGTTGTGGTTTTAGAAACTTCTTATTTTTAAGAGCTCTAATTGAAATACACTGAAGTGATATATCTGGGATTTACTTCAAAAATAATCTTGCAGCCGGAGCACAAGGTCGATAGTAGGTGTCAATGAGACAAGATCAGCCAGGGATCGACCACCATGGTAGTGGCTGACGGGTTCAGTGGTAGTGTAATATGCAATGTTTTTTCTACCTTGTGTATATTATAAGTTTCCCATAATAGAGAAGTTCTTGTTTATGGTTTTTTTTTAATGGTGCTTTAGGAATAGATTCTGGGTAAGAGAAACAGAAGTAAACTACACACTTATTTTCTAAAATATGGAGGAAGATCAGGGCAAGCAACATTCCCAAGTAAGAACAGTGTCAGAATAAAAAGGAAAATTCAACAAATGTAGCAAGTACTGATTAGTAGTCTTAATATATAATGACTTCATTATTACAATTCATAATAAGTGTGTGTCAGTGCCTTTGTCTCTCAATTTCCTTTGTTAAGGAAAGTGAACAAAACTCATTAAATGTAATTTTTACAGAGAAAAAAAATTACAAATAGCTAGTATATATATTGGGGAAACATTTCTCTCTAATGACACAGCTCTTGGCACTTCTCTGTCAGTGGCAGCTTGCAACCCTCTCACCACCTTTCTCCCTTCATGTCTGCTCCACCAGGTCCCCCATTTGAAGGGCAAACACCAGCTCTCCTTAGGAGCTTCCAAAGGACACCTCAAAGTCTCCTCTTTTCCCCTTGATTCGCCATCCCCTCAGGCTGGGACCTTCAACACAAATGCCTTCCTAGAGGAAGCAAATAGGGGGATATGGGGTGTATACATTCATCAAATGGAAGGGGCTACTCATCTGCAATGAAAGCACCAAGACCCCTAGGGGAAGCCCCAAGTTTCCCCTACACATCTTCAAGGCAGCCAAGAGGACTCACTCTCCACGCCCATCCTTTAGGCCCCCATGTGGCCACCCCTTTTCATTGCTTTATTAACTGTGCTTTTTTTTTTCTTCAGAACCCAGATCAAAGAGACTGAGCTGATGTGACCTTTAACCTGTCAGAACTCTCAGGGAGGCCCAGCCCAGCTATGCACCCAGACGTGGATTTTCGAGTAGTGTATGATCGAACCTGTGGGTGGGAGCTGAGTGAAAGTCTTACCAGGAACTTATATATGCACCAAGCAAACCCATTTCTGCTCCTGTCGGAAGCTACTTATTCCAAACTGGGGGGAGAACTGGAAGGGCAGAGCAGGCGTTACTGATTATGAGCTCTTAAGGGGAGATCTTTGTCCTTTTCATATTCCTGTCACCAATGAGAACTATGACACACCCTCCCTGCCCCAGCTATGGAGAGAGCTGGCAGTTAGGTCTTATGAAAAACGTTCAGCAGGCCACAGCTGCAAAAGCCCAACATTTCCTTGTGCAGTTTGAGTCCACACTGACATTTAGTATTATGTAGAAGCAGAGGTAACCAAGCAGTCAAATTAGGTGCAGCTTTGTTTCCCCAAGTCCTCCATTCCTTTATTTCTTTGTTCATCTCCTCCCCCACTCTCTAAACATCTTACACACACCACACACACACACACACACATGCACACAACACCCTTCCACAGCTCTCTCCAGCAACACAGCCAGGCGAATGCAGGTCAGGTGGATTAAACAAAGACTGTTCAGAGGCAAGAGGCAGAAGCACCATCTCAGAAACTCAAACCCCAGAGATGCGCCAGGAGCCGGCCAGCGGACCCCAGCAGCGACTCACCTCCACCGCAGCATGTTCAGCTCTGTCCAGATTCTGACCTACCTTTAGGGCAAAGTGCCCCGCAGCCCATGATCTATGACTGCAGCCACACTCATGGTCTCTTCTGCCCAGAAATGACCTCTTCTGGTGTCATCCCACAGCCCTCTGCTTTCAGGACAATCTTCAGAGTCTGAAGGTCTGCGAAGCTCTAGGCTCTTTCCGACTGTTTCCTGAGGAGACTGCGGCCTGCTCGGTGCAACTCTCAGCTCAGAGCATCAGTTGAGAACAAGTGGCTGCCTATATAATTTAATATGATGCCACTTGAGACTCACAGACCTGCTGCAGAGCAAGCAGGATTCTGCCTCTTGCCAACCCGAAGTCTGAATGCCTGCCGGCTTCTGCTCAGTTGGGGTGTATACCTCAAGCGACTGGGCTAAGTGGCAGGGCACTTTCAAGGGGTCAAATCCTGGGGGCCACTGAGAAATGAGTGTCAGCTAGAGATCCCCGAAGGTTCTTAGCCCAGGCACAGACAAAGGCACGAGCATCCACTCAAGCAGAGACAGTTGTGGGAATAGCTAGAGGACCCTAGGCAACTCTGGGCATAGGGTGGCCATGCTGTACCCTCAAAGCATTTTCTTAATTACTGTGGGGGAACCTGTCCCATCAGGAGAAATAATCTAAACACATAATCAATAACGAAGATATGAGTGCCTACATATACATTTGTAAGCACAAGCTTGTAATCTTAGGTGTGTATTAAAGAAAAGAAGAAAACTCTCATTTGTGATATTTTTCACTGTGACCCTTGCTGGCTGGTCGGTTTGATGTTCAGAGGGACAGGGAGGAGATAAGGATGGACAAAGAAATAGAGGGATTAAATGGTTGGGCCAGGGGAGGCAGGTCCTGGTATTGTCCGCCTGTTTACACTTGCAGACGAACCATGGCGATGTCCCAGCACTTGCACTGGGCTAACTGGATTATTCTGACACCAGGACCAGTTCATCTGTGCTTTGATGGAGCATCCCCGTGGGAACTCAGGCTTGTTCCCCAATGTGGGGGGTCACGGGGTACAGCCGGGATGCCCACCACTGTGGTCTGTCCTCTAGGATCCTGTGCTAAAGTCACCCTGCCCCAGGGATAGGGAGGGACTGAGCAAGGAGACAAAGATCGTCTTGCCTAGCGTCTTGCCTAGCGTCAGTCCTAGGCAAGTCTCTGGGTGAAAGGAGGCTTCAAGGCCAGAATCCAGCAGGAAATTCTTGCTTCCGGCTCCATCTGACCCTGAAGGCCAAGGTGTGGCTTGCTTTGGGAGACAGTGCTGTAACGGTGCTCAGGTGTGCTCCAGGACCCAGGAGTTGCAGGTGCAATCCCAAAGGGAGGTGCTCTGTGACCCAAATGAAAGGAGGCCTGGGGGAGCTGACACCTAGCCGCTTCTCCCTAGTCCTCTCTAGCAGGCTGGTAACTGCAGAGGATGGAAGAGGGGTTCTGACTTACTGGGATAGAGTGGAGGAGGGTGGTAGTGCAGGTGGCTACCTGGGATACTTCTTCCTTTTGGAAAAGGATAAAACTCTAAGCCCCCATAGATCCTCCTAAAAGCCCTAGAAGGAGAAATCCTGGGATATAATTACTGTGCAATCCATAATCATTTGGAAAAGGGGGTATTTTCATAACCATCAACTTCATGGTTATCATCTAAGAAGCACAATTCAGCTAATATTTTCTGATTAATAACTTTTATGTGACTGGCATTAAGCTAAGCCCCCTGAACACATTATCTCATTTAATCTATGGGATGTAGAATTTTAAAAACGAATTTATGTCATACCTACTGCCTAATGCATTAGAGTATGTAGAAGAGAAATCTAGAAATAGCACTGTAGGACTGAACTAAAAGGTTTTGATTCACAGCAAAGGAAATTTAATTAAAGAATGTAATGTCAATTACTGTCATTCATAATCATATTATACCTCCCCAGAAATAATACAGATATGAAAGTCTAGAGTTACCTGCATGTTTGATGTAAATAGGATAAAATTATCTAGGTTCTGAAAATATCCAGATATCAGACAAAAAAAAGTCTCTCTACCTAGCCACATGTGCCATCAAATTTCATTAAGTAGGGACATGAGCATCCCTCCCTCCCCTGAGAGCAGGTTGTAAAGGCTTTCAAACAAGCCTGAAAATCTAGGGTTTAACATGGTCATGAGCTTTTAGCTACTAGAGATCAGATGTCTTCCTTGTTTTGATAAGCCCCAGGAGAGGCCAGAGAGTTTCCAACGAGCTCCCACCAGTTTGGGAGCTCTGTATGACAATAAGAATGAGATCTTCTAATGGGCTGCTTCAAGGTGCAGTGGCACAAAGGAATCACAGAAAAGCATCAAAGCCAAGAAAATATGGCACATTGGCCAAGCCATAGCCAGGCCTCACTTGGTCCACCCATGGGCACCCAAACCTGGACACTTCCATTCTCTTTTCCTTTAATAATGGAGTGTATACTCTTGCTAGATCCAGAGCTGAAGAGTGGGTTTGGTATGGATGCAAGAAAGCAGCAAGGTCCTTGCATTCTTGGAATTACAGTGCAATGGGGGTATTAGGTTTTAGATCTAAAATGTCTCCCAAAACAGAGGTAGATCTTTTGGAAGGTGATCGGATCATGGAGGTGCTGTACTCATCAGTGGTTTAGTCCACTGATGTGTTATAGTTAAATGTGCTGTTAGGAGGTAGGACCTGGTTGGAAGAGGTGGGTCACTGGGAGAATGTCCTAGAAAGGTGTATTCTTGGCCCCACTTTTGTCCTCTCTGTTTCCTGGCCACCATGATGCGAGCAGCTTTCCTTCCCCAATGGGCCTTTCTACCTTGTGGTTTCTGCCTTAGAGCCAGTTGACCATGGACTCAACCCACTGAAACTTAAGAGCCAAAATAAACCACTCCTCCTTTAAATTGCAGGTGTTGGGTATTTTGTCCCAGCAATAGAAAATAACTAATACAGGGGGAGACAGACATTGATTTAAAATTACATAATTCATAAATATAAACCAAATTCCACTGAGTCCTAGTTCCTGCATTTCTGAGATGAGTATTAGAGAATATGTATCTTTGTATGGCAAAGATGCAATGATTGACCATGCACAAAGCTCTTGATTTAACAAAAATGAATACAAATTTGGCAACTAATGTTACTACTCTTACTACTAATAATGTTACTACTCTTACTACTAATAAATGGCTTCACTAGTTACTAGTCTGTGACCTTGGGCAAGTTATTTAACTTTCTCATGTTCTAGTTTTCTCTTGTTCCAGTTTTCCCATAATGATCAGTTTTAGAGCAAATGAGTAAATATGCAGAAAGAGTTTGGAAGGATGCCTGGACTCAGTGTTTAATAATGTTAGTTGCTAGTGGTGATGATTATTTTCCAAAAAAATCAGGGAAGTAGAATGTTAAGACAGCACGCCAGCTCATAATATACTTACAGTCTAGCACAGAGCTTCTCAACAGAGGCACTATTGCACTTTCGACTGGATAATTCGTTGTTGTGGGGAGCTGCCTTGTGCATTGTAAGATGTTTAACAGCATCTCCGGCCTCTACCTGCTAAATGCCGGTAGATCCCTCCTCTCTAGACATGACAACCAAAAATGTCTGTTAACATTGCCTAATGATCCTGGATGGGGGATTGGGGTGAGCGGGCCCTCACGGAGAACTACTGATCTGCCTGGAAAGTACACTGTTCCAAAAGGAAGAAAAAACAGTGAAAGCTGGAATCTGAGTGGTCTTGAGTAAAAGAGCAATGGCAAGTCCAAGAAAGGAGGAAGCCTGTGGACAAAACCAGTAGAAGAGAGGGCCTTAAATGATGCTTCATGACCATTTTATAGTCATGTCTTTTTTGATAAACAACAGTAACAACAAACTCTTTATTGAGATTCGAGGTTCCAAAAAAAACTAAACCCAAATTAAAGCAACTACAATATATGGAACATAATATATGGAACTTTCTACGAAGTACAGTTCCTTCCTTTCACCAAAATTCCAATAGAGCTTCTTAGCTAAAAGGCTCATATCGATTTAGGTAAGCTGGGAAGAGAAAAAAACAGAAAAAGGGAAGGAAGCAGTAGAGGGGAACCTCACATCACCCCCAGTGAACAGTGGCCTGGTGTCCACTGAAGTCTGCAGAGATGAGTCCAGATGTTACTTAAAACACAGTTGAGTCTCCTTTCAAGACAAAGTCTGGCCCACCCTGGCTTCTAGCTGCTGCGCTCCTCTTGCCCCATGACAGGGACCATCTGACCCTCTGCTGTAACTCAGTCTTGCCTCATTTTCCAGCATCCATCTTGGCCTGAGGCTGTTGTGTGCTCAACAGCATCCTCGCTGACTGCAATACAGTGCCTCACTCCAGGTACAGACGGATGCCCAGCCTGCTACCTAGATCAGGGTAACATCAAGACTCGGCTCAGCACCACATCCCTGAGCCCTGTGCAAGTGCCTCTGCAAGTGTTCGGTGCTAAAACCCCAGAAGGCTGCCACTTATGTTTCTGGACATCCGAGCATCCTCCAGCTCCTAGTCCTGCTGCCACACTCAGTCTACTCCTGGGGACAACCTACCACTTTGCTTTGGACCACTCTTGCTGCTGCTGAATTCTACCATGGTGATCAGACACTGCTGTGCCTATGCTGGCCAAACTACATCTTCACCTGAGCATGGGGACAGCACTCCTGGTGCACTCCCATCCCGGAAGAAGAGTCCAACCCAATCCCATCTCTCCTTTCCATTGTCGGTAACTGGCCACGCTGCAACATGACCGCAGCAAATGCCAGTCTTTGAGTTTTCATCCTCTCCATTATCAATCCGACTGCAGCCCTGCATGGGTAGCTCCATGGCATTGCATATACATTATAAACTAAGCGCCACCCACAGGCAAGACACCCCGGGTGGTGAAGGAAGGAAAGTAGAACTAACGCTCTTTAAGGTTTAATTTGTACAGGATACCAGTTTATGTGCTTCAAACAAGTGTTTAATTTTAACTCAACTGCCCTGAGAAATAGATATCATTATTCTCTTTTTCCACAGGAGAAGATGAAGTCCAAAGAGCCAGCAAAACATAGGCAAGTATCTGAACAGTTTTGAAGCAATGGGACCAAGTATCCCAAAACAGAGGTTTTGTCCTTTTGCTTTCTTTTTAAAAATGTTTCCTTTTATAAATTTTGAGCGTATACACAGCATCTACTTTCGGAGCACTCACAAAATTCTCCAGCCCAATTTTTTTTTTTTTTTTTTACTATGAAAATTCAGGTCAAAAGAATGGAATATGGAATTCTACAAACTCAAAGGATCTGAGTACAAATAATTTCATCTTTATGGGAGCTGCTGTCCCAGGGAGCAAGGCATCAGTGGGACTTGGATTTTCTGGGAGGAAGTCAATGCCTCAGACAGAATAAGATTCTGTCTTCAGGGCTTGGGCCAACGCAATGTGCTCTGGTCCCTTGCTCCCTGTGAGGAAAATGAGGTATGCCAGGGATGGCCCACAGTGGGCTACACACCAGCCCTCACTGGCTGCATGTTTGGGACATGGTAGGTAATTGCCAAGTTCATACTTACCTAAATTTAATTTTTAGCAGATTAGTACTTAATGCTTTAAAGATACCACAAAACTCTATGTTAGAGATTATACTGGCATTTCCCTGAAGTGAGGGGTGGTGGGTGTCGAGCTACATCCCCTTCCCTAGTCCTCTTTAAATTTTGACAGGGTCTAAGTTATCCAGGCTAGGTTAGAACTTATGACCTTCCTGCCTCAGCCTCTCAGAGTGCTGAGATTACAAGTGTGTGCCACCATGCCCAGCTTAGATTGATCCTTACATAAATGGACCCGAAGCAATTTTATAGTCAAATATAAACAGCTACATTATAGGGTTTGAGTAATAACACATAGATAAAACTTCATCATGTGTTAGTCTATTCATTGGTGGGTTACATTTAGGACACAGAGGGAAGAAATGCATATACACAGTGTTGGAAGAAACAGTCCATTCCATAAGGGATCTGTCTAAGGAAGCAAAACAGTATTTGCCTCTAAAATTCACTCTGAAGACCTATACGTGTCATGGGCAAGTGCTTATTTTTTCTCTATTTTTATAGAAATAAACTTGGCTCTAGTTAGAATGTCTAAAACCAACAATAATGAAACAACGGGGCCAGGAGCTACAGAATACACTTTTACCATAGGAAACCAATGAACTGAAAATTTAGATTCTTATCTGATCCTTAAAATTGGACAAGAGGGGGCCGGTGAGACGGCTCAGTGGCGTACGCGCCTGCCTGGCAAGCACAAAGGCCCGAGTTCGACTCCCGGATCCCACATACGAGAAAAGGGCTGGTGATATCGCTCAGCGGCACGGGCGCCTGCTGGCGCGCGAGGTCCTAAGGTCAACCCCCGGTACCCACAAAAAAAAAAAAAAAAAAAAAAAAAAAAAAAAAATTGGACAAGAGTTGTTTTCACATGACTACAATCACTACTGCTTGAGAGTCTCATTGTATTTTTGTCACTTAACATTTAAAAATGTATCTTTCTACATGTATACAAAATGAATTTATTTCATATTTTAATAATAATAAAATATTCATTTATCCTTATTATATTTAAGCCATCACAACTATTAGTCATTGGGGTTGTTTTAGTGTAGGTAAAAATAAATGTGTACTTATACATTTCTCAAATGTTATTTCCTTGGGATTTATTTCTAGCAGTGGAATTGTTAAGTCAGAGTGGAGGACTGATTTTGTGATCTTTCTGCATATCATCACACTGTTCTCCAGGAGAAAAATTAAGAGGTAATTTACAATGCTTTCTTCAGCGTGTATCTGTTTCCACAGCTCTCTGCCCATGTTAGATTTTAGAGCTTTTATTTACTTTTGATAATGCAGTAGGTGTGATATGTTAGCTCACAGCTGTCCTAACTTGAATTTATTAACTTGCCTCCCTAGGATTTGTTTACAGTGAACATTTTTCTTGGGTGAATTGTCTACTCATTTCCTTTGACCACCTGTTCAATGAAGTCTGAATTGTGCCCTTTCAAATTTCTATAAAACTCCCCCAAAGTTTCTGGATATTAAGGCTTTTTACCTGTCATGTTTATTGCCATTATTTCCCCAATCCCCTGCTTTTCTTTTTCCTTTTTTTTAAATAGATTTTTATTATACCCCCCAAAAGGATTTTTTTTTAAGAAAAATGTAATTGAACCCATCAAACTTGTCATTGATAATTTCTTCAATTGCTTCAATAGTCAGAAAATTGTCTTTCCTCAACAATTGGGATAAGTATACCATTAAAAAAAATTAGCTCTTTAAACCATCTGGCATTTGTTGTGGTATAGGGATACAGTGACCATATTTTCTGAATCAAAAATTGGAGCATGTGATCTGACAAATGCCAGTGTTCTTTTGGGTAAAATAGGACAGAATATTTGAAATTGAGACTGTGCTGGAAAATTGAGGACATATGGTCCCCATATGTATGGAGGAAGCTGTCAGTTTAAAGGTACAGCGCCAGGCCCTGATTTTCACAGCTCCTGTCAACTCTAAGTAATAGAGACTTTTAGCCTAAGGCTCAGTCTCACCCAAGTCCTGAGTCCAAGCTTATGAGGCAGGCAGGACGTCAGCAGCAGGGCCCATCCCACTAAAAGGCAGGATCCAGGATCAGTGATATTGTAGGGAACATTTTTTTTTTTTTTTTTGGTGGGTACCGGGGGGTCGACCTCAGGACCTCGCGCGCCAACAGGCTACCGTGCCGCTGAGCGATATCACCGGCCCCTTTTCCGTATGTGGGATCCGGGAGTCGAACTCGGGCCCTCGCGCTTGCAAGGCAGGCGCTTATGCCACTGAGCCATCTCACCGGCCCTGTAGGGAACATTTGCACCCTGCACTCACCTGACTTCGCTCCCTGCTCCTTGCCTAGGAAAGGCCACGTCAGTGGGCACACCTGCTCTCTGCCCTCAGCTATAGTAGATGAGGTGGAAGTATCCCAAGAAGTCTGGGGGAGGACAGAGGCAGCTGGGTGTTCACTGCCTTTTGTTGTGGGGTCCCATAACTAAAGGTTGTCAGTCCTGACTATTGGGGGGCCTTCCCCATGCCATCTTCTCTATCTCTGGAAGTGGGTACCATTCCCACCCTTGCACCTTCAGGCCTAGGAGTGGTGACAGCTCCCCATCATAACCAGCCTCAAGATGCTGTACAGTGGGCCCGCTATTGTAAACAAACCCTCTATTACTGTACTCAAAATTTGCAATTTGATGTACTGTCATTTCCAGTGGGCACCGTGGCTGACACACCCAGGCTCCAGTTTGCCTCAGTGAATGAGTATGTATGGAACCACGGGTAGTTTTCCCCAGGCCCCATCACAGCATTGGCTCTGGGTACACAATGGTTAAAAGCTTCATTCCTTCTAGAAGCAGAGCCCTCCTCCAGACCACAGCCTACAAGACAGCTTCGCCAGCCCCTTCTCTGGAGGATGGGACCTCGCAACTCCACCCACTGACTGAAGAACTGCTCTGCTCGGGATAGACCACCAAGCACCACAGCCCAGCAGCTTATACTATCTTTTTTTTATATGTTCATGATACATAATAAATTTTTTATATGTTCATGTTTATTGTGGGGAACTGGTGCATATACATATTGCATCTTGATGCTTTCTATTTATCCCCTTTCCTCCCTCCCTCCCCCATCTCCAGATTGTAATTCTTAAGTTTCTATTGTGATTCTATCCTATCCCAGCTGTTTTCTGTTCTTCCAGGCCAGGGCTAAGGTCCTAGCATGCCTCAAGTTCATTTGTGTGGCAAAAGCCACACTCAGAAATCCGAGCAGTCATCCCAAGTACTGCTGATAATGGTGTGAGGCGCCTGTTCTGGGTCCTCCACACCCATCCCTGTGGCTGCCCGTTTCTGCTTGGCCCCTGAATGCTGACTTATGATGTGCTTTCGAACACACTGTGGTGCTTCTTCTCTACGGACTGACCTCTGAGTCACAGCACTGCCTGATGCCCTACTGTGTGCTCCTGTTAACAATCAAGACTCCACTTCTGCTGAGTCCTTTCCACTCAGGCAACACTGATCTGCCCCACTATGGTGAAAGTGAGAGCAAGGGGACACCAGGGAGCAGAAACCTGCCTTTGAAGCTGCCACACGGTCCTGAAGGGAGGACCTCAAGATTCTGCTCTAGCTGGATGTGGTGCTGCTTGCCTGTAATCCCCATATTCTGGGAGGCTGAGGCAAGAGGATTGCAAGTTTGAGCTCAGCCTGGACAATTTAGTGACTTAGTGGGACCATCTCAAAATCTTAAAAAAAATTTTTTAAAGGGGGAAGAGGATATAGCTCAGTGTGAAGATCCTGAGTTCAATCCCCAGTACCATCAAAACACACAAACAAAAAAAGATTCAGTTCAACAAGCACCCACAGAGCCAGGCTCAGTACTGCAAAACCATGCAGAGAAGGACATGTGGCAAAAAGGAATGTGACACCTAAGGGAGGAAAATGGGGACACAGACAACAAGCAAGTGGTGAGAGGCTTGTAAAGTTTGCAGGGGAGGCAGGGCTCAACATAGACCTTGAAGGTTGAGAGGGCACAGGCAAGGGAAGCTGTGCTACACCTGCTTCTGTTCAAGCACCTGTGCTCCTGTCTGACACGCACTAGGCTGTATCTCTGATCCCCAGGGCACACAACATGGTTGATCAAGCATCAATAAATGTCTGTGGAATACAAAAATGAATAATTATGCTTAACCCCGTTATTAACAAGAGCCCCGAGTTCAGTTTTCTATCTTTGAATCCTACATCTACAGGGGAAAAGAGTCACCTGAGGTAGCACGCAGTTTGTGATGGTTGTTTTTAAGAAGTCAAGTCACCAAGCATCCTAAAACACCTCAATATTTTAGCTTCCCCAGGTGCGCTGTGGCTTTTGGAAATGTCCTTCATTTCACTTCAGAGCTATGGGAGCCTTGTGTCTTCTACCTTCTCACAGCATCAAGGGTGGGTGCTTTCCCCTGGGTCCTCAAACTTAAGCTTGGTGCCTGGTTTCTTAGGGAGCCTGGTGAGTAGCTCACAAATCCTCTGCTCTAGACTGGGCTACTTTGAGCTTACTGCGTGCCTGTGTACATCTAAGCAGTGTGGGCTTTCTGACTTGGGCCTGAGGCTTCTGCCCCCCTGTTTTGGTTGGCTGGTTCCACTGCTGTCAGCCTGAGATGAGGGAGAAGCATCATGGCAGAGGAAAGCTGCTCATGTCATGACAGCCAGGAAGCAGAGAAAGGGAAGACCCGAAGAAGAAGGGGCTGGGGAACTGATACAGTCATCAACATCACTCCCTTCAACTAGGCCCACTTCCTGTTTCTATCACTTCCCAATAATGTCATCGAATTACGATCTCAGCAATGAATTAATCCAAAGATAAAATCAGAGCCCTCATGATCCAATCACCTTCCAAAGCCTCACCTTTGAACATATGAGACTTTGGGGGGACATTTTGGACCTGAACCATAACACCTACAAAGTGGCTACCACCTCCTGCCTTTGAAAAGCAGCCTCGGGCCGGTGAGATGGCTCAGCGGCGTAAGCGCCTGCCTGGCAAGCGCGAGGGCCCGAGTTTGACTCCCGGATCCCACATACAAAAAAGGGGCCGGTGATATCGCTCAGCGGCACGGGCGCCTGCTGGCGCACGAGGTCCTGAGGTCGACCCCCCGGTACCCAACAAAAAAAAAAAGAAAAGCAGCCTCAAGCTCCTAGTGTTATATTTATTGACCTTCAAAACATAGTGTCTTTCCCTACATTTCCAACATCTGTCTTGGATTCCATGCATCTTCTCTTCTACCATCCTAGGTCCGAGCCTCAATTTCATCTTAGTAGTAGGAATGCAACCCAATGACTGTTATTTGCTTCATGGTGGCTATGAATCTTGCACATGTATCTTATTTAATTCTGTAATAGCCTTGCTAACTCGCTATTAGGATCTCCACTGGACACTGAGGTTCCGAAGAGTTAAGAAGCTTGTCCCCTATAGCAACAGCTCCACGCACCAGCCAAGGCTCAAGGCTTCTTATTTTCCATACAGTTGTTGCCTCCCGATTTCTCTCACTTGCTCTGAGGAGGATCAAGCAGAGCCGAGCTGGCCCATGCACTGAGGAAGGGTTGGAGGTGGGTGATGGGAGGGGGACCCTTCCAACTCTGAGTCTCTCTGATTCTATAATCTTACAATCCTTCAACCTGCCAGCAATTCTCTGGAAAGCAAGCGTCTTCCCTCAACTCCCTCCAATTTACCACATGCTATTTTTTGACACTCAACTATTACTATACATTTTTTGAAGCTAGGCAGTGAACTGGATAGCAATTCCATATCTCTGATTCCCTACAGCGTTGTAAAAAATCGTGTTACATTGGGCAAATGAAAGAGCGAATGGCAGCAGGAGAAAAAAAAACTCATAAAAATGTAGTCGTTTGTGTGTCATCCTGCCTCCCTCAGCAGATTTGGTCAGTGACCTCTCTGAGTCATAAAAAGGCTTTAAAACTTGCTCTGATTTACATCTGCAGGAAACAGTTTATTGTGTCTTGATTTAAAATTTTTTTTCATTCCCAAACCATAGTTTATTCCTTTCTATATGGAATTTCTTGATAATACTTCAGGACAAAAATATACATACATAATAGCTTTTGGGCTTCATGATGTGTATTAACCAAAACCACTCATTTCAGCTACAGCCCAGAGGCGCTCAGCCAATTATCCTCAGTGTATTCTGTGAAATTTAGCTGGCCAGTCCTCCCCTCAGCAATTAAGTCATGGGAAAAGGCTCAGGATCACCAATGATTTCACTTGGACAGTGATCCTTCAGTAAAAGCATTGAAATAAAAAGTTTTCTACCAGAAAGTTAAGAGGCAAGGGGATATTTTCATTATTTTTGGCAAATGAAGCCTGGCAGATGGTCTAATCTTTCATATCTCTATATTCTGATCTCTATTCCAGAGGAAAAATAAAGAACCACAGTTTAGCAGAGGTCAGAAAGGCAAAGTTTATAACTTCAGCTCTCCCTATACTCCCCAAAGCTGGGGCCTCTGTGGATTATGGCCATTACTCTCTGGTTATAAGCAACAGAACCCCCCCCACCGAAGCTAATTAATTAAATGAGGTAAAAAACAAACAAACAAACAAAAAAAACCTGTGGTAGGCAGAATCCTGAAATGGCCCCTTAAAAGATTTCCTGCTCTAATCCCAGGACTGTGACTTTGATGCGATACTACGTCCTGACTATGTTAAGTTACCTGGAAAAGGGGATTTTGCAGATGCAATTAGGGCTACTTGTTTTGATTTTGTTACTCAAAGGAGATTATCTGGGTAAGTCTGACCTAATCACAGGAGCCCTTTAAGAGCACAGTTTTCTCCTGCAGGTAGCAGAAAAGCAAGTCAGACAGACCTGAGTGTGAGATGGACTCACTGTGTGGCAGGTTCTCTGCAGTGACAGGGAGGAGGCTGAGAAGCAAGGGGCTAGGGGTAACTTCTGGCTGGTAAGAGTAGTCCCTGGCCAAAAGCCACCCAAAAACCAGGGACCTCGGTCCTACAACTGCAATGAACTCGGTTGTGCCAACAACCTGCATAGGCTCGGAGGTACTGTACATTCTTCCCCAGGGCCTCCTGTAAGAGCCCAGCCCCACCAACACTTGGACCCAGCCTTGTGAGACCTGACCACAGTTGAGCCCACCCGGGCTTCTGACCTGCAGAAGAGGTAGGAAATGCTGTTGTTTTCACCTGCCAGATCTGTGATATTTGTTATGCAGCTATAGGAAACTCAAACAAACACACGGGCAAGTTCATGGGCACAGGTATACTAATAAGGTGAGGCCCCAGGGGAAGAGGATAAGTGTCCCTCCCCCAATGCAAGATTTCCTCTTCATCTCTCAGGAGACACCTAATCCCTGTCTCAGTTTCTTTTTTGATCTTGACCAGCTTCCTATGTTTCTATGTGACTACACATAGCTGTTGTTCCATGGCTGGCTGACCTCACAGAGCCAGTAACTACCATTAACCAAAATGTTCATGGTGCACGCAATTAAAATTCCTGAGGAAGAAGCTGATCACTGGTCACTCATTAACCCAGCATACATTCTTTTTTCAAATTTAATTTTAATTTTATTTTATTAGTACAAGTGTGTGATTCATGCAGTTTACAATGATCTTGGGGAGTGATTATGTGTACATATTGCAGATTGGTTTTTTTATCCTCCCTCTTCCCCAATCACCTTTTTACATACTTGTTGATACTCTTTGTTTTAGCACAAGTTCATGGCTTATAGTGTTTACATTGATTTGGGTTATTAGACTCCTGTATGTGGCATATCTTTATTCCTCTCATTTTCCCTTCCCTTCCCCGCTCCTTGTTTCCTTGGACACTTTCCCTATTGGATGAGATCTGTCCCCTTGTCCTCAACTTTGTCCTTCTTTATAGCTGAGTAGTATTCCATTATATACAGATAGCACATTTTGTTTATCCAATCATCTGCTGATCCTGCTGCTTCCAGGATTTAGCTATTACAAACTGTGCTGCTATAAACACTGGTATGCAAATATCGCTGTAGTATGACTTCAGCTCTTTGGGGAAGATACGTAGCAGGGGGATAGCTGGGTCATATGGAATTCCTAGTTTTAATTTTTTGAGAAATCTCCATACTGATTTCCATAATGGTTATACTAGTTTACATTCCCACCAACAATGTAGGAGAGTTCCTTTCTCACCACTGCCACACCAGCATTTGTTATTGTTTGATTTCCTAATGATTGTCATTCTTCCCAGAGTAAGAGGGAATCTTACTGTTTTAATTTGCATTTCTCTAATGGCCAGAGATGTTGAACATTTTTTCATATGTTTGTTGGCCATTGGTATTTTTTCCTCTGTTAAGTGTCTTTTCATTTCTCTAGCCCATTTCTTGACTGGGTCTTTAATTTTAAGTGGTTTAATTTTTTTGAGTTCTTTGTATGTTCTAGATATACAAATACTACCTCTGTCTGAGGAGTAGCTGGCAAAAATTTTTTCCCATTCTGTAGGTTGTCTTTTCACTCTACTGATTGAATCTTTTTCTTTTTTTTTTTTTTTTTGGAGGGGTGCGGGGAATAGAACTCAGGACCTCGTGCTTGCCAGGCAGGCGCTGTTCCACTCAGCTATATCCCCAGCCCTACTGATTGAATCTTTTGCTGTACAGAAGCTCTTTATTCTGACATAATCCCATTTGTTGACTCCTGCTATTTCCTGTGCAGTTGAGATTCTGTTTAGAAAGTCTTGTCCTACTCCTATGTCTTCAAGATTTTACCATATTTTTTTTGTCTTTCACAAGGCTTAAAGTTTCTGTTTTAATGTTTAGATCTTTGATCTATTTTGATTTTAATTTAGTGTATGGTGAGAGGTAAGGGTCCAGTCTCATTCTTCTACAAACGGATAACCAGTTTTCCCAACACCCATTGTTGAATAGGCTGTCTTTCCTTCAACATATGCTTTTGGACCCTTTGTTAAAGATCAAATAGTTGAATATGCCTGGGGAGGTTTCTGTATCCTCAATTCTGTTCCAGTCGTCCACCTGTCTGTTTTTGTTCCAGTACCATGCTGTTTTTATCACTATTACTTTGTAGTATAGTTTGAAGTCTGATATTGCTATGGCACCTGGTTTGCTCTTATTGTCCAGAATTACTTTTGCTATTTGGGGTTTCTTCTGCTTTCATATGAATTTTAGGATTGTTTTCTTTAGATCTATAAAATATGCTGTTGATATTTTGATTAAGACTGCATTGAATCTGTGTAAGAGTTTTGGAAGTATGGCCATTTTGATAATATTTGTTCTGCCTAACCAGAAGCAAAGCACATCTTTCCATTTTCTGATGCCCTCTTCAATCTCCTTTTTCAGGGCACTGTAGTTTTCTTTGTAGAGGTCTTTCACTTTTTTTTGGTTAGGTTAATTCCTAAGTGTTTCATTTCTGTTGAAGTGACTGTGAATGGTATTGCTTTCATAATTTCCTTCTCATCCCATTCATTGTTGGTTTACACAAATGCCATTGATTTTGGTGTGTTGATCTTGTATCCTGGTTCTTTGCTTAAGTTGGTTATTAATTCTCAGAGTTTTTTGGTGGAGTTCTTTGGGTCTTCCATGTAGAGTATCATGTCATCTGCAAATTGTGATAATCTGAGTTCTTCTTTCCCTATATGTAATCCTTTTATTTCTTCCTCTTGCCTAATTGCTCTGGCTAATGTTTCAAGTACTATGTTGAATAGCAGATCACCCAGCAAATATTAACTGAATGTATATGGTCCTAAGAATATACCATGAACAAGAGGAAGCCCTTCTCACACTATGGCGAAGAAGACAGACAGTGGAAAGGCAAACAAAGTACAGATGTGGCGCCAGCCATGACAGGTTATAAAGGAAAACAGGCAGGGTAACAGGGTAAAAGGAAGCAGGAAATGCTGTTTTAAAATAGGTGGTCAAAGGCTTCTGGAGGTGGTGGTAGGGGTTCACAGGAGAAAGCTCTGAACAGAGATTTGAGTGAAGGAGATTTGAGTTTGCAGTTAGGCAAACACATGGGGAAGGAACATTCGGGATGAGAGAGCAGAAAGTACAAAGGTCCTGGGGTGGAAAATGTCTTGGCAGGTACTGGGAACTATAAGGGGGATGCAAAGAAAGCAAGAAAATGAAAGGGAATGTGCTAGGAGAGGTGGCATGAGGCCAACACAAGCAGAGCCACAGTACAACCTTAGAAAACCTTTAAGAAGTTAACAAACAAGGTTGTGACATGGATTGGCTGGTCTTCAGTCAAAGATCCAAGCAAGGTCTAAGATGTGGCCTCCCAGTGCTGCCCCTTCACCTGGGCACCACCATTCCCACAGAAAGAGGTGATGATGATCCGAGGAGACATCTTTGGTTAATTTAACAATGTCTCTTTCACCACCTCAAGTGGAAGCCTTAGGGGCAAGTCCATGGGGGAGGAGTCCACAGGCACTAATGGAAGGTCACTGGGAAATGGAGTGAGGGTGTCTGTCCCAATGCCTCCTTCCTAGAAATAGCTGGGCCCTCTTTTTCTCTCTCTGGCCATGTAGCTTTGGGGAGGAAGCAGCAGAACCACTGACCAACAAGGGGTCCCACTCCCCATTCGTCCTCGTGTCCTCAAGAGAATGCATTAGGGCACACTCAGCTCAGAAACCGTGACAGGGACTCCGAAAGAGTTACTATTCGTAAAGCTCCCTGGGATCAGAGCAGTGGTTCCTCTCTGCCACATCCTCAACTGTCCTTTCTCCACCCAAAACAGTCTTATTCCTGCATCCTCCTTCCTGAAGACACAAGCCATCCTACACCCCATAGTACCTCCCTTAACCACATTCCTCCTCAATTGTCCTCTGAACCAGGTAAGCCAATCCCTAACCCCAAACACCCTCTTCCCTCCTATTTCTTTGCATTTTGGTGTCCAAATTTTCCTACGATTAATCCAACAAGCATTATTGAGCATCATGTCACTATACAAGGCTGAGGGATTCAAACACTGGGTTCAAAACCTAGTTCTGCCACGGACTAATTGCCTTATTTTGGGCAAATAACTCAATCTCCCTGAGCCTCATATATGAAAGGGGGAAATAATACCCACCTTAAGAAGTGTATAGGGGTTAAGGACAATATAAGTAAAGCCACTAGCATTCAGTTGGAAACAAGGTAGATCCTTAATGGATATATGTCAAATTCGTGAATAAATTAATGACAAGGTTTGAAATATATTTGATGATTGGATATTGATGAAAAACTGGGATGAGTGCTTTAGCAGAGGTACCGGGTCAGAGTGAAAAGGAGCCAGAACCCAAGCTGCCACCTCTCTTTTACTATCTCTCTCGCTTTTCTTAGGTGGTCCCCTCCTGGGATGCTCAAACACTTTTGTACGTCAGCCTCTGTGTCTTCATACACTGTCTGATTCCCAGCAGATGAAAATGTCCTCCTTCCTGAAGGGGATTCTGATGCTATCTTTAACCCTGCACAGCATCACCTCTCATCCACGCTCCAAGTCAATTCAATTCAACTCATGAGAACAGCGCTTCACTGCACAGCTTCGTCGGCAAAGCTGTGTAGATCCAGAGATGAAATGGCCATGGTATCCACTCCCAGAGCTCTTATTTAGTGACTACTAGGATGGCCAGTTCATACCTTGTGACTACCAGGACAGCCAGTAACCACCAGGATGGCCAGTGCATACCGTGTGATGATGGCAGCAGTAGAAATGTGTGCATGGGACAGCAGCAACAGGGAAGCGGCTTAATCTCTGGGGAAGCTTAGGAGGTGAAGTATCAGGGAAGGGAGAGGAGGACTCTTGGAAGGAGAGGTCCAGGAGGCGAGCTTTGCCGAATAAATAGGAACTCGCCAGGCAGAAGTGGGGAGGAGCTGCCCTTTTTTCCATACCTTACCTCTCCTTCCTCATAGACCCTGTGCCTTATTTCTTTAAAGTAGTACATGTTTATCATACACAACAATTTCACTCATTGTGGAGAACTGGTAATGTACATAGCACATCTTAATTCTTTTTATTTCTCCTTTTCCTCTCTTCTAGGAGGGTGTTTCTAGAGCAATATTTCCAAATCATTCCAGATTAATATCTTGCAAAACTTAATAAACTACTAGTAGAAACTATTAAAATAACAAAATATAAGCACATTGATTACATGCTCAGATGCTGCAGCAAGGTCAATTTGCAGTAAGTTTCTCCTCTGGCAGTGATAGCACCACAACGATGAGAATGTATCTAATGGTATTGAATTTGCACTTAAAAATGGTTAAAATGGAATTTTTTTTTAATGCGGGTACCAGGAGTCAAACTCAGGACCTCGTGCCTGCCAGGCAGAAGCTTATGCCGCTGAGCTATATCACCGGCCCAAAATGGAAATTTTTTATGTTGTACATATTCTACCATAAAGATTCTTTTTCATTTTCATAGAATCCCCAATTGAAACTCTGAAGTCATTTTTTTTTTTTTTGCTTTCATCTCCAATATCAAATTTGTCACCAATATCTTTAACAATTGTTTTCTTTGAAATAGTTTACATTTCTACCCTTTCCTTTCCAGTCTAAGCCTGCATATCTTCAGATAGGGTCTGGTTCCTGTAGCAGTTTGCTGAATGCTCTCTCTGCCCCCATCCTCTAATAAAAAATGTCATATATATATATATATATATATATATATATATATATATATATATATATATGAGGGAACTAATTTTCCTAAAACACATTTCATCATGTTCTCACTCAAAAATATTCAATGGTTCCCTAGGGCCTCTGTTATCAATTTTAGTTTCACCCCCTAACTTGCATAGAAGCTTGTACCACTGCTTACTTTATGCAAATATGTATGACATTTCTATTTCAAGCAGACAAAGGTCCTCCCAGGCCTCTTGTCCCATCTAATCTGACTCATACCAATCTCTCCATCTCCAGAACACTACTGCCCAGTGTCACTGAGACCTGGATGGGAGATCGTTACTAAAACAGGCTCTGATTCTGTTGCGTGTGTGATTTCAATGGTCTGAGATCAGAAACTAGTTCTCAGTAATTCTTTCGACTCTGATAGCTATGCATGCATGCATGAAAGAGGTTAATAAGTAATTTAGGCTGCTTGGAGCTTTGTCGGGTCTATAGTTAGCCTAAGACAGTATTGCCACTCCAGCTCGATCATCCTACTAAATTATGTCCGGCAAATAATATCTTCCAAATATGTACATCATCTCTAATCCTCAGAACAGCTAGATACTGTTATCTCTTTTGCAAATAAAAACAGACACCAGGAGAAGCCAGCTGCCCAATGTCACATGAGTGGTACCTTCAGGCCCCAGTCTGTCCCACGGCATGGACAGCTTGTGAGTGAACTGCCAAGTCATCATCTGTGATGGCCTGAGAGAATCTGAGTGCCCACCACAACTCAAACTATAATCTTAACTCCATGGGCTCGCCCATCCAAAGCCATGATAAACCCTTGCTCGCACCACCAAAATGATTATTTTTCAGTCATAGGACTTGGGCCATGATCTCAGAAGCAGGCTAGTAAGCAGTATCAGACATTTGGGGCGTGTTTCTCTTCTTGTTCTTGTTGAACAAGGAGGATGTTTTCAGAAGTAGCCTTGGGAATAATAAACCCTCCGCACATTCCCCACGTTACAGGACCAGGGTCTTGGCTGGAGGGAGACAAGTCGGGGCAGGGGGTAGGAATTGAAGGCATAATAATCTTGAAGAAGCGAGAAGGGAGAGCCCCTGGGGAAAATGAAACAAGTGAGCAGAGACAGAGGGAAGCCTTGAGAAGCACCTGTCACAGCTGAGGAAAAGCAGCGCTCCCAGAAAAAAAGAGCAGAAGAGGTCAGATGAAGACAGAAATGCTGGAGATTGGGAAGTCACAGGTAATCTTGGCCAGAATGATTTCAACAGACGTCAAGCCAGACTTGGTGCATGAGTGGACACAAGAGCCAGCAATTACAGATGAGTTTTCAAGACACTGGGTGAATAAAGGAAGAAAAGGGAGCTGACTGAGAAGGGACTGGGGAGGTGGCAGCACTGTGGACTCAGGTGACGTTAGGAGTGAAAGGACAAAAGGGTTTGGGGTTGGGATGAAGAAAACTGAGGAAGCTCGTGAGTGAGACCATAATAACACACAGTCCACCAAATAGTGTTGGGAGGGAGTAAGCATCAGGAAGCACAGAGAGTCAGAAGCTGGAGATGAAGAGCAAGGTGTCAGGAGAACTGCAGAGTAGAAGCAGCAGAAATGGAAGGTGGTGGTCAGGCAGGGTGGGTGTTCAGTGTGTCAGGATGCGGTGGTGAGCCCTGGGGGAAGAGGCACTGGAGGAGAGGCTGTGAGGGCCGGGGAAGCAGGGAAAGCAGAGGAACTGAGTGGCCAGTGGGCAGGTTAGCAGGGAGGTTGCTGAATCCATGAAAGGGAGGAAGGAGGAGTGTTCGATGGAGACCATATGCCAGAGTCTTCAGTGAGCACCAAGAGCATCCGGGGTTCCTGACAAGCGTGGGTGCACCAGGCACCTCAGCTCCAAGGGAGGAGGCGCTTCCAAGTGTTCGGGGAACATGCAACAGCAGTATACATGGAAAAGCAGGGAAGCATGTGGAGAAAGCCGTGTGGCAGACAGGCCTAGGCTTCCAGGAAAGCATGCAGGGAGCAGGTTAAGGATGTTGGATGTTGGGGAGTTTCTTGGCAGTGGAGCCAGGACTGCAGAGAGAGAGCTTGGTGGAGGGGACTAGTGGGGGCCTGGCAGGAGGAAGGGACGCTGGACTGGATAGGTTTCCAGTCCTATGCCAAGACCTACGCGTGACCATGGGAGAGGTCCCATCTCAGGTTGGGCCCTACAGGGAGGGAAGGAGAGCAGTGGCCCACCCTGAGAAAGTGTCCATTTCTGGGAGGCCAGGAGTAGCCCAATTATCTGAGTGGGAATTCTGGCCTTCGCTGCCTGCAGCAGACCCACAGGCAGAAACTGGTCACTTTACTGTGATTACAGCCACTGACAGAGACAACAAGTGCCACAGGCAAAACTGAGCTTGGCCTTGCCAAAGCGGGACAGAGCTCGGAAAGGAGCAGAACAGGAAGTGAGAAAAGACAAAGGGACCTTCCAAAGCCTCCTTTATCACTTTCCTCTGAGGGTTTAAAAAGGTATTTATGTTCATAATCCTAAAAAGCCTGCCATAATGAAAGCCAGGGCTTGTCTCAACACATCCCTCCTCACTCTGGCCTGTTCCGGGAAGTCAACACTTTTGTGAAGCTCAGAAACACACTCTCAGTTACAACGAGGGCCTCGTTCTAATTAATCCGGTTCATCCTGCGGTGGAGAGGACAATCAAAGCAATGGGAATGTAGACTTTATCTACGCTTGCTTCAGGCCCCACCACGCCACACCCTTCTCCATCAGAGAACACAAGGCCACACAAGGCCACAGAGCATCTCCAAGTCAGTAAGTGGGCCTGGCCCCCACCTTCAAACCCACAGAAAAACTGCTTATGTGGGGTGATACTTTAAGTGGAGGGCTTTGGAAAACCTGAATTTGAGAGTAGCCTGCATACATGTCCTGAAGCCAACCTTGGAAATATGCAAAGGTAGGACAGCGTGCTGAGGGAGCTCACACTGAAATCCAGGGCTGAGCGGGCTAAGCTCTCAGCCTGCCTCCCCTTTCTCCCTTTATTTTTATCTGTGGGATCAGGCGTGTTGGAGAGAAGAGAGGAGGCCTGGTAACAACAGCTTCCTCGTCATTCTTGGTTACTTACATCTGTGGTCAATTTTCCACACTTTATTCCATAAAAGGTAAACGAGGCACGGTACTTGCAACAGGATAATCTAAACAATATGAACCATGTTACTGTTAAAGACCATCTGGCTGATCACGCCCAGGCCCGGGCTTTTAACTCCTTGAGGTAAGAAAGATGCCAAACCCAGAGAGGCTCGGGCCCTCCTCTGGTATCTGACTTCAGAGTGTTTTCCTCCTTCTTCCAGTCGATTAAAATTGCTGCCTCTGAGACCTCTGCCAACTCGAATATTCTCTCTGATTCTAGGCTGGCTGGCGATGAAACTGCAAGCTTGTGAATGAGCGACTTGTAAAATACTTTCACCAAATGCCTCTTCTTTTTCTTTAAAAGGAAACATTAAATGCTTGAGGAAAAAAAAAAAGAAGAAAAAGAAGAAGAAGAAACCCTATATACAACCCAAACTAAAATATTCTCAAGTGCTGGGGTTGTTTCCTTCATTTCGGATTCTCCCACTTCAAGGCAAGGGATCATTTACATAATTTTAATTTCAAAGAGCAGTTGACACCAGTGAAGAAACAGTGAGGCCCATGCTTTGCTTTTATTTGGGCTTACACATTTTCTAGCCATCTGTTATCCAAGAAAGTTGCAAACTCAAATAAGAGATGGGAAAACTGTAAATCAGATGGTGTTTTTCATCCTTTGGGTGGGGAGCTAATGATAAGCGATTCCGGGAAAGTTTCAGAAGGGTAAGGTCGTTCCCAAAAATGGAACTTGGCCTTCCTCTGAAGTGCAGCATTCCCACCTGCATGAGGAATTCAGCATTTGACCTAGAAGTTCAAGTGTTTTATTCTTCAAGTTGGTCATTAAGAACTCTAGCTTCCCCCCAGCTCCCAGTATGGGTATTAAACCCATCAAAAACAGCTCAAATTAATGCATCTTTTAATTTTTTAGTCATGTCTTGCAACATTCCATCAAGGGTGCGTCTTCCAGTGTCATAACTATCCCAGAAGCCTCATTTCCCTGGAGCCACTGGAGAGACCTAAGCAGCCCGGGTCTGGGCATGAGTTTGCACAGTCACGGGAGAAAGCAAGCGCAAATAAGATGGCTATGCCTTGCTTCACAAAGGCTGTCTAACATCCCCTGTGCTAGAACTACCACTAATTCTCCCCTTTTAAAGACAGTCGAGAAGATGATGGTGTAGACAAAAGAGGATGACACAAAATCCTAAAGGAAGAGCCAGGTGTGGTGGAACATGCCTGTAAGAGCAGCAATTCGGGAGGCTGAGGCAGGAGGATTGGAGGTTCAAGTCCAGCTGTGCAACTCAGCAACTTACCAAGACCCTGTCTTAAAAAATTAAAAAAGGGCTAGGTCTGTAGCTTGTGCGAAGGCTCAGGGTTCAATTCCCCACTACCGCACATGCACACAAAATATTAATGGAAGGAGGACCAGTTGGCGTAATATACAAGGGATAGAATGTGGCTCTTTGTCAAACTAGCTGCTTTTCTTTTTTGTTCTGTTGACTTGCCAAACAAACCTCAACATCCTTACTCCCACATCCACCTTGCAAGTTGCCTCTTCTGGATGTACAGGACAGGCTACAGAGTGAAGGAGTTCACAGTCACTACCAGAGCCCTTGGGAGGCCAGGCTTCACATCCCATGATCATAACCTCTCTCCAAGCAAGTTGCACTCGATTCTACTACGGCTCCCTGAATTCACCATTCATCTTCAATTAGACAAATGACATGTACATCTACTTAGACTCTCATTTCCTAGCACATTTATCTCATGAAATGACAACTGGAAAACACCCCTGGCCTAAACAGAAACATTATTTTTAAAAAGGGTTAATGAACCAGGCTAAATAATTTAATAGGCCTTTTATTGGAATTCACTTTTAATATAAATCTTTAGACAACTGTGAGCAGTATTTTTAAAGAGACAGACAAAGAAGAAAATGAGAGAGAAAAGCATGAGTTAATCATTATTCAACTGTGGTAGTAACTACACACCCCAAAGCAAAGTAGGAACAATTTCATGTTACTTGAAAAAGATTTTATTATATGCATCTCTTATTGGATATTGATCACCATGTACCCCGTTGCAGAGCCTTCCCCTTTGGAGAAAGAGGTCCCATCTCCCTTGTGATTTTGGTCAAACGGACAGGTAACTCCACTATAAACTAGTATCCCCACCTCTACGAAGACCCAGGCTGTAGCCAGAGTAGGGGAAGTTGGGAATTTCCAACTGCTGGGTTTGAGCGATTGGTTAGAGGTTGGAGTTGGAATGCACAGCAAAAGATGAGAAAACATTCCAAAGGTCAAGTGAGGCATGGGGGCTGAGCACCGATGGCAGCAAAGGGAGTAACAAGAGCCACCAAAGCCAACAGAAGTGACGTGAGGCCAGCGGCGCGATCAGTCTCGGGGGCATCTGGACCAGACACAAGGCCTGGCTGGGCAGAGTGAGCTTCTGGAAGGCTGAGCAGGCGGGAGAGCCCTGGCTTGGGGCCGGTGGAGACGTTTAACGGAACAGGATGTGGGGCTGCATGAGTAAAGCTGCTTGGGCAGGGCTGGAAGACTGGAAACAAGGGGCAGATACATCAGAGAAAGACCTTGGATTCTGGAGACCTTTGCCTGACTCTAAGCTGCCAAGTTCTTCTCTTTAAAAATGAGATGGGCCCATGGCCATGAGGTGGCCTTGAAGCTTCTTGCTTGATCTGGAAGTGGGAGTTGAATGTACATGGTGATAAGTAGCTCAAGCCTGTGATTGGGAGGATGTGGGCAGGGGTGACAACCAGAATATTTATCAATGGGTAATAGCTGCGCACTGGCCAGTGAGACGCCAGAGCAGAGTCTGGAGGTGCCTGCCCTGGCTTGATTGTGTGTGCGTGTGTGTGTGCGTGTATGTGTGTTAGGGGGGAAGCACTGGGCCTAGGAGGGGCGAGGTCTTCTGCACAGGGCAGGGGATCTGGCGGGGGATCAGCTATTTACCAACCAGTGCAAAAATAAACTGCTGTGAGTCAGGCCTGGAGCAGGAGCAGACAGGTTTTCGACATCTGCAAAAGGGATATTGCTTAAGAAAGGAAAATAAGACTGAGGGCAGAGCCAGGAGGAATTTCTTTTGGTCAACTCTCTCAATAAATATTTGGGTTGCTGATAAAAGTTTGTACATTTGCGATTAGGAATTGTATGTCTTTGTTCTTGAGGCATAGTTGAGGGAAACAAGGGTTGCAAAGTTCTCCAACCCGTAGGACAGGTTTGGGTTTCTTGTGGAGGTGAGGTGAAGAGGGAGCTTTTGAAGAACTCTTTAAACTGTCCAAAGGATCTGCACCAGACTCTCCTCTGTTAGAGCTGTACGTGATCCTTCTTTCTTTTCCCCCATAAAGATACACGGGAAATAAATGTGAAATGTTGAGTTATGAGGGAATATATTAAATATATTCATAATTACGGTAAGTAAGGAGGCTGAGGCAGGATCTGTATCACCCCCTACCCCTGGCATGTTCCATTTCAGATTCAGGAAAGGGGTGACTCTCCGTGTGCAGGCAGCACGAGCAACCAAGACTGCATGTCAGGGAGGACCAAGGTGAGGAAATGTGCAGAGCTCGTCACCCCCAGAGGAGACTTTTACCCCCATCAGTAATGAGGGAAATGGTGTGCTGGTGTGCGGGTGTGCCGGAGCTGACTCCTACCAACTCTCAAAGAGTACATGCTCTGGAATTAACTAACCCAGATTTTAATTATAGCCATTATAACTTAAAATACTAACTTGCAAATAAATAACTTACAGTAGTCTCCCCCTTATTCATGAGGGGGAGTTTACATTCCAAGACCTCTTATGGATGCCTAAAACCACAGATAGCACTGAACCCTACATACAAAACACCAATACTGTGACAGTCGCTCAAAACCAAGTAAATAGCTAATGGGTGGGTTGTGCATACAGCATGGACACACTGGACAAAGGGCAGCACCGAGTGGAATAGCATACTTAGCCCAGTGTGCAATGTAGAACATGAATTATTTCTGAAAATTTCCACTTAATATTTCCAGGTCGTGGGTGGCTACAAGTACAGTATCTGAAACAGTGAAAGGTGAAACTACTGATAAGGGGAAACTATTGTATACTTAAAAAGAAAGATGATGAGTACTCAAAACTCATCACTTATAGTACTTCATTACTATCATTTATGTTCTCGAGATTATGTTATTGTTAACTATTTGCCGGAAGTACCACATAATGGTGTGTTACTGTGTCCCTTATCCCAATTTTACGTCTTCACAAAATTGGTGATGGGGGTTATTTATACCTTACAAATTGGCAAACACTGCAAATCAGGGCTGGATTCCTTGTTTTATTGATTTCAAAGTGACAGAGAAAATGTCAAGGCAGATTAAGTTTAACAGTGAGTCATGTTTATGGTCACTATACTGTTGTTGTTTTGGAGGGGGTGTTGAGTCAGGGTCTCCCCCAGATAGCCCAGGCAGGCCTCAAGCTCCTGGGGATCCTCTTGCCTCAGTCTCCTGAGTGCTGGGATTACAGGTATATGCCACCACACCTGGCAGGTCACTATATTGTTAATAACATCATAAAAAGAAGAAAAAATCCTTTCAGTATACAAAGACTGTTATAAGATATGGCCTAGAAGGTACCCAATCCTTTCATGAAACAAGTGAAGTTCTAACCTACTCAGTGGTGAAACTGAAAGAGGTTTCAGTTTAATGAACATCATATGCAGAAAAGTGAAAAATAGTTGGGAGGATCACATATCAGATTCAATGACAATAAATTTATTGGGAAAAAGTGAGTGGGTTAGGATGAAATTTCACTGTCACATCATGGCTAGACTTCAGTCCCAGGTTAGCTACGGCTACAAGAGCTCAACAAAAAAATCACCAACAGCACTTTGTGAGAATCTGCGGGTTACACAGAATTTACAGTAAGGGGTACTGGATAGTTTATTATTTGTGAACTGTGTATGACACATCCTTTATATTAGTAAAATTATAGCAAATGTGCATTCCTACACGTGCCTTTTCCTGGACAGCTAGTTACTAAACACTCACGAGCAGCAGCTGATTGGGGTAACCAAACAGAGCCAAGTGAAGAAATCAGTCAGCAGAAAGAGCACATGCAAAAGCCCTGAGGTGCGAAATTGCTTAGTGGCTTTCAGTAGCAACCAAAAGCTACTGTGTGACTGGAGCATGTTGAATAAGGGAGAGTCGAGTGGACTGAGGCAGCTCCTGATCCTCAGGGCCCTTCTAGTCCAGGGCTGGACATTTAGGTTTTCAATGAATTTTAAGCAACTGGATATAGTATTTTCAAAGATTTTTCTAAGCCAGCTTGTGTACTTAGCAGCACTCCAAGCAATAAACATGTATTATCTCATTTAATACTGAGAGCATTCAGATGACATGAGCATTACTAACATGTTTATTTTCCAGTTGAGGAAACCAAGGCCCACAGATGACCCTAGCAACTGGCCTAGGGCCACACAGTATGTTCACAAAGGGAGCAGGAGATACCCGGTTTGTCTTGAGCCTCCAGAGCCTGTGCTCTGATCGCTGCCTGCCCTTAGTACAAGACCATTCGGCCCTTGTGTGGGGTTGGGCAAGCACAGGAATAAGCAGACAAGCTGGGAAGCTCTTTCAACACCCCAGGTGACAGGTCACAGCTTGGGCCATGGGATGCTGTATAACTGGAGAGAAACTGATGTTCTGAGGTGGCCTGGGGACAGCCAGAGAAAAAGGGAAATAGATGTGAGACTGAATCTATGTGGTTTATTTAGTCTGAAATAAAAGGCTCTGAAGTTGCGTTTTACAGAACTTACAAAAGAAACAAAATAATAAGCTAAAGCACAGCAAGAAAAAGGAAATAAAAACAGGATCAGAAATGAAGTAAAAACCATACTAATAAGACAGGCTTTTTCATTTTAATTAATTCAGTAGAAATATTGAATAAGAAAGGAAATATAATTATTATTTTTAAATTCGTCATTTGTCTGGAACATTATTTATAACTCCTTGCTGTATTAGCTAGCCACACCAAAACAGATACTCTGATAGCATGAGATAATGAAATTGGTCAACAATTTATTGCCATTAAATCTGATGTGAGATCTACTGCCCTGTGTGGCCTCCTCTTTTGTTTCTTCCCTCTCCCCTCCCTGCCTGTTGAAGTCTGATTTGTCTTCATGACTCTGTTCAAATCCTTTCCTAAGACAGAAAAATAAAACCACTGACATGAATACCTGAGTACTTTAGCACAAATCAATGGTTACCAGCAGCCAGGATGGGGCAAAGGTTAGGGTTTTATGGTTGAAACATTGTGTCAACTTGAGAAGTCCAGAAGCTTAACTAAGTAACTCAGCAGTTCTACATCCTACTGTTTAGAGAACATGCCCTTAGCGCTTTAGGATGTTGTTTACTGAGTCAACTTGAGAAGTTTAGAAGTTTAAGTGACTCAGCAGGGGGCCAAGGTCCCCACTTTGTAAACATCCTGAACCTGTGCAAGAGGAGGCCATGGAGATGGTGTAAGTGCTACACCCACCCAAGGGCAGGTAGCCTGCATACAATATAAGGGAGAAAAAGAAGCTTGCTCCACACACACACACATACACCCCATTGCTCTTGCTGTCTCCCGTGGCCTTGAAGTGTTGCCCCTGTGCCATGCCACCCTGCCTGGGAGCCGGATGATTACAGACTGAAAACTCTACAAACTGTGAGCTAAATAAACCTTTCCTTCCTTAATTTTGGGCGTCAGGTATTTTGTTTCAGCGAGAAAAAAGTAACTAAGACAGGTGTATGTGGTCTTCCATAGATGAAGACAAGAATGGGCTTAATTCACTTTAAAAATGTTTTCTACTACAGCAGAACCATTTTTGAAAAACAAGTTTTAGCACTTGAAAGCATTAAAAGATCAGTTGTCTAGAAACCTTTGTCTTGTGGGCCATCAGTAGGGCACAATGAGTCAGAAGGTAACGTGTTGGCAGATACGAGTGGCAAGCATTTAGGTCAACACTTCACACAGAGCTTCCATGCTACTAACTTTCACTCTCTCGAGAAAGGTGAAGGTCAGTGGCTAGAAGGAAATCACCATCAGGTTCTGTTGAGGGTCTCTAGGAAGCGCATCTGTGTCCCCTGTACTGTGACACAGGTGGAGGGGGCAGCAGAGCATGAGGGGCAGTTCCAGCCTTGTGTCCACTTCTTGAAGGCTCTGTTGTCCTTGGAGAAGTCTCGCCTGAAGAGGAAGCCTGTAAATGGTACCAGCGACCTCTAGGAGGGGCAGGGGAGTGTCGGGAGCAGTGGCAACGGTGGGCAGGGAAGTTGGGTAGAGGTGGAGTCTTTAGCCACCTGTGTTAGGCATTTCTGGATTACAGCAAGTCTTAGGAAAGCGATTTCATTTTTTTTTTTTTTTTTTTAATGTGGGTACCGGGAATCAACCTCAGGACCTCGCACTTACCAGCAGGTGCTTGTGCCACTGAGCGATGTCACCGGCCCTTTTTTCCTTTATGTGGGTTCCGGGAGTCGAACTCAGGACCTTGCGCTTGCCAGGCAGGCACTTGCGCCACTGAGCCATCTCACATACTGTGTTCAGGCCACTCCAGTTTCCTTTCCTTCATGGAGTTCCCCATAGGAAAGGAAGGAAGGAAGGTAAGAAGGATGAAGGAGAGTCAGAGAGGACAGATAACCAAACGCTTACACCAGGCCATTTGGTCCTTCATGTGTCTGGAACTAAGGTCAGACTGCGACTGTGAGGACTAGGTTTAATGTCACTTCCTAATCTTATAGAGAGCCTGCTCTGCAGACAGAATAACTTTAATACTCCGTGTCATTCTCTTTCCTTTACAGCATTTGGCACTATTTGTAATTACATGTTTATTTGTTGGTTTACTTGTTTAAATCCAGTCTCTTTTACTAGACTGAACACCAGAAAGCCAGGGAATATGTTTGCTCTGTGTCCCCCACACCTAGCATGTGGGAGGTAATCAATAATTAACTGTTGAATGAATGGGGAAGATGGCTGAGCTAACTAGCTCATCAGCGGTGGACCTTGTGGGAACTCTTTTGGCTTTTCATCCAAATAGGTCATACCAGTTTACTCAAGTTAATCGAACTTGCCTTTGGCCACAGATTCTACAGATTTTACCTCGTGATGAAGTGAGATTTATTAATTCATCGACACACTTATTCAACAAGTATTTCTTAACGTCTGCCACACATTAACCCTACAAAGTGGATGGTGCTAGTGAAACAAAATAAATAGAAGACCTGGAGCCTGTCTCCACCTCACTCCTACAGGGACAGCAGACATCTGAGACGTACTTAAGAACATAGGTGGTTGGTTACTGGATGATACGGCCAGGCTATAGTAACTATTTGCCAAAACAAATGACACGCTTATGGAAAACAGTACGATGGAAGCAGGGAGACATCTCTTGGGGAGAATCATAAACACAGGCGCTTTGGGTGGGTGTTGGGGACAAGCGGGAGGCGAAGAAGAAAGGGCACTGTCTCCAAGGTGTTGGGAAGGGGCAACAAGATCAGTGTCTGGAGGGAGGGTTCTGGCACTGAGAAGGCTGACCTGGTGACATTGGTGCTGGGGAGCACAGCCAGGATATTGAAGGGGGTGAGGAACATGGAAGAATCCAAGGGAGAGGGGACACGACAATTCTCACTTTCTGATGGACAATATTGTGTACCTCTTGTCATCCAACACTTTGCCTTGTGTTTTATTGGTAGTTTACATTCAACACTGCTTACTCAATTAAGTTGAATAAAATGTTTAAAAATGAGTAGTTTCATGTCAAAGGAACTGTTACAGAAAGTTCTATCCCCTCGAAATACTTCTGAAAGAAGCCCCAATGGATTCTCAAAACATTTCCAAATTTTCAAATAACAGTCGCGAAGACAGTTTCAAGACTGTATGTTACATAATGCACAGTAGGAAGTAACTAAGAACTTGATCCAAAAAGTCTAATGAGGATAACACTAAGAGAGAGAAAAAGCACAAATTACAGACCTACCTCATTCAAAAATGTAACCTACTAAATCATAAATCCTATATAAAGAAAAGGGAAATGTTTCAAAAACAAACAAATATGAGCTAGCATTCCGTAGGGAAATTATCAGGATTGTACAACTACGGCAGAAAAAAAAAAAAAAAAAAAAATATATATATATATATATATATATGTTTACCAGGAGTTGAACTCAGGACCTTGCGCTTGCCAGCAGGCGCTTATGCCGCTGAGCGATATCACCGGCCCTTTTTTTCCTTTATGTGGGTACTGGGAGTCAAACTCAGGACCTTGCACTTGCCAGGCAGGCGCTTACGCCGCTGAACCATCTCACTGCCCCCCAAAAAATATTTTTAAGTGTATGAACTGTTTGGGTGAATGCTGAGAAGCCCATTAATTCAATTATTGAATTAATTCAATATTAATTCTTTATAAAAACTCTTCAAAATCAAAAGGGAAGATTTATTCCACAAGATTAAAAAAGATTATAGATTTAAATGTGAGCTTTAATAGTATTCTGAATGTGTGTCAGTCCATTTTCTGTTGCTATAACAGAATACCACAAACTGTAATTTATTAAAAAAAAAAAAAAAAAAAAAAGGAAATTTCTTTCTCAGCATTCTGGAGGCTGGGAAGTCTGGGATCAAGGTGCCAGCATCCGATGAGGGCCTTCTGTGTGGCATCACAACGAGGAGAGGGCATTAGATGGCAAGAGCCCAGGGGCACAGGCACTCGGATCTCTCCTTCTCTTCTTGAAAAGTCAATAATAGTGTCACGGTGACCTCACTCTCATGACCTCATCTAATTCTAATTACCTCCTAAGAACCCCATCTCCAAATGCCATTAACATGTGAACTTGGGGAGAAAGGAAAAATTCTGAGATGAAATGCAATTAGTTATGAGGGTCAAAGCATGAGGGGAGGAAATATGAGGGGAGTCAACCTTGGACCAAACCAGAAAAAACTGTTTCACATTGCTGAATGTATGCTGAAACCTTGATTTAAATTCCACGATGGCTGCCCTCTTTACCTATAAATTCTCTGGACTGTTAACCCCAACCAATCTAAAAGCAACAAGAACTTCTCTTTAGGAACCACCCTTCTTTCCCTGCTTTGTGTTATCCTGCCCTGAATCCACAGCCAGTGTCCTAGGGTCAGTGTAGCAACCTTTTTTTTTTTTTTTTTTTTTTTTGGTGCCAGGAATAGAACTGACGACCTCACGCTTGCCAGGTAGGCGCTGTGCCCCTGAGCTATATCCCTGGCCCAGCAACCTATTCTTTTCTCTTCCAAATTTTCATAAGAATAAGCTTCACCCTAGATGTGGCAGACATGTTGCCACCTGCTGTGTAGCCCTGCTACACAGTTGTGGGAACTTGTCCCAGGACTTGGTCCGTTTTTTTGGCTAGCATCTCTAACAGTTCAATAAACCCGCTGAATTCAGAGATCTCTCAGTCTTAAGAGATTTAGTTTAGCATTTCCAACACATTTGGGGGACACATTAAAGCCACAGCAGATATTTCATAGGAAATCCTAGAGCAGAGCTATCCATTAGGATTTTCTGCAATGATGGAAATATTTATTTTTGCATTGTCCAATACCACTGGACAAGTCACAGTACTAGTTAGTAGTGACCAGTCTCATGTGACCATTGAGCACTTAAATGTGGCTAATATGACCGAGGCGCTGAATTTTTAATTTTATTCAAATTATCATGAGTGGGTATTAGCTACTATAGTGGACAGTATAACCTTAATGGCTTCGCTTTGAAAACACAGAAATATAAGATGCTTCTCTCAGCACTTTTTTTTGTTGCAGGTAACAGAAAATACTGCAGAAGATGAAAAAGAATAGAGAATATAGGAAAGACAGATACAGAAATATCATTTTCTTGCAGATGACACAATTGAGTAAATAGAAAATACAAAATGAACTAAATTCATACCCATGATAACAAATTAGAAAAAGCAATAAATAGTCCTATTCCCAAATCTGAAAAAAGATGGATAGTTTATATCAAGGCAATAAGATATCTAGTAAAATATAAACTATAATGGGAAAAATAAAAGAATACCTAAATAAACAAAGTTATATCCATTGCCCCTGGTTTAGAAAATTCATGGTAATGTCAGGAACATTAGTCCATAAACCAAAAAAATAGATTAACATAATTAACAATTACATTCCTGCTAGAATACACTAGCAAAATTAATAACAAAAAATAAATACACAATAATACCAAAGAAGGTTGGAGGATGACATAATAATCAAATTCTAAGACATATTATAAAGTGATCTTCATCAAAACTGAATTTTGCTGGATCAAAGCCAGGACAAAGATGCTAATAAAATAGTGATTCCAGAGATAAATTTAAGCACTTATAAGTCCTTAGGATATAGCAAACAAAACAGAAGTAAGAACCACAATAATGAATGAAGGAATTACCATTTAATAAATGCTGGTGGACCAACCTGATATCAATATGAAGAAAAGCATATTACATCCATAACTCACCAAATATGCTAATACTTTCCAAATTGGTCAATGAACTAATTAAACATAGAAAGCAATAAAAAGAAAGGACAGCTTATTTATCCCACCTGTAGTAGAGATGAATTTATGACTATTAAAAAACAAATAGTACTAGAAGGCTGAGGTAGGTGGATTCAAATATTTTAAAGATATATTTCAAGTCTTCTTAATAAACAGTAACATGACAAATACAAAGAGGGCAAAGAACAGTTTAAATTATGATATCATGGATATTTACAATCCAAAACAGTGATAAAATCTTATGTTGTGACATAAATATATACTATCACCAGTAACACGACCTCATGTGACAAATGGCTAAAGAGGAAAACGGACACTGGCAAGCGGTACCTGTGACAGTGCTTCATATGCATTATGCACACTGGACCCAAAAAGCCAACCTATATAGGAAGGAGTCTGGTCTCACTAATCATTAAAGAAGTATGAATCAAAGTACAGATGGTCCCCACCTTAAGATTTTTTGATTCTACGATGGTGCCAAAATGATATGCATTCAGTGGAAAACTTTTCCTTTTTGTGCTACAAAGGATTAAACGCAGGTCCTTTGCATTGAGCACATAGCAAGTAGTAAATAAATGTTCCCTGCTACCATCCTCCTCCTCAACCACTGAAAGCAAGTCTTGGCTTCTGAATCTGAGCCTACAAAATAACTCTTATGTCAAGGAGCTTTTTAACCTATCACTGGGTGGGAACATCCCTTGTACCTTTAGGTATTATTACTTTCCCTGTGTTTGCTCTAGCAGTAGCTCAAGACTCATTAACTTTGTCACCCTTTAGCTCTAGATCCTGTCTTTGCATAATTAACAATTCAAGCGCACTGTCTACACCTCCTAGTAGAACAAACGGCTAAGAGCAACCTAGGCTTCCTTGCTCTGGCATGGTGCACTTAGGGGACTTCTCATTCATGAAGTTCCCACTCAAATTAATACAATTTGATGTGGTGTTTTTCAAAATACCACAAATCCACATTGTCTGCTGGAGTCAGTGTCTCCAAAAGGAGACTGACTGATTTGTATCATAAATGCTTAGTAGGGGTTTTTAATGGGTCTTCCAGAACTTACCCTTTCATCCTTAGGAAGAAAGTGCTCCTTCCTGCATAGATCCACGAATGCCCGCTTTCTTTAACTTTTTCTTCATTAGAGATGTATTTTGCACACTAGCTACACATGTATTTACAACATCTGAATAGTGTATGCGATTGTATGCCACAGTAATACAACTGACTTACCATTTGCCCTCCAAAATGTAATTTTCCTCCTAATAAAGAAAGACATTCTGGGCCAGGGATATAGCTCAGCGGCACAGCGCCTGCCTGGCAAACGCAAGGTCCTGAGTTCGATTCCCAGTACCAAAAAAAAAAAAAAAAAAAAAAAGAGAGAGAGAGAGAGAGACATCCTGAATAGCAGTAAATACGAATCTTAGAAGTATTTCTGCCGGCATTTACCTAGGTATTGCTGTATTACCTAGAGATAACGTAAGAATTCAGTTTGGCTCTTGTCATAAGTGGCCTAGGACAGTACTTGAGGAAGTACTGTCCCTCTCTCAATCTCAGATTCCATGCCCATTAAATGACGCCTGGGCAAGATCACCTCTCTCTGGACCTTTACCCAGCATGGAAAGCTAGATGTTAGGAACTCTGAAGTCATCAAAAGGAAGATTCCTCAAGAGACCCGCTCCCTCCCCAAACCCCTCAGCTGGCTCAGGGTGAGCTCCCGAGGTCCACGAGGGTCCACATTCTCCTCACCTCTTGACCCTATTTTGCCCTTGGTAAGCTAAATCTGGCCTTCTCCCTTCCCCTAGGAACTGCATAGCCACATGATTCTTGGGAAAGAAAGATCCTTAGTCAGTTTTCCCATCAGAAAAATTGTTGGGCTTTGTGGATATCATTTAAATTCATGGTAATATCTCCATTCCTTTCTCCAAAGAAATGTATGCTCTATGTTCAGTGAGTAAGGCTGGTAGGATTTTAAGAATTAAAAATACAAAATCCTTGCTTCAGCTGGATATGGTGACACATGCCTATAATCCCAGCCCTCTGGGAGCCTGAGGCAGGAGGATCCCAAGTTTGAGCTCAACCTAGGGAACTTATTGACTTGACGAACCTTGTCTAAAACAAAAGAAAATGCCTAGGGATGTAGCTCAGCGCAACACATGTGGTGGCTCCTCGGCCCATTGCCTGACAATGCCTTCTCAGGGTTCTTCTCAGTGTCCACCCTTAAGATAAACCCCCTTTCCTGAGATAATCTGAATAAGACTCTTGCTTCTTTGCAACTCCCATAGACCAGCGTGGCCTCTGCTGCTGGGTGAAGAACCGAGGAACCACAGAAGCAAAGGGATCTCACTGCACAGCCAGGCTATGCCAGCCCCTGGGCTCCCAGAACAGTGCTCTATCCAGCTGACCCGCCTCCTGGCTGGCCCAGTGGTCCTCAGGCAATGCTGCTGCTAGGTGGAGTTTGCCTGCCTCAGACACTCAGCGGTTCCTAGCCAGGGGTTTTCCTATCAAGCTGTACTTTTCTTCATTTTCAAAATAAGTAAGAGAAACGAAAGGCCATGCAGGGACTTCAGATATTTCTTCTTGTGCTTCTCACACCCCCTCTCCTCGTTCCCTTGCCTGCTCTGGCTGTGCCAGACTCATTGTTCTGAAACCCTTTATGGGGAATCATGGAAGGGACTAAGAATTCAGCTCTGCAGTCATTTCCTTGGGTCTCTGCAAAGCCCTCCCTCTTTTAATTAGCAACCTCGGCCTCCTCCCTGTCAGGCCTTTCCTCCTCCATGCTACAGAGTTCGCTTTATCCCCGTCAGTGGACTCCCCTTTCCTCAGCCAGAAGAATTTGTTAATTTCTCTGTTCAAATTTCAACCCAATAATTTCTCCCCTAATGCACCCCTCCCCAGGATCATCAAGGGCCCACTTTCCCCATCTTCTCATTTGTTATTATCTGGACTTTCTGGCTCACAGCCCTTTAGGACTTTTCTTTGTCTGCCTCACAGTCTCCTCAGGCTTGTTTCTCTCGACTGTGGGCTGCGATCCAATCCCAAATTGCCTTCCCTTAGTTATACTTTCTTATCTTTTTTTACAAAGTCTTTCCGAACTGCTCATCAGTGGTTTCTGACTTCATTTTTTACTTTTCCAAACAAAATGGGTAAAATTTGCTTCTTCCCTCATCTTTCCCCAACTAGAAATCACCTCAAAAACAAAAACTCAGCAGTCAGATTTATCACCAAAAGTTAGATAACAAAAGTAAAATAATAAATTGAACACCACCCAAATTAACAACTTCTGTACATCAATGGACACAATCAACAGATGAAAAGGCAACCCATAAAATGGGAGAAAAGATTCACCCATCATACATTAGAGAAGGGGTTAACATCAGAATATATAAAGAATTCCTACAATTCAACAATAATAAAGCAACCCAAGTTTTAAAAGGGCAAAGCATCTGAATAGATTATTTTTCCAAAAAAGAAATATAAATGGCCAACAGGCATGTGAAAAGATGTTCAAGTCTCTAATCCTTAGGGAACTGCAAATCAAAATCAAAACCACAATGAGATACCACCTCACACCCAGTATGATGGCTACTATCAAAAAAGGAAAAAATAATTATTGGTGAGATTATGGAAAAATTGGAAACCTTGTGCTCTGTCGTGGGAATGTCAAATGGTGCAGGCCCTATGGAAAACAGAATGCCAATTCCTCAAAAAATTAAAAATAATTTTAATTATGAGTTAGCAGTTCTGTCTCTGGGCACATGCTCAAAAGAACAGAAAGCAGGGGCTCAAACAGATATGTATATACCCTTGTTCACAGCAGCATTGTTAGCAATAGCTAAAAGGTGGGAATAACCCACTTTTCTACCCATAGGTGAATGAATAAATGAAATATGCTAAATAAACACAATGGAATATTATTCAGCTTTTATAAAAAAGGAAATTCTGATACATGCTACAACATGGATATACCTTAAAGACCTTTTGCTAAGTAAAATAAGCCAGTCCACTTCTATGAGGAACCTAGACCACTCTTTCATAGACAGAAAGCAGACTTGCCAGGGGTTGAAAGGAAGAATGGAGAACTGCTGTTTAACAGGTATAGAGTTTCGTGTTTGCAAGATAAACAGAATTCGGGAGGTTGGTTCCCTAACAGTGTGAGTGCACTTAAAATTACTGAACTGTACATTTAAAAATTGTTATGCTGGTAAGTTATTTGTATTTTAAAACAATAAAAAATTGCCTGGTTATTTTACAAATTCAACAGCTTGAGTAAGTTGGGCAAGGTAGTCAGTCTCTCCATGGTTCAATTTCCTCATCCATAAATGGAATTAGTACCTTCCTCATGAGTCACTGTGAGAATTAAGTAAGTTACTAAACACAAGTGTTTAGGAGTGCCTGGCATGAAGTATTGTTCAATAGATGTTAGTTATCACAGCAATAAGGATTATTACCATTACAGTGTTACAGTGTTCCATTGCCATTGGAAGCACTCCCCCCATGTAATAGCATTTTGTCCCCAATTCACGTCTATGTGCAATAAAGCTAAACTTTTACAAATTAAGAAACAGAAGTTCAGAGAGGTTCAGGGATCATCCTGGGTCACAAAGCCAGTGGGTGGAGGCAAAATAAAGATGAAATCCAGCTTCAGTGATGTGCCTGACAGAGAAGCAAGCAATCATCACACTGGCCCTGGATCAAGTCAGAACTGGATCTTATATCCTCACCGTGAACTGGGGGGCAGGGGAGGCTCTGGTAAGGATGGCTGAAGAGCTTGGCTCTGCTTCAGGCCAACAACCCACCAGCTAAAGCATCCCAACTGTCTCTGTCCTCCTCCCACACCCGTCCTGCCCCAGGGATAGGACCAGCTGGCTCCAACAAAGAGAACCCAAGCTGAAAGCTTAGAGCTGCACCCAGAGGTCACCTCCGCTCCCAAGCAGATGGAACAGCAACACCCTGAAGGGAGAACACAGAGGCCTGTGGGCAGGGCTTGCCTGGGTACCCTGGTCCTCCCCAAACCAGAGAACAAAATCCATGCCACCCAGCCAGACACTGGAGTGTGTCATGGAGAACAAAGGCCCAGGTAGGCAGCCTGAGTTCCCATTACCCACACCCACCCTAGACTCTCACTGGTCCTGGCCCATGTGGATTTCTGTGGCACAGGGGCAAGTTCTGTTCTGGTTCTGATTCTCCTCCGGGCCCAGAGCGGAATATCAACAGGAACTTTCCAGGGACTTGCAATCTAATTTGTTTTCTTTCAGATAAATGACTTCTCCTCCTCACCCTACTCCAAAGTCTTTTAAAATACCCCAGCTGGCCTCGGATGGCTACAGTTACTACCTGTCAAAACAGTGGTGAAGGTCCAGCCCGGAGGAACCAAGCCTGGCAGGAGCTGGTGCCTGGCTAGAGGTACCCCACCCCCACCCCAAGGAAGACTCCCCAGAAGGACGTCTGCCAGCTCCAGAATACTCAGTTCAGGCCTAAGCAAGAAGGAAGGCTTGGCACCCAATCCCTAGGGCAAAAATAAATAGATAGATAGATAGATAGATAGATAGATAGATAGATAGATAGATAGATAGATAGATAAAATAAGGAAGGAAGTGAGGGAGGGAGGAAGGATCCAGAAACAGGATTTTGACATTAGGGAAACTTTTTTCCCCTCTGTCAACCCAAACTTAATTCGAGGGCTTTTCTGTGGAAAAAGGACTTAAATGAATTTCTTTTTAGAGTGAAAAATTCTTTCCTACCCACTGTTTTTTATATTAGGCAAGTAATACATATTCATGATAAAAAGTAAATTAGAAAAATACATGCAGAAAAATTAAAGTCACTCCAACTCCTACCTTCCAGATTTCATCACCGTTAATGCTTTAAGTATAAATTTCCAGACTTTGTTCAGTGTAAATACAAACCTACTTTTATACATAGACACATATAAATATATATAAATACCCTTTGAAAAAAAGTTTCAGGTTCAGGAAAAATCATTCCACATCAATAATATAGGGCTGCGCTGCATTTTAAATGATGTTACAGTATTATTTTAATTTCTATTTTTATTACTACATGTTTGTAGTACATAATGATTACATTCATCGTGGGATGTGATAGTATTTTATTATGAGATACCATAATTAAATTAACCAGTGTCTTCTTATTAGACAGAGTTTATTTCAAGTTTTCACAAGCATGAACAACGCTGTTACCTAACCAGGGCTTGCCCCCTTGTCCAATTAATTCTTTTTTTTTTTTTTTTTTTTTTTTTTTGTGGGTACCGGGGGGTCGACCTCAGGACCTTGCGCGCCAACAGGCACCCGTGCCTCTGAGCGATATCACCGGCCCCTTTTCCGTATGTGGGTTCCGGGAGTCGAACTCGGGCCCTCGCGCTTGCAAGGCAGGCGCTTACGCCGCTGAGCCATCTCACCGGCCCTGTCCAATTAATTCTTAAGAGTAAATTCCTGAATGTGCAATGGCTGGATCAGAATGTTTCTGGAATATGCATAAGTGTCCCTGATCAGTCTCTTGCACTGATACACAATTTCCCTAAAGTGATAGATCCTGGTATTGAGCTTATCTTTTGAAGCAGCCCTCGGCTTAAAACAATTCTCCATTATAAGTTGTTCCAAAATAAAACTCCATAAACCTCTTGTCTATGAGCTCACAAATGACTCAGTGACATTTAAAAGATATACAATTTTGTTTTGACTTAGTAATCTGCTGAACGGAGACTCACATGACAAATGTACCAGGAAGGATAATTGCCATGCAAAATTTGTGTAAGATTAAACTTAACTACCTACTTTCTCATAGTCCTTCATCTTCTAAACTGCCCTCCATCTGCCCTCCTTCCCTCCCTCCTTCCTTCCAGCTTTCCACCCTCTTTCTCTCCCCTTCTTATTTTTTTGAGATGGGGTCTCACTATGTTGCCCAGGCTGACCTTGAACTCCTAGGCTCAAGGGATCCCCCCACCTCAGCCATGCACCACTGTGCCAGCCTTCCCCTTTCTTTTTCAAATCACTTCTCTTTCTCTGTGATCCCCTCCCTTCTCTGCCTCCTCTGCTCTCCTTCCCTCTTCCTTCCTAAGGCAGTAAGAATCCCACATGAGGGTGGACGGTGGTGGAGTTGGACAAAGGTTCCAGCTGCACAAAAATTCATATAAGCAGTCTATGATATCTCCAGTTTTTGGTGTTTATTGAGGTTCTGTAGAAATGGGTTCACTTTGAAGTATCCTGACTCATCCTCCTCTTCAACGTATTTCCTGTAAATGGTCCCTCCACTTCCAGCAAGGTTTATGTCACACAGTATTTCCATCAGAGGGGCTGGGACAGTCTGAACACTGTCTCTTGAGGTGCACTTGGAGCAAGAGGAAGACTTGTGGAGTCTGCTCTCTTAAAAGTTGCTTTCACGAGGCTTAATGCTGCCTTGAATTAATAATGTGAAACATATGTTCCATCTGCCTGCTAGAGGGTGACAAAGCCATTTATGCTCATAATGGCCACAATTATTCTACAGATGAAAATTTTTCTAAAGCTAGTCACACAGGCTGGTCAATCAGTTTCACCAAGGGGGAAAAATTCCCCCTTAATCATTCCACTTAAGACCTCTTTGCCAAAACAGCCAGTTCACCATGGCATTACCATGTTGAAAGGGGAAACAAATGGAGACTATAAACAGTTCTCCGAAGTTTTCAAACTTTCTGCCCCTAATAAGGCAGGCATAGATTAGTGCCAGCAGCAAAGTAAAGAAGGCGCTGTACCTTTTCACAAAGATCCAGGGAGCGATGCATGATTTCTGTGGGTTTCAGAGTCCAAACAAATCAATTACAAGGTTTCTTCTTCAAAAATAAAATTGGGCCTAAAAAGTACTGCTATCAGCAAAATGCTAAATCTCAGTCTCTCTCAATCTCTCTCTCTCTCTCCCTCTCTCTCTCCTGCCTGGTGGAAGCAGAAGATATCTCTTTGATATCAGAGCAAATAAACTTTGAATTATTGACTGCTCATGTTAATGCTGAATTTTACAACCACCATATTTCAAAATGAAATTATTTTAACATCTATGCCTCAAATTAAGATCTGGGAGAATATATATTGCAGTCCCGAAAATGTCTTTGGTTCAGATGATGTAAAGGCTGATTCCCCTTGAGAGTAAACACTGGCTGTTGCTTCTCATGGGCTAAAGCTGTCTTTGTCTCCTCCAAATAAATCTAAGTTTTGATGACATAAGGGAGCGCTGCTGATTATCAAAGCGAATCTGCGGGTGGGAGCGGGGAGCACAAGGCAATGCCACTAAATAGTCAAAGTGGTCGGTACCTCAGATGCACAGCTGTTAAAATATGGCTTTCTCCTACGATTTACAACAATGAAAGGTCTATCAGAAGGCTTAGTACATGGCACACAAAATTTTATTCTCTTCCCCCTCTGCCAGGCTGGAATCCAAGTTTCAAGTTTCTCATTCCATCTTTGCTCCCAGGGGCTGTACAGGGTCTTCTGGGGGTATTCACGGACTTCAAGTTTCCAGGGCCCATTTACAACCAGCCAGTAGCTGACAGGAAGATGCAGCCTCTCTAGGTCCTCATGGCCTCGATGCTGTCCTTACAACCCTCAACACATTGCTTCATCAAGGTGCTGGGGAGGGGAGGTGGGAGGGGTGGAGAGCAAGGGTTAGGTGGCCTGTCCTGGCCAGAGGTTCCTGCCAGTGACACTGTGTGTCCAGCCTTCCACTCTGCCCTCTCTTCTGTGGCGTGACTTCTTTGGAAGCAAGACATCCTCCCTTCCCAGCCTTCATGTCACAAGGGTTCTTGTCAACTCCCACTAGTCCCACTAATTAGTATTCGTTAACACTGGTCCCAGGCGACCACAATCCATAGAAGTCTTTCCCTACCCTTGCTGATGGCTTCACAAGATAAATGACGACGTAAGGATCTAATTCCACTTGAAAAATTACTTCTCATAATTCCTTTTGCTTCTTAAGAAAATAAAATCAAATGTTTGTAAGGACTCATCTGAATATATTTCAACTTTCTAGGCACAAACTAATAAAAAAAAAATAGTGACATTTTCTGTAGCCACAAGACAAGAATGTCTTTTTCCCCCTGCCAAATCAGAGCATGATACATAAACAACAGTACATGACAAAAACATCTTCAAATGCTTTCTAATCCAGTCTCTCATTTAGTCTCACAGTTCCTTAATGTGCACATTTTATTACAGTTTCACAGTTTTAAATTCCTCTAGCACTGCTAGAAGACAAAAAGAATTTGAAGCATTATTTAATACTAAGGTAGAGCAAAAGACAAGGACTTTGGGGCCTCTAAAAAGAAAAATGTCACACTGAAACCACCCAGACTACTCAAATGGTGCATGAAACGCAGCACATTAAGTGTGTTGAATCTTTAAGTGGGGAAGTGGGCTGTTGTAAAATGTAAATAACTGTTAATTGGCATCTCTAGCTTTTTTGTTTTAATTTAAAAACTGGAGTGTAATGATCTCTTATTTACTGGAGTCATAAACATCACTGAAGGGAAAATAAACCACCACTGCTTTTGGGATGAAGTTGCTGACAAAGGTTTGACAAAGAAAAATAATTAATAGCTTCATGCTGGCACAGGGTGTCTCGGAGCTTGGCTAAGTGGACTAGAGCATGTGCCAGGCTTGGCCACCGTGTGACCCTTGGATCCCCAGGTTGGCCAGGGCAGGGTGCACACTGGTTCTGAAGTCCACAGTGGCTTGCAGATGGACTTAGATGGTCACATGTGACAAAAGTCCAAGAGGTTTTTGAACATCGTCCTTAAGTCACTGTTTTGTGCACAGCTAGCTTTGTGCTCCGCTTATAAAATTTCTGTTTAAGAAAGCTGTCCATGGACGATTAATATCTTTCAGTTGGAGCGAGGGTTCTCCAAGATTGGTTCTGGGATCCACTGTTTAGAATTCTCATCTGGAAAAACAGTGGCAAGATGCCTTCAGGGCTGGGAGCTCTGGATGCCAGCATCCTAGAGCCGGCCTGGGGGCATCTCTGACTCAGTGGTCCCTCGGGGTTTACATAGGGGAAAGCACAGACAAGACCTCATGCAGATGGGTCAAAACCCTAAGAAGGACGAGTCCGCCTCTTAAAATGTGCACAGTTAGAAGCCCCATCTTCACTCTGCTTTTACGGTAAAGTATAAAAGTCTTCTGAATACTAACTGTTAAATTCTAGCAGATATCCTTCTGTATTATTTGTCTAACATGAATGCTAGGAAGCTTGTGACCCCCAGAAAGGTAAGATATTATCATTCTTTTTATCGTGATGATTAATGGTGGGATTGCTTGTCTTGTACCACTTCCTGTGATAATTCCTTCCCTTCCCCTGGGCATGGTCATGTTTTATGCCTGGCAACTCTGTTATATCCTTCTGGGGTATTTTTGGGTGACTGGAAAGAATTCAGGTCTTAAAGCCGGAGAGGATCTGATTTGTGCCCCAGAGAAATCACTTCATGTTCCTGAGCCTCAGTTTCCTCTCTATGAAAAGGAGACGATATCTTTGGAGAATGGGCAGGGATCACGCTGGTCTAATTCTCCTTGTATGCCCAAAGGCAAATGCTTGGCACACGCAGATACCTCCATCACAGTGCCCGGCATGAAGTGGGCATCCAATAAATAAGACCCATTGTTATTATTAATATTAATAATATCAACAACAAAAACAAAGTAATAGATGTTCTTGACTCCAGAGAGCAATTTCTAATTGAAGCTCCATTATTTCAAATTAACTCAGCTATATTTTTTCCCCTTCTTAATAGAACTCAGAAAAAAGCCCCGAGATTTTGACTCCAAGTTCCCAGTGGTAATCTTGGTTTTAGGAATATCCAGTAAGAGTCTCCAATCCAAGAAGAACTATTAACACTGAAGTGGAAAGGGGAATTAGGAGGTCCGAATGAAGTAAAGGTCTGCTTGTACATATAATGGGATCATTTGTTCCTACAAATATTATTTCTTGGCTCTCTACATCTTTTGTCCTTTTCTCTGTAGGCAGAGACCTCCGGGGTAAAGGGCATTTGGGGCCCACACATGTTTGCAGAACAGGCTGGTACATCCTGTCCTTGCTACAGAGCCTGGCACATCGGTGGCAAAACAGACCTCTCTTTTGACACACTTTCTCTGAAGAGTCTGCTGGAGGAGACTTGCTGAAGCCAAAGTCTCTGTCCCTCCCACCCCCAACTGGCTGTTGAGCTGCCTCCTGGAGCCCCCTGGTGGCCCTTGCCATCCTCACACCGGGTTCTCACACCCTCTGAGGTAGGGGGAAAATGGCCTTAACAGATCCATCCAAGACTTAATCGCTGGCTTCCATCACCTGCTGGGGCACCCCATATTCTTAGGACAAAGGCAGCATACGCTGTGTCCAGGCTGGCATGGGAACGGTGCCTTTCTCTAATGGCATAGTCATTTATTACACATCTGTTGAGTACCTATTGTGTGGCAGGCCCATGCTGACATGAGGAATAGAGGAGGAGGACTCAGCTCCTGCTCTCAAGAACCTTCTAGCATAGAGGAGGAGGCGGACAGAAGACCTGAGAAGGACAGCATGAAGTGATGTGTCAAGGGAACTCAGCGGACAGGGCCAATCACCTCAAGGAAAGTGGGAAGGAAATCAGGGAGAAAGTAAAGGTTCAACTGCTCCTTCAAGTCTTCCTGGAGACCAGAAATGAGCCAGCAGAGAAACGAAGAAGGCATTCCAAGGAGAGGAATCAACCTGCCCCAACCCTGACTCATTTGGGGACAGTCAGAAAGCTGACCGATGGAGGACCTTGTCTGAGAGTGTGGACTTGATATTCTCCATCGGTGATTTTTCAAGCCATGCCTTAAGCTCTCCACAGACATCTGATTCCAATTTCATGGACCCTGAGGCTAAGAGAAAACTCCAGAAAGCTGACCATAATCCACTGACTTCAACTTTGTCTGTTCCATGGCAGTCGAACCATGAGAAGGTCATCAGATAAATTCTAAGAGAGAGGATCCTGCAAAATACCTGACCAGTCCTCCTGAAAACTGTCAAGGAAAATCCCCAAACCTAACACAGCCTGGAGGAACCTAAAGAGATGTGATAAGCTAAGCTAACAGGGTCCCCTGGAGCAAAGAAATGAACCTATTAAACCACTAAGCAAATCTGATCCCTTTTTTCTCTAAATTCTAAAACTTCTAAAAAACCTATCAAAACATCAAACAGCCAAATTATTGTTATGATAGTTAAGGCTTTATGATAGTTAAGTGTTATACATTAGAACTCAGAAAACTGATTTATACTCTAGCAGTGTCAGCCATCATTTACTGGGGAGCTCTACCTCTGCTTGGTACTCTGTTACCTAGCACATCTGGTGCCAACCACAGTCCCATGGGCTAGCAACTGTCAGTACCACCTCCCCATTTTACAGACAGGAAGTGAGGCATGGAGAGGCTAGACAACTTGCCTGTGGTCGTACAAATAAGTGGCAGAGGCTGGACTTGAGGCCAGGTCTGTCTGCTGCCACAGTTCACGTGTTTAATGATGACTCTACTGTCTCCGGACTTTCGATTGCATATACTAAGGTTCCGTGTGATATTTCACTGAAAAACAAGGTCCTGTGCCCACTTTGTTCTGTTTTGCCATTTGAAGCCACAGCTATGGATGGGAGTGCTGGGCAGTCCTAGCAGTTTCCAGCTCGGGAGGTTGGAGCTGGGTTTGCAGGGAGCATTCTGGCAGTTGCAGTGTGAGGACAGGTGCGGGCACCCGGCCCTGCTGCTGAGATTTTCTAGTGATGCATCCAAAGCGAGGAGGAGAAGCAACGGGCGAGAATAAACTTCCCTAAAAGGATAAAGCAAAAGCCCTTGCATAGGATGGACCCCTTTGGATGCAGCCCCGACCAATCACTCTGAACCCCAAATGTGCGCCTGGAAAGGGTCTGCCTCCACAGACAGGGTGACAGGAAATTTAGGAAAACTAACCAAAGCTCAAGAGCTGGACCTGCTCATGGGCAGGGAGGGCTGGTCACCGAGGGTGTGCTGCCTGTGGGTGCTTCAGGCCACCAGCCACACCCCACCCCTGCCCCACAGTCCCTAGGCCTGGGCCACCCAGCCAGATGCTGGAGCTGGAAGCCCAATCTCTCACCATGCACTCTGTAGACTCCTCTGCCCTCCCAGGCCAGTTAAAAGCAGCAGAACTCATCAGGCTACAGCACATTTGCAACTGGAACCTCAGAGGCTGTGGCACCACCAGCAAGTCCCCTATAGTCACTCCTTCCCAAGCGAAGATGCCATCTTACACAGCCTGGCATGCAGCAGCTAACATCTGACGGGCGGTGGACCTTGAAACTCCTGGGTCACAGGTCACACTGCAAAGGATGACACTGGAGTTTAGAAGACTTGGTGCCAAAAGTTTGTTTTCCTTTCCTATTGCTGCTGCAGGAAATGAACACATACTTCATGGCCTAAAATAACGCATATTGATTATCTCACAGTCCTGGGGGTCAGAGTATCCTCCTGGAGGCTCTGGGGAGAATGCTTTTCCTTGCCTTTTTCAGCTGTTAGTGGCCACCTGCACTGCTTGGCTTATGGCCCCTTATCCACCTTCACAGCTGGTCACATCGCATCTCCCTCAGCTCTCTCTTTTGCCTCTACTGAGAACTGAATCGATGTCCTTGCACATGCTAGGCAAGCATTCCACCACTGAGCCACATCCCCAGTCCTTTTTGAACATTTTGTTTTGAAACAGGGTCTTGCTAAGTTGTTCAGGCTGAGCTCGAACTTGTGATCCTCCTGACTCAGCCTCCCAAGTAGCTGAGATTACAGGCATGTGCCACCAAGCACACCTTTATTTTTTTATTTTTTATTTTTTTTGTGGGTACCGGGGGGTCAACCTCAGGACCTCGCGCGCCAACAGGCACCCGTGCCGCTGAGCGATATCACCGGCCCCTTTTTCATATGTGGGATCCGGGAGTCGAACTCGGGCCCTCGTGCTTGCAAGGCAGGCGCTTACGCCGCTGAGCCATCTCACCGGCCCACCAAGCACACCTTTAAAGACCCTTGTGGTCACATTGGTTTACCTGGGTAATTTAGGATCATTTCCTTTTTTTATGGGCAGCTGATTAGCAACCTTAATTCTATCTGCACCATTAGTTCCTCTTTGCCAGGGAAGGTAACAAATTCGCAGAGTCTAGGGCTTAGGACATGGACATTTTGGGAGCACTGTTATTTAGCCCATAACGTACCTCATCTTTTAAGGTCAAATTATAGGAGATAACCATTCTGTCTTGAAAATATGAAACAAATAATTATCTCTTCTCAAGTACCTACTGGGTATCCTCACTACACACTTGCTATCCATCATTCTATTTAATTTTGTATTCAGTGTCAGCGAGGCGGTGTTGTTAAGCCCCAGATCATACCATTCCCCTAGTAAATCTCCTCATGGCTTTCCACGTGGCTTGGGAAAAATTCCTACTCGGCCCCGTGGGATCCAGCCTTGGCTCAACTCCCAGCCCCATCTCTCACCGGCCTCCCCAAAGGCCTTGATGCTTCTGCCATGCGGGCCTCCCTGTAGTTCCTGGGACTCCCATGTCTGAGCCTGCAGACCCCTCCTTCCGGATCATTCGTCCCCAATATCCTTGTAGATGCTGCCCCTCACTGTTTAGGTCTCAGCTCAAATACCCCATTCTCAGGGAAGCTCCCCTTAGCCACCTCATCTAAAGCCACCATTCCCTCCCCACTGAGCCGCAGCTCTCTAAAATGCTAATGACTTGTTTCTCAGTTGATCCAGGAAAAGACCTAGTCTATGTTATTCTCTGCTATATCTGCAACTCATAAAAATAGGGCTTAGTATACAGTAAGCACTCAATAAATATTTGTTAAATGAACAAATCTGTATTGTACAAATGAGGAAACAGGGATGTGGCCAAGCTTTACAGAGCTTGCCAGCTGAGATTCCAACCAGCATGTACTATTACCACTGGCCTCTCAAGGAGCTGTCCCCTGCCTTCTTTAGCTGAGAGACGCAGGGATAGAAACACCAGGTCCAGCTCCCCGGAAGTCCCCAGCTCAGTGACTGCATTCACAGCAACACAGCAGGTGCCAAGCCATCAGCGGGATCACTAAGAACAGGCTGCATGTCCAGCTGGGAGGGGTCTGAGAAAAGGAGAAGACGTGGTCACTGCAAAGCAGGAATCCAGTCGTGTGGGGGAAACCAATCCCAAACATGAACCCATCAGAGGCACCAGGAGGCCAACGGTCCAGGCTTCACTTCTATGGCAAGAAGGGCCACAGGGCCAGACAGGTGCGACACAATGGAGCTGCAGGAACTCGGTTTATTAAGTAGGGCTGGGGAGGGGTGTGTGGAGACAACAGGAAAATGACCAAGCAAAAGTGTGGGCCCTAGAGTTGGCAGGACACATGTGACAGACAATGGGCAGAGGATGCCCATTAGGAAGCAGAGGAAAGCAAAGTCGAGTCACAGCCAGACCCTGCAGGCCAAAGTGAGGAATGTATGGTATATTTCACCTTTAAAGGATGGGGAGTCATGGCAGGCTCTTGAGCAAGAGAGAAGCCTGTGTCTTAGGAAACTTAAATTTTATTTTAGCAGTGGAAGGAGTATGGATTAGATGGCAGGAAGATTTACTCCTTACCAGGCAGAGTCCTGCCAAAAAACCCCCCAGCCACAAAATACCTCTGCAACCCAAAGCGTTCTGTGTCAGGATTCTACCTCCTTCAGTTAAGCATTGCCCTCATGCTAATGCCCTTCGAGAGGGCAGAGTGAGGCAAACGCTGAGGCTGAGGCGGGGGAACCTAACACTTGCCAGCAATTTCCTCTGGTGGGGATCGTCTGAGCAGCTGGGAACACCTGGGAGGGTGTAAGAGGAGACCAACAGGAGGAAAAATGAGATTGGGACATGTCACTGGAGCCCAGCAAGGCCCTCATCTCCCACCCCCAAAGTGAGTATTCCTGGCTTCGGAAAACACCAGGAAAAGCTGGCTGGAAAGAAAGTTTTATTTACCAGGCATGTTTTAAGTGAAATATTTTAAAAATCTCTCTTCATGGTTTATCTCCTCTATGCTTCAACTCCAAAGAATAACAATCTATAGTTTCATGGCCTTTTCCTAACATCTGTTCTACTTACAATGCTTGTAGTAGAAAACTGTAGTTAAACACTATTTTTCCCAAAGATATCCATGGTAGCTCTGAGGTTTCAAAAAGAAGTCTTGGCAGGGCAGGGGATGGTTCTACTCTCTCAGGAAGTACTCCTTCCGTGTTTTAATAGTCAGATAGACACACTTGAAACATCAAGATTTTGGGTCCACTTTGTTGTCTTTTGTGGGGAAATTAAGACGATGTCATCATGTTTTTCTGTGGGTAGCCCTGGAGGGCTGTGATTTAACATGTGACTGAGGCCACTGCATCACGGATTCCAGAGATGAAGCCCAGCCAAGAGAGCCCCATGGAAGAACTCTTCAAAAATTCCTTGCAGGGCCTCTCGAGAACCACATTTCAAGCATCAGCAAGGAGCCAGGGAGCAAGCAGCAGCCGGGAGAGAGTGAAATAACAATGGCACCAACGTGGGAAGATGTGTGTCCCTTCCCATCATGTTCCTTCCAGTCCTAAGAGAAACAGGATGCTATGGTCTGAATAGTTGCGTTCCCCCCAAATTCATGACAAAACCTTACCTGCCGTGTGGTGGTATTAAGAGGAGGTGATTAGGTCATGAGGGTGGAGCCCGAGTGAGAGGGATTGAGGTCCTTACAGACATGAGGAATTCCTCACCCCTTCCAGCACGGGAGGACAGGCAAGGCGGCACCATGTCTGAGGAAGCATGCCCTCCCTGACACCAAGTCCACTCGCATCTTGATCTTGTGCTTCCCAGCCTCGAGCTGGAAACACATCTCCGGTGTTTGTGTATCACCAGACATACAAACGGTATGTCTGTGGTATTTTTGTTATATCAGCAACAGACTTACGACACAGGAGGAGGAGAAAGCGGAGAGTGAAGCACTGCACCAGGCCCACCACTACCACCACCAGGCCTTGCCTGGTCTCAAAACTCGGTCTCAAAACAAACGAAAAACCCCAAAAGTACAGATTTTCTTTCTTTCTTTCTTTCTTTTTTTCTTTTTTTCTTTTTTTTCTTTTTTTGAGACAGGGTCTTGCTATGTAGTCCAGGCTGGGCTCCAATGCACAGCTATCCTTCTGCCTCAGCCTCCTGAGTGCTGGGATTACTGGCACAGCTAAAACTTCAGATTTTGGCTGACTGAATCTCTGTGGAAGTCATCTTATTCAATAAATTTACTATAAAATAAAAAATCAAAAGAACAATAGCATACCATTGCATAGCCAGCAAATTAGCAAAGATGAAAAACAAAAGAATGCCCAGTATTGATGACAGTGTAGTCAAGCAAGTCTCTCCACATATTTCTGGCAGTGCTATAAATTGGTAAATATCTCCTTGAGCAGTGCCTCTCAAACTTTAATATATACACGAGATGCCTGGGGATCCTGCTAACATGCAGACTTGATTCATAGGTTTAGGGCGAGGCCCCAGAATCTGCATTTCTCATGAGATACTAGGCGATCCTGATGATCCATCTAAGGGTCACTCTTTGAGAAGCAATGTCCCAGACAAACTTTAGCAATGTATATCAAAAGCTTCAAGTCTTCGAATCTTCATACTTTTTAACCCAGTAATTCCATACTAATGAATATATTCTAAGGACCAAAAAGGAATGCCTAAAAAGAAGACACATGCATAGATATTTGTAACAATGTCATATCTATAGTGAAAAACATATACAAACATATACATATCTAACAATGTGGGAATTTCTAAATAAATCAGAGTAAAGTCAATTGGTAAAAACGCAATACAGTAAGTCTCCAACTTACGAATGAGTTCCGTTTCAGGAGAACATTTGTAAGTCGGATTCATTCATAATCTGACAAAGTGAGTCTAATACAATACAACTGTGAATCTTATACAGTGCACTTGTGAAAGTTTGCAGCTCAAATGTTCGTAAGTCAGGACTTACTGTATACTCATTAAATAAGTTTTTAAAGGATGTTTGGTGCTACAGGAAAATGTTCATAATGAGCAAAATAAAACTGTCAGAGTACAAAATTAGGTATATAGTACGTGATGGTTAGTTTTGTGGTCACCTTGGCTATGCTATCATTTCCAGTTTTTTGTTTGTTTGTTATTTGGGGGTTTTGTTTTGTTTTGGTTTGGGGCCTTTTTGAGACAGCATCTCACTATGTAGCCCTGGCAGGCCTCGAACTCGTGGTCCTCCTGTCTCAGCCTCCTGAGTGCTAGGACTACAGGCATGTATCACTATGACGGGCAGGTATCCAGTTATTTAATCGGACAGTAATCTAAATACTGTTGTAGAGGTATTTTGTAGATGTGATTAATATCAGTTGACTTTAAGTAAAGGAGATAACACTCTACAAAGGAGGATGGACTTCACCCAATCAATCAACTGCAGGCCTCAAGAGCAAAGCACATTCCCTAATTCTGCCTGACGATTACGGCACTGCCTCCCACCTGCACTATACTTCCAGCCTAGGCGACCGCCTTACAGATTCTGGATTTACCAACCTCACAATCATCTGAGCCATCCTTAAAATAAGCCGTCCTTAAAATAAATCTGTTCTTATGTATCCCCTGTTGGTTCTATTTCTCTGGAGAATCCTAATGGATATACAACATGATCCTAATTTTGTGGGGAAAAAATGCTAAAAAGTGAGTATCTATAAATAACATTGAAAAAGCCTGGGTCTAAGAGCATAAGAATGCCTCTAATTCTAGCGTTAATATATTAGCTGTATGAACAATGAGAAGCAAACAACTAAATATTAACAGTATAAAAACTGTGAGTTAATGCCTGCCTTAATATTTAATTTTTTTCTAAATTTCCTCCTAGGAGGAGGACGAGTGTGAGGTCAACCTGGGTTACCTAGTGAGAAGCATGTGCTGCTTTTGTAATCTGTAAGAACATAATTATAATGTGATTTGCATTCAACAAAGCAATTTCAATGTCCACTAAAAGGTACATTGTGCGATTTCAGACAACCTGAGGAAGAGAATGCTCTCCTTCACCTTTGCTGGTGCAAATTCATTCTGGCCTTTCCTGTACATCTGCCCCAGTTCCATTCCACTTCCTCAAAAATACCTCAATCAATCTCTGTCTCTCCTCATCCCGCCTCTTCTTTCCTTTCAGAAGGAAAAACCCTCCCCTCGCTAATGAAAAAGCAATTAGATGGGCAAGGCAAATTTTTATTATCCCTCCTTATAAATGAGGAAACTGAGGCTAATAAGGTTTAAGTGAGCGGCGCCAGGGATACCCAGCTGGTAGTCGACACAGCCTAAATTCCTTCCTTTGTAAACGGCAAAACTAGACACATGTGAGTGATTTTCATTACTGTCCTGTATGGACCGTGGGAGAACCACGTCAATCACATTACAGGGCCTACTCTACAGGCTTCTTCAGTGACGGCAGACAATGGGTCACTAAATTCCAGAAAGGACGAGGACGGCCAGGGTCAGATGCCAGGACCAAAGGCACTCTGGGCTCCGCCACGTGTCCAAAGCACCCTGGCCAGGCTCCTGATGACTCCAGCTCCACAGCTGGAAGTAAGCGGGGCCACCCGCGCTGCCCCAAATGGGGCCAAATCAGAGCTTGCTTTCCACTCTCAGCAGCCTCTCCAGTCCCCACTTCATTATCGGCACAAGGCCCTGGCCAGCTGCCATCCCCATGCCCATGAAAGATGGCCCAACAGCGGAAGACTCAGTGACACCCACTGCTGGCCACTTCGAGTTCTGCCTCTGTGGATGAGAGGATCAGGCTCAGGACCAAGGACTTTCTCTCCTCCCTCCACCTGGCCCAGCCAGAATAAGCGGGCACTTGAATCCCTTCAGAACTGGACCCCTTTCCGGGGCCCTGACCTCTTCCTCAGCATCCTCAGGGAGCTGGGCCCCTTTGCACCAGCAACCCTGCAACACATGGGCTGATCTCCCCAAATCGTGAGTCCATCGCCCTCGGGCACCCTGGAGTATCCTGCTGTAACCTGCCACCCTAAGACCGCACAATACTGCAGGCTGAAATCAGCCCACATTTGCCAAATCAATGCAGAGAGAATACACACAGGCCACAGTAGTGCGGCGCTGGCAAGCCGCCTCTCCACGCAATTCCCAGTGATAAAACAGGGCCATGTTAAATGGTGAGCTAACGGGGTGGCTGCCTGGGGTGCGTGTTTATAAGAAATGCTAAAAGATCCCTGGAATAAACTGGAAATAGCGAACCAATTATCTGTTTTCCATATACTGATTCTTTCATAACTGATAAAATGTGAGTTGGTCCTTCTGTCAAAGAAGATAGTGTATTTGGTGAGAAGGGGTGGGGAAAGGGCCTAGTCCCCTCTGAAAGCTATTTCAGATGCCATGTTTACATTGCCCAGCATGTCTGCTGCAAGGTGTAAAGAGAGGCCACGCCACTGACCCTGAAACCAGCCCCTTGACAGGAACCTGAAATTAGCAGGGCTAGGTCAGCTGGAGTTTTGAGGCCAAATGAACCCAAGGGTGACCCTATTTAGTGAGAATAAGTGATGTATTCGAGTAGGTAAGTCTTAACACTTTTACTAGATTTTTCTAGGATGTTGCTTAGGGTGGAAAATCACATGAAATAAACATACAACCTCTTATTTAAAACATAAAGAAACAGGCTACTGGGACTGGTTGATGTAAAAATGAGTTTCTCCCCATCAATAAGAGCACACACTTCAAGTATCTGCCTGGATACTGCCTGGTCCCACCGCATCAGAACTGGACACGGGGAAGGCTGGGGACTCCAACGGTCCCTGTGCAGTCTCCTCTGAGCATCAGTTCCCTGGAGGGTCATGGAGATTCTCATCACCTGCTAGGGGACTAATTGGGGCACGTGCTCCCTATCCCGCTGACTTCAAAGCCAAGGATTCAGGCTGCTGGTGGCAAAAGTGGGAAAGAGGATTCCTCCTTCCCCTCCTCCACCATTATGATACACAGAAATGGGAGGGGGAGTGATGGCACAGCGGTGCTGGGGTTCCACAATGAAGCCTTAGAAAAGACAGAGAAAGGAAAGGGGAAAGTGGACAGAAGCTCACAGCAGCCCTTGCTGGCCCGTGTGGAGGGACATGGCCAAGGCACGCACTAGCAGAGCTGACAGTGCTTCAGCACAAAGATTTAATAGGCCGAGCTAACCACAGGTTATAGAGATTGGAAACAACTGTCCAGTTGCGCCACGTTCATTACAGAGAAGTTACCATGAGGATCAGACAAATGTACGTGGGCTTCTGGGACTGAGCGGAGGCCCAGGAAGGAGACTCAACAATTCCAAGTCACAAAATGAGAGAGGTATTGAACTTCTTGAGGGAGAGCCAGACCCAGGAGGATAATAAACTCCTTCTATGTAAGTGTGTGCACAGTCCTTACGATAAAGCCGAATGTATGCACTGACATCTCTTTGAAATGATGAAGAAGGGAAATCGCTTGCTGTTTCACATCTGTCTAGTACCCACTTCATACTAGGCATTATTGTGCCTTATTTATATTAACTTACTTTCTACATCACAAGAATGGACTAACAGGATCGCCTGTGTAGACAGAGAGAAAGCCAAGGCACTATAAGGTTAAACAATTTTCAATTTTCCAAAATTTACACACAGAGTAAGAGAAATGCTGTATAATTTCTTATGACTAAGGGAGGAAAATGGAAATTAATTGCACAATACCGACCAATATTAGCACTTATGTGGCCCTTTCCATTTGCACTAAGTACCTACTTGCCCCTCCAAATCCACTCCACCATGGCTGGGTTTGGCCAATGGAAGAGGTCAGAAATCATGGATGTTTATTCCCCTCACTCCCGCAGGCCCCACTTCTGCTGGGCCATGAGTTAGCAGCGACCATTTTGCTCCTCTGAGTCTCTATTGAGGGTCCTATTCTACACCTACGACTTTCTCTGTAACTACTGGTCAATACCCTGTCCCCTTGCCCCTCCAGGCCTTGGGTCAGTGACTGCTGCCTGTTGTTGTCAAGCTTGGCGCACTTACCATCACTGGTTCCCCCGACCCCATCCTTCGCAAAAGGTGCTGTTATGGTCTATATCTGGATGTCCCCCTACAGCCTCATGTGCTTGGGGTCAGGGGCTTGTGGAAGGTGATTGGATTATGGAGGCGCTACAGCTGGCTTGGTGTTGGGAGTTGTTTCCTGGTCCAAAAAGGCAGGTCACTGGGGGTACAGCCTGAAGAGTCCATCTTCCTCCTGGCTTTTCTTTGCACTCTCTGCTTCCTGGCTGCCATGAAGTGAGCAGCTTTTCTTCTGCCCATGCCCCTCTGATATGCTGTTTCTTCTTTGGAGTCCCCGATCATAGACTGAAATATGAGCCAAAATAAACCTCTTCCTTTGAATTGTGGAAGAGTGTGTAAGACAGTCCCTTGGTTCCTTTCTTTAATCACTCCATAGGGTGCACCAGCTGGTCCCTCCCAAGACCATTACTGATGTAAGAAGTTATGACACCGGATATGATTTTTAATCCCTACCCTAACCCGGTAAATGAGAGAAATTATTACCCACAGTCCATGATTCTGATGCGTTAACTAAGTGCTTGAGGTCACATGGCTGATGGAGTGGCAAAGCTGGGATCTGAAACATGCAGTCACACTCCTGTACCCACCCTGCCCTAAGACTGTGTGACACAGACCCTGGAGTGTGGCTGTGTGAAATGTCCTACCTCACTGGTCTGTCATCATCATACTTTAGTTAAAGGAAAAACTATTGTAAGTGCCATCAAAGACTGTCCTGTGATCATGGCATCCCAATTCTGTTGCTCCTTAAAGGTGACAGCTCTGCCAGTGAGCATAGAGTTGGTGGTGCAGGGCCTCATTGCAAAAGCAACCCTTATAAAGCAGGGATCAGCATTCCAATCTCAAAGATGATGCTATGCTTTGGTATGATCACCCCCAACTTCTTAAGATTCATGACCAAGATGAACCTTGATGCCACGGAAGCTGGGGTGGCACCAGCCTGTCCCACCTGCTACAGAGCGCTACAGAACACAATTGTGCAAGGGAGGTGGTTCTTGGAAAACAGGATCCCATCGGCAACAAAAGCTTTGGAAAAACCATACACTACGTCTCGTGTTGCTCCTGCTTTGGAAATTCAGAAAGTGCATTAAGCCTTAATAGCAGAAAAAGAAACCCTTGTGGCCTAGCTTTTCTCAAATTAATTGGTATATACTATGTACTTTTTCCCACAGACACATTATTCTTCCGAAATATAAAATCAGACATGAATTTTCACTCTAAATTTCCTTAATCCACATGTTATTTTCCTGTAAGGTCACACTGTAGGTTCCAAATGATGCTCTTTGTGTTGCTTAAAAATATCCACCAGGCCGGTGAGATGGCTCAGCGGCATAAGCGCCTGCCTGGCAAGCACGAGGGCCCAAGATCGACTCCTGGAACCCATGTACGAAAAAAAGGGCCGGTGATATCGCTCAGCGGCACGGGCGCCTGCTGGTGCGCGAGGTCCTGAGGTCGACCCCCGGCACCCACAAAAAAAAAAAAAAAAAAAAAAAAAAAAAAAAAATATATATATATATATATATATATATATATATATATATAATCTATATCTCCACCAGCCAGGGAAGGAGGGATCACCTGCCGTGGTGCCCTGGTCCCACTGTCATGCCTGCATCTTGCCACTGGCCTACATTTGGAAAGGGTGCCCTTTGGGGAGCACTGAGAGGTCACTGTCTAATTGACAAACATCTCCAAATGGTACTATACAGCAAACAAGCATCCAACATCTTTTTAAGGGAAATATAGGTCCATATTTATTGCCAGATTCCACCCAGACTTCCCTGGTCCCTCCTCAGGCCTCACTTTGCCCTGGGTGCTAGGAGAGCTTGCTCCGTATTTCTGTGCAGACATTTAGGATTTCCTAAAACACCCTGATTTCAAGCGTTCTTCTGTCTTTTCCCATGATTAACAAAATGTCGGATATGTCAATGGATAAGCAGTTGCAAAAAACAGGTGCACTGAAATGGCAAGTAATATTTATAAAATATATCCAAGTCACATAAAAGAAAGAGAAGGGAAAAAAGAGGAGAAAAAAATACAATTGAGGAAATCATTGCAAATACTTGAAGAAAAAAAAAAAAAAAGTCCCAGATACTTCTGCATCACAGATGCAAAGGCTTTGGTATGAATTCAGGTGAGGTTTTCCAAAGAGGAGGATAGTCATGGTCAGATATAAGTAATCCCAATCTTGGCAGCAGAGAAAAGGGGAGGACTAAACAGCAGAGACAATGTACATCACTATGTACAGACTTTCTCTATAGATTTTCTTGGCCTTCAATTGCAAGTAGTTTGAAACCTGTTCAAAGTCATGCATTTTTATTCTAGTGCCCAATTGAGTATAAAGCAAAAGAGGAAATAGAAATTGTTACATGCATAGAAAATGTTCCACCTCACCAGTAATCAAAGACATTCAAATAAAAACAATTAAGGTTATTTCCATTAAACAAATTATAGTACTAAATGCAGAAAAAGATACAGTTAATAGGTACTCTCTCATAGACTACTGCTGGGGACAGGGATTGACTCATTCTTTTTAGAAAATAATTTGGTAATACCTATCAAGAAATTTAAATGACCTCACAATGTTAAACCAGTAATTCCATTCTGTGAAACAATACCCTACAGAAGTAATATTAAATATGGGAAAATATTTCTATAAAATATTACTACATTTTTACAATGCCAACTGGAAATACACCTGAGCCCCAGTAGTGATGGAATAGTGGCTAACCTCTGGTACCTTGTTCAAGAATATTATTATTCTATTATGGTCACCGAATATTACCCTCAAGAATTGTTCATGGTAACATGGTAAAGGAAATGCAGTAAGGAAGAATAAGAATGCACATACAGACGAAAAACTACGACAACAAAGTACACAGGAAGAACACTGGACATAAATATGCTAAAATGTCAACTGTGTTTGTCAAAGTCAGCGTGACTCAAGATGTGATGTGCAGACCTGCACTAGCCTGTGAGTGGTTACATGTCCATGACAAGACAGGAAAGGAATGTTATTAAACAGTCAGAAACTTTCAGCAACTCGATGTTGCTGTGACAGCCGCATGCCTGCACCAGGGAGTCATCCAGTTGAATAGGATACAGACAGCCTGACTATTGTCAAACTTGCGGGGAGAGTTCCTGGTTACCCAGCTCTATAGTAGTCACGCACACTGGACATACTGATCCACAAAGGATTTGAAATAAAGAACTGTCCTGGGTAGATATTTTTTATTTTTCTTCCATATGTTCCAAATTTTTTTTTGTGTGTGTGGGTACCGGGGGTTGACTTCAGGACCTCACGTGCCAGCAGGTGCCCGTGCCGCTGAGTTATATCACCGGCCCCTTTTTTTCCGTATGTGGGTTCCAGGAGTCAAACTCGGGCCCTCGCGCTTGCCAGGCAGGCACGTATGCCGCTGAGCGATCTCACCAGCCCCCCAAATTTTTAAAGAATGCAATTATAAGAAAAACCAGTATTTTACTTTTTTAAATGCAAGGACAAACAGGAAAGTAAATGCCCATTACTGTTACAGCTTTGGAAAACTTTTGTCTAAAAATGAAGAAGCATACACTGAAAGGCAGGAAGGCATAGTAGTGACGGAAGTAGATTCTGGAAACATTAAGTCCGGTTTGAGTACTGGTTCCACCATTTATTGACTATGGGTTGGATGGTCAAACTTTGTGCCTCAGTTTATTCAGGAATAAAAGGGGAAAAAAGTCAGGAGTACTCAAAATATGTGGTGTATGTTTAAATTTAAAAGAAATATATTCTATTAAAACACACATTGCCATTAATCTTCCTCAGAATAGTCCCCCCTCCTCCAAATGCACTTATCCCACCATTCTTGATGCTTTCTGGAGCAGTTCTGAAAGTCATCTTTTGTGAGCGTCTTTACAAGGTATGATAAATAAAAAACATGGCGAATGTCACTGCTGAGTGCCATCCAAGGGAAAGGCAGGCTCATAAAACATTACAGTGGGTCCTTGTCCACATTAGTCATCGGATCTACCACTGGCTCTTTCCCAGTCAAAATGACCATGAAGGTAACATTTTGAATCAATTCAGGATATCAAGGCAGCCATGACAGCTCAATTTAAGATGCTCACAAAAGAGGACTTTCAGAACTGCTTCAGAAAGTGACAAAAGCAGCGGGATAAGTATGTTCAAAGGGGGATTAATGGTAATGGGTCTTTAACTATAATGAATTTTCTTTTAACTTAAACATTCACTGTATTAAGCTCTCGAACACAGCAAGCTCGACATAATAAGCTGTATTATTACTACTGGTCATGGGGAGGGCTGAAGCTATAGTCAAGGTTTGGTTTGCAAAATTGGTCAAGAGGAGTGGCAAAAGTAACAGTAACAACAGCAAGTAATATTGTTATTAGTACACACTGAGGTACAAAGTATTTACCTTCCCTGTGTGGAGTTCCTACATGTACATAACATATCTTAGCTCCTTTTTTCATCCTCTTCCTCCCTCCCCTCCTCCCATCTCTTGATCCCCTTTCCATTTGAGAAAGCTCTATCTCCTTACTTCCTATTATTTTTTATTTTGCTCTTTATAATTTGGGCTTCTCCTATAAGAGAAACCATGCGATATTTAAGCTTGTGTGTCTGGTTTATTTCAATTAACACCATGGTCTCAAGGTGCACCCATTTTCCTACAAATGACTCAAGTTTATCTTTCTTTATGGCAGAGTAGCACTCCATTGTGTGTAATCCTAAGTGCTTTACATGTGCCAGGATGTGTCATGAATTAACACTTTAGTTATTAGCAACACTAGAGATTGATACTCAGTTCCCTTTATCTCCATCCTGCAGATAGGAAATAGAGATTTACAGAAATGAAGTGATATACCCAGGGTCACCACGCTCTTAGGTCTGTCTCCTTCCAGGGTGCTGGGCTAGGCACCGGGGTCCCTAGAGGCCAGACTGCAAGCCAGGTAAAAGCAGAAATGCCCTGTGTCTCATTCCAGAGGTAGCCACAGGTACAAGCCTCTTCAAAAGACCAAGCCAGGAAAAAAAAATTCAGCTGGGCATGGTGGCGCACACATGAAATCCAGAATGCTGGGAGCCTGAGGCAAGAGGATCTCAAGTTTGTTTTTTTTTTTTTTTTTTTGTGGGTACTGGGGGGTTGACCTCAGGATCTCGTGCGCCAGCAGGCACCCGTGCTGCTGAGCGATATCACTGGCCCCTTTTGCATATGTGGGTTCCGGGAGTCGAACTCGGGCCCTCGCGCTTGCCGGGCAGGCGATTAAGCCACTGAGCCATCTCACCGGCCCAAGGATCTCAAGTTTGAGCCCAGCCTGGGCAATTTAGTGAGACGCTGGCTCAAAATTTAAAAAGGGAGGAGGGCTTGGATATAGCCTAGTCCGAAGGCCCTGGGGTCAATCCCTACTATCAAAAAAAAAAAAGAAAGAAAAAGAAAAAAGACACACACACACACACACACACACATTCACACACCACTCCAGGGCCTCACCTGGACCCCTGACCCAGGCCAGCGCAGCTGGGCCTGGTGTGCAACCCAGCAGGGGCTGTCACACCCAGGGAGCAGCCTGAGCCTGAGAAAGGCAGTTCTTGGAACTCAGCGGGAGGATGCAGGGCTTGTGAGTCAGGCTGCCCCTCCCCTGGCCGCGGCCCTGGGGGTAATTTATTATCTTTGTCATTGGGTTTTCTGCTTCTGGTTGGCGGGGCCAACCAGAAGAGACATCCCTAAAAGGAAATCATCCTGTTAACGGCTGGTCTCCCTGCAAGGGACTGGAGGCAGCGCGGGCCACTCACTGGCAGACCCAGCTGCTTCCTGGTCTGGAGGAATGGAGGCGGCAGGGACGCCGGTGCCAGCGGCTTGCCCTGACCTTGGGGATGGTCCACCCGCCTTCCTGCCCCAGGAGAGCAGAGACCTGGGTCTCTGCATCCCAGCACGACATTCCAGAGCAGTGTGACGTCTCTAAACATTTACACAGAAAGCCCTCCTCCCGGACACGGAGGCAGAGGGCCCGGGAGAGGTGTCAGGGACACGCAGGACTTTGCCTCCAATTCCAGAACATCCTGTCCTTAACAAGGGTGCCTGAAGGCAGGAGCCTAAGAACTGAGGGCCTAAAGCTGTGTCACCCAGGAGAAGCATTTCCAACAATCACTTTGTTGGAACTTTGAGCTTCTCTCAAAGAGGGTAAATTTGAGCTTCCACTCTCTTTTCAAGATGGAATTCTTAATAAGAAAGAACAGCTTCAAACCGGGCATGATGGAGCACAACTGTAATCCCAGCACTTGGGAGGCTGAGGCAGGAGGATTGCCTCGAGTTCGAGGGCAACATGGGCTACATAGGAGTTCAAGTCCAGCCTGAATTACATAGTGAGACCCTGTCTTGAAAGAGAGAGAGAGAGAGAGAGAGAGAGAGAGAGAGAGAGAGAGAGAGAGAGAGAGAGAGAGAAAGAAAGAAAGAAAGAAAGAAAGAAAGAAAGAAAGAAAGAAAGAAAGAAAAAAGGGAGGGAAGGAGGGAGGAAAGGAAGGGAAAGAAAGAAAGAGAAAGACAAACTTTAAAGTTCAGTAGCCCCTTTTCTCCTTTTTGTAGACCAAGTTTACCACACCCAGCAAAACTCAAACCTAACAAAGTTTTCACTCAGCAATTCCACTTCTAGGAATTTATTGTACAGAAAATGCAGCCTCGTTTGGAGTAGCAAAACATTACCCCAAAAAAGTTAAATGTTGGTGGAGAGAACTGGTTAAACACCTTTATACACTGAGCAGAAGAACATGGTGGTGATTCAGAAAGCAGTTTTTAAAAAGAGGCAAATGCGCATGTGAAAGATACAAAGACAAATAAATAAGTGGGGGAAAACCAACAGTCAGACAGGCTTAACAACAGTGTTTCACTTGTGTAAAAACAAACCAGTCCCCAGGCCTCCACCCTGGGCTTTTCTGACACCCTATGCTCTCTTATCTCTAACTCTGGGAATGAATCACAGCTCTTTCAGTTTATGTTTCTGGCCTCCTGGAAACTGTCTTTTTACCATAAACATAAACATTTTTAGCTAGTGTAATAACCGAAGTAATGCAAACACACTGAACAAGACGACAGCGCCACCCAAGCCAAGACGTGGGCTGGGAGTCCCCTGTTGACTGGACGCCCCCCAGGGGCCAGCTCTTCCCAGGTGCCCACCGCTGTCCTGAAAACCTTGCGAGGTGGGTACTAGTGACGTCCCCTCCCATGGGCGAGGAGCCTGGGCTCAGAAAGAATGACCACCCTGTCCCAGGTTGCATGGCCAGCCTGTGGTGAGGCCGAATGGTTTGGTTTATGGGCCCAGAAAAATCTCTACCAGGCTCTTTTTTTTTGTACTAGAGATTGAACCTAGGACCTTTGTACTGAGCTACATCCCCCAGCCCTTTTTTAATTTTTATTTTGAGACAAGGTCTCATCAAGTCAATAAATTGCCCAAACTGGGCTGAAACTTGAGATCTTTCTGCCTCAGCCTCCCACAGTCCTGAGATTACAGGCCTGTACCATCATACCAGGCTGAAGATTGCCTCTCAATACCATTTGTTGAACAATGAACAAACTAGAAAAACTGCCAACACCCTTAAAGACTAGAGAAACTGTAAATTATGAAACAGTTACTATTGATACTATTTATTTGTCATCATTTATTATTAATGATGCATGAGTACCTGCTATCCAGAAAAGCCAGTGGAGTCATAGTGGGCAAAGAACTGGGTTTGTGCTTCCATGGAGGGACTGAAATCCTTGTTCTTCCTCTTGGTAACTGAGGGGCCTTGGACAAGTCATTTTACCTGGCTGAGCCTCAGTTTCTTTATCTGTAAAATGGGGATGACAGAACTTCCTGAGGTTCCTATGGAGACTAAAGGTAGCATCACATATGAAAGCCACCGTAGGTGCTTAACATATCTCGGATACCTGCACAAACAAAAGGAAAAGTTGCCTGAGATGGAATGGAATAGCCAGGCAGACCCCATCTTTTCCACCTGCTAAATTTAAAAGTGAACTGAAAAACTTACACTCACACATGTTCCAATGGTCTTGGGGTGGGGGGGGAAACTGGGTTGCGATTGTTGGGATCCTGCCTGCAGAGTATTGATTTAGGATCTTTAATACCATCTCCAAATGCCAGGCTTCATTTGCATGGGGTCAGAAGCCAGGCTGCTGGGCGCTGCTGTTGATTTTAGGCAGGGGGCTTGGGAGCCCATGGCCCACCTTCCTCCTGGCCCTCAGCCAGTCACGAGCTGGCCCCACCTGGGACTCAGGAGAACTGGCCACGAAGGAGGCTGAGCCTTTGATGGATTTTCATGTTTAATTAAAGTGCAGCTGGGGCTTGGGCCTCTTGCTACGTTCCAGTAATGTGTCTGTGACGGGTTGTGCCGCCAGCGCACGCTGGGTCGTGTGGCCAGGGAGGCGCCCACACCCGGGCTGGTTTCTCCCTCCCTTGCCCACGGAACCCAGGCTGCTACTACCTGTGGGAGGCTCCAGGGCCTAAATGATGCTCCGGAGGAGCTCAGAATTCAAACGCAGGCCAGGAGCTCCCACAGAGTCCCTGAAGACCTGCCATAACGAGTAGCTCATCTGCAGCAAATAGGTTCAGTGCTCTGAGGCTACCCCACCGCTGCATTCACCACGGGGAGGAACACAGGAAGTTCACCCTCATGATTCGCTGAAGACGTTTTAGCACCATTCAAGTGGAAAATTTCAAATATACTTCCGAGGAAGGAGAGTAGCACAAAAACCCAGCACGCACTGTCCCCTCACAACCACATGCACCTGCTGCCAATTCCATCCATGTTGCAACCCCTACGCTGTACTACTTGAAGCAATTCCTAGACATTTTTATCATGTCATCCATGAACACTTCGGTATGCATTTTGAGAACATAAAGAATCTTTCACATAACCACCATATCATTTTCACACCCCACAGCTCACTTATCGGATCTCTTAGGCGTGTTTACATTTGCCTGGTTGTCTCATAAAGGCCTTGTAGAAGTGGATTTGTTTGAAGCAGGACCCAAACGAGTTTCTAGCTAGGCTTTGGATTGCAACCTTAGGGACTCTGGCTTTCTCGTCTTCTCTCCTTTTCCCTTCGTTCTACATTCAACCATTTCCTATAAATACAGCTTTGGACACAGAACTAAGCTAGTTTTATATTCTCGGCTTTCTCACCTAAAAATAAATTGTGGATACTCAAAAACCTTCAGGTTTGGGAGCATTTTGGATTTCAGATTCTCAGATTAAGGATATTCAACCAGTGAGGTCTATGCAAATATTTCAATATCCAACACTCCAAAACTTAAAGTATTGTCAATCCCATGTACTTTAGATAAAGAATACTCAACCTGTAACCTTACAGAATTACTATGAGGGTTAAAAGAAATCCAAAGCATATATATTTTAAAAGAGCAAAACAAAAGAAAGATGATAGGTAGCCAGGCACGATGGCACACGACTGTAATCCCAGCACTCAGGAGACTGAAGCAGGAGGATCTCCGTGAGATCCTGTTTCAAAAGAAAGAATGATAGGAAACTGGGAGACTGACTTTGTGGAGATGGGAAGGGACTGGGTGGGGGAAGCAGAGAAGAGAGAGGGAGGGGAAGGGAAAGTGAAAAGGATTAAGATGTGCGAAATGGATATTTACCAATTCCCCACGATGAACATACTCATTATGTATTGCAAACATATACTAATAAAACAATTTTTTAAAGAACAAAGAACATATAAAATGCTAAGAACAGTGCCTGGCACAAAGCAAACATTCAATTAACAGTAGTTCTTACCGTTATTCTTGTTCTGAAAACCTGCAGTTTTTGACAGCATCCAGGCAACTAAATAGGGTTACGTGTGGGAAGAAAATGGAGTAAAAACCTGTGCGCTGTGCACATTTCCCCAGAGCTCTGAGCCACCATGCACAGTGAGGCAGTCAAGGGTGCTGCTAGAGAGCCGGCCACTAAGCCAGGCTGCCTGGTCCAAGTCCCATGGCTTTCACTTCTAACAATGGCAACACAATACATGAATTTGCCAAAACCCATTCCTTTTCCCTCTGGGCAGACAATGAAATTATATTTCTCAGCCTCTCTTGCAAGCAGTCACAAAGCTGAGTCACAGCTGTGCTCTACAGCAGAAGGAACAGATTGATGTGTGCCATGTCTGAGTTCACCCCCCAAAGGCTCCCCTTGCAGTCCTTGATTTCCTTCTCACCCCCTGGCTGAGTGGTGAGGACCAGAAAAAGTTAGAAGGCAGTGTAGCCCTAAGATGAAAGAGGCCTGGCTCTCTGAATAAGCATGTGGAAGGCAATTCAATCAGGGCATGCAACACACACCTGTAATCCCAGCACTCTGGGAGGCTAAAGCACAAGGATCACAAGTTTGAGCTCAGCCTGGGGCAATTAGCGACTTGAGGAGACCTGTCTCCACATATAATAGTGATGATGATGATGATGATGATGAAGGCTGCAGTATAGCTCAGTTCGAAGGCCTTGGGTTCAATCCCCAGTAGCGTGCGCGTGCGCGCGCGCACACACACACACACACACACACACACACACAAATGCCACTGGTGTCTGCTGTAAGTAAGAAGTAAACTTTCATAACATTAGGCTTCAGAGAATGTGGGGCTTATCAGTTACAGCAGCTGGAACTACCTGAACTAACAGTAGCCTTGACCTTCAGCAAATTACCAGCCTTCTCTGCACCTCAACTTCCTCAAGTGTAAAGAGGATTGTGCCCATTTCATGGGGTGGTTAGAGGATCAGATAAGTTAATATATGTAAGGGCACTTACTCCAGCACCTGGCTGTATTAGCACTTACTGCATAAGTGCTTACGCCAAATGCACTTATGTTATCACATCATTGCTGGTAGTATTATTATTTAAAAAGTAATGGAATAGCCTATAGTTTATTTTTTTGTGTGTGGGTACCAGGGGTCGAACTCAGGAACTCGCGCACCAGCAGGCACCCGTGCTACTGAGCAACACCACCGGCCCTTTTTCTTGTATGTGGGTACCAGGAGTCAAACTCAGGACCTCGCGCTTGCCAGGCAGGCGCTTATGCTGCTAAGCTATCTCACCGGCCCTAGCCTATGGTTTAGATAAGTGTCCCCCAAAGGCCCACGTGTTAAACTCTTGGACCCCAGGGTGGCACTACTGGACCGTGGTAGGGCCTCATGGGAGGTCCTTAAGTCATGGGGGGTTGCCCTTGAGAGGAATTGTGGGGCCGGGGCCCATCCTCTTCCTTTTGCTTCCTGGCCCTGACAGGAGCAGTGATTCTGCCCCAACTTGGACTGAAATCTCCAAAATTATGAGTCAAAACAAATCTTTTCTTCTTTATAATTATCTCAAGTATTTTGTTATAGTAACAGGAAACTAACACATTATTTTATTAAAAATTCCCACATCTCTTAAATGTACAAATTTTAAATTGTGGCTACCTTTCTGGTGTGTGTGTGTGTGTGTGTGTATGTGTGTGTGTATATATATATATATATATATATATATATATATTTTTTTTTTTTTTTTTTTTTTTTTTTTTTTTACAATTTCAGGCTAAAACTGTACTCCAGGTAAGCAATTTCCAATTTAATAATAAAAGCCAGTGGCATAACAGGTTTATGACAATTTGCTTACCAGGAAATATTTCAGGAATATATTCATTCTATTAGTTACAAAATGTAACTAATACAAGATGGGACATGTCTCTGGTGCTCTCAGTCAATATCGTAAAATAAAAGGAGGAGAGTTCTTTAACACGCACCTGAGTTAACAGCCAGTACCATGGAGATGTGTACGGAATTCCATGGAATTCAAAAACTGGTGCCGTGTTAGACAAACAAATGCCTAAAAAGCATATGAAAAGAGCTCAAAATTAGCCACCAGGGAAATACAAATAAGCAAAACAAGGTCAACCTCACCCAAGTAGAATGGCTACCATCAAAAAGGCAGAAGATGTAAAGATGTAAAGACATCTGCCCTTTGTGGTGGATTAACTAATGGTCACCTTGTAACACCCAGCGGAACTGAATCAGCGTGGTTCTGGGTGTCGAAGGCCCACCTGAGGATTGTTGCCAACAGCATCAAAGGAGGACTGGAGGGGAAGATGGGATGCTATCGATTCTCTTGGACAAGATTGTCACGCTGGTCTTCCTGATATAACTCAGCTGTTCTCATCATCAGAGGAGCTCGGGTCCTCGCTGCCACTGAGGATGGCTGTGGTTCTCTTCAGGGGAGCTCTGGTCCTTACTTCGAGCATCTCTTCCTGGCTCCAGTGCAGATCCCTCAGGCTGCTGGCACAGATCCTTCATCCCGCTGGCGCGGACGTTCTAGCTTCCACCATTGACCTTTGGGCCTTCCCAGTGCAGATTCTTGATACAGACTTGCATGAGACATTGTCGTGGGCTCTAGGCCTCCAGCTGGACTCATGGAGGGCATTGCCATGGGCTCTAGGTCTTCAGCTGGACTCACGCAGGACATTGCTGTGGGATCCTCAGCTGGATTCTTTGGGTCTCTAGTGTGCGAACAGATCTCCCACACTCTTTTGCCTTTGACTCTTTGGGTGAGTATTATAATATAATCCTATAAATTATGTGTCCTTATTAAATCTTTTCCCTTGTAAACCCTGACTACAACACCCTTTGTACACTGCTGGTGAGACTATATAACGGTGCAGCTACTTTTGAAGTTTGACAGCTCCTCAAAATGTCAAACACAGAGTTACTATATGACCTAGCAGTGCCCCTCTTAGGGGAGAAATAAAAACACACGCCCAAGTGTCTGTCAGCTGACGGATGGATAAGTCAAACGTGGCATCTCCATACAACAGAATCACTTTCGGCCACAGAAGAAGATGAAGTCCTGACATATGCTGTAACACTGATGAACCTTGAAAGTATTATGCTAAGTGAAAGAGGCCAAACACAAAAGACCACATATTGCATAATTCCAATTATATGAAATGTTCTAGAATAGCCAAATCCGTAGAGTCAGAATGCAGACTGGTGATTACTTAGGGGTAGGGAATAGGGAAATGGACATAGGTTTTTTTTTTTTTTTTTTTTTAATGTGGGTACTGGGGGTCGAACTCAGGACCTCGCGCTTGCCAGCAGGCGCTTGTGCCACTGAGTGATATCACCGGCCCTTTTATTTTGCATTTATGTGGGTACCAGGAGTTGAAACCAGGACCTCGCGCTTGCCAGGCAGGCGTGTATGCCGCTGAGCTATCTCACCGCCCGGACATAGGTTTTTTTGAGGGATGATGAAAATGTTCCAAAACTGATTGTGGCAATGGTTACACAACTGAGGACAGACTAAGAACCATTTTAGACCATTCAAATGGATGGACTGTATCTCATTGATGCTGCTATATTTAACAAAAAAAAAAAAAAGAAAGAAAGAAAAGAAGAAAGAAATTTACCATTCCTCTGTATGTATGGGCACACTGGAAACCAGAGCACATTCCTGCCTCATCAGTAGGCTTTAGGAACTATGTGCCTAAATCCAAGTCCATCTCTGTGTGCATGTGACAGTGCCATGACACACACGTGCTAATGAGTCTAAAGTTAGGGCTGGGGGTCCTGGCTGGAAGTGTAGCTGGGGGCATTCCCAGTGCAGGTAGGAATGAATCCATCATCCACACTTCCATGACAATTGATAATCCCTTGACACCAATCCCACACAAAAACAATCTTCCAACCCCAGAGATACAAACAGGGCTGTCTTGTTTTATTCACACAAGAGCACAAGATAGGCCATGAATCATACTTCTCAGAACCAGTAATACTGAAAGGGCTAGGTAGCTAAGAGCCCAAATTACTTAAATTGATGTCACAGCATTTGAAAGGCTGACATTCAGGCCTTACAAACTGAATGACAATTGCCACCCCCGCAATTCATGGCCCTGGTCTCCTGTTTCCCACCTGCTCCAATATCAATTTAAGCAATTCTGAACTTTGATCTCGGTGGCAGAATGTCTCAGATTTATTGAAGTATTAGGACCCAATTGTGCTAAGATCCACCCATGGCAGGGCCATTACGAAGTGTGAAAATCTGGGTGCCCATCGCCCCAGCCACAGTCAGCACGGAGACAATCAGAAAGAACAGATGAATCTGCCTCTCCATTGTCATCATGGGAGGCCTGCAGTTTACCCTCATGACAGCTACAGGGAATATGCAGGTGACAGGATCGTTCTGTTCTTCTGGAATTTGGGCATGTGCTACCGGGGCAACTGAGCCCATCGAGAGAAGTCTTGCAACCCTCAGCTAAGAGACAACTCTGCCTCCTTGTAAGAGGCTATTTCAAGGCCAGTCTGTATCCTGAGTTACCCTCCTCCTATGTTTTGCAAACAGCATCAAAACCACGGGCTCCTGCTCCCCAGGTTTTTCCCAGCTTATTATTAACTATTGGGCATCTGCAGGTCTGCCCCACCAAGGCTGGGAGCCAGGGGTAGCTCAGCCTTAGAGTAAACAGGAAAAAGGCCTCTTAACAGAGAGCTAAGTTTATTTCCAAGCCTGGAGCAGAGGGAGGAGGAGTGAGCAAGGTAAGAACCAGGGTCCCTTCATGAACATCAGCCTCCCCATGTCCCTCCACTCTGCAGGGCCCATGAGTCCTGATTTCACAGTGAAACCTCTGCTGTCCCTGCCCCTTACCTACTTAGTGAGGGTCCTAACTTGCCTGCTAAATTCTGCCAACACCCTCACCCTGGGCTCAGACAAGTCTCCGATTCAGGACTCGGGGCCTCGAGAGATGCCAAGGATTCTCTGCCATCTTGGTGCCCCCCTCAACAAACCTGGCATGCCCTGCCCCCTAAACTTGGGAGTGGGACTACAGACTTCTAGCCTTCTTTTTCCTTCCCCCTCCCCAGCTGAGCTCCCAGCAGGCCCCACAACCAAAGCCACGCTGGCCACGACAAAAACCGCTTGTGGAATAATTGTTTTCAATTGAAAAGTCAATACAATACCACAACTGGCAGGTTAATTGTTATACCAAGGAATGTACCCCGGGAAGACACAACACGCAGCCTGCTCCACTGAGCCCTTGCAATCACGGGGAGCCCTGCGGTCCCGGTTCATGTCACTGTGGGAGCAGCCCCTTTGTAACTCAAAACAGTCACCCCCAAGAGCTTAGCTGCATTTCTGTGCAGAGCTTCATCTGAAGCTCCTCAGAGTCAGCCTGTTTTTCATAGCATAGAGAGGGGAGCTGCCTCTGAATTTTCACAGTGATCTGGGAATGAGTGCAGGGAATGGAGTATGATTCACAGATGAAATAAATGTCCTCCCAGGGACAGCATCTGCCTCCCAAGCAGCTCCCAGAAACACTCCCTGAGGTGCTTGGCGCAATAATGAGCGTCAGCCAGCTTAGGCCCATCCTATAGGAGGGAGTGAGACACCTGACTACTGACTCCATGTGCAGTGGAGGAAACTGAGCCCTGAAGCATCCATCGGCAAAACCAACTCCATCAATAGTCAACTGAAACCCAGCAGGCTCCCCAAGCCGGTCCCCAAGCAAAGCTCCTCCTCTGACTTCAAGACCCAGAGTGAAGGGCTGAATATGTCTACAGCAGACTGGCCCACCATCTAGTGATTCCTCCATGTGGCTATCATTACCAAGATGCCAGGTAAGTCCAGGAATTCAGGAGTTGGGGGGTGTAGCAGAAGAGTGCAAGAGGGACTTCTAGACCAAACCTCCACTGGCTCTCACCTGGGAATGGGAAGACTTCAGAGGACGAGGTGTGGTGGCTGTGACTCCCGGGAGAGCTTCACGGATGACTATTCCCAAGGCAGCCGCTCCCTGGACTCTGTCAGAAGGGGGTAGACACTTCTGTGACACCCAGAGCCCACATGGATGGAAGGATGGCCACAAGACAGGGCTCTAAAATCAAGGCCTGCCTGTACCACTGCCTTCCTCTGCGCGTGTTCCTGGCCAGGTTGGACACCCGCTCTCTTGGATCCACTGCCCTCCTATGCATTTTAGGAGACCTGGTCCTGTCAGCCAGACACAAACGGAAATGTGGGTTTTACTTTCATACAACTTACCGGAGACACCACCGACCAGACCCAACAGCAGTAATTTTTCCTTCAATAACCGCACTAACTTTAGGGTAAACAAGCCAACTATCACTCATTGATCCTTTCACTGCACTTCTTGGGCTCCATCCAAATGAAATTATTCTGAAGTTTGAAAAAGCTTTAGGCAACATTATTTCTATAAGGGGGAAAAAAAGGACCAAAAGAAATGGTTAAGTAAACAATTAATAGAACATTATGTGCCTATAAAAACTTTATTTTTAGTAAGAACTATTATAGTAACATGAAAAACTCCACTATAATCAATGAAAAACAATTTTATCCTATAATATACATAAAATATTAACCACTATAAAAAGAAGAAAAGTTATAACAAAGAAAAAGAATAGAAAGGCATCAATATGTTAGTGATTGCCTTTGGCAGTGGAACTTAGGCCTAAATATGCCCTTTCATTTTTCTGTAACTCCCACAAACACTGGTTAATTTTATAATGAGGAAGGAAAAACTTTTATTAGAAGAATCAGATGCTAACTGATTTGATTTACTCCTCTTTTTCCCATGAAAATTGTGCAATAATTACAAATATTTCTGTTTAAGCTCATAAAGTCTATTGTGTTTTCCATCGTGGCATAACATTTCCATAAACCTGGTAAGAAGTAAAGACAATGACACCTGGTCACAAAGTTGCTTCACCAGCACCTAGGCAAGCTGGTCTGTTCCAAGCAAACAGAATTACCACTTAGTAAATGTGAATGACTAACACTAGATTTTAAGGGAGTCCTAGAGTGAGCCACACACCACACACTTATCCTAAGGCCTGAACAAAAATGAATAAGCTGAAATCTGGATGATTTCACTTGCTTCCACTCTGCACTTTGGTGAGGAAAAGAAGCTGAGATGTGCAAGAAGGAGCACGTGGGGGGTGAGGGAAAGAGACAGATTTGGGAGAATTAAAGGAATTCTGTGCCTTCTAGAAGTTTAGTCTGCATCTGTCCCTTATCTCCCCCAAATCCTGCCAGTGGGCTATTTTACCTTACTCCCTCTTCACTGAAGCACTCAGACATGAAGTTGTCCAAAGCCACTTTCCCAGAGCAAGAATTTCTGGCCTCATACAGTATCTTGTTCCGCACCCTGACCATGGGCCGTTTTGCAGGCTCACTAGGCTGCTACATGACCCACACCCACAGATTCTAGGATCCAAATCTCTGCCCCAGAGGCCCTTATGCATTTGCCAGAAAACAGGACTGACGGATAATGTCTTCCCACAAAGAGTAATGAGATTCCTGGGGTAAGGGAGGTGGCACTTTTGAAAGACAGAAAGACAGATAGACACACACACACACACACACACACACACACACACACACACACACACAAAGGCAAACATTGAAGCCTGGATGGAATCCAGGAACCAGAAGAGTCATGAGAGGTTAGATCAGAGTTTGGAGCGACCCTGGGACTCCCTCAGCAGGAATGAGACGCCCACCGTGATCAAGGGGCTTTCTACAGAGCACTCCTTAAGGACCTGGTGCTATGGTTGGCAACTGGGGCATCAGCGTCAGTGTGGGCAGGACAAACACGACTCCTGCCTAGACGGCCTCTGCAGGGAAGAGGGAAGGGAAGAGCTGAGGCCCTACGCCTGGTGAAGCTCCTAGTCCAGGCTGCTGGTCCTCAGAGAAAGCCCCCGTTTGGATTTCTCACTGACTGGAGGCTGCACACCATATTGAAAACTTAACAGCATGTTTACATCTATTTTTAAAGTATTTTATTTTTGTTTTTTAAAGTATTTTTTTATTGCACTGGGTGTGGGACTTTCCTCAAATGTTGGTCTTCTTTCCATGACAGTGGAGATTTGAGATGCTTACAAATGTTTACATGAGGATTTCATCTCTTCTCCTCCACTCATGGCTAAAACACAATTACGAACTGTGCTTGTTAACCAAATAGAGATATTGCATGAGACAAGGAGACGGATGCCTAATATGGAGGTATCCTTAGGCTGGGGCCCACTTATCCTGGTATCCATCTCCTCCGCCCGACACAGAGGTGCCTTCATTAGCGGAGGAAAGAAAGAGGTCTTTGTGATGACGTAACCCCCAGACCACCCTACGAGGACAATAAAGCTGGATTTGAAAGAAGCCTGGTGAAATAATAGCTCAGAAATCATAAAAAGCAAGGTTACAAGGGCCCTAAAAAGTCATTAGGCCTAATCTCCCCATGTTGGAAATGGGCAAGTAACCCCAGAAGGGGGAGAGACTTGTCTGAGACCATACAACCCGTCAGTGGTGGGCCACTCCCACCGAGGTGAATTTGGAGAAGTTCACTCCACAGAAATTCCAGTGCGAATGTGTGTTAAATGCTGTGCTGGACAGGAGGGCTTTCCCTGTGGTGGGCGACACCCTGTGATGCAGCGTGGCCAGTGCCATGACACAGGAGCAATCAGTGCTGTGCATCACAGAGAAGGAAGCATTCCATGTTTCCAGAGGTCGCAAGCGAGGGTGACATGCAGAAGAGGAGATGTGAGTTGGCTCCTGATGAATGAATAGTTTGTGAAGTAGAGAAGGGATGAAGGTCTTTCTAGAAATATGGAAAAGGTTGTGTAAAGGTGAGAAACGTGAAACAACATGATGTGTTTGGGGAATGAAGAGTGGCTTGCTGTGGCTCAGGTGGAGATTTCTTGGAAGGGAAGTAGAGGAGAAAGGATCAAAAAGTGAAGGAAGGAGTGTCTGTGAAGGTCTTGAATGCCATGTTAAGAAGTTTGTCCTGGGGCAGGTGAGATAGCCCAGCAGCACAAGCGCCTGCTTGGCAAGTGTGAGGTCCTGAGTTCGACTCCCGGTACCCACATACAAAGGAAAAAAGGGCCGGTGATATCGCTCAGTGGCGCAAGCGCGAGGTCCTGAGTTCAACCCCCAGTACTCACAAAAAAACAAAAAAAATAAGTTTGTCCTGAGAAATGAAGTTTGCTTTTTTTTTTTTTTTTTTTTTTAATATGGGTACTGGGAGTAGACCTCAGGACCTTGCACTTGCCAGCAAGCACTTGTGCCGCTCTGCGATATTGCTGGCCCCTTTTTCTTCCTTTATGTGGGTACCGGGAGTCAAACTCAGGACCTCCTGCTTGCCAGGCAGGCGCTTACACCGCTGAGCCATCTCACCAGCCCTGAAGTTTGTGTTTTAAAAAACAACACACTGGAGCCTGGTGGTGTGACATGTGTAATTCCTACACTTGGACACTGAGGCGGGAGAATTGTGAGTCTAGGGTATATAGCAAGTTTAACTCCAGCCTGGACTCCATAGGGAGACCCACAACAAACTGGCAAATAGGTGGAGCAGGGGTTGAATAAAAATGGAACAGAGACAGTTAAATTAGGTGAATATTGCAATAATATTGTGAGCATCTCAAATCTCCACTCACTGGCAGGTAAAAAATAAAAAGGGTAGAATTTTTTAAAAAACAATCTAAAAGAAGACGAAGAGCAATTATAAGGCCTGAATTAAAGCAGTGATAATTAGAAGGCGGAATGGGCAGGAACTCATGCAGGATCATGGGAAGCGAGGGACGGAAAGAGCTACCAACCACCCATGAGCCACATATGGCTAGCTCTCTATTTTGCAAAGCCCAGGCACTGAGAATGGGCTTTACTCCCCACCCCCACCCCTAGCCCCACCCCCCAGTGCTGGGGGAGGCACATGCTAGGCAAGCGCTCTGCTTCCAAGCTACAACCCCAGCCCCGGCCCCGGTGTTTACACTTTTAAAATGGATGAGAAAGAATAAAAAAAGGCAACTATTCCATGACAAATGAAAGTTATGCTAAATTAAAATTTCAACCAGACACAGTGCCACATGCCTGTAATCCCAGTACTCTGAGAGGCTGAGGCGGGAGGACCACAAGTTCAAACCCAGCTTATTAGTGATACACTTTTTCTTAATTTAAAAGGGGGGGGCTGGGATGTAGCTTAGTGCAAAGGCCCTGGGTTCAGTCTCACGTACCACACACACACACACACACACACACACACACACACAGTCAGTGTCCATAACTACAATTTTATTGGAATACAGCCACACTTGTTCATTTGTCTATTGTCTACAGTGGCAAAGGCAGCACCGAATAGTTACAACTGAGGATTTAGGGCCTGTTAAGGCTAAAATAGTCACTCTCTGGTCCTTTAAGGAAAAGTCATGGCTCTCTGAAATAGATGTCCACAACATTTCAGCCCAAGGTGGGAGCGGAGAAGAACAGAAGTAAACTTGGGCAAATGGAGCGGAAGATGATCCCGCGGCGGGCGTGTTGAATTTATGATCCTGTGACACACCTGAGAGAGAGCAGGAAGATGTACTTGGACAATGACTGAAAGGTTAGGATCTGAGATGTGAGTCTGGGAATCATCAATGGTCATACAGCAGTTGAGGCTGTGGCAGCAGGTGAGACAACCCAGGGGACAAACCAGAGGACAAAGCCGGGGACTCAGCCATCCAGGAAATACTACTGAGCAGTAACTGAACAAGCAAAGCCCGAGAAAGTGTCTGAAGAAGAGGAGAGACACAGGAAACAGATTCAGGATGGATAAAGGGAGAAAATGATCTGAAGGAAAAGAGGCAATGTCACTCCCTCCAAGAAACCCAGTAGGATCTGGATTGAAAAGCAGACGGAGGATTATGAAGACCTCAGGCAGGCAACTCACTTAAATAATGGGGATGGAACTGCTTCTCAGTTGGCAACCTGGACCCCACCTTCTCCTGGTTTCCCTCCTTTTCAATCTCTCTCGCCGCTTCCTCATCTCCCAGCTTCTAAACGTGGGAAAGTCACCAGGCTTAGTCCTTGGACCTCTTCTATTTTCTATCCGTGCTCAATGATCCCGTTTGGTCTCATGGCCTTACAGCTGTACATGGCTGTCTAGATCCTGCCCTGAACTTAGCTGGCAGAACCACCTGCACACACAGCATCTCCACTTGGAAGTCTAAAGGGTACTTCTGACTAGACCGATCTAAAATCAAGCACCTTCTCTTCTTCCCAAACCAGCATGTCCTGCACAATTCTCTACTACAGTTAAAACCAATTCCATCTTTCCAGTTGTTCAAACACAAACCCTACAACCACCTTGATTCTATTCTCTCATGTTCTATGCAATCTTTCAGTAACTCCTATCTGCTGTATCTTTAAACTATATCCAGAGTTGGATGCTCACCCCCTCCACGGCTACCACGTTATTCCAGACTAACATCATGTGTCCCTCGGGCCATTCTACGGGCCTCCTGCCTTCTCTCTCCTCCCACCCCTGCCACCCTTTGGTCAATTAACATGATCGTAGCACTCCTGTTAAAACAGAGAGGTTTGCTTATTTGTTCTGGGGCAAAACCCTCCAAAGCTTCCTGTCTCATTCTGAGCAGAAGCCCAAGCCGTACAATGGAATTGTTCCCTACCCAGGCCCTTACCCTAATTCCCCCAGACCCCTGGCCACAAGCGTGGTCCCTTTCTCCTCCAGTGCCACAGATCTCCTTGCTGGTCAGAGCCACTCCTGCACCTCGGGTCTTTGAATGTGCTGCTCCCTGCACCCGAAGTATTTGTCTCCAAGATATGTGTGTGACTGTCCCTCAGCCCCTTCAGGTCTGGCTCAGGTGTCCCCTTCTCAGTGAGTCCTCCTCCAGCCAAGCTATTTAAAACCACTGATCCTCTCCCATCCCACAACACCCCGTCTCTCCTTTTCCTACTTTATGTTGTTCTACGGCTCTTGTCACCGCCAGAATGTTTTACCAACATATCTTGTCTATTACGTTTCCTCTGCAGGAATACAAGCTCCATAAAGGGCAAGGATTTTTGTCTGTATTTTCCCTTCCAGCACCAGGCACTCAAAAATGATTGGAGAAAGAATGGGAATTCTGGATTGGAAGGTGACTGGGAGATGAGGAAGGAGAAGCAGGTCCGGGCAACTCTTCCGAAACCTCCGGTGAGGAGCTTGAGGACACACGTAGAGGAGGAGGAAGGAAGTCGAAAATGGCCCTGTGGCAAGTTGCTTCCAAATGGCTGGTCTGAGAACCAACCCAGGAGGGCCATGTACAATATAAATGCAGACTAGAAACTGTCGTGGTTAGGGTTTACAAAGGAAAAGATTCAATACAGGACACATAATTTATAGGATTATTTTATAGTATTCACCCAAAGAGTCAAATGTAAAAGAGTGCGGGAGATCTGTCCACGCACTAGAGACCCAAAGAATCCAGCTGAGGGCCTGGATCCCACTACAATGTCCTACACAAGTCCAGCTGAAGACCTAGAGCCCACGGCAATGCCCTCCATGAGTGCAACTGGAGGCCTAGAGCCCACGACAATGTCTCATGCAAGTCTGTGTCAAGGATCTGCACTGGGAAGGCCCAAAGGTTAGTAGTGGAAGCTAGAAAGTCTACACCAGCGGGATGAAGGATCTGTGCCAGCAGGCTGAGGGATCTGCACTGGAGCCAGGAAGAGATGCTCGAGGTAAGGACCAGAGCTCCCCTGAAGAGAACCGCAGCCATCCTCAGTGACAACAAGGACCCAAGCTCCTCTGATGATGAGAACAGCTGAATTATATCAGAAGGCCAGCGTGACAAGCTTGTCCAAGACAATCAACAGCACCGCATCTTCCCCTCCAGTTCTCCTTTTCATGCTGTTGGCAACAGTCTTCAGGTGGGCCTTCCACACCCAGAACCACACTGACTCAGTTCAGCTGGGTGTTACAAGGTGACCATTAGTTAATCCACCACAAAACCCAAAAGAAAAGACCCCCATAGAAAAACCAAAGCCACCTAGCTACTCACTTAGCAACTCACAGAAAAGGGAAGTGGTGTTTTAAATGCCGAAATGTGCCATCATGAGAAGCAGAAGGTTCTGACTTGCAAAGAAAGGCTCCTTAGCTCCTAAAGGGACCAAAATAGTATCACAAAGGCTTCATACAGTCACAGGCTACTTAGTTGTTTACAGAATCCGTACAACCTTCTGTATTCCATAATAAAGCCTGTTTCAAATTTTAAAAACTCTCTAAAACTGAGTTGTCAATTTCAGTGGCTACCATTATTCATGCATGCAATGTACATTTAAACTTCATACCTTCTGTCTTAGTTAATTTTCTCTCCTTGCTGGGACAAAATACCCAACGCCCAAAATTAAGGAAGGAAAGGTTTATTTAGCTCACAGTTTGTAGAGGTTTCAGTCGGTAATTAGCTGGCTCCAAGGCAAGGTGGCATGGTGAGGGGCAACAGTTCATGACCAAGGCCACAGAAGACAGCAAAAGCAACAAGAGCAAAAAAAAGAGGAAAGCAAACCTCTTTTCCTCCCTTACATTGTGAGCAGGCTACCACCTCTGGGTGGGTGTAGCACTCAGACCATCTCCTGCCCTCCTCTTACACAGGACGAGGATGTTTAGGAAGTGAGGCCCCTGGCCCCCTGCTGAGTGGCTCAGTTAAACTTCCAAACTTCTCAAGTTGACACAATGTATCAACCATAACACCTTCCATGTAAAGACACAATTTTTATTCTCATTTTATAGGTAAAGAGGCTTAGAGGTTTAAGGAACTTGTCCTAAATCATAGCGATAAATAAGGAACTAGAACAGAAATCAAACCCAAATGTGTCTGATCCTAAATACTATGCTTTTTAAAGTCCTATTTTCTCTTGCCTCTGCAACACTATTTTTTCTTATGAAAACACAAGAGTGAGGACTTGTTTAATGTAATCTGAAAAGGCTTAGTTATCCCATGATACATGTAGTATTCTTAGGAAGACGTATTTCTACATTAAATTACTGACTTACATATTCACACATGTTCTGTGTTTTTCCTATCTTTCTGTCCTACAGTGGGACACAGCAGGTATCAAATGAATGAACTGGAGTGCAGAATTCAATGCCAAAGCACTGTGATAATTTATGGATAGACCAAGGTCAGTGATATTGAGAAATCACGAAGAATGACAGGAAAGTAGAAGACAGATTCTGCAAGGCACAGAGCTATGAGCTTATGCAGGATACAGAGCAGGACCCAGCCCCACTGTTACAAAAGTGATGGTCAGGGGGCCCTGGACAAGGGCAGCCCTGATCACTGAGGCTAGCACTCACTCACTAGGCAGTTATTTCACACTTCTTTGAATGGCTCGCAGAACTACCCGGTGGGGAGAGCAAGCAGCTGGAGCTGGGCGGTAACCAGCCCCTTTAGAAGAAGCCATGGGCTCTCCCATTCGCCCATTTCCAGCCCCTGGATGCCCGAATAGGCTGACAGAATCAGGACTTCATAGTCCTGTAGCCCTGTTACAGTTAACAAGGATAAAAATAAGATCTTACATTTGGTGTCAAAAACCCAGTTGAGTAAATCCAAGCTAGGGAAGGACACACTTAGGAGCAATCAATATAAAAGTGCCTTTAAGTAAGCTGATAACAAGCTCGATGAGGGACTCTATGACACAGCTGGCAGAATAAAGGAAAAGTACCCTTAGTTGCATTAACAAAACTAAGTGTCTATGCTAGAATAAGAGGGGCGACAGTCCAGCTCTGACCTGGATTGGTTGGCTTCAGTTACTACCGTACTATGTAGGCTTCTGGACAGCTCACGTTGACAGAGACTGCTGGGTACTTCCCATGTCCCTCCACTTCCCTCTCATCTACTCTAGGCTGGGACAGGTAGGAGCTGGTCCCTACATCCTACCTCACACAGATTCCTGTTCCCTGGTGGCTTCCCACAGTGCTCAGCCAATGGGAAGAGAAGAGAAGTAACAAGACAACAGACCTTTCTTGTATGGTCTTCTCCCTCTCCACCTGCACATTTCTGACAGTGGCTGTGTCCCTTTACAACTACGCTTCCTGTCGGACAGTCCCTCTTCCACAGCCCCCGCTTCCCATGGGTTCCTGTTTGCTTCCCTTCTTTCTTCAGGTCCAGGGGTAAAACAGCTTCCGCCTGCTGCCAGCTGGTAAGTACCTTAGCACCCTTTCCTGGTTCCCTTAACGCTGCTCACAGCTCTATAAATAATCCCTTCACTAATTCCTTTCAAAATCCCAATGAAATTGGCCTTCTGTTTCCAGCAAGGACCCTGACTGAGACTGGAGACAGGAGGCCAGACAGCCTGAAAGTCATGTCTGTGAGGACCAGCTCTAGGAACAGAGGGTGTTAGGCCTGGTCAAGGGAAGCCTCCCTTTTCTAGGTCGACTAGAAAAGGCAAATGGCCACCATCACCCTCACTCTCAGCTCCACGGATAGTAGTGGGTACAGAGGTACCACCTTTTGCCTAAATGTAAACTTTTCCCAGAGTTGGCAAAGGTGGGGTGGGTATCCCTGGCAGATCTTGAGCTCCAAGAATTCTGAGTTGCCTGATTAAGCTAGATGAGCCCAAGTCAGGAACAGTGTAGAAAAAAGTCAGAAGGATGGTCTAGAAAAGGACTTCCCAAGCCAGGATTTCATAATTCATCACCACCTGTACACTAATCTATGATTTATCAAAATACAATAGTCCTCCCTTATTCGCAGCTTCACTTTCCATGCTTTTATTGTAGTTACCTAGGGCCAAGTAGGGTCATAAATAATAAAATAATAAATGGAAAAATCCAGAAATAACAATTTATAAGTTTTAAACCAAGCAGCATGATGGAATTTCACATTATCCCACTTCTTCTTCTGGGACATGAATCATTCCTCTGTCCAGTGTATCCACAAGCTACCCACCATTTGTCACTTAGCAGCCATCTCAACTATCATCTCAATTGTCAAACTGACTGTCACAATACTGCAGCGCCTGTCTTCAAGTGACCCCTGCTCAGTAGCCTAACCCTTCATCACAATGCCTACACTCCCATCACTTTGTCTCATCACCAGGCATTGTATTATCTCGCAGGATCACAAAAGAAGGGTGAGTACAATATCATCACAAGGGGTGATGTTCACATATTGTTCTAACTGTTCTACTTTATTATTAGCTACTACTGTCACCTCCTACAATACCAAACTTACAAACTTTACCATAAACTATGTATTCTAGGAAAAAACAGTATACAGAATTTGGTACTATCTAATTTCAGGCATCCCTTGGGGGTCTTGGAATGCCTCTCGGACAACTATACTAAAATTGAGGGGAAACTCTGGGGATGTGTTTTTGCTGCTTCTTACTTGAATCTAGAGAATAGAAGTCTAGCTCTTCAGTCAAGTTTGCTAATTCTCAACACTGAAGTTGTTTTTATGCGTTAAGATAACTTGATATAGTAGATATGGGAAAATGTTCAGCATCTTTGGTCATTAGAGAAATGCGAATCAAATAACGCTGAGATTCTATCTTACTCCAGAAAGAATGGCTATCATCAAGAATTCAAAACACAGTGCTGGGCACAGTGGCACACCTCTGTAATCCCTGCACGCAAGAGGCAGAGGCGGGAAAGCCACCTCACGGAGACCAGGCTGGAGTACATAATGAGACCCTGTCTCAAATAAACAAATGAGCAGACAAACAAAAATTTAAAAAACAAATGCTGGCAAGGTTGTAGCAGAAAAAGAACTCTTCTATCTACACTGTTGGTGGGAATGTAAACTAGTACAACCACCATGGAAATCAGTATGGAGCCTACTCGAAAAACTTAAAGTAGAAATTCCATTTGACCTAGGTATACCTCTTCTGAGTATCTTCCCAAGAGTTTAAGACACCATATGACAGTGATACAAGCACACCCATGTTTATAGCAGCTCATCAAAATAGCTAAATCTTGCAAGTGGCCTATATGCCCACCAACAGATGAATGGATGTAAAAAAAAAAAATTCAGAATATATACACGAGGGAATGCTACTCCACCATAAAGAGTAAATTTGATTCATTTATAGGAAAATGGATGCACTTTGAGACCATAATGCTAAGTGAAATAAACCAGAAATAGAGGTTAAATATTGCATGGTTTCTCTTATATGAGAAATCCAAAGTATAAATAATTTAAAGAGCAAAATAAGGGATTATAGGAATCAGCGAGACAGACTTCGTGAAGATGGTAAGGTAATTTGGGGATAGATAAAACAGAAGAGAGGGAAGGGGAAATAAAAAGGATCAAGATGTCATATCTATATGTACCAATTCCTCACGAGGAATGTATTGAATATGTATTACAAACATATACTAATGAAGATTTTTGGGGGGCCGGTAATATAGCTCAGCGGCACAAGCGCCTGCCTGGCAAGCGCGAGGTCCTGAGTTCGATTCCGGTACCCACCAAAAAAAAAAAAAGATTTTTTTTTTTTTAAGGATAAGAACATGGAATTTTTACATCTCAACATCACAGCTTTCCAAAAATTCACTTCTAATCCACTCAGCCCTCCACTGAAAACACTTTTTAATCCAGCAATTTCTACCCACACATCTGGCAGTCACTGCAGTGCTTCTTGATAACTGTCACCTCATTTTCCAACTCCAAAACCAAGGTACAAAATCTGCCCACAGGGCAAAATACTTTAAGGCTCAAACTATTCTAGAAAAAAGATCGCCTCAATTCACTGTGGCAGGAAAAAGAAAATGATTTTTTTAAAAGCCTGAAGCTCCTGAGGTCACACCGGGGTCATGGCCCAGGATTCTAAGGATGTATCTAAGCCAGGTGTTCTCCTTGGGGGACAGTTTATCATTTCCTGCACCGCGGGACGGCTGGGACAGCCAGTTCACTCATCCATTTAACAAACATTAGTGATCAACTTCGTCAACAGAGCCCGGGGGGTGCACAGGAGACCCCAAGAGGCCAGCGCTGCTAAACTGCTGCAAGAGGGCTTCAGCGAGTCCAGGAAACGACCTGATTTCAAAAGACCAATGAAGGCAAAGAGTGAGAGTGACGGGCGCCCTGAAAAGTTTCTGCAGAAACTTGGGACATGCCAGCCCTCGGGCGCGGAGAGGGCGGGGACACGGGTCTACAGCAGAACGCTGCCTACGGGCTGGGGCTGGGCTCTGAGTCCGGCCGCCTCCCGAGGCCACGCGGCGCCAGCCCGCGGCCGGGCAGGGACGTCGGCCTGGTCCTGTCCGGGCCGGGCAAGCAGCGCGCGCGGTGGCGGACGCAGAGGCCCGGCCGGCCCGGGCGCGGGGACGCAGTGCGGGGAGCGCCCGGCTCCCGCCCCGCTGGCAGGAAGCGCGCGTCCCCCGGGTCCCCAGCGCACTCCAGGCATGGCCGCACTCACCTTCCTTGGCTTTCTTCCTCCGGGCCAGGGTTCCTCCGAGTTTCCCCAAGAAAGAGTCATCTTTCTTGCGAGACGGGGGCGACTTGGGAGTGGGGGACTTGGGGGCCGAAGGCGACTTCTGCGGGGAGGTGGCCATGGCGCCGGAGCGGGCGGGCGCCGGCCGAGAGGGACGCGGAGCTGGAGCTGGGCGGACGCGGCGGGACTGAGGCTGCGGCTTTCCAAACGGAAGCGGAATTATTCCAAGCATTTGAGGCAGCTCGCGCTCGCCTTTCCCTTCCCTCGCTCCCTCCCTCGCGCCGCCCTCCGCCCTGCTGGAGCTGCGCGCTCGCTCCGGCCGGCCCGGGCCCCAGGCTGCCTGGAGAGGGGACGAAGGCCCAGTTTCCCTCTAAACGGAGGCCGTGCGGCCTTATCTGTTTAGATGTGTGTAACCCTCTCGGCTGAGAAGCTTCATTCCCCAGGCTCCTACCCAGTACCGGTCCTGGCACAAATCAGGATCTGAACCGAACCAACCCTGTTACTCTACCTCCCAGTCCCTCGGAGGAGCGTCCGCTTCCCTGCATTGTCGCCTGTCCTCTTAGGCCCGTCTCTTGTGCCTAAGACATGGGCCTGCTGGTGGAAAAGAATTGGAGTGAACCAAACTGTGCTCTGGCCCCACCTGTCCTGCACTTACTCTTGGTGCCAACGTCCTCTTCTCCAACCCCTTAAGGCTGAGAAGTTGGAAACCTAGGAGGGCAGGGCGCCGGCTTGTTCTTGCAAGACGCCCATGTTGCTAGCAACCCCCGGCTGGTACAGAAGCTCCCAGTGCTGGTGGAAATGAGCTTGGGGAAGGCACAACCGCGCGCACCGAGTGACAGCCCTCTCCTAACTCATCCTGTCTAAGTAAAAGCCGTAGAGTGACTGCCGAATGTGCCTGCCAGTAAGAGCGTGTTAGAGAACCTGTAGTTTCAAGGACTCATACTGATACATTGTATCGCGCCTGCTCAGGGAAGTCACTGTGAAATTGTGTTTTGATTACATCATTAACAGCTCTTGTCCAAGAGAGCAAATGCAAAAGGACATCTTCAAAATCTGACCTGCAGCTCTTGTGGGGAATTGGAAGACCGAGCTGCTCAGTAGCTGGGTGATCTTGGGAAAGTCAACAGCACTTTGTTTCTTCTGTTACAGAATGAAGTGGTTCAAACAGCACGGTGGCTCTCAGACCCAACTGGGGTTAATCAGAGTTAACGACCATTAACAAGCCCTATCTGCAGAAGTTCGGATTCATCAGACTCTGAAGTGAAATCGAGAAATAGGGAGTTTTTCGTTTTTTGTTTTTTTGGTACCCGGAATCGAACTCAGGACCTTGCCAGGCAGGCACTGTGCCCCTGAGCTATATCCCTGGCCGTGAGTTTTTAAACCAATTCTATTAGGTGATTTTGAGGGAGCTGACCCACACCAAGATGTTTGGGCAAGGGTCTCACACATGCTAGGCAAACGCTCTGCCACTGAGCTACATCCCCAGGCTTTTTTTATTTTGAGACAGAGTCTCATTAAGCTGCGCAGACAGGCCTCAAGCTAGCTATCCTCCTGCCTCAGCTTCCCGAGGAGCTGGGAATTCAGGCATGCACCACCACCTGGCAAGAACAAAGTTGGATTGTTGAATTCTGGCTTTTGAAAAATAATCATGGAGAAGAGAAAGCCAAGCTTATGGTACACAGTGAAAGGGGAGTCTTTGTGGTGTCTTCCAGTAGAAGAGAACAAAGCGGGTATATTTATAAGGCTTCAAGACCTGGATGAAGCCAGGCCTTTCAGTGCAGCGATGCCTAAGTTTGGCGAAGGATTGTGATACAATAGTTTAGGATTGGTGACTGCAAGGTGAAGCTTTCAAAGAGTCTCAGAGAGTAAACGTCTTTTTAATGTACAGGTTTTACATTCACTTTAATGAAAATTTAAGGGAAGTTCTTGAACAATAAAGCTATATGCAACTTTTGTCTTCCTGGGCAAGGGTTTTTTGGGATAAAGACAGAGGAATGGTTAAGTCTCATTAATGCAGGCAGAAACCTGTGTAGGTGTGAATGCTTTCTAGGGTCTCAGATATCTTGCTCTTCAAAACTTTCTCCAAGATAATTATTAATCTCTTGATGGAGAATGGGTGATGAATTAAAAACTCTGTGCTACTTGAAGTGTAGTCTATAAATCACTGATCTGAATCCTGTTATTAGCCTGCAAAGATATATAGAAATTATGTTTTTAGAAACTTTGACAGTAACTGAGAATGCAATTTTATGTCCATTTAGTCTAAAAATAAAAACTGGAAGCTTATATTTTGAGTGCTTTTTTATCTTTCTAGTAATTCTTTTTATTGTATTTTACAAAATATTAGTCTGTACTGGGTTGGTTCTTTACCAGAGAGCACTGTAGGAGTATTGTTCTAAATTGTTCCTGTTTGCTTGGAGTTCGTGTACTTTCTTCAGACATAATGCATTTAGAATCCTTATGGATATAAATGGATCTGGGTTTTGTTTAGAAGATTAAGTGAGCTAATATATGGGAAAGTGCCTCACCCAGGAGCTGGCGGTGAGGTAGATGGAATCTCAGTCTTGCTTTCAGGCACATGCCACATGGTCCTTCCATAAAATGCGGAGAATAACCTATACTGCTCCTTCCCACCTAAATTGGTGTTTGCAATTATGGCTCCACTGACAGCTTTCACCTTCTTGGTCACTGGTTTCATCCTACCCAAGGGTTACTATAAAGAAGGCTCAAGATGAATGTGTGTGATCTTCTGAATCTCAAAGCCAGCCTTCCCCTGAGAGCTAGGCCTGGACCAATTGCACAGGGAGAGAATCATCCCAGGTCTACTCTTAGCTCAGTAACGAGGTGCTCTTTGACAGATCTCTGCCTTTTCTGGACTTCCCTTTTCACCACCTATAAAATGAAGCCAAGGCTGCTAAAGCTGAACATCACGTGTTCTTTATGACCAACAATTTCAGGTCTAGGTTATGAGTGTATCAGTGTACCCAGATACATGTTGCAGGAAGCCCATGGCAGCACTACTGTATTAAATGCCTAACAGTTGAATCAATAAACAAATTGTGACAGTATAGCAATAAGAATGAACAATTCGCAGCAATAAGCAGAATGGGAATGTATCTCACAACATAATATTGAGTGAAAAAAACAGATACAAGAAAGTGTACACTGTATCATTTTACTCATAAATTCTGAAGCAGAGGAAGCAAATATATGATACTACCAGTTGGGATAGCAATTGGCTTTGAGAGGGGGAGTGATTAAGTGCAGTGCATGAGGGAGGCTGTTGGAGCAAATGTTCTGTTTGTTGGTCTGAGTTCTGGTCCCACGGATATATTCACTTTAGAAATTAATGGACTGGGGCCAGTGAGATAGCTCAGCAGCATAAGCGCCTGCCTGGCAAACGTGAGGACCTGAGTCTGACTCCTGGTACCCACATAAGGGAAAAAAAGGGCTGGTGATATCACTCAGGGGCACAAGTGCTTGCTGGCAAGTGCAAGGTCCTGAGTTCGACTTCCGATACCCACATAAACAAAAAAATTAATGGACTGTACACTTCATAATGTGAGCAACTTTGTGTACATTGTAATTCAATAAAGATGATCATTTATCACAAAAATGATTAATTTAAAAAAAAACAAGGGCCGGTGAGATGGCTCAGCGGCTTAAGCGCCTGCCGGGCAAGCGCGAGGGCCCGAGTTCCACTCCCAGAACCCACATATGAAAAAAGGGCCGGTGATATCGCTCAGCGGCATGGGCGCCTGCTGGCACGTGAGGTCCTGAGGTCGACCTCCGGTACCCACAAAAATAAATAAATTAATTAATTAAAATAAAAATAAATAAATAAATAAACAAGACATGGATCTATATACTCTGTAGGATCCTTTTTACTTCTGTGGTCTCCTTCTCTAACTCCCTGGGTGGCCCATGAAAGTTCACAGGTTCTCACTTGGGCCAGTCCTGTCTCAGCTTTTCCCTTAAGAGGTCTCATTTCTAGCTCGTCTTCTGCCGCCCTCAGCTACCCAGCAACACTCCTGTCCTGGTCCTGTTACGTTCTCCTTCTTCAACAATTCCAGCTGTTGGGCTTTGTGATTCACAAGGCAGGATCATATAGTGGTAAGGATATGGGTTCAAATCACCCCTCTGTAGCTGTATCTATAAATATTTGTGCAAGTTGTTTAAGTTCTCTGTGGCTTTGTTTTTCTCATATTAAAATGAATATTGTTAAAGTTTATGTCTGGATGTCCCCCCAAAGTCTCGTGTGCTCAAAGACAGGGCTTTTGAAAAGTGGCTGGATTATGGGGGTGCTATAGCCATTTGGGATGCTAGAAGGTGGGGTCTGGCTGGAAGAAGTGGATCACTGTAGACATGATCTGGAAAGGTTTATCTCCCTCCCATCTCTTCACTGTCTGTTTCCTGTCCACCATGCTTTGAGCAGCTCTCCTCTGCCATGCCCCTCCTGCTTAGGAGGAGTATGAACTGAAATGGGAGCCACAGTAAGCCTCCTTTTTGCTGGCGATTTAGCTCAGTGGCACAGCGCCTGCCTGGCAAGTGTGAAGTCATGAGTTCGATTCCCAGTAACAAAAAACAAACAAACAAACAAAAACCCCTCTTTTTCTTTAACTTGTAGGGGCTGGGTATTGTATCTCAGTGACAAGGATAGTGACTAAGACAAATACTTACCTCATACGTTGTTAGGAGGACCAATAAACAAAATACTCAGCTCAGTGCCTGGCACACACATAAGTCTTAGGTCAATAGATGTTGGTGACTTGTATCGCATTTGTAACTCATAAATGATATTACTATCACCTTCATCTATGGACAAATAATTTGAAACTCAGTTTAAATAACTTGCTGTTGGTCACATCATAGCCAATAACTGAGAGACTAATACTATTACCCTTAGGATCTCTTCTCCCAAATGTGTCTAGAATGAGATTATGATTTTGGATTATATTAAAACAGACTGTGTTTTCTAGCAAGGTGCAGTCAGATGACTAACTTCTGACCAATGGGATGTAAGAAAAAGTATCACGTGTCAGCAAAAAAGAGATGGCAAATGGATATTCAACTTCTTGAATTATAAGACTATGTCGTTCAGACTAACATTCCCACTGAGAATGACGGGAAAAGCTAGACAAAATGTAAAATAAATCTGCTGGAGACCACTGGGAAGCAATGACATTTATACAGCCAAGATCTTACAAGGCCAAGGAGGAGTCCAGATAGGTGAACCCATTATTTGGGGATAATTTTTCCCTGAGGGCATCTACCAGTCTCAGGAGAGGAAGCTGAGAAGTTGAGAGGTCAAGCAGGGCAGTTGACGCTCTCATAAGGACAAATGGATGAAAGTTCAGGTGCCACTAAATGGAATAGGGTGGGGGGGGGGTCCCAGGAAGCTCACCCTTGCTTTGGTCTGGAACTCTAAAAACAGTTCTTTCCAATTGACGAAGAGAAAATAAAGATATTTTCAGTTAAAAAAAAACACACTGAGCATTGACAATAGTTGAACCAAACAAAAAGAAACATTAAAGTATACGGCAGAAGGAAAAATCATCCCAGACGGAAGCTGGGAGACACAGAGAAGAAAAAAGAACAAATAAAAAGGCAATATCATGGGTAAACCTAAAAGCACCGTAACTACACACAATAACAAAAAGAACATCGTATAGGCTTTAAAAAATACACAAATCTAACTAAAATACACAAAAGCAGAAGCATTCAAATTGGGGAGTAAATGAAGGTAAATATTATAAGGTTCAGTCATTAGGAAGGAGGACAAAGAACAAACTGATATTGGACTTTGATACATCAATCATCATGTTATAATCTCCAAGGTAACCATTAAAAGAATAGGAAAACAGTGACTATTATGAAGATAATGGGGAGACAATTGGTGTCTAGGTGCTCCATTCAGACATATTTCATAATTGGTATGTATGATCTGTATTTGTCATATAGCTGCCAACTCTTCTTTTGTATTTTATTTCATTGTGTTACTTTTTATTGTATAGCTCAGGATAACAGTAAACCAATCATCCCAAACCAAAATTAAGATAAAACTCAAATGGCTTTCACTAGGGAAAGGTATCTTGCATAGATGTGAATGCCATCTGTGATGGGTTGAAGTGTGTCCACTAAAGAAGATAAGTAGCGGTCCTAACCCCAGTACCTGAGTATGACCTTTTTTGGCAACAGGACCTTTGAAGATGTAATTAGTCGATGAAAAGCACATCAGGTCATTCTGAAGCATGGTGGGCCCCTGACCCAACATGACTGCGCCCTTAGGAAAAGAGGAGAACTTTCTCAGACAGGCACAGACTGAAGACTATAGGAAGCCACACAGGAAGGAAGTGGCCACTGGCGTCGTGCTGCCTCAAGTCAAGGAACGCCTGCAAGAGACAAGGCAGGGGCTCCTCCCCTAGAGTGTCCAGAAAAGATGCCTGGAATTTGGACTTCAGCTTCCACAACTGAAGGAAAAATGATTTCTGCTGTTTTAAACCACCTGGTTCATGGACCTTTGTGACAGCAGCCCTAGAAATCTAACATACCATCTAAGGGACAAAATGGCAGTCCCTGCAGACCATGGTGAGGGTTTTACAAAAGCTCAGGATCCCAATCAATAATCAGAGGCTCTTTGACCACATCAAAGCAGGAGGGGAGAGAGAAGCCTGCCAGAGCTCCTTGGGGACCTCTTTGATCACTGAAAGCAAGGTGTGCTCTCAGAATGAAAGCAGTCTGAGCGATGAAGGCCCCCCCAGCAAGGGTCTTAAGTGAGAAGCCTATGGGACATCCTATGCAAACTCTGGGGTATTAATGGTGGCCTTTGAAGGCTAGCATGCCAGGGATCATGTCCTCCAGGAGTCCTACTTGCTTCAGTAAAGGTGACCCAGATGGCAGGGGTGGGTGGAGGAACAAGGGCTTCTCTTGATGAGCAGGCAAGGATGACGGTAGAAGACCTCAGCTTTACTTGGTGGCATGGTGGTCTGAGATGAGATGTTTTTGAGGGTCACACAGGATGATGCCACACAAAGAGCCTGAGAACCAGCCAGTGGGGGATGGGGGTATCCCAAGTTCTTTGAAGCAGATGACTTGCTTATGTACACTTCTGAATCACCTAATAAACTGTGGACACTGGTAGAGGAATTTCTTCCCCTGAGCATAATGGCTGAGCCCTAGCTGCAGAGGCAAAGCCCTAAAACCAGTAGCTCCTTCCCGAGTCATGCAACAGAGGAATGGAGACGAGCCAGGGAACAGGAGAGGAGATAAGCTTTTAAAGTCAGAATGAAGCCAGGCAAGGGACAACACCTGGGGTCCCCAGGATTTCATTGCTGTGCAGTGCAGATCACAGGCCACTGAGATTACACCCAGAGACTTGACTGTCCTTTCCCCTGCCCCTTCCCAGGTCAGTGTGAGCAGGGGATCCAGACCTTCTTGGCTCCTGTTGTAACCATCTTCCTCCCATACCCTATCTTCCAGACTTGTATGTTCTGCAGGAGTAAGCGTCTCTGCTTCCAACTTTGTTTTTCTTTTTTTTTTGTGGGTACCGGGGGTCGACCTCAGGACCTCGCGCGCCAGCAGGCGCCCGTGCCGCTGAGCGATATCACCGGCCCTTTTTTCCTATGTGAGTTCCGGGAGTCGAACTTGGGCCCTCGCGCTTGCCAGGCAGGCGCTTGTGCCGCTGAGCCATCTCACCGGCCCCTCTGCTTCCAACTTTGCTGGGAGAGACACTAAAGCTATTCAGACCTCAGATGTTTCCGTTTAGAGAGGAAGATTGGAGGTGTTACCTGTAGCAAAGAGATGGGAGCAAGTCCTCACAGCCAGATAGGATCTCCAGGAAGCACCAAAGGGTAGACCTGAAATACTGTCGGCCTGTAGGTGTGCAAGAGGCTGGACATCTGGTCAGCAGAGGTCATTTCAGAGACTTGATTTCCAGAGAGATTCATGCTCTGACTTGGATGACACCAGAGAGAGGGCAGTCATTTGAGGGCATGCTTCTTGGCCTGGTTTACTGCTTATGTCTCCTCTGGAGAACCCTGTCTATTCTGCTGAGATTAGAAACGTCATTTTCTGGTTCTGCCGTTGGGATTTGAAAAGCTCAAGATTCACCACTGGTCATTCTAATTATAAAGGTACATTTTAGCTATTCCCATTTTAAAATTGGAACTGACATAGATCAGGATGCCTCTTGTAGGAACCCTCGAGGAAGGGAAAGGGGGGAAATCAGCTCCATTTCACAGATGAAAACATTGAGGCACAATTGAGCTGTTCCCTGCCATCAGAGAGCTGGAATTAGAGCCCCCAATCAGTGACAATTAGTTTGTGGGATTGTGTTCAAAATGAGTACTATATACTTACTGTATCCGTTTTTTCCTCGAGTTATTGATGCATACAGGTCCCATTATTCTGAGAATAGGAAGGGAACTGGAGTCTTGTGCCAAGGGCGTATTTGGAGCTGCTACCCAGTATCACGCTGTTTTGAGTGTCACACAGGACCACAAGGGCTGATGCCCTGTCCCCATCCTCCCGGCTCCTCTGCCCCCTCTGAAGTCTCTCTAGGGGCCTGCAAAATCCACCTTACCTCATTCAGCTGGTCCCCAAAAAGCTCCCTTGGCCCGTGCTCTTGGTTCCCTGTCCTTATGACTGGGATGTAAGTCTGTAGCACCTGCAGCTTGATTTTAGGCAAAAGCACAAAAGCATCCCCCAAGGTTTATGACTGTGTCAGGAATACTTGATCACCCTGGATAAAAAGGGGACTCTCCCTAGAGGATCACACATATTGAAAGCTTTTTGTGCGATGTGGCAGAGTTAGGTTAGTTGTTTTGAAAAATTCTTTTCATGTTAGAGTATATATAAATGCAGCACAGAAGGGAACATAAAATTCTATGTCAAAATGGCAGCTTTGGCTTCTCTTCCCAGATTAGCCCTAGCAGAGTGGGGACTGGTGTGTTGGGGGAGGACAGCAATGGGAACCCATCCAAAGGAGGAAGGGAAGGAGCAGGTGACACGAGGCACAAGAGCCAGGCCATGCAGCCTGGTGGTCAAGGGTGCAGGCTCTAGGGGCCAACAGTTGGGTCCACTCACTACCATGGACCTTGATTATCTTAGATAGTCCCAGAGCCTCTTTGTGTCTCAGTGTTATCCTCTAAAAATGGGGATAAGGCTTACACTAAAGATTTTTGCTGGGCCGATGAGATGGCTCAGCGGTGTAAGTGCCTGCCTGGCAAGCGCGAGGGCCCAAGTTCGACTCCCGGAACCCACATACGAAAAAAGGGCCGGTGATATCGCTCAGCGGCACGGGCGCCTGCTGGCGCGCGAGGTCCTGAGGTCCGACCCCCCGTACCCACAAAAAAAAAAAAAAGATTTTTGCTTTCAGGACGTGATGGGATAATGGACATGCAGAGCTTATGGCAGTACCTGTGGGTGAGATGGGCTGAACTCACAGAGGTTATCACCGTGAGCAGGTCTTGGGGGGCTCCCCAGGAGAGCTGTGATGCCACTTTTTTTTTTTTGCAGTGTTGGGGATCAAACCCAGGACATTGCACATTATTTTTTCTTTTTAAAATTTTTTGAAATGTGCTGGAGAGAGAGTGAGCATGAAATTACTCAGCCTGCCCTGAAGGCTCAGAAATGGTGGGCTGCAGATACCAGCGGTAGAAAGGCTGACAGTCTGCAGCTCTGGGAGCAGGATGAGGGCGATGAGCTGACCCGAGGAAAGCTTGCAAAGCTCCAGGAAAAACAGTTGGCTCTCCTTGCAGCTCCTTCCTGGGCAGGTCAGTGTTTGCAAAGAGGAGCAATTGTGTACATTTTTACTGATACTCACTGGAAAAGTGAATCCTCTCAATTGATCAGACAAAAGCTTTCAAACAAGGGAGAGGAACTTCATGGGAAAAGGTGAGAGCTCCTGTGACTGATCACTTGATTAACCCAAGTGGTAATTTTGGTGCATTAGATGCTGCTCATGCACTGGAGTTAAGAACAGAGGCAAACTTGGTCCTGAAAGAGTGTGAGTTAAAGGAAGCAGCAGGCTCTGTGCACAGGTCACTGTTCCTAGTGAGTGAGTGGAATCCAAAACCAGGCTTCCCCAGGGAAGAAGAGAGAACTGGGGTAGCTGGGCTAGAGCAGCCCTTGTCTCTCCCTTCCTCCATCCCTGAAAATCGCTTTCTTTGTTGAGAGAATGCATCTGAGGTGAGCGCCTGTGCTCCTCCTCCAGTGGGATCGATGGGAAGGGATTCAGGTAAGTCCTTCCAGGTGCCCACAGATAATAAAACATCCAATGTTAACCCGTAGACTCCCACACGAAACCAAAGCTTAGCCCAGGTTCTTTCACTGAGAAGAAAGAGATGAAATGGATGCCGCTCTCAGAGAGGCCAGACCAAGCCCACACGAATATGTTTTGATTCCTGAGACACAAAACCATTTACTTTTGGTTCACTTCAGTTTTTAGAGTGGTGCACATATAACACATTTCCATCCACATGAATAGCTCCCGATTGTTGGAGCAAATTAATCTTTTACAAGCTACTCAGCAGTGAAGTTAGAAGATAAACAGTATGTGAAATCGTACACTTTCCCCTGCACATGAACCTTCTGATGACAATTTGAGCTCCCCACGTCCAGTGACTGCCACTCTCTCTGCTCATGTGGTGGCCCGAGCTGCCCCCTGCCACCTCTGCCCCGCAGAGGTAGTTCTCTGATCAACCACCTGGGTGGGGCATGCTGCCATTTTCAGTTTGGAAGAAAAAGCCTGTAAATCTGCTTCCTGGGAAGAGAGACACTGCTGAATTGTCATTTGCCTCCCGAATGCAGACAACATCAATTTCATTGCAGCTCATCAGAGTTGAAACACCTGCCACTTCCTTTCTCAGTTGCAATTAACGTGCTGCATCTCGGCATTGATTGATTCCAAGCAGCCTAACGCTGCCAAAGTCAAGGTTTAAATGAAACAGTACAATCTGATATTATTTTTCACAGTTTTAGAAACACGAACTTATTTTCATTGCCAAAGAAACACTGCGATAGCGAGGGATGTAAGTCTTTATGCTTGACATAAACGTGAGTAGAATAGATTGGTGCTTATAAAAGATAGTTTTTTATCTTTGGATTTGAGGGTGGTTGTTATTCTTGATCTTTGTATTTCTTAGGAGATGGAGAAGAGGATTAAAATTCTTTCTGTTTCTCAGTATCTGGCACAGGGCCTGCAGAACCCCAAGGGCACAGAATGTTAAATAAGTAGATCAATAAATGACTGCTATGGGAGAACACACTTGACAACTGTCCTCTTGGTCCAACTTATGTAAAGTTTGGAGTTTATAACTATCATAAGCCCTTTGGATTAATGTGGAAGGTATGGGGAGATTGACTATGAAATATAACTGGAGGCTGGGGCTTGATGTCCTATTCAGAGTCCTAAATTGTTTGGCCTTGGCCATCTTCACTGTGCTTTTTTATGAGGCAGTGAAGGCTCTGTGCATTTTCATCATAATCCTGCTAATACTGCATGCAAAGAGAGTGTCTTCAAAATGTATGACACCTTACATTTTGAAGGTCTTAAACATTCTCTGTTGTAAGGAATGGAATCATTTTAATTAGTTCAACAGCCATATTTGTGTACTTTTAGGAATGTCATTTAAATGGTTTGTATGTACTGGTGAAACAGAAAGCTAGCGTAAGTAGAAAACGGTTAGGTATGAGGCTTATGCTTTATACTTGGCTAGATAAGGTTAAGCCTTAAACCACAAAACATACTCTGTGGGAGAAAGTAAACAAATTGTATTTCTCAGGTATTAACAGAATATAGGGCAAGAACCCTGTTGTGTTGGTCCTCTTGGGAGAATCACTTTTTAGCTGAAAATATGACAAAATAAGTGGTAATTAATTCTTTTGGTCAATAACGACCCAGACATTACCCATTTGAGCATCCTCTGTTAAATGTATGCAAGCATCAGATAAGGTACTTCTACCTAATTGGCTGAAAAGACTGGATTTGAGTACTTCTGCATGTTCTAGAATGAAAACTGAAGTTACATATCTCTTTCTTAAAACGAGTTAACATTACTGTGTGTCCATACTCATACCTTTAAAGTCCTGATGGCTGAATATATTATTCTGACCATCTCCACACATTTTTAATACTACATAACTGACTGCTCCAAACATCTGTATTAAATAGCTTATATTCCAATATTTTAGTACTAATAGGTCTTCTCCAAATTATAACATAGGAAAGCCAGCATTATCAGGAAATCATTATCAATTGCCACTAAACATAAAAATAAATAAAAATAGATAAATAGAAGTGGTATAACTTTCCTAGGTAGGTAGGTAGATAGAAAGACGCCTCTACATATTTCCCAACAATAGAATTCGCTAGTAATAGACTTCAAGGCACTAGAAGACCTGATTCTTGGAAAAGAAAGAAGAGGAAAAGACAAAGGAAAGAAAAAACTACTGCCTCTGGAGCTTAGTATCCGTGGAAAGGCTGGGTTTAAATGCCACCCAAAACGTTGGCTGACTCAGGGGAAGTCTGTATACATCTTTCTAGCTTGTCAGCTGGCCAGATGTTGTGGGCGGACAGCATCTCAGAAGTGCTTCCTAGGTCAACTTATCTTGAGAGAAATTTGGTCTCCAGTTAGAGCCAACTGTTGCCAAGCGCCTATCATCTAATGAGACATTTAAACACTTGCAGAAACCAGTGGCCAAATGTGCAACGAAGAGTTCTTTGGTCTCTCTCTTGTCCATAACAGACTAAATCTTCAAAGAATCCCTCCAGGGGAGAACAATCAAATATTTTATGACAACACATCACCACTTGAAATCTTCTCTTCTTTGGTCCCCATCTGCACTGTCGAAACACCCCAGGAAGCCCAGTGTGTCAGTGCACAAACCCCACCCACCAGCTGTCTGTGCATATTGAAAATGTCAGAAAAACAAATCCGTGGCCCAAGTTGGGACTGCATAAACGAGTAGCTCCCCTCAGCTTTCCCTGGAAGTCAGAAGTGGTTTTGTCCTTGTCCCACCGAGCACCTGGGCTGTCCCGGAAGAGGGTCAAAACCCTGGTCTGCTCGAGCCGAAGACCAGGAGCACCAAGAGGCCTCCCTCTCCTGGGCCCACCGGTGTGCTCGTTTTCCCACCGCAGCACCAACCTCAGAAATGTTTTCTCAACAAGTGAAAGAGTTTTTCTTTTTGCCTTCACCAGCACTTATTTTCAAATGCCCTTCAAAATCATTCATTTTCTAAAAGTGCTTATCATTATGCTCCAGGGGCCATGAGCAGAGCACGGTGGGAACAAAAAGCTCTCCTAAGCCAGCAGGATTTGGTGAAAACTAGCAATCCTGTTGGCATGAAGTTAAAGCTTTATTTCCTTTTCCTTTTTTTTTTCTTTTTTTAATAAAATTAAGGCTCAAATGTTCTATAAACTCTCATTGCTTATGTATATTATATTAAGGCTTATAAATACACCTGGTAAATTAAATTCACCCTGGATTGAATTAACACCTGCTATATGAGTTATTTGCTTTATGTAATCAGTAATCTTGAGGTTTCTCCTCTTTCTCTGGAAACACAATTTAAATATTAACCTAATCTTTAAACTGCTGCTGCCGCTTTCTGACATTTGGAAACCGGTCATCCATGCAAAAAAAAAAAAAAAAAGCAAATATGGACGTATTAATGAAAAGGCAGTTTCTTAAAAGTCTTAAAACATGTAACTCAATGGATCGGGAAGGAAAATGATGAAAGCAGTGGGAAAGTCAAGTCTTTGTGTCACTTTTTGGGGAAAACAATGCTGGTCCTCTGCCAAGAACACCTCCGATCCCAGGGCCTGGCTGACGTCGGCTGCCAATTTCAAAACAATCTTTGTGGTTTTTTTCATTATAGTCTCTGGAAAAATCTTGGGAAGCTGTAGTACATATGAGAATTTTAATTAAAAATAAAAATCTCCACCACGCAGGAGGGTATAACTTCCGTTCCAGAATGAGGCAGTGTGGCATGCAGGGCCAGCCTCAGGGAGGGACAGGGGCATCCCAAGTCCTGCTCAGCTGACAGCCCCTGGAGAAGACAAAGCTTTCAAAGTGCTGGTCTTCGGCCTTTTCCTTGATGCGCTGTTCCTCTAAGGAATCCACGAGTTTGTCCCTTTGCTTAATCACTTGCATCATCTCAGTGAATATTTCTTGCTCCTCATTAAGATCATTCTCATCTTTCTGACTCTCTAAAGAGAAAAAAAATAAAAAGAAAAACACGGGGCCTCAGGTGAGATTGGGCCCAGGAGGGTTCTGGGCATGAGTATTCTCCACTGTTAGGGACTTGTTTTGCCCTTTAATTTTAACAGAGAAAACAAGGAAATGAATTTAACACCAAGGAACTGCCCTTAAAGGCACAGATGAGAAAGGCGGATGCTTTGTGCAGCAGTCAGCTTGGATTGCAGCTCGAGAATCTGTGCGCAGGGACGGGAAAACCACATTGTGTGCAAAGGAAATTAATACAGCCACTCCCTATCAAGTCTCCCAACCTTCCCTCCCGCCCCAGAAAGACACCAACGAAACAACAGAAAGGCTGTTTCCCATAAAAATATTGAGAAAAGTTTCCTAGTGAAGTGTCTGCATAAGTGGCTGCTATTGCAATGACAAAAATCCTTTTGTCATTTGTACTGAATGACAAATTGTAGCCTTTCAGGCAAAGACCACAAGGGAGCCAAGTGAGGCCACGATCATCCCTACTGTGCTAGGAAGGAGGTTTCTGGGTGGACTCTGTTTCTCATTAGCCTTTCCAAGTGGCCAGGCTTCTTCCTAATTGGCCCAAGGTATCTGATTGTGCAGAGGGACAGAATTGTCACTGAAGGAAGGGAAAGCATGAGAAACAGGTGGTAATGACTTTCTGACGCTCGACAGGATTGCAAAGACAGCTTTAGGTCTTGCCGACCAGGTGATCGTGTTGGGAGAATCAGTCTACATTCCTTCCCTTCGGCCCCTCCGTCTACACACTGAGGATCTGCAGGAGCCCTGGCCCAATTAGAGAGGGTCCCACTGCCTCTTGTGGGGCACGGTCTGCATCAGGAAGAAGGTAGATGTGATGAAGGCACACGGGGCATGCCTGTCCCTTAGCACCTCATGTTTTATAGGAGGGAGAAGAGAGAGGCAGAGAGCTCTGTGTTTTGGTCTCTCCATGCTGGGCTCTGGACGCCTGAAAGAAGCAGGCAATGTCTCACATCATTTGATGGAACACTGAGGGCACAAAGACTCCTGTCCGGCCCCTGCTGCACACTGGGAAGAGGCAAGCTGGAAGGGCGTCCTCTGGGTCAACCTGAGGCAGTAGTTGGTGGTTAGGCAGAGAAGGGTCTGAGGGCAGCTTTCCAGTTTCCATCTGCTGTGTGTGGCAAGGGAGGGACCTGAGAAGAGCCCAGTTGGCCTAATGTTGCCAGAGGTAGTTGCCCAGTGGGCCTGCAGTGAGCTCTCCTGTGCCGGAGGGCAGCGACTCCACGTAGAGATGGGACAGTAGATGGTGTGGCCTCGCTGAGTGCAGGATGTGCTGAGGCGAGACGGACTAGGCCAGGGAATGCCATCAAGAGAAAGGTCAGGCTATGGTGGCACCAGCTGCATGGCTTAGCTGCAAGTGCCAGCAGGAGAGTGGCAGCCCAGTGATGGGACACAACTATGTGGGGACTCGGTGAGTCAGCACCCCATGTGGCACCTCAGCCACCAGGACACAAACCACCTCTCCACTTTCCTGCAGTCGCCCTAGGGGAGAAACGCAGAAGGAAGCAGTGCCCATCTTCAAGACTGATTGTTTTCATCCCAGAGAGACCAAGCATTTCCTACAAGGACTGTTTAAATCATTGCATCAGAAAAAGCGTACCCGAGAGGGATGAAGAGTTCCTATTTTTTTCCTTGATAACTAGTGGGAGAAAGCTTGTGTGGAAGGTAAGCTCAGCTGGAGACAAAATGAAGAAGCTCCTTTTTCGGGGAGGAGGAGGGTACATGGGCAAATGAGAGGAGTGAGGCAACATGACCTTCACTTCATAGAACTTTAAAAAAGAGAGGGAATCGAAAGTGGCTAATAGAGTCTTTAGGGGGATTTATTTTACTATCCTGAAACAAAAATTAAAATTTGGTATCAGATATATAAATCAGATTATGTAAACTGATTTGTTAATTTAGGTATATTCCAGTATTGATATTGCTGATTTAATAGGCACCATAGAAAAATTTAAAAATTCCTCTTTCAGTTTAGGCTTCTCACAGATGGAGATGCCTGAGTTCCTTCTGAGAAATGAAAGATGTACAGCGCTTTTTTTTGGCAGTGCTAGGTATTGAACCCAGGGCCTTGCACTGTAGCACTAAGCTATACCTCAGCCCCGTGTACCACTCCTACCTGTCTCATACAGTGCAGCTCTGGAAAGGATTTGTTATAAATAGAACACTGTTGCTATAAAGAAGCAGCCTGCAAATCACTTCCATACGGGGAAAAATAACCAGGAAACTCTCATTTGTAGTCTCTCCCTAAATCTGAGCCCTACCATTTACCTTGAGCGTATTATTTAGATTCTCTTGGACTCAGTTTTCTAATCTGAAAAGTGAGATAAAGTAAAACACCATTATGATGTCTATTATTTGCTTTCCCTGTACCAGGAAACCTATGAAGGAAGATGCAATGTTAGTTCTATGAGCTGTAAAGGCATCATTTGAGTTGTTCTTTTAGATCTAGGTCTAAATGTAGGGAAGTCACCCACAGATCTGGTGCAAACACAAAACATAGTGAATATGTCTTTCTGGCTGGAACCAATGGATGAGTAATTCAGTGTATCAGGTCAACTGAGTTCATTCCCATTCTTTCTTCCTTCAGGGTAGAATGGTTTTCTCATATGCAATGCCCTTGTCCAGCCCATCTCTAATGCCTGCCTGGCAGAACCAGGCCCGCCCTCCCCTGTGTTCCCAAAGCACCTATTATGGCCCTTTCTTGGCAACACTGACTGGTCTGGGTGTTGGTCTCCCCAGTGGAATCACAGACTCCCAGAGGGCAGGGGCTGCTCTTCACCACGTGCAGGCTCACACTTGGTTCTCAATAAATGTTGGCTAAATGAATGGATGGGTAAGTGAGTAAGTGAATGTATGGCTTTGTTCCTGCTGGCCATGGGATGGAGCAAAACGCTGCTCTCACCGCCCAAAGGAGTGAAGCTCCCTGGGGACTTCTGTGTCTGTGGTGGAGAACCAAAGGCCGGCTGGCTCTGTATGTCCTCTGACTCTCAGGCTGGTGGGGTGGGCAACGCAGGAGGAACACTCCATTCTGGCGTCGCAGCATGCTCTGTTTATGGGGGGAAATGACTTTAACAAGGATCCCAAATATATCACCATACTCACCCTCCTTGAGCATTTTCTCTCTTAATTTCTGCTCCAGTCTGCTTTGATGATCTTCTAATTCTAGTTCTTGAGCCCTGGGTGTGAGAAAATGTTCCAAGTGTAAACATGAGGAATTGGTGTGGAAACATTGAAAAAGATGCCCGTTAATAGCAGCTATAGCATTTTTTCATTATTAAAACAGGGACCCTAGTATATCTCTAAGTGGAAAGCCTTGCTGCTGCCGGGATCACTTGAGAGGCCTAGAGAGACTGCTGACACCCTGAGCTCAACATACAATAGGGAGTAGCAGAAAGCCATGATGCGATGGCAGCAGGCTCTGGGAAGGCCATAGATCCCCCCACAGGGATGGGCTGGAGGGAGGGAGAAGAGTGAAGAAGTGACGGGAATGGTCCAGGAAAGAAGATATGACCATCTGAAGCTCTTTTCTTTTTTAGGTACAATATGACTTCAAGGATCACTTCTAACAATGCCCAAATCTTTAGTTGGTTAACAAGAAGACCAAAAGGAGGAAACAAAGTGAGCCATTTTGTCCAAATGCAGGCAATAAAACTTAGGCACTGATCCAACTTTCTGTAGGAAACTCAATGAGGCTTTAGAGGAGCCAAACTTGAGTGCCAGGAACTCTGTTTTCACTGCAAGGAACAGCAGTGTCCAGAAGTGAAGTTTGTCCTCTGTGAAGGCCAGCGGGAACCTAACTTTTCAGTGTCTGGGACTGCACACTTCATCCCAGTGTGTGGGTCAGCTTCCCACGTGCTAGGCCAGGCTGTGCTGGAGAGGCTCCCAAATGCTGTTCTGGAGCTCTCAGCAGAAATGAGGACCCACACAGATGTGGCAGGGTGAAGAGGTGATAGTTGAAGTCATGTGAAGGCACTAAAAGACAGACCGTAGAGAAAAAAACAGTTTGAAGACTCAGAGTTAGCTCAGCCTGTCCTCAGCCTGTCCTCAGCAAACACACATTCTCAATTGCTCTGAGCTCTGCACCTCTGGTGAGGTTTCTCAATCTTGACACCATTGACATCAGGCTGGATAATTCTTTGTTGGTGGGAAGAGGGGGGTGTTCTGTGTATTGTAGTATCTTTGGCATTCTTAGCCTTTACTCATTACGTCCCAGTAGCAGACCCCAGGTGTGACATCCAAAAATGTCTCCAGACATTGCCAAATATCCCCTTGGGCGGTGGTGGCAAACTTACAGCACTCATGCCGCAGCGGGCTATTTGTATCATTGACAGACCTAAAAGGTTTGCCGTCACTGTCTGAGGGACGGTGTTCCAGGTTGAAACCCATGAGTCTAGGAGAAAAGCCCTCCTCCTAAGGAGCAAGTCCATTACCTTTTAGGTAGATTATAGGTCTAATTCTGGGGTTTATAGCAATAGGTTGAATGGTGACCCTCATCCCTCCTATCTAAAAACCGTGAGCCCATCTGGGCTCTCATACTTAGCCAAGTTAGCCATTATTAATACTAAAGGTGATATTTTGACATTCTACCTAGTGACTCAGTTGTCTTATTTCTCACTGCTTTAGAACCCAGGCAGGGAAGAATAATAGTATTTATCAGGTACCCTGAGTTACCTGTCAAGGTTGTGGTGAAGACGAAATGAAACAGCACGAATGAAAGTTCCCAGCACAACGTCTGGGGCCTGGTTGGTTTACACTAAATGTTATTTTCTTTCCCTTTAGGATGATGACAGCTATAGTGAACTCCAATTTTTCCAGAAGAATGTGGCAAGGTCTCTCTGTACTTTCTGACTTCCCAACCGGGCCGCAAGCCCCCATGCAGAAAGGACAGACAGACAGACCTCAGTCCTTCGATCTGGTAAAGCCACAGGAAGTGGCTGGGCAGGCCCCGTGATCCACTGCAAGGCCAGACACAAGCTTCCCCAGTGCAGGTGTGTGGCTGCTCTTCTCCACAGGCCTGGGGGACGAGGATGGTCTGAATGCCCTCCAGCTCCTGACCCGCTGCCTTAAATCTATTTCAGCCCCAGGACTCCACAGAGAGAACAGACAACCGAAGATTCTTCATGCTAATGCCAGCATGATATGCAAGACATAAAATATCAATTTGCCTCAATCACTATTCTGCATGCACAAAAAGAAAAAAATCCTAGGACTTCAAACCAAGAGGACGACCCCCCGCCCCAGCCTTTTGCTTTTAGGACTGACTCCCTGTTATCTGTGTTGCCTTACTTACATGATCAGTAGCTCCGACTCATATCGCATTAATTTATTCTTCTCCAGGACCAGCTTAAACCATTCCTGCAAAAGCTTTGCTTCGTCCTGTGTCCCTGAATCTGCTTAAGAAATCAATGACAAATGAGTTAGATTGGCGTTTCTCTCCCCATAATCAAACTGCTTTGGAGCCACTTTAGCTGGCCATGTTTGTAGCGAGAAGGGCTCGGCAGGCAGCCACTCCCTGGTCCCCTGTTGACACCTCAAGGTCATAAGCATGACAAATAAAACGCCCCTGTGTGTGCTCAGGATGGGGGCAGCAGTCCTCCTGGACGTTTCAGGCATGACTAATTCAGTCCAAGGTCATATGTCCTCAATAACATCCTATCACAAAGAACCTTCTCCTGCCTATTTGTCTGTCTTCTGTGAAACTTGTGTATGTGTATTGGTCACATCTTCCCCCAAGAAGTCCTAACTGATGGTTACTATCTCCTTCTCTTTTTTCTTCCTTGAGTCAAATGCCTATTCATGGGGCAGGGAAGCTCACACCACCACATTTGATCATGGGACTGGTGACTGACATTTTGATTTTTTGCTCAAAAGTCAAATGATGAAAAAAAAAATGCTATTAGCCTTGAGTCTCATAAGGAGGAATATATATATATATATATATATATATATATTCCATATATATTCCATATATATTCCATATATCTTCTTACAACTTAGATTATGCCCTTTATTAAACAGGAGAATAATCATATTGGTACTACTTTGCAGATAATGTTATACACTAAATGTTTGGATATTAAAATGTTAAAATCTGGGTTTATTCAAGAAGCTGCAACATAGTGGTGGCTTTCTAATGTCATAACCCTAAAATGAGAATGCATGCTGCAGGGCAAAGCTCTCTGCCATTCTAGAAGGATTTACACTGGAGAGTTCTGTAGGCAGAGGGGGAAACAATGCGGGCAGATTTGTGTGACCTCAGGCAAGTCGTTTAACATCTTGGAGCCTCTGCTTCTGCTTCTTCATTGGCTAAACTGGAATAATAAGACATGTGTATAATATAATAATGAGGTACTACTTACTATGTGCAATTTTGGGCTAGTTGATTGGCTGCACGTGCCTTATAGGCAGCATTTCACTGGACTCTCACATTAAGCTCACCAGTAGATCCTCTTATCATCACCTCTTGCATAGCTGAACGAATGGAGCTTTAAAAGATTCATGTGACTTGTCCAAGCTCACAGTTAGGTGGCAGAGCCAGGGATTGAACTCAACTATATCTTATCCTAAGCCATACTCCTCACTGCTGGAATTGCCTTTGTCTCCCTCTCTCTCAGTAGTCATGTAAAGTAAATAAAGCCTCTAGAACACTGTCTTGCCCATAACAAGTAATCAAAACAATTACTTCCTTTTCTCCCTGTCTCTTTGACCACTTTTTACTGAAAAGGAAACTGGGGCCCAGTTATATCCAGTGCCCAAAATTATATATTTTATGGACAAACTGGTGCTAGAATGCAGACCTTAACTTCTGGTCTATTCCTTCATTTATTCACTCACTCATTCATTCAGCACGAAAGCCCTAAAAGCCATGCTAAGGCATTTGTATTTCGTGTAAAAAACAAAGGGACATTGAAGGAGGAGGAGTATGAAGAAATGTGGAATTTTATATGGGAAGGATTAAAGAAGAAAGAGAAGGGAGGAAAATATGATGTTATTCTTTCTTGGGTTTCATGAATGAATGAACAAACTTATAAACATATTGAGTGCTGATATCTTCTAAGCATTGTTTATAGTTCTGGGAGACACGAATAAATAAACGTTGGTTCCTGCTCTTTGGGAAACTGGAACCTTGCAGTCCACAGGGGAAAACCAGTCCTATGCAGGCAAGTAGAACTCAACGTGCCCTTGCTGTGGGAGCACCCGAGGGAGGCAGCGAGTCTTGTATGTAAGAAGTGAGGAGGCCGCAGGTAGGCTCAGTCTAAACGGATGGATAAGAGTCTGTCAGGGAGAAAAGGAGGAAAAGTACAAGATACTCAAGGGCAGTAGTTGAAAGAATGAAGTGTATAACCAGAATCAGCTACAATATAGAAGTTAAGAGCATCTACGTTAAACTCAGACTCGGAATCAGACTTCTACCTATCACTACACGGGCTTGGATAATTAAATGTGGCCTCCCGAGCCTTAGTTTTCTCATCTATAGTAAAACTGAAGTGGGCTTACACACTCAAAACCCTCAGCTCAGTACTGGCATAGTATAAGCTTGTTAAATCCAATCATACAATGTATGTGACGGAAGGACGCCAGGGGTCAAGGGTCAGCTCAGGAATCCCTTCCATCTCCTCCCTGACAGGTGCACACTCCGTGTCTACTATAATTCTCCACGTGATGAGGGAGCTCACCGCTGTCTAGGGAGCCCTCTTCATGGCTATGTGACGAAGGACTGAAAATTTAGTTTTACTGACTGTCAGTGGGTTGGCTGCTAGCCGCTGATTCCAGCTTTTCCCTCCGAGAACAGAGAACATATCACTGTCTATCTCACATGATAGACTTCCAGATGCTTGAGGACAGGTCTTACAATTCACTGAAGCTGTTTTTTCATTTTTGTTTTTGTTTTTCATAGGTAGTACCTCTGGGTTATTTATCATTTTGTCAGAGGAGGGCTGCCTGCCTCCCCTTTCCCTCTAATTTTCCATGATGCATCTTAAAAGAGAGTCTAGAATCAAACAAAATGTTCCTGAGTAGAGAGATTGCTCCCGTCCCCTTATCTCATGACCCAGGATTGAAGAAGTCTTTTTAGCAGACATCATTCCTGGGCTCTTATTAACCTGCAAATGAACTCTGGTCTTTCCATAATAGTGCTGGTGAAGTGGCAGTGCATGTTTTATTTGTGCAACTGATCTTTTTCTTAACCTAATTCAAGACTTTATATGCATCTTGTTAAGTAACATCTTATTTTGTCCCATTATAGGCAAATCGAATATCTTATGTAACTGACACATTTCTCTAAACTGGGATTTCTGCAGAATTGAAAGTGGATATCCTGGACATTTGTGTGACACTGAGAAACAAAACATTAGATAGGACTGAACCAAGAGCAGAGGCTTTGCATCCATCATCAGAGACCTTTCTTAGCCTTTGGATGAAGCTGATTATAAATGTACTAACTAGTATCATCCAGCCGACATGATCATATCTTGTCCAGGAGGCTATTACAGGCACTTTGGACAACAAAATAATTTCCTAAAATCAAGCTCCAAAATATCTGCCATTTTTTTTAAAGGAGGAGAGGTTTATTCATTTATTTTTAATTAATTAATTTTTTTTAAAGACAAACATTCTCCTGTATTAACAAACTCAAGCACTAGAGAATGTACAAATACCTTTTGGAGAAAAACATTACTCAGTATAAGGTTAAGCCATGTAAAAGCTAGGTAAAAATAGAAGACTAAGGAATGGAATAGTCACACTGAAATTGCATTTTCATACTAGGGAGACAATACGATGTTTACAAATGTGCGTCCGGTTTATTTCGCTTGTGAGTATTTTCTCGAGTCGCATCCATTTACCTATAAAAGTTTCCAGTTTTGCCATGCTTGTTGACACTATAAACTATGAAACTCCACCCAGAAAAAGAAATGCCATTTATGTTGTTCACAGTGTTTTAGTAAATACCAATGGTCTACAGGAAACTCTAACTTTCTTTCTAAGGGCTCACCATTTCTTTAATAATCTTTTCTCAAATTTTGACAAAGATTAGAATCTTTGCCATATGGAAAGTGGAAAACATATGAATATCTAAACTTTTGGTTTTAGAATTCCCCATGAGTTTTCACAAGCTGAGGTTACATCTGTATGTAATTTCAATAGCAGGAGCTGAATTCGGTTTATCTAACAAGTTCTGATCGAACAATGCCACATCCATCTTTCATGTACCATCTTTCACTTGGTCTTAGAAACCCAAATTTACAGCTCTCCCATTTTATCATTTATCCAGATTAAATTTCTTCTTCTAGATATATGTTTAATGTTTCTGGATTAAGGACCATTTTGCTTGATAGAGCAAACAGAAAAGCTGAGAGATGAAAATTCTGCCTTTCCTCATCATCTAACATTATACCATCTGCCACAGGCCCTGAGCCTATCCTCCCCTTGTTCTCAATCCAAAAGAAACAGCTTTAAGGAACTATTTTGCTGTCCTTAGAGTATTTTTTGTTGCTGTTTTTCAAATTCAGCCTCTTTGCTGCATTATATATACCAGTTTTACTCGGGCTTTTATCCTGGATTACATGTCCCCTTTCCAATCTTATGTGTCCTTCCAAAATCTCATCCATTAGAGGGCCCTGTGCTGCTACATTGACTTCCATGGAGACCATTCTGAACAAACCCAAATTGAACTGAATTACTTAACTGGCTTTTATCAATGGAATGATCTGCAATGATTGGCTGAAGATCATTGTTTAGAGCCTTCCTTTCTTCGATAGTCAAAATCAGTTTAGGGATTTTTAGATATGGAATTGTTTCTAGGGAATTCTAGGGAATCTACCTTCCCAAAGCATGGGGTATAGGGGACCCTGCTCTTAATCCCAACAATGCTCTGAGACCTTCCTCCACATTTCCCTCTGACTCACTGTCACCTGTTAGATTCTGTCCTTGTAGGTTCTGATGAAGTCTAAATCGCATCTGCCCTCATTGTCTCTATAGTAGAATGAAGCAAAGAAGCCATGGGCTCTGAGATCACTCAGGCCTGGTCCTGCCACTTACAAACATGCAACATTAGGCAAATACAGTAATCTCCTATCTCCCTACCTTGATTTCCCTTGTGGAAAGTGGAGAAGTTGACAGTACTACCTCATGCATTGCTTAGGGAAATTAAATGAGATAACACTTGCAAAATGTTTAGCACAGTGCTTGGTGTGGTTCTTCACTAAACTGTCTAATTGTTATTATTTCCTTATTTTTTCTTCCAGAGTCTAGTTCTATAGTTCCATAAGGATTAGTTTTCTGTTCACCTTTAAAATCCAGCTAGAATGTAGCCCCTGACGTTGTCATACATAGATAAACTTTATGTTGTAACAATTTGAGATTAATAAAAAATCTTATCTAGTAAGTAGTTTTTGGTGGATCATGGGCACTTCTTGGAAAGATTAGAGTCCCAGCAGTCTGAATAGATTCTTTATTACCCACATCTCCAACCAGCCCCATGGCTACTCTTGTAGTATTGAGAGCCCTTTGGGGTCAGGGCTGTGACTCCTTCAAAGAGGAACCAGCCTGTAGCCAGAATGGTGCAGCCAGAAGGCAAGTGGCCTATGGCTGGAAACAGAATGGCCCAGTTATCCAGCCCTTCCTATCATCCTGCTTCGGTCCACTGGCAGCTGGTTCTTCATTTGCTGCTGTGCCCTCATATCATGCCAAACAACTTTTTATTAGTAGAGTCATTTATATTGATCCACATTTGTCCAAGAGTGCTTGACAAAATGCAAAGTAATTTAAGTTCCTCCTGAAATTCTTCAATAACTTTCTATAGTGTAGTTCAGTAAGCCTGGTATGTCTTAGTCCCGGCTTACCTTAAGGTGACTGGCATGTAATAGTCAGTAACTTTTTTCTGGATGAATAATAACAGAACAAATGAACAATCTATTCTTTAAAGTCAGTCATAGTTTAAAAAAAAACATTTTCTTTTGTAGGTATTGCTGAATATTTCTCTGATTGTGTATTGGTGTGCGGTTTTTCCAAGTTGAGGCTCATTTTGCCCTCTGGTTCATAACTAATTCTTTGGATGTGATTTTCCTTTTTTTTTTATGTGGGTACCGGGAGTCGACCTCAGGACCTCGCGCTTGCCAGGCAGGCGCTTATGCTGCTGAGCTATCTCACCGGCCCTGGATGTGATTTTCTACCTCCTTAGACTCTCTGAGAAGTCCTAATTTGGTGTTTGCTGCGATTTCGTTAATGCAGTGGACACTGTCGCTGATGATCTGAAGTTTTAGGGGGGCATTAGAGTAATTGTAGCTGGAACCCTCAGTAGCACCGTGTGGGGTGTCTGCCCCAGATTGGCTCGGGTTTGCCTCTGGCTTTTATTCTCAGCTCCAGTGCTCATCAATTCGCTTGTTTCATTTAAAAATCTGTCTGCCAGTCTTCAGGACCAGAGCTCTGGGTACATCGGCCTCACGCGGGCTCCTTATGTATGAGGATGATAATCCAGGAAAGCAGGCAGCGGGTCCGGGCTGATTCAGCCTTGACAATCCCAGGAAATGGTAGAAAACCTTGAGTCCATTCTGCAGGCCAGAGGATGCTACTGAAAAACCGCTTAAGCTACCTTTTTGTTTTAAGCTATGTACCTACTTATCATTCAAAAATTAGTTTTTCTTGCTCTGAAGCTTTATTGAAATGGCATCATACCACATGTAGTCTTCTATGTCTTGTTTCCCTTAAATTCAATATTACATCGCAAAAACACATCCATGATGTTCCTTTTCACTGCTGTATGAATACTATTTGGTTTTCTGACTATGCCACGAATTATCTATTTTCCCATTCCTAGATATAAGAAATGCCCTTGGGGTTTTGCAATTATGAATGATGCTGCTACAGACATTCTTGTAGTTGTCTTCTGGGCCATGTGGGCAAGAGTTTCTCTGGAAGGTACGCGTAGGCAGAAGTTCTTGAACTGCACGTCATGCGAATGTTCAGCTTTATAGCATAAAGCCACACATGTGACAATCTATACTCCACTGACACCAAATAAAAGTGTCCTTCTTCCTCATCCTTGCTAAATATTAGTATCTTCATATTTTTAATAGTTTCAAAGTTTATTGTAGCCTGAATTTATATTTTCCTAATTACTAATGAGATCTGTGTTTTTATGCATTCATCGATCATTTATTATTCTTTGTGAAATGTGTATTTATATCATTTGCCTATTTTCTTATTGGGTTACTTACTTATTTCTTATTGAATTGTAAGAGTTTGAGAATATTCTACTCAGTAAAGCATTAAAATTGACTCTATAAAAGTGGTGTACATTTTTTGGTAGATTTACTTATTTTTATTTTCGATGTTATTATAAGTGATCTCATCTTTGTCATTACATTTTGTTGATGACAAAGAGGATGCTGAGGCATAGAAATACATCTGATTTTTCTAGTTTGATCTTATAGCTAGTCTCTGTGCTATTAGCTCTTACTATTTTTAATAGTTTATTTGTACATTCACTTGGATTTTCCATACAGACCGTCTATCATCTGGAAACAATAAGAATGTGTTTCTTCCTTTGAAAATATTATGTTTCGCCTCTTGGTCTCACATGACTGGCTGGGCTGTCCCGCACCATGTTGAACAGAAGATGTAACGACAGGCAACCCTTATGACTGATTTTTAAATGAATGCTTCTCTTCCACAGTGATGTTTGTTGCAGGGTTTTAGAAGCTATCCTTCAAACTAAGAAAGTCCTATTGCTTCTTTTGCTAAAATCTTTTGGTATCCCCAAATAGTTTTGAATTTTGTCAAATGATTGTCCTTCTTCTATAGATAAGATAGTAAGGTTTTTCCTTTTTAATTTTTCAATATGGTGATTTTTATATCACACTTATATCACCAAATTTTAAAATCAGTGGGATTAGTGTTCATTGGATTCTTTTATCTTTTAAAAAATTTTGGGGGCCGGTGAGATGGCTCAGCGGCGTAAGTGCCTGCCTGGCAAGTGCGAGGTCCTGAGTTCAACTCCTGATACCCACATTAAAAAATTTTTTTTGGTTATATTTTTGGTTTTATCTGCCCTTTTCAGTCCTTCTTTGCTTATTCTGTCTTTCTGTGTGTATGTGAGGGGGAGGGGCTCTGGGAACTGAACTCAGGGCCTGTGCATTAGGTAAGTGCTGTACCACCAAGCTATATTGTATTACTGGGATTTGGACATAGGGCCTTCTACCGCTGAGCTACATCCCCAGCCCTATTTTTTTATTTTTTATTTTTGAAACAGAGTCTTGCTAAGTTGCCCAGGCTAGCCTCAAAATTGTGATCCTCCTGCCTCAGCCCCAGAGTAGCTGGGTTTACAGGCGTGTTCCATGCTGGGACCTGTCTTTTATTTTAAAAAATCACCTTAGGAGGCTTGCCTTTCATTTTTTCCTTTCCTATATAAGGAGCCTGCAAAACGCAATGTACTCAGAGCTCTGCCTTCTCAACATCTGGCTTGCACAGAGGGCATTGACTTTTTAACAGAGTGGCCAGTGAAGCTGGAAACAGAGAATATGCAACAGATGGGTGGCTGGGATTTGTTGAGCGAAGCCGTCTTCCATAGACTGGGAGCGTTCCGGCATGGCTTTGCAAAGTGAGCCAAACTCCATGGCCTCACCATCCTCAGCCCCGGAGCCACTTCTGTACCTAATCAGGTAGATAATTCTGAGAAGTAGGTCAGGATGCCACCGTGGGGCTCGGCACAACCACTTGCTTCCCGGGAAAAGAGGGTGGATCCATTTACCACTTGCTGTAAAAATTGCTGCGTTCTTTGCCCTGGGCCCCTTAGCTGCAGCACAACCCTTGGTGTGTACAGGTGCCATCTGGGCCCATCACATCACACCCTAGGACTTGGGAACAGGCCACCTGTGCCACCTTGCTATGTTCCTGCCATTTGCTAGGGAGTAACAAACCCCCTTTTCCTGATGCACTGAATTCCATTGTTTATGCCTAGCACTCCCTGCTCGCTTCATGAACTTTGGATTCTTGTTATTCCTGGCCATTCCCTGTAAGATTAGAGTTCTTCCCTGACAATGGCCCATTTTATTAGATAATGTTTATTAGATAATATTTATTAGATAATATTATCTAATATAATAAAATATTATCAGTTTTTCCATTTTTATGGCCACCCAAATTCAATCAGACTCCCTGAGAATCACCAAGGGACCTCAACCCTCCCCCTGCTCTGTGGACCATTGAAAGCACAGTGACCAGCATGGGTCAGGACTGACGAGAGTGTGTAACCTTGAACTCACTTTCAGCACACTTGGAGAACAAATAGTTGTGGAAGGTTACCTAAAGGATAGTCTTTCCCCAAAACCGATTCCCACATTCTGGCAGACTGTCAAAAAGGCACATGACAGAACCACGGTGTTTTGCTCTAGTTTTGAACTGCTTGCATTGAATTGTTGTTGTTTTGTTGCAGGATAACATCTGAGTCTACATTGAGATTCTTATATGGACCAAGTGTATGAACTCCATGTATTATGTGTATTTATAGAAACCAGATTAAATCTCTTCTAGGGAATGAAGTTATAAATGAATGTGAAGTAATAAACAAGTGAATACAGTTTGAGAAGTTGTGGGCCATCCAGTTGGGTTTTATGATAGGGATATAAAAGGAAAGTGCAGTAATTACATTTGTTTGAACATAATTTTTATGTCCAGGCGCTTTACTAACATTATATCGTTTAATTTTTTTCTTCACATCATCCCCCTGAGGTAGGTATTACTGGTCCCATTTTACAGATGAGAATATTTGGCAGAGAGGTAACAGTTGTATACTGGCTACATCAAGAGTTGAGCTTAGATGTGTCTGATTCTAACACCTGGGTTCTTTCCAGGACTCTTTGCTGTTACATTATCCGGGAAATACAATTCCTTCTGTTCCTCAGCAGCAGTCAAGATGATAACCACGGAGGGTGAGCCAAACTACTTCCCTCTTCCTGGCTAGGTTTTCCTTGAAATTTCTCCTTCGAATATGTGTCCCTGCTGCCATCTGCTGGCAGCCTCACTCAGCCTGTGTTGTCTTTGCAAATCCCTCAATCTTTGTGGAGGTGAAATCACTGGGCTTCAAAAAAAGGCAAGAAGCTGAATGCAGACAACCAGCTGATAAAGGGAATAATGCTGCTACACCTTCCTTGGGGATACCTCCTTTCTCCTTTGAAGCTGCTGTCAGTTTTCATCAGATTTCACTCATCTCCAGGTAATGAGAAAGCCCAGGTTCGGCATCCAGAACACCTAAGTTTGGATGGTGGTCTCGTGCTAGACTGGGGAAGTCCATGGCCCCAGTTTGTAACACTGACCACCACCTTGACAACCAGCAAACCACAGGGAGCACAAGTGCCTAGATGAAGAAGAGTTCTTAGCGGCTGGCAAAGCCAGGCTTGGCCTCTTCGCAGAAAGAAGTGACACCCAGGGGAATCAGGACATTGCACATGCTGGTCCTTACCTGGGGACCCAGGACTGCAGGCAACTCCAGAGCCTTTGTTTTGTTAAAAACACCTAACACACACAAACACACACACACACACACACACGCACCCTGTGAAACATAATGGTTTATCATCTGGGGTAGATTGTTAGATTTCTGTTTTTCTCTCTATTTCTCTTTCCTGGACAAAATGGGGGGAACCCATCCTGGGGTGGGCAGGGGAGCTTATTTCTGACTGTTGGAAAAAAAGAAAGCAGGAATTGTTGTCACGACAATTAGTAGCTCATCAAAGCCTCATTTTGCTCATCAGCCATCAGCCCCCCCCCACGGTCCTCTAATTCAATGCCCGCCTAGTGAATAACTCCCAGGAACAAAAGACTCTTTCAGCTGGCTCACATAATTATTAGAGGAGCCTTGCCTAACTGTCGCAGGCTACTCCTGTTTTCAGGCCTGTCTCTAAATTTGGTTATTCACAACCTTTATAGCTCAATATTATTGCCCAACTGTGATCATTTTCTAATTATCCTAATAATACCTATTAAATAATTCCCATTAAATCATTTGAACCGGAGCGGCACAGGCCAGCTCAAATACAACTTAACCTAATAAGCATTGGTCATTCATTAAGCAACAGGCCAATCTCTTAAAGGGACTAGATAGAATACTGAACGCAAAGGAATATTATTATTGCACAAATGTTATTACGGGTTAGAGTGTATTAATTTTGATGGCCTGGCTTGCATATCTTCCGTTTGGTTTCCTTTGGGGCCGCTCTCCTTGACTTGACTCTATTTGTCTCCAGCCCCTTGTTGATCTGCATCTGTCACCCCCATGAGGACATTCAAGGAGAAAAGGCCCATAAACTTAACAGCAGAATTAAATTACCAGTGATATAAAGGGAATGAATAGAATCCATCTTCTGGCTAGTTTGGCACACCTTTGAACACTCTGCCAGTGGGCCAGATTTCTTTAGGTATCACTCAAAATAGCTTTCCTTTCTCTCTTTCTTTTCTTTTCTTCCTTCTTTTCTTTCTTTCTTTCTTTCTTTCTTTCTTTCTTTCTTTCTTTCTTTCTTTCTTTTGACATTTGAAGATGAGGGAGATTTTCAGAAGCTATAATTTAAATTTCAAGCAATAACAATTAGAGAGACAATTCTTTAAAAGCGTATGTGTGTGGATCCTTAATAATATTTTGTAAGATAACATTACGTAGCGTTGAGTGTCTGCAATGTAGTAGACACTCTGATATTTTGCCCACCAACACCCTAATTCTCAAAACAGCCTAATATATAATGTGGGGATTATTATCTCCATCTTTCAGATAAGGCTTCTTGGGCCAGAGAGGTGAGGTGACTTTCCCAGGACAATCAGCCTAAATGGGAAGGAACAGAAATTTGTACACAGGACTCTTGGATGCCTACCATCCACTTTTCCTACCACGCCATGTGTCAGCATGAGTTGTTAAGAACCAAGTGAAATATGCTCTAGATTCCCAGTATGTCCTTTTCATTCCTGAGGCTCCCTCGAGATTCTCAAAGACAAGCAGCAGAGCCTCCTTGATTGGGAATATTAGCAAACACCAAACAAGGGCAGTTCACCCCACCAAAAAGTCCCAACAGCAGCTATGGAGACAGGCCAGGACTCAGTTCAAGCACCAACTCATTGTTTTTGTAAAGAAAACGAATTCTGGTGGACAAATGTGGGTTCTTTTCACAAGGAAGTTCACAGTGTAATTTAGTAAGAAAAGGAACAAATACTGGTTAATCATTTACCCTGGGCTAGGCAGAGGTGAGCTTTCACGTAAATGTTTTTACTAATCTTCACTACAAATGCAAGAAACAGGAATGACCAATGCTCTGGCATCACAAGCAAGAAACTGAGGCACAGAGGGGTAAAGTTTGCCCCTAACATTTCCCTGCTAGCTACTGACAATGGAACCATGCAGGTATCGACCCTGTCTTTGGGGGCTCCTTGGGGGACTCTGGACCCTCACGCCTCTGCGCATCTGTGTGAGCTTCAGGCCTCGGAGAGTCTGGAGCTGCCTCTGCTATTATCACTGTTCTCCAGTAATCGCACTTTGAACAGAATTGAGAGGCTCCCCTTTCTCTACAGTTCACCAAGGCACACGCTATTCACATCGTTGCACACAGAGACAAGAGTTTTCGATGTTCCGTTGTTCACATTTGGTGTCCTCAACACAGAAGACCAAAGGCCTCCCGGCACAAAACCAAAGAGACAACCCCCCAACACACTCCGAGTGCCCCTCCTATGCCTCAGCCACGTGGCTGCTGGGAGAGCGTCCAGAAAACACAGATGTCCTCGGCACCCCTTACCTGAAAACCCCTTGCTGGCTCCTCTTTTGTTAAAATATTTCCTGTCTTGGCCTTGGCAGGTGCTGCTCCTTCCGTCAGAACAGTCCACTCACCTCTCTGCTGACCCCGTTCCCCTCTGACGCTCATCCCATGTCCCCTCCCAGGAAGCCGGGCCTCACGTCTTGGGTCTGTTTTCATTGCTCCCTCATGCTGTCCCGTCACGGCACTTGTCCCACTACACTGTGGCTTATGTGTTTGTGGGTCTGAATCCCTTGGTGGACATAAACTTCTCAAGGCAGAAACTGCACCATACAAACTGTTCCAGACCCAGTGTCTGGACATCTAACACATGGGAGGTCGTCTCCAGAGGAGCCCTGTGTTTGAACAGAAGAATCTGAAGCCCTCAGTGGGATGGCTACCATCTGCTGCTTTACCATGGGCCACATGCTAATTAAATTAAGCATCATATGTAATTTCTTCTTTAATCTTCTTTTTTTTTTTTGAGACAGGGTCTCACTATGTAGTGCAGGCTGCTCTTGAACTCACTTATGTAGCCCAGGCTGGCTTCAAACTCACAGTGATTCTCCTGCCTCAGCCTCCTGAGTGCTGGGATTACAGGTGTGTGCCACCACACCCTGCTAATCTTCATTTCTTATCTGTGATATAGGAAACCATGACTGTGCCCATTTTAGATGAGAAGAGGAAAGTTTATAAAGTGAGTAGCCCAAGGTTTGGAAAGGGAAGGGAGAGACCAGGACTTTAACGCTGGGCTTTGAGTCACCAGCATTGCCTGAATACCCAATGATGTCTCCTGAATTTGCCCTAACCCCTAAATTGCAAAGAATATTCATTCAATTCAGCAGAGCTGGGTATACCAGAAGTCCAGTTCCAAGGCCCACAGACTGATCGTGGCCAGGAGGAATCTCAAATGGCAATACCAGTTTGATTTTCAAAGAGCAAAGCAGTGTGGACTTAGCACCACCCGTTCATGTTGACAGATCCCAAGCGGGTGACAAGTTTTCCTTGTGTTGCCCATGATAAGACCAGCACTATTCTCACACTGCAGACCCAGACCCACGCCTGCCCCCCGGAGCTTCCAGGATGGACACCATACCTGCTTCTCCTCGCAAGGCCTTCTCCAGACTCACGCCCTGGATCTCTGATGCCCTCTGCCGCTCTTCCACTTCTTCCAGCTGCCTCTGGATGGCCTGCAATGTCAAGATCATATGTCACAGGGGACCTTGGACATAGTCATAAAAGGAGGGTGATTCTATCACTGACTTTCCAGGAGAAAGACAGTGATATTTCTGCCCTGATAAACTGGGCAAGGACCTCTGAACACTCAAACAGCCAGACCTGGATGCTCCCTCTTTAGCAAAAAGCATTAAGCATGGAGGTTGTAAGTTCCATCTGCCCCCAAGTAGACATTAAAACACATCCCTGTGACACAGCCAATCACACCAGAGTCCTTTAAGACAGGGGCTGGGTGGTCCTTGTGGTACTGAGACTCCTCAGAGCCCACAGCCTCTGACTATGGTCATGGCACAATGACAGGGCTGCAGCTACCACACAGAGTAGGGTGAGGGCTGGGACAAATAGAATGTCTGCTCACGTTCTATTTCCCAGGAAGAACGAGACTGTACCCCCTGACAAGGTGGTCTGGACAGGAGCCCCAGGCCAGCTGTTGGGGCTTGGTGTTCATTCTCGGGTTGTCCTGCTCTTGTCCTGAGCTACAAATGGCACTTGCTCTTTCTTGCACTACAGCCTTTTGCCAGAGTGCTACCACTGTAGATGTGCACCATAGCTTTGTTATCAACAAGTTGTAAAGACAAGCTGCAAGCTCTTTAACCCATTCAGGAATAACTCATACTCTGTTTAGATTCACCATGAGCACCTAGGAAGGTTTGGGATCACGGCTGGGTCTGCATTTGTATATTCACTTTTCTTGCTAGCTAATCCTCTGTTGGGTCTATAAGGGAGGAAGTTGGGGGAAGCCATAAGTTTTGTTCATCCTCATCAATGTTCTCCACTTTCTCATGCCATGCTGCCAAAGGCACATTCCTTGGCAGAACAGGTACATTAAAGGCAGGGGGAGCACCTGTGTTCCTCTACTGTACTTCGACTCTCTCACTCGCCTTCCTCTTCAACCCCACATCCTCCTAAATCTCCTCTCGAGTCCCGGGTCCAGGAGCTGAGCTACCTCTGACCCTGTGAGGAGATCTAATCAGAGTGGGGCCCTAGAAGTCACCTGGCTTTTGTTTTCCCAGCTATGAGCTTATAAATCCCAAACATAAAACATAAAATACAGGGGGATTCTGTTATAACTACTAGCCATTTTGTGCCCTCTTCCTGTCTCTCTTTTAAAGACAATTCTATCTTTATAAATCCATCTCTTGCTGGTATGGTATGGAATTGCTAAAGAATGGAAACACATAAATGACTTTATTAATAATAACTGATTATTATGTAGTTATAGCTACTTGGTTGTTATGGACTAAACAGTATTCCCCCCAAATTCATACATCGAGGTCCTAACTCCCAATGTGATTGTGTTTGGAGACAGGGCTTACAAGGAGGCCATAGGGTGGAGCCCTCATCTGATAAAACCTGTGCCCTTATAAGGAGAGGAAGAAACACTAGCAGTGGTCCTTCCTCTCAAAAAGACCATGTGAGGACACAGAGGGAAAGCACGGTGGAGACCTCACCAGACACCAAATCTGACAACACCTTGATCTTGGACTTTTAGCCTCTAAAACTGTGAAGAAATAAATGTTTGTTGTGTAAGCCACTCCATCTGTGGTATTTTGCTATGGCCACCCAAGCAGACTGACTCAGCGGTCATTCTTAGGAATTAAGAGATCAAAAAGGGCCGCTCTGGATGCTAGCAGGTTAGGACTCAAAAGGCCATTGTAATTCTTCTTTTATTACCACTTTCTGCCTGGAGTATGAAATTGCCAATTTTGCCAATTGGTAGCATAAAGACTTGTTTTGTTCTCAGAAGGGAAAGTTGAAATGCTCCAAGGAAACCTGTTTTAGAAGTTGAGATAGAGGTGAGCTCGTAGGAGTTGTCTCTGTCCGTGGGGTACAGGTGGCCCCTGAGTCAGCCACCAGGAAGGGTACAGGGGACTGGATTCAGTGACTTCCTTCTTGGTATAAACAACTTGCACGATGCTATAGTGTGGGTCTGGAATGTCCCCCAAAGGCCTAGTGCCAAAGGCTTGATTTCCAGCCCATGGTGCTCTTTGGAGGAACCTTAAGGAGATGTGGCCCAGTAGAGATGAGGTCACTGGGGCTGTGCCCTTGGAGCAGATACAGTATTGAGACCCCAGTCTCTCCTCTTTTTCCCTCTTTGCTTTCTGGCCACCAGGAGGTGAGCAAGTTGCTCCACCTTGAGCTCCCTGCCATGATGTGCTGCCTCACAGCAGGCCCACGGCAACAGGCTCTTGGAACTAGAACCTTGACACTGCGAGACCAAATAAACCTTTCATCTGTTTAAGTGGATTGTCTCAGGTATTCTGTTATACTATTAGGCAGGCAACCAACACTGAGGATTGGTGGAGAATCCTAGGTATCCTCCTCAGGTAGATGGAGAATGTCTAGACTTCCTGCTTTGTTTTTCCTGTCTCTGATGGAGCTGGGCAGAAATGTTTGGAGTAAACCACCAGGTCAGGAAATCTACGCTAGAATGTTGGACACTTATGACTTCAGCTAATCCTGCAATGGAGACAGCCCCTCATAGCTGTCAGTTTAACAAAGACATAGTCGGGGGTTGGTGGAAGAATTGTGTCCTCAGAGAGGACAAAATGAAGGTCATCATTATATGTCAGTCAGGTCCAGCAAGCCCCAAGGCCATGAGCTGGCTCTTGTTTCAGCCTCACTTTTCAGGACCCTGACTGCACATGCAAAGGTGGCTGGGCATGGGCTCCCTAGCCCTAGAGCCCCACTACGGATGGAGCCACAAACCTGGTCCCTCAGAGAAGGGAGGCTGGCTCTTCTCCAGCCTGCCTTTTCCCCACCCCAGTACCGATGCCCAAAGGGCTTTCCCATCCTGATTCCCAGGACCCCAGGCTCCAAGCCTGCTCATTCATCTCAAGTTTGTTTTCTGACCTGAGCTTTATGAAGTCTTTTCAACTCTTCTTGCTTAACCAACCGTTTTGTTGCTTTTTCCAGCTTCCTTCTTCTTTTGAGTGCCGCCTTCTCCTATGAAAACCAGTAGGGAAGAAAAAATAGGACTGAGAAAAATGGGATTGAAATTTACAAAATATCATTGCCTTTCCAATGGTTCTTAGCCATTGCTCCACTTCTAGAATAATGACATCCATAAGATTTTCTGCAACGATGAAAGTGACCCACATCTATGCTGTATAAAATACAGATGCCGCTAGCCTATTGGGCATTTGAAATAAACAATGTGAATAAGAAATAAAATTTTATTTATTTTAACAAATTTAAATATAAATTTAAGTAGCAACACGTAGCTAGTAGGTGCTGGAATGGGAGGTACACACACGAGTGTGTGTGTGTATTGTGTGTGTGTGCAAGTGGGAGTAGCTTTAATGAGTACTGACTGGGTACAATTGAGGAAAGGAATAATATAAAAACTATACTTCACATGTCTGCTATCCTACTGCCCAGGCACGATGGACCTAGGATAGACAGGCAGGCAAATACACACACACACACACACACACACACACACTCAATGCATGAAAACCAATTAACAACTTTAGATAGCACTTACGTTAGGTCTACAATATCATTAAACCTATGACTAGAATAATATATATCTAAATAATTTTAACAAAACTGTTTCTTGGTTAGAGGTAGGCACAAAATCTTTTGGCCTGATCTTACTTTGCTGTCATTGCTTCAGTTTCAACTGTGCCTGGGCATGGAGAGAGAGGGAGAGGAGAGAGAGACAGACAGAGAGAGAGAGAGAGAGAGAGAAGGAAGGAGAGGGAGAGAGCGAGAAGGAGAATTCAAATTTTCAAATTCAGTACATGTAAAACAGATGTCTGGATCTTGATGGAATCACCTCACTTCCAGGTTTTAGCCACCAAAGAAAGCAGAAGTGGTGGTGTGGCCAGTTCTACCGTTGGCAAGTTCTGGGGACATTTCTGATCAGAGAAGCAGCAGAGTAAGGGTAGAGTCCTAAGCCCAGAAGCCAGGAAAAGCTGCCATCAAATCCCGGCTTAACTGCATGGCTTCAGCTGGTCTCTCAGATTTCTAAACATCAGAGTGCTCTTGCGAGGAATGAGAGAGATTCACACGGATAGAAGGATGAAATGAGAGGATACTGGCCAAGCCCTTTGCAGAATGCATGGAAAAGGGATGGGATAAATACTCAGTAAATGGCGTGATTTTTACTATCAGCATGTCTGTTATAAATTAGCATGATTATTCTTTCTAAAGATTTTTTCGTGTGTGTGTAGGCTTATCCATTTTATACTCACACTCACATATGCATCCTGCATACATAAAATAAATGCTCAAACTGGGATCATATTACTTGAGTTTGCCTTCAACTTTCTCTATACTAAACGGAAGATCAGAGCACGCTAGAATTTTTTTAATGCTGGTAGAAACAAATACAGAGTTTAAAAACTGTGATAGCTTGGCGCTGAAGCACTCAGTGCTGTGGGGGAACTGACTGCTCCGTGGGTGCTTCTAACTCCTTGAGCGGGGAGTAGAGACCTAAAAGACCTTGCCACAGCAATTTGGATCCAAAACAGAGCCAAAAACTGTATCTTGACAACACATATGTTTCAGGACCTTGTGGCTCCTTGTCACTCTGTCCCCCTTCCTGTGGATATGGATGGAAAACCCACCACTTTTCTTAGGAAAGTATCGAGCTTGAGGCATCTCCACCTCCTCAGATCAGCACAGAAAATGTTTGCTCAATGTCAGAATTTGTTTTTCTAGAATTCTCCTTAGCACCTAGAATCCAAAAGATTTTCATCCCTACAAGGAAATTTTAGTTCTCAGAATTCAGCTTATTCCACATCACACCCTCTTCGGTTCTAGGAGATGCGCTCCAGATTGGCTGTCAGTGGTTCTGCAGGAAGGTCCCGTCGGGCCTTTTGTGTGGGGTGCTTTCCACGAGGCAGCTCTGATCTTTAGGGAAAGGCTGGAGTGGGCAACGGGTGGTAGGGATCAACAGTGGTTACTACCCAGAGGTTACCTAACTCGATCTGTGTGGAGAGGCAGTTCCTATACTCAACCAGTACCTCTGGGACTTCCACCATACTAACTTACGTAGTGAACCCTAGCATTTATTGAGAGCCATTGCCAGACGCTGCACTAATTACTTCACCTGTATCATCTCGTTGATTCCTCAGATTGTACTTATTTGACAAATATAACAATCAAAACTCAGAGGGAATAAATACACTGCCCAAAGTGACACACCTGCTAACTGGCAGAGAAAGGACTTAAGTCGCGGTAGGCTGGATCCAGTATCCACATTTCCATGTAGTCTATGCTGCCTTTCCTTATGCCACAAACTGTAGGGGCCCATCAAGGATCCCCGCTCTATGGTGGGTGGGTCCTATACGAAAGAAAGGCCAACATTTCCCTCTAAATGGAGACTTTTTAATACAACTTCCGGGGGGGAGGGGTCATCTCAGTAGCACCATGCTCTCTTAGTGCTTTCCAGCAGCAAAGCTACCAAACCCTGATTGCTTTCTCAAGAGTCAGCAAATGAAGCCTGGGGGTAGAAAGGAAGTCATTTATCTATTGTTTTTTATTTAAAAATATGTTCATGCAGAAAAGAATGATGCTTTATTAACACTCATACAGGATTATGACAAGCCAGGCTCAGTGTCCCCCACCACCCCCAGGAATGGGGATGGAACACAGGGCTTTTGAATTGAGCTACATCCTCAGTCCTTTTTAAATTTTTTATTTTGAGACAGGGTCTTGCTAAATCAGTAAATTGCCCAGGATGGGCTCGAACTTAAAATCTCCTACCTCAGCCTCCTGGAGTGCTGGGATTACAGGCTCAGTTTTCATATCCTCAGTGATGGTGAAGATGCAGAGAGGAAAGAAACTGAGGGTGAGGGCAGGAAAGAGACAGTAAATGAAAAGGCAGAAAGCTGACAGAACCAAGGACAAACTGCCATGTATCTTCCTGTCTTGGTGTCTGAGATCCAGACGTGTGTTTGGGAGGAGAGGCAGTGATGGGGAGGGGCCGACAAAAGGAAGAGGCAGAGAGAAGAGAGTCTGTCTCCAGTTTCCTGTGCAAAGCTAGCATGGGCTCTGTGCCACCTGGCTGAGGACACACCTGTGTGGGACAGAAGAGACAAAGAAACCAGAGGGCAGAAACCTTCCCTCGTTCTTTCAGGGTGAGTCTTTGGGAAGTTATAAATGAGGAGTGCTCTTGCCAGCTCCCATTCCTATAAGATCTGGACACGTCAGAAGCCAGGCAAAGTGGGTATGCTTTTACCACATGGCAAGTTTCAGTGACAACTAGCTCCATGCTGGGCCAGCAGGAGGACAAGGAGCTATTTGTAAGGCTGGGCCTAGAATCTTCCATTCTTTTATTCTCTGTGAGTATCATGATGGCAGATGCTGGGCTCTGTGTCTCATTTGAATACAGAATTAACTTAGGGTCACTCAAGGAGAAGCAGGGGTAGTAAGGAACCCCAGAAATCCACATAACACACAATTCACTAGTGTTGAGTATTGAACTAATCAGAGAAGCCCACATTTAGAAATGAGAAATTCATGCTCGTTCTCTCTCCATCTCAATCTCTCTCTCTCTCTTTTCCCCCTTCCTCTCTCCTTCTTGTCCCAGCTTCCTCCTGACTTGCTCCAAGCCGGGCCATGGGGAGTTGGAACCCTTGAGTGACTTGAGGTGATGCCAAAGCTCCTAATGCCAGATATGGAAAAGTTGAGTCTGAGTAAATAAATTTGCTTCCCCCCCCAATCCTTCTCACTCCTCCAAAAAATAAACATTGCCAGAGCAGTGAACCACTTCTCTGTCCACTGGAAAGCATTTTAGGTCCAGCCATTCAGCACCCCAACCCCAGGCCCAGTGGATAAAGTGATAAATATCAGTGAGCTCTCGTCATGGATGCTTGTCTCCATGTATGTGATCTACAGACATCTACAGACACACGCATATGTTTGTGCTTTTGATCTATGGGAATGAGAGCTGTTGAAACATTAATGTTCATCAAGCAAAGAGTACTGCAGCCTCCCCAGCGGACATATAGCTAAGTCCTTTCCCCAGTAGGATCCTGGGGTGCCCATGTCTAGATGTAACTGCATGGTTCATTTCATAGTCCTGATTGGAATAAACATAACATTTTCCATGCAATCTGTCCTGAGTGCTTCTTAAATGAAGCTGTGCCTCCCTTGGGGACATATGCATCTGCTCGTTATAATTTTTCAATGGTTTTCTTGTTGGACCACATATTAAACCCACTTTAAGAGCTGCAGTCACCAAATGGTTTCAAGTAAATATGTGGGGTTTTTTTGTGTTTGTTTGTTTGTTTCTCTTCCTCAGTTTGAGTCTCTGGGAAAATGTTTTCAAGGTGACGTTTCTTGGGGGGTTCCAGGTAAAAAAAAATGGCTGCTGTCAGATGCAATAAAGTGAGATCCTCCTGGTGAAATCTCTGCAGCTGGAGCCCATATTGGGTCTGAAATCTGGATGGTAAATTGCCCCCATGGGCCAATGCCCTGTTGGGTTTTCCAAGTGACATTACCTGTGATCCCGGGGAAAGCTGAGGATCAAATTCTTCATCTGCAGAGGAGGAGGTGGTAGAAGAGAGAGAAGAGGTAGCCTCTGTCACCTGCACCCCAACACGGTCATGCTTGGATCCTGAAATGGGAATAGAAGAGTTCACTGAACTGCTAGCTTCTTTTCTTGCTTCATCCCCAAAGCTGCCCCTCCTGCCCCCTCTCTGCTCACCACACTCCCTTCCTCCCTGCACCTGCCAGGAGCTGGGGGAGGCAGTACCTAAGGGCAACTGCAAATTTGGCCTTCCACGTTAATTACATTTCTGGATCCCTGCCAAGAGTTTTGCAGCTCTCTTCTCACATTAAAAATAAGTATTATGCAGAAATCAATTAATTCCTTAAACACCATTTATATGGTGTGTGGTGTGTTTACAATGCATTCAGAGATGAACTCTATTATTAAAATGCATGTCTGAAGTTAGCTGAGTTACCTAAACACTTGGGTAAGGTTCGTTCTGCAGAGTAATTGAATGCAAAAAAAAGTCAGAGCCAGCTCTTAAATCGCCCTTCTGTGGCTCACAGCATCTGGCACCCATTTTTACTACATGACATCTGCTCAGTGTAAAAGAGCTGGCGTCAGAATGTCTGGTCATAGAAAAAAAATCCCAAATGTAATCAGAAGCAAAAGAACTCTAAGCCTAAGGTTTTATCACACAGTCTCATGCAACATAAATATTTCATTAATTATGGCTAAACAAATGCCACTTTTATTTTCCCAACTTGCAGATATTATCACATCATCGAAGTGATGATTCAAGTGCCAGGAAACGCAGTTTAAGATAGGGATGGCTCAACAATGCTGGGCCCGAGGGAGAACGCCGAGGTCGAGGGCCATGCCAACCTCTGAATGAGAGTGAGATGGCTGGGGCAGCAATGTGCCCATGTTAACCAGAATCTCTTTGATCTGGCTGGGGACCAGGTGTGATAAGGGCTTCCAGGTGCCAGCAGAGGCTTTCCTTTTTCTCAGCAAGAACATCTGCCCCTATACATCTACCTGATGCAGAGTTGGTGATTAATATCTGGAACAAAACCCGCCCTGGACATTGAATATCAGAACAAGCTAGGACTCCATGATAAGAAACTTACTCATGGTCATTCTGCAGTGGCAGCTTGTGTCTGAATAGAAGTGTATATTGGGTGGGGAAGGAGGAGACACAGTTCCAATTCAGCTAACATTCTCTCCAGCTTGCCTTCTCTTCCCCATAATTTTCAACTATTTACCCCAGTGGGAGAGGCCAAGTTTTACAAAATAAGGGTAATTTTAACCTCCAGGAACACATTTACATATGCTGTTATTCAAACCAAAATAATACAGAACATGTATATAATAACACAGCCTCTCTGGGGAGGGAGTTCGGTGTTTTCTACTTTAATTTGCCAGATGGGAAGGCTCAGGTAAAGATAGAATCAAAAACCAGCATAATAATGGGAAGGAGGCATTGTTTAGTGGGGAGCTGAGATTGTTTCCCAGTCCCAGCCACTACATAAACCACGAAAAACTTCAGTCCCCGAGTATTTACTTCTTAGAGCGTGACGAACTAACTTTGAGTTTCCCCTGATCATGATTTCTAACTTGGAGAATTGTTGTGGGAGAGTAAGGAAAATCAAAACAAAGTGCCTAGCACAGCAGCTGGTACACTTGGAGGAACCACTTGGAGGTGCTGAACTGAGTGTTGTTCTCATCATAGCCATCATCATCGCCATCAACCCCAATATTAGCAAAACTGCCTAATTAACCTTCATTTATGGAAGAAGTATAGACTGAAAGTTGTAACTTTTTCTAACTTTCAAAAAATACATATTTCCATAGAATTTCATTTTGAGATTGAGGAGAAAATACATCCAAATGTAACATATTTCTTTTTTTTTTTTTACTTTAAAGAGAAAAAAAAAACCAAAATTTCAAAACAAGATAATCGGAGGATAACAATGGTTAATATATTGTGTATTATCTTTAAATTACTCAGAGTATAAGATATAGGAATTGAATTGTCCAAACAATATTAGCACAAACCTTTCTTTTTTTTGGGGGGGGTACCATGGGTCGACCTCAGGACCTCGCATGCCAGCAGGCGCCTGTGCCGCTGAGCGATATCACCGGCCCTTTTTTCGTATGTGGGTACCAGGAGTCGAACTCAGGATCTCGCGCTTGCCAGGCAGGCGTTTATGCCGCTGAGCCATCTCACTGGCCCAATAAACCTTTCTTTTCAATGAACTAAGAGAAATTAGTGGTACAACTATCTAAACTTATATATATATATATATATATATATATATATATATATATATATATTTGCTTTTCCCTTCCTTCTTTTCTCCATTCCCCCATCCCTGTTTCTCTTTCCTTTCAAAGTTTCTTCCCATTTTACAACAACTATTGTACATTTTGGATCTTATTTACTCTTTCAGCTTCTCACACTAGGGAGACAATACGATATAACATATTTCTTAAACTTATGGCAAGAAGAAAGTTATATAGTTGCCTCTGAGTCTCTCCCCCTTTACCTCCTCCATCATAGAACCAATGATTCTGGAGTTCTCTTTTCATTTGCAAAGTTTTAAGAACTTTGCCGATTGTTCTACACTGGCTGTGTTAGGACGACTAATTCAGGAATTGACCTCCTGCCACAAAGCACTAGAAATCAGGAGAAAATATGTGAAGCATCTTTTTCCAGACATCAGACAATAGGTGATGTAGAACTGTATTAAAGGCAAGAACAGAAGCCATTGAGGAAATCCCTACAATCACAGTGGCTTTCTGCCTGGAGCCCATCTCCAAATCATAGTGCAGGTAGGAGGAATCTAAACAAAGCATAGCAGGTTCACTGAGTTGAAAAGATACATCAGAATTTAGGCAAGCTAAGGCACGTGGAATGTGTGGGCAGAGCATGGGAGAGGGAGCTATGCAAGAAAAGAACTTCAGAAATAATCATAGAAGTCCTTCTGCATCTACAGCTTAATAGTACCCTGAAGATGCATAGAAAGAAATTCCATGAGGTTGGGCAAGTAACTATTGGGAAGTGGTAGGCTAAACAATACCAAATGTTTTCACAGGATTGGGAGATGTTTCATTCTACCTAGCCAAGGTGGGACAGACATTTGAGGCATTGGAGACCACAGAAGAATAACATTTTATTGACAGGAATAAATTAACCTTAAAAACAAAGCTTAAAAACAAATGTTAAGTCAGGTATGGAGATGCACATCTATAATCCCAGCACTCTGGGAGGATGATACATGAGGACTGCAAATTTGAGCTTAGCCTGGGCAACTTAGTGACTTAGTGAGATCCTGTTTCAAAATAAGAACAATAACAAGAAAAAAATTGGGCTGGGGATGTAGCTCAGTGCAAAGGCCCTGGGTTCAATCCTCAGTACAAAAAGAAAAAAGCAAGCAAGCAAGCAAACAAGCAAGAACACCAGCCTTGAAAGGAACAGCCTTGCAAGGGCACTTTACTGCCTGCTACATGTTCCTTATTCATTATTTAAGATTCTTTCAATACAGAAACAAAATCTAGATAATACAATGCTAGTCTAGCATCTGGTCTACATTTACTAGGTGTGTAAAGCAGCAGATGTCTTATAATCAAGAGAAAACCAGTCATTAAAAGCAGGCCCAGAAGTGACAGAGATAATACAATCAGCAGACAAGGATTTAAAAACATTTGTTATAAATGTCAAGACTTTAAAAAGAACCCTACCAAAAACCTGTTAGAACTAATAAATGAATTTAGGAAAGTTTTAATACACAAAATTTACATACAAAAATCAGTAGCATTTCTATACATTAACAACAAATTATCTTAAAAATGAAATCATAGGAACTCATAGAAGCAGAGTAGAATGGTGGTTGGCATGACTATGAAGTGACGGATAGAGGGATGTTTGTTGGTCAAAGAATTTAAAATTTCAATTAAATGGAAGGAATAATTTCAGTGGGATCTATTGTACAACATAGTGGTTATGGTTAATAATAATGTTTTGTGTTCTTGAAAATTGCTAAGTGAATAGATACCAGAAAATATGATAAGTATGTGAGGTAATTCATATGTTAATTAGTCCCACTGAGTCATTCCACAGTGGACACATTGCAAAACATCATACCCTGAAAAATAAATATAACAAGTTTTGTCTATTTAAAATAAATAACTAATTAATTAAGATAGCACAGAACTTAACAAAAATAGAAGTAGAAGATGTAAGATACAACTAATTAGAGCTATCAAAATGAGAATACAAAACTGAAATGAAAATTTCACTGGATCATCTTAACAACAGATTAAACACTGAAAAGGAAAATAATCAATGAAATTGAATAAGAGCAATGGGAACTATTCAAAAGGAAGCACAAAGGGAAAAATGAACAGAATGAACTGAAAAGATAAACAGAACCTCAGTGATAGAATCAAGTAGTTTAAAATACATATGATTGGCATGATAGAAAGAGGTAAGGAGAAACAGGCACAAAAGTGGTAGTTGATGCAGTACTGTTAAAACTCATCCAAACTGAATGAAAATCATGAATTCACAATTCCAAGAAGTTCCATTAAACCATAAACAGAATAAACAGAAAGAAAATCATAGAAGTTCGTGATAATAAAATGGCTGTAAATCAGAGAAAGAAAATTTCAAAAGACAAAGAAAACTAATACATTGCATACAGAGAAATAAAGATAAAACTGCCCATGCACATTCCATCAGAACCTAAATAAGCCAAGAGAAAATGGGACATTACTAAAGGCTAAAAGAAAAAATAAAAAAACAGTGAATTTCTAATTCTACGTTCAGTGAAATTATCCCTTCCAAACAAAGACAAAATAATGGCTTTTTAAAAGGAAAACAAAAGCTGGAATAATTTGTTGCTAGCAGATAAACATACAAAAATATGAAAAGAAGTTCTACAGCAAATGGGTATGATACTAGATGCAATGAATAATTCCAGAAATGGTAAATAAAAATAATTCATCTTCTTGTTTTTTTTTTTTTTTTTTACTATTTCATGTAACTTAGATAGATTGAAATATAAAGGAAGAAAGGTTTTTTAACATTTAAGTAAAAATGTATTATGAAAATAACAAAAAGGTTAAGAGGAAATGTTAAAGTATACTGTTGTAAGGGCATTACTATACTTGCAATGATATAATATTATTTCATGTAGGTTGTGGAAATAATTCAAATTATAAATTGTAAAGCATTTACTATAAATGCATATATAATTACATATATAACTCCCCTAGACACACAAAGGTATGATAAGCCAACATCAGAATTAAAATGAAATACTAAAAATGTCAATTAACCCAAAAGAAGGAAAAGGAAAGAAGATAAAGTCAGATGAGACAAACAGAATAAAATAGCAAGATAGTAGACTGAAAATTCACTACATCAATATTTTTCACTGCGTATACAGTATATGATCTAAGCACTACAATTTAAAAGCAGAGATTGATAGAATCAGCAAACAAACATAAGAGTACATGACCTGTGATCACTATGAAACAACCTACTTCACACTGTGGAACACTTCACCAGACAACACCGGATTCTCTTCAAGTGCATTCCCTAAGGTAGTAACATAATCTCAGTAAAGTTAAGGAGAATGATATTATAAACAGTATATTCCTTGACTGGGGAGGAATTACATTAAAAATTAGATCATCCATGAGTCCACCAGTTTACCATATGAAAAATTCTTGCTGGACTACAACCAGGTAACTCCTAACTGCATCATCAGGCCTATAACAGACTTGACAGTGGTCTAACACAGAGGCCAAGAAAGGGTTAATGGAACATTGCAAATTGAATGCACACACTTATCAGTTTATAGTTTGTGTCTACATGTTTCCCCAAAGCCTCATGCGTTCATGAAATTTTTTCAGAGGTGGCTGAATCTAGAATTTGTGATTAATTATGGTCCGATGCTGGGATTAAGGGTATGAGTGCTACACCTGCCCTAGGGTGGGTAGCCTGCATACACTATCAGGAACAGGAAGAGGCTTGTCCTCACTCTCTTGTTGCTTTTATTGTCTTCTGCTGCCATGAACGGTGGCCCCTCTGCCATGTGCCAGTCTGCCTTGGAGCCAGCCATTTATGGACTGAAAGCTCTACAAACTGTGAGCTAAATGAACCTTTCCTCCCTTAACTTGTAGGTGTTAGGTATCTTGTCTCAGCAAGGAGAGAAAAGTAAGAAAGACAGAATTACTATCCAAATCTGGCCAGAATGACAATAGAGAATTTTTTTTCAAGTAAAATATAGAAACAAAACAACAATAATGGATTTCACAAGCATAAAGAGAAAGGAAGTGGAGATAATAATTGATAAGATTTATCAGCAAAACTTGAAAAACGGAGAGAGGGTAGAAATATGTTAACTGAAACTGCAGAACAGAGAAAAGTAGAAATAGAAGTGCTTAAGGAGGAGAATAGCAGTGGGCAAGCCACACCACAGAAAAGCCCAGGAAAGGAGATATCAACACTTGGGAATCAGCAAGCTAAGTGTGAGGATAAAGAGCCAGGGAGAAGGAAAGAAGAAAAGAAGGACAGAAGAAGGGAAAGAAGGGAGAAATCAATAACTGAAAGATATCTGCGGAAATCCCCCAGATATTTGGAAATTAAGGGAAACATTTCTAAATAACACTTACACCAAAGGTGGGGGGCACAAAGGGAATTAAAAACAATTTGGATTAAATGAAAGCATAAAAATATCAATTTGTAGGATATAGCTAAAGCAATACTTAGAGGGGAAATGGATGGCTTGAAATGTTTATATTAGAAGAGAAGAAAGGTTAGAAATCAATGATGTATGCTTACAGTGTAAGAAGCTAGAAAATATAACTCATTTGTTACAAAATGGCTACCAATTGACTTTCAATAGAAACAATGGAAGGCAGAAGACAATGGGATAATATGATTAAGTAATGTAAGATGATATTAACTTCCAACTTGTAATCTATATCCTGAAGAAATGTCCTTTAAAAGTGAAGCGTTTTCAGACAAAGGGAACTTGAGAGAATTCCTTTTCAGCGCTCACAGGAGTAATGGAGTTCATTAGGTAGAAGAAACCCAGTCCGCAATGGAAACACGATAATGCAGAAAGCAAACAGACAATAAAAACGAAGACTTCCTTCAATAGAAAACATGTGTGCAAATCCAAATTAACACCGGTCACTTAAAACCACAATTATGGTTTTAATCTCCGTGGGCTTAAAATGTGTATAAAATTAAAATTCATGACAGTGATAGCACAAATGTTGGAAGAAGTCAAAAGTCTGTAAACTATCCAGGAGGAAACAAGAAAACTAATTTAACATTATAATATCTTGGGTAATCACTAAAATAATAATAATTATCATCTTCATCATCAAACTATATATAATTATATATTTATATCTTTAATTTTTATTTTAAAGAGAAAAAATAGAACAAAATTTCAAAACAACATAATAGGAGGGTAACAATAGTTAATATGTTGCGTATTGTTATCTTTATATTAGTTTTTATATTAGTTACTCAGAGTACAAGATATTGGCATTTAATTGTCCAAACAATATTAGCACAAACCTTTCTTTTCAATGAACTAAGAGAAATTAGTAGTGCATCTATCTTATCTATTAGTAGTGCATATATCTATATATATATATATATTTTTTTTTTTTTTTGGCTTTTCCCTTCCTTCTTTTCTCCATTCCCCCATCCCAGTTTCTCTTTCCTTTTGAACAGTTTCTTCCTATTTTACAATATCTAGTGTACATTTTGGATCTTATTTACTCTTTCAGCTTCTCACACTAGGGAGACAATATGATGTTTACACACGTGCTTCTGGTTTATTTCACTTATGAGTATGGTCTCGAGTTGCATTCATTTACCTATAAAAGTCTCCAGTTTATCCTTCTTTATGGCTCAGTAGTACTCCATTGTATAAAAATACTACATATTTTTTATCCATCCCTCAGTTGATGGACATTTGCATAATTACATATATTATATGTTATATATACCATGGTTAATAAATAGGAGTGGGAAATTGAATTTAGAAGCTTCTGACTAATCCAAAATAAAACAGGAAAAGATCATATGAAACAAATGAAAAACAATTCATATGCTAATAGATTTAAATCCAAATATAACAATAATTATGTTAACTGTAATAGATTAAACACACAAAATAAAAAAGGACTATAGAACTGGATTTTTAAAAAAATCCAAACTATATGCTGCTTGTTACAAATGCACAGTAAGATTAAAATAAAAAAAGAGGGGAAAAGAGATCTCATGTGAAAAACCAGAAGAAAGCTAATAAAACTATACAGCAAAGGCAAGAACTATGACAAAAGTAAGATATTTCATAATAATCACATTGTAAATTCAAACATATACTATAACTCACAAATTTGTATGCAGCTAATAGCATTGTTGCAAAACATAAAGCAAAAATTTTTTGAACTGAAAAGAAAAATTGTCAAACCCTCAATCATTTTTAGATATTTTAGTAGCTCTCTGAGCAGGTAATAGAACAATAAGACAAGAAAAAAATCAGTAAGGATATAAAAAATATAAATGAACACTATCAATAAATTTGACCAACTTTATGAGTATATATAAAACAGTATGTCCAGCAACTAGAAAATAGCATTCTTTTCAAGCACACATGGAACAGTTCTTTACTAAATTGATGATATGCCAAGCCATGAAGAAGGTATCAACAAATCTCCAAGTCAGAAGTCATCTATAGTATGTGTTTCTGACAATAGTGGGGCTGCAACCACCACCAGCAATGCTAGAGGAGTGGGCCACCGAATCCCTTTGGAGTTGACGTCTTGCCACAGATTGTCCGAAGTGCCAACCTGGCCATAATTTTAAACCTTTTAACGTGTTGCTGTTATTGAATTTACTAATTATTCTTATGTTAACGATTGATAATGGTCTGAGATTTTCATTTCTTGAAATATTCCTATCAGTTTTTGCTACCAAGCTTATGCTAGCCTCATAAATCAATAAAATAATGTTCAAATTAAGCAATTCTTATCTAAACTGCTGACAAAGCAGAAAAAATAAAAAACTGATGATAAAATGTCATAATAAGACATGGCTGCAATGCAGTTAAAACAGTGATTAGAGAGAAATTTAGAGCATTAAATAAAGCACACATTATGCAAAAGAAAAATTGTAAATGAATGCTCTAAGATCAATCGCTAGAAGCTAGGAAAAGAACCACAAATTGAACTTAAGTAAGTAAAATAAGAAAATTGTGGCTCTTTAAAAGGAATAAAATAAATCATCCCTCACCATGAATAATTAAGCAAAAAAGAACAGAAAACACAAATTTCTGCTTTCAAGGATAAAAAGTCCTACAGAGTATTAAAGAATGCTGCTGTATAAACTATTCTAGGATAGTAAGCTTGAAAACTTAGGTAACATAGATAAATTCACTGGAAAACACAATTTACCAAAATACCCACAAGAACAAATAAAAAATCTGAATAGTTTTCTATTAATTAAAGGGACTGTATTAATAACTTAAAAACATCCCATAAAGAAAATTCTAGGTTACAAATATACCCACATGTTTAAGAAATAACATTAAATGTTTTAAAAATCTCCTCTGGAGAACAGAAAATGATGCAACATTTCCCAAATGTTATGAGGCTAGCATAAGCTTGGTAGCAAAAACTGATAGGAATATTGCAAGAAATGAAAATCTCAGACCATTATCAATCATTAACATAAGAATAATTAGTAAATTCAATAACAGCAACACGTTAAAAGGTTTAAAATTATGGCCAGGTTGGCACTTCGGACAATCTGTGGCAAGACGTCAACTCCAAAGGGATTCGGTGGCCCACTCCTCTAGCATTGCTGGTGGTGGTTGCAGCCCTCATGTCTTCGCTCTTGGGCCGGTCCTGCTCACTCCTTGCAGCTTTCCTCAGATGGTCCACGTTCCTGGCTTTTTCAGCATCCTGGGGTCTCTACTGTACTTTCAGCTTCACTCTCACAGCTTCAAGCACTGCTCTCTCAGGTGGATTCTCTGTTCAGGGTCTCACAAGGCCAGCATCAAGGTGCTGGCTGGACTTTGCTTTTCATCTGTAACTCAGGGTCCTCTTTCAAGCTCATTCAATTTTTTGGTAGAACGTAGTCCATACTGGTTGTAGGGCACAGGTTCTTTGCTGGCTGCCAGCTGGTCAATCTTAACCCCTAAGAGGTCTCTGCTCATGGCCTTCTCATAACATGACAAGTTGTCTACTTCTTCCACACCAGGAGGAACATATCTCTTAGGCTTAGAATCTAACCTCTGACCTCAAGTTTCACCTGATTAAGTCAGGCCTACCGAGAATGTCTCCCTTTTGATTAACATAAGTTCCATTGCTTTGGAACTTAATTATATTAGCAAAATGCTCCAACCTAATCACAAGATGGAGGGTAACTCATCATTTTCATGTTCCACCATGCAGACCTCTTAGAATTCTGCCTACCACAGTGCTGAATGTTTAAATTGTTTTGAAGTTGTTTTTTTTTTTTTTTAATTTTAAAAAGCAAAAACCTGCAAAAGTAAATCGAGCTAATAGGAGTCAGATGGTAAGTGCCTTTGTTGGGTGGGGTATATATAATGGGGAGGATTCTGGATGCCGGTAACCAAGGTTACATGGCTTGATCTCCTAGGTGATGAACAATGTGCACTTTGAAAACACTCATTAGTTGTAGACTTAACATTTGTGGACATCACCATATGTGTGTTATACTACAATGAGAAATATACAAAAACATAAAAGGGGTTTTAAGAGGGCTTTCTTTATACAGAATAACTAACATTATCATTGTTTGTATAAACTGGTAAGTACCTGAAATTAGTTCATGCCAGGAAGTCATTTAAATACCCTAAGTTTATGTACACTTCAATTTACTAGGAAAGTTGTCTTATAAAAATACAAAAACTTAAATTTCAGCATGGCTTTTATTCAGGTGATCATCAGTGTGAAGTACTTCCACACTGGAATGAGTGCGGTACTGTTTACACTCTCCATTGCATGGAAGAGTGCACCCACAGTTGCATGTGGAGACAAAAGTGTCAGTGTGTATTTGTTAGAATGCTCAGAGACAAGGAAATAATATGAAACTGATAAGTCTCATCTGACAGGCTTGGTAAAATCTACATTTTCAGATGCAGCCTGGGAACACTGAGAAAAACACAAAGCTCTTCCAAGGCCCTCCTTCCACAGCTGGCCAGCCAGGACCTAAATCCAATCTCTGCTCTCATTCTGTTCCAAGCCTAAGAAGTCACACCACTTCCCAGTGAATGTGAATAAATGCATCTCTGCATGCTAAGTGAATACATTTACACCAATGTATTGTAATTAGCACATGTAGAAGTAATATGAATATGACATCAGTGAACTCTAGGTCAATCCTGTGAATTTAATGCAAAAATCTTAAATAAAATACTAGCAAACAGAATTGAAAAATATATTAAAGTAAGACATCATGACCAAGTGGTGTTTATTTCACCAACACAAGGGTGGTTCAACATCAGTAAATCTATTCTCTAATATAATATCTTTTTTCTGGGGGGGGTACCGGGAGTCAACCTCAGGACCTCGCACTTGCCAGCAAGCACTTGTGCCGCTGAGCGATATCACTGGCCCTTTTTTCTCTTTATGTGGGTACTGGGAGTTGAACTTAGGACCTCGCGCTTGCCAGGCAGGAGCTTATGCCGCCGAGCTATCTCATTGGCCCTCTAATTCATAATATCAAACTAAGAACAAAAATCACACAGATATCTCAAAAGATGCTGAGAAGATATTTGATAAAACTTAACATCCATTTGTGGTTAAAAATACTTTTAATGAGATAGAATTAAATGGTTAGTTGCTATTTCCTTAAAATGATAAAATACGTCTGGGTCAATCCAAAAGCCAGTATCTGCTTAAATGGGAAAATACTAGCAATATTCTCATTAAGGTCAGGAATAAAATAAGGAAATCATTACTACTACTGTACTTTTATTTAATACTGTTTTTGAGATTCTGAAAGTAAAAGAAACTAGGGAAACAAAATATGAGGTATCTAATTTTAAAGTATGAGGGTGAAATTATTTTTTGCAGATGTTATAAATATATATGTGTATTATAAATACATGTATTTTTACAGATGTTGCAAATATATATAAATATATGTATGTTATAAATATATGTATATATTATATGTATAAATATATGTATGTTATAAATATATGTATATATTATATGTATAAATATATGTATATAAGGATAACCTTAGGGGAATCCATTGACGAACTCTTACAAGCAAAAAAAATGCAGTAAAATAGATACAAAATTCCTATGCAGAAATCAATAACTTTCATATATTAATATAGAAATTCCATAAATAATATAGGAAGATAAACTGAAAAGGATCTTGTATACAATAGCAACAAGAACTAAAGTATCTAACTGGGCATGATGACCCATGCCTGTAATCCCAGCACTCAGGAAGTTGAGGCAGGAGGATTGCCATGAGTTTGAGGCCAGCCTGGGCTACAGAGTGAGATTAAGGCCAGCCTGAACTACATAACGAGACCCTGTCTCAAAAAAACAAAACAAAACAAAGAAACCTTAATAAATATGCAAGATCTAACTGATATAAACTTTAAAATATTCCTGAGGAACACAAAGAATTGAAAAGCTGGAAAGATAATTCATATCATAAATTTATTTATAACTTCTCATCAAGTTAGTTTCTAACTTATTAACCATAAAAGTACACACAGGACATTTTTGGGGTACATAGGCAAGCTGATGGTAAATTCATACAGACTATCAAATAAGCATAAAAAGCCAGAAAATTCTAGGAAAAGAGTATCAATAATGAAATACCTTTCCTACCAGAGTGAAATACATAAAATGAAAATATCCATATTGTCTTCCTTACTTTCTCATTGTAGAGACACAATACTGACACCCACAACTTAAAGGAAAGGTTTAATTTGGCTCACAGTTTGTAGAGGTTTCAGTCCATAGTTGGCTGGCTCCAAGACAAGGCAGCATGACAGAAGGACATAGCAGAGGAGAAACAGTTCATGGCATTGCAAGCAGGAAGCTGAGAAAGGAATCAAGGGAGGAAAGATGGCAATACACCATACAGGCCACATCCCTAGTGAGCTACCTTCTCCAACCAGGCTTCACCTCCCAAATCACATGTTGCTATATATTCATCAGTGGACTAATCCACTGATAAGTATCATGTCCCCATGATGCAATCACTTCCCTAAAGCCCCACCTATGAGCACATGAGGCTGCAGGGGGACATCTAGATATAAACCATGATATTCTGTCCCTGGCCTCCAAAAGACTCATGTTCATCCCTTTATGCAAAATGAATTTAGTCCATCTCTAAGAGTTGCAAATGTCCTAATAGTTTCAGCATTGCTGAAAAGTCCAAGTAAAAATGAAAAGACAGTTAAATACTTTAAACATACAATGGTACAGGATAAACCATTCCAAAAGGTAGAAATAGGGGAAAAGAAAGGAATGGGACCAAAGCAAGACTAAAATGCAACAGGGCAAACATTAAATCCTGTAGTTCTATGTCCAGCACTTGGGGCAATCTGTGGCAAGATGTGAACTCCAAAGGGATTGGGTGGCTCTGCCCCTCCAGCATTGCTGGTGGTAGCTGTAGCCCTCATAGTGTCTCTCTTGGGCTAGCTCTGCTCAGTCCTTGAAGCTTTCATCAGATGATCCACATTGCTGGCTTTTCCAGCATTCTGGCATCTCCACTGCCCTTTTGGCTTCATTCTCACAGCTGCATGCACTACACCCACTCATGAGCATTGTCTGGCCTCCCAGGCCTTCTTCTGAAATCTGGGTAGAAGCCTTCCTGACCCCACAACTCTTATCTGATGCATGCACATAAAGCCAGCATCACATGGATGATGCCTAGGTCTACTGCCAGATGGAGCAGTAGCTGAGTCCTTTTGCATATTGCTGGTGAGTGCGGAGGCCTCTTAAGTGTCTGGATGGCTGAGCATGGAGAACTGAATCCTGTGGAATCAATTCCTATTTCCTAGGTTGCTACCATTCTGGAGCAAAGTGACCTGGGGCTCTCTTCTCAGAGCAAAGTCTTTCATCTTCTCAATATTCGAGCCTGAAAAGGGTGGAGTCTTGCTGGTTCCTCACGTTCCCTCAAGGCATTTTTCTTATTGTCCTGTGTCAGAGCACTTGGATTATTTTTAATGTTAATCTTTTTGGCAACCAAGTTCTCTTCTGCTCAATCTTTGCAGGCCCCAATTTTACCAGGGCTTCCTTTCTGACCAAATTAAAAATTTTAAAATCATTCTGCTGGACCATTTGTGCTTGAGTCTCTGCATAGAGCAGGCTGAATGTCCCCAACAGTACCTAAGGCACAGTCTGAATGTTTAGCTGCCTTGAAATTTCCTCCAATACATTCATTAGTCCACCACTCTAGTCTCACTCTCTTGCAAAGTCTCAGGACATGCACAAAATGCAGAAAAGTTTTCTGCCAGAGCATAACACATGGCTGGGAGTCCAACTGCCAATGAAGTCCTTCTTCCCAACTGAAACCTCTTGAGCCTGGTCTTTTCCAGTTGCACTACTGTCAACATTCTGGTCTTTTGAGTTCCAATCAGTATCTCCTATCTAGCTTGGCTTACAGTATTCTAGGCCTGCTTCTCCAGCTGGCATCTGCCAACTTTTTCAAACTCCTCCTACAAATCGGTTCCAAAGGCTTCTGAACCACATGGTCAAGTAGTGTCACAGCAACAACCCCAATTCTCTAGTACCAAAACCTGTCTTAGTTACTTTCTCATCACTGAGACATAATACTTGACACCCACAACCCTAAAATTTTAAGGAGGAAAGGTTTATCTTGGCTCACAGTTTGTGGAGGTTTCAGTCTATAGTTGGCTGTCTCTAAAACATGGCAGCATGGCAGAGGGGCTTGGTAGAGAATTGCTCAAAGCATGGCAGGTAGGAAGCAGAGAGGGATCAAGGGAGGAGGGAGAGAGACAGACCTTTCCAGGGCATGCCTCCAGTGACCTACCTCCTCCCAACAAGCTTCACCTCCCAACATCACATCTGCTATAAAGTCATCAGTGGACTAATCCACCGATGAGTATCACACCCCTAATCCAATTACCTCCCAAAGCCCCACCTGTGAATGCATGAGACTTTGAGGGGATACATAGATATAAACCACAACACATATTAATATGTAAAGTTAAATGTTTGAATAGTGTTGTACTGATAGATGACAGGCAGCTAAATGAAATATAATAGATGGGACAGAAATAAATCCAAGTACAAGAATCTGATAGTTGATAAAATATCATCTCACATAACAGAAGAAAAGATGGAATACTCACTAAGTATTTTTAGGTAACTGGGGATATATCTAAAAAAATAAGGTTGGATCTATACTCACATTTTATTCTAGTATAATTTCTTGATATAAATATTAAAATGTAAAAATATTAAAAATAATCAAAGGATTCAAAGAAAGTGTAAGAAATTTCATCTCTAAACTTGGAAGAAGCTTTTTCTAAGCGCATGCACACACACACACACACACACACACACACATTTCAAAATAGAAAATAGATAAATAGGAAGTAAAGAGATCTTTTTCAAATGGATAGGGGAACAAGAGTTGGAGGGAGGGGAGGAAAAGGGGGTAAAAAAAAGAATCAAAGGGAAAAAATGATGAAAACAGAGCTTTTGCAAATGGGAAGGGGACCAAGAGTTGGAAAGAGCTGGGAGGGAGGGAGGGGAGGGGATGAAAAAGAATTATGCTGTAGGGCCGGTGAGATAGCTCAGTGGCATAAATGCCTGCCTGGCAAGCGCGAGGTCCTGAGTTCGACTCCTGGAACCCACATAAAGGAAAAAAAGGGCTGGTGATATCACTCAGCAGCACAAGCACTTGCTGGCAAGAGCGAGGTCCTGAGGTCAACTCCCAGGACCCACATTAAAAAGAAAAAAAAAAAAAAAAAGAATTATGCTGCATTATGTACATGTACCAACTCCTCATGTATGTAAATGTTAACTATTATGTGCTGCAAACATGTATTAATAAAAATTTTTTTAAAACTATTATATAAAACCCAGAAGCCATAAAATGGAAAGTTACAATTATTATATAAAAATAAAAACTGTATGCAACAAAACCAACATAGACAAAGTGAAACACAAGTAAGAAACTGAAAAAAAATTTGTAATTCATAACAGCATAACAAAAGGTTAAATTTCCTTTTAAATAGAGCTGTCACATATCATAAAGAAAACACCAACAAACCAAAAGAGAGCCAGACACAGGGCAGAAACAACAGTACACAGAAAGGGAAATGCAAATACCTTTTTAACATATGAAAAGATGCTCAATCACTAAAGAGAAATGAAATTTAAACTACTCTAAGATCTATGTTTTATCTATCAGTTTGGTAAAGGTTAAAAAGAAGAAACAAAGTTGGGAAACGCAGTGGTTAATGCAAGTATAGAAACAACACTCTCCTATTTTGTTGTGGACTGGGCACACTATGATGAAGGACAATTGGACAATAAATACCACAACTTCCAATTCACATGTCCTTCATTCCAGTGTCTACACTCTGGAAATTTGTCCTACAGATAAATTCACACATATGCCAAGTGGCCTAAGTGCTCAGTTAATTATTTTAAATAATTATTTTAATTATTATTTAATTTAATTATTTAATTATTTTAATTAATTGTCTGCAATAACAAAAGTTTTGAAATGACAAACTTTGTATCACAGAGGACTGGCTACATACATTATGGTACATGTGCACCACAGAATAAAATGAAGAGTGTTTTTGAGGTACTAACATGGAATCACCTCCAAAATAAAATTAAAAGTACAAAAAAGACTGTGTACAGAATGCCACCAAGCTACCATATGTGTTAAAAAGAGGAAGAATATGTAAAGTTGCTCTTATAGGCATAAATTCTTTTTTTTTTTTTTTTATATGCGGGTACCAGGAGTTGAACTCAGGGCCTCGCGCTTGCCAGGCAGGCGCTTATGCCGCTGAGCTATATCACCGGCTCATATAGGCATAAATTCTGTTTGGAAGAATGCCTAAGAAACTGCTAACAATATTTATCCCAGGAATAAGGTCTTGATGGCACAAGGACAAGGAAGGGAGAGAGGACTTTTCATTTTGCACTTTTGGTGCCCTTTGATTTTAAACCATGTGAATATATTATCTACCAAAAATGTGTGACACATTAAATTTTATGATGTGTGATAAAAAAGTGTAGTTACAGTCGAGTCTGTCTAATGCTTATCCCAATCTTGGCTGCAAATAAAGTCTCTTAGTAATCTGTTTGACTAGGGTACCAAAGGTGATAGTTTATTTTTTCAACTTGAAAACTAAAATTCCAAAATAAAAGGTAAATAAGAAAATTAAAAGGTGAAAAAATAAAGAAAAACAGAGTTGTTCAACAGTAGAAACAGCAGAATCGAAGTTTGTTTAAAGCAATCAAACAAGACTTCTGAGAAGATGGTGGAGTGGTGAACAGCAGAGAAACAGCCTCTCCGAGATTTGGTGTCCAGATGCTGGAATATAGCAATGTGAGTAAGACAAGGAGGGAAGTGGGTCCCTGACACTCAGCAAGGATCTGAAGGGGGAACCGAAGGCCTGAAGAGAGAGACCTCAATGGAGAAGAGGGAGGTGGCAAGCGACACTTTCTACCTGAACCCTGACTCACTGCGTGGAAGGGATGGCTTGAACCTGAAGACACATGGTGACTACTGGAGACCATAGAGACTTCTGCTGAGAAATGTATCAGTGGAATGGAGCAGTGGATGCAGTGAGCTGCAGTGGCTGGTGAGTGTTTGGGTTCAGACATCCTCCAGGAGAGAGCAATTGCCCGGTCACCATATTGGAAAGGGGCCCACTGAGCTCGGAACTCAGAGCAGCTGCAGGTTGGCTCCATCTAGCAGCTCCCAGTGTCAGGGTAAGGCAGAACTGAGTTGAAGTCAACAGGAGATCAAGGAGCCAAGTTCAAGTTGGTTGGCAGGGAGCTGAGTTTGGAGGCACACGGAATGTTACAGGTTGAACAAATCAGGTTCCATCCTCTCAGCCAGAAACCAGCCTGAACTTCAGTGGAACTAAAGGTACAGGCTTGCTGGGATTATCCACTACCCTGACATAATTCTATGACTGGCTTGCTGGGATTAATCAAGATGGATTTGGGTTCTGTGTGCTCACTCTGTCTACCAGTGACAGCAGAGACAAACCATGAAGTGGACATTTTCTTTTCTTCTATTTTTTTTTTTTTTGTTTTTCTTTTTTCTTGACTGTTTGTTCTTGTTTTTATATGAGTGTGAACATTGTTGGTAGTTTGTTTTGTTGTTATCCTGTTATTTTCTTGTTTTTATTTCTTCCTTCTCTCCCTCCTGCCTTAGTCACCAGTTTCCCAAAGTTTGTGTAGTCTTCCTTTTTTTTTTGGTACTGAGAATTGAACTCAGGACCTTGCGCTTGCCCGGCAGGCACTTGTGCCACTGAGCTATATCCCTGGCGCTGTGTAATCTTCCTTTGTCCTCCAGCCCTGCTTCTAATCGCTTCCTCTTCTTATATTTGTCTATTTTCCCCCCAAACCCCTTTCAAATTTTTTCCCCTGAAGGTAAAATCACCATATTGAGGGTATATTTACTGTATACAATTTCCTGGTTTGTTTTAGATTTTGTTATATAACCACCAATCTAGTTCATATGGTTAAAGGTGGCAAATTAATAGTCACCACAGTTTGTCATTTTCTTTCTTTCTCTTTCTTTCTTTCATGAACATGTATATTCACATTTGCAGGGGAGTCACCCAGGAATGAGTTATTCTCAAAGAGGTAACCATGACAGTTTGTCATTTTCTAGTCTGTGTTTGATGCTATTGCTATTACTGATTGCACTACTTTAGCCAAGGTGACATAATTGTTCTAGTCAGTTGTTCTTCCTGGTATGCCAAGACTGAGATTGCCTGAGGGTCATAAACAATACTACAGGGCAGTGCCAAAGAACCAGGGGCTAGGCCAAATAGGCAGCAACTTCTCATCTCCAATAAATTGAAGAAGTAGGATCTTGCACTAGACTCAAAACCCAAAAGCCACCTACACCTGGAAGACATCTCTGAGAAGTACTCATTTCCTACGGGTTCTCAATATTAGAAATAAACATACCTATTGTAAACAATTTATAAGCATCAACTCAAGAATTAAAATTAAGAAAAGACAGAAAATGAGAAGACATGGAAGCAAGATGCAACATCAGACTTCCAGTTTGCCAAAGACAAACTCAGGGGCAATGAGGTGGAACAATTCAAAAGCTACACACCTGGACTCTTTGAAGTGGTAACAGTGGAAGTAACAAAGCAGATGAGTGAGGTTCTAGAAAAAGTCATATCAGAAATAATTTCTCAGATAACTACAGAGATAGTGACCATAATGAAGAACATGATTAGTGGCTCTAGAGCAGATACAGATTAAAAAAATAAATAGAGGCACTTAGGAAAATGATGGAAATCATGGATGCCCAACATAGGAAAGAAATAGAATCTATGAAACAGATTTAAACAGATACCCAGGAGATTAAAAATTCCACTGAAAGTATATGAAGCAGAATGAGCCAATGTGAGGACAGAATATCAGATTTAGAAGACAGGATTGTGGTTAGTGATCATGAAAAGAAAGATTTCTTAAAAATAGCAAGGGACCACAAATATCAATCAAACAGCTGGTAGATGATGCAAAGAAGAATAACGTAAGAATGATTGGAGTCAATGAAAAAGCAAGAATTAGCGCAAACCACATTTGCTATTTCTCAAACTCTTTAATGCAGTTGAAAGGAAACAATACTCCCAAATTCATTCCTGGAAGCAAGCATTACCCTGATACCAAAACCAGAGAAGGATCCAACCAAAAAGGAGAACTACACACCAATCTCCCTAATGAACATAGATACAAAAATCCTCAGTGAGATACTGGCAAACAGAATGCAGCAAATCATCAAGAAGATTATACACCATGACCAAGTAAGACTCATCCCAGGGATGCAAGGATGGTTCACCATATGCAAATCAGTAAATGTAATACACTATATTAACAGAGCCAAGACAAAAACCATATGATCATCTGAATAGGTGCAGAAAAAGCATTTGACAAAGTCTAACACTTATTCACGATAAAAACCCTACAGAAAATTGTAATAGATGGTCTTTAGCTCAATCGGATAAAAGCCATCTATGATAAAACAACAGCCAACATTAAACTAAATGGACAAAAACTGAAAGCTTTCACTCTAAAATCAGGAACAAGACAAGGATGCCCACTCTCACCACTCTTATTCAATATAGTTCTGGAAACATTAGCTAGAGCAATTAGACAAGAGAAAGAAATAAAGGGAATAAGAATAGGAAAGGAAAAAGTTAAATTATCATTATTTGTGGATGACATGATACTCTACAGAGAGGAACCCAAAAGACTTCTAGATTTAATAAACAGATTCAGTAGTACAGTTGGAATTAAAGTCAACAGTCAAAAATCAATAGCATTCCTGTACGCAAGTAACAAACTCACGGAGAGAGAAATTAGGGAAAAAACACCTTTCACAATAGCATCCAAAAAAATGAAATCCCTAGGAATCAACCTAAAGAAGGGAGTAAAAGACCTTTACATTGAAAGCTACAGTACTCTGAAAAAGGAGATTGAAGAGGATATCAGAAAATGGAAAGATATCCCTTGTTCTTAGGTGGGAAGAACAAATATAGTGAAAATGGCCATACTTCCAAAATTGTTGTACAGATTTAATGCAATTCTGATGAAAATACCAATAGCATATCTCACAGAATTAGAGAAAACAACCCTAAAATTCATTTGGAACCAGAAGAGACCTAAATAGCAAAAGCAATTCTGGGCAACAAAGACAAGGCAGGGGGCATCACAATCCCTGACTTGAAAGTATGCTACAAAGCAACTCGGATAAAAACAGCATGGTACTGGCAAAACAAACAAACAAATAAACAACCCAAACAAATAAACAAAGGAACAAAAACCAGATCTGAGGATCAATGAAACAGATTAGAAGATGCAGAAACAACTCCAAACACACTCAGCCACCTTATCTTTGACAAAGGAGCCAAACATGTTCACTGGAAGAAAGATAGCCTCTTTAACAAATGGTGCTAGAAAAACTGGCTTTCTACATGCCAAAGATTAAAACTAGACCTACATCTTTCACCATGCACTAAACTAAAATTGAAATGGATCAAAGATCTAAATATTAAAACAGAAACATTAAATTTGCTGGAAGATAGAACAGGTAGAAGTCTTGAAGACATTGGTATAGGCAAAGACTTTAAGAACAAAATCCCTATTGCACAGGAAATATCACAAAGAATCAACAACTGAGATCTCATCTTATTAAAAAGCTTTTGCACAGCAAAAGAAACCACAAACAGATTGAAGAGACAACCCACAGAGTGGGAAGGAAAATTTTGCCAGCTGTCCCTCAAAGGACTAATATCTAAAACAGATAAAACTCTAAAAAACAAACAAACAAACAAACAGACCTCCCCATATTTAAAGACCCAATCAAAAAATGGCCGTCTGAAATGAATAGACACTTCTTATATGATGAAGTAGAAATGGCAGATAAATATATGAAAAAATGTTCAATATCACTAGTCATTCAAGAGATGGAAATTAAAACAACACTGAGATTCCATCTCACTCCAGAAAGAATGGTTATTATCAAGAAATCAACCAACAACAAATGCTGGAGGGGCTGGGGGGAAAAAGGAACCCTTCTCCACTCTTGATGGGATTGTAGACTGGTGCAACTACTGTGGAAATCAGCACGGAGATTCCTCAAAAAAAAGTAAAACTAGAGGTGCCATTCGACTCAACTATTCCCCTTCTTGGTATCTTCCTGAAACAATTAAAAGTATCATACCACAGTGATATATGCACATCGATGTTTCTAGTGGCACAGTTTGTAATAGCTAACTGCCCATCAACTGATGAATGGATGAAGATGTGGTTTTTTTATACAATGGAGTACTACTCTGCCATAAAGAGGGATGAGCCTGAGACATTTCTAGCAAAATGAATGCACCTTGAGACCATACTCTTAAGTGAAATAAATTGGACACACATGTTTAAATACTGCATTATTTTCCTGGTATGAGAAAATAAAAGTGTAAATAAGGACCAACATATATAATAGATACTGGGAAATGGGAAGAAAATGTTCAAATGGGAAGGGGAACAAGGGAGGGGGAGGAGGAAAGGAAGGAAGGGAAAAGGGAAAAAGAATAGAAAGAAAAAATGGAACCAAAGCTTTTGTAAATAACAAGGGGAAGAGAGGTTGAAAGGAGGGGAGGGGAATGGGAAAAAAGAAACAAGATATATCATGTACAAGTACAAATTCCCTATGATGAATATTATCATTACATATATCTAAAATGTACCAATAAAATTAAAAGGAAAAAAGCAATCAAACAAATAACAAAAAAATCATATGAATATTTAGCTAACCTAACTCTAAGGGAAAATATCAAACCTTTGGGAAGGTGGAGAAGCAATGAGAGAATATATTTGCCTTTTTATTAGATATTTCCATATTGATTACTCTGACTCTTTGGTATATTAATTATTTTCAAATTTTAAAAAATTAATCAGATTTCAATGTAAAAGGCATATCCATTGATAACCAAATGTACAGAAAAATGTTTAGGCTAGTAATTCAAAGGAAAGAACAAGCTATATGCACGAAGATATTCATTCAACACCAAACTTAAAGTATAAATATGCTCATTTATAATTCATATATATAAATTAAACAATAAGTAGTTCATAAAATGGCAAGGTATCTACAAAATAGGATATTCTATTAAATCGCATTTATGTACATTATATGGTAATTACCATAATACAAATGACATAATGTGCATTTTTTAAAAGATGCAGAACTTGATGTGTAACTATATTCATAGTTATGAGTGGGAAAGTGGTATAATCATACTCGATTCAAGATTTTCTATTAACAATTTCAAATTTTTAATTGTTTTGTATTATTTGCAAATTTTCAACTTTGTGTTTTCCTTCTTGTATGAGAATTTAATTTGGGAATCAGACCAACGCGAAAGATGCCTGCTTGCTAATCCAATGAGGGTAACAAACTGCCCAGCAGGTACGTGTATTAGCGAATTGCTGCTTACCTGGGAGTCCCACTGGAGGAGGAGGGCGGGCCATCCATGTCAAGGAGGCACTTCTGAAAGGCTGCATCAGCTTCTCTGGGGATGGGACACTATTCCCAGACAGCATCTTCCCCTTGGAGCTGCTAAAGAGGTCCCTGATGTCCTTCCTTTGTTTGGATTCTTGGAGGAAACTCTCAAAAGATTTGTCTTTGGGTCTGAGGGAGGAAAATAATGAGGTTCTTCTCTTTGGACCCCTGACAGCATCTGGCAAGGTCTCTATCTGCAGAAGTGTGGGGATATCTTCAGTCTTGCTGCAGGGTGGGGATCTGAACTTAGAAAACAGTGTAGATGGCTGATTGGGCAAACTATGGGCAGAGTCAGGAGGGCAAAGTTCTGAGGACTGGGCAGCCCTGGGAGCTGGGGAACCCAGGGAGAAGAAGGTGGAGGCCCTGCTGGCCGCATGTTTCCTGGGGGACTGCTGGTTGCCGTCTTTATTAGAACCATATTTCTGGAGGCTGAACGAGCTGGTAAAGGTGTGGGGCTGGCCTGTGGGCATCGATTCTGGTTTGGGCCAGACCTTCTTCCCACCATCAGAATTGTGGAGGAGCTGCTCCACAGACTTCCGGATGGCATTTGTAATGAACCGCAGGGGAGACCTGGGCGGGGGCACACTTCGCTCCCCGGAAGCCTGCACAGCCGGGGTCTGTGTCCCCTTGGAGGCCTCTCTCTGGGCTGCTGGTGTCTCTTTCCCTCCCTGAGGGAGGCTCAAGGGGTGGACTGGTCCCAGCACAGGGCCTGCTCTGCCATTCCTAGCCCTCTCCTGGGAACGTCGTTCCCCCAGCTGGAGGGGCACACTCTCAGGGCAGGAGTCACTCCAATCCAGCAACATGGTCTTCTGCTCCTGAGTGAGAATTAACTTCTTCAGGCTTGGCGTCCTCCCTGCCAGCTCTGACCGACCCTCCTGTCCCCTCGTGTCTCCAGTACTGCCTTCTCCTGGGTCCTCTTCTGCCGTGAGAGACTGCTCTTGGTCTGGCAAGGACCTATCCTTCCCCACAGTGAGGTGTGGGTCTCTGTGGGTGCTGCTGGTACCCCCAGCAGAAGCCCCTGTTTCCTGACACCCCCCAGAAGCCATCTCCACGGGGCTTTTGATGCTCTCTCCACCAGGGCTCACCAGGCAATACTCTGCCTGCTCCAGCACCTCGCCGTGAGGTAGATACAGGGGCATTTCCTTGGGTGCCCCTTGGCTTTTAGCTCTCCTGAGAAAGATTGGGGTAGAAGGACTGCAGTGATCTCCGGAGACTTGAGGGTGGGGGTTGTAAGCTGTTACCTAGAGGGGACGGGCGGAAAGAGCAGTTATTTCAAACTTTATAGCATTTATTTATATGGGTTAGGCAAATCCCAATCCACACGCTGCTTCTTTTCTCCAGATCTCAGATATTGAAAGTCAAAAAGGAATTTTGCCTAAGAGAATCACAAAGGGCTGCTCTTTGCTCTAAGTGTCTGCTTGGAATCTGCTGGCACCTGCCTGGAGCCCACAAATCCACTCTGATCAAAGGCCATTCTGGGTCCTGGGTTAGGAGGCTAGGAAGACAAAGAGAGGCAAAGGCATGGGCACTGATGTCAACTAGCCCCTGAGCTGGGGCGAGTGGGGCCGGCTTCTGAGGCAAGATCTCCCATGTCTTGCTCAAGCATGGTCCCTACTCAAGAGTACCCTCATCTCACAGGTGTGTTCCCCTAGCAACCAAGAAACCAAGGCGTGTTCCTTGGAGGCCATCAGGTTAAGAGTGACAGTCATCCTTCTGGGTTGGAACTGCAGTGACAGAGGATGGCCATAAGAAACTTCCAAGGACATTTCTAAAGGTCACACATTGCACCACTGAGAAAGCCGTTTCCACCACGCAGGAGCTTGGCTCTTGGCACACGAAGAACATAAGTGAACTCTGACAGGAGCAGCTGTGTCCTGCCAAGAGCTCTGGGGCCCAAGGGGCACATATAGGGTGGGGGCTTTACCAGAACCCCCATCTTTGCTACCTTGCAGACTACTTCCTAGATCTTGGAACTGGCCTACCAGGTAATAGACACTGGAAAAATCCAGATGAAAAGAGAGTCCAGCCATCCATATCAGTGATGACATTTTCTTTTCCAAAGGCTCTTGCACTCTGGTGCCTGGCATTCTTCAGCTGGAAGCTCTTTAACATGCTCTGCGTGTTTTCCAAGGGCAGAGCACACGTACTAGTGCTGGCATCCCAAGACCCAGCAGAGTCTCCCTCCTGAAGGACCACTGGGGTGGGGTGGCTGTGTCCTTGGCAGTAGTTGAGAAGAAGTAGGACAAGCTTTTATGAAAGGCATGCGTGCAGAAGGCCTGGAGTGGAACCTTGAGAGAGCCTCTTTCTGGCCCGGCCTTGCACTTGGGGGACCTAAGAGCCCTTAGAATCCGGAATTCAGTGTGGAGGGAAGGAGGCAGGAGCACAGGCAGCTCACCTTCCTAACATCTGTGCATGGCCTGCAGGGGGTATTACCTGAGGTGGAGAAGAACGGTCTGGAGGATGCCCAGGGACACTGGCTGAAGATGAAGAAGATGGCGGGGAAGATGAAGGAGAAGACCATGAATTCAGAGGAAGAGGAGAAGGTTCCTTGGAAGGTGACAGAGTTCTTTTGTTCACTGGTGTTAGATCTACCAAGGAAAGGACACTCTCTGTTACAGAGCTGTTGGGTTATCATGAAAAGAGGAGGCTGTAAGTCAGACTCTAGTTCTGTAAGCAGTGCCAGGAAGGGGAAGACGTCAAAGATTGATTCTGAGGTTCCAGTGGACCATGGCTTGGGACGCCGAGGAATGGGTCAAAGCTAGAGGAGGCAGGGTCCCAAGGGGGAAAGGAGGCTCCAGGATGAGAAATCAAAGAACCATAGTGTTTCATTTTCTTGTGGGAATGTTCCTGAAAGAGATATGACCTGGGTCTCCAGAGTGCTTCTCAGAAATGGATATCCACCTCTAAAGTTTCCCTAAAGCCATGATGGTTGGGAACTGGGGCTGTATTAAATCATTCCATCAATAAACCATCTGAGGTTTCTTCCCACAAATGCCAGACCATTAGCTGTGGGCAGGGCCAGGACAGACACTGCTAATGAAATGCAGCCTTCCTCTCACGTGTGCCTCAGGGGCTCTCAGACAAGTGGGAAAGTAGCTGACACTTTAAGGGAACACAGGGAGGGCGGTCACAGCGATATCAAACGTTTTGATGCACATGGAGTGGGGCCCATGCCATGTTGGTCAGGGAACAGCAGGAGGCTCAGAGATGTATGAGAAAGGAACATGGCTGGGACCTGGGGACCCATCTGCTCACCTGGTCTTCTGAGAGCAGAACTGCGACAATTGTAGCCTGTGGAATCTCCTAGGACCTAAGGTCTCTCTATTTCTCCTCCCCCTCCCCTTCCTCTTCTTTTTCTTGGTCTCCCCTTTTCCTCTTCTCTCTTCTCCTCCTCTTCCTCTTTCTCCTTTTTCTCCTTCTTCTCTCTCCCTCCTCGCCTTAAGTATATAGTTACTGAAAGCCCAAAATCTCAAGTATTTTATCTCCATATTGGACCATTTCAGATAGTAATCTGTGCTCAACTAGATTCAGAAATGTGCCATGCAGTGTTTCAGATGTGCCCACTCAGTATCTGAACCTCAGCCTACCAAGTTCTTCCATGAAACATGGTGGCACATATTGGCATTCTCAGACACTCCGCAGGGTCACTGTGCCTACCTAGGCTCTCTTGCCTGAAACCCCAACTTCTGGCTTCCAGCCACTCAGCTGACCCATTCAGATTCCCCTCCAAGTTGCCCAACCTTCAGGTTTTGGCTCACTTCTTAGTTCAACACAATGTCCTAGGCCCAGTTTCCTCAACACTTTGGATGAGAGGCTCTTCCTCAGGGACTCACACAGGCCAGGCCAAACCCAAATCCACCCCCAGTGAGAGTTCCATTGAGTCCCATTCCTATGGGGGCAACAACCACATGGGTGGCTTCTCGATGTTCTGCCCTGCTTCCCCACACAAACACAAGCATGTCAGATGGTGTATCCCAGACCTGAGTTCTGCAAAGATGGCTAACACACACATATGGTCAACGAGCTCTCAGCTGGAAGCTCCCTGGATGCTTCTGAGGGAAAAGGTAACTCCAGGCGACCGATCTGATGTAAGGGTGGGCAAGCGGGCACTGCTGAGAGAGAGGTCACTGGCTGCCAGGAACTGACATGGTGGGGGAGCTGGCCTGCCTCCCATTACCCGCACCCTCATCTCAGCCCACAATGAGGTAGTTCGAGCCTAAAAAGGCAAAAGTTGTGAGTCAGTTGTTGCCTTGCTTCCTGTCCTCAGCTCGCCAAATTCCTGCCAAATTCCTTCTCCCCCTCTTCCTCGCCCCCTCATTCTCCTCTCCCTGCCATCTTCTGAATCAAGCTCCTTAACTTGTCTCAAAAGTCATCTGGGCTTCACAGACTGCCTTTTGTTCCTCTAAGGAGTCTCAGAACCTTATGACACACAGTTAGGGACACCTTGGATGCAAGCCTGACAAAAAAGCCGTGGAGTTCCTAAGGTCATGACCCAGTAGCTGCCCCCCTTTTCTCCTTTATTTAATCCTCCCTGGCCAGCAGGGTCTTTCTCCACACGTGTCCCCAAGTCCTGTGTTACACATGGTGCTTGCAGAGGGCTTGAGGAGGTGGGGAGGTGGAGCCACTGGTCAGGCTAAGCTTTTGTCCCTGGGTTGCTATTGCAGCCACTGTTGTGGAAGGGTCCCCACTAGGGAGAGACAGGTGAGCCAGAGCCCAGCTGAGAGGTGATGGGGAGTCCTGGCTATTCCACAGGGAGCTTCATGAGCAGCCTTCAGCCTCTTGGGTCAAAAGCTGGTGCTTCCTACTCTTGGGCCCTCTGGCAGTAGTGACCCTTCCCCCATGAAGGTCATTCTGGCCGGCATGGTCAGCTAGGAGAGGTGACCACGTTCTGCTTCTTACTACAGAACCAGCCTGGCCGGCTGGGGTTTCCTCCTTAGTGAAATGAAGCTAGCAAAAAAGTGTCTCTGGTGGCTTTCAGCTCTGGGAATTTTCGCCAGGACTGGGGTTCCAGTGTGCAGCTTCCCAGAATGTTTGAGGCCCAGCAAGGCTCAAATTCCTTGCAAAGTCTCGGAGCGCCCTCTAGGGACAGCAGCATGCAAGTTATGTGCTCTATTTGCCCTCAGTCCTACCAAGCTCGTTCCTGGTTCATTTGATCGCTCATTCATTCATTCTCTGAGCAAATAAGGACTGGGTGCCTCCTCTAGACCAGATAATGCTAAGGACTTGCCCAGAGCTCAGGATTTCAGTGCCCTAGGATGGGCTGGGGCAGGGCACTGAGATGAGGAGAGGTGGAACATCAGTTTCCTCCATCCTCTTGCTCACTGCCTCGGGCTGTCAGATTTTCCAGCGTCAGTCTCTTTAGACTGTCCCCAGTACAGAGGCCTGTTCATGTGTGCAGCCCTGGTCCAATGCCAGAGGTGACCCCTGTCCCAGCCTGACCCAGCGAGGGCTGGCAGGTCTGGGGCGGTGGGAGAGTGACTCACTGGCCAGGAGTCAGCAGTGACTCAGAAATTAGAAAACCAGGGCTCCCTTCCAGCGGCAGCAGCAGCACCCCGCCGTACATGTGCAGATAAGTTGGTGAGTGAGTCTGTCTGTCTGTCTCTTCCTACAGTGTATTCTCTCCAACTGCAGGATCCACAGAGCTGACACCCAGACACCTCCCAGCCCAACTCCTGTGCACCGAATCCAATCACACACAGGCCCCGATCCAGTCCTCAGTTTCCTCCTTCATGTTTCTCATGCTTGCTGCGTCCCCTTCCACCAGTGACTGTGTAGAACCTTAGGGCCCCATGACCCAAGAATAGGGGGCGGAGGGGGATGGAAGGTCCCAAGCCCATTGGAGTGAGCAGCAGAAATCAAGTCGACCTCCTTTTTTTTTTTTTCCTTGCCCCTCACATCCTGGAGGCCGGTCAGAGAAGACACCATGTAAGGAATGAGAAGAGCAGAGAATGAACCAGAGAACTCCTGCCCGCCCGCCCCACCCCCTCTCAGAGAGCGCGTGACTCACTTGAGGGGAATTTTCTCCAGTTCTGGTGTTTGCTTGGAGCCTGGAAGCTTTTGGTTCGTTGCAGAGCTATGGTGGAAAAAATCAGAGGGGTAGGGAAGATGGGGAGGGAATAGGAGTCCTTTAAACTTGTAGAATAAAGAGAGATTTTCCCCTATAGCCCTTTTACCAAAAATGAGCAGTTGCATGGTCACAATTGGCTGAGCCTTTTCTTTTTCTCTCACCCCCTCATTTTTCATTCATTATTCATCAAATGTCTATTGATAACTTGCTTTGGTACAGGTATTGCTCTCTGTTAGAAAATGCCTCCAATAACTTAGCTATCATTCTAAATCACTGATCATAAATAAGCCCCTCGTGCATGCAGGTGTATATACAAACATGTAGACATAAACATATGTCTACATTCATGTATGTGCATGTGTTAGGGTTTTGATCTAGAATGTTCCCCCAAAGCCTCATGTGTTCAGAGGCAGGGTTTTTGGAAGTTGATTGGATCATGGGGGCACTGTGCTCATCAGCGGATGAATCCACCGATTCATTTATAGCTGAATGTGCTGTTAGGAGGTGGGTTCTGGTCAGAAGAGGTGGTCACTTGGGAATGTGACCTGGAAGGGTGTATCTCCTTCCTCTGTCCCTCCCTTCTCTCTCTGCTTCCTGATCACTATGACATGAATAGTTTTCCCCTGCACCAGGCGCTTCTACCATGTTGTGTTTGCATTTGGGCCTGCCAACCATGGACTGAAACTTCTGAATCTGTGAGCCAAAATAAGCATCTCCTCTTTTAAGTTATGGGTGTCAGGGATTTTGTCCCATTTATGAGAAAGTGACTAAGACAATATCCATGCATCTATTCACCCATTCATTTGTATCCAAACCGTTCTTTAAAGCTGAGGCCTCATAGCAATGTTCCATACATGTAATAGATAAAAACTGGAGCTGTTCTGATTAGAGCCAGGAAGCTGCAGAAAGTTATCCTCTGCCTTCCCTTCCCCCTCCCAGAGCACCCCAAACCCTGGAAAGTGGTTTTCATTGAGCTGCTGAACAATCCATTGCCAGCCCCCTCCATGTGGCCTGGTCCATTGGAAATGCATTTGTAGGACATTGTGTAACTCCCACTGACAGCCCTCTGCTCAGCTGTGCTTTGAAAATTAGCTTAGCAAAATGAATACCGCATGTGGGAGAAAATGGGTTTTGGTCCTTGGAGCATGGGAGTGGGCAGTGGGACCCAAATGCACCCCCTTGCCAGGCAGCACACTCAGATTCCATCTCAGGACCTGTGCATCCATCACAGCCTGAGACAAAGAATGGGCATCACACTGCATGTCTGGGCACTTACAAGGTGTGTGGGGGAGATCTGGGAGAGGGAGGCGGGGAGAGGGAAGATGTGACACAGAGCTCCCTGAATCCAGGCAGGACCAGTGTGTGTCCCCACCCCTCCAGGCCTAGATGATCCACTCCGTGCCCTGGGGCTTTCTTTTCTTAGGATGAGATCCTGGCTCCTTAGATCCTTGGCTCCCCTCCTCCCTCTGCCCAGTGGGGATGCTTTGCATGGGACTGGCCTGGTGGGTTCCCAGCCCTACAGCTCTGCTCTCAAGTTCAAGTTCAAGGGTCTAGGAGGAGCCAGTGTGGATGGGTGCAGAGCAGGCCCCCACCTTCCCGCTGCCAGTTCACCAAGGTCTACCACTTGGTTTTCCAGGCTGGGAGTTTTTCATGAGGAGCAGGCAGGCCTTAAGCACAACCACTTCCTCCCAACACCTAATGAAGAGATCACTCACAAAAATGTAAGAGTTCTTACACTCTGATCGCTCCTCCTTGGCTTTTAACTTTGTGGGATGGAACCTATTAAAAGTGGCTACAATTCATGAAAGATTTTCCATCACTGGTGTTTATGTGGTACACGCGCGTGTTCTTCCCACAACAGGGACAATAGGATGAGAAGCAGAGATTTGACCTAGTAATTCTGAGCAGCATGAAGCTGGGCTGGTGCCCTTCTTTCTGCTTATGCTTTATGTGCATTTATTTATTTGGTATTTGCTTTAAAGAAGCACTGTTGGAGAGCTCAGTTCATGACCTGCTGCTAAAGGAGAAAGAGGGTAAGAATTTTTGCCATATGGTGCTGATGATCTCATTTTATTGTTACAAACTAGTAGTGTCCTCCATATGCCATTGGGCCATCCTGTTATCAAATTATTGCCAGAAAAAAAATGGATAAGTACCAATTCCTCCATGCCAGAATAATTTGGGGGCAGACTGCCCTCCTAAATCTAATTGGTTTTGGTTCAAGAATCCAATGCACTCAATGCATCCATTTAGTTGCTTGGGCACACACATCACGGTTAATTCACTCCAGCAGAGCCTCCAGGAAGCTGCCCTTCTGCGATTCCTGAACTGTGGGACGTGCCATCTGCACTGGGGAAGCTGGGCGGCTCTCACCCAGTGCAGACACTCGAGGACTTGGAGTCTCTGTGGGGACCCGAGAATATGCCTTTTAAGTAAGATTTAAAAGAACCCCTGAACTGGATTGGTTTATGGTTTAGATTTTAAACAGTTCCCAAAGGCCCACATCTTAAAGATTTGGTGGCCTGCCAGTGATACTATTGGAAGGTGGTGGAAGAACATTTAGGAGGTGGAATGGAGGAGAAGGAAGTGACGGCACTGCTTTCAAGGAGATATTAAGACCCTGGTTCCTTCTTTTTCTTCTTGCTTCCTGGCTGCCAAGAGGTGAGCAGTTTCCTGTATGCTTCCACCATGATGCCTAATGGGCTCTCTGGGCCCAAAGGCAATAGGGCCAAGTGACCATGGGCTGAAATCTCTGAAACTGTGAGCCAAAATCAATCTTTCCTCCATATGAGTTGTTTATCTTGGGCATTTTGTCATGGCAAAGGAAAGCTGTAACACAGATGTTTTAGGGGAGGGTTCCCTATGGCTTGCATAACTTGGGGTGGAAGTTATGTGTCACACTCTCTTCTTGGGCATGCTCTGTGTTATAGAACTTTGAGGATGTTAGAGGTTCTCTGAGGTACTGAGGCAGTCCAGGAAATCTCTTGTTAAATGGTGGCAAATGCATATAACATAAAAAGTACCATTAAGCCTCTTCTTAAACATTTATCAGTGCTTTATAAAAAGCTACAATTTGGGAACAACCAAAAAGAAGTGCATAGAGCAAGAGAGGGGGAGAGGAATGGGGAGCTTGCATGCATGCCGCCCTTCCCATGTGTTCATCTAACCTGAAGCTTTGCAAATCTTGAAACCATGGAATTCAATGGCATTAAGTAGCTTACATTGTTGTATAGCCATCACTACTACCCATCTCCAGAGCTTCTCCCAATTCCAAACTGAAGCTCTCTACTCACTAAACAGTGACCCCTATTCCCTTCTCCCTCCAGCCCTGGCGACCACCATTTATTTCCATTATCTATGAATTTGACTACTCTGGGCACCTGCTACCAGTCTCTTCATGACTGGCTTCACACGTCATCGCTGCACATGTCTGCAGAGTTATTCTGTATTGTACCATATGTCAAAATTTCATTCCTCTTAAAGGTTGAATAACATTCTCTTGAATGGATTTGCCACTTTCTGTTTATATCCATTCACCTCTTGACCACATTTGGTTTGTTTCCTCCTTTGAGCCATCATGGATATGCTGCTAGGAGCACAGATGCACAAATCAGGTCTGGCTAAGCCCTGGTCTGGCCTTCTCTAAACCCACCTCTGAGACTTTACTCCAGGTGAGAACCATGGCTAAGGAAGCTCAATGATACCCACTCATGATGTCAACCCTGCATTATTTGGGAGAGCAATGGGCTCACCATAACCAGCACTTTGACCTATGTCAGAGATTTTAACCTTATAGTGTGGCCTATCTATGATCAAAACCCCAATTGACAAAGATGAAATCAACAAAGGATTGTTTGGAAGTCATGCAGTCTATCTACCATTTTATCTGCTCTGTATTTTACTTGAGAGTTAAACAGATTGTCAGAAACCAAATGCTTTGGCCTGACTGCCTTATTCTGTGCAGCCCAAGCCCGTGACTCACTGAATCATGACTTGCTGTCAGGCCTGTACCTGCTGCCAAGGTAGTGCTGTAAGAAACAGCCTCCGGGAAAGGATGGCTGCATTTTCTGAGGAGCCATTTTTTAAGACATGATCTAATACATCTCTCAGCATCATCCAGTCCACACACAAGCTGCAAACTTTCTATAGACCTGAGCTCTAAGAAAAGTTGTGTGTCCTCGGAGAACTACTGAATACATATATTTTTTTTCCCTCTTGAACAAAGAGAATAATTATAGTCCGGGTTTGTGTTTTCATGCTGGCTGTTTAGAACTAGGGTCTGCTTCTCTGGAGTCTACGGTTCCTGAACTGGCTTTGGTAACCTCCATTCTGAGACTTCGTTTTTTGTATATACAGACATATGATTTTGTTTTAGATCTTCCTTGTAAGTTGTCTAACATCCCATAGCAGCTGAGCAGAGAGGAGAAACAGGGGGAAAGGATGAGAGACAGGCAGGCTTCACATTGTGAGCAGGGCCACCGGAACCCAGGGAGATGAAGGCTAAGGACTGAGGGTTACGTAACCAGAGGCAAGGCCAGTAAGTACCCTGTTCACTGCCTGTACTGAGCCTTTGTGGACAGCCCTGAAGGTAGTACTTAAAAATGTGTTTTATAACAACTTGCTCTTTTCTTTAAAAAAAAAGCCCGCATGGAAGATAAATTCAGAATTTCCAGGACTTATAAATATTTTATGAGTTCTTTCTGGCCCCAGCCCTGGTCTTCCTGGGAAACCATTACTGGTGAAGGACCGGTGGGAGATTCTGCTCTTGGCCACCAGAGAGCGGTGCAGGACAAGTAGAGTTCCAGATTGTACAGGGCAACCAAGGCAGGGCTGAAGGTAGTTAGGACTCTATCAGCCGGTCTCTGCCCAGGCTCTCCTAGAATCAGATGATTTGCTCACAAGGGCTGTGGACTGAGCCAAAACACTCAATTCCAGACCATCTTCTTTAAGACAAGCTGGGTTGCTAAGTAGGCCAGAGCTTAGGGGGTGGCGTCACTAGCCCCAGGCTGCACTGTTCACTGGCTGAGACCTCAGGAAAACACAGTCTGTCTGCTCTTGCAGAAGAGGCTCCATACTACTACCTCACAGGACCTACCTGGGATGGAATGGGGCCGCGTGCAGGAAAAGTCCAGGTACTCACTGAAAGTGCACTCTTTACTGTGTAGGTGAAGTTTGGGTGCATCCCATAAACCCCATGTGCCCCTTGGCATGTGCCCAGTGGTCCCAGGAGACTGAGTTGACCAGGCCCACATCCCTTCTCTGGGGTGCTGGAGGGACCCCTGAGGGGATACCCAGAAAGGAGGCTGGAGGGAGGCTGTTCCAGGCTGGATGGACTGGGCCTGCTTATCTCTACCGGCCAACGGCCAAAGCTGACCGGGTCCCTCTGACATCTTCTCACTGAGGACTCCAAAGCTTCTCATGGGAGGGGTGCCAGGCTTGGGCCCACACCCCTCACACGCACCTCTACTGTGGCCTGTGAGTCTAAAGGCTACCCCACCCGTCACCCGGGCCCCCATGAGGAGAATCTGGTCATGAGAGTCTCTGCTGCACCCGACTGTCCCAGAAAGAAGCGTGGTGGACCCTCTGCTCACCATGCCCAGTATGCGGCTCCTCAGGGCCCTGTGGAGAGGCTGTCCTGGTCAGGGGCTCCCTCAGGGAGCTGTGCCGGAAGAGGGGCTTTGGTAGAGGCAAGGACTCTGGCTGCCAAGGTCTCTCTTCACAGGGCTTGGTGCTGGGGCCCTCAGTGTCACCATAGTCAGATTCTGTGTCGGAGCTGGAAGAGGAAGGAAGGGTGGTGAGCCAGCAGTTTTAGCACCCCCTACCCTGCATCTGCCCCATTACAGCCTACTGTAGAACTTGGGGTCCGGGGGCAAGGCAGAGGTTTAGTTTCTCTCTGCTTAGGCTCCAGCCTTGGACTTTGTTATGGGCTGAATTATGTACCCCAAATTCATATGTTGGGGTCTTAGCCCCAGTACTTCAGAATGTGACTGCATTTAGAGATAGGGTCAGTAAAGAGGTAATTAAATAAAAGTGAGGTCATTAGGGTAGGATCTCATCCTCTGTGACTGATGGTCCTTATAAGAGGAGTATTATGGTTTGGATGTCCCCCCAAAGTCTCATGTGTTCAGAGGTGGGACTTTTGAAAGGCAATGGGATCATGGGGCTGCTCTACTCATCAGCGGATGGCTACATTGATGAGTTCATAACTGAAAATGCCGTTAGGAGGTAGGGCCTGGTTGTAAGAGCTGGGTCACTGTCGGCGTGACCTTGGAGGGTGTGTCTCCCTCCCCAGCTCCACTCTTCTCTCTGCTTTCTGATGCCATGAGCGACCAGCTTTCCTCCCATGTGCCTTCACCATGATGTTTCTGCCTTAGAGCCAGCTGACCATGGACTGAATTCCCTGAACCATGAGCCAAATGAAAGACCTCCTTTAAGTGGTAGGTGTCAAGTATTGTGTCCCAGCAATGGGAGAGTTGACTAATAAAAAGAGGAAGTTTGGACACAGACCTGAATAGAAGGGAAACAGGAAGACGGCCATCTACAAGCCAAGGAGAGAGGCCAGAGTAGACCCTGCCCTTGTGGCCCTGCATAGGAACAAACAGCCTTCAGAACTGTGAGGAAATAAATGTCTGTTGTTTATGCCTCCCGTCTGGGTACTTTGTTATGGCAGCCCAAGCAGGCTGATGCAGCTTGGATCTGATAAGAGGAAGATCCTGGCAAACTTCAATGAACAACTTGCACGAAGGCTGGTCTCACTTGTCCCCATCCCTCAGGATGACTCCCAAGCTCTCTGGAGCCAAATAAGTGCACACTTGGTCCTAAAACTTCAGGTAGTGATGCTGCTTTCCTCTTCAAGAATGGGTGGGGGGGTAGGAAAGACATTCTGGAGTAAGTATTTAATATGGCTGTAAGTAATTGGCAGGCATTCAAGTGGCAGAAAAATGGGGTGCAGGTCCCCTGTTGAATAATCTCAGGCTGCTGGATGGAGGATGAGACTCTTGGTCCAATAGCTCTCTGTTGCCCCAGCTGACAGCCAGCCGTGATGGAAGCAGAACTCGGGTGAGCCCATCACAACCCACACTGCCCACTGAGCTACACAGGGCATCATAGATGGGTTCACTTGTTCTCTTTGGGGCTGGTTTGTTACTCTGCATTATTGTGGGAATCGATAACTGACATAGATCCTTTCGTGGCCACCCAGTCTAAGGTAGCTGAGCTGTCACTCTTTATAACACACCTTTACTTCCTCTACCTGGCACAAATGCAATATATTTTTTCTTGTAAAATGTTTCATTGCTTACTAGCTGTCTACTCAACTTAATGAAACGTGAGTGAGAGCAAGGACTTTGTCTAGCGTTGGTCTCTGCTGAGTGCCCTCCGTCGGGGAATTACTCAGCAATCGGTACTTGCTGTTGATCGGCCTCCTGAATGAACCAATGTGTCCGCAGGAGCCCTGGAACCTGCACTTCTAATAAATGGGTTCTAATGCAGGTGGTGAGGCCAGCACTGGGAGAAGCAATCCTCGAGGCTCTGGGCTTCCAACCCCCACCCCATATTCTCCCCGGCCCATCCTGGCCTCGTCACTGCCATACATCACCATCTTTCAGTGGGAGGGCCCCTGGAGTCCCTGCTGGGACAGATGACACCCACTGCATCTTTTGCTGCAGCCTACATGACAAGCGTCCCTGGAAGAAGACAGTGGGGCCAGGGCCTCTCGCTTCCCTGAGAAAATAGCCGTCACTAATCGTTACAGTGCTTGTGGTGTGCTGGGCGCTGTTCTGTACACCATACATATGTTCATTCTCTGATCGCCCCAGCTCCCATTTGACAGATGAGGAAAGAGGCCCAGAGAGGTCCCTCCACCCACAAGTGGAGAGCAGATCCCAGATGCTGCCCCAGTCCCGCAGCAGCCTGGCCATACCTGCCGTCCTCACAGTCAACCAGGACACACACAGCCAGCACATCCTGCCCGACGGTGTCCTCCCCAGGGATGAACCTCACCGAGGTCCATTCGGAGGGCAGGGGCGAGGTGGCTTCACTGTCCATGTCACTGGGCTGTGGCTCAGCAACGCTCTTCGGCTTCTTGGGGGAGGTGGGCTCATCTGCTGAGAGGAGAACAGGAGCTAGAGGGACAGTGGGACCAAGGGCCCCAGCAGGGCACCTGTTCCCCCAGGGGTCTGGGTGGGATGGTAGGGGGGACAGGCCTGGGGTCCACCCAGATACCCCCAGACTGACCTTCTCATCCTCTGTGCTGTGGCTGAAGCACCCCTCCCCTCCCACCTCCCACATGCAGGATACAAATGCACCCTATTTAATCTGGAGGGAGGGGCCTGCAATGTTCAGAGGCCCACCCCAGGCTCAGCAGCCTCTGAATTACCAATGTCAAAATTGCTACCTTCATCCTGTTGTTAGATACAGGGGTGATGTCTCAGCTCTTGTCTTAGCAGCAGCATCCAACCCAGTGATCACACTCTCTGGGCCTCTAGGATGGCTCCACCTGGCTTCTGCCTCCCCATCTTGACTTCCTGCTGGGTCTACTTGGCTGGTCCCATCTTCTGCCCTCAGCTGCCCACCACTAAGGGCCACAGGGCTCCATCCCCTCTGTCTCCGCTCACACCCCTGATGGTCCCATCTGGGCTAATGGCTTTCCTAACCCTACACACAATGACTCCCAGATTTGCATCTCCAGCCTGTTCCCCGATTTGGGACTTAGATACCCACCATACTACTCATTTGGCACCTCTCCGTGGATGTCTAACAGACCCCTCAAACCCCACGTGCTGACCCTGAATGCTTCCTTTTCATCTCCCCCAGATCTCTGTCACCCCCAGTCATCCCCAGCTTGGTAAACAGCAACTTCAGCTCTGGTGGCTCAGGGCAGCCCCTTCCTGGCATCCATGACTTCTCTCCTTTCATTCTTCACTAAGCCGCACGCAAATTCTGATAGCTCTGCCTTCAAGCTGCACCAGGAATTCGTCACCTCTCTCTCTGCTACCACCTACTCCTAGTCCCCGCCACCTCTTGCCTGGATGATAGAAACAGTCCCTACCTGGGCTCCCAGGCCCCCACCCCACCATGCTCCAGCCCTGTCTTTCTCAACAGTAGCCAGAGTGACCCTGTTAGGATGTAAATCGGATCGTGCTGTCTCCCTGCTCAGAGTCCCCCAGCGGCTCCTCATTTCACTTAGAGGTGAAACTGAAGAGTCCTACTTAATGTAGGCCCAGGGGCTCCTGTTATCTCGTTGCCTTGCCCTCCCCTGGCTCACTCTGCTCCAACCTACCACCTACTTGCTGTTCCCCTAGCACTGTGGGTGGGTGCTCTCGTAGGCCCTTTGCGATGCTCTTTGTCTGCTAGCGGACGCTCTCTCCTTGTACCTCGTGCAGGGCTCCCTCACTGCCTCTGGTCTTTGGCGAATGCCATCTTCTCCATGAGCCACCCTGACCACTGGCGCACACTGCAGCCCACACCCACAGAGCTCTCCATCCTCCCTTCGTGTTGCTCACAGTGCGTCTAGCCTTCCAGAAATGATACAACTATTTTCTTATTGTGTTTATTTTCTCTCACTCAGGACTAGAACGTAAGCAGTGATTTTGGTCTGTTTCGTTTGTTAGAATTATGCCTAGTAAACAGTCCATGCTCAATAAATACCCATTGGGTGAGTTAATGAATGAATGAACCCCAGCTCATCTTGGCCACCAACTAATTGGATGGACCCTTCTCCCTGCTTACACAGGAACCTCCACCCCATTCTCTCTGGGAGGTGTTACCAATTCTCTATTTCCCGCTTGGGAAGACAACTCAAGAAATTCTGATTTTTATGTGAAATGCCTCCAGTTTGAAAACATCCTAGGGTCAAACAAAATCCATCCATAGGCAGACTCAGCCAGTGGCTGCTGGTTAGTCACCCCCGGTGTGTGTGTGTGTGTGTGTGTGTGTGTGTACTTGTCTACACGCTATGCTAGTCTGCCTGGGGATGGAGGTGTTGAGAATGATCACTGCGTGCTGGGCTGGATGACGATGATGATGATGAGGCGGTGGTATTGGTGGTGATAAGAAAGAGTAGCAGCTCACTTATGTTGGATGCTCAAGATATACTGCAAAGTATTTGAGCAGGGTTCATGTACTAAGTTTATTAAACTCACACAATCCTCTGAAAAGAGTTACTACTATCCCCATTTTCCTGCTGAGAAACCTAAGCACAGAGAGGTTAAGGCACCTGCACATGGTCACGTGTCCCCTCAGAGGGTGGGGACCAAGCCTGTGTGTCTGCAAACAGGACAAAAGATGAGATCTGGCTGGGATGTGTCCCCAATTCTCCACTTGCTCCCTGTAGCAGAGCTGCCCTTTGTCCTGTGCCTGTGCAGCCCTGCCCTGGTGTCGGTGGGGCACACCTCCCTGCCCCCTGGAGGTGAGGCTTGGCTGCGAGACTTGCTCAGACCAGTGGAGGTTCATGGGTGCGACTGGAGCAGAGGCTTTAAGTAGACTCGCTCTGCTCTGCTAGTGTCACTCATGCTCTGCTACGTCACCATGTAAAGAGCTTGATCCAGACGACTGCAGCCCCTTTCAGCCTGGGTCCCTGGGTGAGGGTGCAAGGAACAGACCTGGAGCCAATCCATGCCCTAGAGCCCAGCACAGCTCACCGTTAGACCCACAGATCTAGTACTATATCTGCTTGCATCTGAGCGCAGGCTTGTGGGTGCCTGTGACCCCAGTGCCCAAAATGTGTCCATCCAACAGATGCCTCAGTTCCCTCCGCTGGCCTGGGCCTGTGCTCGGATTGGGAGCTGAGTCAGACACCATGGTCCTGCCTTCAAGGATCTCTCTGTGTCCCGCAAGAGAGGTAAGGTAGATTACAGGGTGGGCCATCTAAGAGTGAGGTGGCAGAGAGATGGGAGGGGAGGGAGATGGGACTTCCACAAAGTGGATATTGGACTTGGGGAGGGGCAGGATGTGATCACAATTGGAGGGGAGGCTGTGTTCTGTGGGGTGGGGTTTGGAATGAAAGCAAGGTGGTAAACAGCTGTCATCTGCATGGAAAGCTTGTGGCCGAAGGGCAGAAGGGCTTGTCAGAGAAACTAGTGGGAAATGATTCCTGGACATCCAACCAACCAGGGCCTTGAATGGCAAGGCAAAGAGGGTTTCACTGCAAGAGCAGCCACTGTCTGGCTTTAAGCTGGAGACTAGCATTGTCAGATTAGTCTCCTGGAAAGGTCACTCTACGGCAGAATAGGAGGTGGCTTTGGAGATCCATGTGAAGGGGAGGTGAGGGATGGAGGTGGGGCAGCCGGCAGCATGAGGTGGATACAGGAGGTGCAGGTGAGCTGAGCCAGGCTGCGTGGCACCAGATCCACAGCCCTCACAGCCCAGGGACCTGACAAGACTCGCCCCATGGGAGGTACTGTTTTCCCTTCCCCCTCCAGAGAGTTCTGGCTTTGCCAGCAGAGCTGAGATGGAGCCAGGGCTCTGCCTGGCTCTGTGGGCTCCTGGAGGGGCAGAGGGATTAGCTGACCCATGGTCTCTGGGTATCATGGTGGCAGGGCCAATGTCATCACAGAGAAACCTGGACATTACTGGAGAGGCCAGGACAGGACATCAAGAGACAGAGACTGAGCTAGAGGCTGGGCCTCGTTCAGACCCCCTCGCCAGCTTGCTGAGGCAACAACCCTGATGGAGAGGACGCCCTCCTGCTTGGAGCTGCCCCAGGAGGAAACATTCCTCAGCTTCTACTTCCAGACTCCTCTTCATTCCCGGGGGGCTCCTGTATGCACCCAGGACTCCTGACCACGCCAAAAGCAACACCAGCTCAACGCCCTGGCCCATACTGTCCAGTGATTTGCGTCCATCATCCCTGTTATCCCTCAACCCTAACAAGACGGTCCCATCATTGCAAAAGGGACAAAGTAGAGCCCAGAGAAAGCTTGTAACTGGCACAGTGCTGGGCGCCACCACAGCCGATGCCTATCGCCAGTGCAGAGCAGCTGTGTGTGTGGCTGCCCCAGGTGAGGCACCTCGCTGTGCACCCACAGTGCCACCACTCACCATCTCCCCAGGCTGCTGTTCTGAGCCTCAGACTGCCTGAAGTCATGTGTAGTTAGGGAGAATGCACGACAGCAGTGGGGACACAGGCGCGGTGGGGAGAGAGAAGGGTCCACAGGGGGCTCCCAGGCTGAAGTCTGGGTGTCTGAGGGGGTGACTGGCTGCCTTTGGGAAATCGGAAAACTAGAGGAGCAGGTGGTGCCATTTACAGGCCACTGGGACCTCTGTCTGTCCCCAACCTGAAGATGTCCTGCCAGGTGCCTGCATCCCCACTGGTCTTGAATGGCTGAAGAAAGTCCTTCTGGGCACTCCCTTGGTACCAAGTCAGGAAAGTGCTCCCTGCAATCCTGGCTGCCTTGAGTGCCAGATGTGATACTGGCCAAGCTCACCAGCTCCACCTTCAACAAAACCCTATGCTGGATGCTTTGTTAGTCCCAGTTCGCAGAGGGGACTTGGCTGGTGCCACTGGCCCAGAACAAAGTGTGGGGCTTCAAAGCCAGGACTTCAGCCACGCACCAAAGTCCCATGTAAAGCAGGCACCTGCTCCAAGCCTGGGCCCAGGTGCTCTCTGCTCTTTGCGGTTGAAGATGTCACTGTGGGTTCTCCTCCTATCAATGAGCTACTCTCATTGGCTCTTCTTGAGTCAGCACTGACCTCCAGGCTGCCACGAGGAGGTGGAGAGCTAACAAGGAAGCAGGGAGAGCACACTAAATGCTTGGCCCAACTCTGGGCACAGAGAAAATGCAGGCCATGTGCAGCGGGCCTGGGACAGAGAAGGAGGCAGAAATGTCTTTTACTCATTTCAGGAATTTTTGAAAGACGTGAAAATTCCCGCATTCACAGAAATGAAGGAGAACAGCCTACCCCCTCTGGTTGACCTTAATACGAGCTGTCCAGAGACTGATCCGTTCTGTTGGATAGTTTCCTTGGGATAGATTCCCTAGCTAGGATTCCTGGGCCAGGAGGTTGGAGCCCTTTTCTAGATCTTAATAATCGTTGCCACGTTGCTTGCCAGAAAAAGATTGCTTCACTTTCCTTTTATTCAGTGTTGAATTCACATTGTTTCTTAGTCTGCTTCACCTTTTTCCTTTCCTGATTCAGCGTGCAGCATAACGAATGTTCCTTTGAATGCCAAGAAAGAACATTTTTGGAAGCACTTCCTTTTTTCTTTTTAAGTTTGCTTATGTGGGAATTATTTGTTCCCAGCCTTTGCCCATTTACCTTTGGGTTATTACGTACTAAATATTAACTGATCTTCCGCACCATAAGAGTATTGGGAAAACCTGCTTTGAAGGAGCTCTTTAAATCCATGGCCATGAACTCCTTTGTTATTATTTTATTTAGATTTTTCCCAGTCTGACTATCTAGTTAATATTTTAATTTTTACTGTTATATGCTATTTTAAAAATGTATACAGTCAGATTTTCTCATGTTTTTCCTACATATTTTTTTCTCTTAGAGGTTTTAAAACTTAGAGAATTGTCATCCCATGACTTAATCAATATTTAATTCTATTTTTATGTACATTGTATCCTTATGCACATTGTATGTATATTTTGTGTGTATTTATGCATGTATATACATATCGATACTGGGAAATTCCATTTAATATTTAATTCTATTAATTTACTTTCAAAATGTTAAGTCTTCAATGCAGTGTTTCTGGGTTGAAGAATATTCCACCAAACCCTACTTATGTAGAATGTAATATCTATACCAAACCAAAGCAAAAAAATAAAATCTCCAAATAGGAAGGGGAAAACCAAATTGAACAGTTAATTAAGCTTCTTTTCTAGAGGAATCCTCAGAGACTTCCATGCTAATGGACCCTATGCATCTCCAACATTTTGAAGGACTGGAAAGATTTGTGTAAAATGTTTCTCAGGCTTTGTGACTATGGAACTCTTTATTCATGGAGCAACTCTTGGGGTGCCACACTTAGAGAATGTTGCTTTAACCTAACTTCAGAGAAAAATAATCACAACCAAGTGCTAAGCTCTACGGAGGATTTTTGTCTGCTTCATTCCCTGATGTATTCCCAGCATATAGAAGACATTCAGTAAATAGTAGTTGAATAAATGAATGAGTGCGTGCATAGATAAATAAGACACATCAGGTCTTACTGAGTAATACTCACATACACTCTCTAAAATGCTGGGAGATACAGGGACTTTGTGTGGGTCTCTGCTATATCCCTAGGCCCTAGAATAGTGCCTAGAACAAATAATTGTTGAATAGATAAAGGAATGAGTCACTTGCCCAACACACTGCTTGACTTCCATTGCTGACATCTTTCCTTGAACAGAAAGGAAAGAATATAGGACACTTGGTGATGAACTGAGGTGGGTCTGAAGGCAGATCCAAGTAGCAGCAACTGAGCTGGAGATCAAGGTCCTAGAAATGACCCTTTGGAGGTGCCAGGGCCTTCATGAAGTGCATGGGTGACTCATGCCAGTAATGGAAGCCCAACTACATCAGGCGCTGGCAATGGCGGGATCCCCTGCCTGGGGAGGCTGAGGCCGACTCCTTTGATATGGCCCTGGCTAGTGAGTGAGGCTGCAGATACTTCCCCTAGACACAGCTGGGCAGCTCTGTCGCTGGTGCCATACTTAGTGTGGCCCTGTGGACAAAGCCTCATAGCACAAGCCCTGAGTGACCAGAGCCTTTGGGGCAGGGAGTTCTCTGAGGATGGCAAGTGGCTCCCCATCGATGAGTACACCTGTCATGTTCACTGTCATCCCAAAACCAATGTCCTGTCCTTCTTCCTTACTTTTCATCCATCATTCAGCTGGACCAGCATGAAATGTTCAAAACCCTCTGTTTGCTGTAGGAGCCTAAACCATGTAAGTTTAGGGGTAGGGCTCTCCTGTAGGGCCATGGCTTAGAAGTTCCTCAGAGCTGAGGTCACTCTGACCCTCGCCAACTCTGCCCAGCGTCTAGAAGAGCAAGGTACCATGAGTTTCCAAGGAAGAGACCCCAAAGCCTGGCCCCAGAGTGTTGGTGACCTTTTCCAAATATTACCCCTGGGTAATATTTCAGAGTGCCCCAGCACAGCCCCAGAGAGTCCCGTGTCACCACAAGTGCAAGTCCTGCCAGCCGTTTAGGGAAGGTGGATCCCTAAACTGATCCCTGTGTTTGAGGCTTTAGAAGCTCCCAAGGCAAAGAAGAGAGGAAACAATGAGCTTTATAAAGAACCATATTTATTTTCATTTACAGCATCAAATACCATAAATAAAGCTACACATCGTTTGCTGTGTGCAAAATACAGGGTTCCATGTGCCACTGTAAATGATTACCAAAGGTCACAGACATGCCTTGTGAGGAGATGGGGAGGCTAGCTAAAGAGAGGCTGAGAGGGAGGAGGGCTTTCTTTGGTTGACATTCTAGAAAGGGGGGAGATTCTGCAAGAGAAGACGAGACAAGAACAACAACTTTGTACTGGCCAGGCTCCGCACCAACGCAGCGAGGGATGCAGCATGCAGGGCTGGGCGGAGGCTGAGAGGTTAGGTGGCTCTGGCCACATGCAGGAGAGATACCAACTGCAGTCCTGAGTGGGCAAGGCCTGGCCTGCAGCAGCTCCAGTGCACTGGGCGCACTGCTTCTCTGTAGGGGCACTTGGTTGTCCTGCTGCTCCAGGTAAATGAGCAGCGGGAATACGTGCACTAAACAAAGCCACGGTATGTATGGTTGAAATCAGCTGCTCCAGGTCTGGGGCTGAGCTGAGTCATTTCTCAAAGCCAGCCCTGTCTTGTGGCCACCATTTTTTCTGGCCAAAGCTCTTGAATCATCTGGGCTTTAGGAGCCAAGGGGGATGAGAAGAGTCACAGCAAGCCCCTCGCAGGCTGTGATGGAGGAAGCACTTGCTAGAATAATTGTTATTATGTGTTCACAGTACAGAGCTTGGATCAAGCTTGTAAAGAAGCCTGGGAGCGAATGTTTTAAAAAATCCTATCAAAATAATTCACTTAGCATTTTAATCAATGGCATTAGTCATCTTTATATTAGAATCAATTTAAGAAGATGCTGCGAGGCATGATCTTTTGTGGAGGTTGCAAGACAAATGTTCTTTGCAAAGGTGACAGAGTGCTCCCTATCTGGTACTGTCTCAATCAGGGTTAACCCTCCCATAAGGCAAGTGGCTTTGGCTTCACAGGCGGAGCTGGAAAAGCATGCACACGGAGCGGCCTGGGAACAGAGGGGAGGCGGGGCATGCACTTGGTGTGAGCCGGGTTAGTGGAATCAGAACACAGCTTCTGAGCTGAACCCCACCCCACACTGTTAACTGCCCATGCTACCCAATGAGACCATCAGTATGTGAGACACTCACAGTTAGTGCAACCAGTGCCACCAGCGGGGAAGACAGGGTGCAGAAAGCAGGTGAGGGGTTAGTATCACTCTCTGAAAATTGCCGAGAAAATCAGTCACCTCGGAGCGGAAGTGTGTCAGCCAAGAAGTGGGTGTAGTACTGGAAAGCTGAAATGAACTGATGGCCACAGTGTAAGGTTGAAAAGAGAGAGAAAGACAGGAAAGAGATCTTAGCATGGGAGAAAAAGGAAAATGAACGACAACAAGAGAAGCTACCACAGTTGAAATTAAGGCAACCGTTTAAAAAAGGGGAGACTTCCCCCCAGCAAGTCACTGCTTGCTTAGGAGAGATGAACCTTCCTGGTGGCGGGCCGCTACTTACAAGAGTCATTGCGTGTGGTCTGTGTGTTGCCAGTACTCCACTGTGTTTCACTTGGGGCCACTAAGGCTCCCAGGATGCCTCCCCCATCTTCTCTCTGCCCCATTTTGCTGTGGGGTCTCATATTCATCCTTGAATATGGGGTGGAGTCCTAGGGGAGCTTGTCCCCCAGGACCTGCCCCTGTGTTGGTGCTGCCCACCAGGAAAGTTCAAGGTCTCAGAACATACAAACATCTCAGACTTGTGACAGGCACACCCTGTCTACCAGAGTAATTCAAACCAGTGTCTGTAGGGCTGCAAATGACATTCTTAGCAATTCCACTCTGGCTTCACAGAGCATTCCACAGAGAGTCTCAGCCCAACCTGAGCTGGTGGCAGTCACAGTAACATGGCTGCCCCCAGCATGACCCCAAGAATTTACTTTCTATAATCAAACATAAAAGGAATCGAGGGCTCCTCCAGCATGCTGAATGTTCAGATCTCAGCAAAATATGGGAAAAATACAATGCGAGTCATCAGACTGAGAGCAGTTCCAACAAGGACAGAAGTGCCAGTTCCCATAGACATGCCCCTGTTTTTCCCAAGGATTTCAGGGAAATGTCTGCAGAAATGTACCCGCTTCTTTCTTCCCACCCTACAGAAATCTGCAATCTCAAAGCTCACAAAGCTGGCTCCTAACCCACACCAGGCTCCCTCCCTAGTTAATCTAGGGGAAGCTCTAGAGATAATTGCTGCACAGAGCTCTACTGGGGCCAGCACCCTGGCTACACTGAGGACCATACAAGGGCTTTCTCTATGAGCCCCTCGATTGCCCAGCGAGACCTGCACCTGAGCGTGTCCAGGCAGAGTGGAGACAGCTTTTAGGCACCCACCGTGAAGAATGTGTGTGGGCACAGTGCTCAGTTTTTGCCCTTGATAGGGCTTGTTTCCTTGAATGGGTCACTAAACAGCTTCTACTTTCAGTCTTCCCTGGCATCAAAATGCAACAGAGCGCCCTCTAGAGGTCACACACCCCCTTTGCTAGAGCAGGGTAGGAATGGTTTCTTACTGCTCTCACCAAACACACATGGCAGCCACATGGCATGGCAAGCCACAGGCAGGGGTCAGCAAGAAGGCCATATTTCCAAGTGTTAACAAACACTCTTGGGTACCCAGGACACCAAGGAAAGGGGCAACTTCTTCCACTCCACTCAGCCTATTATGGTCCCCAAGTGACCTTGGCTCAGCCTACAACCTGGGCAGGGAACCTGATAGGGGGCCCCAGGGGCTGAGATCCACCAGCTGAAAGAACCTGTCCTCAGCACTGGATCAGCCGGACACTGCTCTCCGGGGTTACGTGCCATCACCAGTGGGAAGGAAAAACGCATGTTTGCAGCAATCTGCTCGAAACCCTGTGGCTCTGTGTCATTTGGCTATGACTTGATGTGGGAAAAGGCCTTTAAGCTTCTATTTTACATTAAAACAAGGGAGCAAAACACTCCTCCTCTCTCTGGGAGGGCAGATAGTCAACACACTCCTCTGTGCTTTTGCAGGTTTCATTCTATTCTATCCGTGTTTTCTTTTCTTCTAAAATCAACATGCTTTCATATTACAAAAAAATAAATCACACACACTGTTGACAAGTGGCATCAGTTACATACATTGAAAGGCACTGATCAAGAGATGGCCCTTTCATTTTTGTGCATATAGAATCCCAGGTCATTAATTCTGTAGGTAGTGACTATTACAACTCACTGCAATATTGCAGAGGCCTGTAAAACTGATTATAAATATCAAACCCATGTTTAGAAAAATTGACAGAGAAAAAAATGCTTTCTTTTGGCTTAATGAAAGTTAAAAATTGAAATGTAAACCCAGAAATATGGCTCGCTTTGGTATAAAAAAAAACAGTATAAAGCTATAGTAAAAAACATCCTTCATGTCATCCCTGGCCCTAGCACCATGAGCAGATGTTCACCCTGTCAAGGCCAGGTGGAGGTGACCAATGTGAAACTCTTTGGCTTAGAGCTAATTGGCTATAGACGCTAGACATCCCAGCCAGAGCCTTAGCAAGCTACAAACACACGGTCATCTAAACTCTGGAAATGGTAAGGCACTTTGGGGCAGCCAGGTGTTTCATTGGAGCTTGACAGGGAGCCGCCTGAGCACCCAGTTTCGGATGCTCTCGAGGGAGTCCTCAGACTCCCTGTACATGGTTGCCAGGACCTCCAAGAAGGCCCAGAGGAGCGGCAGCCCGAGGCTCAGGAGCTCGTACATGTAGCGGTAGTTGTAAGCATTGTCCCTGAAATGGAGGCTGGCAGTGTGCAGGAGTCCCTGCATCCAGTTAAGCAGGCTCCAGGGAATGGCCAGCAGGCCCCTTGACAGCCTGAGAGGCCAGCTCAGTGCCTTCCTAAAGAAGGAGGTGGAGATACCTGGGGGGCTGCCTTCTGGTGTGCTGATGGCGGCCACTGCACAAGAACTTTCGGTGGCAGCATCTCGTCGAGGGACTTCCTGCTCCTGCCACGTCCCCTCCTCCTGAGAAAGAGATCAAAATGAGGGCACTTAGTCCATGAGTCTCCCAGAGGACTCCTCCAACAAAGCCATCTGAGAGCACTATTTTCAATTAAATGTGGGTTCCCTGGTTCTTCAGTGAGCCCCCCAAATCATCTCTACCCCCTCATTCATGGTGCCGAATGTGGATATAACTTTGTTAGGGGGCAAACTGACCATATTGTTCATGAACCTTCAAACTCTACATGCTCTTTGACCTGCCACCCTAACTGTAATAATGTATACTAAATAAATAACTTGAAATACAGATAAAGCTCTGCATAAAAAGATGTTCATTGTAAAAATATTTGTAAGATAAGAATATCAGACAGTGTGAAAGTCCAACAATATGGGATGAGTGAAATAGATTATTGACCATGCATAGAATAGAACCTTTCATAAGAATTAAAACTTATACTTCCAAAGAATTTTTAACATCATGGAAAACTATTCTCAGTATACTATTACAGAAGAAAATAAGGATATAAAGTTGTAGAGGTAGGAGTCCAACTAGGTTAAAATGTATTCATAGAGGGAAAAGTCTGCAAGGGGATATTACACGATGGCTATTGTTTTCTTAAGGTCTTCTCAAGGTAGAGTGATCATGCATGATTTAACTTTCTTTCTTTATGTACTTTTGTTGCTTTTCCCATTTTTTCTACATTGGGTCTAAATTAATTGTATCACTAGAAAAAGTTTTAAATTGCTGGTTTTTGCTGGATTCATCAAACCAGAGGAAAGGTATTTGCAAATAGCTACCAGAGGGGCGCTACCACAAGTCATCTACAAATTCAGTGGGACTGTCCCTTTGCTGACACCCTGGATCTTGGAGATGACTTGGAAACCGTAGATGAGCTCCACACCAGTGGTTCCTCCTACAAAGAGCAGCCTGTGGCCAGATGAGCCCAGGCACAGAGAGGCCATATGGCTTTTGTGTGGCTTTTGCATGTGGTCGCCCTAGTACACAGGCAAGCTCTGCTTAGCTCCTCAGAGGAACAGGGCAGGGCCCAGAGGCTGGCTCAACACACCCAGGTGACACAACCACCCACAGCATGAAGTGGAGGCTCTCTTCCTTATCTGAGTGCAGTCTCCATCCCTCCAGGGCCAGAAAAGCTAGCCTGACTTTCAGGAACCCTCAATTGAAGACCTTCTTCATTCAGTGGGTCTTCCCTGTTCCACGGGCACTTCTGAGACACAACATACCTCTCTCTCTTGCTTCAACTCTGTCCATCTCTTCCGTTGTTTGCTGTTGGTTTTACAGTGAATAAAATGAGGCTTGCAATAAAACTTGCCTGTAAAAAGAGACACGCACGCACATAATTTTTCTCCAGACCACAGTAGACATAAGCTAAGTGCTCATTATGACCCAATCAGAATACACCAATAGAGGAAGTAAGCCCAGGACAGCTCAACCTTCTGTCACCTGTCCTAAAGAAGTGGCTCCAAGGTGAAGCAGCTGCACACTTCGCTGCTCAGAAAAGGTTCTAGCAATGGGGGCAAGGCAGGTGGGGCTAAAATCCTCAAGCCAAACTGAGGCCAAGTTTCTTCACAAGACCAGTTGCCAGGGAACAAAATGGGCAGCTCTGAGCATCAACACCCCTAGACCTCCTTCTTGGGGTCCCTGGGGGTGGGGATGACTGAGAAGCAGGAATGGGGAAGAGAAGACCCAGGCACATGCTGGGTAACTGGCGACGGCCCAGGACCAAGGACAGCTTCCAGAAAAGCCTTTCTGTTCAGTGCTGCGGGAGTAACAATGCAGATGGTGATGACAATAGTCATGGGGACACCCAAGGTAGGACTTACTGTGTACCAGGCACTAGTCTAGGCACATCGGTTCTCACAACAATCTTATGAGCTAAGTACTATTATTATCTTCACTTTAGAATCAAGGAAACTGAGGGGACAAGAAGTTAACAGGCTACAAAGAGAGGTTAACAAGCTAACAAAGTTAAGTGGCTAACAGGTGGTAGACCGGACTTTAATCCAGACAGGTTAGTGTGAGGATGTGCAGTCCCCAGTACTATAATACCTACCACGATGGTGCAATATTGAGCGACGAAAATTAGAAAACACTCATTCACTCCCATGAGTGTAATTCCTTCCCCAGTAATCTCGGGTAGGCCACTTATCAGGGGAGATCTTATGATATGGTTGTAACTATAACATACTTTAGAGATACCAGTGATATACCATCATTTATTAAACCCTTGTTACATGCCAGGTGTGCTGCTGGGTCTGTTAAACAGATTATCAGATTTGATTTTCTGGGCCATACGGGGACCACGGAAGGTGGCCAGGCTGAATGAGACAGTGTACGCAAAGCCCTCAGCCATGGTAGGTGCCACCACTGCCCGGTACACTGCAGGCACTGATGCCTCCATTTCCTCCATAACAGGAGCCCCAGATTCCCTAAACAGCTTTCCTGGCAACACAGTATTCCTTGCCGGGAAGTGGTGGGTGTCCCAGAGCCTCCAGAGGCCCAGGAATGCAAGGCAAACTCCAGTGCTGCCCCATCCCTCGGGGTTACCTTCTTCACAGTCAAAGGCATAGGTGGCCAGGCGCAAGGTGGTGGCACAGATGCTACAGCGGAAGCACTCTCGGTGGAAGAAGTGGCCCTCGGTGCTCAGCCGCTCCATCACATACACACGCTTCTTACAGAAGTAGCAGGTGTCACTGCCGCCCAGGTTCAGGGGAAACGTCTTCCGCATAGATTCCTGGGGTGGGGAGGGAAGAGCTGTGTGTGAGGGCTGGTGAGCCTTCAGAGGCCAGGCCTTGGCTTTTAGAAATTCCCAACCAAGTGACGAGGACCTCTGGGCCCTATTCACTTCTCATGTGGGAAGATGCACTCCCGTCTGACACCCAGCCCTGCAGGGGCTCTTCTCCAGGCTGGCTCATCTGGGCCTGTGTGGGAATGATGCTGCCTGGTCGAATGCAAGAGCATTGCCCACAAACACATCGATGCCCTCTGCACAATCTGTCCGGGGGTTAAGTGTGACTGGGCTCTAGCGTGGAGTAATAGATAGGGCCCTGCTGAGGAGGTTTTTACATGACCTGGTCCCCTGAAGTGACTTAGATCAGGCGAGAAAAGCTGGTGGCCTCCAATATGATCAGGACAGGAAAGAAAAAGGACAGCCTGTCTCTTGCAGACCCCAGGCTGCCAGATTCCCAAAGGCAAAGAAGGAGGGCTAGGACAGGGAAGGCTGGCTCAGGGTGACTCTGGGACAACATGCCAAAGGCAACTGGAGGAACTGTCAAAGCGCATCGCCGGTGATGGCAGCCAGCGGCCTTGTGTGAGAAGGGAGAGGCGCGCTCTCATCACTACTGGTTTCTCAATCTGATGCACAGGGCTGCTCAGGCCAGACACCAGACACTGAAGGTCAGGGATGCTCGATAAGGTGGATGGCCTCATGCAGCCTGTGCACTGAGTGGTTCTTCAAAGCCACAGAAAGGGGAGAGGGTGCTTTGCCTTGGGAATCATCCACAAGGACCCAATTTGTCATTGTTTTGTCACTGAGGAGATACATGTCCTTTTGACCTCTGCTTGGGTCCAGCCCATTTCCAGCACCCTTGGGTCCCCCGAGAAGGCCAGCTATCAGAGGCCCAAGCCTTTCTCTCTGCATTCAGCACTCCCACCCTGGAGGCCAGAGCTGGTGTCTGCAGGTGAAGGCTGACAGGTGCGCGTCCTTACCAGGTCTGGAGATGTGGCCTGGGCCTTAGGTCTGTGATCATTCAAGTACAGATTGACCAGGACTTCAGCCGCAGCCCCTATTCCGCTGGACACTTTCCCAACTGTCAGCTGGCCAAGAGCAGAGGCGGAGGAATAGAGACAAAGGAGAGGCCAATCAGTGCCCAGAAGGAAGAGTCAGCAAGGCGGGATGTGGGCGAGGGCTCGGCACCCCCGTACAAACAGCACACAACAATGGGAGAGGCAGACACGCCAGGAGCAAATGGCAGGTATTCTGAGAAGGAGAGGAGGAAAGAAAGAAAACTCTGAAGCCACAAAAAAGGCAAATACTCTTAAGATTCTGCTTCTACGTGGTGCCTAGAGTCATCAAAATCAGACACAGACAGGGGAATGGTGGATAGAGGACCTGGAGGAGGGGCAATGGGGAGTTATTGTTTATGGATATAGAGTTTTAATTTTGTAAGATGAAAAGAGTTCTGGAGATGGATGCTGGTGATGGGTGCACAAATTATGAATGCACTTGATATCACTTCAGTGTACACTTAAAAATGGTTACAATGGTATATTTTAATTGTCTTTTAACACAATAAAAAATTGGAAAATATAATAAAAATCTATGGCCCTGGGTAAACCAGGTGACTGGTGGAACCACATCCATTGCGGCTGCGAGACCTTGAAGGGTTCACTGAACCTCTGAATGCACAGATGGGGTGAATGAATCCCAGAGAGCAGGAGGGATCTACTTAGCAAATAAACAGAAGATTCAGGAAGGTTCAGGAAGGTTTTCAGGTCTCCTGATCTCAGCCTGGGGCCTTCAAGCCTCTCTCACCAGAGGCTCGGGGAATTGTGCTGTTTGGGCGCAGTAACTACCCACAAGGTCTGCATCACATTTGTGTCACCAGAGCCTGCAAAAGCCTGTGGGACAGAGAAGCCGAGCAAAGGGAAGTAGGAAATCGGGAGCCAGCCCTCGCAGACAGAAGGCTAATCTGTGGCCCTCCTCCTCCAGAGAGCTGCCTTGCTGGGGCTAGGGGTGCTGAGCGGGCAGTGGGGCCTGCATGGACCTGGGACCCATCTCTGCCACTGATCGGTTTGCACTGAGCTTCTGAGCTCCATTTCCTCACTTAGTAAAATGGGGATTGTTGTACCTGCCTCATGGATTTATGGAAAGGACTTGAATGAGACAAGGGTATTTAAGTGTGTGACACTTGGCAGACTCTGGGCCTACAGTCCAGGTAACCTTGACTCCTCCTGCTCTTTCTCCTCTGGATTCAGCACACCCAGCCTACCCTGCAGCTCCTGGGTCCCCAGGGAGCTATGTCTGTGTCTGACTTGAGTTGCTCCCAGAAAGGCCCACAGGCAGCCTTGGCCATCAGCAGTGGCTGGGGTGGAGTGATGGCTGGGCTGCCCTAGGTTGATGGAGGGAGTAGGATGGGGAGCTCTGTGGCAGTGCCCCGCGGGCCCCAGAGCTGGTGCTGGGCAAGGCTGACCCAGAGTGGGGGAGGCAGCAGTTCTATGTGTGCCCTAGAAGCACTGCCTGATGGTAGGTGGTGAGTGCTGTGCTACTGGCGGTACCCACAAATGCCTGGATCCCCACCCATGTGTGAAGGGGCTGGGGAAGGGGTACAGCTGACAGCCCAGAGCATGGCACAATCACACAACACCCTCGGCAAACCCCTGCTTGCTCCCCTTCTCCCCACAGCTCTGAAACCCCCTCTCCCTGGGAACACTGCTATCTCCCGTCAGGGGAGGCAAATGCCCACAGCATGAGATTCTGGAAATAATGTTTCTGATCCCTGGACTCTGGAGGGAGGGGGACTCTACTCCCTGCCTAGCCTCCAAATCCAGCTCCTAGAAGGAGAGGCCAGAATGAGCAGTGTAGGCTGCAGGGTCTTTGGGCAAAGGTTGGCAGGCATCAGGACCACAAGTAACAGGGACCCGAGTGTGAATGAAATGACACTCTCTACCTGAACCCAAGGCTGCTCTTGGGAAGTCACCTCTAATCTGATAACACACAGCCTCAAATACAAAGCAGGAGGTTCAGGGGACAGCGAAGCAAAGGACAGCAGGCTCCCCACCTCCTGGCAGCAGGGCCATCCTCTGCACCAAAGGCCAGCTCTTCCGATTCCAGCAAACGCGCAGGCATTCCAGGGACAGACACAGAGAGGGGTGCAGAGCCGAGCAGGCTGGGGAGAATGACACGGCCCAGGAGACCCTTACTCTTTCTCATCATGGAAGCCTCAACACTGAGAACAGCTTTGGAGTAATGTGTATGTGGCTCCCAGGGACTGGCCAGAACATGTCTGCAGGCCTGCTGGGGCTGTCTGATCCTTCAGGCTTCAGCAGATGGGGCGTCCTCAGACTTTACAAAGCCTGCCACTTCTCAGCGGCAGCAGCTGCCACCCCCCTCCACTCCTGCCCCCATGCTAGCCCAGCCTCGGAGAGATTGGGACTCTGCATCCAAGCACGCTCTCTGCCATTTTCAGGAGGCTACGAGTGCTGAGAAACTTGGCTCTTGCTTCCAGGGAGGCTCAGGTGCGCTGGCTCAGGACAATAAGCTGTTGTTTGCCTGATTCTCCATCGCCCACTGGGGCCCCCAACTCATCCCCTTGGCCAGGAGCTGCAGGACAAAGTACTTTCTGGGTTTATATTAAAATGAAGAGGGAGACAGAAGGTAGCAGAGATTTTCTTTCAGTGCTGTCTGCCCAGCCCTTTGGGTGGCTGTCTCCACAGGCCTTGTGTGTGAACTGGGTCCACAGTTCTCTTCCAGAAAGGCAGTGGGTGACGCCATGACACCCACACACAGTGATCGCCTCTCCTGATGGAGCAGAGATCGAGAGGAGACTCTCAGAGGCTTTAAACACAGGTCCCTAATGAGAACTTATTAAGCACTTAGCTAATAAGCACTTTGTGCCACTGAGCTTCTGAGCAATCCTGACTTAGGGTGCAATTACTGAATCACACAGAGGGCTGTGAGGTTGCTGGAGGGTGCCACCAACATGCCTGTGTGCAGTGCCTGCTCAATTCTACGAGCATGGGGCACTGTCCAGGTCACCGGCCCAGTGGATCCAGGGTGAAGACCACACCTAGTCCTTCCTTTCATTACGGGCAAAAAGGCTCCTTTCCTCCCACAGGCATTCACTCACACCCTCTGAGAAGGGCGTGAGTCATGAAAAGGAACTGAACAGAACTGAACTGAAAGTTCCGTAGGGTGGTCCAGCCTGGGACTCAGCTGCCCTTTCCAACCTGCTGGAGACCATTCCAGTCACCAGGAAGGAGATTAGGACTTCCGGGAGAGGTTGCAAGAACCAGGTGATGGAGAACTTGACTCAAGGGATGGGAGCAGCCCCTGAAGCCTGTCCCGAAGGCCAGTGTGAAGACAGACATTGCCCTCAGGATTGAAGGCTGCCCTCTTTCTATTTCCTGATGGCAGGATGGCTGTATTGGTTCCACAAGATCGAGGGTCTAACCAGCTGGCTTCTGCTAGTTCAGTGCTCCTCACATTATGTGTGCACAATGATCAGGTTTGTTTTTTTCTTTTTAAATCTCTGCTGTATCATGGCTGAATACTTCTGGATACCATAAACATAAATTACTAGAACTGTGATCACACATTTGGATGTGTGGTGATATCAAATTGCTCTACAATTTCCAATGCTACTCTCACTTGCTGCACTCACTGATCACAGGCCGGTCCCTGCCCAGGACCACACTTGGAGTAGCCCCGCTGTAATCAGCTGGGGAGTTACCAGGTTATCTATTTTCTGAGGAATAAAGACGTGCTCAACTCACAGAGAAACTTCCAGAGAACACTTCTTGATGTCGACCTCAGTAAGAGCCGTAAGTGCTCAGCAAGGCGATTCACACACTGAATGATGAGCTGTGTACGTTCCCTGGGAAGGCTGGTTGAGAGAGCACTTACAATTTGGTGGGGTGCAATTTATCAAAATGTCCATTTGGGCAATTTGATGATTTCACCAAAAATGATCATCTTCTACTCACTAGAATTTAAGCATTAGCAATTTTAGAGTCTCATAGGATTGCTTTTGCAATCCTTTATAATTTTTCAAAGTTCTTATAGTTTTCAAGACTTTGTTTTTTTTTTTAACTACTTTTTTCTCCTTTTGAATTCTAATTATTTCTCAGCTAATTAGTTAGAACAAGCTAGAATGGTTGGTTTTTTCAGGTGAGCTATCATTTCATTACTTACGTTAACCTCACCTGTACCATTTCTCTTCTGTGAACCTCAACTCCTTCACTGGTAGAATAGGGAGATCACTATCAACTATGAAGGCCTGCAAGAGTCATAAAGAATCTGTGCTGTGTTCCACATGGTCTGGGTACCCAGAAGGCCCTTGGTAAGTAGTTAATGAGCTTGAAGCCCTGCCATTAGTACAGATCTGTTTCCATTGTCTAAGACTTTTTTCCTCTCTTCTCACTTAAGAGAAGAGACTTCCACTGTCTGCATGAGCAGGAATGATGTAGCTCACCCAGGACAACACTGTCCTTATTCCAACTTAGATTTAAACACAGTGACAAAACAGTCATGAGCATCAATGCCAGAGGCTGCAGTAGATGCTGGCCCTCCACCAAGAGGCACTGCTCAGGCAATCCTGTCACCCTGGTTAAGAGTAGAACAGTCTCTGCCTGGAAGCATTTTTCACCCTATTCTCCCCTGGCCCATCTCCCCCTTCAGGCTATAGTCCTTGATGTCAGTGGCCCTGTCTTATTTATTTCTATATTCCTAGCATGGGAAAAAATACTCTGAATAAAGGAGGAAGCAGGATTCTGGGGACTAGGTGTCCAAACCATGGAACATCCCTCCTTGGGCCTGAAATTCGGCCCCAAAACACTGGATATCCAGTGCTGAGCCACCTTCGGCCATGTGGCCAGCTCTGGGCATCAGATAAGTCAAGCTTCCAGGGTTTTGGAGCTAAGGCCTCGTAGGAAAGGGAGGACTTGATGGGTAGGGCCAGAGGAGGTCTCCTGGGTCCATATGGGCAAGGACACCCTCCCTGAGGAGTCCTCCAGGATAAAGAACTGAAAGAGCCTTATTTAAGGGGGTCTGGAAATTGCATCTCAGAGGTGAGATGTAGGCAGGCCTTCAGGGTGTGACTTCTCAGTGAGACCCCGTTTGTCCTCAGTGCCAGCTGATCATATGTATTTAGCTGGCACAGCCCTGCGAGGTGGGTCTCAGAATCCCCTTTGGCAGGAGACAGCCGAGGCTCAGGGAGGTTTTAATTCACTGTTCTTAAGTGGCTGGGATGGAGATGGAAACCTGAACTGTCTACTTTCGCTTTAGAAAGACAAGGATCGACATGCATTTTAGGTAAATATGAGCTTTCTTCTACAAATTTCTTTTACTAGGAAAGAGATCATTTACTGATTCTTCAAGTATTTTGTCTATAATAGATCACTGCAGTATTCCAGTCACCTTCACAAATGACCGATGACATCTCTACATTACAGCTAGGAAACGAAGACTCAGAGAGGCCCACTACCTTGTCCCAGGTCACACAGTGAGTAACGGGCTTTGAACTTGAGTCTGATTCCAAGCTCATACTCTCCCTACAGCGCCCTGCCTCCCTGGCACACAACGGCACTGCAAATTCAAATCTGCCAGGCTGGAACACACACTGAAGACCTTCAAAAAGCCTCCTAGCTCTATCTTTGGGGCAGAGGGAGGGAAAATAATGTTGGAAGTGGCCTTGAGACCTATCCTTGTACCAGATGGAGCCGAGGAAGACTGCTCAGCCAAAACTTGCCCAGTGGTTCTGTTTCCCTCTAACATGCAAATCTCTAGACTAAACCCTGCAAATCCAGTTTTAAAACAAACACCCTCTGGAGCAGAGACAGCTCCTGTTGCAATGCTCGTTGCTCTTCTGATGCAGGAGGACTAAACCTTGGCTCCTAGCCTGGTGAAGCAGTCCCCTGCTCAGCAGTGCAAATGCTCGCTGCCATGTTGTTCTTGCAAGAGATCGACAATCCTGGTAGACGGCAGCACCCATGTCACTGGCCAAATCAGCATGGCCTCTCTCCTCAAAGAAAGAAACCACTGGTTTGTAGGGAGCACACAGCACTAGAGGAGGCGGATTTGATGGGATGGTTGAGAAAAATGGTGCTGGGGACTTAAGACCGGATACGGATTGCATAGTCTAAGGCTAGAAAGACAGACTGGCAAGGATTTGGGCCCTAAACAAGGAGGCTCAAGATTCCCTGAGACAATTCAGACAGAAAAACATCCAGGCCCACTCTGACCTTTAAATCAAAGCATCAATTTTGAGAGTTTGTGTACCCCAAAGGCAGAGACCTGGCCGCATCTTCTGGAGCTGATGACTCAAGTTTGTGTCCTGTGGGTAACACGTTCTCCTCCTGATAAGTTTGCCCAAGTCCGCTCCCAGAAGGAGGTGATTACTACTGGACCCTCCGAACTGGGGTGTAGGGCTCTGGGAAGGCACAGAACACACTGCCTGCTGGGAGGTTGCCAAGGACCGAGCGTCTGTTTCCAAGTGCATTTTTCTTCCTCCAGCTCCCCTGCATTGAGGCAGCCTTGGGTCACTGGGCAATCAGAGGAGCCCGTCCTGTTTGGAAGAGGCATTGGGGGCCCTGGCTCTCTCCCAGGGAGAGAACCCTTGAGCTCCCTCAGGATGTGATAAAGCTGTTTATCACTAAGCCATCACCCATTTTAGGGGGCATTCAGTTCTCTCCTCAGAGTCAGCTGTGATTCTGCCAGACTGTGTGAGTGCAAAGCCTGGGGGTGAATCAATAGTGGGGAGCCCTGGGAGGAAAGATTGAGTGGAAGAGGCTGGCAAGCTCCTTTCTGGGACTGCTTGCAACTGAGACCTCATCACCCCAGCCCTAACTGTCTACAGTGGACTCCCAATGAGGCCTGCAGGGCCCCATGAGTATGGACACTTAAAGAAACTGAGGCACAGAGAGATTGGGTGACTGGCTTGGTGTCCCAGAGTGACTCCTTTTAAGAGCTCCCTGATTATTCCATGGCACACTTGAAAGGCACATCATCCTGAATTAATATGTTGGAAGCTGTGAAAATAGCCTAACTATACCATCATCTGATGGCCAAGGTTGGGTGGGGAGGTGGGATAACAACAGGGGCGACTATTCTACTACAACCAGGAGAAAAAAGGAACAAAAGCTGCCGAGGTGCGGCCAGAGGACCTGGGCTTGGCCATCCCAAAGCCAGGCCCATCTGCACCCTCCTGGCCCTGGGTGTGGGGCCTCACTTGGACAGCACTGGGACTCGTTTCTCTGACAAGCCCCCTGTGGCACAGAGATCACTGGACTGGGAGTTGGGGGCCCCGGCACTTGTATTGCCCCTAAACCTTTGTTTTCTGATCTGTGGTTCTGCTCCGGCTCAGCTCTTGCATTCTCAGGAAGACCCCTCCTGCCCACCCTGCTTAAAATCACTTCCCTTCCCAGCACTCCAGGCCCCTGCCACCATTCCAAATTTTCCTAAGAAGTCTTGCCTTATCTTCGTACATATTGTTATATAATTCACTTACCTGTCATATGATTGTTGATAATTTACCTCCCCCTACTAGAATGTAAGCCTCACCAGGGCACGAATTTCACTCTCATTCACGTGTATATAATAAGAACACAAAATATCCAACACTGAGTTGCCATTTAATGAACATTTGTTGAATGAATGAATGAATGAATGTTCACTTATTGGCTTCATGAGTGGCACTCGTTTACAGCTGCCTGCAGAGCTCAATTGAGAAGGCCTCAGTGGGCTCGATGATTTGATGGGGGATGAGCTCATTGACAAGAAGCATCTCTGTCAGTCCCAGAATCTCCTCTAGTCCCTGGTGGGAAACTAATGCTATCAGAAACCAAGCCAGGGGACTTGAGAAAGGTGGTGGCTTTTCTTGTCCCAGCTCTGTCCTCAACTATATGAGAGCAATGACCAAGCCAGGTCACCCTAAGCAGAAAATCAGGGACAAGATAGAGCTTTGCTAGGCTCCCCTCAGAAGGGCCCAGCAGCTAGAGAGGGGCTGGACCAGGGAGGAGCAAGATGTGGCCACCTGATCAGCCAGGAGCACCAGCCACTGCCTGGCCTGTGCCCAGGTCCCTTGTCCCCTCATCCTCCTGCCCCCCCGCCCCATAATCCCACCAAGGAGGCAAAAGTCCTTTTCTTACAGCAGGAAATATTGCCTGGATAAGGATCTTCACCCTAGCAGAGCAAAAATGCTGTCCTGAAACCTGGCTGATACTGATGGTTCAAAAGCCCATGTCCACTCACAACGCTAACTAGCATGTGAGAAAAGGACTGCTCTTACGTTGGGGAAAATGGGGGCCTAGACAGGTCAGGAAGTTTAAGCCAAACAACTGACCAATGGCTGACCTGGGACAGGATGCTGGATTTCCTGATATCTTGACCATGGCTCCTTTCTGTGGCATTAAAATTGGATGTGTTTGTGTTTCTCTGTGTCACCTCCCACTGCCCTGCCTTGCTGAAGGGTGCTTCACACTCATATTGGAGGGGGTGTGGCTAGTAAGATTCTTTCCTCCTTTCTTGGGGACCCTACCTACACCTTTCTCCCTAAGGATGTGGGTGTCAGTGGGGGAGGGACCTCCAGCTATATTAAGAGGAAACTTGAAATTTCTCACTAATGCAGTATAATGAAGCTGTTTGTACACCAGCCTCACAGCACACGGAAGGGACCTCTGAGAGCGCCACTTAGCCCCGCACACAGCCTTGGTGGGAGCTGGACAGCCTGCCTGGTTCAGAGGAGCACAGTTACTCCAGAGGTGAAAAAGTGGCCCAGCACCAGTGGTGACTGTTGTTTTATTTTTTTGTACTGGGAATCGAACTCAGGACCTCATGCTTGCCAGGCAGGCGCTGTGCCACTGAGCTATCTCCCCGGTCCTGTGACCGTTGTTTAGGGATGCATTTCATTATATCCACATAACCAGAGTTAGCCCCTGCCTCTGTCTTCCTCTGAGCCACCACTGCACTACTGCCTGAGCCATCATGCTGGAACACAGAGTGGATCCTTTGGCGGCTTAAAGTAACTCAGAAGATGAGATGAAAGTCCTAGCACACAGAGCACGGTGACCCTCACCCTCACTCTCCACACCTCCATGAATCCTTTTGTTCCCAAATTCAGGCCACAGCACACATTCTGTCCCCCATCTCATGTCTGCTCTGCCTTCCCGCATTTGCACGTGGTGGCCCCTGTCTGAAACCCCAGCCCTACACTCCTCTCTAGCAACAGCCTCCTCTGCAGCTTTCGCCACTTGGCTCCCACGCCGCCCCCTCTGCCAATCCTTCCAGGCCTCTCTCCTACGCTCTTGCCTTTTAGGCCGCTTCCAGAACTAATGAATAGGATTGTATTAGGTTCGCCATGTGAAATTGCCATTTTTTCAGGTCAACCCTGCCAAATCTCAGCAATTCCACAGAGTAGAAATGTGACTGATTTCTATGATCATGTGCTATTTTCATCCAAACTGTTGTAAAGGAACTGTACCTTCCCTTCTTTGTTTTCTGAGCCTCTGGCAAAGTGCTTGGCACCAGGTCAGCCCCTGATTAATCCTCGTTGGATGGATGAGCACTGTTTGGCAGGGTTTTTGTATGCTGCCTGTTCTGCTGTTGCGTGTTCTAACACAAAACCAAAACTGAATCCAGGACTGTAGTAAAATCTCTTAAAAATTTTCATCCCAGCTCCAGATGTTTGTCTGAGCAGGCCAAGCAGTGCACCAGGACATGCAGGGGGTGGGGCAGCACAGGGGTCAGGGCAACTACCTTTCTGGCAGGAGAAGCAGAGTCAACGGTTGCTGGAGAGGAAGTAGCAGCTGGATCAGAAGACGGAAGGCAAGAGGGAGAAGACGGGGGATGAGTATGAGACAGGCCTTTAGAGAGTACTTTATTCTGCATGGAACAGAGATGGAAGAGACTAGGATTATCCCGGGGCCTGCACAGTGAAGTACGCCTCCCAGATGCAGCCCTGGGTCCCATGGGGAAGAGACACCAAGGCCTGGGTCTCAGGACCAAACAGAAACCTGTCATTGGAACCAAGCAGGATGATGTGGCTATGGTTACACTGCATTCTGCTATCACTCTGCCAGCTCCCTCGTCACACTGAAATAGGCTGAGCAGGTCCCCTCTGCTCTCGCCTCCCTCTGCCTAAGACAGCAATGCTAACTCCTGAAGCCCTTGCCCTGGAGCTGGGTCTGAAGCAGCAGCTGCAAGCTTAGGAGGGAGAATCCCAGGCCACTTGGGACAGATGGCACAGCAGGGGCCTCAGTGAACCCTAAAAATTAACTCAGTATAAAGCATTCCTCCCACTCCCACTCCTTCACTGACTCCACCAGGTAGCAGGGGCTGCAGGTCTGGAGGAGATGGAGTGAGAGTGGCAGAGGAGACGTGTTCCAGAGACAGGCTTGCTGCAGGGGGACCAGCTTCACACTTGCACCCACCCATGGGCCTCAGTACCGATGCTGCCAGCTCCCTGGAAACACCCTCTTTTTTTCTGCAAGTTTCCAAATAAGTGACTGTCTTGGAGGGGGCTAAGGCAAAGTTTTGCTTCTTGGCTTGGCACTGCCCCTGGAGGAGCCAAGCCCAGGGTATGACTTTGGCAGCATCATTCAGGGCCTCCCTGATGAGGCCCACAGGTTGTTTCTCCATTGTGCTGCAAAGCAGCATGAGCAACTGGTTTGCCTCCACCTTAAAAGACATTGGGAGTCTTCCAAGTGACCAGCGTTTCCTCTTTAAAGTGGCTGCAGGAACACTTAGAAATCCCAAGTGTCTACGCTTTAACCGCCTGTCTTTCTGTTTGGAAGCAGTTCCTTTTCACTTGGGCTTATTTTCCTGTCTTTGCTTTCCTTTTGCCATGATCCATCGACTTATTTGGAATCTTTGCATTTTTTTTTAGATGCCACCTCAAACTCTTTAGTGGCTTAAAAAATAAATAATTCCTCTTATAAAAGAAGAAAGAGAAAACCAAGCACATGGTCACCCGGCTGGATGCCCAGCGTGTGGGCTCCCGGGGGCTCTGACAGCCCCAGTTTACCTGTGGGAAATCCCCATGTCCAAACATGGAGGCCAGGTGAGCCGCCTTCTCTTTAATGTTCTTTTGGTGAAATTCCCTGTTGGCCAAGTTCTGAGCCCTCTTCTGCAGTCAAGGCGAGAAAGGAGAAAGAAAAGAGAGATAGTGACAGAGACGGAGAGGGCTGCTTCAAGGGGGGTCCGTGGGTCTGGAGCTTGTCTCACTAGCCACACACACAGCAGGATGAGAGACAAGGGAGGAGGAGGAGGAGGAGGGACCCAAGGAGGGCAGGAGGAGGAGAGGAAGGACAGAAATCCACCCAGATGTGGACAGGGCAGGGCCGGCGTATCTTTCACCTGGAGAATCTTCTCCTCCACTTGCTGCAGCCGCCGCAGCACCCCCGAGAGTGCCAGTGCTCCCTGGCAGGCAGGAGGGAGTGTGGCGAGGTTTTCTGGGCTGCCCAGCTGCAGGTCAGACTTAGCCCTGGCTCTCCAGGGCTGGCTCGGACACTCGCCACCAGCAGACACTTGCTTGAGCTCCCTGAGGACCTGCCCCGTGACAAGCACAGAGGAAAGCTGGGAGAGAAGGAACGTGGAGCTTCCTTCCCACCTGGGGCCTTCCACAGTCACCACTGCAAGGGACCCATGAGGACCAGAGACGGGGATGAGGTTCCAGATGGCCTCTGGGGCTGCCCTTCTGTACCTGCATCAGAGTCACCTAACAACTTTGTTAACGTAGAATCCTGGGCCTCACCCCAGACCTCCCCCAGCCCAAACCTACACAGCCCTGGCTCTCAGTTCTAGCTGCACGCTGAAATCATCTAAGCGGCTTTAAAAAATTACTCAGGTCTGGGCGTAGCCTCCGGAGACGCTGATTTGATTGGTCTGAGTGAGTGCGAGACGTAGGTATTTTGTCAAAAGCTCCACAGGCGATTCTTAGGCACAGAGACATAAAATCTCAGCAGCAAATGTGAACCTGCCTGAACCTACCTCTGTTAGAATTTGTGCTCTATTCATAGTGATTCTGTTCAAATTCCAAACCCAGAGCGGCCAGGTGGAATAAGCCACAGGCCCTCATCAGGTCCTGGCTGCTCTGGAACCTGGGAGGCCATTGCCATGCACCAGCCTCACCTCTTCAATGGGTGCAGCCAGGAGACCATTTGAGCCCATGCCAGTATCACGCTGCACTGACTTGGTGATCACCCTCTTCAAGTGTTGAGTATGCACACGAAGCTCTGTGTTGCACGAGGCCTTCTGTCAGTAATGGCGAACCTTTTAGAGCTTTCAATGACACAAACAGCCTGCTGCGGCACGCATGCCCTAGGTTTGCCACCACTGCCCTACGTGGTACAGTTTGTGCCCCCACGCAGCAGCACTAAGTGTGTGGTGGTTGGTCAGTGGGTACCTCTGACTGCTGGAGGATTAGCAATGTCTTTCGAGTGCTGTATACATGGCTATTCTTACCTATAAGGGCAGCCACCTCAAGCTGTGTCTATTTGCCCAGAGAACCTACAATCAGTCCTATGTGGAGGTGGAGGGAGCTACTGATCCCACCCCTCAGATCCATGTCCCCAAAACAGCACCCACTGGCAGGAGCCCTACCTGCCTTTTCAGAGGAGGTGGCGGGCTGGGAGTGGGCTCCTCTGGCGTGGGGCAGCGGGAGTCTACAGGAAGGTCAGAGGAAGAGCATGGGACAGGCTTACGAATCCCCGAGACACAGCGCTCCTGGGAGGAGAAAGGTCCAAAGAAGCAGCCACAGGAGACATGAAGGAAAAGGTGAGTCAGACTGAGAGAAGTGGAGGGAGGAGAGAAGAGGAGCAGGGGATGCAGTGTGCAAGCGCAGAGGCTGCCCAGGCTCCTGCAAGCCAGGCCCAGCAGGACACCTGAGCCTGCTCTCCATCCATGTGAGCAGTGAGGCCTGGAGTCCTCTCCTCCTGGAAAAGGTGTGAATCCCACAGGCCTTGGGTTTGGCTCAGACCAAAGCTTGCCAGAGCCTGTGCCAGGCCAGGGTGGCCAACCAGGGAGTCCTCCTGGAAACAGGGAGCTTCCTGCCTGTTCCAGGCTAGGGATGCTCCCGTCCTTCTGAGGGAACAGAGCCCTCATCCACACAGGACTGTTGGAGGCCAAGCCCTGAGAAGAGGCAATTGAGAATATTCTTTGAGAATCACAGGCCTCAGGAAAATGCTCCTTTAATGAAATCACTTCCTGGGGTGATCTGTTAGTTCAGGAGGGGCATGGCCCACTCCAAGTCCACGAAAAGACAATCGAGTAAGACTCTGTCCTCCTGAAAGGGACCTCATAATGTGATGGGACAGGTATTTTCCATAGACCAAACAAACCCCCTTTCCCCAAGCTTTTGTACTGTGACAACAGCATCCAAAAGAAATCCGGAGGAGCACACTGAACCATGAGCACAGATCCTGACTAGCGTCAGACAGAAGTCTGCAGCTTGACCCAGAGTGTTCAGCGTGCCCTGGTCTCAGACTAACCCTGGTCAGACACAGGAGCCCAGCCAGGCTGACTGGACTGTAGGAAGAGAAGAGGGCCAGGGATGCTTGGGAGGTTGCTCTGATCTCTGGAGCTCTGAGTCAGCTTCCTCTGGGTTGAATGAGTCCTCTGACCATGGACTTAGCTCTCCCCCATATAGCCAGCAGCTCAAAACCTCCCTCAAGCTATACCTTCTCAAAAGTGGCTGTGAATCAAGTTGTGGTTTTAAAGCAAAACCAATCCATTAGGAAATGGATTTCTTTAATGCACAACAGACATCAGCAAACTCTGGCCCGGGGGCCAAATCTGGCCTGTTTTTGTAAATAAAGTTTTATTAGAACACAGTTATGCTCGTTTGTTTAGGTCCCATCCATGGAGCCTTTCATGTTGCAATGGCAGAGCCACATCATTGAATAGGACAGCATGGCCTCCACAGTTCTGTATAAAAGAGTTGCTATCCAGCCTCAGGAAAGGGGCTGCTGACTCCTAACCAAGCGGCTCCAGTCACATTTCCACCAGGCCTGGCTGGCGCATCTCAATCCATCTGTAATCTGAACATTCCTGGGGACTCCCCAGCATGACCAGGAAGGCAGGCCCCGTGAGCACCCGGCCCGACTCACCTGCCTCAGGACTGAGGGGTTCCGCGTGCTCTCCTCAAACTTGGCCAGCAGCTGATTCGCCATGGACTTGACTTTGTTCTGATTTCCTGCTTCCTGACTGTTGCCCCACTCTTGAGTGGAGCCCAAGCTACGGCTGGAGAAGGCTGACGGCTGCAAAGGTAAAACAGTACACTGGAGGCTGCATCCCGGAACCCAGCTATCAAGGAGGAGTCTGGAGACCTGAGACGGGGACTGATTCCCGAAGCAGGACTTTGTCCACGGGCTGAGGAAGACAGGCAGAGATAGCAGCCTACCCTGTAGAGACCGCGCCGGGCAGACAAATGTCTGCAAAAGGTGGGCACAGCCAGCCTTGGAGCCAGACAGTTAGGGTTTCAAGCCTGATTCTTCTGTTCCCAGCCCTGTGGCCTTGGCAGTTTAGCTCTCTGATCTACAAAATGGGAGGGATAACCTGCCCAAGCAGTTACTACAAAAGTGAATTATAACAAAGAAGCGCTGCATAAAACAGTTTTCCAAATACATCACGTGGCTGAGAACAGGCGAGGAGCAGGGGGATGAAGGACGCAAAAGGCTGCCAGTCAGGTGAGGCACAGGTGCTGGCTTCTCCCGCCTCGCTCCTCCGTGGGCCCTGCCCAATTTCTCCCAGAACTGCAGAGTGTTTGCTTTCTTTAAAAAAGTCTTCTAATTTGGAAAGAATTTCAGATTTACACAAAAGTTGCAAAGATAGCACAGTTTGTTCCTGCATACCATACCCTTTGCCCAGCGGCCTTAAGTGTAATGTCTGGAATAATTACAGTCCTGTTATCAAAAGCAAGAAATTAACCTTGGCCCGACACTCTTTTTTTTTTTTTTGTGGGTACCGGGGGGTCGACCTCAGGACCTCGCGTGCCAGCAGGCGCCCATGCCACTGAGCGATATCACCGGCCCCTTTTTCATATGTGGGTTCCGGGAGTCGAACTCGGGCCCTTGCGCTTGCCGGGCAGGCGCTTAAGCCGCTGAGCCATCTCACCGGCCCCCCGACACTCTTAACTGAACTGCAGGCTTTATTTGGATTGCATCAGTTTTTCCACAACGCCCTTTCTCTGCTCCAGGCTTCAATCCAGGATCCCACCCTGCATTGAGTCATCATGTCTCCATGTGTTCTTCTAATCTGGGACAATTTCTCCATCTTTCCTTGTCTTTCGCGGCCTTGACACTTGGACAGTTATTTTATAGAAAGCGGCTGTGTTGGTCCGATGTTTTCTCATGATTAGACTGGGGGGATGGGCTTTGGGAAGGTGTCAAAGAGGTGAAGCGCCCTTAGCATCCCATCCTAGCAGGGTCCATGAGAGTAGCATGACTTATAAGTGGTGATGTTGGCCTTGACTGCTGGGTTATGCTGTTTTATTTATTTATTTATTTATTTATTTTTTTTTTTTTTGTGGGTACCGGGGGGTCGACCTCAGGACCTCGCGCGCCAGGAGGCGCCCGTGCCGCTGAGCGATATCACCGGCCCCTTTTTCATATGTGGGATCTGGGAGTCGAACTCGGGCCCTCGCGCTTGCCGGGCAGGTGCTTAAGCCGCTGAGCCATCTCACCGGCCCTATGCTGTTTTATTTATTTATTTATTTTTTTATTTTTTTTTTTTTTGTGGGTACCGGGGGGGCGACCTCAGGACCTCACGCGCCAACAGGCACCCGTGCCGCTGAGCGATATCACCGGCCCCTTTTTCGTATGTGGGTTCCGGGAGTCGAACTCGGGCCTTCGCGCTTGCAAGGCAGGCGCTTAAGCCGCTGAGCCGTCTCACCGGCCCCCTATGCTGTTTTATAAAGTGGAGTTCCATATACAATTTCTCTGGTTCATCTGCTAACCATAAAAATTTGAAAATTACTGGGGATTCTTAAGAATGTCTGCTCCCGTCCCCACAGGATCTCCTCCCACACACCAAGGAAGTATAAAAGCACCACCGGGCCAAGTGGGCAGTGAGATTTCTCAAGGATTCAGTGGGCCTTCCCCACAGGAGCAGCATTCTCAAGACAGCAGAAATGTGCACCCTTGGGAGAAATTCACGGGAGGAGGCAAGCGAGAGTGCATTATTTTTTGAAGGATGCCTAAGAGTGGCGGGCCCATGGGAAACTTTATGGACAGCCACTCTGATGTGCTGGACAAACAGGAAGCAAAGAGGCACTTCCTGCTTCAAAGTGTGAGATGGGACTGTGTGCATCAGTACTGGAAATTGAACCAGAGAAGGGTGCATTTACTGGGCATGTTTATGAGGCCATCACTGTCGTGGAAGACGAAGGTCAGTCAGTACAGAAGGCCACTCAGGCCGACACTTTTGGGCATTAACAGGCACATGCACGACCAAGGATCTACCTTCAAAGCAGACTGGGCTTCGCTAGGTCTGGGGAGGAGGTTCCAGAGTCTGCGTTTCTAACAAATACCCAAGTGCTGCTGATATGCTGCTGGGTCTCGGACCACACTTTGAGTGGCAAGGATTGTTGCTTTGTTAAAGCTGACTTTAGTCAAAACAGCTGCCCAAAAAACAGCTCAGAGCCATCTCAGAAGAGGCGGATGCAGACCAAATTTCTTCCCACTCCAGCCCTGTGCTGCCGGCCAAGGGTGAAAGGCAGGAAAAGACTCCTCAAGACGGTGTGAACCTAAGGAGGATTCTGGGCTGCTCTGCTCCCCCTTGGGGTTAGCTCTCTGTGAGGTATGATTTAAAAATATGCTGAATGCTGCTGCTCAGTGCCATCCAACAGAAAAGGCAGGCTCGTAAAAACATTATATGTCCCCATCCATCTTATTTACTGGATATAGCACCGTGTGACTTCTGAATCTTCCCCAAAGTCAAAGAGACCATGAAAGGTAAATGTTTTGAACCAACTTAGAATGGCAAGGCAGTCACAACAGTGCAACTAAAGACATGAAAGAGGACGTCCAGAGCTGCTTCAGATAGTGGCAAGAACGACGGGATAAGTGTGTCTGCAGCAAGGGGGTGGATTTTGAGGGAGGATTAATGGCAATGGGTCTTTTACTGTAATAAATTAAACATTCACTGTTATTTTCAATCATACCTTATACAGCTCATTTACAGCTCATTATTGTGAAGCAAGCCACAGACATGTTTTAAACTATAGTAATAAACATTGTCAATGATGTAAAATAGAAAAAGTTCTTTCTTAGTCCTATGCATCAAGTATTGATGCATTATACAAATAATCCCACATGCCCATAAGTCTTTTTTTTTTTTTTCTTTTGGTGGTACTGGGAATTGAATCAAGGGTCTTCATACTGAGCTACATCCCAGCTCTTTCATTATTTTTTACTTTGAGACAAAATCTTACTAAGTCACTAAGTTGCCCAGGTTGGGCTCAAACTTGTGATCCTCCTGCCTCAGCCTCTCAGAGTGCTAGGATGACAGGTGGTATGCCAGCACACCCAGCTCTAAATCATTTTTTTTTTTGTGGGTACCGGGGGGTCGACCTCAGGACTTCGAGTGCCAGGAGGCGCCCGTGCCGCTGAGCGATATCACCGGCCCCTTTTTCGTATGTGGGTTCTGGGAGTCGAACTCGGGCCCTTGCACTTGCCGGGCAGGCGCTTAAGCCGCTGAGCCATCTCACCGGCCCCTCTAAATCATTTTTTGTCATTACCAATAGGCAAGCAAAAGCTGGCACCCTACATTTCATTGACATACGTACGCTTGCTTTTGTAGAATTAAAAGGGCTTTTTGAAATGAAGTGTATACCTCACGTCTAATTAACTTGCAGCCTGGCAAAGCAGGAGCTTATTTCTTTTTCTGATGACCAATTTTTGAGAAGCAGGTGCGAGATTAGCACTCTTCTTTGACTAAATTGCCTGCAATTTTTCTGTTCTACCAGAAGGTGGCACTCTAGATGCCAGGATATTTGGCTCAAAAGACTAGAAGAAAAAGAGAATACAATGACTTGGAGAAAAGTGGGCCTACTGGTTCCTCTTTCCTACTTACTAGTGGTTCAATGTACATTAACACATGTGTGATATGCCATATTCAGTATGTTACATATATCATCTTATTAATCTTTAGAATTCCTGCAGGTTCCTACATTTCAAGTGTATCATCACATTTTACAGATGTGACCCCCACCCTAGGAGGCTATGTTCCTTGAGGGTGCACAGTTAAGTCGTGATGTGAGGATTGGAACCCTGGCTGTTTTGCCATCAAGTCAAGCCTGGAATTCAGTGGTTCAAGAGAAAGAAAGAGGGCTGGTGATATAGCTCAGCGGCATAAGCGCCTGCCTGGCAAGTGCGAGGTCCTGAGTTCAACTTCTGATACCCGCATATAAGAAAAAAAAAAAAGAAAAGAAAAAGAACGAACTGTTGTCATATTGGGCAGCCCCAGCCCCTGGTTGCCAGGCAACGGGCCTTTGTTCACACTGACCCTGCGCACACAATCCTCGTCCAGGTTGATGATGCCTTTCCTCCTCCGCTTGTTCATGTCATTCTCTTCGGTTTGGGCATCTCCCTGCAATGGCAAAGAAAGCATGATAAGCTCACAGCTGCCAAGGGCTTCATTTCCACCCACATCCCTGAGGCCACAGGATTGGCCTTGAACTAAAAGTGTGGACAGATGTATCCCTGCCGGTGAGCAGCTGTCAGCCTAATGGCAGACGTGGTAGAGTGGCCCTGCACCATGATGAATGCTAGCCGGGAACTATGGTCACAGTGGACGGAAACTTACTCCACCTAGGGAGCCAGGGGTTTGCTCAGAAGGGTTGGGAATTATATCCCAAAGTGTCCCAAGAAGACCTCCCTGTGACACAGGCCAAGCAGGGACTGCCTCTTATTGCAGTGTGACCTTGGGTGTGGAGCGGTGGAAAGGTGTAGTCAAGGTGACAGCCACACCTGCCCGTGTCCTCGGTGTGCTGCCTCACGAGGACCATGGGGTTCCTCTGCTCCTCAGGACCCTTTCTGACAAAGCGACATTGATTCATCTCAGTAGGACTCATAGGACGCAAAGGACTCAAATGAGCTGTCCAGGGTGGCAAATAAAGTCTACAATTCAGTCGCTATCACAATATTTTATTAATTTACAAGAAGTATTAGGTATAGGCTGAGGACTAGAGGGAACATGCAGCCTAGTTTGCCCAGGACAGGGCTGGTTCACTGCCTCCCTCCTACAACATGGTTATTAACAGCCTGCGCTATCACTCACAAAGCATCCTGGTTTGCACAACACATTTCACGGTTGCCCTACAGACAAACCCTCACGGCCCACACTCTGCTGCCTGAATCAGGACATTGGGATTCAGAAACCCCTGCTTTATCCAACCTCAAAGGCAACACCATCCTGCTGTCTCTGGAGGGAATGAGGAGGACTGTTCTGGGTGAGTGCAGGCTGAGCTGGGCATGGAAGCTGGATTCGGTACCTGCTCTGAGCCCTGCTGGGGGAGCCCAGCCTCCACACTGGCCTTGGTCTGCCTGGCCCCTCCCCTCCTGGGGGAGACCTCTCTCCCACCAGCTGCAGTCTCCGGGGCCTCCCCTTAGAGGACAGCTCCCCACCAGCCACGTGTCCCTTCTACAGGGTCTTTATGCTCAGTCTCTCCACGGCAAGCCCAGATCACATCCCAGCCTTTCCACCCCATGGGAGCAGAGGAGGGCTTCAGGCCACCTGCTCACTATGGACCGAGAAACACAGCACAACCAACGCCACCCATCCTAATTCTACTGCATCGCAGGAGGGTCCTTTCCCCCCAGTTGCTCTGAAATAGCAACAACTCTGGGCACCCCAGTGAACAGTCCACTGTACATCCCCTTCCTCCAACAAACACTCCACATCACCCCTGTCCTCTCATGTGTACCAGCACCTTTTATTTTTTTTTTAAAAGAAAAGATCAACCACACTTTAGTCATTGATATTTGTTCAAAAATTTGACCCAGGCACCACAAAACAACAGATCAAAAGGTTCTGCCTTCCCTCCAACATTTCCCTCAGCTTCCCATAAATCATTATTTTGTGAATGGAAATAATTTCAGCCCAAAGGCTTGGGCAGACACCAAGAGAAACAGATGACCTTATTTTCAACAATGTTGGGTCTTAGAAGCACAGGCCATCTGGATGCCCAGCCCCTCTGCCTGCGAATGCCACTGGCCTTGTGGCGGGAGCCTGTGAAAGTACAGAACAAAAGAACACCTCATGCATGGGCTTAGGGCTTTCCCATCCCCCTCACCTTAAACGAGGACTTGGCTTTTTCCGCAAGAGCAACACAACTCAATCTTACTCTCTCTTTCACACTCAGCAGCCTGGGGTGGGGCTGTTCACACCATCAGAGCCTGGACAAGCCTCATCTAGCCTTATTACCCAGGGGCTCCCAAAAGCCATTCTCGGGGTGGAAACCAGCCAGCAGCTCCTCGGAAGACCCCAAACCCTTCTTCAGGGAGAGGAAAGGGGCAACCTCCTGTCCATAGATCCTTTCCCCCGACCCTGAGGCAATATAACACAGACTATACGGAAAGTCAGCAACACACATACCCAAATGGCATCCACCCTCCCTTATGGATTTAAGCACAAATTCTCAACTCAGATCTAAATTCCAAGAAAAATGTTATGAAAATTCAAATCTAGAGATATATCTTATTTTTTTTATCTGTGTATCTAATTTGGAAGCCAAAATTGATTCAGACACAACCTCTTGGACCTGATTGTACTCTACAGAGAACTGGAAGCACAAGGAGGAAGCGAATGCTTTTCGTGCCCAGCCAAGGAGAGCATGAGAATAAACACATAAGTTACTTTCTTTCCCTGGTAATTTTCCCAGCTCTCACCCTAAGAACACTTTCTTATCATAATTTCCCAAGGATTTGGAAGACTCAGTATGCCAAAAGGCATTTATTAAACCAATTGGTTTCCCTTTTTTAAAAAAAAATCTAAGGTACATATCTGCCAATTGGATCACATATTTGACCAGCATAAGATAACCATGTTCCCACACTGCCTGAGTTAATATGATTTTTGGCTCAAAGTAACAAGCTTTAGTTAGCTCATCCAGCCTAATTCTGGTGGAAAGTTAGGTCTGGGTCAGAGGGAGAGAGGTTGTCCACTGCAGGGCATGGCCTGGTTGAGTCAGGAGGCAGCTACGATATTTAGAGCAGTAACACTAGCAAGGGAGTCTATTCCTCAAGGAATCACAGGTCAATATTCTTGTACTAATTTCTTTCCAGCTGTGTGACCTCAGGGATAACCACCTCACTGTTCTGGCTTGTTTCTCTACCCATAACAGCTCTGAAGTTCTGAGGATTAATGAAATAGCAGATGTAAAATACTTAAACTATAAAAATGTTAGTCATATTAGTGGGTGAGTTTTGGTAACAGAATTTTAAACACCTGTATTCTGGTTTGGGCCTTGACACTTACCGCCATTTACTGAAATTTAATCTCCCCAAGTTCACATTTCCCCACCTCTAAAACTGGGATGAGGATGTGTTCCCAGCCTTCCTCCAAAGGTAACATGAGGGGCGAATGAGATGTAAATACGGAAATGCTTTGTAGGCTGCGGGGTAGAACCAATACTCAATCCAAACAGCTTTACTTATCTGCAATGAAGGGCATCGCTAAAGGCAGGGAAATGTCATCGACCAAGTCCTTTCCGTGTGCCAGGCCTGCAGACACACCCACACACACCATCTCTGCAGCAGCGCTCTGATGCGTAGGTTACTACCCCCATTCTGCAGACATACATGGGAGCTGTTGGAGAGCTTAGACTACTCCCCAGCCTCCAGAAGGCCTGAATATGTGTTTATCTGTCTGGCTCCACATTGCATTCCCAATCTTAATTCTGCTCATGATCCTGGGCAGAGGGTGTGTGGTGGGAGGCAGAGAAGGCAGCCTGGGCAGTGGGCTGCAAGCCACAGGTCCTAGAGGCTGCTCAGGGCCTGTGCCTGTCCAGCCTTCAAAGCCGGTGCCCTGACCCTGCCAGGCCTTCTCCAAGTCTGCAATGAAAAGGACTGGAAACCTAGTGGGAGCTTTAGTGGGTGTGGGGAGGGCGGGGTACCACGATAGAAGTTGTGGAAGGGGAGTGAGAGGAACCTTGTAGGCCCCTCTAGAAGGTAAACTTCCTGCTTGCTCACTACTCTATCCTTAGCACTAAGAAGAGAACTCAGCCTGAAACAGATGCTCAATATCTGCTGTTTAAGGAATGGATAGATGGATAGAAGCAACACTTTCTTGCCTAGCACCTTTGGCTGTTATAGAGGAGAGGAGAGCTGGGGATGGGCCCTGGACCCCTCAGCCCAGACATGGACACAGGAGAGTCACGGTGTGTGAACCCCACCCCACCAGGGACCAGGGCTGGAGGAGAGGACCCGGCTGGGCAGGATGAATCCTGAGGCTTTTCACTTGGCTTCTGGGATGAGCTTTTCAGGGCAGGTGACAGCTTATCTGTTGTTCTCCAGGGAGTGGGTTTAGAATGGGACATAACCCAGATACCCTGCATATGCATACAGGTAAAGTGTACCATGTGTAATGACAGTAGTGCCCATAAATACAAGCATCACCCATGTCCCGTCGGTCTAGGAGAATGCAGAATACAGACATGTACAAGTATGAGTGTGAGTGTGTGTGTGTGTGTGTGTGTGTGTGTGCATGCACATGAATGCAGAAATGACAGGGCCTAAGGATATAGTTTCAAGTATCACTTATATGCATGGTGACAAGAGTCTTAAAGCTCTGGGGAATTGTCCCATGCTAAGAAGATTTTAACCAGGTATGGTGACACACATCTGTAATCCCAGCTACTTTGGAAGCTGAGGCAAGAAGATCTCAAGTTTGAGGTCAGCCTGGGAAATTTAGCCAGACCCTGTCTCACAAACAAAACAAAATTAAACAACAAAAAAAGAAGCTTTTAGATCTGACCAAGATCACAGGCAGATTTATAAAAGCGGGCCATGGGCTTTGTGAGAGGAGAATGTAATTCCCAAGCTCTCACCCTTCTCCCAGTCCAGCTGCCCTGTCTTCACAGCTAATTACCCCAATGGGCCACTGCTCATATGGGATGGGAAAATTACTCTTGATAAAAGTAAACAAGGTCCTTTGTGGAGAAAATGCCTTTCATTTTGTTTGAAGTTGATAAGTCTAGCTGGGATTTGGATGTTATCAGGAAGATGAAATTAGGGAAGAAAGAATTTAATATCAACAGTGAAAAGCAGGAGAGAGAGCTCAGGACCTGCCCAGCAGGCACCAGTGAATCCTTTTCTGGACCTGACGCGGCTCTGTGGGTGAAATGTCCATCATGGCGCAGCTGTGGGGCAGCCTCTTGTAGAGACACCAGTGTGTGGGGGTTTCAGGGCCTCAAGAAAAGAGCTCAGTGTGTGTCTGCGCAGGACCAGGCCGGGGTGAACTCAGCTCTCTGCTGTGGGAAATGTTAAAGTCAAAAAGCATTGCAAATAGGCTCCCCAACCACAAAAGTACCCGGATACACGTGGCAGGGCAGGGAAGGGGAACTTTCATGTGTGGACAGTATGTAGGGTGTGCTGGTGACCAAGGCAGAATGTGACCCAGTAGACTTACTAATGCCCCTGCCCACCCAGAGGGAACACGCTATTGTTTTGAGAAAAGACAGAAGGATAAATAAATCCCATGCCAGCACTTTAAGAACCAAATTTCTCTACCTATCCGAAGAGCGGGGGAAATTTCCAATGTTAAATGGGCCTGGCTAAGGCCCAGCTCCTGAGTGCTGCCCAGCAGGGTCGGAGGGAGGGAGTGCGGCCCCAGCAGCCTTTGAGAGCCTGGCTGGTCTCCGCCTCCTGCCTCTGACCACCCCACCTCCTGAGCCCGAGCTGACCCAGCTGTTCAACTCGCGCACTCTGTACACAAAGGTGTGGCCAGGAAAAGGGTCACACCTCCCTCTCTAGTTCCCTGTGGGGCTAAGTGGTGGGAGGAACATGGTAAGTGAAGAAAGGCGCTGAGGGTCTGGCTCAGAGCTCCAGGAAGATGCACTGTCTTGTGAGGGGTGCGGCAGCCTGAAGCAGGCTGCTTGGGCTTCTGAGGAAAATTGGCTGGGCCAGGAATGGAAGGAGATGCAGCTGGTCTCCAGAACACAGCGCTGGCTCGGTGGGGCACACAGTGGGCAGCACACCTTGTATAGAGAGCTCTGAGGGCGAGGGCAGCAGAGGGAAGAGCAGCTGATGGATGCAGGGCTTTGTGAAAAGTCTGCAGAACCCATACCTCCCTCCCGCAGGCCTGGCCCTGCAGCCCATTACTTCCTAGAGCCCGGGAGGGGCAGAGGCACGAAGCATGAAGCCCTCCTGCTCTGGGACTTAGCCAACAGCTGCTGCAGCATTCCAGGGAGCAGGAGTGCAGGCCTCGGTGGAAAACTGACCCCTGTTCACACGGTGGAGGGGAAGAAAGGAGGCCCGGTAACCCCACCACTCCCTGGGCACAGAGACTAGCAGGACAAGGCAGAACTGGGGAGGTGCAGAGACACGCTGAATTTATGGGACAGCGAGCTCTGAGTGAGGCACCTCCCACCACCCTCCCCAGCTAACCCGATCCAGTTAGTGGTCAAGCTCTGGCCCCGTTCTCCATGATCCCTGTCCTCTGTCCCCACAATCACCCATAAACACACACTCCCGTCCTACTCCTCTGATACGTGCCTTCCCCCCAATACTTCAAATCCCATAGCAGAGCCTGTCCTCAGTTCTTGCCCTGCCTGGCTTCCCTGCAGCTGGACATGTCCCCTGCCCACCCTGTGGAAATGCTTTCCTCCCTGGGTTGTCCAGCTCCCTTCCTGCCTTTCTGACCATCCCTCCTCATCTTCTCTCCAGGCTGCTCTGCCCCTGCCAGCCTCTTAAATTCTCTTGTTCCCTGTGGTTCTTAGTCTTCTCCCCGCCTTGCTGGTATCTTACTTCCCAGCTAGACTCTAAGGTCAAGCCTCATATCACATCTGAGTGCCTATCATGGGACACACAAGAAATGTCTCTTCATAAATGAACTAATGAGTGGCAAAGGACACATGGTCACCTGGGGCAAGGCACCTAGCCTCTCTGGGCCTCTGTTTGCATCTGTAAAATGAGCACATTACACAAGAAAACTTATCTCCCACTGAGATGCTATCTAAGGGCACCATGAAAAAGTTACACAGACACTAAGGGTGCTATAAGTCAAGAAAGTTTGGGAACCTCTTTATTAGGCTCTGAGCTCCTCAAAGCCAAAGGCCATGCATTATTCACATTTGTATATTTGCTTCCCTTGCCGAAAACAAACAAAAGTAAACCCCTCAAGTTGACACATAGTAGGGCCCAATCAAAACTTACTGGATCGATGGGTAAAACAGTATTAATGAAACAGATGTGTGAATATAACAACACCACCACGCTCTTCAGCCACTGTGTCCCTGATCTGAACTGCTTAACAAAGTAGAAATCGTCTCACTGCAACTGCGTAGGAGGACGAGCAAATCTGGTTTACTTTAAAAAATATTTACCAGTGTCTCCTCTGCGCTTTCCACCATCCTAGAACTAAGCTCCTAAAACTAATAAGTCACTAAAGCCAGCTGTCCGGTGCCAGGGAGAAGTTCCCAAACACTGAGCCACTCAACCAAGTTTTATGCACATCTTCCGTGACTGCCTCATCTGTGTAATTTATCAGCATAAACAGACTAAGGGCAAGAAATGCCGCCTCCTCTTACCCTGTGCACGTATCCATGTGCAATGAGAAAGCAAACCAAAACCAGCCAGAAGCTTACCCGAGGGGTCCTCTTCCTGGGAAGCGTGAGGTTGAGATAGTTATTAGAAATGGAGGATTTGGCAAAGCTGAGGTCGGCATTTTCTCCGTAGCTTTTGCGCCAAGAATCTGTTGGGAAATAAAAGCAAAACTGAGATTTGGATCTCCGGGCCCAGGGTGTGTTGTTTGTAACCAAGGGTGCTGTTGTGTTAAGGTCCCTCTAACATAACTCCCATACCCTCAACTAAAGCAGTAAATGGCCTAAGCAGAGGGACTTCTGGGGCCTATCAGTGGCCTTGCCAGGATGGAGCAAGGGATCCCCTCATGGTACCTCCCAGACAGACCACAGACACACACAGAGTCCAGGGTGGGGTCACCCCCATTTGGCCTCAATTCAGAGGGAAGGCACTGGGCAGCTCCAGAGCAGATGACCCAGTGCCAGGAGCAGCCAAACTTTGGCTTGAGGACAGAGGTGGCCCAGGATCTGGGTCAAGTCCCTTGCAGGTGCTCACCCACGGGCCGCAGCGGGGTGCCCCGGAAGAGCTCATAGAACTTGGACAGGTACATGACCATGCTGAGCTTGTCAGGCTCCTGGGCTGATGCCATCTCTTTGCCGGTGGTCACTGGAGGAATCCCAAACTCACTTTCGGCCACATCAAATGCCAGCTGGTTGTTCTTTACAGCATCATCTTCGTTCAAAGAGTCAAAGTTGCTGGGGAATCATTACAATGTGGAGAAGTTCAGGAAGAGGTGGGACGAGCTGAGCCCATTTAGCCCATAGGGAACACTGAGGGCTGACACTTAGCCAGGCATTGGGGACCCCAGCCCCTGTTCTTAATCCCTATACCACCACCACAGAAGATGCTAACAGTCCACCTTTGTCACTCTGGAAGGGACCCAGTCGAACATGGGCTATGATCATACATGGGCCCTGGGCTTGAAACAGCAGAAAATGGAAAGTTTATGAGTCACTCGTCTTTTTATTGTTTCCCTTAAGTGTTTCCACACATATAATTCCATCTTTGAAGGCCCAGCCATTATTCTCAGGGCATAGATGGAGAATTTAAAGCTCAGAGGACGGCAGGGGCTGCCCAGTGGCAGCCAGCTGGTAGATCTGGGTGCTATACCTCACTGTTTAGTCTGCAAGACCCTCACACGGGTCTCCAGAGCTGGGTCATGCCCTTCCTTTCTCTCCTGAGGCAGGGCTCCCGGGTACAAATGCTCAAATTGCCAAGGTGTGGCAACTGGGGTGCAAATGCAGTGACTGAGCCTGTGCCCAATTTTATCCTCACACACGAGGGACACTGTTATGGTTTGTGTCTGGATGTCCCCCTCAAAGCCTCATGCAGTCATGGGGGGCAGGATTTTCAGAGGTGGCTGCATCTAGAGTTTGTGATTGATTCATGATTCAATGCTGGGATTAAGGGTGTGAGTGCTACACCTGCTGTAGGGTGGGACAGGTAGAGGCTGTCTCTCTCTCTCTATCTCTCTCTCTCTTTCGTTGCTTTTGCTGTCTTCCACTGCCATGAATGGTTGCCCCTTTGTCATAAGCCACCCTGCCTTGGAACCAGCTGATCATGGACTGAAACCTCTATAAACTGTGAGCTGAATAAATCTTTCCCCCTTTAGCTTTAGGTGTCAGGTGTTTTGTCTTGGCAATGAGAGAAAAGTAACTAAGACAGACACAGATCAGAAATGCTGCTGACAGGGCACAGTCCATGCAAAAGGAAAGAACAAATGGAAGAGGAAACCCTAATTGAAAATATACAGAGAGAATCATTGATTCAGGTGTGGGGGTGGGGGTCCTGCATCCAGCAGAGTGGCCTCAGTGTCCCTTGTTTCCAGGGCCCAGCCTGGGCCCCAGACTCACATCAGATCTGGCCGGAAGCGGTGGATGATGGCACAGAGGGCCAGGCCGCTGCGCCAAGATGTGGTGAGGTCAGTGACATTGACATGCTGGTAGCCCTCGGTCTGCTGCTGGCACCAGGTTAAGAGCTTGCTGGGCCGGATATCTGACTCTGCAGGGAGGAAGCACAGGCAGTGAGGTCCAGGGGATCTCAGAGGGCCTCTCTGGATGTCCCCTCCTACTGCCATCACAGCTGGGGACCAGAGGAAACTTGCAGCACTGTAAGACAGCGGGGCCTGGGCACAGCCCCCTGGAGGCTGCTGTATGGGAGCTGGCTCAAGAGCCTGCCTGAAGGACTAGATGCTTGACGGGAAGCACATTGTCCCCTAACAGGACAGTGGCCAGGCCCTGGGTTGGAGGCTAGGCACACAGACTCTGCCAACAACAGTGGGTGACGATGACATGGTGTTGCAGTGCAGAAAAGCCATGCTGGGTAGCACATGAGCAGGTTTGCCCTGAGCTGGCCCTGGGAGGGGAACTCTCCACAGAAAGTGTCCAGGCAGGTGCACTGGAGCTGGCTCTTGAGGAGTGTCAAGAATTCATCGGCTAGAAGAAAGCATTCCAGGAAAACAGGACTGGGCAGTGGCAAGAATGTAGAAATCCTGGCATGTTTGTATAACAATAAAATGGTTTATTACAGTAAACAGTGTATTACAGCAGTGGGGCACATGGTGTACAGAGGGAAGGAGGGAAGAGGGCTGGGCTTGCCTAACTGGGGACAGGTAACAAGGTCTGGACAGGCAGAGGCAGCCAGAGCATCTGTGGGCAGGACAGAGACCCGAGGGAAACTGGGGGCCAACAAGTTACTCCTGGGGTAATCCCTTCTCCTGCTATAAAGCACCCGTACACGCTCAGAGTTGTGCCGGGCCTAGGAGGAGCAGAAGGAGGGAAAAGCCCACAAAGCTTGTCATCCAAGTGGGGAGATGAGACCCCCACACTAGAACAAGAGGCAAATGAGAACGAGCCTGTAAGACCATTCCACAGTTCACTTTGCCGAGCCAAGTGCTCAACACGCACTGGCTCTCTAATCTTCAAAATGATCCTGCAGGAGGTGCCATCCTGCTCTTGGTCATTCCAGTGAGGGAGCTCAGAGCTCTTTCACAGAGCAGAGGCATCTGTCCAAGGTCCCACACGTAACAGGCTGCAGAGCCACATCTCCAGGGCTCCTGGACAGACTTCCTCCCCGGAAAGCCCGTCTCAGTGACCTGGCCAGGCTCCCAGGAGGGTGACTTACCCCGCCTGGAGAGGTTGACAGATCTCCTCACTGAGCTGAGTCTCTCAAGAGGGTAGTGGTCCAGCTCCCTGGTGATGTACAGATGCTTTACCTATAAGCAAGAGATAGTGCACACTTGGCAACCAGTTTCCCCAGTGCCAGATTCAGGGCTCTCTACTCACCCTATGCACTGCTCACTGCCTGCCCCACTGCTGGCCTACACTGCCGGGAGGCATGACCCCCAGCAGGGACCCCAGGCAAATGTGGTATAGACAAGGGACCTCAATGGTCCACCCAAATACGGGGGAAATGATGGTGAGGGTATCTCACTGGCTGATTTTTAAAAATTCACTCCATTCTCTGTTCTAGTGACTGAAGAAAGTGGGGACTGGGAGGGTCTGAATCAAAGGGAGAAACAATAGAGTCTGGGACCATGACTGATGAGAAAGACAGAAATTTGGTCTGGTAGATTATTTGAAAGGAGCATAATCATATTGCATATACATAGTGACAAATTAACATACGTAAATATATACACCTATCCAAATAAATACGCATATACATGCCCCATACACGTTCTAGCACCTCCTGTGGGCTAGAACGAATGCTGTCTGCTTTGTACTCCTGCATCTCCTGGGAAGATGTTTGGTCTCATCTTTGGGACAACAGGCTTTGCTGGCCTCTGTCCTGGGAAGATACCAAGACTTTACGAGAAACTCCTTTCCCTCCACTCAGTGCAGTGACCCAGGCAGGGCCTCAGGGATGGGCCTACCTGATGGGGCCGGACACAGTGTGAGTTGAGGTTTGGGTACCGCGTCCCTGGGTCCAGTGTGTACTGCTCAAAGTTCTTGTTGATGTTCTCCGGGGTTGTCTGAGGTAAGAGCCGGTAAAGACTTTCTCTGGAGGGAAGCAGAATGCAGAAGTCATGGATTATTCTTGCCACCCCAGGCCCTTGTCCCCACCCTCCTCTTCTCCTCCATGCCCCTGGTTCCAGGGCTTCCAGCTGTGTTTGTATAACCCTCCCCTGATGTGCTTGGCACTCAGTTCTTAGATCTGCAAAATGAGGGGAGGGTCACGGGGCGGAGAGGAAAGGGCGTCTGGGTGGCAGGATGTTAGCTTCCTCCCCAGGCAGGAGGCAGGGACCCAGGGCTGGAAGCGGCGACCCATGGTTCCCGTATCATCACAGCTTGGCCATACCGCCTTCTGTGGCCAGCCCCCATGGCCGCAGGCCTCACACCCAAGACGTGCAAAGCTGCCTCCCCTGCAGCCCCAGCTTCTCCCCGTTCACCAGCTGTCACAGCCACAGCTGGGGTCTGGGAAGAGGCCCAGGATCTCAGCCATGGGAGAGGCCTGGGAGGTCAGACACCCAGGACAGGACACCCAGCGCTGTCCTGGAAGACTCGCTTAAATAAGCCTCTCTGGGCCTCAGGTGAATGAGAAATGTCGGCGAGCCCCAACTTTAGGGCTATCCCGGAGGAAGATTTATCTTGGGCACACAGGGCCTAAGACTCTGGCCACTAGAGAAGTCACTGAAGGAGGTGCACCAGGATCGAGAGTGTCCTTGAGGACCCTGATGATGAAATCAGGCCACTTGGGGAAAGCAGATGAGCACAGGACGAAGTGCTCTGTACAGCTGCTCTGACCCAATTCATGACTGAGACTATGACCCAGCCTGCCTCCTGCCAGGAGCTCTGCTCTCAAAACTCACCTTTCAGCCAGCACTTCCAGGGGAGGAGTCCCCTGGTCCCAGCTCTTCACCATCCATGCTGTGTCAAAGGCCGCCAGGAAGCCACGGGCACAGCCTGTACCCATGGGCCAAAATGGCTACAAAAGAACCCATGCGAAATTCCGGTTGATACAGATGCGTCCCAGTGTACTGTCCCATTCTGCCCAGCACTCTCAGATTGCCAGCCCTGAGCAAGGGACTGGAGAGATGGGGAGGTGACAGGGCAGGAGCCCTGCTGTTTATAAGGCTCACTACAAGCACAAGCAGCTGTGGCAGAGTCAAATGCCGAGGGTGCGGGGACAAGTGTGCAGCATAGCTGCTGAGGGCTCTGGGAGAGGGAGAAGGAAATCAGGAAACACTTCATGAAAGAGGTGCATTTATGCTGATTTTAAAGACCTAATCATGAGCCATTGGGAGTAGTGTGGGCAAAGGCTCAGTGCCTAGAAAATGCCGGAGCCTGATGGAAGAAGAGCCTGGTTGTTGGTGTAGCACAGCACATAGGAGTAGTGGAGGGGAGGCTGGGCAGCACGGCCAGGTAGAAGCAGACAGGTGCTGAGGGCTTGACCCAGGGCCTGGCTGTGTGTCCACGCACAATGGTGAGCAAGGAGCGATTCAGCCGCTACACTCGCTACACCAGCACCCACAAAGCATGGGTTGGAATTGGACTCTTAACCTGGAATTGGGGCCCCCACGACTCTCTTGTTGTACCCTGTAAGATCTCCACATGGAAAGGCCATAAAGGGTCCCCCACATGGGGAAGAGATCTCAGCCCGGCTCAACGCTGTGACAGGGATGCCCCGTGGTCTGGACAGGGCTGCCCAATTTTGTACTTTGACAAAATCAGCCCAGAAAAAGCCAGAGATAGCAGAGCTCTGCCACCTACACACAGGCAGCAGGTGCCTGGAAATTGAGTGAACAGGGAGGCTCTGGGGCCAGGCAGCCTTGGCAGAGTCCCACCCCTGGCCAAGAGCCTGCACTTCCCCGGCATGTGTGACAGCAGATGCTGCCAGGCAAAGCCTAAATGCAGGGGATCTGTCTTGTAGCAGGAGCAAGGAGCTCCAAACACAGGTGGTACCTCAAGCAAGCTGTCACCCACAAGGGCCACAAGCAGCGGGTGTCCCTGCCGTTCGCGCACCAGGGCGGCATTCTCTGAGGCATACATGGAGGTGAAGTCGAACATGGCCACGTCGGGCTGTCCGTAGTGGTTCGTGGCAAAGTCTAAGGATGGCAGCTGGTAGTTGGTGGCGAAGTCTGCAGCTTCCCGGGCATAGGACAGCAGGTTGTCCTGGTTCACGTTCTCCGCACACAGCAGCATCTCCGTGTCAATGTAGTCCTGGGGAGGACCAAAACACGGTGCGGCAACCTGGGCTTCTAAGGGGCTAGGATTTGTATCCACTTTTAGGGAAAAGGACTTGGAATAGATCTATACAGTGAGGCTAATCAAAGCAGAAACAGAAAATCAGAGCCAAGAGGACATAAAGCAGAAGCAAATCGGCCAGCTGCGAGGATTAACACAGCTGTGATTAAGCATTAAATTTGGCGTTGGGCTTCCTGGCATCCACGGCAAAAGGGAAATGTGATATGTTGCAGGGCTTTCCTTATCAGAAAGAAGGAAGCATAGCAGTTCCTCAGGGAGGCAATCTTTTCCTGGCACTAAATTCTAAAAGATCTGTCTCGCTAGGAATTTCAACAGAGAGCACAGAGAGTTGTTATGAAGAGTGTTCTTTATAATGGTCTTGCAACAAAGAAGGAGCACATTTTGTATGGCTGCCTCTTGTGATAACTTTTAATATGATTAAAAGACAAAAGAACAAGTCAGTAAGTGTGACTTAATAATAGACTGAATTAAGTTAATGTGGTCCAGACATGCTGTGCTTAGCACTCAAACAAGACCAGGAAAAAAAAAAAAAATAGGTGCTTGACATAACTCTCTCGCTTCCTTTCCAGATTCAGTTACTCCTCTTCCGGTGAGGCTGAGGGCTGCGAACAGCTTGGTTTTGCTGTTAGGGTGTTCATTGTTCTATTTCCCTGCTGGGTTGGAAACCCTGAGTTTAGAGGACTAGGAAACCTATCCTGGTGATGTCCCACAGGATGGCAGAGAATGGAGAAAGTTTAGAGTAGTCTGGGAGTCTGATCTCCTCAGAGTTGAGTCATCACGTGGCTAAAGAAGCTAAAAGGCCACACTTCCCAAAGATGAAGTATACGAAAAAGTACACACACCTTGGTGGGGAGGAGGACTAGGCATAAGATGAACACAGCCTTTGGGGTCAGCAGTGCACTGTTCAAATTCCATTCCAGCCACTCACTGACTATAAGTTTTGTGAGCTGTTTGACTTAGTTCCGAGTCTATTTTCTTTTTTTTTTTCTTTTTTTCTTTTTTTTGTTCTGCGAATTGAACTCAGGACCTCATGCTTGCCAGGCAGGTGCTGCACCACTGAGCTAAATCCCTGGCCCCATATTTTCTTTCTTGTATAATGGGAACAATAAAATGTACTTCAGAGCCAGGAGGTCTGTGTGACACTGTACACACGAAACCTCCAGCCCCATGCCTGGCTAGTGGGATGTGCTCAGGGAGTGAGAATGCCTATCCCAGTAATTCATGATGGCTCAGAAGGTGGCACACAGCAAAGTGTCACTGGGACCCATCAAGGCATCAGCAAGGCACAGCCTCATCTATACCTGGTGACCTCTTGTCCTAGTTTTCTGACTTCAGATACATTGTTTGGGAAAATCTAATATTTCCACATCCCCCTCTCCGCAATTGTCCCCAGCATCAGCCCAGGAGCCAGGGGTCAGGATGGAGTCTCTGTTAGGTGGTTTCCTTTCTGGTACCTGTTCCTTGAGTCACATGATCACTGGCATCCCTTGAAGGTGTGGAGATGAGGTGGGGGAAGAGCAAATGGAGATCCCACACATTTCTCTTCCCTGCAACAGGCCCCAGCCCCCTAAAGGGGTCCAGGTGAGCTGTGAGCATAATCACTACACAGTGGAGACACTGTCAGTGTGGACACCCCAAGCAGGAGTGTAGGGACCCGGCAGAGAAAGCAGACCTTCAGGCTGGACGTGCATGAGCACCCACCTGCTCCAGGTTGCTGTACTGGGAGTCTCAGGTATGTGGGTGGATGGCAGAAGGAGCAGAACCTCTGAGCAGGGGTGAGAATAAGGATGAGGTGCTCAGGGGGTGCTCTCCCTTGAAGGAGAGGCTGGGAGTGGATCCCAGTTAGAGACTGGGTAAGCTGAGAGTACAGCAAGTCCTCCTCATCCACCTGTGTCGTGAGAGAGAGCCGGAGACGGGAACACGGAGGGGCTTTGACAATTTCCAAGGAGCCAAGGTGTCACAAACAACATGTCATTGCCAGGACAAAGGCACTGAGATGATCTGAAGGTGACTTCAGCATCCCAGCAGGTTGGAGTACTTGGCCAGTGGATCACAAAACCCAAGTCACACTTTGCCTGACTGCCTAGGTCCTCCTCTGCAAAGGCACCCATTATGGCGACAGCCCTGTGCCTCGGGGATGGCCTTGTCCTATCCGACATAGCTCCAGAATGAGGGGACAACTCTAGGGGGGATTCCTGGGGGCACAGGGAAGACAGGATGCCACCTCCCCAGACTGACAGCCAGAAGCGGGCTCCAGAGCCCAAGCCCAGCGCCCACACCTCAGCTGCCATGCTCTACCAGCTCTATGTGAGCCAGCCACAGCCTCCAGCTACATACAGCTCAGGTCACGGTAAAGACCTAAGCCTGTGTGGAGCAGGCCCAGGGGAAGGCTGGGTTACTAACGCACCTGACCAGCTGCCAGCACAAGCTAGTGAGAAGACAGGCACATTCTTCCCTGAGAAGCAGCGGGGAATGGTCCCAAGCTGCCCGGGCGCTAGGCTGGCACCCGGGGAGCAGCTGGCTTGGGGCTGCGCAATTTTTATTGTGAGGATGCAGCAGCAGCAACAAGAATAGGGCTCTGCCAGGGCTGAAGCCTGACCGACAGAGCTGCCAGCCCAGGGACTGACACTCCATGGGCTTCTGCCTCCCAGCCCAGTTCTCTGTTTACACAGGAAGATGCGGAGCCACAAAGCAGAAGCCAAGAAGTCAGAGCGCACAAGAGCAAGTATCCAAATAAGGCCAAAGTGACAGGGGGAATCTCCACACCCTCCACAGGCCAGGCTATACGAGACACTCTGTGCGCACACGCATGTTTATTTGTCTTCTCAACAACACTTTCAGGCAGAAATGATCACTCCCATGTGGCAGACGTAAAGATTGAGGTTCAGAAAAATTATAAACAGCCCTCCCAGGATCCTGAGTCTGTATGTGGCAGAGCCACGCTTCCGCTCATCTTTCTGACTACATCAGTAGTGACCTTCCCCCCATATCACTACAAGGAGACCCAGTGAGAAACTCACAAGTATGTCCCAGTGTGACAAGGAACCCCAATCTGTTCTCCAAGTGACACAGGACCTTGCAGAGAAGGGGCAGGGCTGAACGAGACTTGTGGAAGGCAAAGGCTCGGCTGATCCACATTACCCTGGGTACCACAGATCCCTGCGGGTATGGGCACAGGCCCATGCAGTGCCCAGGGCAAGGAAGGTGGTGAGCAAGCCGTTCATTCCCCCTCCTCCCCTTGCTCAACCAGGACAATGTCTTCTCCCACACCTGCTGATGCTGCCAGCCCTGGTCACAAAGGGAAAGACAGGTGAGCAGTCACAGTCAAGAGGTACGTACATTAATAATGACACCTTTGTCAAGCAGGCTCTGCTTCTTGGCAGTCATGACAAAATAGTGGGTGCAGTCCTTGTAGTAAACAATGTTCTCTAGATCAATCCCTGAAAAGAGAAGCGTTCACAGACTCAGTTAACTTCCTCAGTGCCCACCAGGTACCAGGAACTGGACTTTGTTTCATTACAGCTCTCATTATTTATCTGTGCAATATTCATGTGAGACTAATGTTTAAGACATGCATCACAAGGCTGGGAAAGGTAAAGCAGGAGGCCAGAAGTCACCCAGGTCAAAGCAGCTGGCTTTCACAGTCACAGGAAGACACTGTTTCTTCTAAAACTCATAAATGTCCCTGGGGGCTGTGGACCAGAGCTGGGTAAGAGATGTTCCAGAAGGTTAAGAGCTGGCCATGGTCATGGCCATGACAGCTAAGCAATGACACAGCAGAATTAGAATCCAAGCCTGTATGGCTACAAGTCCCATCTACCACGCCTTCCAAGTGGCCAGACCTGGATAGAGCTGTGGGAATCCTCCATCTCCCTGCTTGTACATGAAAACTCAGGTGCACTGGTAGGAATGATTCACGTTAGAGGTCTATTGTGAAACAATGGCCAAAGGTGACAACCACAGCAGAGTTTAAAAGTGTATCTTGCACTTTCTACCAACTGCAAACCCTCTTACATACTAGGTTTCTGCATTTAAAAACATGCTGTGAGATGAGAGCTTAGGGTAGTCCCTGGCCAGCTACACCAGCTCATCAGAAACTTGGTACAAAAGCAAATGATTAAGCCCACACTCCAGACCCAGTGAATCAGAAACTCTGGCGACAGGGCCAGCGGCCTGTTTTAACAAACTCTCCAGGTGATTCTGATGCACACTGGAGTTTGAGAACCACTGGCTTAGCTCTTTTGGTTTTTTTGGTAGTGCTGGGAATGGAACCCAGGGCCTCACACATGCTAGGCAAGTGTTCTCCGGCTGAGCTAGAACCCCAGCCCTGGCACAGCTTTTTGAAGGGAAAGAAACAGATACTTGACAACCCATCAGCATCCCGCACAAGGCGTGCTGGGTAACCATAGGAATGCCTTTTTACAGTTAAAGAGGAAATAGCCATCAGTGCAGAGGGCCCCCAAGAGAATCAGGAAGTTCACTGCTGTCCCCGGGCGAGTGCACTGTTGTGAAACAATGGCCAAAGGTGACAACCACAGCAGAGTTTAAAGGAAGCTCATTAAAATATCTGGAAAAACACACTCAATGTCCTGTCATAATTTATAGTTGGTAGTTTAAATATTTGTTTTCTTGGATTTTGAGGGGAAGGAAGAGTTAGAGAATTCTTAAATCATTGAAAAAGACGTAATATGCTGGAAGGAAATATTAAAATTCTTTAAAAAAATAATGCAACTGGAAGATACCTAGAAGGGGAACAGCAGGATTGAATAGAATTTCTAGTTTTAGTTTTTTTGAGGAATATTCGTACTAATTTCTATAATGGTTGTACTAGTTTACATTGCCACCAATAATGTAGAAGTGTTCCTTTTTCCCATTTGAATATATGATATTACAGTGACACATGTATACCCATGTTTATAGCTGCACAATTCATAATAGCTAAGTCTCAGAAGCCCATTGATAGATGAATGGATAAAGAAAATGTGATATTTACACACAATGGAGTACTATTCTGTGGGGGAAGAAGGGTCAATTGAGTCATTTGTAGGAAAATGGATGCACCTTGAGACCATAATGTTAAGTAAAATCAGACACGTGAGCTTAAATATTGCATAATAATACCTAAGGAGAAAAGTATACATAAAGAGAAAAATAAAAGATAGATAATAGGAAATAGGGAGATAGATCTTTTGCAAATGGGAAGGGGACCAAGAAATGGAGGGACAGGGGAGGAGGGCAGAAGAAGGTGATAAAAAAGAATTGAGATGCGTTATGTACAGGTACTAGCTCCCCATAGTGAACGTAATCATTACGTACTACAAAGATACACTAATAAAAATACAAATTGAAAAACAACCCCAAAAAAAAAATGCTACTGGAGAGAAACTCAGAGGGTCACGTGATGGGCACACGTCACATGGCCAGCAAGAGGCATGGTCTGGCTCAATCGCAAATCTCACTCCTAGAAAATGAACTTGGAGAAGAGATCCAACAGAAGGAGTTCCACCTGTAACAGTAACGCAAGTAACACAAGGTTTAAATCAGAGGTCAGCGAATTTTATTTTTCTAAAAGGCCAGATATTAGTAAACATTTTGGCTTCCTGGGTTATGTGGTCTCTGTCATCAGCACTTGTGGTGGAATCAGCCACAGACAACAATGTAAATAAACGGTCAGGGCTGTGTTATGCCAAGCTGTATTTATGGTCATTAAAATATGAATTTCATATAATTTCCATGCATCACAAAATATTATCCTTTTGATTTTTTTTCTTCAGTTCTTTAAAAAGGACTTCACAAAACATGTGGCCAGCCATAATCTGCCACTTCCTGGCTTAAATACTTAGGTAGGCTTACATACTTGATGACATATCCTGAGGCTTCCAAAAGTGACCAGGTGAAGGATTATGTTTGAAATGTGATGTTAAATGAGCAAATGAGAAATGTGCACAAAATTTAACATGTGATGCTGAATGAATAAAGCAGAGCAGCAAAGAATGTGGGGACTAGGATTAGTGCTAGAGCCATGAAAAAGTAAACGTGCAGGTGGGAAATGACTGAAGAGGATCGTATGACCATGAAGACTGTTCTGTCCTAGGCTGTCAGACAGAGGGCGATTTATTTTTGGTATAAAGATTGCATCTAACATTGTTCTTAGACTGCCTTTTCAAGGAAAAATACACATTTCCAGTAAGGTTAAAAAGAAAGGAACAAAATCTGGAATTTACTTGAATGGGAACAGGTGATTCGCTCCTCTCCCCTCACCCTGCCTTGCTTTTCTCCACCATCTTTATCACCACCTGACACGTCACTGGTTTATTTGTTTCTTGGCCACCTACCCCTATAGAACGTAAGTCCCAGGAGAGAGGGATTTTGTTTCATTCACTTCCAGCTCAGGCCCAAGATCAGCATCTGACATGCAGGAAGCGTTCAATAAAGATTTGTGGAGTGAATGAATCAGTGCCCTCCATCCTCTAGGCCCATGGCTGGTAACAGCTATTGCCAGAGTGGGCCTCCCTAGATGTCCCTCACTGGGAGGGGCAGCTGACGCAGGACTCCGAAGCACCTAGGCTTCTTCAGGTACCACACACTGGTTGCTGGCTCCCTTCTCAGAGAGCTGCCTGTACCTCACGCTGACCCTGGCACACCTGACCACCCTGTCTTGGGGCTGTACGCCGGTTTCCTTCCTAGACGGGAGCTAGCGCAGATGGACCACATCAACCTTGACTTTGCACCCCACAGTCCTGAGCACTGGCATACAATGGACACTCAGTAAATGTCTACTGAAGAAATAAATTCTTGCTTATTTTCTCTGTTTGTTATCTTCTTTCATGTATAATATCCAGAAAGTTCTCTCCAGAATCTCTCTTGTCCTTTGAAGGAATTCACCCATCCTAAGGAGAAATCTCTGCTTTCACACATTTGAGCCCAGGAGTCCTGGAAGCCAGCATTCCCTTCTGTGCCTATTAAAAATCACAGACAAGGGCCAGCTTTGGAAAGTGGAAGGCTCACCTGTTTCTTCTTTCAGGTCCTGGAAAAATTTCTGATTGAAGATGAAGGCCACCCCACTGATCTCTTCCACCTTGGCCTCAGCCGTGCTGTTCCTGTTGATGAAGTTGGCGGTGATGGCGATGGCCAGCTTCCCGCGGAATTCCTTCCTCCTGAACCCTGCGTGAGGGAAGAGACAGGCGGGTCCAACTCTTGGCTTTGGGATGAACACTGAAGCAGGATGGAGACTGCTACTCTTGGTGCCCGGCAGCCAGGGGAATCAGGATTCTGGACCAGAGAGAATGGGAACTGGCAGAAATGCCAGGTTTGTTCCCAAGCGAGATGCACATCACCAGTGACTTTTGAAGTCAGTGGGATTCTGCCCTTTTCTAAACTCTTCAGACCAATCCCTTGGTTAGGCACTGACAAACAGATGGCTGAAGTGACCTTCTCCAGCAGACAGTCACAGGGCTCAGTCTCCTATGGAAGAGATGGGCATGTTGCTATGACACCCACGGGGAGCCACAGCTCTGGGAATTGCATGGCTCTAACCACTTTGCTAGCATTTTTCATGTTTTTTTTTTTTTTTTTTTTAAGTAGGACTATCTGATTGAATTCCTAGGTCAGGGATTTTTAATACATTTTCTTTATATCTCTGTGTGTTGTGATGTGTCCCCCAGCTGCACATTCACATATTGAAGTTCTCAACCTAGTACCTTAGTATAGAATGAATGTGACCTTATTTGGCAACAACGTCATTATAGAACTGATTAGTTAAGATGTGGTCATACTGCAGTAAGGGGGCCCTACTCCAATCTGACTGATGTCCTTATGTATAGTGGAAAGTGGGACACAGACATGCACAGATGGAGACTGTCATGTGACAATGGAGACTCAGATGCAGGTGGTGGTTCTACAAGCCAAGGAACACCAAAGGTTGCAGCAAACACCAGAAGCTAGGAGAGAGGCAGGGAACCCGTTCTTCACAGTCCTCAGAAAGAACCAATTCTGAGAACGCCTGATCTTGGACTTCCAGCCACCGGGACTATGAGGCAATACTTCTCCATTGTCCAAACCACTCAGTCTGTGGTACTTTGAGGGCAGCCCCAGGAAGCCAATGCACTAATTCCAGTGACTGACCCTTAGTTCACATCTGATAAATACATAATGAATAGGGAGAATTCTAACTTGCAATTAATTTAGTGCAGTACTCTAATTCCTCAAGTCTCTCTTTTTTTAAAGTATTATTATTTTTTTAAGTTGACACATAATTCTAAATATTTATGGCATATAATGTGGTACTTTGGTACAAGCGTATATTAAGCAATGATCAAACCATAGTACTTAGCACATCATTGTCTCAAACAATCATCATTTTTTTAGGGTGAGGCCATTCAAAATCCCCTCTTCTGGGTGTTTGGGATTGTATATTACATTATTGTTAGCTGTGGCCACCCTACTGTGCAATAGAACATCAGAGTTTATGCTCAGGGTTCTTGGTTTTCAGTGGTTTGTGGAAACACTGGTGGTGACTCAGCAGATCACAGCAGGTGGTCACATTTCAATGGCATCTATGCCTCATCCTCCTTTTTCTATGCACCTGATGTTTCCTGTAGTCCTGAATTTCCCCCTGCCACAGCCACGCTGCTCATTTCATTGACCCCAGGCACCCACTGCTGTGGTCTTGCTGTGTCCCCCAAATCCATGTGTTGGAAACTTAATCCCCAAGTTCATATGTTAATGGCATTTGGAGATAGGGCCTTTGGGAGGTGATTGGGCCATAAGGACTCTGTCCTCAAGAATGAATTAGTTCATTAATGAATTAATGGATTAACAGGTGATCTTGGGAGTGGCTTTGGTACAAACTTGTTTGGCCACGTAATGTCCTCTACCACGTTTTGATGTAGCAAGAAGGCCCTCATCAGATGCCAGCACCATGCTCTTGGGCTTTCCAGCCTCCAAAACATGAGCTTAATAAATATCTGTTCTCAATAAATTAACCAGCCTCAAGTATTTTGTTATAGCAACAGAAAACAGATGAAGGCACTACACTAGTCATATAGGTAGAGACTTGTTCGACATAACCTTCCCCTCATGATTCTCAGCATGAGGAAATGCTCTCTGTCCAAAATTTCTTTGATGGAAACGTTGGGTTTCTATTTAGTACCTGTATAGTTTAGATCTAAAATGTTCCCCATGGGGATCCAAGTGATTGGATCTAAGTGATTGAATCATGGATTCATCCACTGATGAGTTCAGTAGCTAAATGTACTGTTAAGGTCCTGGTTGGAGGTCACTGGAGGTGTGACCTGGAAGGGTATATTCTTATCCCTGGCTTCTCCCTTCTCTGTCTGCTTCCTGGTTGCCATGATGTAAGCAGTTTTCCTCTCCTATGCCTTTCCATCATGCCATTTTTCCCTTGGAGTGAGCCAGCCATGGACTGAACCCACTGACTATGAGCCAAAATAAACCTCTCCTTTAAGTTTTGAGTGTCAGGTATTTTGTCCCAGCAATGGGAACACTGACTTACATGGTACTCTTCCTTCAAACTGTTCTTCATTGCACCTTTGTCAAAGGATCAAATGGCCATTATTCTCCAATCTAGTATTTCTCAACTGGGGGTGAGCTTGTCTCCCAGAGTATACTTGGCAATGTGTGGAGAAATTTCTGATCGGCTGCTACTAGAATCTACTGGGTAGAGGCCAGAGATGCTGCTAAACATCCATGGGCAAAGAATGATAGCTGCACAGCAAGAACTGTGTGGCCCTAAAGGTGAACAACACCAACACTGAGAACCTCCGCCCTGATCCATCTATCTGGTGCCAATGTCCTTAGATGGCTCTGTTCTCCCTACTCTTCTGTTTGTGTTCCTAAAATGCTTGAGCTGAGCGTAGATCCTTAATTTTCAAATATTCAGACTTACACTCTTACCAAGCCACCAAAATGACCCCACATATTCTAAGAGTGAGACGTTCAGGTTGGCAGCTTAGAAATGGGCATGGAGGTGATGAGCCATGGGGACTGCACACAGCACTGGATGTATGGCAGGTGTGAAGGGGCTGAGCTGGAAGGAGCAGACGTCCTGAGCTTCCCGAGCTCAGCCCTGCTTCAGGGCGCATGTTCTGTCCTCAGAGAAGACGCCCCCCTCAGGCCCAGATGTCTGCAGCTGTGGCTGTTGGGGGACAAGTTCACAGAATTGCAGAATTGTCCTGAGTCTAAGAGAAGCTATTTGGGGCCATGTTGTTTGCAATCTGTAGTCTCAAATTAGTACCATTAGTATGGATTAGTACAAAACATGGACTAATTAATCCAGGGCTGGGGTGGAGAGGGCTGATGTGTTTCCTGGCAGTGGGGGTTCCGTCTCGCCCTGACTTGAAAGCCCATCTTGCTTAGGATCCAGAGAAGAGTGGCTTTGCACCCTGGTGGTCTGGCAGATGTTATCTAATTGCCAAGCAGCGAGTGTGCTTAAGAGTTATGAAAGGAGACGGGCTCCTCCTTCCCTTAGTAGTGTATTTGAACATGAATGAATACCATTAATAGTGCGGAATGTTTATCTTAGATGAAATAAGCAAGGAAGTGCTCAGCACCTGGCTTGCTCATCAGCAGGTGCTCAACTGTGTGTTGATTTTTCCCACAGCACTGGACTTTTATAAAGCATTTTTACACAGCAGTTATTCCCAGCCCTCATGGCAGCCTTGAGGGGGCTCTGTACCCATTTTATAGGTGGGACAACTGAGGTTCAGAGAGAAGGGTGTGGCTGTCCTCTACACCCTCAGCCTCCCAGGAAGGTGGGACATTCAGTCTCAGCCAGGGCAGGACAATCTGCCCTGCTTTCAAGAACCCCTCTAGCGCTGGCATCTGCCATTTTTCCCATGCTTCTCCAGCCCTGCCCCTCATCCCCATGACCCCACCTCCACCCCAAGAAGCAGAGCCTTCACCTTCCAGGGTGTTCCTGCGGCCATCAGCACCGATGATGACATCAAACTCAAATTCTGACAGGGGGTGGTCTGCAGGGAGGAATTCTGCTCTCCAGCCAATTTCTACCAGGACAGAAAGAAGAGATGAGATGGGGTGAGAGCGATGACACCTCTTTCTGTTGACCATGAGAAATGGACAGACAGTGCACCCCAAGCTGAGCCTCCGGAGGAAAAGCCTGGCTCCTGTGGTTTAGAACAAGTTCAGTCAGGACAAAGTAAATCAGCAATGCCAGCCCTGTAGCCAGTTTTACTGACCTCTGTCCTTAATGGTCCCTCAACTCGTCTCCCTTGAACCATGTTTTTCTCCCCAGGTTCTACCGAGTTCTCGTCATGTTCCCTAGTATTCCTCAAAGCCTTCCACTGCTAAATAGACCCCAAAGGGTGTGCACGGTGTTACAAAATAAGTTTGATTATCAACTACTTCTAGCTTAAAATGTCCTGTTGCACAGTGCACTGCCTTTTAAAAGAACATTTGCAGGGCAGGCCGGCTGGGTCCTCAGATGGGATGTCCAGGAGAGGTGCAGGGATGGGGAGGAACACACAAGTCTCCAATGATGCTGTCCTTCTGCACAAGTCCAAAAAGCCCTCCTAAACTCTCGAGCATGCAGGGTGGAGGACAGGAGAGGCCAGAGGTGTTGCCATAGGCGGGAAATCACAAGGCCTCTCACGTTAAACTGGCTCAAAACTCAAATCCCTTCCCAGGTGGTAGAAGATATTGACACTAAGTAAGGTGCAGAGGGTCATGACCAAACTCTGACCACGGTGTGTGTAGAGGATCAGAATTTAAATAAACACACTAACAGGGAAAAGGGAAGCATTACTAAATAGAATATACCTATATGGGTGATTTTATGATTTATAAATTAAATTTCAATATGGTTAAATATTATATGCCCCAAAATATCTAGAACTTTTATTTCATAGTTGCTCTGGAAGCCTTATTTTCTTTGCTGGATTTTAAAATATTTTGTAGGTGCAATAAGTGAACTCACATATCTATGTGTGAACCAACACATGTAGGTAGAAGTGCATGCAAATGAACTTTACCAAAACCACCAAATCTTTGTCTTCTTTCCTACTATTGATTTGATTTGTCAAAGCAGCATCTCATAGGGACAGGGTAACCAAATTATAGGTTTTGTGACTTAATAATAAGTCTTCTGAGAGCTGAAGGGCAAAGCTAAAGTGACAGCAATGGTCAGAAAAGATAAACTGTCCTTTGACTGAATTATGCCAAATGGTTTCTGATAAAAATAACTTGCAGAAACATCTTCTGAGGGCTGGTGATATAGCTCAGTGGCATAAGTGCCTGCCTGGCAAGCGTGAGGTCCTGAGTTCGACTCCCAGTACCCGCATATTAAAAAAAAAAAGAAAAAGAAACATCTTCTGAGAACTGCACATGAAACTTCCAGTTTGCAATATGTGACTTTGAGACAGAAAAGGAAAAGCATGCTGTACTTTGATTTTCTTGATCTTCAGGGGGCTCCAGAACCTTCACAAACTCCACGTTCACATGGATTTCAACTCCCAACATCAGGGCCACCTTGAATAGGATGAGTTGCAGTTGACGAATACCTGTTAGAAGGAGGGAGAAGAGAGATAACTGTTGATAGCGATGCTTGAGCTCCTCCTGTATGCAGAATACCACACAACTTTGCTCAGGGATCGCAGCGCAGCAATACACCAACAATTACTCCTGAGCATGGGCCAAGCACTCTGTGTTTTCTCTTTTAACTTCATAGTGACCCTTGGGAAGCATCGTTATTTGCAGTTTAAAGATGAAAAATGGAGGTTTTACAAGGCTAAATGACTTGTTCAATGTCACACAGAGGCAAAACCAGACTGTAGGATTGGACAACCCTGCCCTAGATGTTCAACAATGCCACGTGGAGGCAGACTCTGCCTTTCCCACCTCCTTCTTGAACTGGCTCTGGGTATCCTAAAATAAAGGTGGAAAGAGGAGGAAAGACAGACAGAGAGAGAGAGAGAGAGAGAAAAAGACTCAAAGTACAGTCAGTGATCAATGGTCTTGTTATCCAGGTCCTACACCTCAGCTTTTCCCCTGCAATGGCAAGAGGTGAAGTGGGAAATTTCACACACAAAGCTGGACTCATGCTTCTCCCCCTCCTACTCACCCTTCCAAACTCTCCCAGTAAGTACGACCACACTTCTCCATTTTGTCACCTGGCAGTCAGTACAAATGGGCATCCCTCCAACTATTCGTCTGCAGAGTGAGGAGTTGGAAGTGTCTGTGGGCCCCTCTTCATTTAGTGGGTTTAGGTTATTATCAGAATCTACAATGTGCCCCGTGCTGTGCTCGGCACAGGAGGCGGGGAAGCACCATCTCATGGAGGGGACATTGGTAAACCGAGTGGGGCAGGCGTGGTGACTGGGGTGGTAGTGGAGGCAGAACAAGGCCTGAGCTGGGGTCCTGGAAGCCAAGAGAGGAGGAAGCAAGAAAATCACATCCCACAGAGAGAGGGAGGCCTGCAAAGCTACACGAGGCCGGGGCTCCTGGGAGCCAGGAGGCTTCTAGAGACTTGGGTGAAAATCTCTTCAGCGTGGTGGCAGGCAGAATCAGACTGCCATGGGGGAGCTGAGTGTGCATATACTGGCCACACCTCCTCTTCCGAGAATACTCTGAGGTAAGGGCTGGAGGCCCAGGGTGAGGAGCAGGAGGACTACGGATAGGGATGCCATCAAGGGGGAACTAGAGTTGGGAATGGGGCATGAGGAAGGAAGGGTCCTCAGGTAGAAGGAGGAAGAAGAGTCTGGAACAGGGAGCCTGTCTTCCCTGAGTGCAGGAGGGAGGTCGTCGGCTAAGGAGGAGGCTGTGGTGGAGCTGGGACGCTGCTATGGGAAGTGGAGAAAGCCCTAGCATAGGCCACATTGAGAACTGCTGAGTGAGGCCAAGCACGAGGATGCAGCTGGGACTGCAGACCACAGATGGTCTGAATGGACGCCAATCAGCTGGCTTTAATGAGCCCAGTCCAGTTCCTGCCATGAAAATTGTTCCCGGGGAGACCTCGTCACGTGGAGGTTCCCAGCCTGCCTGGCTGCAGTATACAGTAGATGCTCAATACATCCCCCTCCTTCTCACAGAGCCTGGAGCCTTGACAACGATCCTTCCGTGCTTCAATCTCATCATTAGAGTCTCATTGTTAGAACACTGCATGCTGTGACAGTCCCAAGGACTAGGGGTCAAACGGGGGCCCCAACAATGCAGGCAGGAGGGGCTCCTGGCCGGGACCCCAGCCAACAGCCCTGCTGTCAGGGGAACCAATAAGAAAGCAGTGCTCAATGCAATCGCCGTACATCCGTAAGCGGCTCATTCTTCATGGGTGGGACAGATCATCCTGAAAGCTGATGCGTCAGCTATCTGGGCAAATCCAGCTTTCTTTCCACTGGACTCCTGGAATTTTCTCATCCTAGAGCAGGAATAAACTCAGGCCACTGCTGGTAAATTCTCTTGCATCTGAATAAATTACACCCTCTGTGGCTGATAATTCTCTCCAGCCTTTCCTCCCCCAAACCTACTCCTTTCCCCACCAGTTCTTGTCCTTATAGGAATGTGGCTCTGTGGCTCTCTTCCCAACAACCCCCACAGAAAAACACTGATTCAGAAAATGCAGCTCAGGATTCTCAACCTTGGGGACTGCGGCTGCTTTCTGTGTACTGTACATCATTAGAGGCAAAACATTTTTCTGAGCGCCTCTTACGTGCCAGATGTAGTGCTAAGCATTTACAAACTGGACCCCATTTGCCGGTGATATCGCTCAGCGGCACGGGCGCCTGTTGGCGCGCAAGGTCCTGAGGTCGACCCCCCGGTACCCACCAAAAAAAAAAAAAAAAAAAAAAAAAACTGGACCCCATTTAACCCCAGCAGTTCTGGGAAATGGGTGTCAATCACACTTTACAGGGGCTGAAACTGAGGCTTGAGACTAAGGTATTTATCTCAAGTCAGACAGAAATTGAAGAGACAGATTTTGGAACCAAGTGGATGCAAACACTTGTACTCGCCCTCACTTTAATAGGTCACCATTGCCGTACAAAAATGGCTAAAGACCTCCCTGCTGCAAAGCTGTGAGGAGGGATTTTGCCTCCCCCAAGACCAGGCTGCCCAGACCTCACCCAGAGAGGCCTGGCCTCAGAGCGGAGGGCCTTGCTCTCATGAGTGCTCAGCGATGCCCCGGACCCGAGGTGCACGGTCCCCACTTCCTTCCCTACTCTCCCTGAAGTTGCCTCACAATGGCTTCTCTCTCTTTAAAGCTCCAGGAAACTTTGGTATTAGATTTATCAGATAATGCCACTCCAACTGTGTCATTCCTCTGCTCTATAACCTTCTATGGCTCCTCAGCACCAGCAATACAGTGTCCAAACTTCTTTAAACCAGGTCCCAATTATTTGGCCCATTTAATGGGAAGAGTGACTAACGCTAGGAAGCCACATTTTATTATTGACAAAATCTTGGTGAGCTCCCTAGAGCACAGGCTCTGACACTTATCCCTACCTCTGGCTTCCATATTTCATTCATTCATTCAAAAGATGTTTACCGAGGACCCACTTTGGGTCAAGCAGCCTGTTAAGGCCTGGGGATAGAGATGCCAGGGAATGGGACATGTCCCTGGCTTCCTGGTGCTTACAGCCTGGTGGGGAACTGCACAGGGCCTGGAACAAGGCACAGAGCAGGGGCCTCAGGAGATGCCTATTAGTTGGATGTATGGAGCCCCCAGGGCCTTGCTAGCTGGAATCATCTGGGACTCCAGGACGGGGACAGATGTGCCCCACCCAAAACCAGATCGCAACCCACTCACTGATGTGGTCAATGGAGCCGGCGCAGAACTTCCCGTAGAACTTCTTGGCTCCCAGGCCCCGTAGGTCATGGATGGTGTAAGGCCAGAGGTGCAGCACGTTGTTCCGGGAGAAGGTGTCCCTCTTCTCTACCACAACCACTTTGGCTCCCAGGTAGGCAAGTTCAATGGCAGTGCGCAAGCCACAGGGTCCTCCGCCAACAATGAGACACTGCGGAGGGAGAGGACAGAGACGCTCAGTAATCCTGAGCACCCAGTGAGCTGTGCGACTGAGGTGCAAGCCTGACACCTGAGCCAGCTGGGGAGTGCACCCTGCACCCCTGCTGCGCCTGTCCTTCATCCATCCAAGCCACATCACCTGTGCATTACCGGGCGCCAGCCGTGGCACAGTCCTGTGAAGGACGCAGAGGGAAAGGGACCCTGGAGGAGGCACTGGAAGATGTGCACAGGGTTCAGAGGAACAGTGTGTAAATCCCAACTCTGGCACTGACCTCTTAGTCTCCTTATCCATGAAGTGGGTCTGCGAAGAGTCCCTATTCCTCAGAAGGTTATTGTAAAGTAGATCGTGTTTTTAAAAGCATGTAGTACATCTTCATGATCTCAGATTAGGCAATGGTTACTTAAACCACGGTTGTTTAACACCAAAAGCACAAGCAGCAAAGAAAAGAAATTGATAAATTGGACTTCATCAAAATTAGAACTTTGGTGGTTCTAAGGATGTTACTAAGAAAGTAAAGAGACAAGCTTACAGTGGGGAGAAAATATTTGCAAGCCATATATCTGATAAGGGACTTGTACCCAAAATATATAAAGAGGTTTTACAACTCCATGATAAAATTACAAACATTGCAATTTAAGAATGAGCAAAGTATGTGAATATTTCTTCAAAGAAGATATACGAATAAATGGTAAATACATGAAAAGATACTCAACACCATCAGCCAGTAGAGGAATGCAAATCAAAGCCACAATGAGCTGTCACTTCCTACTCCCTGTGGTAAAAAAAAGACAGAATAACCATTGCAGGTGAGACAGGGAGAAATTCAAACCCTGACATACGGTTAGTGGGAATGTAAAATGGTGCCAATGCTTTGGAACAGTCTGGCCATTCCACAAATAGTTCAATATACAGTTACCATAGAAGCCAGCAAGTTTACCCCTCAGCATAATATAATGCCCAAGAGAAATGGAAAACTTGTCCATACAAAGAACTCACACATGATTACACACGGCAGCATTGTTCACAATGGCCCCAAAGTGGGAACAACCCAAATGCCTATTGACTGATAAATAAACAAAACGTGATATCTCCACATGGTGAAATATTACTCAGCTATTAAAAAGGAATGAAATCAGGTTGGGTGAATCTTGAAAACATTGTGCTCAGTAGCATGTGTTTCTTTTCATATGAAATTTCTGGGATAGACAGATCCACAAAGGCCGGAAGCAGTTTTGTGGTTACAGGAAAGGTAGGAGGGTATGTTGGGGAGTGGCTGGGACTGGATACGTGGTTTCTTATGGAACATTCAGCAATTATGTAGTGGTGAAGTTTGCACTACTCTGTATATGCTAAAACCACCAGATTGTATACCTCAACTGGGTGAATGTTACAGTATGTGAATTAGGTCTTAATAAAAAATTGCATGAAAAATCATGTGTTACAGAGCTTAGCACACAGGAGTATAAATGCTCTTATTCTTATTGCTAAAACCTAGTTACTCCTTGTCTTCTAGAAATCCTCAGGCCAGTGGTAAATTCACTTTGGAATAAATAATTGGAACCTCATAGTTAGTCCTATTTGGAGCCTAGAAGGAGAAATCCTGCCTGGTAGAATGGCAAGGCTTCACAGAGGAGCATTTAAAAGTTATTATCATTGTAGCCACATTTACTGAATGCTTACTTTGTATCAGATATTGTTTTGGGTACTTTATATGTTTAAAGCTCTTAATCTTCGTAACAAACCTAAGGAACTATTATGCTGATAGGAAGAAGCATTATTATGCCCATTCCACAGAGCAAATTGAGGCACAAAGCAGTTTGGGAACTGGCCCATGGTTTCACAGATTGAAAAGGACAGAGACAGGATTAGAACTCAGGCGGTCTCAATCCAGAGCCAACCAAGCTGTGCTGCTTCTGGTTTGCCAGGAATAAAAAGAAGAAACAAACATTTCAGTTGAGGCAAGAGTCGATTCAAAGAAAAAGAAAAAAACTTCAAGGTAGAAGGAGAGAAGGATACTTGAGGGGAAGAAGAGAAGAGACGAGTTCATCTGAAGGTCTTAGATGCCAAGCTAAAGAGCATGGCCTTGGTCCTTTCGGCACTGGGGCCACGTGGGCAAAGGTGACAAGTCCCACACCAGGTCCTCAATGGGCACTGCACATTGAACAAGACCAGGGGAGACACAGCCTTTTAGGATGGAAGGGGAGACACATGACAGCCTCTGTTGTGTTCCAAACAGGGTCACCAACGGCATCTAAAACCAGAGGGCCACGGCAGTGCCCGGGCTGAGCTCCCTCTGAGGCAGGAGTTCACTTGGGGCTCTCACTACTGGACGCCGCCCCAGCAAGGGGACAGGAGTGACCTGCATCCGCCCCTCTCTCCCTGCTGTTGCAGAGGCGTCTGGAGAACTCCTTCTTCTCAGGGTCAAGTCTTATCTTAAAAAAACACATTCTCCTCCCCTGAACAATTATTCCATCCTCCAGTATCACTCAGCGGGACCACCAGGGCCCCAAAGGAAAAGCGCAGTCAGGGATATCAGAGGCTCCCACACCATCATCCAAGTGATTTATTCTTTGGAACCTTCCAGGGAGTTTATGCATACTCAAGGGAGATGAAGTCACCACTGAGATATAACTCACCCCAGAGCCATCGGGCAGTGAGGGGGCGTGCAGGGCACGGGCTTCCTCTCTGGGTGGAGGTACCTGGAGAGCACCACCGATCCCCGGGCCCAGCTCAGCTCCTTATCTCACAGCCCGAGCAGCGCCCCGCTTCACATAGCTAGACAATGACGGCTATCGCAAAAGCACAGCTCCAGTCCAGCGTGGATGACGTTTGTTTTGGGGTTAGTTCTGGATTCACTGCATTTCTTTGCAGTTAGTGCATCTTTTCCTGTTTGCAAGTTCTGTCGCTCCAGGCCAGAGCTGGAGGGGCTGGAGGATGTGGGGTGAAGAAGGGCAAGAAGGGGGAGAGGAGTGCTTCCTGCAGGCTTCTGTCCACCAGGATGGCCTGTCGCTGCTTCTTGGAAAGGCAGGAGACCCCTGTCCCACCAACAAGGGCCACTGTGTATTTAATGCACACACGGCCGCCAGTGTATTGTGTCTGCTCCTTCTGGCTACACCCAAAATCCAGTGAAAGCCCCGCTTTCCCACCATCCTAGGCCCCAGCACAAAATTTGGGCCTGAAATTTTGGAGACATTGACCACACTGTAGTCTAAAGTCAGAGCAAATACCGATGAGCCTAAGTATATAAAGGAAGAAAATCAGGTGCAGATGTCACCAAGGCCAGCGAGAGGGCCTGTTGGCAGGGGCCAGGCCAGTTCCCCTGGAACACACTTGCTATGATCAGCATGGGAACTCGGTGTTCCGACAAGAGGCTGAATTCGGTGGAGACACACGCCAGGGAGGAGGGCAGCGGAGAGTGGCTTCCCTGAGCTTCCCCAAGTGCGGCTGTCAATGCTCTAGCCATTAGCATGGCCCAAACAGACCACAGAGGCAAAGCACTGTTTTAATTGGCTCCAAAGGAACTCTCCACTTCCTCTGGAACCATCTAACCATCGCAGCTCAGGAATGAGATCCGAGAAAGGAAAGTTCTTCCTTAAAACAGCCCCAAGGCCTTCCTGGAGCACCTAAATCAGACTCGCTCCTCCAGTGCCCTCCTTTGCTCTCTTCCTGCTGCTCCAGGACTGTGTTCTGCATGTGTCACTGTCCACTTCCGACTGCAGCCAGTCAGTGCCCCTCAAGAGCTGCCCCGATGCCCTCTGCATTTCCGCATCCCAGCGCCCAGGACAGAGTCTGGCACCTGGGAGCCTCAGAACACAGCTGATAGACGGATGGATCTTTTCATCCACGCTGCCCAGTCAGTCCTTCCTCTGTCCGTACATGGGACATTCGGTACACGTCAACCAGGGTTAATGTCTGCAGATTCCCACCCAGACTGCAGGGGTTGGGGTCTGCCAAGGCCACCAGCATCTTGGATGTCAGCATATCTGTGTGTTTGGGCAACAAATTATTACTCATTAGGGAGTGGGACAGATCCAATACCAGCAGGAAATCCATTGTGTAGATAAGCTCGGCAGTGTTCAGGCCTCCATGTTAGCAAAGAGCAGAGACAAATGCCACAATGGAAAAAGCATGCATTTGTCAAGGGTCAGAGGAGGGTAACAGCAATGGCTAACTCACCAGCCAGGGCATTAGGGCTGGGGGGCCCCAGCGCACACAGGACTCTTGCTGTCCTGCAGAGGGGCCCGGCAAGCAGGACCCAGGTCTCGGTGACATGGCACAGCTTCCACTGCCCTCCTCCCCGTCCACAGTGAAGGGATGTGCAGGGCTGGGCCTGGAGACCCCGAGGGAGCTGCTGAGGGGACCAGGGTCAGGCCAGGGCTCAGCAGTTTGCAGGCTTCGTGGCTACTTCTGAATTCTGCCTCTGCTCCCTGGGGCTCTGTGTATGCAGATGCACACAGATGGGTCTGTGCTACCAGCCTGTTTTCCGCTGCCCTGCACCTCATTTGGAATGGCTGACTGCACCGTGCCCAGAGCTTCTTACTGCCAAGGATTGTCCTAACAACAATTCCCTCCTTTCCTGCAGCTGCCCTAGAAAAGCATTATCGTTCCTGCTTTATAAGCGAGGAAACCGAGTCATAGAAAAGTTAAGCATTTTTGAATTAGGAAATGGAAACAAGAAGGGTGAGAATTCTCTCAAGGTCACATCACAGGTAAGTGATCAAGTTTGGATTCGAAACCAGGCAGTGTGGGCCCAAGGTCTGTGCTCTTAACAGCTGGTCTGGCAGTAATGCCCGAGGCTGGGGAAGTGGAGAGGATGGAGCGAGGCCATCTCCGTCCTTCTACACGGCACACGCAATGGCCTTCTGAATGGAGCTGGAGTTCAGACTGAGTTCACGGGGCCTCCGCACGGAAGGACAAAGCTGTGCCCAGGCTGGGGCGTTTCACATCCTTCACACTGGAAGTTCACAGGTTGGACAGAGCTGAGAAGCCACCCGGCAAGTGCCAGAGTAGCAGAGTTTGGGCTCAGACAGTGCAAGCCCTCTGTGGTGAACTGATGGCCCTCACAGTGAGCTGGGCACTGGAGGTCATGCCTGGTGCTGTCTTCTTGGTAGCAGCAGCACCCTGGGATCATGCTCCAGTGCCAGGGACGTGCCACCATACTTCCTTAGGAGGCTCTGTAGCCTTACTGGCTGTCAGGATGAGCTACTTAACTAATTAAACCCAAGGCCCTGGCTGTTACTGGGTTGCCATTAGCAAGACAGCTTGCTCAGAATTGTAGGGAGGAGACTTCCAATCCAATGTGCCACTTGCAAGCCTGTAGAGTGAGGACCTGCAGCGAGAGCCTGGCTTACACCTTCCCCCTGCATCTAGAGATGCAGCCACCTACAGTTCTAGATGGGGAGGGATCTCTGTGAAAGGCTGGCCAGGCAGAGCTGTTCTGGCAATTCCAGCTAGGGAGCTACACCTCATCTGATTGAAATAACCCTGCCAGGGTCTCAACTCTCTCCTGCATCTTGATCCTTCCATGTTAGTCCTGAGTAACAGTTACACATCACTTATGAAACCCAGAAATTACAGAAAGGAAATGGAAAGATATATCCTCTTTTCTGTGCTTCCTTTGGAAAAATGACTCCAATTCCTCTGAGAAACATCTCACTCCATTTTATTCCTCACTTCTAGCCTGAGCCTGTGCTCTCAGCTGCATATGAAACTGGAACCAGAGGCCACAGGGTCTGCATTTGGGGACAGTTTCAGCCGAAACACCGTGTCCTCAGCCTCGTGAGTGTGCTCGCATTAGATGCCTGGTCTGGAAGTTGCAAGCACAGTCCTCAAGGCCAGTGCTGTCTCTGGGTGCTGGTCTCCCCACAAGCAGGACATGAGTGCCACCCCAGCCCAGCCTCTGCCAGCAGCACCTCCCTAAGTGCCAACTCAGTCCCAATTTTGTGGGTTTGTGTACATCCTTGTAGGAAGAGCAAGAGCAATGCTAGTGTTAATAATAACAATAACAGTGGAGCTGCCACTTACTGCTGCTTATAATATGTATTCATGGTCACTTTGAAGATGAGAAAGCTGGAGCTCAGGAAGATTAAATGACTTGACTATGGCAATTGAACTAAGGTGGGAATCTAGCTCCTGATTCCAGAGTCAAGGCTCAAAGTCATCGTGTTATGTGAATTCTTCCAGGTTTCCACGGGATGTTACACGGGAGTTTATTACTGTTCTCCTTCCCATCTAAACTATGCAAGGACTGGGGAGACAGCTCTGTGGATTGTAGGCTTATGTTCCTACACCTCATCAAACTGACTGGGTGGGGACTAGAGAAGAACTAGACACAGTGAATGCTAGATTGTGTGCTACAACCTGTGATGCTATAGAAATTGGGGATGGAACAGATTGATGATTTCGGTCAAGAAAGGTTCCTCTAGGACATGGAGCAGGAGTAAATGGAGGCAGGGGAATTAGAGACGGAAGAAAGGGTGTGCTGAGAAGGGGGAGGCAATGCAGGCAGTGAGGGGCTGGGGTGGGGCTGGGGACAGTGCAGAAGGGAAGACTTGGCAGGTGAGGGAGAACAAGCCGGGTCCGGGAGGGTCTTGGATATTAGACTTAGTTTGGACTTTATTTTCCTCTTTGGCTATTATGGTTTTGGAATAGAATGAAAGTATTACTTTAGAACAACTGGTTCCAGAGCAATGATGAACAGATGGTGAGAAGAGAGAAAAGAAGCTACTGGTGGAGAAAGTCTTTGCAACCACGTTTGAAAGCGCAGATCTGCTTTCCTGAGTCTCCCACCTGCCCCCTAGATGCTCAGGCCTCTGCCTGACTCTACTCTTGGAAGTGCCTGGGGCTCAGGCTTTGTCTTCCTCCCTTCTTTTTTTTTTTTTTTTTTTTTTTTTTTTTTGTGGGTACCGGGGGGTCGACCTCAGGACCTCGGATGCCTGCGCGCCCGTGCCACTGAGCGATATCACTGGCCCCTTTTTCATATGTGGGTTCCGGGAGTCGAACTCGGGCCCTCGCGCTTGCCGCGCAGGCGCTTAAGCCGCTGAGCCATCTCACCGGCCCTCTTCCTCCCTTCTTTTCCATGACACCATCTACTTTGATGGCTTTGCTACCACTTACATGCAGATGATATTCAAAGTTACCCTAACCCTGAAACTGCCTGGACTCCAGAATCCCACAGCTGTCTGCCACTGAATTTCCAGCTGTTCTCATAAGCATCTCACAGGTAAAAGATTTACAGCCACTTGTTCCCCACCCCTTCATGACTGTTTTAGTCAATTTATTTTTCTAGCTGCTTACATGAAAAATCTGGGATCAGTAGTGATTCTTCCACTCGCTTACCTCATCAATACATCCTTTCAACTCCCTCTTCACAGCAGACCTAGAATCCAGCCAGTTTTCACCTCCTCTGTGCTGCCCTCTTACCTATGTCACTATCATTCCTCGCCAGGCTCCTACCTGGCGTCCCACCCTTGTCCCCTGCCAGTATCTCCCCCACACGCAGCAGCTGCAGCAGGCCTTCCCAAGTCAGCCCCCCACCAGCTCTCATGCTTTCCTGTGACGCTTGGAACTCAAAATCAGAAGACCTCAGGGCCTCATATGGCCTCAGGGACCCATATGAAACTGACCTCCAGTTTCCTTCTGCCTTCAGCACCTACCACATCCCTCCTTTGCTTCATTGGTCTTCAAACAATTTATTTCTCCTGACCAGATTTTTTGGGAGTTTTTAAGGTAAAATTTATATAGAAAGAAATGCACAATGTCTTGAATACATCACTTGATATGACAAATTATAGCACATTTTGTTGCTTATAACATCAATTTTCTCTCCAGTAATGGTCTTTCTTCCAGCTGGGGCTGTGACCTCTCGTCTCCTGAGCTTTGGTGCTGGTGGCCTGGTGTGTCCTGTCACCAGCAAGGCCTCTGAGCCATTAGGGAGAGGCTGAGGCTGGCCAGGTGCCTGTCTTCCCTTCAGCAGAGCAGAAGTCACAGGTTTTTCCAAGACCAAAATGTGGTAACACAAGAATCTCACTTTCCTTGAAGAGGAACAGCGGGGTGAACCTTCTGAGATGGGTTGGGTCGAGATATATTTAAATCTAAAAGATTTAGAGCCACCCATGGGGGAAGAGGCAGAGCTAAAATGCATAATCAGTCTGGCACCTAGAGACAGAAGAGTTCATTTTTATCATTTTCTCTTTTTCTTTCTAGTTGCTTAGTTACTCCTAAAACCACTAAGCTCTTTCATGCAGGGTGCCCTCGTCACAGTAACACCAGTTAAACTCACAGCCATTTAGAACCAGGCCCATCTAAGTCTATGTTCACAGCAACGCATGTCCAGCATCTATGTTTTACAGTGGTGGCTGGGAAATGGCAAAGCCAGAAGCCAAACCCAGGCATCTGGGGCCACGCATTTACCCAGTGTGCAGAGACTGCCAGAGAAAGCCGGGAGAGACAGGCTGCGGGCCAGGGGCCCCCGTGCTCCACGGCACCACTGCTCGGCGGAGTCGAATGGCTTCTCAGGTGTGTCCACCGGGCTCTTCCGTGGTCTCCTTAAAGCCAGATGCATTTCAAGCCACGAGCCTGGCACAGGCAAATAAATGCTCCATAGTCATTAGGGAAATAAGAGGGGCCTCTACTTTGAGGGACCCAGTGGCCACATTTCTGAATTCTTTATCTCCCCAGTCTCCTACAAGTCCTATTGGGTCCATGGTTCTGGAAAACAGTACATTGGTCACCCCTTTTCCCACCTCTCTTCATCACCCATGAAGGAGGTGCACCTCCCTGCTCTTCTCCGCTAATACCACTTCTCTTTTATTAGAACTCTCTGCCAGGGACAGGAATCCAGCCCAAACTAGCTTTGGAAAAACAAAATAATCTAGCAAAGCACACAAAAACCGAGGAAGGAGCAACACCCAAAGACAGAAGAGGGCTGGGTCTGAGTAACAAGAGCTGGGACCGGGGTCTTGAATTCCTAGGACTCTCTATTCCCTTCTTATCTTGACCATTTCACCCTTATATTATGACACTGCAATGCGTATTCTTGTTGATATTTTTCACACTTAAATGTTTCTATTGGACACATTATTTGAAATGAAATTATAAGGTGATAAGGTTTTGAAATGTCCAAATTGTAATAAATAGTGCCAAAATGTCTTCCAAAAGAAAGAGATGGGGAGAGAGGGAGAGAAAGAAGGAAGAAAAGAAGGAAGGAAGGGAGGAAGGAAGGAAGGAAGGAAGGGGAAAGAGAGAGAGAGAGAAGGAGGAGGAGAAAGAGAAGAGGAGAAGGAAGAAAGGGAGGGAGGAAGCAAGGAAGAAAGAGGGCAGAGTACTCAGGAGGCCCTGGTGGGCCAGCACCCTGAGGCCACTCTGGCTTGGTGGCTATGAGGCAGCAGAGATTGGCAGGTCCCAGTAGGGAAAACTGTGGCCTCCTGAAGGAGCCAACGACATGGGTCACTTAATCCAGTGTTAAATGTAGAACACGGTGGAGCATCAGCACCCTACGCTTGCCCAGTTTGGAGAACTGCAGGCAGGGCTGCCAGGAGCAGCTGTTGATCTGCCTGATGGCAAACAACTCCACCCAACAGGTGCCACAGATGGGGGCCACCTGAGGTCAGGAGAGGCGGTGTGCTGCCACTGCTGCTGCTCTAAGTACGTTCACTCAGGTAGTCCTCAGAGGAACCATTATGAAAAGAGCATTGCTGTCCCATTTTGCAGTTGAGAAACTAAGGCTCAGAGGTGAACTGACTTAACATAACTAGGGTTTGTGGAATTCTGATCCACATCCAGCACAGTTCCAAGGGGGGTCACACATGTCAGTTCACTCAACATCACAACCACCCAAGAGTAGGAAAGCAAGGCACAAAACAGCTAAGTAGCAGCCAACCCAAGACCTCCTCACACAGTGAGTGAGGAACTGGCATTTGAGCCCAGGTGGCCTGGCACCAAAGCACCTTCCCCACCGCGTTACACTTGCCGAAGCTCACACAACTGATGTTGCACAGAACAGAGAGTCACTGCCACCAGGTCCTTGCCACACCAGCCTCCAGCCCTTTCCTCCACATTGCCCTCACTGCCACTTCTTCCCACAGAGCTACAGACCACTTTTCCTTTCTGGCCCATTTTTACTCCCTCACGGGTCCCTGAACCCCCCACTGGCACCACCTTATCCCTGACCACTCATAGCCACACGCAAGGCTGCCCCTCCCTGTGGACCCCAGCTCTGTCCCAGGCCAGCCTCTGCAGAAAGGCCACAATGAGGCTTGGCAACAGTTCTGCACGGGCCACAGCCAGGCCTTCCCTCAACTCACACCAACTCCTATTCCTCTGAGGTCAGCGAAGGAGAGGAAACTTACCTGATTCCTGCAGCCATTCCTGGAGCCAGCACAAGCTGGGGCCAAAGAACACAAGGCCAGTCCTGCCATTCTACAGCTGGATCTGGACTGGCAGTTATGCCCACAGCTAAGTACCTGACAAGAGCCGTGCATGGCCCCGAGGAGGAGGTCAGGTGAGAATACGCTGTACGAACACACTGCAAGCATGCGCTGCCCTCCATCATGGCGTCCTTTCCTCAAGCCCCTCCCACCAGAGAAGGCACCTTTTATCCACACCTGCTCTGCACTGAACACCCCTGGAAACAGCGGGAGGGTGGCGAAGTGAAGCAGACAGCCCAGTTGCCACTGTGCGGCTTTGAGCACAAAGTGTATTTTACTTGAGGTCAGTTTCCAGAATAAAGCTAGTTCCTACCAACTAGGGTAGCTCTGGGGGTGGAGTCAACAAACTGCAGAACTGTTCATAAAAGGGCCTAAAACAGCACATGGCGAGCACCAGATAAAAGGTTGCCATGATTAAGGACTCCTCCCTTTCTTCCTAAAAAGAATTCTTTAAGTGAACCCAGCATTTTGACCTCTATGAGCTTGCGATCCATTCCATTCCGTCTAGACATGGCCACAGTGGGCTCGGCAGTGTGGAGGCTGGAGATGGATGCATTCCTTGGGGCAGACATGCTGCCCTTACAGGGCATCTTCAGGATGATGAAAGAGCCTGAGTGTCCAGGAGCAGCCAAGTGACCTCCCTGTTGCAACGAGCTGCCCGTCCCCTGAGCCTGTGGGGTGTGCACTGTCTGAGGGTGCAGGACCTCACAGTGGGTCAGCACTCTTTTTTCCATAAAAGGCCAGACAGCTGTTCTAACTGCTGGCTTAGATTATCCAATGAGTCCTTTTCCACGATCCCTTGGCCTTAAAGGGTACAAGAAGGGATTTAAGGACACCCAGGGGCCAGTTTAATACCTCTGAGGTCTGATGGTTTCCTCTTCTAGTCCTTCTGGCTGGAACACCCTCCTCTCAGATCTCAGCACACAGCTCCCTCTTATCACTCAGGTCTGAGTTCAACCATCACATTCCTCTCAAATATCATTCCAGCCCCACCCCACAACTCTATCACATTTCTGTTTATTTTCTTCACAGTGCTTATCACAACCTTAAATCTCCGTTTTAATTGTTAACTAGTTAACTAACCTGTGTCTCTCCTTCCAGAATACAAGCTCCAAAAAGCAGGGCCCTCTTACTCACGAGTGTGTTCCCGCAGGGCAGGACAGTCCCTGATTCATAGTGGGTACCACTACATATTTGCCAAATGAATAAATAAATCGAATCAAGTCATATCTTTATCCTGAATCAGGACGCTCATGGAAATGGAACAGCTATTATTTATGAGGATACTCTCTTTGCACACTAGAGTATTATTTTATTAAGTGAGGGAGAAACAAACTTACGAGACAGGAACTCACCTAGCTCCTCATTTTAGGTGAGGACACTAAAGTTAAGGTCCCACCACTCAAAGATACTGATCTGGTAAAGGCCTCAGCTAAGTTTTAAACCCAGATCTGTCCAACTTTGGGCCCAAGCTATTAACCACTGTTCTTCCTTAATTTTGCCTGAGAATTTTGTTAATTTAGTATAAACAAGGATTATCCAAGGCTGACCAAAAATGCTGATGGCCAGTAATGTGTCTCTAGGCTTTGCAAAAATGGAGGAAAGGTATTGTTACCTAATAAACAAGCTCATGTATTAAACAATGTGTTCAAAGCATAGGTTTGAAAGGGAAGGAAGGGAATAAAGAGGCAAAAGAGCTGGGAATAGTCTCACCTTTTACTAATGCAATACCTAGTCTCAGATAGGGGAAACAACCAAAGCCAGTTTAGAGCTGACAGCAAATCCTTAAGTTTCCCAAGGCTAAACTACACTTTGATCCATCTTCTGGGGGTGGCTATATATCTGGTACCCAAGCCACAAAAGACAGTTACATGGGCAAGTCCAGAATCCTGCTGCTCTAGAGAATTAATGCCAGTGTATCTGCATGCAAAGGAGCTGGGAGGCTTTGTATACAGCAGGAGGAAGGCCAGGCCCTCTGAGCACCTCACACATGCTTTTCAGGCCAGAGAACCCGTGCGCACCAGTGGAATGTACTTGCGACTCACCTTGCAGCTGCCACAAAAGAAGTAAGCAAACTTACCCAGAAATTCTCAATAACTCCAAGTAGGTCACCTTATACCATAAAGTGGCCTGTAGTTAAAATGTTTCGAAACATCAGGAGACTCCAACCTTACACTATCCTTCTCTCCCAGGATGGCCATGTGATTGATGGATGCCTACAGCCTGCCAAAGAATACACTGGGTTTTCTTTATCAGACTGTCTTTAAGGGCAACCTTCTAGAAAGCATCTGGAAACTTTCTGCCACCAAAAGGGCGGCATGCATGGGCACCTAGAGCATCTGTTCTCCAGGGCAGGCCTGAGCCAGCAGAAAGGGAGCCATGGCTTTGGCATCGCCCCCGGGCTGACTGAGGACATCCACAGATGGAAGGGCATCTGTCTAGACCCAGGGCATCACTGCTGCAACCTTCCAGGGAGAACAGTTTCCCCAGGTCAAACTCAGGAAGACAGCAGCAGTGGTGGCAGCAGGGGCAGTAGTGGCAGTAGGGGATAATAAAGTAGGTGAAGGTGTGGTTTAAGCTCTGCTGAACTATTAAAAGAAAAATAAGGGATTTGGAACCGCTGTTTCTAGCTTCCTATAATACCTGATTCTACCCTCCATGAAATAAGGGGAAATGCCTATCTACCATTCATTTGTTCATTTGCCCATTCATTTATTCAATCATTCATTCACTCGTTCTATAAACACTCAATGTGCACCTTTTTCTGAGTGTTACGTTGAGTACTCAGGAATAGAGATGGACATGTCACATTTCCTGCCCACAGACACTCACACTTTAGAAATCAGAGACACCGAAAGGTCCTGAGCAAGACAGAGCTCATCAAGCTGACACACAGCAGGCCTGGGAAGAGCAGACACAAGAACCTGAAAGGAAGTCACTCTCAGGTGGGTGGCGACATCCTACTAGGTGTGAATGGAAATGAGAGGTTGGATGAGACACACTTAAACTATAGAGATGAAGAGTTTACAGATTCAGATGAGGGGGTAGGAGAAGGAAGTAAAACTGACTCAGATCCTCAGAGTGAGAGGATGGCAGCCCTATGAGCTGAAACTGAAAGTCATAAAAAGAGAGAAAAAAAGAAAAGAAAAAGAAAAACGAGAGAAGAAGCGTGAAATTATAAATTTGGCTTTCAATTTGTCATGTCAAGGTAATCACAGAAAATCTTCATGGCCCCTAGAAATCCCAATGGTTGATCCAGAGAGCAAATACAGTAAAAAACACAGGTTTTTAACAACAGTAACTTCTGTCTAGTGGGGTCTACTATGCGTCAGTCATACTACATGTCAGTCTTATTTGCTCCTAACCGGAACCCTACAAGATAGACATTATTATGCCCATTTCGCAGGTGAGGACACAGAGGTTCTGACATATTAAGTAACCCACTCGTGGTCACTGGCATCTGACTCTGGCCATGATGCTTTCTCCATTCTAAGACTTTCAAAGGAGTCACTGCCAAAAAGGGTAGATGAGCTCATCCAAAGGGAGAGTAACGCAGCACTGTCCACTAGAATCAGGTTTCTCCACTTCAGTGCTACCAACATTTTGGGACAGATGGTTTTTTTGTTGTAAGGAAGATACCCCGTGCATTGGAGAGCGTTCGGCAGTGCCCTGGCCTCCACCCATGACATGGTAGTACCAACTATTCTCTCCCTGGCACGTGACAATCAAGATATCTCCAAATATTGCCAAATACACCTGGGGAGCAAAACTGCCACTGGTTAAGAACTACTGCCATAGAAATATAACAGGAGCCAAACATGTACTGCTAAATTTTCTAGCAGCCACAGTTAAAAAGAAACAGGTAAAATTAATTGAAATATTTTATTTAATCTAATATTTCCAAAAATAATATCATTTTAACATGTAATCAATACAAAAGCATCAATAAAATACAATCCTTTTTTTCACATCAAGTCACTGCAATCAGGTGATACTTTGCCCTTAGAGCAGAGCTCAGTGTGCAGTGGCCACGTGTCGAGCACCCTTGTCCTCCGGCTAGCGGCTCCAATACTGGAAGGCAAAGAGCCAGGGGAATACAAGGAACATGCCCACCTTTACGAAGGGCGGGGAGCCGGGTGCCAACAGCAGAGCTGACCAGTAGGAGGAGGTGTGATGGCTGCCTGCTAGAGACCGCCGCCGTTCACTCTACCTTTCCCCCTCTGAGAACCGGTCCTCCCCACTGCAACCCATCTATGCCATAGGATGGGACACCAGTGGGGAAGGAGGGTGGAGGGGAGACCAGAATGAGCCCACAGAGGCCCACCCATGTGGACGGTGGGAGTCCCCATGGCCCTTCAGGAAAGCAGCCCCAGACTCAACAAGAGGAGGGTGAGACAACGCATTCTGGCAGGGGAAATACCCAGCCCTTCTACCAGCAGCTGCTGACGTAGGGCTGATTCAAGCGGAGGCACCGCAGAAACCAAGCCTTCAAAACCACAGCATCGGAGCCAATCTCAATTTAGTTCCAGAAAAGTCAACACTCTTGCCTGGGACCACTCAGCCATGCTTGGCGTATCTCTGGGGTGACTCAAAGGAAGGGTGGGGGGCTTGCCGCTGTCTGGACTTCATTTCTGTGCTCTGTTGGTGGCTGCTGCTCTGGGGAGGGAAGGATTACTCCCTATTGTACAGATGGAAACACAGGAGCACTCTCCCAGAAAGCACCCTGCCCAGGATGCTTTCTTAATTATTCAAAAGAGAAAACCTACTAAACCACATAATTGAAAAATAAGATAATCTTAGAGATGTTCCCCCTTAACTATGAAATCATACAATGAATCAGTGTTCTATATAGAGAGCAAGAAGAATAAAACCCTCAGTGATGAGAAACCAAACAGCTCTAGCAAATTAAAAAGAAGTGGGAAGAAGATAAAGGAAAGGTAAATGGGGGCAGGAAGAGGATGAAGGAAGAAAAATGGAAAGAGAAAGGGGCAGAGGCAGATGCTCATGGGCAGAGAAGTAGGGCAGAGGAACAGGACCTTCTCTTGCTTGAGTCTCAGGCAGAAGGCAGAGAGGGGCTGTCTGATCACTCTTGCTCAGGTTCCCTGAGGAGAAACACTGCCCAGCACCCACAGCTTCATGGCCTGGTGGTGCACAAGGGCTCAAACACATCACCCTGGGAACCAGGTATGGGAACCCAGTATAGGAACCAGCTGGGTACACAGCCCAGCTGCCATGTGCCCAGGGGCCTCAGCCTCTCTGCTTCGCTCCAGGGTCAGGCAATCCCCCACCTCTGAGCTGGCTGCTCTGAAGGGACCCTCCCCTTAGCTGATGTCTGCTGGGCCCCTCCTGGTGCTGGCCCCTGACCTCCCACCTCCCACAGAGGCAGTTCAGCTCCTGCTCTCCACATTCCCATGAGGCACCTGTGTCCGTGAGAGGCACTTTCTCTTGCACCATCTCTCCCATTGTCCTTGTTTGCAGATGAGTAAACTGAGGCTTGGAGACTGAAGCCTACTGTGTCCTCTCCACTGCATTACAGGCAGAATGAAGAGTCTATATGCTTAAAAAAAAACAACAGGTCATAACCTCAGAGAAGGTGGCTACATACACACAATGCATGTGAAAAGGGCTTTGTAAATTATAATGCTTTTTACAAATGAGAATTGTTATTAAATTTACTCTTAATACAGAGAATTTATTGTCCTCTAAGCAAGCTTATGGGCCTATTTTCAAAGGATGAAAGCTCACTTGAAAAGCTCCTTCTACTCTTTTTTCAACTAAGCAAAAGAAAGCAGCTCCCCAAAGCCACATTTAATCCCTGCTTCGTCCCTGCGTGGGCAAGGTCTTGTTTGCTTTTCAAAACCCACTTCTTAAGCACTAGAGAGCTCTCAGCCACTTCCCACAAGTCTCCAGCAACCATGCAGGCCCCGGTTAATGTCACAGAGGAAGGCCTCATGCTGGCCGGCTAGAGGGCTCCCACCTCCCTGCCTAAGTGGGCAGAAAGGAAATGTCCACAGCTCCAGGGGCTGGGGACCCAAATCAGAACAACTGGACCGACCTCGTGCCAGGACTCCTTTGCTGAGCACCTACTATGTGCCCAAGAGGCATAAGGTATATAGTGAAGAAGATACAGAATTTCAAAGCTTTTGGCAGGATTTTGGAAATTCAATTGCAGGCTGAAGTTGGGGTTCAACTGGAAGCATTTTGCAGGAAGTACAATAGGGTGTGAGGGTCACATCAGTTTCCTACTTGAGACACCCTAGAGATTCTACTTCTCCACCCAGCTTATGCCACCTGCCCTGGGGAGCTGAGCAGTATAGTGCAGCACAGAGAACCCCAAGAACAAGTACTGACTGGACAACAAAGACCGCAAAGCTGGGGTGTCCCTCCACTCCAGGCAGCTGGTTTCCTGTGGCCTTCGCCTGCTCATCCATGAAATGCTAAAAACCTACACACATCAGAGAGTTGCTGGGAGGCTCTGGGTCCAGCTGCACCCAGTCCAGCAGGTGATAGTTGGGAGAAGGCCAGACTCCATCAGGGGGACAGGAAGGAAGCACGAGTGGCTTGGACCCAGAGGAAAGGATGCCAGGGAAGACACTCATCTGTGTGGGAAAGCACTCCAGAAGGCTGACATGTGGGGGATTTTGTCACTATTCTCTCTAGCACGTGACAACAGTAACGGTTTCTATTCCAAGAGTAACCTCCTGTTGAGTGCTTACTACTTTCTCAACAGCATCTAGAACAATGCAGTGGTGACCTATTTCCTTCCATCCACCCATCCGTCCATCCCAGCCATTCAGCCAGCCATCCGTCCACCCGCCCGCCCATCCATCCCTCCATGCATCCATATTTGCTGGATGAAATCTTTTCTCTAAGCCCTTTACCAACACCTGATGTAAACAGGAAGAGTCTTTGGGAGTGGGTAGGGAGCCCTTCCTCTGGCTGCCAGCCTTTCCGGAACTCTTTAGGCCACGTGACGCCCTGATTCCTGTCCTCCTGCACTGTGGCAACCCCTGGAGAGGTTGAGAACTGGAGGGACTATGAGCAGAGAGGCTGAGTGGGTAGTTCCCTTAGCCACCGTGGTGGAGACAGCCTCACCTGAGGCTACATGGGTAGTTAAAAACTGCAGGGCCCAGCATGGGTGTACTGCATTGCTGCTATTCAATGCCAAATTAAACTTAACCTCCTTGCCCTGCACAACACAGTGGTGGATTCCCCAGCTCACTGTCATGTTGGTAAAAGTACAGAAAGGCCCAGCGGCAGGCTCGCGTGAATACAGTGTTGAATCTATTTATGAACGCTCTCTGCAGAGCCCAGGCAATTTTATCACAAGCCCGAACGTCAGACATTCCCTAGGTCAGTGGACAGTGTGGGACGCTCAGGAGCTGGGCATTCTCTGGAACACAAGCCTGGCCTGCTCCAGTCACCGCTCCTGGGCTGGAACCTCAGAGAAGCAGCTGGCCATGGGCTCTGCAGTCTCCATGGGCGGCGATGTCCACACACAGGGTCTGCAGTGGGGCCTTCCCCTGGGACACAGACACCAGAGTCTTCTTATCCTGGCAAACGGTAACAATGACAAGTGCTAACCTCACCCTGTGCTGGGCACTGTTCTATGTGTTCTACTTACATTAATTCGTGCGGGCCTCACAAATCCTCTCTGAGACAGGTACTACTGTCGTCCACATTTTATAATTAAGGAAGCGGAGGCAAAAAGAGGTTAAGCCCGATGCCTAAATCCCCACAGCTGTGAGTGAGACGCATACGCAGGCTGATCTGGCCCCGAATGCTGTGCTCCCGGTTACAGCGCCATATCCCCCCACTGTCTCACCTCTTGGTAATGGGGCCCTCGGCACTTCTCCCTCTCCTATGTCCTGGGGCACAGAGGTCCCCAGCCAGCATCCTACTGGTGATGCTTAAAACACAAGGCACGCCAGCAGCCTCTTCGCTCAGCTTTTCTTAGAAACCTTTGCTTCTTCATGCTCCCTTCTCTTGCACGCTGTGAGGGGCAGGGGAGGTCAGATCCTGGGCTTGGAGCTGGAGAGAAGGCAGTGTATCTGGCTGCGTTGGGACAAGGAGGACAATATTCAGAGAGTGGACAGATGCCCATCAGGCCAATACCCTAGCCATCGTTTTAAAAAATGGTGCAGCACTCAGGCCATTTGTGTTCAGACTGAAAATCAAGTTGAAGTAGAACTTGGTTCCAAAGGCCAGGGCAGCTAAATGACCAAAAAACAAAACCACAACCCATGTCATCTGAACCCTGTGACCACAAAGCCTTTTTTGATTCAGAACTTAATTAAGAAAAACAAAAAAAGAGAGTCAGGATATGGTTTCCTGACGGCATGGAGCTCTCATCCCTCCGCCCACGGATGCCTGACATCCTGGACAAAGGAAGCATTCCGTCATTTTAGCACCTTTCAACAAGACAATAGGCTACAGTTTTCCCTCTAAGAGCTGTTGGCTTGAAGCAACAGATGGAGAGGCAGTGAGCGTGGATGTGGACGAGTGTCCACAGGACACCGAGGACAATGATGAATGTGTTCACCAGGTCTGCTATCAGCTGGTCCAGGCGCTAAGAGTGGGGACTGGTCTCAGAGCGAGTTACCCTGAAGACCCTCCCCCAGGCGCTGCAGGGAGCAGGGGACTGGCCTGCGCATTCCCAACCCGTGAACTCAGGCTGGAGGTGAGCCAGGAAGGGCCAGGACAGCCTGGGAGCCTGATTATCACTGCTGCTGCTCCTGCAGCAGGAGAGATCTGCCAGCTGTGGAGGCCTTCAGACAGCAGTTCTGCCTCACACAACCACGGACTGGCCGGAGTAGCTTCAGTGAAAGAAAGACACAGGACTGTGGCACATGCAAGACGGAAGTTAGAGAGGCCATCTACTAACACTTCTCCTAGCAACACCAGAGGGAGCAGAACAGAGTTGGCAGGAAGGGAAAAAGGAATTTGTTTCTGAGGACTTCCTATTGCTGGGGATGATCCTTTATGTGTGTTAAAGCTCGTACCACGGGTTTTACTGTTGTCATCTTTCAGATGTAGAAACTGGGGCTCAAGCCAATACACTAATTAGCTCAGGGTCACAAAGCTGCTAAGTGGAGGAGCAGAGATTTGACCCCAGGTCCCACACAAGCTCTTCCCAGTAGGCTCTGCTGCGAACAAAGTCAGGTGACACAGGACTTCTGTCCCTTCTTCCAGCTCGATTATATCAATCTAGTCTTCACCATTTTTATGCCACGGACCACTTTAGTAATCTAGTAAAACCTATGGGCCCTTCTCAGAATATTATCTTTAAATGCATAAAATAAAGTATAACACATTTAATATACTTAACAATATACTGAATAAAATCAAGCTGCAGGGCTAACACTTTAGAGCACAAATTGAGATACCTACAGCCACCGTAAGGGACAAAGAAAATACTGTATCTATGATTCTATTGGTGACAAAGTCACAGGTACTCTTACTGTAGGGTTTCTGACTACCTTAAAAACTAGGGGATATGTTACATTTTAGATAGAGGCCAGTGAAAATAAAGGTTTTTATTTTTATTTTTTTTATTCAACTTCGCAGACCCTTGAAGACAAAATCCCTGCATCAGAACAGCACTGCCATGAACACCCAGCATGGGGAACAGCTGTCAACCTTTTCCTGAAAACTGGAGGGCAGAACAATATCAGTTACAATTTTCTGAGTGTTACCATGGTGTAGACACCCCTCTGAGCTAACTCATTTCCCGGGACAACAATTCTCTGCAGTAGGCAATATCATCTTCATCTTATAAAGCAGAAAATTTTGATCTCAAAGTTGAATCTTTTTTCCTTTTTTCCTCTTCATCTCATCTCTAAAATTTTTGTATTACTGCTTGTTTGCAGTACATAATGATTACACTTAGCACATGTAAAAACACATCTTAATTCACTTTTTATCCCTCCCTTTCCTCCCTTTCACTCCTCCTTCCCTCTCTTAGTCCCCTTCCATTTTGCAAAAGTTCTATCTCCCTGTGTCCTATTATCTTTTATATTGTCCTTATTCATTTTTACTTTGGGTTTCTCATGTAAGATAAGCTATGGAATATTTCAGCTCGTGTGTCTGATTTATTTCACTTAAATCTTACAGCCAGTTAGACACCTATGAGGTAGGAAAATGAAGCCTAAACCTTACCTTTCCCTTCGACAGCCAGAGGGCTGCTATCCCCTGAACAGTCATTACACCCCTGCCCCCAAGTAGCTCCAGCATCTTCCCGACTCCCCTGTGGTTGCCTCGACTGCCTGCTGGGCCACACTTGTTTCTCCAGCCCTGACAGTAGCTGCTGCCACCATGGTGTACCTCCCCAGCGCTGGGCTGCTCCAGGGTGCTGATGCCACCTCTCTGAGGGCCAGTGGAGGATGGTACCTGATAGGGCAAAGATCAAGGTGGATGAAGGCCCACTGCCATTATCTCTGAACTCCCCGAACCCCAACAGGCAATGAACAATACTGTTGCTGCTCCCAGAAACTCCTCCAAAACAGCAGCAGTCAGCCTTGAAGCTGTCAATCTACCAGCTGCTTCACCTGCAGTTTGGAGGCGCTGTCGCCATGAGAGGTGAATCCTTTCTAGACACCCCAGGGCCAGTGCTCCAGGAGATATTTGCCTTGGCTCCACCACTAACACACTCTGTACACACTCTGGATGACTCTGCTCTGCAACTTCCAGCTGTCTCCCTTGTACCCTATCACTATTTTGACAGTCCCAAAATAAGGCTGCAAAATGTAGGCATTTTACATGCTCAGGCCCGCTTCTTCTCTATATAAGCAGCATTCCCTCACCTTACTTGGGTCAGTCTAGGAAGACCCCACCTATGCACCACCTCCCCCTGTACTGCAGCACAGGTCGCAATAAAACCTTGCTCCAGTGATCTTGCTGTACACTCGTGATTTCTATTTTGGGTAGAGTGGGATGAGCAGGTTGCACTAAGAAACTAAGCTGGAGGGGCCGGTGAGATGGCTCAGCGGTTTAAGCGCCTGTCTTGCAAGCGTGAGGGCCCGAGTTCGACTCCCGGAACCCACATACAAAAAAGGGGCTGGTGATATCGCTCAGTGGCACGGGCGCCTGCTGGTGCGCGAGGTCCTGAGGTCGACCCCCCAGTACCCACAAAAAAAAAAAAAAAAAAAGAAACTAAGCTGGTAATACCAAGGGCTATTAGCCCCAAGGGTGACTGGCAGCCAAAGGCCTACTGAAAGCTCCAAAGGGCTGCAGAGACCTGCAGAGACCAGCAGAACATCCCTAGAGAGGTGCCAGGAGCTGCTAAAGTCTATTGAGAAAGCTGTCATGGAGTGAGGAAGCTGGGAGCCATCAGGAGCTGCTAACCCTCATAACTTAGAGCTGTAACACTAAGAGCTGTAAAAGAAGTAACACAAAGAGCTAAGAGGCATCAGGATGCAAAAGGTTTGGGCTGTAACACTAAGGACTGACAGCCACCTGTGCTCAAGGCCTGGGACCACAAACATCAAGGGAGGCAGTCTTGCCAAACCATGATTTCTATCTGAATTGAGCAAGAACCCTCAGCTCGTTGGTAACATCTTGGAAGTTAGTATGGGGATCTTCCTTTTTAGAAGGCCCAAAAGAGGGCAGACAATGGTGATAGTGATGTCAGCAGGCTCAAGAGCCAGCTCATGTCTGATTTCCATTGTATGTGTGCCTAAGAACCCATGTCAGCTGGTGACACATCACCTACTGCATGTGCAAGTTTCTGGATTGCTGCAATAGAATAGTTTGCCAAGATAGCTGTTAAGAACTATTTTACTTGAAACTCTCTCCTTGGCTATGTGAATTCTGAATTCACATAAACAAAACAGAACTAAATGCTGAAGCTGATCAAAGGTGACAAATGCTATCTCTAACCACAAATTGCAAACTACCAAATCCATTAAAACATGGTTTATGGTACCAGGATATGAACTGATAACTTCTGGGCAAACATTCAAATGTCAATTTATAAAATCAGAAATTCATTCATGCAATTATTAATTTTGAAATAAAATGATGTTGTTCATCTTAAATATTTCAGGCAAGATTTCTTTAGTAAGTAAACAGAAGAATACCATCTGAGTCCTCTGTATCCTCACTGCCTATATTAGTTACTTCTGTGTTGCTAGGACAAAATAACCAGCACCCACAATTTAAAGGAGAAAATTATTTTGGTTCATGATTTCAGAGGGTTCTATCCATGGTTGGCTGGCTCCAAGGCAGAAACAGTATGGTGGAAGGGCACGGCAAAGGAAAGCTGCTCAACTCATGGCAGCCAGAAAGCACAGAAGGGAGGTAATGGGGACAAAAATACACCCTTCTAGGACACATCCCTAGTGACCCACCTCCTCCAACCAGGCCATGCCTCCCAACAGCACATTCAGCTATGAACCCATCCACTGATGAGAATAGCACCCCAATGATATAATCACTTCCAAAAGCCCTGTCTCTGAACACATGAGGCTTTTAGGGGACATTCTAGATCTAAGCCGTAACACTGCCCAGCACTAAGTGCTGGAGGAAGAGTGTGGATGGATATGCAGTGCATCTCACATCTTTCTGAGACTCACTCTCCACAGAAGTCCTAAAGCAAAAGTTGATCAACTGGATACCAACGTCTGGGACCTCTGTTTTAAAATTCTTTCATTCTTCTACTGACCCCTGTGAAATTCCAGGCAAGTCTTTTAGCCCAGGCAAACTTCAGTTTCCTTGTTCATAAAGTGGAGATAACAATCCCAGCCCTTACTGTCTCACAGAGTTAATGTGAGAATTAAATGAGATGCTAGATGCAAAATTGCTTTGTCAATAGAAAAGCTTCATACTGTTGAGATGTGTCATTAACCTCTTAAGAAATCACAAGTCATTCGGCATGATCAGGAGAGGCCAAAATACAAAAGGCTCCTGCAGCACAGGAGGGAGCATGAATCCATGTCACCCCACCTGTCACAGAGTTCAGCTGCCCCAGAAGTAGTGACAGCGGGGTGCTCTTCATGGAAACTCCTGTTGCCAAGAAAATACAAAGAATGGGCAGAGTCTGGCCCTGCCGATGCTCAGGCCTGCTCTTCTCGGCGAAGGCGTGCAGCCCACGTTCCCTCCCCAGGAGAGCGCCTCAGTCTGCACACCGTCTCAGGGAGAAGAGGGACTCAGGCGATGGCGACCTACTCTGCCCAGTGTCTAAGAGAGGCCAAGGAGACCAAGGGAGTCATGGTCATTGCTAACTCCAAGCCCTCAGTGACCCTGAAAAAGGGGGAATGGAGCTGGGTGGTGGTGGACTGGGGGGGGTCATGGGAACAAAGCACACAAGAGATATCGCTCCAGGAACCCGGTTGAGGGCGGAACTAGACGCAGAGTATATGATGGAGGTCTGTGAGAAGTCAGGCGGCTGCTAAAAGGGAAGGGGCTGATGGTGCGGGGAGGGAGACGAATGATGGGAACAGCTGTGGTGGGGGCTGAGACAGACAGATCACCAGCTAGGTCCTCCTAGGAGGTGATCCCCGCAGCACAGAGGTGCCAGCATCATGTCATCCTGACTCGGAACCAGATCATCCACCGGCTCCACTACTTCCCCCCACAGCGGCAGCACAGAGTTAGTGACTCCAGAGCTTCCTGAGGTGGGGTGGGCCTGAAGTCGAGGGCATCAAGAAGCTGCTGCCCGTGGCTGCCAAGGCAGCATCCGGGCTCCCCGAGGGGCAAGAAAGGGAAGCCTGGGGATGACAGGTGGTGGAAGGGGAGGCGTGATGAAAAAGCTGCTTTTGCAGCAGGCCTGGTGAGAGTGACACAGGAGAAACAGCAGCTCGGGTTGTGGTGAGAAGGGAGCAGACCCAGCGAGAGTTTAGGTAGAGCCATTCTGGGTGGTGGCAAACTCCTGGGTGTGGTCCTGGGAATGGGCTGTTGAGGTGACAGCTGTGGCCACAGAGGTTGGGATCTCTGAGAACAGGCCTTGCTTAGGCTGGGCACTGAAAGTGCCAACAGTGTGGGCACAGGCAGAGGAGGAGAGGCTGAGGCGGGACAGAAGCAAGGCCAATGCAACATGGAAGAAGGGTGCCACAGGATAGGCCAGAGAGGCAGGACACAGGCCTGTCGGACAGGGCACTGTGAAGGGCCGGAGTGGGGACTTTAATCCACAGGCACTGGGGAGCCACTGGGTTTGAGCAGCCTTGGCAGCAAGGCTGGTTTCATCTCATCCCTAGCCTGTGGGCATGCGGAGAAAGAGTAAGCAGTGCCTTGAGACCCGAGGGCACAGGGTGTAGGGCACTCTTGAGATGACTGTTACAGACAGGAGACCCGGGCCACCTTTATCTTGTTGCTCCCTGAGATTTCACAGTTCCTTCCATGAGAAGGGGGTCATTTGACACTCCACAAAAGCTCCCATGGCTTTGCATCTTGTTCAGGTAAAGCCCACAGTCCTTCCAATGGTTCAAGGGTTCATACCGTCGGGGAATGCACTCTCGCCCTTCCCTCTTAGAGCCACGTGCTCATGACCTGACTTCCTCTTGGTCTCTTCCCAAATGTCACCATCCCCAAGAAGCCTTCCCGAGACACCCCAGGGAGAACAGCAACCTGCTCCTGCAGGGCAGAGGGGGAGCCACACCCCCTGCTTTGTTTCCTCCCTACCACTTAACCACTACCTGGTATGTGCACACACATGTACGGGTATGCACACACTTATGCACACGTGTTCACTGTCTGTCCCGCATGGGCAAGAGTATCATCTCTGAGAGGACAGGGATTTTTGTCTGGTTTCTTTACTGCTATATTCCCAGTGCTTGGCCTATAATAAATATTCAACATTTCTGCATTTATTTTGCAAAAATTAATTTAACTCAGGGACAACAATTTTAAAGAGTAAGTTGAAATAGTTTGGTGGTTCCTCAGAAAGGTAAAAAGAGAATTACCATATGAGTCAGTGATTCCACTCGCAGGTAGATACCCCAAAGAACTGAAAGCAAGCACCGACTGATGTTGGTTTATCAGTTCTGATCAAGTGTTACTCATAATGGTCAGAAGGTGAGAAAAGCCCCGCTTCTGCCATGGCTGAAGAGCCAGATACACACACATGGAGGCTCCAATGCACGCCACAGCACGGATGCACCCTGCAGGCATCATGCTGAGTGAGGAAGCCAGTCACACGAGGACAAACACTGTTGCTCCCACTTGCATGCGAGATACTTAGAATAGTCAAACCCTCCAGCAGAGGTCCCCAACCTTTTTGGCACCAGAAACTGGTTTCATGGGAGACAATTTTTCCATGGCCCAGGGGGCTGGGGGAACAGTTAGGGGAGGTGGTTTTGGGATGATTCACAGGAACGCATAGCCTAGATGCCTCGCATGAGCAGTTCACAGTAGGGTCTGTGCTCCTGTGAGAATCTGATACACTGCTGACCGGACAGGAGGTGGAGCTCAGCGACACTGAGTGACGGGGAGGAGTTGTGGAGATAGAGGAAAGCGCTCAACCTGCAGCGCCCCTGTCCCATTCCTAACAGGCCACCAACCAGTCCTTAAACGTGGACAATGTGATACACTTTATATTTTACTACAATTAAAAAGCCTGCATATTCAATGTAACCACTGGAGAAATTTTAACCATGACTGGAATACCTTGGGTAAATAGATCTAACAGTAATTTTTTGGGGGGGAGGCAGGAGCATTGAGGATTGAAGCCAAGGCCTTCACCCTGAGCTACATCCCAGCCCTTTTAATTATTTATTTTGAGACAGGGTCTCACTAAGTCCCTAAGTTGCCCAACCTGGGCTCGAACTTGCCATCCTCCTGCCTCAGCTTCTCACAGAAGCTATTCAACAGTGAATTTTATGAAATCTAAATACATATTATTTCTGATTAAAATTTAGCATCTAAATTACAATGTCCTATACAAGTAAATTATACACCAGATTTTGAAGACTTGGTACAAAAAAAAGTAAAACAGATCATAAATAATTCTGTAGAGATTATATATTTAAATGATAGTATGTTAGACATATTGGGTTAAATAAAATATATCACTAAAATTGAAAAACTGGAATAAAGTTCTGACACATGCCATCACATGGGCAAACCAGGAAAACAATGCTAATTGAAATAAGGTAAACACGGGAGGATAACTATTATGTGATTCTACTTGTATGAAACAGCCGAATAGACAAAAAGGGCTGCGGCTGAGGGGCACAGAGAGTTACAGCTTTATAGCTACACAGTGCCTATTCGGAGGGATGGAAAATTTTAGAAGCAGAAAGTGGTGATGGTTGGATAGCACAGTGCATGTAATTAATGTCACTGAACTGTACACTTAAAATGGTTCAGGGGAAAAGTCTTGTTAAAAATATTTTACTGCAATTCAAAACCACATCAAGGATGCAGAAAAAATAAGAGTAAATGCAAAAGATCATTTCTTAAAGGTAGAGAGGAGCAGCAGAGAGCTACATGATAGACACTTGGAGGCTGGCTTCTTAAGTGTGGGGACAGTGAAATGTTGCAGGTTGGGACTTCAGGCATTCCCAGGTACACGCCTCAGATCCAATCAGCTGTCCCTGGAGAAAGGGTCCCAAGAACAAAATCTTCCCACTGTGGAATTCCCAGGACAGGCCTCCGGTGGTAGCTTGTGGCCTTGTATTTCTGTCTTAAGACGAGGAGGGTAGGCAGGAGGTAGAGTGTAATCAGGTTGCAGGGGAATAAGGTACACACAGCCAAGAGTTACGGTGTACTTGGTCTTTCCAAGAAGATCACGAAAGCTTGGGATGGGTAATTCGTATGTAATATAATTTCATACACAATACATAAAAGAACACACACACGGACCACTGTGTTACTAAGCCACAATGTTCAGTAGGTTAGGTTCACGGAACACATTTTCCATTTAGGATAATTTCAACGTTACTAAGCGTTTCTAGGGACACAAACCCCTGCAGATTGAGGAGCATCTGTACTATTTGTAACTGCCCCTAAGTCTATACTTATGCAGCTATGTATGCTACAGATTGCAGTGTTCTTCTTGGTCTACACGTCAACACACGTCACTTAGAGGGCTGGTAACTGACAGTGACCATTCTGTATCCATGTGTCTTCCCATCCTTGTCTTTTGCCAAATTCACTTGCTGAAAGGCTGTAGGAAAAGATCCCAGGCTTGAACTAGCAGGCTTTTGACTCTTGTACAGTTCAATTTCTTCCTAAGCCATTCTCTGCTTCCTCCCCTCTCCGTTCACAGGTATTGGCTGCTAATGACATCTCACACTCCAAATACCTTCTAAACATCTGCCTGGGAAAATTCAACCTGTGATAAATATCTGCTACGTGTCAGGTAATTACATGCTGGGTGCTAGGGAATCCGCAAAGAACATATAAACAATAACGCCTACCCCCATGGACTTATATTTTAATAGAGTTTCTGGGGACACTTTCGCCTATGTGATAAGATGTATATAGCTAGAGCAGCCCCTTCTACCTTCTTCCCTCAAAAGCTATGATGGCTGGAGCTAAGGCAGCTACTTTGTGATTCCAAGGTGACAAACAAGAGGGAAAGCTACACTATCCAATTCAATAGCCACTAGCCACAAGCCGCTATTCAGCACTTGAATGTGGTTCATCTGAGCTGAGATGCACTGTAAAACACACAAGATTTTACAGACTTAATATTTTTAAAAATGTAAAATACGTCAGTAATCATTTTTATACAGTATTTATACCAGCTAAAATTATAATATCATGGAAATATTAGGTTAAATAAAATACATTATTAAAATTTATTTGACCATTTTTTTACATTTTTAAAAAAAGTTTTTCGGTTTCAGTTAGGTTGCCCAGGTTAGCCTCGAGCTTATGGTTCTCCTGCCTCAGCCTCCTGAGTAGCCGGAATTACAGGTGTGTGAACCTCCCTGTACTTATTAAATATGGCTAATAGAAAATTTTAAAATAATAGAAGTGACCTACACCGTATTGTTACTAGAAAGCACTGGTCTAGAAACTCAAAGAATACATCTCCCGAGCCTCCCACACCACCTCTGTCCCGACTGCTTGCTAAAGAGATGCGCCTCGTTTGTTTCAGTCTCTGGTCAAGCTGTTGGTTTCTTTTTTTTTTTTTTTTTTTTTTTGTGGGTACCAGGGGGACGACCTCAGGACCTCGCGTGCCAACAGGCACCCGTGCCACTGAGCGATATCACCGGCCCCTTTTTCGTATGTGGGATCCGGGAGTCGAACTCGGGCCCTTGCGCTTGCAAGGCAGGCGCTTACGCCACTGAGCCATCTCACCGGCCCAAGCTGTTGGTTTCTTGCAGCTGAATGCAAGCCTCACTAATTCAGCAGAGAAGAATAATTTAAGAGTTGGGCCCAATGAACTGCCAGAGACCTGTGCTGCAGAGGAGGCTGAATCAGTCTGGCACCTGCCCCTCCCCAAGATGGTGGACAGATGGACTCACCCCCCTCAAGATACTTTTTATTATGAAAAACCCAAGCAAAGCAAGGGCCTCCAGCAAGCGGAAGCAGGGAAGCGGGGGAACAGATCTTCCCACCGGAAAGCACAGCATTAAGCGGGTTCATGGCTGGCTCCTGCCCTGCCCAGTGCTAGACATTTATTTGGATAATTCTGGCCAGAGATTCCCTAGGGCTTGTGCAATCCTGGGTGGGCCAGGAACTGCAGAGGGTTTTTGTTTTTCTCCAAGAAAAAGGAAGCCGACTCTCCAGCCTCCCAGGCCTATTGGCCGATTTCCCGCCCCTCCTGAAAACTCCAGGAGCCGCCAGATGCTAGGCAAGGCCAGACAGGGCTGTGGTCCTATCCGGCCCCACAGGGAAGGGCTGATGGGGAGCCACATGTAGTGGCCACCGTGCACTGGCTGGGACCCACCTCTGCAGATAGCAGGGCTCCCAAAAGAAGCCCCTTGCCCTTCGGAATACATTAACCTGGTCCCTGAGGATCTTCCCTGGGCCGCGCCATGTTCTGAGAGGAGCTAGACACAGTCCCTGTCCTCGGGGAGCTCTTGGCCAAGGGGAAAGGGACAAAGCACTGTGTGTGGGACATTGATCCGCCCAATGGAGGCAGGGACAGGGAGCTTGGGAGGCCATCACAGCGTCAAACCCAGCCTGGAGATGGAATGGAAAGGAATAGGGGGCAGTGAGGAGGAGGGGATGCCTGCTGGAGCTGCCTCAGAAAGACAGCAAGAGGAGTAAGGGGGCAGGGAGGGAAGGGGACACAAAAAGAATTAAAATGCGGTATGTACAGGTGCCAACTCCCTATGATGAATGTAATCATATGTACTGTGAACACGTACTAATAAAAACAAAAATTAAAAGAAAAGCTGGCCATGGTGTCACACACCTGTGATCCCAGCACTTGGGAGGCTGAGGCAGGAGGATCACTGCAAATTTGAGGACAGCCTGGGCTACATAGTGAGTTCAAGGCCAACCTGAACTACACAGCGAGACCCTGTCTCTAAAACAAAACAAAACAAAACAAAAAACAAAGTAAGAGAACAAGGTACCCAGGCCAGGCCCTTCTTGCGCACAAACAACACAGATCCTCATGGCCAGGGCCCTCAAGGCTCCCGTTTGCTGGTAAAATGCTTAAGAGGAACATGAATTGGGTCCGCTGTGATACGCTTGTAGATGTTCTTCTTTGGCAGCGCACACCCCTTCGCTGATAAAGCAGCTTTCTCAAGGTAACCAGGCATCCTGAACCAGAAGCGATTCTGTGACCCGGAAGGCGCTACACAAATGTCAGGGGGTGATAGCAATAATAACACCGTTGTTGTTACAGGGGTGGCAGCCATTCCTACTGTTTTGCTGCTAGACTGCTTGCTCTTTGGTGGCCTCAGTCAAGGCCACCCAATCTGGGTTCCAGGACTCAGAGGGCGTCCGCCAGCACCTACTTGGCAAGGGCTCTCCTCGACACTCCCCGACACTCCTGGTGGGAGTGTCCATCCTGGGAAGGGACATGTGACAGTATCTGTAATTTTTAAATGCAAGGCACATGTGCTTTGACTCAGACATTCTCGCAATCCATTCTCTAGATGTGCTTTCCGTGTCTGTGAAGAACTACAAACAGCAGCACTGTGCAAGACGGCAAGAGCCTGAAAACCACCCCGGCAGAGGAATGCACTGTGGCAGAGCTATAAAACAGGAAACCATAAAGAGTCACGCTGACAGGACACATGCTCCAAGACACGTTTGCGAGTGAAACAACAGTGCAGAGCAAATATATATGTAGATATTTCTCATTAAAGCTCGGTAGTCCCAGCTACTTGGGGAGGCTGAGGCAGGAGGATTAAGTGAGCCCAAGAGTTCTAGACTAGCCATGGGCAACATAGCAAGACCCCATCTCAAAACATAAAAAAGAGAGGTGGGCACATACATACATACATACATACATGTATATACCCATGTAAAGACTTTCAAGAAGACATTACTGACACAAGGGAGAGGAACGTGGAGAATGGGGAGAGAGGCTCCCTGTCATTCTATTATTTTCCTACTTTACTTTTTTTTTTTTATCTTGAGCATGCATTTATTTTTAAATTAAAGAACTTTTTTCTTTAAAAGACAAAAAACATAAAGCATAGCCAGGCATGGTGACACACACCTGTAATTCCACCACTCTGGGAGGCTGAGGCAGAGGATCACAAGTTCAAGCCCAGTGATTTATCGAGACCCTGTCTCAAAATAAAAACTTTTAAAAAATACAAAAACATATTGGTCCATTAGTAACCACAGGGACCAGTTCCAGGATTCCTTCACCCTATCCCCCCCAGACACCAAGCTCCAAGGTGCTCAGGTTCCTTATGTAAAATAGTGCAGTATTTGCATTTAACCTACACACATCCTCTCATACACTTTAGTCATCTGTGGATGACTTATGACACCTAATAAGATGTTAATGCTATGCAAATAGTTGTTAAGCTATATTGTGCAGGGAATGATTACAAGGAAAAAGTGTGTACCTGTTCAAGACAGACAAAGGAAAAAAATTTTTTTCCATCTCTGGCTGGTTGAATCCATGAATGCAAATCCTGTGGATACAGAAGGCTGGCTGTATGTTCATAAAATGAGCCACAGCAGAACTAGATTAACTACCTGCTATGAAGACAGCTGGAAGAGAGTTTCTCTTCCCAGTGCTACATTGTTAGGAATTGGATTTGTCCAAGCTCGTGTACAGTGTCCTGCGCACACTGGTGCAAACCCTGCTCACTCCCCTGGAATTGGAGGGACCAGTAACCTGTCATTTCCTGGCTGGGAACTTATGTAATGCAGCAGTGATGCTGGCAGGTAAGTGGACAGACCCAGAGTTCATCTCAGTTTGTAGTTCCACAGCCCGGAGACTAACCTCTGCCTTATCAGTTATGCCCACAACTGTCCATATTAGGCAAAGAGGTATTTGACCTGCCTGGGCCAGCACAGCCTCTGTGGTGACTTCAGAGGTCAGGAATGTCAGATTGGTTAATCCAGGCACGAGATAGCAGCCTTCCACTCCCAGCTGCACCCTTGCACCCTAACTCCTGCTTGCCTACCTCTCTGTGTCCCCACTGTGCTCTGCCAAGGCAGCTTACTGGCCACATGACACGGTGGGCCGTGAGCATCTACAGGGACCTAGGCTCCACACTGAGGGGTCCTGCAGAGCCAAGAGGGGCAGGGTCACGTTCAGGGGCAAAGGTGTAGGGAACTCTGCTGCATGCTCATAAAACGCAGGCAAACCCTTCTAAAAAGACTGCAAATGAGTTTCTTCATGTCACCGGCCCCATTCCTGCTGGTGACAAGGTCCATGAGTCACTTCCTGCAAGTGTGTTTCTATGGCAGTGATGCGCACATGCCTCCTGGTGTGTAATGGTCACCAGTGATTGCTGAGCGATCCTGGGGAGGGCGGCAGAAAGAGCCCTGGGCTGCACTGGTGGGAGGGTCCACCGTGGGGGCTCCTTGTCACAGGCTCTCCAGGATTTCTGTACAGGCCCCTCTCCTCACAGCCAGGGCCCAAGAGACCTTTGTCCCTGGTCTCCTAGCATCCATCCTTTCTGCTGTCCGTCTCTCATGCTCTCCCGTGCCCCCACAGTCCTTCCCCATTGCACAAGCAATGCTCCTTTCCTAGAATATATCTCTCTGCCTGTGTTTCCTCTAGCTGTTCACTCAGCTCTATAAGGCAAACTTCTGCTCGCTTGTTGTTATGGTTTACACCTAGATGTCTCCCCAAAGCCTCATGCACTTATAGGTGGGGCTTTGGGGAGGTGACTGGATCATGGAGGCATAATATTCATCAGTGGATTAGTCCACTGATGAGTTTATAGCCAAATGGGATGTTGGGGGGTGAAGCCGGGTTGGAGGAGGTGGGTTCCTGGGGACGTGGCTTTTTCCCCCGTCTTCCTCCCTTGAGCTCTTTCTGCTTCCTGCTGCCATGCCATGAGCAGTTTCTCCTCTGCGACGCCCCTCTGCCATGTCACCCTGCCTTGGAGCCAGTGAGTATGGACTGAAACCTCCACAAACTGTGAGCCAAAATAAATCTTTCCTCCTTTCACTTGTGGGTATTGTGTCCCAGCAATGAGAAATAACTAAGACATGCGTCAAGCCCCACATCATTCCTCCTCTTCCAGGAAGCATTCCCAGACCCCATGAGCACGAGAGACAGACCCCAGTTATAGTTCCTCACTTGTTTTTGAATAGTCGTGCAAGCCAGTGCACACACTTCTCTCATAGCACTTAGGATATTAACGATAATAATGGCTAAATGTTTACTACTCCCTTATTACGTACTAAGCAACAGCCTAGACACTTTACAAATATTGCCTTATGTAAGCCTCATGATAAATCTATGAAGTAGGTACAATTATTTCCCCCATTTTATAGAGAATGCTACAGAGATATGAAGTAACTTGCCCAAGGCCACAGAGCTCTTAAGATGCTAAAAGATACCTAGATAAGTGCCTAGCACATAGTACCTGCTCAATAATAACTCATCTCATGAATTATTAAGTAAGTGAATAAATTCAGAAACAATGACATTTTGGTCTCCATTACACAAAGCTCAAGTGAGAATCACTTCTTTTCATCTTTCTAACCATCATTCCCGGTTAAAGCAGAGAGCGCTAAAAACACCTGCAGGTGAATGAATGAAGGAAGGAATGTCAAAGCAAACCAAGAAGGAACCCAAATCCCAGCAGGGCCACTCCTCACTCCAGCTACAGACTTCAGCTTCCCGGGCCCCTGCTTGTCACCCGTCGAAAGCAGAGATGGTACTCAGCACTCTTGTTAGTTCCTCCTAGCATTAAGGATTTATATAGGAAATGACCAGAGACCATGGCTTTGTGATATGGCAAATTCCATACCAACTTAGGCACTGTAGGCCTCCTGGTTGCTTTCCCTCGTACCACCACCCAGTTGGCTGTGACACCTGAGCAGGTGTTACCCTAGGCGGAGCCTCCATCAGTCCTGAGAGGGGTAATTTGGCTTGGTCCTTAGTCCATTCTTATCCAGAGTCACACCCAGGGAAAGAACTATCAAGAGCCTTACGAAACCCTCATTAAAGAATAATCAATAATAAACAATGATCTCCACTTAGCTTGTGCAACCGGCACCGGAGCCTCTGCTCCCAAGACCGCCTGGGTCATTCTCCTTGTCTCATGGCGCTCCCACCAAAGCCCTTGTTTTTGAATAGACCCTGGTGCCCGTCTCCCGCCACCAGCAACACATGCACCTATGTTCATGTGCACACTCTCTCCCCGATGGCACAAATATAGCAGCACCGTGACCAGCACACAGCAGGGGCTGCTCAGTGCTTGTGAGACGCCCAAGCCCAAACCCACTCCAGATGTGGCTGTGTCTGTGCAAAGGTACGGGTCTGGCTGAACTGCAGTTATCCCCACCCTGCCCTCAGCTAATCGGAAGCTTGGCATTGTGCCTGGCACCCGACGCACCTGCACTACCTGGTTTAGCACGAGCCGCCACATGTATGCCAAGGCCCAGTATTTCTTGTTTTGCTGATACTAAGCATAAACCATCACACCAAAGGAAATGTAAACACGATGTGTAAGACACACAGCGCCTGTTCACGTGGCAGAAGGGGCAGGTCCCCTCCACTGTGGTTTTGCCTCACAGTAAGAAGCCCGAGCACTGGCCTTATGCAGCTGGCCATTAACCACCCACACATGAATCCCACATGGGACAAGCCTAGGCCATAACCACGACAAAAGCAAAAGGTCACTGTAGGGCACACCTCTGTCTGTCTTGCACACCCATGTCCGTGGGGACCTGCTCTCTATTCAGGTCAATTGTGTAGTGCCTTGAAAGAGCTGCCAAGCACAGTAGGCAGTGGCTTTGGCTTTGGCCATCATTACCCAGGCGTGGGCCCATCGAAAGCCCTCCCTTAGATTGTTTCAGTACTGCACTGAAACAGAAAGACTTCTGCCTTGTGGGCTGTGGAGCTATAAAGAGATGGACCAGAGGCTACTAACATGGAGGGAAATCATCTGCAGGGGAAGAATGGTGCCAGCACAAGCAGATCATCCAAGACGCGGCTGGAAGGAGAGAGGATGGGGAGCCTGCGCATCTGGACCACTCGGCTGCCATGGGTTAATGATGTCTCTACTCTATTGGTTACTTTGAACTGGCTTTCTGAAATGTGCCGCTCAGGGACCTCATACAGTCATGGTCTCTACTTAGCATGCGTTTTCCGATGTGTCTTCCCCTCCTCAGGGGAAAGAGATGGGCTATCGCACATTTGAAATGTCTTGTTCCCCCAAGGAAGAAAGGCATACAAATTGGTAGGCAAGAGCACTCCTACTCAGCATTACTAACTAAAGACCTTTTCTTTCCCTTTGTATCTCAGGTGCCAACAGCGATCTGCCAGCCATGAGATGTGAGGACTCTGCTATTTCAAGCCATCGAAGCTTGTAAAATCGGGGCTGGCCAGACAAGCCAGGCAACCACCCAGCTAGTGAATGCATGTGTGTGTGTGAGTGTGTGTGTGTGTGTGAGTGAGAGAGAGAGAGGAAGAGGGAGGGCACTAGGGAATGGAAACCAGGGGTACTCTACAATGAACTACACCCGTACCCTTTTTTTACTTTTTATTTTGATACAAGGTCTGGCTGAGTTGCCTCGGCTGGCTTCAAGTTTGTGATCCTCCTGACTCAGCCTCCCAGAGTACTGGGATAACAGGTATGTGCAACCATGCTCAGCTCCACTGGTGATCTTTGAAAGAAGGATAGTTTCACGGTGGCCAGCCTTCAGTTCATCCCTCTGATGGCTTAATCTTTCGGAATATTCACCTTTAGGTCACCAAGAAAGACCTACACCCACAAAGTGGGGCAATGACATTTCCTAATAAAACAGGAACTCTGAAAACTCCCTATGACAGAGCCACTTGAGTTCTTTTATGGGGCTGTATGCATGCATTGGGCTTTCTTTGTTAAAAGAAAGCCAACACATATAATTACTGAGAAGGGTAACTCAACAATAAACGTGCCCCCTCTAACTCTAAAGAGCTGCCCAGTGAACTAGGATCCACGAAGTTACAACCAGGGAGGGAGGCACCGGCCCCACTCCTTCTCCCCCTTTTCCGTACCACCCCCATGTCCCCTGCCCAAGGCTGGAGCATGGCAGGTTACGGGCAGACCCTGCCTGGACAGCTCTGTGCTTGGGACGGAGAGGTTGTCTACTCCAGCCCTGTGGAATGCTCCTCCTATGCCCTGGACAGTCAGGGTGCCCCGGGCTCTGGGGAGCTTGGCAGCTGTCTCCCTAGGGCAGTGGAAAGCAGCCGAATCCCACGGTACACTCCGCAGCTCCTCCTGACCAAAACAAAAACACAACAGGCCCGATTGCCATGGAGAGCTCGAGCCTCTTGTCCTGGGATTGGCACTGACTGGAATTCCAAGGGCTCTGGCTGAGCAACCTCCTGAGAGGTCTAAATACAGCATGTTCAGTCTTAACCTAAACACACTGCCTGGACCTGTGCCCAGGGCTGACAGCCCCCCAGAGCCAGTCAGCAAGTCGTGACTTCTCGCTGCCCATTGTGGCGGGCGTGCAGAGATGTCAGGGGTGGGCTGCTCCACGTCACTGCCAGCCCTGTGGGCATGGGTGCTGCCTCAGGCCAAGCAATGGGGGTGCGTTAACTCCACTGTGGTCCCGAGCAGCAGCTGCAGAAGGAGGTGGGGAGGTGGGGAACTCAGATGTCCAAAGGAAGAAAAAGGAAAGGGAGGTCAGGACCAAGAATCTACTTCTTAGTCAACTGATTAAAAACCAAGGGATCTTTCTAAAGTATTTGCTTGCTGAGGAACACAGCTCTCCACTTATACCTCTCTTGGAACATAGAGCCTAAGGCCCAGTACCAAACAGACAAGAGTGCCTTCTGGTCATGTAACCTGGGGAGAAATAACTGACTTCTCAGTGTCCACATCTCTAAAGTGGCCATGGGACCACTGCAGGTATTCGATGAGGTCTTGGACATAACGTGCCCAGCACATACAAGCTGCTCAGTAAACAGTGGACAATGGAGATGAGCAGAAGTAGAGTGATGAAGTCTTGCTCCGCTCCCTCAGCCTTGCCTTTGGCTTTCCTCCCTGGGAGGGGACACAAGAGGGGGACTGTGGCCACCATGATGAGATGGAAACTTCCAGCCAGGATGAGCTGAGCAGGTAGAGACAAAGGAGACTTTCAGACGAGCAGAACAATAAAACATTCACACCTACATCCACTAAGAGCCTTAAATGAGCCAAATGGCAACAGACCCCAAGTCCCAAACATCAACCCACCTGTCCCGGGGCGGGGGTGAGGGTGTCCACGCGGGGCCCCCTTACCTTGGTGTTCATGCACGCTTTCCCTCGCTTGTACTCTTTGTGGGAGCCACGCTTGTCCAGTTTGTACCACAGGGCTTTGGCCTTCCAGGTGGTCACCTTGGACTTGAGCTTGGAGTAAAAGTCCCTGTGGTCCCGAGGGTCCAGGTCCAGGTGGCGGGTGAGGATGCTGAAGGCCTGGAGGGTGCCTTTACACGTGGAAGCCTGGACAAAGTTCTCAAAAACCTGCCCCGCCTGGGCCTGCTTCTCATCCTCGTTCTCCCCCATGGCTGAGCAGGCTCGTGGAGCAGCGGCGTGGAGAGGACAGAGAGGATCAGCCTGGGACGTGTCCCACCTGCAGACGGAGGTGGAGAGAGGTGAGCTTGGTGGGCACGAGGGCAGGATGGGGGGTGAGCCAGGCCAGAAGAAATTCCTTTAAGATGCTAAACTGCTAATCCTAATTTTTAACACTAAGCATAGGCCATCTTTGGAAAATGTCCAATCCCGTCTGCCCTCGCTGGCAATCTCTTTCTCCCTGGAACCCACTCCTCACTCTGGCCAAAAGGAACCACAGATGGCATAGAGCTTTGTACGCCCTGGCTAGTGTCGACGGTGCCAGGTCAGTTTTGCTACAAGTCAGACGGCCCTGCAAATAGTGACAAGTGAAAGGAAAAAGCTAGGAAAGTACACGCGACTCAGCTCCACTGAAAACCGACCGTTCTTGGTGCCACAAGCTGATTAATACACACACACACTCGCCGTGTTACCTTCGTGCATAGACAAACACGCAAACCACATTCTGCTCCAGGTTTTGCAACCATCCCACCTGTCCTTAGACCTGACTTTTTTTTTTTTTTAAAGAGAAAAAACAATAAAAATGATACAAAATTTCAAAACAAGATAGTAGGAGAGTACTAACAATGGTTAGTACATTGCTTATTGTTATCTTCAAAGTAGTTGCTCAGATTACAAGATATAGGCATGAAAAACTGATAAAAAGATATAAGCACAAACCTTTCTTTTCAATGAACTAATAGAAATTAGTAGGATAGCTATTTTAACTATTATATATATATATACTTTTCCCTAAATTATTTTCTCTTTTCCCCATCCCAGTTTCTCTTTCCTTTTGAACAGTTTCTTTCCATTCCTAATATCTATTGTACATTTTGGATCTTATTTACTCTTTCACCTTCTTACACTAGGGAGATGATACGATGTTTACATGTGTGAGACTCATTTATTTCACTTATGAGTATGGTCTCAAGCTGCATCCATTTACCTATAAAAGTCTCCAGTTTATCCTTCTTTATGGCTGAATAGTACTCCATTGTATAAAAATACCACATCTTTCTTATTCATTCCTCAGTTGATGGGCATTTGGGTTGTTTCCAAGATCTAGCTATTACAAATTGTGCTGCTATAAACATGGGTGCACATATATCGCTGTGGTACGATATTTTTAATTCTTCTGGGAAGATACCCAGAAGGGGAAAGCTAGGTCAAATGGGACCTCCAATTCTAGTTTTTTAAGGAATCTCCACACTGATTTCCACAGTGGTTTTACCAGTCTACACTCCCACCAACAGTGGAGAAGGGTTCCTTTTTCCCCACAGCCCCTCCAGCATTTGTTATTGGTTGTTTTCTTGATGATAGCCATTCTTACTGGGGTGAGATGGAATCTCAGTGTTGTTTTAATTTGCATCTTTCGAATGACCAATGATGTTGAACATCTTTTCATATATTTATTTGCTATTTGTATTTCTTCATCTGAGAAGTGTGTATTCATCTCAGATGCCCATTTTTGGATTGGGTATTTAAATTTGGGGGTTCTGATTTTTTAAAATTCTTTATATGTTCTAGATATAGGACTTTTCTCAGAGGGACAGTTGGCTAAAATTTTTTCCCACTCTGTGGGTTGTCTTTTCACTCTGTTGGTGATTTCTTTTTTTTTTTTTTTTTTCTGTGGGTACCGGGGGTCGAACTCAGGACCTCGGGCTTGCCGGGCAGGTGCTTATGCCGCTGAGCTATCTCACCGGCCCCTGGTGATTTCTTTTGATGTGCAAAAGCTTTTTAATAAGATGAGATCCCAGTTGTTGATTCTTTGGAGTATTTCCCATGCAGTTTGGGTTTTGCTAATGAAGTTTCTGCCTACCCCTATGTGTTCCAAGATTTCTACCTACTTTCTCTTCCAGTAGGTTCAGTGTTTCTATTTTAATATTTAGATCTTTGATCCATTTTGACTTTAGTTTAGTGCATGGTGATAGACATGAGACCTGACATTTTAAAGTCTTGCCTCACTGTCAATAGAGGGCAGGTGTTCCCCCTACACAGGTGACAAAGGCAACTCCCCAAAACTTCTCTCTGCTTCTGGGCTCTGTGGGAAGCACACATCTCCCTCAGTCAGAGGCACGGAGGAAAAAGCCACGTGGGCACAGATGAGAGGAGTCTGCGCTGTGTGAGCAGGCTGGCCGCTGTCTGGAACAAGCGCTCGGGCTGATGGAAGGGAACATGCAATGGGTGTTCATTCACATCACGAAAATAGCTCGCCTGGGTTTTGGCCACGGTCTGCTCACTGCACCACTCTAACCTCAAACATTTCTTAGGAAAGTCATTTAGGTTTCAAAGGAACAAAAATAAAGTAGAGCTGATTTTCCAAAGCACTAGCTATTTTTCCAGAATCCAAAGCTAGCTCAAGACGGCTGGCGTGGAAGGGCTGAAGCTGACCCAGCTGTCAGGGGAACTGAGGGGTCAACAGGAGGGCTCAGCAGACAGCTCCCCCACAGGGCCAGGCAAGAGAAGGTCAGCAAGTGCACAGAGCGCATGGCCCTCGGGGTAGCATCGTGCTCCCCAAATGAGGACAGCTATCTAGGGCACATCGGGATGGTAGGCTGGTTTTATAATGCTAAAAGCAGAGAATGGTGTTTATTTTAGTCCCTAATCTCTCACTCATTCATTCAGCGACAATTACTGGTGCCTTAGCAAGTGGCAGGCCTCACGCTAGGTCCTGGGGATACGGAAATGGCCAACATAGGTCAGGCATGGCAGGAGGACAATACAGTTGATGGCAAGCCAGCTGGCAAGCGCTCCTAGACTGCGAACAAAGAGCAGGGAGCCCAGAGCAGCAGGTCTCAATAGAGCCCCAAGGAGTCCACAGAGCCATCAAGGGGGAAATACAAAAAAGCTCCAGTTGTAGGAATGAGGAGGATTTCACTAGAAGACTGGGGAGTGGACATGCCTGGCCAAGGAGGCACCAGACAGAGGCAAGAGTCGGAAAGGGCCAGTGTGGGGCAGAGTGACAGTAAGTTCAAGGTGTCAGCAGTTCAGCATTCCTGAGAAGGTGTGCAAGGGATGCACAGGTACCAGCACAGATCGTGGCGTGTCCCCTCCAGTCCAATGGGCGCTGACAGCTCAGACAGGACCCTGCCTGCCTTCTGCTTCCCCCAAGAGCTTCCAGCAGAGTGCTGGGCTGGAGGCTGAGCAGCGCACACCCCTTGCACTCCTGAGTCAGGCCCAGCTCCTCCAGCAGGCCCTACCTGGCTACCTGGTCCATGCCACTCAACAAGTTCCACAGGCTGGGAGGGCCGGCCCTGCCTGGCCTGGATGAGACACAGACTCCTTCACAGAGGCTCTCCCGGCTCCTTTAATGTCCGCGATACTCGCTTTGGCATCCCTCATGTTAACACTGCCGCCTTCCGCGTCTCAACTGTCCCCCACGTGCCACACGTGCCACCCAGAGAGCATACACGGGTGGCAGGACTCATCTGCTTCTCCAAGCCTATTAACATTCCCAAAGCTTATCTATCTGGGAGCCAGCTCAGGGCCAGCATGAACGGCAGAGGCAGAGACTGGCGGACGCTTGCGAGCTGCCTGGTATGCTACGTGCACACTTTTCTGAGGGCGGGCAGATTGGAGCTGCAGAGCTCAGACCAAAGCTCAGCTTAGACCCTCACTGCCCATGCAGCTGTGTACAAGCCGCTTACACACCGAGCCTTCTGTTCTTCTTTTATGAGAGACAGATGATAATGATAAGAGGAAGAAAGAAATATGGCTGCTGGTGGAGTCTGACCCCAAGAAGCATCCGCTGATGGGCTACCGCCCGCTACACCCATCTCCCCCGGCAGATCTTATCTGGGGGGTGCAACAGATTGAAAAAATAAGTTCTGTAAATCAACTCTCCAAGTCGCCAACTCCTCCTTGTCCAAGACTGCACACCAATTTTAAAGGTATCAAGCCAGATCTGACTCCCAGACAATAATTTACAAACTGGAAGAACTCGCTTCCTTCTCTCCAAAGGAAAATGAACAATTTAATCTTAGGGCTCATGCGCAGAAAGAGCCAAAGAGCTGAGGTGGGCGTGGGAACCCCAGGAACCAGCTCTTATCTAGGGTGAGATAAGGGGAGGTGGAGGGAGATGGGCGACAGGCAGAGATAAGTGCAGCCTTGGACACACACCCCCGCAGCCTGTGCCAGGCTCAGACCTGCCTCCCTAGATCTAAACAACTGGGTCTCAACGATCAGCTTGCCAATTTAAGTCAAAGATGGTGCTGACACCCACAGTGGGTAGCTGTCCTCGTGGGAAAACATCAGAATATTTAGGTAGATCTGGGTGTGCATCTGGTCACAAGCACTTGCTGGCTGTGTGGCTCTAGGCAAGTTATCTCATCTGCCTCAGCCTCCATTTTCTCATCTGTAAAATGGGGCTGATACTACTGAATTTCTAGGATGATATGTGATAAATGAGATCAGATGTATGATGTACTTGACACCCGGCAGCTGCATGGTAACTGGCACTGTACTGCTCTTCTTCAAATGGCCCAAACATCATCAAGCCAAAGGAAGGGGAAAAAGGAGCATAATTCATGACTACTTAGATGACCTTCCTAAGTCAAGGAATATATATATATATTTTAAAACTAGAGGACAAAGCTTTCAGTTCAGAAAACCAGGGTTCAAACTCACTTCCTAGCCGTGAAGCCTTGGACAGATCACTAAACTTCTGGATTTTAAGTCCCTCACAAGTCAAGTGGGGAACATCACTCAGCATGAATTCAGCGATGAACTGAAGACACACAGGGCATAGGGTGGTGTTGGTCATGAACTGGGATGGGCTGACCCAGCACTCTGAGGATTCCGTGAGTCTGAGCTTCAAGCCTTTGATTCCAGAGAACTGGGGTGTGCTACCCTTGGTGGGCACCCCAGAGAAGAAAATCCAGAGTGTTAACTCAGAGGATCCCAAGTGGCTAGCTCCTGTGAAGGTCTGCCTTGTCCACTACCACCCAGCTACTGCCTTTTTAGAGTTTGATATAGAAATAGAACCAACTAGCCAGAAATATGAAAGGTTCTGCATTTTCTGGTAAAAAACAAGATGTGATACTGTAGCTTCCAAGAATAGCCTTGAAGCAGTTTGGATTTTGCCAACTGGAGTCCCTTATTTGTGGTTTTTTGCCTGCCTATGTGACTTCATGAGTCACAAAGCAATTCCCTTCCCTGCCTCTGGCCACTACAAATTAACACTCAAGGTCTCAAATTGCAGGTGACAGCATTGCTGATGGACTCAACTGGTGGCATCTAGGAGACAAGTCCAAGGTTTGAGAGTCCCTGAGCCCTCCTCAGAATGAGAGCCAGGCCTCCTGGCCTCAGTTTTCCCTATACACTCACATTCAGGACTCTTACACCCTCTGCCTTCCTTGAGTCTCACCATGTGCCAAATGGCAGCAGTGTGACCAGGCCTTGGGGAAAAGGCAGAGTTCTATAAAAACTCAATGGGGTCCAGGAAGGGACACTGGGTGGAACCTTCCCACATAGCAGCAGTTTGGCCCAAAACAAAAGCTCAGCCTCTCAAGCCTACCCTCAAGGCCCACAGACAAGCTCTATTTCCAAAGTTCAGTGCAACCTAGGAACAAAATCCTCTTGCCATCGACACTGCCAGGCTGCCCTACTGAAACCTACCATCTCCAGGGTGGTCTTCTCCACAGAGCCACAAGGCAGGCTCAGCAATGCAAAGTGGTGTTCGCCAGGCACTTGGCAGGAGGCGAAAGGACTGATAGCTTCAGCTCTGAGCCTCACACACGAAAGACACTCAGTCATGGCTACTGGACCCAACACTGAGATGAGGCGGGAGACAGCCAGGGCCCTGGGCATGGAAAGTGCCCCTCACTCTTGCAGCATCTCTGCAGAGAGCAGCATGGGCAGGAACATCTGGCTCACAGGTGGGGCCAGCAGACCCCTTCTTCCCACCTGGTTTTCCATCCATCAGCACACTCAGCAGCCAACTCAAACCAAAAGAAGCAACTCACGATTGCGAAGGGACCAAAAGGGCCATCCCGTCCTCCTTCCAGCCAGGGGTGTCCAGCCTGGTCGCCTCCACAAGGGAGAGTGCATGGCTTCCTGGGGCCACCTGCTCTATCCTGACTCCCGCCATCTGGAAGAGAGCTCAGGAAGTCTTCTCAGTCATTCCCCAGAGAGAGTAGTTCTGTCCCCAAAGGGCTCTGTGCTTCCTGTCTTGGCCTTGAGATCACCCCCAGGAGGTGGAAGCCCTCTCCATGCAGGCTGCCCGACGTCTGGAGCTTACACGTGCTACAACCCCTCCAGGAAGGCTGCTGGCATGCATTCCCGGTGGGACTCCTAACAAGGTCCTGGCTGCAGCAAGGGCCTGGACACCCTGTCTGCCACCCCCGGCCTGAGGCAGGAGCACTGGAAGAGGCTCCAAGTCCACTGTGGGCCCTGGTCTTCTCTGTCAGTTCCTCCACTAGGAGCCCAAGTTCATCTGGCTCCCATCCTTCGGGCCCCAGCCCCTTCTTAATGAGGAGTGGGCTTCACTGGTGCAGCTTGAAGGGGCCTCACACATCCCACTTCTTCACCCCTGCCCACTCCCTCTTGGAGCTACAGTGACAGGCCCTGGGATGACCCAGTAAGTTAGTCCCCACTCTCCAGTGTCTCACTGCCTGGCATTGGAGACACCTGGATGCTGACCAGGCACAGCGCTAGGAAGGAGGGAAGGCAGTCAGCATCACCAGGGGCCCACTGTGCGCCAGGCACCTGTACCCTGCATTATGCCCAGAAGTCCTTGCAACAGTCTGTAGGCTGCTGTGAGCACCCCCTGTCAGAATTAAGTCATAAAAAAGTAATTTCAGAACTGCCCATCTCCCTTTTCTGTAACTCACTATAATTTTGTCATATGTGGCTATTATTGTCATATGTGTGTGTGTGTATATATGCATATGTGTCTATGGGTTTTAGGTATTGTGTATATGTACACGTATATATATGCATCTGTATATAAAGACATATATATATATATATATATATATATATATATATATGCATTTAAACTTTCTCCTCCAGGATTCCTACCCATGCTTCATATCTCTCTACCTGGCCTGCTCAGCCTTTCCTCAGGACCTTCTAGGACAGTGGTGCCAAACCTATGGCACATGTGCCACAGTGGGCTGTTTGTATCGTTGAAAGCTCTGTTATTGTGTTTTTCTTTTAATGTACGAATGTATGCTTCAGTATTCAGGTTTAATTGCAGAGTTGGCACTTTGCAATAAATAAGTGGGTTTGGGGTTGCAGTTTGGGCACTCGGTCTCTGAAAAGTTCACCATCCCTGTGAGAGATGAAGAACTCTGGCCAGGCACAGGAGGTCCTCCCCTGCCCGCCACCCGCGTGAGGACATGGGCACTGCTCTGGGGTCACCATGTTTCAGATGCACCTGCACCAGCCCCTCTGCCTTAAGAACCTCATTGAACCAAGCTTGTCTGACAGGCAAACGGAGACTGTAGGGGTGAGCAGCCTCCTCAACATCACACAGGTTGTGAGCAGGACATGAACCCAGGTCCATCTCACTTCGAAATCCATGCTCTCAGCCCCGGTCCATACAAGCCATGTCATGGAAACAACATGGAAACAACTGCCTTATTTGAAGCTGCCATGTAAATTATATCAGTTAAGTTCTGCAGCCACTGAAGTTCTGGGCTTGGTGAGCCTACAAGTGTCAGACATAGGAAGTGGTTTCAGAAGTTATGGTGCAACCCAACAATAAAGGATTGGGCAGTGCTTTCTGCTGTATTCACCAAGTTTTCCACCTGGAGCATACACGACTTTCCTAGCGCCCTCGTCCACTCACTCCAAGTCCCTCCCTGAACTGCTCTCTGCACAGGAGGCGGGTGTCCTCCATTGTCTTCTGCAGGTCCAACCATGCTTGGCACCTACAGGCCCTGACCTCAAGGCCTGCCTGGCCCTGCAGCAGTAGCAGTGCTATTTTCTCCAGAAAAGAAAGGGCCACCCTGATGCAGAGGGAAGCCCAGATGTTGTGCTAATGAATTGGCTCAAATCTTAACAGGTAAGGGCCAAGGTCCCTCCCGGCAGCTCTGCTTTTCAGACCACAGGGACCTTAAGTTCATATGCAACCCCATTCCAAAGAGCTGTGCTCCTCCTCACAGCAGTGTAGCATAGGGATGATGGCACCTTCCACTCAAGTTCCAGCTATCCCTGCAGTGAGCGCCCCCTTCTCATGGAAACCTGTGTATCTAGCTGCCGAAATAACACACCTCGCTACACACAGAACCCATCAAACAACAAGAACCCGGCAGATGGTTCTGCACATGCTCTGAGTTACCTCAGTCACACATCGGATGCCCAGGAAAACTGAACTCAAAATTCCCGTTTCCAGGAGACAGCCTGTCTCAAGAAGGAGAGTGGGAGGGGTCCACAGCGAGTAGCATGGTGTGGCCAGGGGCTGGGGCAGAGGGGAAGGGAGTTAATGCTCAATGGTGCTGAGTTTCAGTGTGGGCTGATAGTGTGTGGATGGACGGCGATGATGACAGCGCAGCACTGCAACTGTGCTTCGTGCCGCTGAACTGCACCTCTGGAGTTAAAATGGTTAATCTCATTATGCATATTTTACCACAAAAGCAACAATAAAATGCATATAAAATAAAACCACCACTACCCCCATCTAACAGTACAAGCTGCTCAAGGCCAGAGTGCAGAATGTGTGGCCTCATAAACAATGCAGATGACTTCAAAATACTGCGGAGTTAAAGTGTAATAAGCCAAATAAATCATTATGCTAATGGAAAAAAATGTGTTGGTTAAGTGAAATAACTTTTCACTTTTGTTTTCCAAAGTCATCTGGGCTTCTGTCCTTCTTCCCTCCAAATCTCATCTGAATGCAGGAAACCTCCCAAAGCTCAGCCCTCTCAAGATCCCAGGGTTTATTTCTCATCCTGCCTCCCCCAGGATCTTGACACTGACCCATCCTCCCTGCACCTGCCACCCATGAAATCTCCCCCAATGTCCCAGGGAACTTTGGGTCCCAGCTCCTTGGTGTTGGTCCCCAGGGGCTACGGTACATTGCCTGCTCAGGAGAACACTGCCCCCACCCTTGGGTTCCAGCGGTCCCTGCACAGTGCTACTACGACTGCCGTCCCTCAAAAGCAGGGAAGGTTCTTTCCTGTGGTGAACAGATCCCCAAAAAGCTCCCCGAAGACAGGTCCGCGTCAGGCCAGGTTGATGGACACGTTATTGGCTTGAATGAGTGCCAATGATGGCTGTGCAATCACATAAGTTTCCGTCCCTCAAGTCAGGGCCTGGCGTATTTTTCACTGACTAACATCAACTTTAAGGACAGTCTCCATGAATCCTTTTGACTCCCTTGGAGAACCCACTGTTGGCTGCAGAAGCTTCCCATATATAAAAATAGTGTTCGCTCCATCGCGCACTGTTTTTACTACTTTGTGCACACAGGCATGCGCACATCTTTACGCCACAACTCCTAGCCCTCCTTCCAGCCTCCTCTCCTCTAGAAGTAACTTATCTCCCTATGCCCCAGCATTTCCCCAGATGGGATGTGTTTCTCCCACAGTGTTCCCATAGCACCCTGCACTGACCTCCATTACAGTCAGTTATGCTATGTAGAAACAAGTATTTTACTTCCCTGCTTCCACTTCCTATAGGACAAAGCCCTCTCTATATAGTACAGTATATGCTAAAGGGAAGAATGAAAGAGTGATAGTTGGGAAATAATCATTGTTGACATTTAATGAGCATCTATGAATTCTCAAGCAATGCGTTAAAAGCTTTATATATATATTGAAGTCATTAATCACTGTAACAAACCAAGGCATTGTTAGATACTAGCATCATCCCCATGTTTCAAAGAATTAGAAAAGTCAGCAACTCGCCCAAGCAGAGGGCCAGAAGCGGTGAATCTGTGATCCAGAAGCCCACAGCTGGAGTTTAGAAGCACAAACTTAACCACCATTCCCACCCTGCTCCCACAAGAAGTGCACGGAGCCTTGCACACCAAACCAAGGACATGACCTCCAGTATAGACCTTTAATTCATGCTGCGGTCTGCCCTTCTTTCATCAGACTCCAAAATGCTGGGCTCTGCAAGTAACAAGACTTCCCGGGCCCTTCCTTGTAGCTGTGAGAGCCCAGGTGACCAAGTTCTAGGTCATGGAACATGAGCAGGGGATATTTATGCCACTCGGAGGACTGAACCATAAGATCCTCTGTGTTCATTCCTCCTCTGGAGTACAGTGGTCCTGGCAACCACATAGTGAGGACAGCAGAGCCCTAGGGAGAAAGCAACCAGGTCCCCTGTGTGCCCACTTGGAGGGAAACCTTTAGAACTAGACTACATGTTTCGGTCTTTACATAGGTGAGAAATAAACATGTAGTGGGTGAAGTTGCTGAGAACCATGGGTTTGTCTGTTAGGCAGCAACCATCACCTTAAAGAATACAGTAGGCGTCTGTGGCAGGCATGTCACATTGGCCCATGTCAGAAGGCACCTCCCCCCAGTAAGAATCCACATTCCTCTTATAAAACCATCATTGTTGGTCAACTTCCAATAACAATTAGTATTATCATTTTATGTCTTACATTCCATAAGGATCTCAATATCCTGGAAAAGTTGCTTGGTGCCCAGAAATGACCCTGCCCACTCCCCTATGGAGGCACTGCATATACACACCCCATCTTGAAAAGATCCATCTTCTCCCAATTTGAAAATGGCATAAGACAGGAGACAGGGACAGATAATATAGTTCATTTCCTTTTCAGTAACAGCCCAAATGCTCTGGAAGGCTCCCAGGTCCCTGCAAGCCCGTGTGACATGGTGGGAAGAATATGGGTCTCTGAGTCACTAAGCCCTCCTTGGAGCCAGGCATAAGTGACACAGAGTGCTGTGGAAAGTAGGTGGAGGGGCCCCTCCAAGCGCTGGGCTCCCAGACGTGCATGGTGGGTGTCAGCCCTGGTGTACAGAGTGGGAGCTAAAGAGCTCATGCCTCTTTAGCCAACCTTCTACTCGTGGTTTGACAGTTTGAGGCACGCTTTCCACCGAGTCTCTGCCAGCACCCATAGAGTGATCCTTTGTGCCAGAATGGTGCTCTTTCTTCTGGGGTGCTGAAATTAGGCCCCAGTGACTTGACTTTTCCTACTTATTCTAAAGATGGGGAGCAATGCTGGGGAGGAGATGCAGAAGTCACGACAAAGTGAACTTGGAAAGGGTTTCTCACTAACACCTGCTCGCTGTGTCCACAGCATCTTGTCTGAGAGCCTACGGTGACCACGAAGCCATCCCCACCCCAAGCCACTCCTTACCCAGCAGTGTCTGATCATCTGTCCTCCAAAGGGCCCCCCAATTTGGGACAATGGGGCCACCTGACTGCATCTTTCACCCCTTCCCCAAAAAGATTCATTGCTCAACAAGTTTTTGGTTGTTTTCTACTTTGTGAATTTATCAATACAAAGTCACTCCCAAAACACACATGAACTCGATCACAGTTTTATCTAAATTTGCTTTTACTGGAGAGAAAATCTGCACTCTCCCTTCTTAACCTTTTAGCCAAGGTCCCCAAAAGAACGGTCTACCCTTGTGAGGTCTCCATCCTCCCCTCCTGTCACCCTTCAGCTGCCACAGTCTGGCTTCTGCTCCTTGCATCAGGCCCAATGTCAACACCCACTCTTCTAAAACCAGTTGCCACCTATCAGGCCTTATCCTGCTTGTGATCTCTGCATTTCCTGTCTTTGTGGACTCCTCTCTCTCCACCTGTCCCCAAGATTGAAGGTCCAGTCCTCACCCTCTAGAACCTCAGCACCCTGCCAATTCCCCCAGTGCCCATGACCTGATGACTCACCAAGCTTTAGCTCTAGCGAGCATCTCTCTGCTGCATTCCAGGCCATGTGTCAACTGCAGTTTGACTTCTCCCGGCTTTCCGATGCAGACCTGGCATTCACCTTCACCCACAACTGTCCCACCTCCTGCAGCCCCACCCCATGAACAACTCCATCTGCACCAGACTCTGATGCCAAAATTCTGGAGTTGATGGTCTCTGCCCCTTTTCTCTCATCTCGCAGAGCTGACCGGTCACCAGGTCCTGCCTCCTCATAGCCACATCCCCTGCCTCCCATCCCTCTCTGGAGGTACAGGCCTCCACCTGCTCTCACTGGGACTCCCGAAGTTCCTCATCAATGCTGTCCTATCTCTAGATTCGCCTCCCTTCAAGCCTCATCCTCAAACTACTGTCAGAGAGATCGTCCTATCAGAGACACACACTTGGTCAGGTCCTGCTCCTGTTTACAATCCTTCAGCAGCTCCCGGACAAGCTGCAGGGTGAAGTCCAAATTCTTCGTGGAGCAAAACACAGCCCGTGTTCATGACCTGGCCCTCGTCTGCTCCTCCAGCCTCTCCTCTCACCACTCCCCTGGCCCCTCGTCCTCTAGACTTATGGAACCATCTCCTGGTCCCTGATACACGGAACTCCTCACACTTCACCCCTGTGCCCTTGCTTGCACTGGTCCCCCTCTCTGTAATGGACACCTAGTCACTTGGTGAAAGCCTAGTCATCTTTACAGCTAAAACTTCCAAGGCAGCAGAGTGTCATGGGTCCCAGTTTGGATGCTGAAGTCAGGCAGACAGGCCACAAGTCCGACCCACCCCTTACCAGCTGTGTGAGCCAGGATGAGTTGCCTAAGCTCTTTGAACCTCAGTTTTCTCATCCTTAAAGTGGGGTTAATAATAGCCCTGACCAGCTGGGTTACTTGAAGATGAAAGACAATGATGCCTGGCTAGGCAGTACTCTCAGCTCCATTGTGCTTCTTTGAAGCCTTACCTTGCCCACCCCTCACCCCTTTTCCCACACCATGCTCTGTGGAGGTTGGTTAGATGCTTTCCCACATGCTACTGCACGGATCTCCTTGCAGGTGCATTTGCCTCTCCAAACTGTGAGCTCTCTGAGGCCAGCAGTGACACATCCCTGTGCCTGGCACTTGGGCCTCTGCCAATGCTAGGTGCTTGTAACAACTGCTGGCCTCAGAGAGCTCAAAGTTTGGAGAGGCAAATGCACCTGCAAGGAGATCCGTGTAGTAGCATGTGGGATAGCATCTTACGAACCTCCACAGAGCATGAAATGCAGCACATGTGGTTGTCTGGGTTGTGACTTTTCACACAGACCTCAGGGGTCTCTGTACCCCTTGGACAAGCCCACACTTTCCAGCTGGGCTCCCCAGCTCCTCCCCAACACCACACATGCAGCCCCTCTTTATGTCAGGCTGGGTTCCCAGAGGCACGCGGCTCACCCGTGGCTGCCACCTCTGTGCTCACCCATGATCTCTGCTTTCCTTCTCCTACCTGCTCAGGTCTCAAGCAGTCAGCCCACAGCACTGATTAAAGACCTGCTAGGAGCTGTGCCCCACAGGACATGCACAGTCTACTTTGGGGATTGAACTTGCTGATTCCCCAGCTGGAGCGGAAGCAGAGGTGACCACCAGGATGTATGGACACGAGCTGGGAGACGGAGTTCCTGAGAGGCAGAGAGAGGCGCCGGGAAAGGCTGTCCAGGGCGGGATCACCAGGGCCAGGCATGTTCAGGAGCAAAGGCTTCCCCACCCCTTGCCCACTGTTCATTCCCCTGCACTCTCCTGATTCCTGACGTCTAGGCCAGCAGTCCAGTGGGCCGCACCCTCGCCCTAGTCTCCATACAAGGACCTATAAGTGGCTCTCAGCCTTTATGAGCAGGCGTGTCCACCTGCATGGACGGGTGAGCCCTGGCTGAGTCAGAAAGGACTGATGGGCCGTCCACAGCCTGCCACCATGTCAATACACTGAGGAGTCGGGGTCTAGCATGTAAATGTACCGTCCCTGTGCTGCAGAGAAGCAGCACAGCAAAGCGAGGACACGCACAGGAGGCTCTCGGGAGACGTGTCCAAGAGTGGGGCACTCAGTCCAGCAGGGCTGGGCGGGGCAAGCAGAAGTAGCGGGGCACGGACTCTACCCCCGCTCTGCTAGGGCCACCACTTCCAGTAGCTTGGTGTTGCTACTGACATTTATTTGTTTAAACCCTGAAAACGGGGCTCAGTCTTGCGGTGGCTTGGACCCAAGGTCAGCGGACCCTCCCCTAGTCCCTCCTGGGAGATAGCTTTATCAGGACTCCCTTTGGTCTTTTCTGAAGTGTATGCTGGATCCTGGAGAGCAGGCATGCACCTCAGTCTAGACCTGTTTGCTTCCCTTTTGCTTCTGCTGGAAGGCAGAAGGGTTTATTTGGTGCTCATTCCTTTTTCCCTTCTACAGATACTGATGACCACGTGCCAGGCAGTGTGCTATGTGAGCACGGCTTAGCAGTTCCCAGATGAAACCTCGGGAGAGCGAGCAGACACTGGCAGGTGGGCCAGCTCTGAGAGAGTCCTTCACCAGGGCCCAGAGGAGCTCTTTTTCCATGGAAAATATGCTGCTACCTATCAGTAGGCACTTCAGGGGTCTGAGCAGAAGGAAGAGATGAAGACAGCACTGACCACTGCCTGGTGTGCACCAGAACGGAGGTCTCCAGGGAACTGCTTTCCCCAAGGGTCTATGAAGCCTAGGAAGGTTCCAGACAGTAAATGCAGAAAGGCTGTCTGATTAGACAGGGTAGACTCCATCCCTAAACTACACTCCGTCGCTGAACCGAGGCTGGGGAGATTATTTCATCTTCTAGGACCAGGCGCATGAGCCCTGGGATTTGAAAGTCTAGCTACACTTGCCTACTTGGTGATAGTGATGAGGCTCTCACTGGCTGCTGAGAGCAACGCAAGCTATGTGGGAGGGGTGGAGGTCTCGGGACCTCAACTCTTCTGGTGACGCTCAGAGGTCGAGGCCCTAGAGCTCGAGATGCTGGGACACATGCTCCGGTCTCACCAAGTGCCTTGACCACTCATCCAGTCAGCACGTCCCTCGCTGACTCCAGACTCCAACAGCCACAGCCAGGAGAGGACCAGCGGGTGTGACTAAGCTGGCAAATGTTCCAGGGGGCAAGGGGCATGTCTCCTGCCCAACCAATGCTACATTTGTGCTGGCAGAGTGGAGATGCTGGATACTCTCCTTGGTATTTGGGCCCATGCTGTGAAAAACATTCATTAAAATAAGCACACTGCCCCAGAAAGGATTTTCTCTTTCCTCATAAACATATGAAATCCAGGGGCTACAAATATGGACTGTTGGTATGAAACCAAGAAGCCCTCTTTGACTTCAGATCCCTCTGGTTTACTGGTCTTTTCCTCTCCATGGAGGGCAATTCAGACTCAAAGCTCACTTTCCAAAGCTGATTTCCTGGAATGACCTCAGCAAGGCATTCATTAAAGAGGGGGAAGCCAGCACAGGAGACAAGCGCTCCTGGAGAGCTCTCTCTCTCTTTACCATTCTTTTTTTTTTCCTAAAGATCTGACATTAAAAAAAAAAAAAAAAACCATCTGGTCACCCTCATGACAATCTACTTCCTGGTTGCTTTTGCCTTGCAAATATCATCCTTAAAAACAGCCGCATACTTTTATTGGTTCTTTTCATATTGAAGTAGCTTTCTCACCCCCACACCCCCAGCTCCTGCAGAAGTACTGTGTGGCCCTGTCTGGAATGCAAAACAGTCCCTGGAGAGACGGTCTGCACAGGAACTCACAAGGGTGTTTACTATTAGCTTATTTGGAGGAATCTGAGACATTTTAAATATGAATTGTCGACGTGGCTCATCCCACCACACTCCCTCTGCCCCACCAACATCACCTCCACTGGTGCATGAGATACAAAATATAGGAAATGGACACAAATGGAAAACAAGCCTGCACACATGCACACAGTACTTCAGATGCCTGGAGAATTCCTATCTGGAAGATCTGTGCTGCTCTACTGATCTTTCCTTCAATGAAGCTCGCATAGTAGCAAGGGTTTTGCAAGGCCTTGCACAGTCAGGCTCCAAATCCCCTCTTCCCACAACCGATCTTTCAACTGTATACTCTACTCCATGCACTCTGAGCTAAGAAGGAAAGGCGCACACACCCCTCCTTCCAGATACTGAGCCCGGCCCTTCCTTACCTCCATACTTTTTCCTTGCAAAATCCTCCACCTTCTTTCCCTGCCTGGCAATCTCACCATCGTGCTTCACCCTGAGTCCCATGCACCGCCTTGGCACAGTACTCCCTGGATGCTGCCCTCTTCTCAGTGCTTCCAGAACCGTAGGGGTGTCTCTCTACAGTAACACTCAGATGGCTGTGACTATAAACATCTGTCCCACTAGCAGGCAGGACACCTGCTTCTGGGAGTCAAGGGTCTGCGTCTTACTCAACTTTGCAACCCAAGAACCAAGCCCAGGGCCTGGCACTCAGAAGTACATTTGGAATGCTGGAAGCTTCCATCAATGTCTGGCCTACATTTCCCCCAGTCCTTACTTCCCTGTGCAGAGAGGCCCAGCGAAATATGGGACAAGGGAGGGGTTTAGAGTCAGATACCCTGTGTCTGAACCCTGGCTCTTATGGGACATGGGCAGGTTATTTAACTTACATCTGCCTCAATTTCTTCTTCTGTACAAACAGCCTTGGGTACCTCTCCGAGGCCTCCTGTAAGGAAAAAGGTCACACATACAAACCTAGTGCCTGCCCAGCGGGTAGAGCTCAACAAACAAACCCTTGAGCCCAGTAGAAAATGCGGAGCCAAAAGGCATCCATAGAAAAAAGTAAGTGGCTTCTATTCAGCTCACACGTCATCAACAGAGCCATGGGGTAGCTAGCTGCTCTCTGAGCAAGGGACAGCGCAAGCTGCCCTCAGTTCCCACCCTCAGAACAAGTCTGCTTAGCAATAAAGCCAAGCCATTGTTATCTGAATGGCAAACCCACTGCCAAGGTCAGGCTTTAGCTCCTTCACTTCCTGTCTTGATCTGTCCCAAGACACATCGTAAAACCCAGTTGTGCTGACTGAGCATTGCCAGGTACCAAGTGCAAGGCACCAGGAGCAGCTCGGCCTCTCTGGCCAAGCTGCTGTGCCCAGGTTTTATGAGGCCTTGATAAACAGCAAGGTGGAGGCCCTGCTAACACCTTAGATGTTCAAGTTCAGGGTCAAAGGGAGACATGGAAGGTGTGGCAACTAAACCCTTGCGAGGAGGCACTGTGGTATTGGAGAAAAAGCCTTTTGTTGGGGTCAGGAGACTTGGCTCCCATCTCACCTCTGCCACTGGCCTCTTTATGCATTTGTTTAAATCATGGCTCTGACTTCACTCATAACCGAGGACTGGATTAGACGACCTAGTTCTCTCCAGCTGTCATACTCTACAACTGTAAACTGTAGTGACAAATCCACCTTCCTCAGCCCTTCCCCTCCCTGGGTTAGCTGTGGAAGGCATCTCCTCTCTCTGAGCAGCCTCTACCCATTACTGTTCTTACTCCAGACTACCTGGTCACCCTGGCCACAAAGACTGGCCACAGCTGGGGACATATTCCTAACATACTTACTACCCTTTGGATAATAACTCAGTAGAGTCTAGGAACCTGGGGCACCAAGAATTTGGGTATCCCAGCATCCACTACCACCATTCCCCTCTTATACCAATTAATCTCTCCTCTTCAGGTCACTGGTACTTCTTCAGAGTTAGATGTTTTCCATGCTGCTTGGCAGGAGCTGAAGGCAGCAGCAGGCTGTTGTTATCTGTGTGCTGCCACATGCCAGGGGAAGCAGGGGAGGCAACAGAGCTACATAGGCCAGCAGCAAGCTCTGGCCACGTGAGGAGGAGGCGACTGGGGAGATAGTGGTACTGATCATGGGGACAAACTCAGTGAGCACGGAGGACCACTGAAGTCTAGGAGGCTTCTTTAAGATACCACCCAAGCCTCTATATTCCCTTATGTCCTTATCAAGAAATCAGGAAGGAGGAGTTCTGTGATTTTCCCAGGATCACCCAGTCACGGTGTGGACAGCTAGCACTAGAATGGGACCCTTTGGGTCTCAGCTCGCTCCTCTTCCCACTCAACTCTGTTGACCTCAAGAGTCTAATGAGGTCAGCAGATCCTCTGCAGACTCTAAGAAACATGACCCTTGTGTCACTTAGGGGCAGAGCCAGCCAACAGATGCGAGGATAACTGCCTCCCCATCCACACATTCCTTCCTCATGCGACATCATTTCTTTTCTTTTTCTCTAACCCTTGCCACAAAATCTTGGGGAGTTCAGAGGTCAGTGAGAAGGGAGAGGAGGGCCTCTGCCCCTACAGAATAGATAAAATAACCACAGCTGTTCCTCTCCCTGAGTCTAGAGATCACTGATGGGGGAAGGGCGGCACAAGGGGAAGATCAAATTAACCCACTAGAAGTCTGACCTGTTTAGGACAAGAGTCTTATGGTGGGCAATTCAATTGGACACATGAAGGTTTTATGATAACGAACAATAATAGGGTCTGTCACTGCTGGGGACTTTATAAGCCCCAGGTCTGACAGACCATCTCAGCATGAGGAGGAGGAAGTTGTGAGGAAAAGATTCAAGGGATTAATTATTCAGTGGGTATGACCCAGTTCCCTGCGGTGAGGCTGGGTGAGAAGACAGCGCACCAGTTCCTTATCACGGCCAGAAACTCCATTACTTCACAGGGTAGTGACGTCTTTACTGCCAGAGAGAATTCATTTATGGTGAAGAAGAATAAGGGGAAGAAAGAGGAGGAGGAAGAGGATGCAAAGGGGCAGGGGAGGAGGAGGAAGAGGAAGAAGGAGGAGAAGGAGGACAAGGAGGAGCCAAAGTTCACTCATTCAGTGAATATTTATTGAGCTCCTCTTATGTTCTAGGCCCTCCATTGACTTACATATGGTTGGATTTTAACAGAGGAAAGTGATCATGGGATTTATAAACAGGAGGCTGAACGGCATCTCAGTTCAGCCCTTAGCTCCATTACCCTGGGCAGGTTCTAGCTTGTCTAAGGCCAATTTCTCATCTGGAAAATGGGAGTGAACTACCTGCGCAATCACGAAGATGCAATGATCTCTATAAAACGTGCAGCACAAAGTAAATGCAAGGTTTCAACAATAATGACATAATATGACACACTTTCCCTGCCCTAGAGAAGTGTATAATCCGGTAATGTTTTGGAAAGCAGTCCAAGGTATCTATTTGGCTAACATCACATTCTCTGTAATTTGGGCAAATTGTATGTTTCCACTTGCCAAAGGAGACAGAGCTGGTCACAGTCCCGGTCTCCAGTCTGTGTGCCTGAGACGGTGCAAGAAGGGGCAGAGTTCACATCGAGACCCACCTGGCCCTGTGTCAAGCCTGGACTGGATGAATGAGCCAGGAGAGACCCAAGACCCACAGGGGGAAGGAAACAACCGGACACACGCTCAATCAGAAACAGAATGAAATTCATCTGTGCACAATAGGGGTGAGTCAGCCAGAACCCCCCACGCCCTCCCTGGACACACTTCAGATAACGCATGGATGCCCCCTGCATGCGGGGTTTCTGCAGCACAGAGCAGGGACTCCCCAGGTGTGACAGACTGGCCATGTGGGCCTCTTTTCCAGGTCTTTTCCTGATGCTAAGAATCCTTCCCCTAAGTCCAGCAAACTCCTCTCATCCTGTTTCCATGTGGGTCCTTGGCACCCATCAGGTCAGCCTCTAAGGGCAAAGTCATGCCACCAGCTGTCCCCCAAGTCCTGGCCTCTTGGATTGGCCCTGATTCTCTCCTTGACCCTCACATTGCCTCCTCCTGCAACCAAACTGAGCTCCTGTGATGGCTGCCCTGGCCTGCAGTCCAAGGGCACCTGGGCGGGGGCAGGTGTCCTCCCCTCTGCGTTCCCCCCAACTCAGGGCATTCTGTAAGTTGTTCACCCCCTGCAAGTGCAGACTTATGGCTTCAGAATGTTCTCAGGTTGCTGTGTACAGAAGGGAGGCAGAGGAGGAGGGAGGGGAGTGGGAAGAATGCTGGGACGGAAGCCCAGGGCCTGTATTCCGATTATCCGTTTGACTCCAGGAAGTTCTGTAAAGTTGAGAAAGTCTCTTCAGGCTAGGCCTCAGTTTCCCTGTTTGGCAATGAGGGTTGCTCTAAATAGCCCTCTCTAATTATAAAGATTGGCCTTACAGAAACTAGGCTAGCCAGGGACACAAGGGATATGAGCCCTGGTCCAATCAGCCAAAGACCCGGGGCAAGTTGTCTGGCTGCTCAGAGCCTATCTTCATGTCTGTAAAGTGGGGGAGGGCTGTGCTGTAACTACCACTCCCGGGGTTCAAGGCTTCGTGAGACACGGCTGTGAGACAGCTCTGGGGACAATAAAGCCCTGGCCTAACTTGGTTTCAGATTCCTTCAATCAACAAACAGCTGTTGACTGCATGCAAGATCACAGGGGCCGTGCCAGCGGGGAGAGGGTTGCCAGGCTCAGACAGGAAGGCTAGAGGGGGGTTCCCTGACCTGCAGACGCCCTCAGCTGATGGGCGACATGTAAGTGAAGACACCTGAACTCAAATGATGGCGTATCTGAGGGACAGCAAAGTGCTACGGGGCGCCGACCTCGTCTGGGGAGGTGAGGGAGGCTTCTGAGAGGGAACAGGGTGTCCCGGCAGTGGCGAGCTGCTCCAGAATGGTGGGTGTAGAACAAGGACATAGAGAGGAGGCAGAAAAGGAGGCAGAACAGAGCGGCTGAGCCCCAGCTGCAGGGGGCCTTGAAGGCCAATAGAAGAGATGAAGAGATGTTCAGTTATATCCTGAGGAGGGCCTCTGGCAACATCGGAAGGGACAGAGTAGAAGGGACAAGGAGTGGATCCAGAAGAGCAGAGGGAAGGCTCCTACATTAGCTCACGAAGGCCACAAACAAACAAGGCCATCACCAGTTTCTGCCTGCACCAAACCTTCCAGACCCTAGACCTCCATGGAGCTTGGAAGCCACAGAAAAATCTAACCAGGTCTCTTCTCAGAATGGAACCCGCATGTTCTGATGAAGACACAGCAATCACATTTTCAAATCTTGGCCCAGTAGCCTGGGATGTGCTGGAGTCACTGCCTGCAGAGGACCTGGGCGGCTGAGGGGCTCAGAGCCAGGCTGGGGTCAGAAGAGCTGCACTGCTGGCCTTGCTTGGGAGAAGAGAGGCAGAGAGCCTGCCCAGCCACACAGGAGCAGCCACCAGGTCTCTCACATCCCCAGACGAATCTCAGGCCTCCTCCAGGAGCCCAGGGAGGCTGCGCAACTTTGCAGGTCACAGGCCAAGGCAGAGGGCTGAGGAGGGGAAGGAAGGTTCCTCCAGCCACTGTTTCTTCAATGGGGTCCCATGCACTCGGGCTTGAAGAAAGAGTCTAAGAGTTCCCACAACTTCCTCAGCATAAAAGCAGTCCCTGGGAGCCAATGCATAAAAGAGACCCACCACTGTGACTTACTCACGTGACTGTCAGGCATCACAAGGGCTGAAGTCTTCTTTCAGGATGAGCCCTGCACAGGTTGCCATGTTCCTATTAAAACAGAAGGCCACCATTAACATCGGTTTCATGATCCAACGTTCCAGCCTCCTGTCTTCTCCCCTCCAAGAGGGTCCTACATGGCACTGATCATAGCTGAGTCTCCTAAATAGATTATTTTGGGCACTTTGTCTCACAGTGGCACTTGAAATGGACCGAGACTCTCCCTGTGCTCCGAGTTTGCATGTGAAGAGAGTTTGTTAAGCAAATTCTGTTGTCCACCACCTGCTGGGCATCTTGCGTCCTTACTCTACCCCTACACAAAGACTTTGCTTTAGTGAAAAAGAAAGTGCCAGAATTTCTACACTTGAGACAGAATGAAAGTAAATCAAAGTGGTATAAAACTTGCTAACAAGTCACCAATGTGAAATCTGTAACATCGCCTAAGGTATAAGGGACCAAAATGCTAAATAAGCCAGGAAGTTAGGAAAGTGGCTCATCTCCCCACGGCTGTCTCCTAAACAAATTACTATTTTGGCTTCCAGTGACCACCCATATGATTTGGTTACACACTATTGCTGCTGCAGAAAATGTCTCTGCACCTGTTTGGAAAACGAGGCCCGAGTTACAACATATTTCTAATGGTTTACTCCCACACTGAAAAACAATCTCAGTGTCTAAGAGGCAGCCTCAAGAGGACAAAAACTAAGGCAGATGTGAAATTTGCAACCTATAGTAGGGAAAGTCCATACTCTGGGAAGTACACACTTCGCTGTGCAGAGCGGCACGCCTGCCTGGCCACACAAACACAGGCACATATGTGTTCTCGCCAGCACACAAACAGCCATGCTCAGAGCACTGCGAGGGGGACCTCGCTGCCTGGAACACTGAGACCAGTCATGGGAGAGAACCCACCACGGCTGAGTGCTGGTCGCATATGGAGTCAGTGTCGCTAGGACGAGACATGCTTTATCTCAGTGGCTCTTCACAGACAAGGAACAGAAGCTTGGACAGGGGCCAGCACTTGCCAGAGCTCCATAGTATGGCAGATTCGAGCTCAGGCCACTCCATGTCCTTCCCACTAAGCAGAGGTGTCCTGGAGGTGGATCTCTAGCACAGCTGTGGTGGCCCACACACCCCACGAGCCTGGCAAGCGCCGAGAGCAGTGACCTGGGCAGAAGCTACAGTCCTGCTTGCCATCGTGTGCACCATCAAGCCCACACCCCTACAACCTGTGCCAGCAGACAGACAGGCTGGCCCGCTTCAGCCACATTCTCTCAGCCTGAGCTGTAGGCTGTGTGCTGCCGCCTCAAGCCAGAAGTCAGAGTGACCGGAGACTTCGACTTAGCTGTTCCTGCTTCTTCTGGGAAGCTGGGAGTGGGTGGGAGAGTTGGACATCCTTATGCCAAATTCTACTGTCAGTGTCTGAGAAACCAGAGACCACTTCCTGCTCCCTGGACCTCGGGAACACAGGTCACAACAATGGTCAACAATGTACCCCGTGACACTGTTGGGGCCATAAGGGCTGACCCATTGGTCAGACTCCCATAGAGACCTAGGCACAATGACCCAGCCACTCAAAGGGCCAACCCACATGTCCCCTTTGTCTGATCAACAGCCAAACATGCTTTGCCCTCCCTGTAACACCAGCCAACTAGAAGGTCCTACAGCCTAGCACTTCAAGGGCATCTGTTTCTTCATCTACAAAATGAGGAGCTTGACATAATTGGTCATCTCCTGCCACTACCCATGGACCCTGACTTTTAGAGATACCTACCAAGTTAGTTATTGGTTAAAAGGTCAGGGAGATCATTATCTGTGCACAGGCTTTGCACTAGGTGGTTAGTATGTGATGCCTCAGCTAACCCTTCCTGCAACCTTGGAACGAAGGAGTACAGTACTACATTACAAAAGGGTAAATCGAGGCATGGCATAGCCAAGTTCCTGGCCAAGCATACCATTAGCACTAACCACAGCAGTCCTGGGAGTCCGTGGAGCTGGCCTGAGTCCACACCCAGGCTTGTTCCCTAACACAATGCCTGCTTTTGTAATCAGCTAGAATGAAGAAGCGCTGTCTGTCTCCCCTTGGACTTGCCATCATGCCAGTCCCAAGCAAAGAAGCAAGAGGTCTCTGGTCCCCTAGAGGCCTGATTTGGGCCTGAAAAGGCTTTCTGGGAACCTGAGTGGCCTTGTAGGTCCCAAGGAACACGGCAGGCCAGAGGGAGAGGAACTCGGCGATCCCTTCTCTCTGATGTTCTCCAAGCCTAGCTGTATAGAGACAGGGTCTTCCCTGAGAGACCCCCAGCACTTCGACCAGGCCTGGCACCCCCAGGCACAAAATCAGTATTTGTTGAATAAAGCAATGAATGAATACAGAGCTTGGATGCACGGAAGGTTTGTTCAAGAACCATCTCAGACCACCACGCAGCACACCCCAAGTGGAGGTCTCCATGCCCCAGACCCCCAGACAGAGGACAAAGACACAGACCCTGAGCTAGATCTGCTCTTTACCCCAAACACCATGAAGTTCTGACACAGCAAGAGAAATATCTGAATCAAAGGGGCCCCAGGGAGATGGGTGAACAGCTCAGGGCCTACAATCAGGGAAACCAGGATCCCAGCTCTGTCACTTTAAAAAATTTAGGTGTCCCTGGGCCAACCACAAAACCTCTGGGAGCCTCAGTTTCTTATCTAAAAGTGGAGATAACACTAGCACCCACTCCAGAAGGCATTCTGAAGATGACCTGAGACGATGCTATAAAGGACTTAGCCCCATGTGCCCGTAGCATGCAGGTGACATCAACTGTTACAATCTGTCTTAGGTGGGTGGCGAAGAGCAAGCACATCTATAGCTCTCTACCTGGGTTCAACCCCAGCTCTCCTCCTCACTCACTAAGTAACCCTGAGCAAACTGTTTAACCTCTCTGTGCCTCAGTTTCTTGGTAGGTAAAATAGGGTCAGTTGTGAAGATTAAATGAGTTAAAAAGCTTAGAATAATGGCTGGCACTCAATAACAGTGAGTTACTATTCTTTTCTGCCGATAGCAAATTCCACCCTGTCCCCACTCCTCAGCCAAAAAAGTGAGCGCAGGACTCAAGGCAGCTTTCTGAGAGTAGCTTTCCTCCTTGGCCACATTCATTGGTACAAAGGGTGTGCATGTGCTCCAATATGTAAAGTTCCAGGCAAGGCCTGGTCCTTTTGGGTCACCTGGAGGTCCTGTGGGGCCATCAGAGAGCTGTCTGTAGCCATGGACCACTGGACAGAGGATGCTGGTGCAGAGATGCTGGAGATTAGCTGTTCTCTCCTCAGGGCCACGTTCCCCAGTGCTTCCTTGACTCTCTGAGCCTCCCCTGAGAACTTCCAACATAGCCCACTTATGCATCAGCTTATTCAAGTTTGGCTCCTGTCCCTTGAAACCAAGAGTCCTGACTAACAACAGCACCGAACAGATGGCTGCTTTATCACCACCAAATCCACCCAGGAAGAAAAGCCAGCTGTCCACCCTCAGTGAGATCCAGGCAGAAGGGTAAAGCAAACATGTGCTGCAAGGTGCCTGCAAACAGAAGTGAGGGGAGGCCACTGAGAGCTCCCACCATGCCCTTCCTGAAGAGGCACATGCTGGAACCACGAGTGAGCTGCCGGGTCCTGCAGTTCCTAATGGGGACCCAGCCCAGACCTGGACCTGTTGCCATGAGCATTAGGAAAGGAGAAGAGAAACAAGGAAGCTGGAGCTGATGTTCACTGACTTCAAAGTGATGCAGGAGAAAATCCAGATGGTTACTAAGACTACTCTTTAAAGGAAGAAGAAGTGGGGGGAGGAAATGGCCTTGCTGGAGCACATAAATGTACCATGCACCGAGGGACAGACTCTTCCACCTAATATGGGAGCTGGGTAATCATCCAGCCCATTTTCCAGGTGAAGAAATTGAGTCTCAGAGAGACCAATAACTACCTCACTTGGCCAAGGTCACATCACTAGTGTCCCATGCCTTTTCCACCTGAGGTACTGGTCTCTTTCTAATTCCTGAGTCTGAGGTCTCCTCACATGATCATTTATGCTGTCACTCACCCTTATCACAGCCAAAGTGTAACGGCGATGTCCTCCTGGCCCCTCATCCCTGACAAGTCAGAGGAAGATGTGGCCTCCCAGAGGCAGAAGCACACAGGACAGGCAGTGTCCTGACACCCCTGGTGCATCCTTAGGCAAGATTCCTTCTCTGGCCCTTTGTATTTTTAATCTCAAAGAGCACCAATGTGATTCTGAGATGGCTTTTATCAGTGAGCGTTAACCAGGGTGTGCCTAGCAGAATCCCCTGGGAAACTGATTTTGATTTTCTCAGTCACCTGACCTAAGAGATTCTACCTAGCAGGTAGACTACAGTACCGTGACGCACAGCGCTGTGCTAAACAAGACTATCATTGCTTTGTCTCCTATTCTCACCATCTTCACTGCCAGCACCAAGGATAATCTATTGCTGCATCCCCATGCCTTGTAACAGACTCTCTTAAGTCTCTTCACAAAAAAAAAAGCTCCATCTTCATATGTATTTTTTAAGAATTGTAGAGAAACATAAAATTAAATCCCAGGTCTGGTAGCAAAAACTAAAAGCCAACACCCACAGTCCTCCTACCTCCCCTGCAGCATGAGGTGAACACACACAGCCATCTGCTTCCCAGGTCCAGGAAGCCTGACACCAAGGGCTGCCCGGGCATAACCTCGACAACCAGTGGCATGACACAGCATTACCTGGCATAGAAGGGGAAGGTCAGTAGGCCATTCCAAGGTGGGCCCTGCCTGCTAATCCCACAGGACACACAGCACCTGGGGACCCACTGGGCAGCTGAGGGCTCTTCTCTACTTCCCAGCAGCTAGCTTCTGGCAGTGGCCACTGCAGCCAGAGGGATTATCCAGGCAGGTGTTTCCCTTACCTTTCTTTTCCTTTTTATAACTTTGTTCTCTGCTCTTTAAAAACAAAAGGGAACTGGCTGATTTTTCTTGGGGAATGATTTGGTTGCTCCCCACTTGCTGGGAAGGAGGCGGCACCACGCAGCGAGGCACAGCCTGGTGTTGGAGGGGTCTGCAGTACACTGGCAGGGATCTGTGGGCAACATGAAATCTCAGCCAGAAATCTTAAAGGGAATGGAAAGCTTGAAAGGTCCCTGATTTCTCTTAAACCATTCAGGGAAGATTATTCAATAAGCATTTGCTGACGGCCCTGGTCAGGTCTGTAAGAAATTCTACAGAGCACAGCAAACGAGGACCAGGGCTCAGGACACTGAGGCAGAAGAAGGAAGGGCACTGCTCAGGTCAGCCAGCACCTGGACTTGAATCCCAGCCTTGCTGCTTGCCCATCCCAAGACCCTGGGGAAGTCACTTCAGCTCTGAGTGCATGTGCTACCCTTTGGGGGCTGTCACCTACTTAGAAAACTAGTGTGAGGATTAAATAAGGTAATGCATATCGGGCTGGTGAGATAGCTCAGTGGCACAAGCGCCTGCCTGGCAAGTGTGAGGTCGAGTTCGGTTCCCGGTACCCACATAAAGGAAAAAAAAAAAAAAGATAATGTATATCAAAGAGTAATAAAAGCTGCCATAGTTCAGTCATTGACAGTGGACTTGGAACTATGTGCAAAGTATTTTATATGGATTATCTAATCCAATTCTTTTACAGCCTCAATTTCAGGTGAAAGGCTTGGGAAAACTAAAGCCCTGCCCAAAGTCACACAGCTCACAAGAAGTAAGAAGTAAGAACACACCTGGGCCAGGCGCACTCCAAAGTCCCAGCCTCTGCTCCGCCCCTCAGTATAAGGTAGGTACTCATGACATCCCTGCCTGCCCTGCAGGAAGCAGAAAGGATGAGGGAGAGAACTCTTAGGAAGCTGCAAATGCTGAACTGGGGGGCTGTTGGCTCCCACCCAGGACGCAGATGGAGAAAATGGAGGGAGCTTTGGTGGAGAGGGTTTCAGAAGCCTTTCTGAAATAGGTATGGCTGGCTCTCAGCCTTGAAGGAGGAGGATGGAGCAGAAGGAAAGTGCTGCAGAGCCAAAGCAGAGAGCTGGGGCTGGGATGACGCAGATGGCAGGACAGAAAGAACAGGGAGAGAAAAGGGGACCTGCCTGAGTAAGGAGTGGATTTCCTGAGCCATTCCCTGGAGGCAGTTCTCCTGGGACCTTTGTCACCTGCACCCCAGAGGTCTCCTACATCTGCTCCTTCAGTCACGCACAATCTTGAGGGCATCGAGAGATGCAAATGTAAAGACCTAATAACCTCTCTTCGCACAGCAGCCTGAGAAGCCAACTCTGCAGCGGGTGTATTTCTAAATTCCCAGACTGCACTCTTCTGCTTATCCACCAGGGACATATGGCAGCCCCAGCTCTGGGTGCCAGGAAGCTACAATGCTGCCTTGGGCACCCAAGCAGCACCCCCGCCCCAGCATGCAAGGGCTCTGGGGTGGGGGAGGTAAAACCAAGGCTGGAGGACTTCAGCTTCTCACTGCAGGGTCCCTGGCTGACTGGACTTTGTATCCTTCATACCTGCTGGGACATGGCAGGCACTTCCTCAGTCGCCTTTTGTTGAATGGAAGCAAACAGAAGATTCTTCTGCCTAGGATCTCTGTAGAATTCCACACATCTGTGATGCTTCAGAAGTCTGCTTTGAAAGCTGTCCTTGAACCTGGGTTTAGTTCCATCTTAGCCAGAAGGATCATTATCCCAGTTGCCCATCTGCCTCCGAGGGAGGAAGTGCCACCTTTGCATACTCTCTGCTTCATCCTTGCACCCTGAACTTCAGAGTCCATCCCTCCTCCTGGGTGAAGCTGGGGTTCCCTCTCGCCCCTTCCTCCAATTGGGGTCCCTCAGAGCACATGCTCAGCTACTGCTGCAAATGCTTAAAGTTACAACATCCCTTCCATCTCCATACTTCACCCAGCTCCGCATGCCAAGGCCCAGCCCAGACCTTGGAGCCACAGAAAAAGGACAATGGGAGTAGAAATGATCTGAGCAACTCCAGTGCCGGGCTCAGCCTATGCCCACCAACCCGTGCCTAGTCTGGAAGTAACAGGCGCTGGAAGGGCCAAAAGCCAACCTGCATCAAGCTCTGTGGGTCATGTGGCCTCCTCCCACCCTCTCTAATAAAAGTGCTGAGATGAGAGGATGGCTTTGGGGACAGTGTCAGACTCCAGACCAAGGCTTCCTGGGAAGGGTGGGCTGCCTGGTTCATTACCTCCCACCTGTGAGTCTCTGCGTAAATTACTTAACTGCAGTGTTAATAAATGGGAAAGATAACCAATAACTCACAGGGTGATTGTAAAGACCAAATGAAATATGAAGGTGACTGTGCTTGCCCTTAGAAACATCAGACTCTGTTTCAGCGCCCCTAGCGCTCTTTGGACATTTTTCACTGTCTTGGGAGATGGCATCTTCAGGTAGAATCTGTGGCTTGAAGGGAAAAGGAGAACTACAAATCTACTTCTTTTGCTAAACCTCAAGAACTCCAAGGCACAAGTCTTCTGAAATTTAAAAATCAGCACACGGGAGCTGGGTGTGGTGGAATATACCTGTATATATATCCCACATCTGGGAGGCTGAGGCAGGAGGATCACAAGTTCGAGGCCAGCCTGGGCTACATAGTAAGACTCTATCTTGAAAAACCTACGTTAATTAATTAAATAAATAAAATACAAATCAACACACCGATGGAGACCTATTCACAATCTAGCAAAGGGGAGAACTATCCATGCAGCCCTCCCCAGGCTACAATAGCATGTGCTGTGACAGCACTCCTACAGACCAACAGGAAAGTACTCTGGCCTCAGAGGTCAGAGAAGGCTTTTATAGTAATACAGTAATCATTAGCATAATAACTTTCCCTGAGGGCTGCTATGGACCAGGAACTATTAAAAGTGTTTTCAATTTTCTTCTCATTTAGCTCTTGTAACAACCCTATGAACTGGATTCAGAGCTGACAAAACTGACACCCAAAGAAATCAACTCCCATCTTGGCCTTGCACAGCTAGTAAGTGCTGGAGCCAGGGTTTGAACCCACCCAGCTCTGCTCCTTTAGCACATGGAACGAAGGCTCTCAGACAAACTCTATGTGGCTGAAATTTTCTGCTAAGGCCTGCAGGGCTCAGCCCCTAGGGGAAGTGCTGCCTCTCTTCCTGTGGGCCCACAGCTTCTGGCCCCCAACACTGACCTCTGTCTGCCCTGGAAGCTGGCCCTAGCTCTGCCTTTCTGAAAGCCCCCTGTGGGCACCTAACACCCAGGGAGACTGATGTGAGAGCCCCTCTGTCCGTGCCTGCGCTGCCACAGCAAAACTCTCAGGACAATCCCAGTGCTGCTGTGTGCGGCTGTGTGACCATGGCGAGCGAGTCTCAGCCTCTCTGAGCTTCAGCTTCCACATCTGTAAGCCGTGGCTCACACTGATTATCTTGAACCATTGCTGCAAAGATGAGATCGTGTCTGGTGTGGCTCCGAGCACCTGGCAAGCCACAGGGTAAACAGTGGCAGAATCGGAAGCCTTTGCAAAGCATTCCCGCTAGAGAACATTTTCTCCATGGTCATTCCTGGTGGGGACAGCAGCATTTTCAACTAATTCATATCTAGAATTCATCTGTCCCTGTGCTAAGCCCATCCCATGCATTACCTTATTCGACCCTTAACACCGTCAGAATTGCTTTCATTTGATTTAGCTTTAGGACTCCAAGAAAGGCTGTGCCTACACCTTAATTTTATTTATCCATACATATACAAAAACCCAGAACCTTGTATACAGAGAGGGGGTGAGAGTCAAGCCGGCTAATATTTTCTGGTTGCTTACCATATGCTAGGGACTGTTCTAAGTATCCTTTATTTAATACTGATTTCTTTCTCCCAAAAATTTACCTATAATATAGGTACTGTTTTATCCTCATTTTGCAATTGGGGAGTTGGAGGCATACACAGGCAAGTGCCTGAAGAGTAGACTTTTGAGCCTGGCATGGTGGCAAATGCCTATAATTCCAGCACTCTGGAAGGCTGAGGCAGGAAGATTGCAAAGGACTGCAAATTCAAGCCCAGACCGGGCAACCAAGCAACTTAGTGAGGCCCCATCTCAAAATAGAAAGTAAAATGAGGATTGGGAATATAGCTCAGTGCAAAGGCCCTAGGTTTAATCCCTTGAACTGAAAAAAAAAAAATTTATTTTTCCAGGTCCTAGTCATCTCCTCCTAGGATCACAGCCTCCCAGCCTCAGTCCCCTATATCCCACCTTCCACAAAGTCACTAAGGATATCTTCCCATACATGGCACTCCTCTGTTCAAGAATACTCAAAAGTTCCCTACTGCCTAGACTCAAAGACCCCCAGTGGGTTGGAGAGGATCAGCTGGGGACTTATGATTCCTATAGGATCTGGCCTCATCTGCTTCCCCCAGATCCCAGACATTTCTCTTGCTGATTTACAAGTCAGCAAGGCTTTCCCTGGCCACCGCTGTAAGTGACTGCCCTCCCCTCTCAGTACTCTCTGTCTCCTTCTCTGCTCTACTTCTCTCCATCAGTCCTCGCAGCCCTGGGCTCCCACATCAGACTAACTTGCTTCCTGTCCCTTCCTACATGGGAGCTCCAGGGAGTGAGGGATGTTATTCTGGTTTTGGTTTTTCCCTGCTGCAGGCCCAGAAACTAGAGCAGTGGCTGGCATAGGAGAAGAGTCCCTAAATATCAGCTGAACACATGATGGGGCAGACACTAAAAACAGCGGGGAAGAAAGTGTGCACACACAACCACAGCAAGCGAGCGGCTGGCATTTCTCCAGCTTCCCTCCTGCTCCCGGGGCAGGCGGGAGAGGCCTGGCTGCAGTGCCCGGAAGCCCAGCCCACTGTGCCCATCCTTCCCGGGCTTGCGAGAGTTCCCTGTGTAGCCCTGGGCCCTTGTCTTCCCATCCTGTTCTGGATTTATAGTCTCTGTCTCCGTCTCTGTCTCTGTGTCTGTCTGTATGTCTGTCTCGTCTGTCTCTGTCCCTCTGTCTCTCATTGAAGGCCGCTTGTACCTGTGCTGAAGGACTCACCCATCCCGCCTCATCTCCCTGACCCACCTTCACGTTAGGTCTTTTTCCAATCCCTCCAGACTTGATATACATGAGAGAGGCTCTCTTCCTCCCACTTACCCATCTGCACTTCACCCCCTTCAAGGTCCAGATCAAATGCTTCCTCCTCCTCCTCCTCCTCCCCCTCCCCTTCCCCCTCCTTCTTCTCCAGGACGCTTTTCAGGCTTTCTGCAGCCTATGGAAACCCCTTCCCACAGCCGTTGCTGTCTCCTCCAGTCATTTGAACATTAGTCATCAGCTCCCTTTATGACTGAGCTGAATTGCTACTAAAACCTCCTGCTATTTTATTTATTTACACACATAAGTCTAGTTTTCCCAAGTTCCCTGGAAACTGGGAGAAGAGGCCGAACCTTATCTACATTGCCATCCTATGGCACAGGGTTCAGCCACACAGTAGGCTCCATGCATGCTTCTCAGGTAACCTGCCAAGGTAAACAAGCCACTGTCTGACCAGACCACTGCTAGGGCCAGCCTTGCCCAACACCCTGCGATTCCGCTTCATAGCCTGCTCTGGCCTCAGTTATCTGTGTGCCCAGCCACTGGCCTGCGTTTGCAAACGCAGGGAAACCTAAGTCCTGTAAGGCCCATTCTATCACCCCGGAAGGCACAGGGAAGACCACAAGGTTTGCAAAGCGTGACGTGTCTGGGAAAGGGAAGGATGCGTTTCTCCCAGGCAAACCCAGAGTTCAGTTTCCTCAGCTGCCGGAGCCCACCAGAGGGGAAGCTGCAGTGTGCATCTCAGGTGATTCACAGCAGCAAACTGGCTGCACCCCAGGTGCCCACTTGCACTGTTCTCATAACCAAAATTATAACAGAAGGCAGGGGGAGCTCAGTTACAGCTATACTCTGGAGGGAGGAGGGGAGGAGGGTAGAAGGAACAGGCCTGTGTCCTGCAGACCCCCTGCAAGGCCACAAGGCTGGGACCTGCTGCTCCCACCCAAGGGGCTGGGCCCAGGTGAGCAGGAAGTGCCCAGGCCCTGACTCACGCAGTTGAGTCACACTCTTTCCACCCAGCTCTGCCAGTTCTAAAAATTAGCCAGTCACCATTCCTAGATTATCTGTGATTTAAAATAAATAAATACATAAGAAATACGCTCACTGGAACCCAAAATCCACAAGCCCAGAAGTCCACAGGAAAAGTTGCCTCCCCGCTGGCTCCCTGTGCCACCAATACAACCCACCCTCAGACAGTAACACATTCTCTTAGCGGTCTGTCCTCTTCCTGACAAGGTTCTGCCCATGCATACACAGAAATATGCACCCGACAGCGGGTCACACACTTCTCTATGGCCACTTTGATCTTCAAAGGAACAGACGTGGACCGGGTAGGGAGGTAGCATATCTCTGCATGACAAAAGTGATGTACATTTATCTGCGTGAAAAACCCACAAAACACAGAACCATTCTGAAGCACCCATGGGTGACAGGATGAGGGCCACTGTGGAGTGTAAGCCCCTGGGTCCCCTGCTGACAAAAATCCAGAGAGCCCAAGGACTGCCAGGCATGAGGGAGTGGGACAGACCACCTGACCATTCTGGAAGCCCTGTGGCTAAAGGCGCTGCTAGGCCTCGCTGAGAATTTCGTCTTCCACAAGGAAAAGGAAGCATCCATGGAAATGGGCACTGACTTAATTTCCTAGTTCCCATGGTGGAGGTGGAACAGGCTGGTGACCAGGAGGACACAGGAACTATGGAGGAAAAACAGTCATTTCCTGTAAAATTTGTGAGACCAAGAAGGGGAAGTTGGTGCCAGAGACTCTGAGGAAACACTTCAAGTGTTTGGGGGAAAAGAAGGGCTCTAGACCTGAGATTGGGAAAGTAAGTGACTCAGAGTCTGAAACACAGCTGCAGCCCTGTGCTGGAGGAGAAGGGGGTGGGGAGAGGAACCAACTCTGGGATGGAAATGGGGGTTCAGATGGGATGGGAGCTTGGTTTGGCTTTGTTTTAAAAGCCATAAAGATGCTTTCAATGACTTCAAGTCCCCTGGGCCAGGATGTTAGAACCCAGAGCCCTGCAAACGTTTGTAGCCATGATGCTAAGCTGCAGTCCTGGGCCCTCTGGGAACTCAGAGCACGTGGTTTTCAGGCAGGCTCCTTCCTTGCTTTGCTGGGACACTTGATGGGAGGTGGAGAATGGCAATTGACTTGCCTGATCTGGCTTCCAGAGCCATCTTGTCATAGGTCAGAAAAGCAAAAGGGGGCCGGTGAGATGGCTCAGCGGCATAAGCGCCTGCCTGGCAAGCGCGAGGGCCCGAGTTCGACTCCCGGAACCCACATATGAAAAAAGGGCCGGTGATATTGCTAAGCGGCACGGGCGCCTCCTGGTGCACGAGGTCCTGAGGTCGACCCCGGTACCCACAAAAAAAAAAAAAAAAAAAGAAAAGCAAAAGGACTGAGACGAGCCAAGGGGCTGCTGGAGCCAGTGTTCCCACAGGAAGCCAATTAAGTGAGATGTCCCTGAAGGGGGTCCCCAGCAAAGGACTGACTGCAGGGCGCTCTCCTGACAAGCAGGTTGTCAGGGACCTGGTGAAGCAATGGAATGAACACTTCCTTGGATCCTGAGAGCTCAACTGAACAGGGCTGGATGGAATTTATCAAGTTGAAATTTAACGAAATTGATAGTTCTGAATGAGGTGGGAATGAAATAGGAGACTCTGTATCTAAAAGTTCCAAAACCACACAAGTTTAGAGTAGGAGAGAAGCAGCCCAGCAAGAGCACATGTTAAAAAGACCTGGTCGGCAGTGATGCCAGCGGTGTGGTGTAGCTGCCAGAACAGCTGATAAAACCTTGGGCTGCATGAACAGGAGTAGAATGTCCTGAACCAGGGAGGTGGCAGTGCCCTTCCTCTGCTGTGGTCATACTGTGAATATGACATTGTTGGCACTGCCTTTGCTGAATACAACGACGTGGACCCACCAGAACCATGGGGAAGAGAAAACAATCTGGACCCACTCTTGGCGTTGTTAATCTGGGAAAATACTGAGGGGTGGTCAGGAAGAGTGGGACTGAATACCATCTCGCTGAGTAGACAACGCGCTTGTTTCCAAGTATTTCCATTACGAATGCCTAACAGCAGAATGTACCTCACAATCCTCCAGCATCTTACACTCTCTCTCTTGGGATGCAGCTGTAGCATAGCAGTCATCAGCTCACACAAGGGAATTTGGCTGTTACTCCTGGCGGCATATCTAGACCTCTGTAACCTTCAACATTTTGGGAGCCAGAACACCTAAGGACCATTTGAGTCCTGGTTGACACAAACCCTTTCTTTACACCCTCTGGTAAAATCCAGAAAACATCATCAAAACTTACAGAATGGGTGCCAGCAGCTGGAAGAATTCCAAAGACAAGAGATGAAAAAATGCATCACCACCTCATCACAAGATAATCACACGTCAGAAAAACATCCACATCGACGACTCTGTGTCAAAACATGGCTCAAGGGAGTTGGATTCTGAAAGTGAAGTTTTAGAAATAACCAATTTTTGTATAGATGCAAGAGTGATATGAAATTAAAAATACGTCTGAAGTCTTTATTAATTTTAAAAAAATTCTTTCAGTAAATATAAAATAAAAACTTGAAAGTCATAGCAAAATATTGTGCCCCATCTAATTGGTAGTACTTTTTCTTGACAGTACATCAATAATGGTGCATCTTACAATCAATGCTGTCACTGGTTTTACTTTTATAAAAACAATATCTGAAGGGCTGTGATTAGATGTGCTCTCTATGGCTCCAGGATAAGGAGCAGAAATAAAATGCCATCAGCAGGAGCTGTCCAAAAATGGGACAGGTCATTTCCAGTATGCTACGCCAAGCTGGACCACCATGGTGGAGAAATCTAGCACCCAATGAGGTTGATCAGGCTCTCCCAGCCCTGCAGTTCCAAGTATATGAACAGCTGGGTGTCCCCTATTTCTTCATGGCACACATAGGCGCTCTGAAAGGGACACTCTCCTGAAACTCAGTACTGAAGGGTGAAGACAAACCGTACAAATGGGAGGCCTAAGGTACAGAGGAACCCTGCCCATGTCTGTGCTCCAAGACTCCTGTGGGCCAGTTCAAGAATGGGGCAGAAGGAAGAGGCCATATGTGTGGCCCCCTATGTGTCAAGCACCACGAAGGTGTGTTGTGCCCTCTGCCTCATGCAATCCCCCAAGCACTCTGTGAGATGAATGGTATCGCTCCCACTTGACGGCAGAGAACCAAATGCTGCCAACCCACTCTGTGACAATACGCCAGTGGAGGACATGCCAATGCATGCTCAATGCTCAACACACTGAGTGATCAATCGTATCAATCCGTGCAGAGCCATCTTGGTCTCATATTGGGAGAACTGATACCAGGAAAAAGAAAAAAGAAAGAAAGCCAACTTCAGTGTCACACCCAACCCCCGTCTATGGAACTCATTCTATTGCTGCTTGCAGGAGCAGTTTATTCCATCACACGAAGCAGAGGTGCTGCCAAGACATATGTGGCGGAGAATAGGAGCCAGCAGCCATCATCAGATCTCAAAGCTGTAAACACACCAGGTTGCCATACTGTAACTCCCACCTGCCAGGCTGGCACTGGAGCAGATGGAGGCTAAGCTCAGCCTTTATGCCCCCTTTCATGGCTGAGACTTACATGAAGGGGAGATTCAGGTGACTGTGAGGCCACAGAAAAAAGAGAATTAGCATCATTTCTGAAGATGGCACGCTATGCTCCATGAACATCTGACCCTACAGAAGCGATACCTACATGGCTGTTCCTTTGGGAGGGAGGTTCCCAGGCTCCTGCCCCTCCCAGCTCTGTTCCCTGACAATACACAGGCAGGGGACACCTGCTCCTGATCTGTGGGTCTTGGTGTCCTCCCTCCCCTCATTTGCTCCCCTTGAACTGACTTGGAGGAGGGCAATGACCAGTGCAGAAGGCTGAGCCTGCAGTGAGGTCAGGAAAGTGGAGCAGCCATTGTTTTCTGCACAGAGCCACCAAAGTGCAGACAGGTGCACGGAAAGGAGCACATGGCCCATATTCTATGACCTTAATTGCAGAGTACCTAAATGGGCTGCCATCCTTAGAAACTGAAAGACACGATGTGTATACCAACTCCTTCCACAAAAAAGGCTGTGGTAAAACCCAGGGCCCACCTAGAGGCTGCCTTGGGCTCTGCCTTCATTGTCCTCACCCTGGTCCCATGACTGCCCCGGATCCCCATGACTCCTCCTCATCCAGGCAAAGTTGTCTGCTCCACCTCCTAAGCTCATCCTGCGCAAGCCCATCACCCTGAAGGAATCAGCCCCCATCATCCCTCTCCAAGGAGTTTACCTGCTTGCTGGGTTGGCCCTCACCTCCCACCCCAGCACCCAGCACCTCTGTGCCTCTGAGCCTGCCTGATTCCAGCCTCAGTGGCCCTGGGTAACACCTATGTTTCTACCCTGAGCGTGTCCTCACTTCTGCACATTCCTTGTGCTACTGTCTCCATCCACCTTCCAAGGCCCTGCTCAACAGACAAGCCTCCTCCAGGAAGCTGCCCAGGTGGCACACATTGTGTCACCCTGTGCACATGGATGCCTGTATTGATGTGCAGGTATCAGCGAGCTTGTTGAATGCTCCCCACTCCAGGTGGCCGAAGGGCATTCACATGGTCATGTCACAAGGTCTCTAGCTCAACAGCTGCATATTATGCACTAGCAAGCCTAGGCCGAGGTTCTCCACACCCTGCAGTGCCCTATTGACAGTCATTTCTGCCCCCTCCCCCCCCCAGCCCCATCCCATGCCCCACTCTCTCAAGGTTCAGCTGACAGCTAATTGGAGATAAACCTCTATCAGCAGTGCCCTTTCCAGTTAAAGTCTGTGTTTAACCAAGGTCTCCTGCAGATAAGACCTTGAAAATAAAGGTGGGAATAAGAAGCCCCAAAGTTCCGGGGAGGTGTTTTGATAAGGAAAGGTCCTTTTTTTTAACTTTTATTTTTATTGATACATGTTTGCAGGACATAATGATTACATTTATTGTGGAGAGTTGGTACATGTACATAATACATCTTAATTCTTTTTATGTTTCCTTCCTCCCCACTTCCTTCCTCCATCTCTTGGTCCCCTTCCCATTTGCAAAAGATCTTGAGACACACGCTACCCATGCTATAAGTATTCACATTCTAATTCAAAGGCTGGCAGAGTTGTCAGAAAGTGGTGGTGAGGCTCTGTCTCCCATTAAGGAAGGCTGACTGCAAGAAAAGCTGTCACGGACTGACCAAGGATCACAGCCTGGAGAGAAAATAGCAGACAGAAGAGAGACTTGACTCTGAACTGGCTAGGTAACCTTAAGCAAGAAACAATCACATCAAGAAGCTTCTGAACCTCAGTTTCCCCATGGGTAAGTGAGAAGGCAGGGCTGAGTACATCTCATGGTTGGCGGCTCATGGTTTCCCACCTTCCCTCCAGGTCAGTGTCACTTGAAGCTATGCTAGATCCACTTCCTTGTCATCTCTAGCCCCATCTGAGTCCAAAGGCAAGGGTAAAGCTACAGACCTCCCACCCCACCCGCAGGTGCAGGTGAGGAGTGGCGCCTCCACTCTACAGGTGGAGGGTGGGGGCAGGAGTAGGGGAAGGCAGTGGTTGCTATGGACACGGAAAAGCTCCTGTCATTCTGCCATCTGTCTGAGCCTGGAAAAAAGACAGCCGGCCAGTTGCCCTCATGGCCCTGGCCTACCTTTTTAAAAGATTACAACTGCTTGCTAAATTTAAGTGCTGCTCTAAAATCAGGACATATAAGGTCTCTAAGTCCGGATCTGAAAGGTTTCATAATGAGTAGAGCAAGAGATCAATGAAGAATGAAACTCAGAGGCAATCTAAGTGGTATTGTGCAGGCACAATAGTGAAAGATCTTTAAAAAATCTTTCTCCTCTCATGCGGAAGATTAAGATGAAGTTTCAGCGATAAACAGAGACATCTGCTAGGAGCTTCTGAAAAAAGACAACATAAACACCGCAGAGAGCAGCCGTAAGCAGCCCGGAGCCTTCTGCAGGCAGCATCCTGCCCACCAGCCACCTTGAGAAGAGGGACCCGGAGCCCAGGGAGCTGCAGGGATGAAAGGCAGAGGAGGAGGTGGGCTCCCTACCGCAGGAGAAAGTGGGCTGGGGAGCTCCGCCTGGCAGAAATTAGCGCACCGGCTGCCTTCTGCAGGGAAAGAGCAGCTTAGGACGCCTTGCAGGGACTTCAGGAAGCCAGCATCACTCATTCTGGAAATGGGTCACTCTTTAAAAGCGGAAAAAAACCTGACATTTTTGAGTGTGTACCAATGCAAGGCACTTTACAAATATTTTAATTTCAATTGCCTCCTCTTTATACACTAAATACTAGGGTTCATTAACTTGCCCAAGGCCACACAGCTAGGATTTGATCCCAGGTCTGTCTTAGCACGTTTTTGTTTGTTTTTGCCTACATCCCCTGGATTGAGAACATTCCCCTGAGGTTTATTCTCAGTGGTCAGAGTCTCTGGACCCCCAGGTCTTACACAAGGGGATTCCTAAAGCAGAAAGGCAGCAAAGTCGAGTGGACGGGCTCTAGTGAGGTTTCGGCTGACTCGCATCATCGCTGAGTCTCAGCAGCCCTGGGGCTGTGTTTCTTCACACCCGGTCACTTCCCAGCAGGCCAGGACAGCAGAGGGTGAGGGAGGTACAAGGGTAAGCTCCATGTGGAAGGACCCATGGGAGATGGGGACAGCAGGTGCCAATGAGAAGAGGACTGGGGGCTGGAGAACGCGGGGAGAAAGAAGACTTATGTATTCACTGAACTCTCTTTGTACTGAGTGAATATTTTACCATGCATCTATATACACGTATGAGGCTGAGTACCTATGCACGGGGAGGGGTGAGTACTGTGCATCTGTGTAAGAGTGCAGAGGTGAATTCTCTATGTGTACGTGGGTGAGTAGCGTGCATCTCTGTGAGTGTAGGGGGCAGTTTTTAAAAGAGCCCAAGATATCAGATACAAACTAACAGACACACCCAAGCTGGAGATGGAAACTTGAATCAAACAAGAACTCCTGGGTCCCCAGTTGAGGCCACCCTGGAATGCTGGGTCATCCAGTGCCCCAGCTTGTCTCACAACAGTGACTGCTACCACCCTGCCAGGTGGCCCCACAGCCCCAAACCACAGCCACACAAGCCCCACAGGACAGTCCCCGAGGAAAGAGACTGACTGAACCTGTTCCGAGGGCCTGGAAGGAGGTCTTCCCATCCAGTCCCCTGCTTGCTCCACTGCTCTGCTTGCCCTTCATTCCTGCACCACAGGGAGCTCCTGCTCTTACTGCCTTCCATCCCAGTGTGCAGAGCCCAGCCGTCCTGACCCATGGAGCTGTCAGCAGCCATGAATGCTACACAGCGCACCTCAACCCCCATTCTGCTCCCCTGGGATGAACAGGTGTCCAGTGGAGGTACAGCAGCTAAGCCTTCACACCTGGGGTCCTCTATGTTCCAAGAAGCAGCCTCTTACTGACCAAAAGGTCCAACTGACTTTTCCGCAGTTACTTCATCCTTGCCTACAGTGTATTCTCCTGGCTACTGGCACAAGCTATACCTGAATCCTACAAAGTGTCACCAGATATATTCAGTACTCAGAGAAGGGTCAAGGCCAGCATTCAGAGTCCTGAGAGCGAAGAAGTAGAGTCCGCACCTCAGCATGTTGCCGCTATGGTGGCAAGGCCAGCATGAGGTGTACCTGGACTCCTGTTCCCGTCTCTGACATGTGCTGGGCTTCTGGCCTGGGTGTGTCAGGAACTCGGGGCTGCGGACATCCCACAGATCTGCAGCAGCCCTTGTCCAACTCCTTGCTGCCCTCCTCTTGCTGTCCATCTGTGCTGGATGTCGCCCATCACCCAGGGAAGGAGAAAAACCTGAGCAGCAAACCAGTGGGAGACACGGTCCCCACTTACCTCTGTGTTTCCCAAAAGAAATCTAGCTAAGGATTGAAGGGGCACAGGTGCCCCAAGATATGTGGATGACCACTGGGTGGTGGAGATTTGGGGTGGGGAGGAGGCAGGGAAGTTTCCCTGATCCTGGGGGGAGAAACCTTAGTCCAGTTAAAAAACAGACTAAAAACCCTAACCCTAAAATTACAGCACCGTCCACATACACACGGCTCCCTGCCAGAGCCCCCTGAGTTAGGGCAGTTATTCCAGTGATGGACGACAGTAATGCCTGGACGTGTGGGCAGGTGGAGAGCACGCTAGGATCCATGCCACCCTGGTTGACAAAGGCCCTGCATGTGGGACATGGGGATGGGTACGCCCAACAGCTGACAGAGAAGGAACCATCTCAAATCAGACCCGCAGTGGACCCTGTCTTGCAAGGAAGGTGTTTGTGACCAGAGGGCCCACGTCACCTATCACTCTCACCCACTCTGAATTCCTGAGCCCAGATCATGGAGGCTTGAGAAGGCGGCACCTTATCAGCACCAGCAGCCATGCTGTCTACCTCTGGGAGGGCGCAGAGAGGAAAACAGAAGCTGGTAGAGGGACAGCTGGGGCACCCGAAGTGAGGTGAGCAGGGCGTTTGTCCACCAGGCATTTTCCTAGGAGGACAACACAGGCCACCGGAACAGGGAGCTGGGCCCTGCCTGTGTTGTCTGACACACGCCTGTGTTGTCTGACACACAGGTCGTTTTGTCCTCTTTGATGGCTCAACCTCCCTGAACAACAAGTTCCTACCAGAGAGCCTAGCATGAGAAAGACTGCTCTGGGGTGATAGCAAAGCTATATTCTCAGGTGCACATGGGGGAGGGGAAATGGGAGAGCATGCAAGGTTTCATGGGTGTTTGTCAAATCTGCTTACCTCCTAAATCCCAGCTTTCCTTATTTTCTAACTTTCAGGGAGACCAGGGATGTTCTTTAAAACATATATCAAAGCATATGTCAAAAGCCCTGTGGCTTTTACATGTATAGGTGCACCAAATATATGTATAATTAATTTAGAGGAGTCTATTTATTTATTTGTTTATTTAATCTGTGGCACTGGAAATCTGAGGGCCTTGTGCATGCTAGGTAAGTGCTCTACCTCTGTGCTATACCTCCAGCCACCCCCTCCCCCAGTACTGGGGATTGAACCTAGGGAGTGCTAAGCTACATCCCCAGCCCTTTTTAATTTTTATTTTATTTTGTGTGTGTGTGTGTGTGTGGATACCGGGGGTCGACCTCAGGACCTCCTGCGCCAGCAGGCGCCTGTGCCGCTGAGCAATATCGCCGGCCCTTTTTTCATATGTGGGTTCCGGGAGTCGAACTCGGGCCCTCACGCTTGCCAGGCAGGCGCTTACGCCGCTGAGCCATCTCACCGGCCCTTATTTTTATTTTAAAACAGGGTTTCACTAAGTTGCCCAGACTGGCTTTGAACTTAGACTCCTCCTGCCTCAGCCTCCACAGTAGCTGCCATTTCAGGTATGCACCAGCAAGCCTGGCTGGTGTCCTCTTTTTTAAGAGATAGGTAGATGATAAACAATAGATAGATAGATAAAGAGATAATTTGGATTTTCCATTATAAAAATAAAACATGCCTATGACAAAAATTTTGGAAAAAAATACTAAAAAGTAAATAACAAAGGAAAAACAAAATCGACTCAGTGCTGCCATCCAGAGAGACTTAAAATTTTTTATATTTCTTCCCAGTGGAAAAGGCTGTTAACACACACACACACACACACACACACACACACACAAAACAAAACAAAACAAAACAAAATCCAGCTCTTGGTTCTGAGGCCATTGCAGGGAGGGGCCTCACTGGCGGGTAAGAAGACATCTCCCCCGTGCCAGCACCCAGAAGGAGATCTGGTGGGGAACGCAGTGGGAAGCGCACTGTGAGCAAAGGTTGGGGCCTCTGGTCTCCTTTATGGGTCGCCCACAAAAGTGCCAGTGGTGACGTTGTCTCTACAGCACGCATTCAGATGGGATGCCAGCAGGTCCTACCTGTTCATCTTCGTCATGACCTGCTCCGGTTGCAGAGGGACCATGAGGAGAAAAGGCCACTATGTGCCCAAGTGTGGGGCAGGTGAGAGGAGGCTCTAGGAAGCACAGAGAAGAAGCAGTGCTCGGAGAAAGAAGGGCGAGGTGTGCGGGGCTCTCCCAGCTCCCTGTGTCTGGGTCACAGTGTGGTTTTGACTGGCGGAACTCAAAGCTTGGGTAAAACAATGTCAGTCCCCGTCAGCCCACATGTGATCTGCAGAGGGCAGGTGCTGGTCAGGGTACAGATGTGACCGTCTGGGCTTCCACCGCAGACCAGAGCAGCTCTGCTGTTATTTCAGGATGTGTAGAGGTGGACGCTTGCTGAGGGAACATCGCATATGAGGAAGCCTCTTTTTTTTTTTTTTTTTTTTTTTTTTGTGGGTACCGGGGGGACGACCTCAGGACCTCACACGCCAACAGGCACCCGTGCCGCTGAGCGATATCACCGGCCCCTTTTTCGTATGTGGGTTCCGGGAGTCGAACTCGGGCCTTCGCGCTTGCAAGGCAGGCGCTTAAGCCGCTGAGCCGTCTCACCGGCCAGGAAGCCTCTTTTTTTAAACCTCTATCCAAACACATGCCCGGCAGTCACGCAAAACCACGACAGGGTTTACTCATTCAACACATTTCCTGAGCGGCTATGATACTACTGGACAGATGCTCCCGAGCCTCTGCCGCGTCCCACACATGGGGCTCAGCACCGTGGATCCAGCATTGCGCAGGACAGGCTCAGCCTCCTGAGGCTTGCTGGTGTTCCCAGGGAGACAGGCATTGAAAACGGAGGTAACTGCTGACAAACAGAGGGGAGCTTCTTCCAACTATGACAGGGACAAAAGGACTAACAGCCAAATGCAGCCAGTACCCTGGATCCTGACTCCATCTCCAGCTATAAAGGTCATTTCTGACAGCTAAGCTTGTCCGGGTACGGACAGGTGATACCGAAGAATTATTGCTGATTCTGTTACGGCAATAATGGCACTGGGGGTTTGCAAAAGAACGTTCTTTTTAAAAAGAGACACATGCTAGTTTATACAAGAAGAAAAGGACATAACACCAGAGATTCCCATGAAATATTTCAGGAAGAACAGAGGGAAAGGAAAGAGTGAAGGAGAGAGCTAGCAGGATGTGGTGTAACCTTGATGGCTGCTGAAGCAGAGCGATGAGTATGTGGGCCTCATTATACTGTTCTGTTTTTGAGTGTTTGGGAATCTTTGTAATATTTTTTAATAGAGGACTGCAGTACATCACGGTAGATACCCTAACCAGGGCTGGCACAAAAGGCTAAGGATGTATACTGCAAAAAACAAGGAGGATTTGGGAGAATCAGAAAATAAATCTGCCAGGCTTATGGGTGTTTCAAATGCCATTTGGTAGTGGGGTAAGAAGCCATAATAAGTATATACACATAATCAGAATATAAGGCAGGGAATTGCAAGTGCAGGAGAGGAGCTGTCTGTAGTAAGCTCCAGAGTGCCAAGGACGGCCAGATTTTTCTCCTTCCGGTAGTGTTCAATCTCCCTCTCCCCTGACCCCAATAAACCAAGGCAAGAATCTTCTCCAATTTCACTAGCTATGCATTGGGGGTGAGCTGTAGCCTTTCCAAGTCTCAGTGTCCTCGTCTGCAAAATGGGGAGAGGCCCACCTCCTTCCTCAGGGGGCTCTGATGGTATAAAGAATGAAAAATCGGGCCGGTGAGATGGCTCAGCGGCTTAAGCGCCTGCCTTGCAAGCGCGAGGGCCCGAGTTCGACTCTCGGATCCCACATACGAAAAAGGGGCCGGTGATATCGCTCAGCGGCACGGGCGCCTGCTGGCGCGCGAGGTCCTGAGGTCGACCCCCCGGTACCCCCCCAAAAAAAAAAAAAAAAAAAAAAAAAAAAGAATGAAAAATCGCCGCATGATGAACAGTATCTTGGCTCTTGTTAGCCCTCTGAGAGCTTCTAAGATCAGCAATGCTCAGCCCAAATCTTATGTCCCCCACACCACAGGCTCTCCAGCCAGAGCCAAGCTCTCCACTGAGAAGGCAGGACTTCTACTCTTCAGCAGTGGGGAGCGAGGGGACAGGGCCACGGCAGGGATGCAAACCCAGGAGGGAGACCGGACATGGATGGAGAGATAGGGACAGACCTCAACCATAGGCACAAAAGGAATGGGGATTATCTGAGTGCTCCTTGAGGCTCCTGCGAATGGGCCTCCACTGCCACAGCTAACCATAGTCCTTAGACCAATTCACAGTAAAATGTAATTGATTGGTATTAGGCTAATCTTGATTCTCTTTTGGAAGAAGGGGTGGACAGAAAGTCAGTCAAAAAACCCTGGGCTTAAAGAAAGAAGGGGCAGGGACAAAAGTGATACACTATTATGAAGATACGTTCAAAAACCTCCATAAAACTAGAATCAGTCTAAGGTCAACTAACACTGTCCTTTTAGGTGATCAGAAAGGCAACTCTCAGAAGTGAAGTCAAATCAACGGTGGAAGAAGCCTTCCCCCCACAGTAGCACCTGACACCAGCAGTCAGCCCCCCATCACAGCCCAGCCCACACTGCCCATCACAACTGACTGCAGGACAGAGTGACCAAGGGTTCACAGGTTGAACCGCGCGCGTGGGCTAACTCTGGCAAAGCACCTCCTGACATCCTGTTGGACAGAATCTTTCAGAAAACAGGAGGTCCCCGTGGGCCCACACTGGGGCCAACCACTGTCTCCTGCACAGCATGCCACTCTCCATAGCCACGGGGCAGCAGAAAGGGCACTGGACTTGGCACGGACACGTTCCCCTTCCCCATCTCTAAACGGTGAGGGCAAACTCAGACTTTTTGGAAAGTAACCATGAAATCACGGCAAAAGTGCCACAGGGCAGGACCCGCCACCCAGGAGGTGCTAAGAAACCCATCCTCTGGGTCCTGAAGGAGCCCAGTTCTTACTGCAGTTAAAGTCTCCAGGACATCAGCCAGACTGTCCTGGGGACCCCAGGTTCATTCCTTGGATCCACTGCCCCTAGGGCCTGGCACAGGGGACACAAGAGAGGTCACAGGGAACACAGTCACAAAAAACATGGACAGCCAATTATCTGCTGGCTCCCCTCACCCGACCTGCCCACCAGGGGCTGGTAAGTGCCCTCATCCTTCACCCAAACCGCGGCAGACCTCGGGCCTGGGGCCACACTGACAGCAAGAGGCGCGCGCAGAGCCACAGGCTCGCGGGGCCCTAGAGCTTGCAAACGAACGCTCTTTCTGCTTTACGAACGCAGGCCCCAGAACAAACAATGTGGAAGGAGACACGCATTTACTCTGGTTTCAACACGCCTCTTCCCCATCCAGTAAAGGCGTTCCCAGCTCTGCCCGAGAGGCTGGCCCGGGACAGCGTTAACCCCACCTGCCGGCGGGCGGGACCCCACCTCTGCTCCCGGACCCAGCCGCGAGGTGCTGGGGCGGGGATGAGGACACCGCGGCGAACCAGCCCGGGTCGCGGCCAGCCGCCGGCCGGGCCACTGACATTTGGCCAACTTGACTTCCTGTTATTAAGGAGGGAAGGGACTAGGGACGGGGACGAAGGGACGGGGAAGGGGCGCAGCCCAAACCCTGGGAAGCGAAGTTTGGGGACGGGCTCCTGCCCGGGCCTGGCGACACAGCTGGCGCGCCGCTCCCACCGCGCTCTGACGTCTGGGATTTTCTAGGGTTAGAACTGCAGGGTTTGGGTGTCAGAGGCGGAGTAAGGAGCTCGGGGCACCGCGGACGGCTTCCATTACGTCTGGTTAGTTCAGAGGCTCGGTCCGCAGCGCCACCTGCTCGCGCGCGTCCCGCGGGGGGCCGGGCCGGAGACGGCGCGGGGCACCTGACCCTCCCTCCCCGGCGCCAGGCGCGGACCCCGCGGGGGCTGCGCGCTCCCCGCCCCCTCCCCGAGCGCGCGCGGCCTCCGCCTTACCGAGAGTCTCGCGGGCTGCCCGCTCCGATCGGCACCTGCCTTCCCTCGGCCTGCGGGCACAGCGGTGCGGACCCGCCGGCCGCCTGCGGAGCTGCGTGCGAGCTAGGCGGCCCCGCGCAGCCTTAAGCGGCCTGGCGCTAGCAGATCTGCCGGGTGCGCTGGCCCCGACTGAGAAACGCCCCCACCGACCGAGCGACCAATAACAGGCCAGCCGAGGACGAGGCTCCGCCCCCGGCCCGAGGCACACTACCAATAGTAGTGCGGCGCGGAGCCCACCCCAGCGTCCGCCCCGCCCCGTGGGGCCGGCTGTCAACGCGGCTGCCGCTGGCGCACGTGGGCTGAAGCCCGGCCCGGAGCGCAGGGAGCGGCCAGGCGCTTCCACACTGACCGGTCCGGGTCCGAGACCAGCCGAAGGCTGACGGGAGCTGGGCGTGGTGGCGCTGCGAGGTGGAAACTCCGGTGTTGGTATTCCGGTGTCCAGGGAGGGGCGAGGGCTGGTCCTCCGCGAGCTCCTTGGCCTAGGCAGCTGGAAAGCAAGGTTGAGCGTCCCCTTTTGGACATGAGGGAGCAGCAGAGCACTTCCAGCTCTGACTGCGCGCCTCCTGCGGACCTTCTTCCTTGCTTTGCTTCCTGATGACCCTGAGAATTGGCAAACTGCCCTGCCAGCTACCAATCCTCACTTGGATTAGCCTTGCTTTGAATACAGCTTGTGAGAGGAGCAGCGGTGGTGCAGACCACATGCTGGGTCAGGTCACCTGCACACCCTCATTCTTGGATGTCTCCTTAGCTCTGTCACCTTCCCCCATAGCTTCAGAGAGGCCCATTCATGAAAAACACAGTGTGAATGACGTGGGGCCCCAGGACGGGTGTTGAGGTCCTTAACAGACTGTGAGTACTGCGGAACAGCTTGTACAGATGATCTGGTAACCTTGATCATGAAACAAGGATCCCCAGGGGCAGGCGCCGTGGCTGACTCACCTCTTCTGTGCAGGGCCCATCATCACAGGGCTTGGCCCGATAGGCATCAATAAATGTTCTTGGAACTGAGCTGACCCAGAGGGAGGAAAACAGGCAGCCCACAGTACGGTGCCCCCAGGCTGCTGGAATTTCCCAGCACCGCAGCACCGCAGCACCCGCTGTCTGCGAAACCACCCTCCCTTGACTGGCTGATATAAGGCAGCTTGCCCCTTTCAATTCTGGGACTTGTTTTTTCTCTACTCCTTCCTATGTGAGCCTACGCCCCAGCCTTTTGGATTTTCCTGAGAAACTGACCTATCTGGGAGTTCCTGTAGCATCCTCAGAATTCAATCACCTTCCTGCAAATGAGTTTTCCCCCAGAGCTGTTAAACCTGCTGCTACTGGCTTGGGCCTGCAACACACATTTTAGGGATAGAGATGGAGGCAAACTAATTTATTCATTTAATAAACTCTACTAAGAATTATATGTGGTTCCTATATTCATTAATTTACAAAGCAGCAGATGAATAATCAGAGTACACAATGCTATGGGAGCTGTATTATTTAATCCTGTTTGTTTTTATAATTCCTATTGCCTTATCTACAGTATAATGTTCCCCCTTCAGATTAGAACAAATTTGACACTATTTCAGGAACACCGTGGGCCAACCAAGTTTAATAGAAATAGCATTGCTTTAAACAGAAGTTCTAGCAGCTCAAAAAATAAGAACCTGCCAATGCCTTCCCCAAACCTCTCCTCCTCTCCCCTTCCCTACTCCCAGCCTTTCTCTTGGGGGGCACAGGTGAGAAGCACCCTTGTTAGGTGGGTCTGGGGCTGAGCTTTTCCTTGGATGTAGGGCAAACTTGGACCTGGTGGGAGTTAACTGGGTAGAAGGAGCTACGCTTTGGGATTTCTTGGGTCAGAGCCCCTTGTCACCTCATACAAGCCACCCTTGCTGACCATCTTCATGGGGAATGGAGAAGAATGGGTTCAGGATGTCATAACTCAAAGTGGCCACCATGGATTCCCTGCTGGACTGGGACTGTGTCTGTTATTTTATACAACTCAGGTCTTTAAGGAAAAGATTATGCAGTGTGATGGTGGAAATGTTATCTAGCCCTTTGGGTAATAGAATGAATGAATGAATGAATGAATACCCAGAAACAGGGGAGCACTTGTGAGGGTCCCAGAGGAAGTAAGTAGGTTCCAAGTCTCTCCTGCCTTTTTTTGCTCTCTTGACCTCCTGATGCAGCAGCTTCATATTCTATATTTAATAACAACCTCTTCCCTAGCCCGCTTTTCTAGGCCGCTGTTTGTGGAGGCTGTCTGGGAGATGCAGATGGCTACTTAGCATCAGAGGGAGGGAGAGAAGGAAGGCCCAGATTCATCCCTAAAAATATCTTCATCTCATACTAAAGCAAGGGGCCTCTGCGGCAGTGCGCATGCCTGATGCCTCTGAAGCAGCTCCAGCTGGCAGTCCCTATCACCATCGTCCTCCACCTGACAGTGTTCCCAGAGGGTTGTGGGGGCCTCATGTCTGGCTTCCTTTCATTTTCAGTGTAGTAATGCGCATGAAGAAAGGTCAGCATGGAACTGAGTGGATTTCCCATGGGGAGATTGACTAGAAAGCCCAGGATGCATCTTGAGGTGTTTGAGTGGCAGGGAAGAGAGTTGAGGATGTTCTGGGACCTCCTCCTCACTTCCTTTCATTCCAGAAAGCAGTAAAATAGGGACTGTGGTGCTGCCACCAAAGGCATTTGATCTTTCAGAGGAGGAGGAAAGCTGGTATCTACACGAAGTCCAATGAACTTGTTCAGTGATGAGAAGAGGCTGCCTTGGGAGCTATCTTTGGAGAAGGACTTTGTAAGCCAGGAAGTGGAAACACCGGGACTTCTGGCAGATCCAGGAATGTGTGAGAAGCAAGATCACTGGGGCCTCATTCTGACCCCTTATCATCCCAATAGGTCCCAGCCAGCACCCACTGTTCATGGATACGGCAAGGAAAAGTTTTCAAGGTCACTAGGGACTCATCAGGCCCACCACACTTTCAGTGGGTTTTCCAGAGAGAGTTGGGGAAGAAATGGTAGCTGCCTGGGACCTGCCAAAGTCAGTAATGTCCTGGATAGGACAAGGACAGGAATCCCCTTCTCTGGAGAAGACTTACATTCTTCTGCCCATCCATCCATGCTTCCATCCATCTTATATGTTAATTCTACAGACACATACAGTGCGATATTCTAGGAGGTGCCCTCGCCAAGAACCTAATAGCACAGACTCTAAAGTCAAGATGCCTGGGTTTGAATCCCGTGTGACTTTGGGCAAGCAACCAACTTCTCTCTGTGCAACAGTTGCCTCGCCTGTAATAGGGGAATAGTCACTGGACACATGCATAGAACAGTGCCAGGCTATATAAGGAGGTTCTGAGTAAATAAGCAAAGTCTATGAGAGGTCGATTCTGTAAGCAACTTTAGGTCAGAGACCGACTAGTGCCCAGCTTTAGCCCTGCGTATATGTTACACGTCTCAGCCACATTTTGAGACAGGTCCCATTGTCATCCACACCTGAGAGATGAGAGGACGGCCTTTCAGAGAGTGGAGTACGGGGGTCCCATGTCTCCCAGGAGCCAGAACATGGCAGGGGAAACCCAAGGGGCTGAACTGCGTGCCTGCGCTCTGTGCTTCCCAGTGCTGCCTCCTGCATCTATCCAGGCTATGTGGGGAGAGAACAGCTCGTTCTCTGGGGACTGAAGGAACGCATGGGAAGACCTCAGCCCAGCTGTGAAAGATGGATGGCAGTCCATGGGGGCAGTGCGGCGAGCACTGGGAACAGTGGATAAAGGAAACACAGAATCAGAGAGAAGGCAGGGTGCAGGGAGCTGCAAAAGCTTCCTTCCTTCTGCTGAGCAGTTGCTCACAGAATGCCTGCCATGTCCCTTGCACTCTTCTGGGTGGAAAGGATGCAGGCAGCAGGGAATAAAACAGGAAAACTGCCTAAAACCAAGTGAGAAATCATCCACTTGGTAGCTAACATTTGTGCGGAGAGCGGGTCACTGGCGAGGTCCTCCATTCGCCTTTATTCTGGTTGCATCCCCTGCCTACCCTCCTGGCTACAGGACTGGGCCCAACTCCTAGGCTGGACCACCTGTAGGACCTCAGTGGTGATCAGACCCACAGACGTGACCATCTGGCCCAGGGAGAACTCTTTAGGACCAGTGTATAGATGCAGAGCGGGAGAAGCTCTCTCTTTCCATGTTCCATGTGCAGCGGTAGAGACCTGTCTACAATGGGAGAGAAATACTCCTGTCACCAAGGTGCCCCAAGGTGAAAGCTCAGTGACTTTCTTTGCCGTCCTCTTGCCTCTGCCCTCCTGTGTATCTGTAGGCTGGTTCTCTTCACTGCCAACAGCTCTCCTTGCCACAGGCTTCCTTATCTAAAAGAGCAGATTCTGCCCCAGCATTCCAAGCAGGAGTCCTGTGAGCCACGCTGATTGGGTGGGGTCGCAGGCCCCCTTGAACCCCCGCCATGCCAGAGGAATGGAATGTGCTAATTGTCTCTGTGGGGGGAGGGCAGCTCTAGAGCAGGGTGAGCTCAGCTTCCCCTGACATTCAGGGCTGTGTGGGAGGGAGACGAACACCTGAATGAAAGCCAAAGATAGTTAGGAAGAGAATAAGAAGGATACATAAGTATATGTCCGACAGGCATAGCAGATGTGTTGGTTTCCACATATGCCAGTGGCTTCCTACTACAAAGGCCTGTGACTCTTTCTGAAGGTTTCCTCAGGCCTTTGCAGCAAGTTCAGCCAATGCCCAGAGCTGGCTGCAAGCACTTGAGATTTAACACTCCAGTAGCAACCTCCAGCCACACGTGGGCAAGGGTTCCTGGACATACATCCCAATATCTTGGAGATGAGTTTGGAATCTCCATCTCTTCTCCTGCAGGTCCCCAGCAGGACTGGGCCTCCAGTGCCCATAGCAGCACCCTGAACTGGCTTCCTTCCCGTCACTTCCCTGTCTCACTCCCCCAGCCCCTTACTGGTGCTTGCTGGTGTCACTTCCCAGTAAACTGCTTGCATTCTCATTCTTAGCTCAGGATCTGCTTTGGGGCCAACCCACCTAAGACAGGAGGGGCAGCTCATCTGAACTTTAGAGAGGAGCCAGTGTGGCATTCAACACTGCAACCTCAGTGCCTGTCGCTTCAACAGCACATAGCAAGTGACAGTAAATGCTCACTGAAGGATGAAAAGAGAAACTGTTTAAAACAAACAAGCAACTAAGCAAGTGGTTTGTACCACCCAACTACGGTCTCTCTCATGGGACTGGATCCTGGCAGTAGACCCGACCATGTGGACTCTCCATGGTTAGCAGTAGACCCGACCATGTGGACCATGTGGAAGAGCTTTATGCTTTTTGCCTTTCAGAAAGTTTTGTGCTCCTCATCCTCTCTGTTATACACTTCCCATTCGTACTCTGCCCCAGTAAGCTTTGCTCTAAGTTGGATGCATTTTGGAGTGGATAAGTACTTTTTAATTAAAATTACATACTAACTGTTTTGCTTTTACAATCTTTCTCCTAAGTGCAGCTTAGCTATCTAGAGATTGCCTAGTGCAGCCCAACCACAAGGGCTCAGGAGGGGCTATCTTCCTCCTTGTCAGTCCAATGGGGATATTAAAAACTTTCCCTGATGGAGTGGAGTCCCCAAAGGGAAAATCCCAGATTTGAGGTTGGGGTGTAGCTTAGTGGCACAATGCTTGCTTAGCATTGTGTAAGACCCTGGGTTTGATACCTAGAACTGAAAACAAAACATTAAAAACAAATAAAAAACCAAACCAGGTGCTGGTGAGATAGCTCAGTGGCTTAAGCGCCTGCCTGGCAAGCACGAGGGCCCGAGTTCGACTCCCGGAACCCACATACGATAAAAGGGCCGGTGATATCGCTCAGCGGCACGGGCGCCTGCTGGCGCGTGAGATCCTGAGGTCGACCCCCGGTACCCACAAAAACAAAGCAAATCAAAACAAAACAAAACAAAAAATCAAACCAAACCAAACAACAACAAACAAAAGAATCACAGCTGCATAGGGCACGTTCTGGTGAAAAGGTGCAGGCTTCCACAGCCTGGTTCTGGGTTCCAATTCTGCTTGCTGACGTGGGACTTGGATCAAGTCCATTAAGGGAGACAAGGCCTTTGCCACATCCAAGTGTAAGCCAGATGAGAAGAGATATGTAAAAGGCCTATGGTTGGGTCCCAACAAATGTTAGTTGCTGCCCTTCCTGTTTTCAGTGTGGTGGTTTCATGTGGTAGCAACTCACTGATCTAGCACTGTTCGTCAGGATTCCTTTGCTGGGTGGCTCTGGGTTAGGACTGGCCACAGGGACATTTGCAAGATACTCGCAGCTACCTTTCACTGAAGGTCAGCACAGCTGAACTCTTGCAGGCCCTGTGTGTTGGTGTGGGGCGCAGCCAGGATCCCGGTTCCCCCAACTCCTGCAGACTCTGCCCCCGAGACCAGGCCAGGACCCATGCACCCACGTGGTGAAAGGTGTAGCTGCTTCTAAGGGGAACTGCACTGTCAAGGTTAGAGGTGCTGAGAAATAACATGAATTCCACCTCCTTAAGGACTCCAGTTTGAGTTCCAGTTTGCTTTCGATTCACCCCACTGCACATCTGGGTTCTACTCGGCTTCCAATCCTGTAGACCTGCTGCAACATATGACCCCCTAGTAGACACCAAGGCAACAGCCTTCTGCAGAACTCTTAGCCAGCTCTCATAATTTTGTGAGCCTTAAACTCTATAATAACCCTATATTCCATATCCTGTTAACGAGCCTGCTTCCTGAACACCTTAACTGATACAATAAGTAAATAAAATGCCCCTTCTTGTGACCCTACAACAGGCCCATTGTACTACCTCATTCATCTTCACAACACCACCATAGGAGGCCATTACTAACCCCATCTAATGCTGGGGAAACCACGATTGAAGATTTAATCCTGGTAATTGGTGGAACCAGGATGCAAAGCTATCTGTCCCTCTCCTGAGCCTGAAGTGGTAGTCACTTTATTTCTCTGAAACTAATCACAAGCACATGTCTCATTAACTACAAAAGTACTGCAAATGCAATAATATAGAGAAATAGGAAAGACTCTTAGACACATAAGTTTAACATGCCAAAGAAATGACAAAAACAACAAAAAAAGTATAACCCATCCCCCCAAAGAAGGAAAAACACCAACAAGGGGAAAAGAACTATGGACCTGCCGGTCCTCAGGCCAGTGGCTCATTGAGGGAACTGGTTTGGGCAATGTTCATAGCGAAGGCTGCTGATCCTCAGTGTACAGGCAATTCTGAAAAGAAACTTTACTTAGAGCAGAACGAAATGCAATAGTTGTTTCTCTGCAGTTCACCACGCAGTACCCTCTCGCAGGCCAACAATCCTTGACAGTCCAACTGGGAGGAAATCAAAGAAGCGATTGAGTGAGAGCTGCCCTGGGTGAGTGCCTGAGAGTCACAAGATCCCAGAACAAAGCAGGAAGGCCTGGGCCCCAGTGGCCTTCGAAGAATACTGAGAGGCCAGCCCTCGAGGTTTTCTGTTTCCCTGAGGACCGAGAGAAGCAGCTTCGAACAAGGTTGTGTTGCCCTGTGGACAACTTGGAGCAAAGCAAATTTATATTGCATGGTTCACTCTGGGCAGAGAAAGAAGAACGGGACTGAGGGAGGATCAGGAGAGGGAGGGCATGAAGCATACCCCACTGGGTGCAGCCTTTCTCTCCATCCCTCCTGGGCTCAGCCTTCGTGCTTGGTGCTCTCATTCCCAGGAGCCTCCCTCCTCCTCTCCACCCAGTGGTGGCCGGAGCTCCCTTTCAGTCTGTGTTATGGGTCACCACAGCGAGAAGCCTTCCTTATTGCGGTTGTTCCTGCTCTTTCCACATTTCACAAACAGACTCACCCATGTCCCTGTATATTTTCACATCCTCTCTGTTTGTTTCTTATGTGCCTATAACATCTTCAGAGAACCACCACCCTATCTCTAAAATCTTTTTCTTCCTTATATTAAAATAAGCTGTAACATTTTCAATCAAAGCTGTGACCCATCAAAAAGATAAAAAAGAATAATATAAAAAATACAACCTGGGCATGGAGGTATATGCTTGTAATCCCAAGAAGGATCACAAGTTTCAGGCCAGCCTGGGCAATGTACTGAAACCCTGTCTTAAAATAAAAAAATAAAAAAGGCAGAGGATGTAGCTCAGTGGTAGAGTACACCTGGGTTTGATCCCCAGTACTGAGAACAATAGATAGATGATAGATAGATATAGATAATAGATAGTCTCATCATCCAGATATTTGTACCATTAACACAGCAGGCAAGCCCTCCTTTACTTCCTGGTTGTCACGAGGTGAGCAACTTCCTCTAGCACATGCCCCTGCCATGATCTGCTGCCTTGCCACAGGCCTAAAAGCAGTAAGGCTGACCAACCATGGACCAAAACCTTCAAAACTATGAGTCAAAGCAAAACTTTCACCTTTTTAAGTTGATTATCTCAAGTATTTTGTTATAGGAACACAATGCTGACTAACACATTGTCAGGTATGACTTAATTCACATTACCAGTGTATGTATCTGTGAAATAATGTAGGGATAGAGGCAGGATGAGAGCGTGGTTAAGAACTTGGGCTTTGTACTTAAATCTACATGAGTCGGAATCTCAAATTGAGTCATACGACCTTGGATTAATGATTCTCTCTGAACTTTGGTCTTCTCTTACATAAAATGAAGGTAGTAAAGCTGTCAAATTTATCATAAAGTTCTGATGACTAAATTAAGTGAAACATACAAAACTCAAAGATGGCATTTAATAGGATGACTATTTGTGTGTGTATGTTGAAATACATACTTTTAAATATTTGTTATTTCAGCCATTTCAAAGCATAAAATTCAGTGGTATTCAGTAAATCCATGAGGCAATTCAGCCATCACCATTATCTAGTTCCAGAACATTTTTATCACCCCAAAGGAAACTCCACCTCTATTACGCTGTCACTCCTATTCCCCGTCCTCCTGGCCTCTGACAGCTGCTAATCTGCTTTCTGTCTCTGTGGAAAATCACTATCGTTTATCTTTAGCCTTTCTTTCTCTTAGTTTTTCCTGGTAGCTTTAATCATGGTCATATTTCTCTTGTCAAACAAACCAAATCAAATGTTGAAAAGGAAACAAAAGCAAAGCTAATATAAAAGCTACAAAACAAACATATAGAAATTACCGGACACATCTCCTTGAGCCACTGCCTCATATTTCAATGATGATCCATCCACCCTTTCTCTGCACTCTCTATTCCCACTCATCTGAAGCCCTATACTCGGGCTCCCAGTGGTCAAACCCGTGTTCCCCTTTCAGCCTCTATCCTCCTCCCTTTCCTTTCACCATAGAACACTGCTGCCCACACCTCCTCCTTGTTTCCCAAAGCCACTTGTCTGCCCCAGCTTCCCACTATAGGAGCCCTGCTTGCTACTCCTCTCCCTCTCCATCTTTCCTCAGTGATCTCATCCATCCCTCCTGCTGCACTGTCAGATGGACACTGGTGACTTCCAGATTCATTTGTATTGGACCTTGCTTCCTGGTTGTTTCCAAGACATTGGCTGTGGTTTGGATGTGTCCCCTAAGTTGATGTGTTGGAAGTTGAATATCCAGTGAAATGGTGTTGAGAGGTGGGACATTTGGAGGCAGTTAGGTCATCAGGACTCTGCCCTCATGAATGGATGAATGTCTGTATCACAAGAGTGGATTTGTCATCTCTAAAGCAGGTTGTTACACAAGTGCGTTTGGTCCCCTCTTGCTCTCTCCCGCCCTTCCACCTTCCACCATGGGATCAAGGCAGGAAAGTTCTGCATTGACATTGGACTTTGCAGCCTCTGGAACTATGAAAAATAAATTTCTTGTCTTTATAAATTACTCAGCATTTGATATTCAGTTATAACTCCTCTTGTAACTTAATTTAGGTCCCCAGTATCTCATCTTTGAATAACTACAATCACTTTTCTTTTTATTCACCTATGTCCTTTCCATCAACTGTGTCAGAGTTATGAATTATATCTTAAAATATAAAAGTGATTGTGTCATTTTCCTATTTAAATACCTCTACCTACAAGAAAACACAGTTAAGCTCCACCACCTGGCTCTGACCATCTCCTTACTCTCATCTCCCAGAACATGCAGGATCTGTCACAAATGCGCCGCTTTGCATGGTGTGGATTTCTAGGCGAAGCCAACACTGTCCTGGCCCCAGAGGTGGGACACATGACCTGAGCTAAGCCAACCAGCCTCTGAGCCCAGAAAATGGTTCCGCCCACAGCAGAGCCAGTGAAAGCAGTCCTGGGCTGTGGTTTGAGCTTGGAGGTCATCCTACTTCTTTGCACTGGATGTGAAGAAATGAGGCCCAAAGAATGAACGGCTGCTTCTTGCAAATAAAGGGAGCCTGAGACTGGACCCATCTTAGGGGAAAGAGGAAATCCTCACCGTGGTAAGGTCTTTTGAGATCTGAATCCAACCCTATCAAGAGTGATATATTCTTTGCCTATTTTTTAAATGTAATCTAATATGTGGTACCCCTCAGATCTATTTTGTTTTGTTTTATTCTTTGAGTTTGATTTTGTTTTACTTGCAAGTCAAACTCTCTGCACATCACCCTTTAAACCAGTGTTTCCTAAATTTTGCTGAATATTAGAATGACATGGGGAATTTAAAGAATCACCAGTGCCAACAGAATCATAACATCTCCAGGTGGGTACAGGCATCAGTAATTTTTAAAAATCACACATGATTCCAATGCTTAGCAAAATTTGGAATCTATTACCACAAGCAAAGTAAACTTTTTCCTCTGGGCGTCCCTAGCTCCCTGCCACCAATTTACGAGAGCTCTTTCCATAGCATATTACTGTTCCACCTCCCCTTTTAGACTCTGAGCATCTTGATGGCAGATTCATGTCTCTTTTTTCTCTACTTTGAACATGACAGGACCTTAAAAAGTGTGAAAATAATGAACGAATAGTATAGGGCTACATCATCTTTTGTGTATTTTTTCCTTCAACGAAGACGGTACAAGGTATGCAAGAGGAGGAAAAAAAAAATTTTAATAGAGAGCAGTCTCTGGAGCCTGACTAGCTTTGCTCAAATCCTGGTGGCCCAGGGCAAATACTCAGCTGCTCACAATCTCCCTTTCCTCCTCTACAAAATGTAAATCCATTATCACTTATATCACGACCATATTTTCAGGATTTCCCAGGTTAATAACGTAGAACGCTTCGAACATGCTTGGTCCATAGTAAGCACACACCAATTGTCAGCTTCTATCTTCACCCATTCACTTGCACTCGGAGGAAGAGGAAATGTGGGCTCTCTGGGCTGGCTGAGAGGTGAACAGGAAGTGAGACCAGCGAGGATAGATGGCTTTTTGTAGAATCTCACACAGGGGACACAGAGTGTGGAAAGAAGCAGAACAGAGAATGCTTTTTGGCGTTTTCCTTTCTAGGCTGCCGGCCTCTCACGTGTTCAGGTACTGCAAGAAAGAGCCACGTGAGGGGGAGAAGCCGAAGCATGGAGCGGGCAGAGTCAACCCCCTACAGGAGATGGTAGGCAATGGATCTGGAGCCCAGGGGCTAGAGGTGCCTTGGACCAGAGCACTTTTGTCTCACTGGGAGACAAAAGGAATCAGAGAAGACGGGTGCCAGGATGTTCACACCTGTGTGCGCTCTGGGGGTTGTTTTGCTTTGTGTGCTGTTGGTTAGCTTAGGTGAACTGTGTTTGGGTGGCTGCAAGTTTACCACGCTGGGGTGGAGAATCATTGAGTTCATGGCAGTGGAACAAAAGACTTGTAAAGTTCCTCAGCTGCTGCTGGCCTTGCCCCGCCCACAATGCCAACAGCACGAGATCAGATGCTTTCAGAGCCACCTGAATGGAGCCTGGTAATTGCAGGGAGGCCAGGTAAAGGACTTATTGTTCTGTATTTTTCTTCACCTACAATTCAGTCTCTTATAAAGAAACTCTGCCTGAGGGGAAAGGAAAGCACTTCCTTATAGAAAGCAATTTTTTTTTTTTTGGTGGTGGTACTGGGGATTGAACTCAGGGCCTTCACACTGAGCTACATCCTCAGCCCTCTTTAAATTTTTTACTTTGTATTTTGAGACAGGGCTTTGGCAAGTGCTCAGGCTGGGCTTGAGCTTTCCATCTTCTGCCTCAGGCCCCCAGAATGCCAGGATTACAGGCGTGAGCTACAAGAATACAACTTTATAACAGATTTTCTTATAACTGGACTCTGCTGGTCGGGTCTTTGCACTAAAAGTGTGTGTGCTTGCAAATTTGTCAGCTGGTGGTTGGAGGACTCTTGGCTATTTTCGAGAGAGACAGCAAGCTTCCTGCTAAGGGTGTCCTTGACAACATCACTCCCTCTCCTGCTGCTTTCTTATCAGTAAAAGAAGGGGGTGGGACCCTGAGCTGCTTCCTTCCTCCCTCCCAGAAACTTGTATTTACTGAGCTCCCACTCTAGGCAGGGAACTCCTGTGGGTGCTGTAGGGAGATAAATACAACCTGATTAAACAAAACCCAACAGAGATAAACAAAATTTGATTAAGCCATTGGCCCTCCCTCGAAGAATGTGCGGTTTTGCAGGAAAACTACAGTTATCCCTCAGAATTGGTGCCAGGGGTCCCTCAAATACCAAAACTGAGGGTGCTCAAGTCCCTTACATAAAACCTTGTAATGTTTGCATATAGCCTACCCACATGTGCCTGTGTATTTTAAATCATCTCCCAATTACTTACAATGCCTAGTACAGAGTAACTGTTGTGTAAACCATAGCAATACTGTATTGTTTAGGAAATCATGACCTCCAAAAGTGTATGTATTCAGTATGGATGTATTTTTCCCCAAATGTTTCCAACCAAAGTTGGATAACTGCAGATGCAAAACCCGTAGATACAAAAAGCTGACTGATAATCAAAATCAGTCTGCTGTAGTTGAGGTTTTTATCACCTCTCATTTAAACACTTTCAGTGGCTTCCTAGTCAGTCTCCTTGCTTGCAATGATCATTTTTTTCTGCCCTGTACACTGCCAGAAGCTTCTCTCCAAAGCCCACAGCAGTCTGCATGTTGTCCTCCAGCCCCACGACATGACAGGCACTGCCACCCTTTGTTTCTTTCACCCGTGCTCTCTTTATCCTCTGTGTCTTGCAAACTCCTACTCACCCTTCAAGGCCTATGCTTTCTGTGCACCCACACTCTTGGCAAAGCAAATGACTTCTGCCTCCTGTGCCTCCCTAACCCTTCCAACAATGCTTCAGTTTTAGCATTTATCACTGTATGACCATCTCCTATGATGGGGAAGGGTCAGATCTTCACTGTTTTTGTTTCTGGTGCATGACATTTAGCTGGTGCTGAATGAAGGACTGTGAAGTCATTGGCTATCATATGTGAGGAGCGCACACACATCTCCACCCTTTGCCTCTCAGGCCATAACCATGCCTTGGGGGAATGCTGGGGACCAAGGATGTGCAGATATTTTTCTCTAATATTTCAAACCCAAGGCAGAAAAGTATAGACAGCAAACACTCACATACCCACGCCCAGCTTTCACAAATCTTATCATTTGCCGTTTTTTTTTTTTTTTGTGGGTACTGGGGTTCGAACTCAGGACCTCGCGCGCCAACAGGTGCCCATGCCACTGAGCAATATCACCAGCCCTTTTTTTGTATATGGGTACCGGGAGTCGAACTCAGGACCTCGCACTTGCCAGGCAGGCGCTTATGTCCCTGAGCTATCTCACCAGCCCTCATTTGCTGTTTTTGCCTCAGATATTTTTCTTCTTTTTTCTAGGACATTAGAGTTAGTTCATACACATTCTGTACCCCAAAGGAACCCATCCCCTTTCCTTCTGAACTGAGTGTTTATCATTCTTATGCATGTTTTTATGTGTTTACAAGAGCATATATTTCTAAATGATGTTTTATACTGTTTTGCGTTTTAAGCATCTTAACTCGGTATCATCTCATACTGTAAATATGAAATTATAATGCGTTTTCCCCCTCAACGTTATTCTGATACATGTGGGCTTATTTCCAGGCTTACTCTTCTGCTCCACTGCCTGCTTGTCTATTCCTGCACAAATTCCTTAACGTAAGGGTCTTACTGAGAGCTTGTAAGAGATGGCAGGGTAAGTCTCTCCTTGTTCTTCAAAATCGCTTCAGCCATTCTTTGGCTTTCTGCTTTCATATGAATTTTTGGATCAGCTCTTAAAGGTTTGGCACACACTTGCAATCCCATTTACTTGGGAGGCTGAGGCAGGAGAAGTTTGAGTTCAAGGCCAGCCTGGAAAACTTAATGAGATCTATTTCTCAAAGGAAAAAAAATTTTTGGAAATTCCTTACTTAAATTGATATATTAATATGAAAAAAACTCTGTTTTTGTGGTACTGAGTCTTGTGATACATGATGAATACGTTTATTGCGGTGTGGTACCAGTTCTTGCCATCCGTGGGTCTGCTGCAGCCCTGGAGCTGCTCAGCTCTCCTTCCGGGAGGGATGTGGTGATGAACCAGTGCATCTCCCTGCAGGGATCCCGGTGGCAGAGGAAAGAGCATCTGAGAGCTCTTGCTGTGCCAGGGCAGAGCCCAGCCTGCAGGAACAGAAGGAAGGCAGACAGGCTGCTCAGACCCCTGCCAAGGTCGGCTAACCCAGGGAGAGCAGGAGGCTGAATGCTGCACTGCTTCGGCCTCCTAAGGCCACCGTGGCAGATATCACTGTCCACCATCATGCCATCCTCTTCCAACACTGTGATTCTCAGCTTCCTTCCCAAACTGTCACTCTGGGGAGCCCCCACATCACTCAGAGCTGGCACACCATGAGGCACCCCTCTGCCCCCCAGCCCAAAGCTCTCACCGGTGTTTGCCAGGACCCTGTGATGACCCAACAGGAGTGGCTTTCAGTGACTTCCCAGTCCTGCACAGGGCCGGAGCCTGCCCTCCTCTGCAGACAGAAGGGTGAGTGTGCCAGACCTGTGCCTTCCTCCCAAGGTGAAGATAACGTCCTGGAGAGAAACAGAAGGCTTTGGGCAAACCAGTGAGCTGAACAGACTGCATGGAGAAGCCCTTGGCTGCAGGACCTAGTTGTGACTTCTCCTTCCAGCCACCAGCTGACTCTGGGATTTATGTGGGCAGGAGCACTTAAAATCTGGCCCCGAGTGCTTGGCAGAGGAACTATTTGTATCTCCTTCCACTGCTTATGGAGACAAATAATTACCATAAATTATGACACAGATTACAAACAAGGACTCTGTCTCGCTCCCCCCTGTGCCAGCAGGTTAGAGTCCCTCACACTCACTGGGAATCTGCCATGTGTCCGGGCCTGGGCGAAGTGCTTAGAAGACGTGACCTCGCCCTTAGAAGACGTGACCTCGCCCGTCTTCACCACAGTGGCAGGTGAGACCACCTACTCGGGCACAAGAAACAAAGGCTCTGGGAGCTGAGGGGACTCATGCAGCCAAGGTCCCACAGCTGGTCCACGATGGGACTGTGAGCTGAGATCTATTGACCGGTGCCTGCTGAGTCCACGTCCAGCCTGTGTGGCATTGCTGCCTGCTGTGAGAGGGAGGAGAGGTGGGAAGAAAGGTGAGGGAGAAGGAAGGAAGAGGGGTGTGGAAAGACCATGGCAGGAAGAAAGGGGAAGAAGGGAGTTGAGAGAGAGGGAGAGAGAAGGAGGCTGGTGGTGTGGGAGACAATAGGCCTGTCCAGGAAAGGACTTCCTTTCCCAAGGCCTGCCTCCTGGGTCCTAGGATCACCCATTCCAGGGTGATCTTGTACTTCCGGAGTGAGCTTTTATGTCCCTTGGGGGAAGGAAAGGAAAGGAAGTGGGGGAGGAGGAGGACAGACTGTCACAGCTGAGGGTCCTCTCTGAAGGGAAGTCCCGTTCTTTGAGGCCTGGTGGGTGTAGGGAAGAAGCCTGAGGCCAGCTCCCCCGGGAGCCCTGCCCTTTGTGACGAGAACAGAAAAGCCACAGCAGCCCTGTCACCCCTGGATCCTGGCAGAGGGACTCTGCTCAAGACTAATGGAAGAACCAGAGGGATGATATGAAGAGCATTAACTTGGTTAAACAGGAATAAAAATCAAACTTTTCCAGAATATAGAAACTATTTATCTCTAGGGTTGCATCCCTGGATATTTTTCTGTGTTCCAGTGTTCTCTCGCATGGCTGAATCACAGGGGATAGCATGCTCTTCCTGCTGCTGGACATGCAGGGCATTGTTCAAAGGTCTCCTCAGTCTCAGTGAATGGAAGGGACAACAGGTAGGTGGCAAGGGCGGAGGGAGCTTGGGGAGGTCACTGCGGGTGGGGCTGCCACTCCCGAGCTGCCATTACAGAGGGCTCATTGCTAGGCATTACCTCAGCCAGGAAGAAGCCACTCTGGACTTTTGACTTCACTTTCCCTCCTTCTCTTGTGTCCCCAGCTGCTAGGCACTTCCTTTTTCTTGTAGCTACTGAAGCAGTTCTGTGAGGCCAGCTCTCCTCCCAAACTGTTTGGGGTACGCACTTAATTTGCCCCTCCATAGGAAACAGGGCAGACAGGATGTTGATGCTGAAGCAAGCCAAAAACCAAGTCAGTATGGAAAGCATTTGCCAGCTTCTTGTCGAAATTCTCTGGACTCAGCCGTAAGGCCTGCCAGGACAGGAATGTTGGGCCTGGGGCCCTCAGGGAGTTAATAGATTGGCGTCAGGCCTGGCAGGGGCTCCAGGGCAGGTGGGTGGGGGCTTTAACAGGAAGAACCTTTGGCATTTGCCAAGGATACTTGTCCTCAGGTGGGCAGCAGCACCTCACTTCCTTTTGAAACAGAGTGGTTTAAGATTCAGAAACAAGGTCTGGCCTATAATGGGAAAAGATAAGGGAAGATAAACAAAACCCTAGGATTCCAAGCAAATGGAGTCCAGGGGACTCCCATTCATAGAGAACCCCGGGAGAACTAAAGCAGACACTCAGCCAACCAGATGGGGCTGGGAAAAGGTGGGAGTGGGGAATCACAACTAAGGGCCCAAGGCAGGGAGGTCCAACAGGTTGCCTGGGTCATGAACGCTGACCCTTGTCGACTCTCTCACTGCCAGGCAGGACAGATGGACAGCTCCAGCCCTAGCAGATGGGCCTGGCTGGGGCAGGCAAAGAATGACACCTTCATCCTCACCGTATAGGTAACAAAATGTGAATCTTAACTTGACCCTGTTATAGTCTGATTTTTCTGCTATAGTGTTGGCAAATCACTTGCCTGGCACTGACGGCATCCATTCACTTTTGAAATTAAGCGACTGCATTTCCTCATGCCCATTCTTAGGAGCCCTTAGAGAAGTGGGGAAAAGGAGGAAACCGAGGCATGGAGAGCTAAAGTGTATAAGTGAACACATACCTGGTGGGCCACTTCCTCCTTCTAGGCCCCCAGCAGGCGATGATCACTGTTCAGTCACTGCACTCCTCCCCGTGAGCCCGGAGCTGTGAGCAGCACTCAGCAGGGCCCTGCAGGCCTTTCTCTCCAACTGCTTTGTGCCTGCCATTCATTCCCTGGGTGCTTGAGTGAGAAGCCAGAGAGGATGGGCCAAGAGCAGGGGGGAAGGCTATCTGGAAAATAAAATGTCTGTCTCCAAGCCTCCCCTGGGACAGCTGTATTCTGCTCTGTGTGATCTCTTGTGCCCCAGCAGGCCAACCCAGAACTGTCTGTCCTCAGAGAGACAGAGAGAAGAGAAGACACAAAGCTTAAGGCACAGGTGCAATGAAGTCACATGGTGGAGGGTGTGGATACTGGAGGAGAGGGAGAATTGTGTCCATTTTTGCCATGAGCCCATCAAAGTAGCCAGAGAAGCTATTAAGAAGTTTGCAAGGAGTCAGGAGGTATGGATCCCTCCTCTGTTTTGGCTGACATCTCTAGTTAACTCTCCATTACTCGATTACTTTTCATTATTTTAACTTTCCAGGCTCTGTGTGGAGGAAGGTAAGGGAGAAAAGGGGCCATGTGTAGTTTTCGGGTGGTCAGCCCTACTTGTTAAGGGCTCTAGTGCTGTGGTCTCCCAGTGGTGTTCTGTGAAGCCCTGGGATATGGAGTGGTTTCTTGGGGCTGTGAAGGAAATGGGTGTGTGTAAGGGTGACGAACATTGACTCCCCATCTTAACCAGGGTAGCTCTGGTCTCTCTCTTGGGATTTCCTTCGGAGAAAGATTATGCAGCTTTGAAAACAAAATCTGAAGTCCATGGGACCACACCAACCTCTTAATCTTCCAGAAGAGGCAACAGTCTTGCAAGTGTCTACCCCACGTGGCTCAGCAGTTGAGGGTCCTGGCTGGTATTAGAACCCATTTGTTGGCCCACCATTCTATCCAAGATGAATTCCCCCACCTGACTCTTTCCCTGGGTTTAAGATGGTAGAGAATTGCTAGAGTGTGATGGGCGGGGGAAACTGAGGCAAATCAAAAGGGATGTTTCTGACATCTTACTGCTTCAGTTCTCAACTTCACCAACGAAGACCCTTCACAGCCTTAATAACTCCTTCTCCATGTTACACACACACACACACGTCCTCACAGGATGGTTCCTTCCTATAAGGCTTGGTCTCCAGAACCACAGACAATTCAGGGCATGATATTGGCTGTAGGTCGGGGTGACTGACCACCGCGGGGACAGAGCAGGGCAAGTCTGGGGCAGCTGATCCTGCGAGGACAGACGGCACTCTGTCTGGGAAGAAAGCTCACTTTCCAGGAGAAGGCCTGGTTTGCTCGGAGGCTGTGGTCTCCTTGTTTTCCTCCTAGTGTGTTAATCCCATCTCTTCCTAACAAAGGTTTTTCTAGGACGTGGGGTATTTATAGCTCCTCCTAAGCCGTTTTCAGTCTGTTTCCTGTTCAAGTACTGCGTTAGTCACCAGAGTGTCTCGGGCCGTCTCCCATCCCTGCCGGCCCACCGGGAACGTGGGGATGCTGGTCAGACTCGGGGCAGACCTCAGTGGGGAAGCGGTCGGGGAGATGGGAGGCCGGCTAGGGAGGTAGAGGGGAACAGCTCTTGTCCCCCAGCCTCTGCGGCATAAAGCCCCGAGTCCTTACGGCTTCCTAGAGTCTTGAAGGTTAGTCCTCAGAGACACAGAAACTGCAGAGGCACCTCCATTTGCCTGCATATTTTTGCCATTACTTGATGACCTATTTGCACGCAGCTCCTTGCAGAGAATTTCCTCCCGAGCCATATACGGTGATTTCACTGCACCACAAACTGAGGCGTCTACTGCAGCCAGCAATCAAGGCTCCTTCCTGCTCCCTGCTGCTGTCCTCACCTCCCTCCATCCCTTCGCTATAGGTTTCCCAGTCTGCTCTGCCCCCTTCAAGCTCAGTTCTCCCCACTCATAGGTGGTCCTAAGAATTGACCAGCTTCCTCTGACAACCTGAGTTGAGTCCTTGTACCCACAGACCCAAGGAGCAGTTAGGGAGAAGGAACTTCAGGCTAGGGAATGGTAAAGGGGGCAGAAACCAGCCCACTGTGGTCTTTTGCCTTCCCATGCCTTTGCTTATTCTGTTTTTGGTCTGGAATTCATCACTGGACCATGGTGCAAGCATCGAGGAATCCATTGCTGGAAATCTGCAGCAGTCACCAACATCTCCTAGTGGCCCCTGGCCTTCCTCGAGCACATTGATTAACCTTTACAAATAACTAGTGAAAGAGCTGAGTGCAGGGCTTCTGACCCTGAACTTTCTGGGGGTGGGAGAGAAAGGTAGGGAAAGTTGGAGGTTCTGTTTGCGTAGTGTCACCAGGTGGCCTGCATCCCAGAGATGGAGAGCTTTCCAAAGACTTTGAGAACCTCAGAGGTGACTGGTTCTAGGTCGTCCTTGGTGACAATGGCTTTCTCAGTCCCAACCTCAAGGTTGCCCAATTCAGAGCAAGGAGCATGTAACACCAGCTGGTCAGGGAACACCTCTGTGCCGGGCTGCCTGCTGTGTACTGTAGAAACAATCACTCAGAAACAGCCTTGGCGAGAAGGTGCATGAGCTAATGCCACCTTCGGTCCTGCTCAGGGCTGGCATGCATACCAGCCCTGAGTGGGGGAAGTGGAGGAAATCGGACATGAGACACGTATACCAGTGCCAGCCAGGGCCCAGGCATCTCAGGGCTACTCCCTAGCTGTGGTGCACACCGACAATCTGGCCCAACTATTTGTATTTCCATTTGGTTTCAGTCTTAGAAAATTCATTACGGACTGTTTCCTCACAGATCACACTCAATTACATCCTCAGGAGGGTGAGAGCCCAAGATGCCATTGGGGATGGCTGAGTCAGGTTTAGTCAAGGGTGAGCTTGCTTCAGCTAGAGCTGCAGGCCTGGAGACTAATTCCCAGGGGATGGGGCATCCAGGAGCAAGATGGGGACATAAGTACCAAGCAGAGAGCTTCTTTCTTTGAAACCACAATGGTGGACTGTGAATCTAAGCAATCTAAGAGTGACACTCTATCCAATTTCCTCGCTAAGAGTCTCTCTCCTACTTCTACGTTTTAATTTTGAAGATCAATACATATATAAAAAGTACAGAAAGCATTACAGATTCTGTAAAGAACTATAAAGCAAACACCCGTGGGCTCTTGTCAGGAAATGAAACGCTACCCGCAGTTCTATGCCCCTTACACATCCCTGTCTGGTTACATGCAACGCCTCTCTCTTAGACATCTTTGGTGTCTACTTCCTTTTTCTGTGGTTGTACCACCTCAGTTTGTGTCCTGAAAGAAAACACTTTACTTTTACCTGTTTTGGGCTTTCAATGAATAGAATCGTGTTATGGAGTTTCTGGGTATGTTGCTTCTTTGCTGTTATGTTTATGAGATTTACAAATGTCACTGTGTACAGCTGCCCTGCATTAATTCAATCTTTATGACTGTATTGCTTTTCACTACATATGTGTGCCAGGTTACTTGTCGATACTACTGTTGGTGAATACATGGGTTATTTTCAGATTTTGGCTCTTACAAGCAATCCCACAGGGAGTGTTCTTGATATATATATATCCTGGTACCAATGTGCACATTTTTCTCCAGGGTTGATACCTAAGAGTGGAGTTGTTGGGCTATCCAGATAATGCATGGTTTTCCCAGGGCTTGCACTACTCTTGTTCTCTCTGTTGGTCCTGAAGCTGATACCTGAGGGAGGGAGCCCTGAGTTCAGAACTGCTGAACCCACACAGCCGCTTCAGGAGGAACGACTCCTGCTGAGAAGTCCATCCATGTGTGCTTTTGCTCCTTTCCCTGCACCATCATCCCAGCCTCTGCTATCGCAGCTCCCAGCACTAAGCTCAGAGCTCCCTCTATCTAGAGCTCAGTTCACCCTGATTCCCAGACTCACCTGATCAAGGACATGGTGGGCAGTCATCATCTGAAGGTCAGTCCAAAGGTAGTGGCACCCTGGCCCTCAGGCAGGAAGTCAGATTACTCAGGGTGAGGCTTGATCAGGGCTGATCGCTGGTTGGCATTGCTGTCTGGGGCCTGAGGCATAACAGTTCCTCCTGGGTACCCAAGTCAAGCAGTGGGAGGGGATATTAGAACTACTGCTGGTCTCAGAGGCCTGGAACAGATTCTGAATAGCTCTGAATAGCACCCAATAAATAGTCTTAAACCAAAAAGGAGAATTAATGAGCTTGTGACAAAATATAATGGTAGCCCTGGCTTTGGGACAAGCTTGGTCCAGAAGCTCAAACAATATCATCATACTCAGGCTTATGGAATATCTTGTCTCCACTTTAGGAAGTCAGTAGTTGCTAAGAAGGGGTAAGATGAAGCTACACTGAAACACTCAGATTATGGAACAGGAATGGAAGCTGGCAGTCCAGGCTGACACCATAGCCAAGGACAGCTTGGAGAGAGATCCCCTGTGTCCGGACAGTAGGGGCCCCCAGGGTGTTCCTAGGGCCTAGTAAACCACTCCATTAAGCTTGGGAATTGGTAGATTCACACAGCCGTATAAAGACATGTTTACATCCTCAGATTCCTAAAAGTATTGGTCTAGTATTATTCCGAGTATCTGGGAAGAGAGCCCCAAAGAGGAAAGGAAAAAATCGCTCTTACTAGACGCAAACTATTTGAATGTGTCTTCTATACTAGAAATTGGGATCCAGAAGGTCTGATTTAAGATTGGGCACCACTTCCAGGTAGGTGTCATTGGAATTCCTGGTACATTTCTGTGATATATGAGACCAAAGGGACAGAATATTTGAACTCAAGGCTGTCTTGACAACTCCTAGAGGTATAAAGGTTTTAAAGAACACGTGCGAGGCATTTTGTTTTGTGCTAGGGGTAGAACCATGGCATGCCAGGCAAACACTCTACCACTGACCTACGCCCCTAGGTGTTTTGTTTGTGTGTTTGTTTAATGCAGAAAAAAATGAAAAAACAAAGTGGTCCAAAAGTGGCAAGCTATCTCCTTGGCATTTTCAAAATCACACCTCTGCATGTTATTTGTATAAAAAGTTGTTAAAAGAAAAAAGCTAATCTCTCTGTCTCAGTCCCCTTTCCCAGAGGGACCCACTAGTCATGTTCTTACACATTTCCCAGAAATGCTTCTTCAGCAGCCAGGCCCAGAGCTAAGGGGGACTGGGGAGGTGCTCGCACCTGAATGGTGAGAGCCTCAATGAATGAATGGGAGTGCCCCACGTCTGGGGACCCCCTCCCCAGCAGGCTTCCCAAGCTTGGCTCCAGGTGAGACCTCCCAAAGGGCCTGGGCTGTCCCCCAGCCCTGTCACTCAGGGCCCTGGCTTGGCCTTCAGGAGCACTCACAGCAGGGGAGTGGTTACTGAGTGCGATGCCGCAGGGAAGGATTTTCGCACTGATTACATGTCTGGGGCTTTAGAACATCTCCACTCTATTCTTTCCAGCAGTGATTCATCCAAGAATCATCAGAGACAGCCTGGTGGGGACCATGCCTGCGCTTCTTCCCTAGCTTTGATCAGGATTATATAACTTTGTGCTGATTTGTGCTTAGAAGCTTTGTTTTCCTTTTGCTACTCATCCCCAAGAGGTCAGGGAGAAGACTGTACAGTGCTGGGGTTTACATTAGTATGAAATCTTTTTTGTTAATTATCAGTCATATGTATCCACAAACACGCATGATATTGACCTGGAATAAAAATGAAAGACTCAAAAATTCGCACTCATCATATATCCACTCATGATGATTCACTGATCATATATTTTAAGAATTTACCAACTCCCAGGCCCTCTGCTATCCCAGCAGCACCTTTGCTTGAGGCTTTAGAAGAGAGACAAGTGGAGAAAGCAAGAGAGGTGCAGACTCAAGGAACAATGAGTAGAAGTGCAAGTATCTGGGAGCAACTGCAAATGACTCGTAGGTCAGGGGCAGAATCAGGCTGTATGACGAAGGACTTTGAGTCCCACAGTCCTCAATTTGGACTTTATTTTAAAGGCCAGGGGGAACCACTGAGGATTTTGAGGAGGAGAATTGAATCACTGGGGGACCCAGCACAAAGAGAAGCCACATTCAGCTAGGCTAACTGGAGGAATGTTAAATGAGGAGCTGTGTACTAAGGGTTAGGCGGTAAAATGGCTGGGAACGGCACTATATGCAGAGCAAGTACCACAAGGACTATCCAGCAGGAAGCCTGAGAAGGCAAAGTTGCTGAATCCTGTGACGGTCACCTCGAGAGGAGCTGTGGCCGTTAGTTGTGGTAACTCCACAGTGAGGGAGCCCAGGCAGATACCAGACCTCTCCCTCCCTATCCTGAACTCCTGCCGGTGCTGCCCACTCCCCAAACCCAGCCAGAGGCCCAGGAGGCTATCGCCAGAGTCCACAGGTGCAGGCAGCCTCCTGGCAAGCATGGGCTGGCGAGCATGGAACAATATCCCTCACAAAAGTGGTGCCATCACATCAGCAGGTCCTCTGGGAGGGTGGCAGATGAACTGGAGACAGAGAGAGCACGGTGGGAGGGGAGCACGCGGGTCAGAAGGAAGCACTGGCCATGGAGACGAGAGGAAAAGAAAGACTATGCTGACGTTAAGGAAGTAGAATCATCATGACCCAATGACAGGCGTGAAGGACAGGTACGGTAGATGGTGACACGATGGACTAGGAAAAGGAGCAAGTCTAAGAGAAGGCACTGCTACTGGACAAATAGCAATGACCTTCTCCAGCCAGCAAAGCTAACCATGGGTGGAAGGACAGATGGCTTCCCATGTCCCTGCTCTGGGCAGAATCACAGAGGTGTCTGGTGTTTCCCTGCTTCCAAGCCTGTGCCATTTCCTCTACGACTTAGCAGCCCCCAACAACCCCCCACTTCAGTGTGGGTCTGCCCGCCCTCCTCAAAGTACTCAGGCTGAAAAATAATTTCTGGTTCCACTTCTCTCTCCTATTGACTGGTCTAAACACCAGTCCTTAAAAGTCACAATAAAAAGTGACTGACTGCTAGCTCTCTGTGGAGATAACTGCCAATTTTAAAGAGATCTGCTTAATTACAGAATGAATCTGTAATTAACAGACCAAAGGGGAAGATTCTTATTTTTGACTCTGGACCTTCCCAGGGGGACTCTGAAGCCCCCACTCCACCCCATCCTCCACCTCCTCAAAGGGTGCAAGGCTGGGGATGTGGCTCAGTGATAGAGCATTTTGCAGCGCAAAGCCTGGGTTCCATTCCCAGCACTGCAAAACAAACAAAAACAAAGGACCTAAGTCAGCAATTTAGTGCCTGCTCTATAGTGTAGAGACCCAAATCTGACAGGACTTTCAGTGTTGGTGCAGATTTTAATGTTGGCTGCTAAGAAGCATGCAGTACATTTAGGGACAGGGTGGACATAAACAGATTCTAGTCAGAGAGCAGAACCCCGTAAGTACGCTCTTCCTCCTCCCTGAATTCCCATAGTCCCACCCACGGATCTGCCTTGGAGTGGAGAGAGCATCCAAAGGCCCCACATGTCAGAAAGAAAGGGGAAGGTAGGGGAAGCCAGGCCATGTTGCTAGGTAGCCAGCTTCTGTCCTGTGGTTGCCAGGGTGATAATGACTTTTGTGTACAAGCGGGGTATGGTGGTTACTTGCTGAGTGTCTATCTAAGCAGGCTGGACTTTTTTACCACAGTGCCCTCCATGAAACCATGTCATAACACAAACCATCAGAATTTCCCAGAGGAACAGCATTTGTTCTCGCTGAGGGGTTATGTTCCTGACCAAAGACTCAGCTGGAGATAAATCATAACTGTGATCAACAATCTGTCATAAGCAGAAGGCACAAGTGCCCAAATATTCCTTGTAAGTTCCAGGGCTAAAATTACTCTCCAGCCTCACCACAGAGCTAGCACTGGGCTCCATGTGAGGCCCACGTACCATGTTCATTCACTCACTCACTCATCCATCCATTCATTCATTCATCTGAGGGCCGAGAGAGTCACTGTGACTCACTCCTCTACTTTGCGTCAGATTAGTATTCTGAGCAAGGGTTATGTTCTGAATAAAAGATACATCAACATCCTAATTTCTAGTACTTTGAAATGTCACCTTATTTGGAAATAAGGATTTTACAAAGGTAATCAAATTGAAATGAGGTCCTTAAGGTGAGATTTAATCTAGTGGGATGGACATCCTTATAAAAAGGGGGAAGTTGGGCACAAACAGACATACCCTCTGGGAAGATGGTGTGAAGACAGAGGGAGGATGCCATTTGGTGATGGAGGACTGGAATAATTCATCCGCAAGTCAGGGAACGCTGAGGATCACCAACAAACACCAGGAGCTGAGAAGAGGTAAGGAAGGCTTCCCCCAAGAGTTTTGGGAACCATGGCCCTGCAGGCCCTTCACTTTGGGCTTCTAAGCTCCTGAGGTGTGAGGAAATACATTTCTGTTTCTTCAAGCTTTCTGGTGCATGGTATTTTATTATAGCAGCTCTAGGAAATGAATAAACCAACCATTGTGATCCCATGCCGTGGGCCATCACGGCCAAGGAGCTGTGAGAGGACTGCTGGGTTGAGAAAGGCTTCCACTCTTCCCTGCATAGGATTCTGGGAACTGCTGCCCTCATCTCATGAGAGCCTAAGAGTGAAGCCCTCACCAAGAAGGACAGAGCAGATGGAAAGAGTCTGGTCATAGGTGACCTGACTGAGCTACTGTTTCAGCCAAGTTACAGCTGGCCCCTCTCAGTGCTTTCTGATATGTGAAATAACACATTTCCCTGTTGTTTCCACAGGTTCTGGGAATTAGGATGTGCATGACCACCAGCCAATTCAAACACCCTCATGTGGGCTCTTCAAGCTGCTCAACATGAGAGCTGGGTGAAAAGGACCCTGAGGACATGGCAGAAGGCGGACCAGAGTGGAAGAAGCCAGGATCCTTGAACGGCACTGAAACTTTCCCCCTGTTGACTCTCATTCTATTTTGACACGAATGAGAAATAAAGAATTGAAACTGGAAAGCTACTGGTAACAGAGGCTAGTGAATACCAGTGGTGGCAAACCTATGGCACGCATGCCACAGCTGGCTGCTTGTTATCATTGAAAGCTCTAAAAGGTTCACCATCCCTGGTCCATACTGACAATGTACAACTATGAAAATGGAATTTAAAAGAACCTATAGAAATGCATTTCATAAGTTTTATATGGCATTACATTTTACGAGTAAATATAGCATTTACTGACTATAATAAGTTGGTCTTTGATCTAACTATGTCAACAAGGTTACCCAGTACACATTAAAAACTGAAATCAGAGAATACGCCACTCAGCTGTAATTATCCCTCTACATCTGACCTGTTTCTGAGTTTTCTATTGACTCATTGTGCAATACTCAGAGAGTCCCGATAAACACAAATAAGGAACTGCAAATGGTAACAATGGTATTTTAACCTGTTGTAAATTCCAAAAACTCTTCCACAGACAGAGGTCCCCATCCACCCTTGATTTTGACACAAAAGTTAGGAAATGGGGCAACATGAGCTGGTGTTTCAGAGAGCTTCTATATAAATTTGTTTTCTCATCATTAACTTTCAAAAAGATCAAAGATGATTTACCCCAAGACCTGCAGGAAAAATGAAATCAAAACTAGGCAAACAAGAAAAACGAGATATGAGCCCAGTGGCCAGGCACCTGGAGTTAGGAATTTCACCTGCCCAGAAGCAGGTGTGTGTGTGTGTGTGTGTGTGTGTGTGTGTGTGTGTGTACAGTGGATAGATAGGACTTGGGAGAGGGTAGGCAGAAGGATGCTGTGCTCTTGGAAACATGTGACCTATTTTCCAAAATGGTCCTTGTAAGCAAATGACCAAAGGACCCTGTGTCTAGATGACCATGTGCCTGGCTAAGACAGGAGCCAGGAGTTCCTGCAATTGGGCCACAGAGAGCAGAGCTTGGGAGCCTAGCACTGGTGCCTATGACCACTGAGAGACCAGCTGGGGAGAACCTAAAACCCCACAGCAGTTACTTCCAGACAGGGATCAGGACTGGGTAGAAGGGGATTTCTGAGAAGCCCATATTCCCTCTGGCACCAGAAGTCATAGAGGATTCTGGAAGACTTCCCAATAAGCAGGGGAAGGAAAGTCTCAGCAGGGGCCCCACTGCAGAGCTCAGGACTGCAAGCAAAGCACCTTCTCCCACCCCTGCCAGGTGTCTGCCATGCCAGGAAGGAACCCAGTGCAGCAGGAGGCAAAATGGATTAACCAAGCACCTGTCTTGCATCAAGCACCATGCTGTGTGTACTGTGCACAAGTTTAAATAGCAATCTTGTATAGGGGGTAGGTACTTTTCATCCCTAATTTAGAGATGGAGGAATTGAGTCTTAGCAACTTTAGGAAAGGGCCATAAGAGCATGTGGGCATTAGTGGCAGAGCTGGAGTTTGAGCCCAGTCTGCCCAGACCCAACATCTCTATGGTCAGACACTTGCAAGAGGGCTCCTGTGGCACTCTTCAGGCTGCACATACTCCATGACAGTCACATCACCTGCTCTCAACTCGGCTCAGACAGAAATAGACCATAGCGAGGAGGCTCTGTGGTCCTTGGTGCCACAATTAAAGCTATAAATGTTACAGGGGTAAAAGCGCCAGCCTTGGCTGGGAATGAGTGCAGTATCTCAGGGAGCTGCAAAGCCAGGGTACAGCCAGGGTGGCAAAGGACAAGGTGGTCCATCTTCCTCCGCCCTTTGGTCCTCAGGTTTCACAGGCCAATGACACAGAGCTTCTGGAACAGCAGGAGGGCCTTCAGAACACTCTGAACCTCTTGTTGTTTACACAACAGTGGCTGCTATGAGTCTCCAGGGTTAATCCTAGTGCAACCACCATGTTAGAAGGGAGGCCGAGGCACCAAGAGGTTGAGCCTAAATGGGGAATCACAGCTTGGCGAGGGCTGGTAAACCAGTGGACTGTGGCCCCCAAGTATGTCCATTCAGTGTCTGATGCTTTGAGTATAACAATCTGATGATTATTATTAATAGTAATAGTAGTAAAAATCTACAAATGAAACTTTGACTTCACCTCCATTGGACCAGTGAGCAGAGTTGTTTTCTGTGGTCAGAGTTCTGGACACATGTGGTTGATGGGGTAGAGACATCTGTCATTCACTCCCCAAATCTAGGAGTTCCCCTGACAGACCAGGTACTAGCTGCCTGGCCACACCCAACGGGCCAGGCTCCTCTCACTGCTAGGACAAGTCTAGGCCTCCAGAAACCTCCAGTCAGCCTCTTAAAGTTGCGTTATGTGTCTCATGACAGTGTGTGATCCTAACTGACGTTGAGTTACCTGAGTCCTAGACATACCCAAGGTTCCATGGGGTTATGAACCCCTTTTTTAAAACTAAAGTTGTTATCTAACCTCCCCCTTCTCAACTCTCCATTATAAAATGTGCCAAGCCATGATTATTTTCTGAATGATCCCAAAATACATAGACGGCTTTCAATAAGAAATGACTTGGGGGCATTTTGTTAGACTAGAAATAAATAGAAACTTGGACATTTCTACCAAACTCTACTTTTGGTACTTTCTTCTCTAAAAAATGTTTCTCAGAAATGGAACAATATCCAAACATGGTTGAATTTTCTTAGGTATAGGTCAGATGAGCATGTGAACAGACACATGAATGGATGAAATGATTGTCACACAGGGGATCAAAGTGGTCCTTTCTCTTCGCTGCTCTCCCTGTCACCTGCAAAAAAAATATTCACAAACTTCATGTTTCCACCAAACACCCACCAGCTCAGGCTCATCTTGAGGGGTTGAAGCTGCCTGGCACCCAGGCCAAGGCAGTGGCTGACACGAGCCACATACCGGTGACAGAGACCAGCCCTTCTCCACCTAGCCACCTGGGCTATCAAACTCCTCCATGGGGCTCCCTCCCAGCATCCTCAGATCACCCCTCAAGGAGGCAGGATACGGATGAAATCCCTGTATCTAGAGCCAAAAGAACCACAATACTCAGCTGAAGTAGGGGGAGACCTGATTCTTCATGTTAAAGCGGACACCAGGTGCTGAGGCCCCATCTAAGTATAGACTTGAGCAGGTGCAGGTCCCAGCAATGACCCAGCCTTTAGAAACTTTTGTGCTTCATTTTCTCTCCCCACCAGGGAAGAAAGTTGCATTGCATTTATAGATCATGAGAATAACATGCACATTCGCACATGGCACATCCTCTTCCTCTCAGTCTTGCTAATCATACTGTAGGGGTCTGAGCTCCCACATCCACCTCCTTCCCCAGACAAGCACTGGTGCCCTCTCCTCTGTCAGGTGGGATGACCACATAGGGCACTCTGTCTTCTCTTCCATGTCCTCCCCCTGCCCTAAGAGACATGAGGGACACAGTGGGGCTATTCCGCCCCCAACACCTGCAGCCCCTGTCTTTTGGCCACTGTAGACTGGAAAATTGGGGCAAAGAAGTAGAGCAAGGACTCGTTAAAAGTGTCACTCCTCGGTTAAATCCACTGACTCCTTTATTAAGGAAAAATCTGAGCGTGAAAGTGACTGAAGTGTTTGTTTGGGGGAGGGTGGTGTCTCAAAATCTGCAAACTGCCAAGACTTGTGGGGAGTCTCCAAGACTCAATGAGCTCATTGAGGCACAGTGACTCACTAGAACACTTCCAAGGATAGTGACTAGGATGGCAACGACACGTGACAGAGAGCCAAAACACTGGGCGCACTCATCTAGGAAAACATGTATGGCATTGCTTCCAATTCCCTGGAGGGTCAGAGAGGAAGAGGAGTGGGCTTAAGCAGAGTGGCTCCCCAGAGAGGACAAGGAGGGAGGTTCACAAGGAAGGGTCAACAGCAAGACCATTGGACTAGGCTGCCTGGCCTGTGGGGAAACCGGAAGTATGCAGACATCCCTGCACTCACTGAATCAACATACCAAGTGGGACTTCAGCTTGGCAAGGCCACTGCTAAGCTTAGGTGACCAGAGCAAGTACAGGGGTTGAATCATTGTCTGACTAAATGAATGACTATTTAGGTATTCCCAGAAGCAGAAGCAGAAGCAGAGGACCATCTAGGCTGGGTCAGCCATGTGCGGATGTAAAACAGTGACAGACAGGCAGGGCTCTTGCTTTTAGGGAGCCTACATTCTAGTGGAGGAGATAAACCATAAACAATTAAAAATTAAAAAAATATACCTGCAGTAGAGATTGGGTTAGGCAAAACAGTTAAATACAGTACAGAAGAGGAAGAGCTGGTGTGCCCTTTGAAGGAGGTGGGAGGGTAATTGTCAGGCAGGAGCAGAGGGGCCCTTAGCAAGGGAGCTCCAGGTGAGGAAGTGAGGGATCCCCCATTGTGATCCCTCTTTTTGGGGGCCCACCAGATCACAGCCGGCCTCTTGCCCACTGGCTCACTACTGCCCAGAGGTGGGCATACCCCAAAGGAGCCTCCCCAGTCGGTATGCAGATGGGCCTGGGCCCTGGGCACAGTGGGACATGGCTTCCCCTTCCTTCCACCTGCAGCCCCCCTCACGTGCCACCAGCCGCACAGCTTGATTGCATAACTGCTTGGCCTGTGATTACAGCCCAGCTCAGCAAAAAGCTTGTAAATCTTCTCTCACATCATGAAATGCCAGCAATTTCACAGCCAGGGATTCCTGTTCTCATAAAGTCCCCACACCAGCAGACTTGCATCTAAAAGTGGCTTCTGGGCTGACAGATTAATGTCACAGCCACCCTCGAGCCAAAGCCTGGGCAGGCAGCCTCAAGGCTGCTCAGGACTGAGGGCTCCACAGCAGCCCCCAGGAGTAAGGGCACGGTGGCCAGCCTGGCTGCGGGGGCTCTGCCTAAGGGGACCCCCAAGCCTGGATCCCCAAACAGCAACCCCACCCTAGGGACCTAGGAGCTGGGACACACTTATTTTTGACACTATTTGAAGGAAAAAAAATACCTGTAAGCAATATGTGCAGCTGTCATTTATACGGTGAAATATCCACGTCTAGTGATTCCTAACACAGCCCCCGCTAGGAAGACCCACAGACTCTCTGAAAGATAGGAATACAGAAAGCTGCACTGCCACCCACACAGATCTTGACCCAATAAAATCAAGAACCTAAAAATGGGACCCCTGCATCTGCATCGAGTTCCACAAGTAAAGATTCACCCCCCAATGCGTGAGAAAAGCGGCAGATGAACAACAGGAAAGAAACCTTGGCAGACTTCTGACATGGCCCGCAGTGATCTCCGCCCCCTGCTACTCACACGGCTGTGTGATCTCCTCCCTTGAGAGTGGGCAGGAGCTCATGACCAACTCCCACTAATAGAACAGGACACAAATTGAAGGAATGTCACTGCAAGACTGGGTTACAAAAGGGCTGCAGCTTCTCTTTTTGGCATCCTCTAGCTTCTCTTGCCTGCTTCCGGGGAAGCATGGAATGTGCTGTGGAGAGACCCATGTGGCAAGGAACTCATGTGTCCAGCTTGTAGCTGTGTGGTGTTGAGGGGGTGTTGACGAGGTGTAAAGACCTCAATTATCAATTTATCATTTGACAAAAGAAATGAAAACATGTCCACATGAAGATTTATATGTGAATATAATAGCAGCATTATTCTTAGTTGGCAAAAACTGGAAATAGTCCAAATTTCCATCAACGGGTGAATGACTAAACAAAACGCGGTGTCCATACAATAAGATACTACTCTGCGGTGAAAAACAACAAAGAATAGATTCATTCCTCATCATGAACGGGCACAAACACAGTGTGCTAAGTGAAAGGAGCCACACAAAAAAAATATGTATTGTTTGAGTCTGTTGATACAAAATGTTCTAAAAAAGCAAACCTATAGTGACAGAAAGTACATTGGTGTTGCCTGGGATTAGAATCAAGTGAATCTAACTACAAATAAACACAAGGAAATGTTTAGGGATGATTAAAAAATATTCTGAAACTGGGTTGTTGGTATGGTTGCATAGGTATACAGATTTATGAAAACCATTGAACTGTATACTTACAGTGGGGTGAACCTTATGTTATGCAAATTATACCTCGATAAAGCTATAAAAAGTTATACTCATAACCTTAAACACAGTACTTCATATTAAGGGCACCATTAGACATGTACACAAAAATGTATGTCAATATACTCATAAGAGTGGGTTTTTTTCAGTACTGGGGATTGAGTCTAAGGCCTTGTACATGCTAAATAACAGTGTTTTTTAAGTGAATAAAAACTAGAATCTGGGGGCCGGTGATATGGCTCAGCGGCATAAGCACCTGCCCGGCGAGTGCGAGGTCCTGAGTTCAACTCCCGGAACCCACATAAAGGAAAAAAAGGGCCGTGATATTGCTCAGTGGCACAAGTGCTTGCTGGCAAGCATGAGGTCCTGAGGTCAACTCCCGGTACCCACAAAAATAAAACAAACAAACAAACTATAATCTGAATGCTTATTGATAAAGTAATAAATGATTAAGGAGTGGTAAGTCACTTGATAAAATAATCCACCATCATTTAAAACTGATTTTTACAAAGAACTTCTAAGGATTGGGTTAATGTTTAGGAGAGAGTACATAAATATTCTTATGACCAGATTTCTTCAATAGCAAAATGCGCTTATATATAAATAGTCATTTTTTAATTGAATTTATGCTGCGAGTGTATGAGTCTATATATATAGTATAGCTAGATGCATACATGAATATAGTGTTTTTTCTTCTGGACATTTATAAATAGTTAACTGCTGATGGCTATATAAGTAATTTCTGTTTTCCTCTTTGCCCTTCATTATCCTTTCTAATTTTTTTTCCAAAAACATGTATGCATTTTTAAATCAGAAAAAAAAAATCTGGGGAAGGGACAGTGATGACAGGTCCCCCTGGCTCAGTGAAACGACCTGGAGGGCCTGTCTGCGGCTGCAGGGAGCAGCCCTGGAAACAGCTGCCCTAGGTCATTCATCCCAGCGTGGACTCATCGGTCTGTTAGGAATGCAGGGACAGGGCAGGGCCTGATGCCAGGACACCTTTCTTTGTTGACCAAGAGGAAAGGGGTCTCCTGCTATGGGGAGGTCTGCAGAGCTGGCTTCTCTGTCACTGCAGGGTTCCAGGCAGGAAAGGAGCAGTGACTGTGGAAGCAGAAGCAAGAGACAGAGCAGAAATCACTATAATCCCAGGTCTCAGGGCACAGCTGTGGCCTCTTGGGAGAGTTAAGCACTGGAGACAGAAGGATCTGGGTCTGAACTCGGACTCTGCTATGAAGCCACATTCTGTGGGGCCTGGGCCAAGCTATCAATCCTCATAAAAATCTCAATTCTCCCCCCACCCAAAGCAGGGGCAATTGCATTGCCTACATCCCAAGAGTCTGCCTATATCCCTGGCTAACACTATCTGAGGAATGAGAGGATTGTGTTAGTTGTTAGTTCCTGGGGCTGCAGTCACAAACCACATTCAACTATTGTGCCACAGTTCTGGAGGCTGGATGGCCCAAATCAAGGTGTCTCCAGGCCATTCTTCCTCTGAAAGCTGGAGGAAGACACCCTCTTTGCTTCCTCCTAGCTTTTGGAGGTTGCCAACAACTCTCGTCACTCTCAGCTGGTCGAGTTCTGTCTCTGTCGCTGTGTGGCCTTTTCCCCTACGTGCAAGTCTCTGCCGCCTCTTACACAGACACCAGTGTGGGGGTACCAGTCCTGTGTGGCCTCATCTTAACTAATTATATCTGCCAGGACCCTGTTTCCAGATAAGGCTGGAGGCTCCGGATAGGCATGAACTTTGGGGGATGTTTAGTCCACTGTGTGTTGCTATAACAGAATACCACAGACTTGAGTCACTTATAAACAACAGAAGTTCAGCTGACTTGTGGTTCTGGGGGCTGGGAAGTCCAAGAGTGTGGACCTGCATCTGGCAAGCCTGTGTGCTGTGCTATGACATGGACCAAGGGTACTCGAGCCCTCTTGAGAGAGATCAAAAGAAAGAGGTCATTTCACAAAACAAAAGCAAATTAGCAATGGTGCATTGGGGATTAAGTTTCCAACACATGAACTTTTGGGAGACACATCCAACCCATAGCAGGAGATACTATTCAACCCCATACAGGGTTATTGGGTGGCATAAATAGAGGGAAACCACCTATTGTCGCTGTCACTTTTGGGTTTCCCAATGCACAGCAGGCTGACTAAGGCACTGAACAGAGAGCTGCAGTAGTTCCCAAACCTGAGCAGAGAACCCATCAATATCTGAAGAAACACTGCATATCCAGCCTGCAAAAAGACCAAAATTCAAAGTACAGTTTCTATCAAATGCATATCACTTTCACACCATCATAAAATCAAAAAATTATAAATCCAACCATGGTTATCGGGGAGGATTGCCTAAGCCATCACACTGGGATTGGGTTACAACTTAGGAATTGGGGGGTGGCACATTCATTCCATTGCAGTGGGAGTTTGTTTTTGGTTTATCTTACAATAACCTCATTGCTCCTGAAATAAGCAATACACATCCATTTTATAAAATGCCCAAAGCGCACACAAGCACAAAGAACATTAAAATGTGCCAGAATCGCATCTTTCACAGATAAACTACTGCTGATATTTTTGCATACAGTCATCAATATTTATATATTCATGTTTTTAAAAGCAACATCCTGCTGTAAACAGATTGTTGTAACCTGTTTTTGATGTTTATCATTGTATGAATACCTTTCTGAATCATTGCATATTTTTCAGCTCTCTCTCTTTTTTTTTTTTTTTGGTTACATAATGGAATGGAGTATGTTTAGGGATATCTGCCTCTTCTGAATTTCCTGTTTTTTAGGACTCCTCTCAATTCAACAGCAGCTGAACGGAGCCATTGCCTTAGGAAAGGAATGATGGAAGAAAAACACAGGTAACTTTTGAGCTTTGAAGTGTCAATGTTTATTCTTTCCAGCCACTGTGATCAATTAAAGATGACCTTGAGCTCTCTGTCCATTAAGAGATGGAGTCTAATTGGGAGTGATGGTGCATGCCTGTAATCTCAATTACTTGGGAGGCTGAGGCAGGGGAATCTCAAGTTTGAGGCTGGCCTGGGCAACTTAGAAAGACCCTGTCTCAAAATAAACATTTAAAAGTGCTGAGGATGTCACTCAGTGGTAGAGCACTTACCTAGCATGTGCATGAGGTCCTGGGTTCAATGGCTATTACAAAAAAAAGAGAGAGAAAGAGGTGGTGCTTGTGTTCCATCCTGCTGAAGCCCCATGGGCTGTGTGATGGCTAAAATGATAGAAAAAGGCCGCAATGATGCCGGCCCCATTGCTGGGTCCCAGATTTCAGAGACTGGCAGCTTCGGCCCCTGCTCCGGAAGGCAGGCTCCTGATCTGCCATGCAGGAAGTCTCAGTACTCTGAAATAGCCACACTATGAGACCCTGGAGGGTAACACTTCATGTAAAAAGAGAGCATATGGCCACAAAGCATCCAGGCACCAGACATGGACTTGAAGAAACACTTTGGAAGTGGGTCCTTCAGCCCCCAGGTAAAATATCTGCACTATTTTATCTAGCAACCCTAGATGAAAATAAAATATATGTGTTATAGGAGCTCGGTGTGTTGGCTTAGACCCATAATTCTAGCTACTTGGGAGACTGAGACAGAAAGATTTCAAGTTTGAGGCCACCTGGGCAACTTAGCAAGACCTTGTCTCAAAACAAAATATACAGGGCTGGGGACATAGTTCAGTGGTAGAGCACTTGCCTAGCATATGTGAGGTCCTAGGTTCAATCCCTAACACCAAAAAATAAAATCAAACAAAGCAGACATTTTATACCACTAAGATTTAGGGTACAGTGTGTCAGGCAATACCATCTAGCCAGAGCAGTGGCAACAGAAAGGAATTTAGGATCGATGATAAACCAGATTAGGAGGTATCCAGTCCATAAAGCCATTTTTCTCACCACTGAAAGCAAAATGTAATAACAGACAACAACAATGTTATGGCTCGTGTCTAGATGTCCTCCCAAAGCCCCATGCAGTCGCGGGGAGGGGCTTTTTCTGAGGTGGCTGAATCTAGAGTCTGTGATTGACTCATGATTCAGTGCTAGGATTAAGGGTGCTGGGATTAAGGGTGGGTGGTAGCGGGATCAGTCCACTGATTGGATTGGCACTGCCCTAATCCCAGTAGACTGGATGCAGTATACGGGACAGAAAGAAGCTTCTCTCTTCTGCTCTCTCTGGTTGATTTTGCTGTCTCCACCACCATGAACTGTTGTCCCTCTGCCATGTGCCACCCTGCCCTGGAGTTGGCTGATTATGGACTGAAACCTCTACAAACTGTGAGCTAAAGAAACCTTTCCCCCTTTAACTTTGGGTGTCAGGTATTTTGTCTCAGCAACGAGAAAAGTAACTAAGACAAACAATGACAAACCTCCTTGATGGGAACAGAGGACAGGGGCAAGGACAAAAGCCAAGCACCATGTCACCTTCTCCTTCCTCACTCTCCCAGGCTGTGTCCCTCACAAGGGGCTGGAGTGGGGGACAAGAGAGGATTTACCCATAACCAGAGGAATTGGTCTCAGAAAGCAGAGGGAAATGGGGTGTCTTAGTCCCTTTTCTGCTACTATAGCAGAACACCTGGGAGTGGATCATTTATAATGGACAGAAGTTCGTTTGGTTCACAGTTCTGAAGCCTGGCACATTGAAGATTGAGGCGCTGGCATCTGGCAAGACTCTTCTTACTATGTCAGCCCATGGAAAAAGGGCAAAGAGAGGCTCAGAGAGGGTGAGAAGTTGAACTCACAGCTTCAAGTCCTTTTATAATCCCTTTATTAATGCCATCATAAGGGATTAATTAAGGGATCAATTAATTAAGGGGGCTCTCATGACCTAATCACCTCCCTCTAAGCCCCACTTCCCAACACCGCTGTGCTGAAGATTAAATTTCCCACATAAATATTTTTAGGGATGCATTGCAAGCCCTGGGCCTTTGCTTTCTGCATGGCCTGGGGCTTGGGGTGATGTCCCTGCCTCCTGAGAAAGTGTGGAAATCCTGCTGCAGAGCCTGCGGGCCGCAGAGGACAGTGGTCAGGGTGTGGACAGGTGACCTTGTACCTAAGGTCCTGGTGGCCTCTCCATGTGGACTCCCTCCCCCACCTGCCCTGCTGTCCCCAGGGCCTGGCCCAAACATGCGCCTCAGGTCAGGGCAGCCCTCACACACATCGAGACCAAGTCCCCCTCTTTGGTGAAGTGGTCTTAAGCACTCACTTCAGGTCCTCGGAAACACAAATCTTAGGTCTCCAGCCAAACTGAGCTAGATTAGAATCGTACCTGCCGCCACCACGAGCTTCTTTATGCTCCGCCATTATTCGTATATTCAAATTTGAAAACATGACAATTTTGTACATCATACTGACACTCCCAAATTCCCTTGCACTCACCATGTGCAGATTTTCAAAATCCATGGAGACCACTGCAAGCAGTCACACGGCCAGTGCAGAGCAGGTGGGTAAAAGGCATGCACTCTGCAGCTGGACCACAGGGCTCTGCAACTAATGGCTGTGTGTCCTTGAGCAAACCACCTATCCTCCCTGGGCCTGCATGTGTTTAACTGTAAAACAGCAAGACAAGTGATAGCCTTTTCCCCTGGAAATAAGACCTAGCCAGAAAATAATCAGCCTTGAACACTAGAGATTGAAAATGCCAGAGCCAATAGGCCTGTCCTTGCCGTATTGGCCATCACTATTCTCTTGCTCGGTGGTGCTCTGTAAGGCCGGTAAGGCAAGCATAGGCTGATTGGGGCTGGCATTTTTTGATTCTAGTGTTCAAGGTTGATTATTTTCTGGCCAGGGCTTATTTTCAGGGAAGCACAGTAATACATATCCATAGCATTGCTGCTAGGATGAAGTAAGCCCAGCCCAGAGTTTATATTCATAATCATTAGTCATTGTTGTTTTTCTCTGAGCACTTACTTGGAGGCTTCATTTAGCATTTACTATTTTATGAAAATGAATAGAAAATGGAAATGTATGCCTGTGATCATTAAAGTGTGACTAAGATTGAAAGTCACACATGCTAGAGGCAGAGAATCTTCATTCTCCAATGAGTAACTGTCCAGATTCGTCTGCCACCTGCAGGTGCAACACAAAGGAGAAAAACAAGGATAAGATAAACCCACATGATGGAGAGGCCCCATCTTTTCAGCCTGTCAGCCCCGCCCGTCACCTCTGCTCCAACCACATCCCTGAAGCTCAGCCTCTAGGCTTCCTCTGGGCGCTGGAGCCTGCTCTACAGGACAGGCAGGAAGTGCTGGGACACCAGTGCCCCTCAGGAGCAGCCTGCAATCCTAACAGGTGATGGAGGTGGGTCAATGCCACCGCTCCCTCACCTCAGGCCAGGTGTGTTGGACACCAGTTCCCAGAGTTCCCACTGCCCAAGGTGTCACCTTGCTTGACAGTCATCTTCTATTAGATTTCTTTCCTCATTTCTCAATCTCTACTTTACCACCTGGACATTTCTTGGGATTGACTCAAAAATAAACTACTAGTATCCAAATTTTTGCCTCAGATGTTAATTTTGAGCAAACATAGATGAAGATATAGATTACATTATGAAAGACAATCTGAAATGTTTGGCACGATCAGTTTATTTCATCTGCAACAGCATAGATGAACCTGAAGGACATTATCATAAGTGAACTACGCCAGGCACAGAAAGACAACTACTACCCGACCTCATTTTCTCTAGAAATCTAGAAAAGTCAGCCTCACAGAAGCAGAAGATAGCATGATAATTGCCAGAGGCCGGGGGTGGGGAGGTGGAAATGGCATCAAAGGTACAAGGTTTGTCTGGCAGGATGAATAAACTCTGGAGCTCTAGGCATGGCAACTACACTTAATAATATTGAATCGAATATATGATATTTGTTAAGAAAGTAGATTTTAAACATTATCACCATATGCACAGAAAAGATAACTTATGTGAGCTGACAGATATGTTAATTAGCTTGATTGTAGTAATCATTACACAATGTATCTGAAAGCATCATGTGATACAATTTTATTTATAAAATAAATATATTTATCTGAGTATATACAATTTTGTTTCACTGACTATACATCAATAAAGCTGGAAGAAAACTATTAGTGATTTGACAATGTTTTTATTTCTGAAGGGGGATGTAAACATCTGATGATGATTTAAAAAGCTATTGTCGGTTTTTAAAAATAAACTACTGTCCAATTTTCCAACATGTGGCTTTAAGGCAGATTTCTAGGAAATCTCATGTGTGAGAGAAAAAGGCTACCTGGGATTCAGTCGCCCTTCTCTTCCGTGACACACAGCTGACTTTCACTTGTCCCTAGCACAAAGAGTGCTGTGACAAACACCCTTCTGGCAAAATTGGAGTGCAGCTTCCCTTAGGCACAAATTCTACAGGGGAAAGTCACTGTGTCAGAGAATGTGCAATCTTGCCAAACTGCAACACAGAAAGGCCGTGCTCCCCACCATCTCAGCCTCACTCTTCCCCTGCAGGGCCCTGAGGACAGGAGGCTGCAGGCAGTGGGCTGGGTACAGTGGATGCCGGTGGTGGCACAGGTCTGGGTCCAGCCCACAGGTAAGAGGCTGAGATGAGCAAGGGTCAGAGGTAAGGCCAGGCTGGCCCTGGGCAGGGCTCCAGCTATGGAGAATAGAGACTTTGCTCAGGGAAATGGAAGGGAGCCTTCCCCACATGAATGGCAGCTTCCCAGGCTGCATCTTGGTGATGCCCAGCTGCCACAGGTCTCTTGATTAGTCACTTTCCCATCACTGGGACAAAATACCTGACACCTGCAACTTAAAGGAGATGAGACTTTTTTGGATAAGGGATTCCAGTGAGTTCATTCCAAAGTCAGCTGGCCCAAGGAAGACACGCATGACGGAAAGACGTGGGGGAGGGAAACTGCTCAGGTCATGGCAGCCAGGGAGCAGAGAAGGGAGGAGCCGGGACAGGAACACACCGTCTGGGGCTACGGCACCAGTGACCGCCTCCTCAGCCAGGCCCCACCTCCCGACAGCACCTTCAGCTATGAAGTCATCAAGGGATGAGTGGAGCGCCCCATGAGCCAATCAACTTCCCCACACAGGGGACTTTTGGGGGACATGTTAGATCTAAACCCTAACTGGCACCTTCCTGGAAATTAAGAAAAGATGTCCCTCCCTCAAGTTCAACAAGGAGGGTCAAGTTAGTATAAACAGTCCTGGCCCCACGGACACACACACACACTGCAATGCACATGCATAGGTAGCAGCTGACGCTCTCCCAGACCACCTCCAGGTGAGCAACTGCATCAGGGTCAACGTCTTACAGGCTTGGGAAGCAAGGGCATCAGGCAACTGGAGTGAGGTGGCACTGGGTGCAACGTGTGTGCCTGAGAGTTTGTGCACAGCCCTGTCTCCATAGTGAGTTTAGGTCAAGGCAGCTCTGCTGAGCCACCTCCATGAGGGTCCACAGTCTCCCTGCCATCCAGGGAGCGCTCAGTAAATCAGTATGTTTACACGGAGATGATGATGCCCCTTGGAGGTCGTGCCCTTGAGCAGAGCACAACCTGAGTTCCTGAAGAGGACTACGAGGCTTCATCCTTTCAGCAGTCCCCATCTGCTGGTGATCTGGGCTCCTCGAGACCTGCCCCCGCTCGGCGAAGGCCTCCCTCAGCATCAGCCCAGAAAAGGAGCAGAGACTTCAGGGAGTGGAATGGGGAAGGGCTAGGGAGGCAGCATCTAACCCAGGCCTCAGCCCTCTCCTAAGGTGGCTCCCTGGGCTCAGACCTGCTAATTAAAGGCCTAGAAGATGAAAGAGGGGGCTTCTGGAGCAGCCCAGCAGCCTGACAAGATGAAAGCCAAGCCCAAGTACTGTTTAGGGCCTCCCCGAGGTGTTCCGCATGATGCACCATCAAGAGCTTGTAACTAGGGAAACCTGCGGAGCCTCTCAGAGAGCCACCTCCTGGCCTTGACAAATGAGCGTCTCACTTCCCCGCCCACAGGAATCTGGGAACAAGCTCACTGCCCTGCTTGGCCCGGGAGCTTTGGGACACAGCAGCCTGGGCTTCAGCCCTGTGGAGACACAGGGGTCGAGACGCTGGCCCCACTTGGAGGGATGCAGGCTCACAGGGTCCGGCCAGCCTGTCTAACCCTTGACCCTGGCTGCGGCACCTGTGCTCTGCACACCAGGCCTTTATTTCCTTATTGCCTCCTTGCAAGAGTGTCAGAGCCAGGGGGGAGGCTTTGTATTAGTTCCCTATGGTTGCTATGACAATTTCCCACAAACTTAGTGGCTTTGAACAACACAAATACATCATCTTACAGTTTGGAATGTCAAGTCTCACCAGGCTACTGTGAAGGGCAGCTCCAGGGAGGCTCAGTCTCCTCGCCCTCTCCCTGGCCCTCTCAGCCGCCAGTCACATCTCTCAGACCTCTGCTCCCTTCCCACCTAGCCAGCTCGCGCCCTCCTGCCCCTCGTTTGTACTTACAAAGACCATAGTGATTATTTCTGGCCTCCTCCCTCTGCCCAGCTGCCTGGCAACTTTCATTCCATCTGCAGCCTCACCTCCCCTACAACCCGCCAACTCCAAGAATCAGGACTCAGCATATTTGGGGTGCTGCCCACCACCCTACCTACCACAGAAATCTGTTCACTGCTACACCTCCAGTGCCTGGAATAGTGCCTGGCCTGTGGTAAACTCTCAGTAAATACGCATGGAAGGCTTAAGTGAATAAATACATGACGACACCATCGAGAATAATATTTAACATAATGGCGATCAGTTATCGTGTTTATCCAGTGCAAGTGCTGTTTAAAGTGATTTGCATGAATTAACTCATTGCATCCCTGACAGTTCTACGAAGCTCATTTTGTTACTATCTGTTTTGTTCTACAGATGAGGAAATTAAGGTACACCTAGGCTACTCAGCCAGTGAGTGAGGAGACTGGGATTTGATCTCAGATTTATTGAACACTTGCTGCATGTGCTGCCCCTGGCTGGGCACTTTGCATTTCTGATCTCCTTTCATCCTGATAGAGGCCATGAAGGAGGCAGGTGCAGTAGGAGCCCTGGTCTAAACAGGCACCGAATTAAGTCGCTGGCTCAACTAGGGGATTCTAAGAGCTACTGTGGCTATGGCTGCCTGAGTCTCCTTTGTCGGCAATGCAGCCAGGACCCTGCAACCCCTAGGAGAAGGCGAGTGCCTGTGTTTGTGCCACGAAGCAGGGCTCCGGTTCTGTCCCACCCCTCGCAACTCATCCCCAGGCCTCCTGTTAGCTTGCAGCAGGCTGAGAACTTCTCCAGCATCTGGAGCCAGCAGCTCTGCCTCCTAGAAACTTGTTCCTCAAGAGACAGGAGCCAGCTTCAGACCTCACCCAGGGCTCACATCACACTCCCACCTCCCTGTGACAAGAATGGGGACCCTGTCATTGGGCCCTATCCATGTTTTTCACATCCCAGGGCTTCTCCTTGTTGGGACGCTGGCCTACTCTGCAGCCCCAGTGACAAAATGTCCCTCCAGAGCCTCCCTACCTCCAGCCACTTTGCCTCTCCCATTTTGCCCTCTCAGGCCGGGGCACACAGGCTGCCTGAGCCCTCACCGGGGCCTCCGCTTCCTGCAGGTCCATGGAGAGGGTACTGCCCAGCTGGGGAGGTGGCCTTCCCCCTCTCACTTACATCTTAACCTTTGCAGTCGAAGCCAAGAGCAGTGAGACTCGCTTGTGCCAGAAGCACAGTGGGGCATTGCATTTTCTGTTCCTGCCAGCACATTTTTCTAGGTCAATGTCAGATCAGGGAAATCCAGTACTGCATGTCCCAACGTTTTATTTGAAAACAGAGAAGTGGCTTTCCAAAATAAATAGTGTTTACAAACAAAGTCTGGAGAAGCCACCCTAAGAAATGAACTCAAGGCCCAGGGAGGATGGACGCTTCCTGGCTTGGTTGCTGTGAACCCAATGCCAGCCCCAGTTCCAGGCCTCCAGGAGGATGGCTTGAGGGTGAATGCATACATATACATGTGTGTACTTTATTGGGGGGTGTTGAGACAGGCTCTGGCTATGCAATTCAGGCTGGCCTTGAACTCACTAATGTAGCCTAGGCTGGCCTCAAACTCATGGAGATCCTCCTGCCTCATCCTCCCGAGTGCTGGGATACAGGCATGTGCTGTCGCACCTGGCTACATGTATGTACTGATATGTGTAGTATGAGTGTGCTTCTACAAGAGTGTGCATGTATCTGTGAGGGTCTCAGGACATGGTTGGCATAAGCATACAAACTGGAGAGATTAGACATGTGCATTTGTATTTGTACAAAAGTGTGCATGCAAGTGTGAATGTGTGTGTGTGTGATTTGACACCCAGCCTGTCTCTGGACTCTCCCCACCCCCACCCCCTGCACTCTTCCATCTCAGAGCACATCCTGTCCTTTGTCTTAACCCACTAAGGGGCAAGGGCTCAGGTCTTGATACACTGTGGCACACATTTCCTTTACCTGTTCCTCTTGTGCCCACCCCCTATCCCTTCTCAATTCCACGTGGATTTGTCATATGGGCCAACTGAGTGCATTTTGGATTACTGTGCTGGGACCAGCAATTTGAGCTCAGCGTGTGTGAACAGCTCTCTGCGTGGTACCATGTGCTGCCCAGGAAGGTCTCTGGGGTGGGTCCTCGATGACAGCCACCTACACCCAAGTCTTTCTCATAGACCCTCCTACCTTTGCTGCCAGCACAATCTGCCCCAAGCTCTGCCTCTTCCAAGCTCCAGCCCCCACCTGCTTGGCAACGACCTCGTTCTTCGAACTCCAGCATCTCAGCCTGCTTCCGAGACCTGAGTGATTTCACAATAAACTTTCCTCTTGGTTTCTGCCTTCCATGAGTCCTGGGCTGGGCTGCCTCTCCTGCCCAGCCTCAAAACCTTTCTCTGACCAACACTGACCCCTGTGCTGCCTCAGGACATGCTCTCTTCCCACCCCCTGTGAGGCCTTCTCAGATCAACCTTCTTGTAAACCCAGCACCTGTGGACACCTTGGCCTGTGCATCGCTGTTGCTTGGAGGCACTAATCTCGCCTTCCCACCTACACTGCAATCTCCGGCCAGTTAAGAATCCACCCTGTGCTCCCTTTGAGTGAGCTGTGCAGCCTGAACACAGGTAGATCAGTGGTCAGGATGACAAGCCAGGGTGGGGAGCAGTAAGGCCATAAAACCAAGCCAGCACTGCCTTCCGTGACTCACCTCCTGTGCCTTATTTAATGGCGACTGTGGGAGCTGGGTGACATTATCCCCACTTCACACATGAGAAAGCAGAGGCTGAGCGAAGTTAAGTGATTTGGAGGCCACAAATGCATTAAATACCAAAGTCAGGGTTTAATCCTAGCTCTGTCAGAAACTCACAACCTTGCCGTAACCATACCTGTGGATGGGAGGGTACCACAGGGCCAAGAACATGCCAAAATTCTAAAGCACACCCCATGCAGAAGCCAACAGAGCAAGCCCTGGATTCAGGCAGCCCACCAGACCTTTCAGTGCTGGAAATGCTCTTTTCTGAGCATTGTGACCATTGAGTGTCTGAAGGTGGCTAATGGAACTAAAGGACTGGGTTTTACATTTTATTTCATCTTAATTAATTTATATTTAAATAGTCCCAAGGCACCAGTGGCTACCATATTTGACAGTGCTTCCCAACAGCACTGATGTTGAGCCAATGTGGAAAATAATAGTAATCACATAATATTGGGGCCGCTTGCTCCCTGTGTCACAGGGAAGCAACTCCCAACTCGTTGGATGTCAGATGTGCCAAGTTTGTGTCTCCTGATACTGAAGAATGGACGTAAGGACAAAGGAGATTAAGAGTAGGAGAAATTTATTGAACGAAAGTGCCTGAGAGACACGAGGGGTCCTGAAAATGGGTTGCCACTAAGGTTCTTTGTCAAGAGCATTTAACACAGCAAATCACAACTTGGATAACTATGGGTCAAACTACAATCAACCTATCAGATTACAAGTATAGTCGCTTAGCTAACACTGATCCAATAGGGAAGCGAGGCACATAGCAAGGGTATATGGTATCACTAACTTCAGCTTGTCTGTAAGTTCTAACATAGAAAGAACAAAGGCATTCCTGGACAGGGATGGGAGTATGGGTCAGGGCATTCTGGTCACCCACCTATGTGTCTGAGGTCTAATCTGGGCTCACTGGACCAGGTGGTGCTAATTACAGCACAATCTCAAGCTGCTTTCTATCTCTAGGGAGGCTTTCAGCCACAATCTTAGTGTGTCTCATCTTCTGCATTGACTTTCTCAAGGGCCTGGTCCCTCTCTGCCTGTTAATTTCTATCTAACTTAGCTGTCTATAATACCTAGAGGGCTCCCATCTTCCTGGGGCATCCTCAAAGGGGAGAAGATCAACATCTCCAAGACCTGTAGTCCATTTCAGGCACACAAGCTCATAATGATGGCCAAGTTTCCCACCAGCTCCCAGCCTCTGCACCTGGAACACCCACATCTATGTGATCGTGAGAATCCCAGCACAGGAAGTGCACAGGACCTTGCCAGTCCTAGTATGGCGTCCTTCCTCACTCTCCACACAGTCAATGCCTGGCTCTGGGCAGGGCTGGGGTCTAAAGGGTGACCCAGAGGCCAGCAATGAAAGACAGTGATGAATGGAGCCTCCCTGGCCTTCAACTTCAAGGAGCCTACTGCCTGATCGTTAGTGGAGAGCAAGACCCTCGTCAAAGCAGGAGAACCAATGGAAGACCAGCATGGCTCTGGCCCTGTGGGAAGGGACCCCGCCCCCCACCCCCAGAAATGTTATGTGATTGACTCCTAGGAAGCTAGTCTTCTTGGCAGCACTTTGGCGCCACTGCCTGGTCACCTCGCAGAATGCTGGTGCTTGCAAATAGCCAGGAGGCAGCAGGACCAGGCACTGCAGGCTGCTGGAGGGTACTCCCTGGCCTCTTGACTAGGCCCACCTGGGGCTTAGAGCAGTGTCACTCCCTCTGCTACAAGGAAAGGGCACTTTGCCAGCAGTGCTGGGGAAGGGGCAGGGGAAGCAGCTATGTTTGACTGCAATGGGAACTTCCCTGAGTCCAGGCTTCCTGGCTAGAGGTCCCTCCCACACACACTATGCCAAGCTCTGCATTCACAGTGAGAAGCCAGGCATGGTCCTTAGTGGCAGCTGCTACAGAGGTGGCTGTGGGGAGCTGGCAGAGTGTGTGATGTGTAAGCTGGGCTCAGGCAAGGAGAGTTGGCTGTCTATGGGGTAGAAGGAAGCACTGTCCATTCAGGGAGACAAAGCCCTGGGTGAGAGGCAGAGTGGCCCACTGGGTTAGAGTGCCCAGGGTGGCTGGAAAGTAGAGAATGTGTTGGGGGAAAAGAGTTGGAGTGAAGCATCTGGGATGAGGCTGGAGAGGTGGCAGAGTCCAGTTCACCAGGGCTTTGCTTTCTGCAGCCCCCACACCCAGCAGAGCCCCAGGGTAAAGCCCACAGAGCTTCTGAACCCAAGTCTTTTATCCATGACTGCCCGTGGCATAAGAGATCTGGAGTAGCTGACAGATGCAGCAGGTGGGCATGGAGCAGACGTGGCAGCAACCCTTTCCTCTCTGGGCCTTCATTTCCCCATTGTTAAACCAATTGACGGAGGGTCACCATCAACTCAGGCTTAACAAGCCCGGGCACTGATGGACAGGAAGAAAGTGAGGTGTGGGGACGTTTGTGATTGGGGAGCTGTCCCCTGTGCCCTCCCATACCCAGGAGGTGTGTGGATGAGTGGCTGTCCCACCAGGCTCCACTGACAGGCTCACATCAATGGGGGTTCATTCAGCTGGAGAGGGGACTGTTCTGAGGTCCTCGTGGGGGGTTAGGCATATGGCTGGACCACGGAGACCACCGATGGGGTGGGGGCCTCTGCATCCGACTTCGGCCTTGCTCTCTCTCTGGCATGAAAGGAAACTGTGTTCCAGGAGATTTTCACTTATGCACACTGAGATTTCAATATCCTATAACTTTAAGGTGTCAAGAAATATTCTTCTTCGGATTATTTAAAAATGTAAAAACTGTTCTTAGCTCTTAGATCATAGAGACACAGATGGCAGGCCGGCTTTGGCTTGAGAGCAAGGCTTACCCACCCCCATTCTGCTGGCTCGTATGTGAACACACCCAACGTCTTCCACCCCCAACCTCTCCTCATCTCTTCATTTTTCAAGTCTCATTTAACCACCAAGGCCCGCTGTGAATGCCACCTCCCCCAGGAAACCTTTCCTGACACGGCCAGTTCAAGTCGGTCTCTCCCACCAAGGAACTCTACCTTTTGTAGCATTTTCTGTTTACTGATATGCGTGCACGCGTGCGTATGTGTGCGCTCCCTTCCCTGCACCAGATCTGTGCTGTCCTGCACAGCAGCCATTGGTCACATGTGCCCACTGAGCACCGTCATCATCTAATGTCCAATCCATCAAGTAGGAGAGGGAGCATCAGACATGGGAGCCACCAAGGACCTTGGGTGCCAGCCCTGCACTAAGTCTCTGTCATCTTATTTCATCTTCCCATCAACCCCGTGCCACGTGAAGGCACCCATGGGAGAGGCAGCAGCACTGCTCTGCATCAGGAGGGCTCTGCTAGTCATCTGGTCGGGACAGGGTCAAGGGTAAGCTCAGGGAAGAGCCTTCTCTCCCTTGCATGCATCCTGGTTTCAGTCAGAGCAATGCCACCTTCCTGCCCTCCCTCTGCAGACTTCCTGGTTCACCATTTTCCTGACTTGACTTTAGCCATCTCCTCTGTGAAATGTGTCCAATCTCTTCCCAAGCTTTGCTCTCCCTTTCTAGATCCAGCTATATCCCACTGGTGATGGCCACACAACCCTACAACCATACACCCGGCCCCTTAGCCCACATGGGCCCCAATAGTATGGTGGCTCTCAGGGAAGGCTCCAAGGCACGCAGGTGAGCCAGCTCCGTCTCAGCAGGTCTCCAGTCCCCTTCCCAGCCCCAGGAGTGAACCACCCCACCGCCATCTGGCCTCCCCTTCCAGGAGTGCAGCCATCTAGGGCCCCACCCTTAGCTCTGGGCCCCTCAGTCTCTGCTCTGGAAAGTGATCCTGGGACCACAAGGTGGCGCTGCTCCCATAGCCTTCCACCCTCCACTTCCGCCCAGCTAGAGACCTCAGGCCAGGTCTGCATCCAACAAAAATATTCCAGCGTTTGGAAGAAGAGGTTTTCCCCAGACTGCTTGTTAAATTTCTGCCTCAGCAGTCAACTGCCAAAGGTTCAGACGAAAGAATTCTGCTATGAAAAATGCATATCTGTGAGTGTGCACTTAAAAGTCAACAGGTTAGAGACTCGTGGCCAAATCCCCTCCAGACAGTTGTGTGCCTGAGGTCTCCTGCACCCTCGTACACACAAGAGGATGGCACACACTTGAGCAAACAGAACAAGGGTGCTCGTGTGTGCAAAGGAAAGAGCGGGTGGTCTTGAACATTACTGAGCGGGGTTTTGTTTTTCCTTTATGTTTTAGCTGCTGGATTTTTTATTTAAAAATTTAAAATCTTACATAGATGCCAAATATGTAAAATGGGGTGGAGGGCATAAAAGATTATGGCTGCTCTGGTTGCAGGTGTAGGAATAGAAGGGTCTCTTCCCAGCTTGTAGTTTTTTGCAGCATGGTTTGAAAATTACTGACCTAGTAATTGGCTTATTCCATAAGAGAAAAAAGAGGGATTCAGAGAGGCAAGAGGACTTATGTACGATGTTTTTATTTCTCTAACATATGTCCAGACTCTCCTTAGATTGTGGTGACCCCAGGCAGAATGGCAGTAAAACAGGACACGTGTACCTAGCTCTGTTTGTTCCACACCTCTCAGCATCCGCAGTCCCATCCGACCCTCACAGTACCCCGAGAGTTTGGCAGAGTGGGCAGATACTCCATTTATCTGAAGAGAAACCAAGGCACAGAGGGAGACCCGGACTCGTTTCGGAGCACACACTGTGTTCCTATCCCTGATGACTAAAATAAAAGACTAGCATGTGGGACTCCTGTGACAATTCAGTGCAAAGACCCAGAGTTGAGTCGATGCTGGGCTTCATGCAAAAAAGACAGGATGCTCTCAGGTGTTGGTGCATAAGCCACAAACAAGAAAAATGAGATCAGAGACTCCTTCTTGAGAGTAGGACCCTGCCTTCTTCATTTCTATAGCTCCCAGGCCAAGCATAATTATGCAAGCCCATTGCAAGCTTGTAAGCATTCCTTAAATGAATAAGCAATGTGACAGTGATACATAAATAAGTATCTTTGGCTCCTGAGACAAGCAATTAAAATGCTGCCCAAGTTAACCCCATTTCCATAATCCACACAGAGAGAGAATCTTGAGAGACGTTTCGTGGGGAGAGGGGCTCACAGGGCACAGGGATCTGTTGGTCTTTGGCGCCTGTCTTTCTGAACAGTAGCCTATGGGAAAAAGGTAAGCTTCAAACAGTGCTGGCTTCCTGCAGCATTTTTACTGTTTAAATCTTTTATTTAGGTATTCTTTTTCTTCCTACTAAGGATTACTGTGATTTATGTCTTAAGGAATGTACCATGGAAAAGTCAGCATATTTAATAATATACTATTTCAAGAGTTAGACTTAAAATTTTAAAGTGGCTGCATGTAGCCAGGTATGGTGGGGCACACCTGTAATCTCAGCACTCTGGGAGGCTGAGGCAGGAGGATCACAAGTTTGAGGCTAGCCGTGGCAATTCAGCAACTTAGCAGGACTGTGACTCAAAATTTAAAAAGGGCTGGGAATGTAGCCCAGTGTGAAGGCCCAGGGTTGAAGCTCCAGTACAATCAATCAATCAATCAATCAATCAATCAGTAAGTGGCTGGATGAAGTTGACCATGTGCAGTTCAAATGTGGTAGGAACTGGGGGAAGCGATGATTAGCAGTCCAGTGCTGCAACAATTTACTAAACCGAGCATGGCCAAGAGTGAGTGCCATGTAAGTGGGTGCTATGGATGAGGTATGGATTAAAGTGTCCCCCGTGATTTCATGTGTTGGAAGCTTGGCCCTAGTCTGGCAGCGTTGGGGTGGCAGGTCCTTTAAGAGGTAGGAAGGAATTGGTCATGGGGACATCACCTTGGAAGAGACAAATGTGATGTTGTAGGGTGAGTTCACTCTCATGGGAATAGGTTATTATAAAGTGAGTGCCAATGTGCTTGGCCCCTTCTGAACATAGCCTATTCCCTTCCCAGTTCTCTGCTGGGTTGTGATACAGCCCAGGTGCCCTTGCAAGACGCCAGTGCCATGCTGTTCAGACCTTCCAGCCACCAACATCACAAGCCAAGTAAACCTCTAATTTATAAAACACCCAGCCTCAGGTGTTTTGTTATAGCAACACAAAGTAGAGTAAAGCAGTGGGGAAGCAAGAGTGAATAAGACAAGCCCAATGGAGCTTGCCAGGGAGATGGGACAAGAGAAGCACATAAATAATCACAGTACGAAGTGGCTTGCAATTAAAAAGAAATATTGTGAGTCTGTCCACTGAGAGCCATTAATGGTTTGGTTTGCTTCTCATCTTTCTTTTGTGGTTACATAATGAAACCCATCCTCTTTATACATGCAGTGCATCTTTTGCCCCTACAGAAATGGAATCATGAATTCAACACAAGAACAAAATATTAAAAGCAGCTAGAGAAAAGAAACAAATCATCTATAAAGGAAAGTCCATCAGAATCATAGCAGACTTCTCAACACAAAGCCTCAAATCAAGGAGAACCTAGAGTGAGGTATTTCAAACCCTAAAAGCAAATAATCTTCAACACAGATTGATGTACCCTGCAAAACTATCTTTCAAAATCAATGGAGAAAAAAGATACTTCCATGACAAAGAACAACTGAAGAAATTCATGATCACCAAACCTGCTCTACAAAATGCTCTGAAGGATATACTAGAAAGAGACAACGAAGACCACAAATGCACAAACACCAATAAAAATAAGCTGCCAAGCAGGGCAAGCAATTAAACAGAGGAGAAAGACAGGGAACCAATAATAGGAAAATAACATGTAAAAGATAAACCAATACATATCAGTTATAACCATCAATGTAAATGGTCTCAACTCACCAATCAAAAGAAACAGACTGGCAGAATGGATCAAGAAACAAGATCCAACAATATGCTGTGTTCAAGAAACATATTTAACCCAAAAAGAAATTCATAGACTAAAAGTCAAAGGATGGAAAGCAATTCTCCATGCCACAGGAACCCAGAAAAAAGCAGGGGTCACTATTCTATTTGCAGACAATGTAAACTTTAAGCCAAAACTGATCAAAAGACACAAGGAAGGTCACTAAATACTTGTCAAGGGAAAACTCCAAGAAGAACAGATAACAATCATAAATATATATGCACCAAACACTGGTGCACCCAACTACATAAAACAAATATTAACAGACATGAAAAACCAAATAAGCACTAACACAATTATAGTTGGGGACATTAATACCACACTGTCACAAATAGATAGATCAACTAGGCAAAAAATCAACAAAGAAATATCAGAATTAAATGAAGCCTGTGAACAAATGGACTTGGTAGATGTCTACAGAGTGTTCCACCCCAAAACATCAGAATACACATTCTTCTCAGCTGCACATGGGATGTTCTCCAAAACAGACCACATATTAGCCCACAAAACATGTTTAAGTAAATGTAGAGGAACTGAAATCATTCCAAGCATACTATCTGACCATAGCACAATGAAACTGGAAATCAAAGAAAAAAGAAATCACAAAATCTGCATAAATACATGGAAATTAAAGAACATACTTCTGAACAACCAATGGGTCATGGAGGAAATTAAACAGTATATACAATTAAACAATAATGCCAATACAACATACCGAAACTTATGGATGCAGTGAAAGCAGTCATAAGAGGGAAATTTACAGTGATAAACTCCCACATCAGGAAAACAGAATGAGTTCAAATAAACAACCTAATGTTGAACCTCAAACTTCTAGAAAAAGAAGAACAAATCAAACCCAAAGCCCATACAAGGGAGGAAATTATAAAGATAAGAGTAGAAATTAATGCAATTGAGACTAAGAAAATAATACAAAGATTCAATGAATCAAAAAGTCGGTTCTTTGAAATAATTAATAAAATTGATAAACCATTAGCCAACCTCATCAAAAAGAGGAAACAAAAAACACAAATTCAAGCAATTAGGAATGAAAAGGGGGACTTCACAACAGATCCTACAGAAATTCAGAAGCTCATCAATACCTACTATGAGAATTTATATTCTAATAAGATGGAAAACACAGAAGAAATGGACAGATTCCTAGACACAGTCAAATTGCCAAAATTAAATCAAGAAGATATAGAAATTCTAAATAACCCAATATCAGCCAATGAAATTGAAAATGTAATTAAAAATTTAACAACAAAGAAAAGCTCAGGCCCTGATGGATTCACTGTTGAATTCTACAAAAAATTTAGAGAACTAATGCCACTAATGCTGAAACCCTTTAAGGAGATTGAAAGGGTAACAATATTTCCAAAATCATTTCTGGAGGCAAGTATTACCCTGATTACAAAACCAGAGAAGAACCCAACCAAAAAAGAAAACTACAGACCAATCTCCCTAATGAACATAGATGCAAAAATACTCAATAATGGGCCGGTGAGATGGCTCAGCGGCATAAGCGCCTGCCTTGCAAGCGCGAGGGCCCGAGTTCGACTCCCGGATCCCACATACGAAAAAGGGGCCGGTGATATCGCTCAGCGCCATGGGTGCCTGTTGTCGCGCGAGGTCCTGAGGTCGACCCCCGGTACCCACAAAAAAAAAATACTCAATAAGATACTGGCAAAAAGAATGCAGCAAATTATCAAGAAGATTATACACCATGACCAAGTGGGATTCATCCCAAGGACGCAGGGATGGTTCGACATATGTAAATCAATAAATATGATACACCATATTAACAGAACGAAAGACAAAAATCACATGATCATCTCAATAGATGCAGAAAAAGCATTTGACAAAGTCCAAAACCCATTCATGATAAAAACCCTAAAGAAAATTGAAATAGAGTGTCTTTATCTTAATCGATAAAAGCCATCTGTGACAAACCAACAGCCAACATCATACTAAGTGGTCAAAAACTGAAAGCTTTCATTCTAAAATCAAGAATAAGACAAGGAAGTCCACTATCACCTCTCCTATTCAATATAGTTCTGGAAACATTAGCCAGAGCAATTAGACAAGAGAAAGAAATAAAAGAAATAAGGATAGGAAAGGAAGAAGTTAAATTATCATTATTTGCAGATGACATGATGCTCTACATAGAAGACTCCAAAAACTCCACCAAGAGACTTGTAGATTTAATAAGCAAATTCAGTAGTGTAGCTGGATACAAAGTCAACACTCAAAAATTGATAGCATTCCTGTACACAAGCAACAAACTCACAGAGAGAGAAACTAGGGAAACCACACCCTTTATAATAGCATCCAAAAAAATGAAATGCTTAGAAATCAGTCTAACAAAAGAAGTAAAAGATCTATACATTGAAAACCATAGTACTTGGAAAAAGGAGATTGAAGAAGATGTCAGAAAATGGAAAGATATCCCTTGCTCATGGATAGGAAGAACCAACATAGTGAAAATGGTCATACTCCCAAAACTGTTATACAGATTTAATGCAATCCCAATCAAAACACCCTTAGTATCCCTCACAGAACTAGAGAAAACATTCCTAAAATTCATTTGGAACCAGAAGGGACCTAAAATAGCAAAGGCAATCCCGGGCAAGAAAAGCAAGGCAGGGGGCATCACAATCCCTGACTTGAAATTATGCTACAAAGCTACTGTGATAAAATCAACATGGTATTGGCAAAAAAACCAGACCTGAGGATCAGTGGAACATAATAGAAGATGCAGATGCAACTCCAAACACACTAAACCACCTTATCTTTGACAAAGGAGCCAAACATGTTCACTGGAAGAAAGGCTCTTTAATAACTGCTGCTGGAAAAACTGGCTCTCTACATGCCAAAGAATAAAACTAGACCCATGTCTATCACCATGCACTAAACTAAAGTCAAAATGGATCAAAGATCTAAGTATTAAAACAGAAACACTTAATATACTGGAAAAGAAGATAGGTAGAAATCTTGAAGACGTAATTATAGGCAGAGACTTCCTGAACAAAACCGAGACTACACGGGAAATACTACAAAGAATCAACAATGGGATCTCACCTTATTAAAAAGCTTCTGCACAAGAAAAAAAATCACCAACAAAGTGAAAAGACAACCTACAAGTTGGAAAAAATTATAGCCAGTTGTCCCTCAGACAAAGGACTTATATCTAGAACATATAAATAATTGAAAAAAATCAGGCCCCCCAAATTCAAAGACCCAATCCAAAAATGGGCATCTGAGATGAATACACACTTCTCAGATGAAGAAATACAAATGTCAAATAAATATATGAAAAGATGTTCAACATCATTGGTCATTTGAAAGAAGAAAATTAAAACAACACTGAGATTCCATCTCACTCCAGAAAGAATGGCTATCATCAAAAAATCAACCGATAACAAATGCTGGCAGGGCTGTGGGGAAAAAGGAACACTTCTCTGCTGTTGGTGGGAGTGTAGACTGGTGAAAATCAGGGTGGAGATTCCTTTAAAAACTAGGATTAGAGGTACCACTTGACCCAGCTATTCCCCTTCTGGGTATCTTCCCAGAAGAATTAAAAACATCATACTGCAGCGATATATGCACACCCATGTTTATAGTAGCACAATTCATAATAGCTAAATCTTGGAAACAACCCATATGCCCACCAACTGAGGAATGGATAAAAAAGATCTGTTATCCATAATGGAATACTACTCAACCATAAAGAAAGATAAACAGGAGACTTTTATAGGTAAATGGATGCAACTCGAGACCATACTCATAAGTGAAATATATCAGACCCACATGTGTAAACATTATATTGTCTCATTAGTGTGAGAAACTGAAAGTGTAAACAAGATCTAAAATGTACACTAGATATTGTGAACAGGGAAGAAACTGTTCAAAAGAAAAGAAAAATTGTGATGGGAGAAAGGGGAAAGGAAGGAAGGGAAAAAGAAAAAAATATATATATATACACAAGATAGTTAATATATACACAAGATAGTTAAGATAGTTATACAGCTAGTTTCTCTTAGTTCATTGAAAAGAAAGTTTTGTGCTAATACTTTTTTGGACAATATTTCAGGCCTATATCTTGTACTCTGAACAACTACTATGACTATAACAATACACAATGTATTAGTTATTGTTACTTTCCTACTAGCCTGTTTTGAAACTCTATTTTATTGTTATTTTTACTTTTTTCTGTTTAAAATTTAAAAAAAGAAATGGAATCATGTTAGATGCGTTTTTCTACAACCTTCCCATATTAACACATTGTGAGCAGCTTCATCTATTTGAAAAGCTTTCCATGCTGTTCATCCTTTAAATACCTCCTGAGTGCCTGACTAGTACCAGACACAATGCCAGGTGTCATGGAATATGGACTGAAACACGGTCCCTGCTTTCAGGAAGCTCAAGCCATGTGAAAGTTCCATAATTCAGGAAATCATTTTCCTGTTGCTGGGCATTTCCGTGGTGCCCACTCTTCTTCTCTGTTGGTAATGATAATGATAATTGAGATTTATCGAACATTTACTATAAGCCAGGAACAGTGAGAAGTATATTGATTATTTCATTTCATCTTTGCAAATAGCCCACTGTTACAGGTCTGCAATAGACGAGGAAATGGAAGATAAGGGTTTAATAATTTGCTCAAGTTCAAGCAGCTATTAAAGTTCCTGAGCCAGGAATCAAACTTGAGTGTTTGGCTTCCTGGCCCAGACTCTTCCTCCCATATGCAGCAGTGCTGCAATGAAGGTAGCACACATGTGCAGCCCCGGCTACCTGGGAGGTTGAGGCAGAAAGACTGTGAGTTTGAGGCCAGCCTGGGCAACTTAGCAACACTTATCTCAAAACAAAACAAAACAAAACAAAAAAACCCTGCAATAAATACATTTGTTTGTATACCTTTTCACATTCATGGGACTATTTTTGAAGAATAACATCTTGGAATTGGAATTTGTGTGCCAAAGGATATACAAATATTTTAAAAATATTTTAAGAGGAAAATGAAAAGATCCACTCTTGTATCACTGAAAAATCATTCTTATGACTATTAGGCCCATAGCCACCAGTCATATAACAAGCGCTTGAAAGGTGGCAAGTCCAAATTGTGGTATAACTATACAATACACGTTGGATTTTGAAGAGTTACTATGAGAAAGAAAGAAAGATAAAAAAATAAAAATAAGCAATGCTAGTCTAGACTATAGGCGCTGGAATCTGTTGCAGCAGAATTTCTGGGTGTTAGGACTAAACATTGATGTTCAATAGCTTTCAGAAAATTCCAGTGTGCACCCAGTGTTGAGAAATTAACATCAATAACTATCGCCACTACATATCACCAGAGTTTTTAATACAACACCTTATAAATATATAAGTATTTTAAAAGGGACTTTCACATGAAAACCAAGTCAGTTTCTGTTGCATCAGGGACTTCCTGAGTGCCTAACCTACACCTGTGTAATGAAGATTGGAGAAATGAAATGGCCTTTTATTTCTCTTGCTTCAGAAAAAAAAAAGGCCCTTTCCCTCTTAGAACTAGTATGTTTAATATTTGTTTCTGATGTACCATTTTGACCTAGAAGATAATTAAAACTAGAGTACTGATGAGTTTACATATGGTGAAAGTAGGAAGCCATGCAAAAATAACATCATATTATGTTCTTGTTATTTTCCCAAAAATTCATTGAACAAGTGCATTGAGTGTGATTTCAGTTCTATGAACTATTTGGAATCTATGTAAGCTGCATTTACTGGGTCTGCCTTTTGCCCCTCCATGGTGTGGCTGGGGGGTCCTTTGACAAGGCCTTTGTGTGACCATCAGGGAGCTGGACAAGACAGGGGCAGCAAGGAGGCGCCAACCACACACCCTGCTGCTGTCTAACAGCGCTGGCACCTCCAGACCGGAAAGTAAGGAGGGAATCCCGAATTCCAGCCAGTTTGAAGAGTTATGAATGATTCATTCACACTGGTGTGAAGGATCAAAGGGAAGAGCACCACGCTGTCTTTAGAGGTAGCTGAAAATGTTTAAACATTTTGGGAAACAGAAAGGCACACTTAAAGGGACACTTTTCATTGTAGGGATGATCCACACATTGCAGCATGATCAGCTTCCCCGGCTGATGACCACTAATCCCAGTCAACCCCACACCCAAGTCACATTGTTTGGGGGTAACATCAGAAGCAGTAAAGGCCATCTGCTGCCACCTTTGTGGCAAACTTCAAGCTTCCATGAGCAGACCTACTGGGTGCTACAGAGCAATAAAACCAGGAAAGCTGTTGAAGAGGCTATGTTCTCACTTTGAAAGAGACTGTGGAAAGGTCAATTGCCTAAGAGCTAGTTTTGATTTGGGGAAAGGGATTAGGGTATATTAAAGAAAAAAATATTAATGACACCTGGTAACGACCAGTAAGGCAGACCTTATGCAGGGACACTATTGGAATAAGTACAGGAATCACTGCAACAGGGTCTTGGACACAACTCTGAATACAGCGCAGGCAAGTGGGAATTTATAACCAAGAAGCAGAGTGGGCGCTCACTCCTGTCTCTAGAGATCTGCAGGGAAGCTGCACAGGGCCTTCAGTTGTTTTTGTTTTTGTTTTGAATAATAGCTTTTTGGAAATATAATTTACATATTACACAATTTACCCATTTAATGTATTCAGTTCAATAGTGTTATAGTTTATATCCTCCAAAGACTTATGCGCTCATAGGTGGGGCTTTTGGGAGTGACTGGATCATGGGTGTGTGATACTGAATTAGTCCACTGATGGGTTTAGCACAGTTCTGAGTATGGATGATGGATGGATTTACTGAAGAGGGAAGACACACCCTGGGTGTGGGTGGCACCAACCAATAGACTTGGAGCCTGGAAGGAATAAAAAGGGAAAACAGAAGAAGATTTGCTACTTCCTGCCTGTCATACCATGGACTGTTTCTCCTCTGCCATGCCTTTATAATGTCTCTCTGCCTTGGAACCAACCAACTATGGACTGAACCTCCATAAACTGTGAGCTCAAGTAAGCCTTTCCTCCTTTAACTTGTGGGTGTTGGTATTTTGTTCCAGCAATGAGAAAGTAACTAATACAAGCAGCTTTTAGTATGGGCACATATGGAGATACACAACAACTGTAACAATTTCAGAACATTTTCATCACCTCAAAAGGAAACCCCATATGCATCAGCAGCCACACCTCATTTCCCTCCAAACCCTGCCCACAGCCCTAGGTGACCACTGATCTACCTCCTGCTTCCTATGGATGTGGACATTTCATGTAAGTGGAATCATACAATATGTGGTCCTTTCTTATGGGCGTCTTTCACTTATGCAATGTTTCCCTTAGCACAAATGAAAGCACAGTGTTTTCTCAGCATAATGTGTGCTTACGCTGTAACGTGTATCATTTCCTTTTATTGTTCAGTGACATCCCATTGTATAGGTGTACCACATTCTGATATTAATTTAGTGGTGGGTGGACATTTGGGTTGTGCCACGTTTTGACTATTCTGAGCAATGCTACAGTGAATGTTCATCTCCAAGCTTTGGTGTAGATGTTTTCATTTCTCTTGGGTAGATAGCTAGGAGTGAAATTGCTGGGTCAGATGGTAATTCTATGTGTAACTATCTGAATGACTGCCAGGCTTTTCCAAAGCACCAGTACCACCTGTAACATTTGTCATTAGCTGATAAGTAACTGATCCCAGAAGCTTTCTGGAGAGAGCTCTGGTCAGAGATTTTTCTCCTGACTTCTGTTGGGCTGAACTCAGAAGAGGGGCTGATAACTATCTGGGGCAGACATGGCTCCCAAGGGGAACTACACAGTATTAAATTGGTCCTGGATCCTGTGGGCAGGGCTGGGTCCTGGGCTGCAGTCCATGGCTGGGCAGAGACTCACCTCATCTTTGAGTTACATGAACCTGAAATGGGTCTCCTACTATGTGCCCGCAGCATGCTGCCTGCCTAAAGCAAGGTACAGATATAGCTGATAGCCCAAGAGGTGGGCAGAGGCCAGATTCTGGAATACAATGCCCAGTGTCTTAGTCACTTTCCCATCACTGGGACAAAATACCTAGGTATTTTAAAATCAGTACTGCAGATAGGCAGACATTCCAGAGAATACACTGAAATTTCAATCCTTGTATCTAGTCTATCCCAAAACACTGAAAGGTCTAGCTGTTTGCAGTTACAAACCGCACTTTATGAACCATTCTTTTATTCACTCCCAAGCATACAAGACTGCCAACAAAATCTGAGTCAGCAACCTTCATTTAAAACAGCAAAACAAATCTGTGATATCGATTAGTCTTCTAATGTAGAGTTCAAGCTAGTGAGACACTCAGAACTCTGCCGCCTCCTGCTTTTCAACAGAGCTGGATAGCACTTTTGAGGCCAAATTGCTATTCACTACACAGGCCTGATATACGTGGACTCTGAAAATCAGTATTGCAGATAGGCAGACATTCCAGAGAGCACAGCCAGGCTCCATTCCCAGTATTTCATCTGTACCCAAACAATGAGAGCTCTAGCTGTTTGCAGTTACAAACTGCACATTATGCACTATCCGTCCATTCATTTCTATGGATATAAGCGTGCCAAGGAAAACCCCAGTCTGTAACCTTCATTTAAAAGAGCAGAGCTGCCAGGCTGGGCAGCAATGAAGGACATGCCCTTTAAACTCCAGTTGATTTTATACCAACATTGGCAGGTTCTCTTAGTCTCTCCTAAAATTAATTTTGTGTCCACCTGGCTGTGGTTTGGCCTTCGTCCAGCACATGCTGGCAGTGCAGGGCCCAGCAGAGGCCATCTCCATTGGCCTCTGAGTGTATCTTTGAGCATCTCTGTGGCAGGGCCTTGCCTTCAGGGTTTTTTTGTTTGTTTGTTTGTTTGTTTGTTTTTTGTCTTTTTGAGACAGGGTCTCACTCTGCAGTTCAGGCTGGTCTTGAACTCACTTTGTAGCCCAGGCTGGCCTTGGATTTGCAATGATCCTTCTGCCTCAGCCTCCCGAGTGCGGGGATTACAGGCGTGCACCACCACGCCCAGTGCCTTCACCTTCTATAAGCAAAACCTCAAGGCCTTCCCACCATCAGAAGTGAAATAGCATGCTGGATTTAGGGAGAAGGATTTCCATGGTGTTTTTCTTCTCTTCCTTCTTTTCAATCACATGCAACTGTATTTTACTGTATTTTAATTTTACTTTATTTGAAGTGCTAAAATCAAAACAGGCATCTTGTGCATGCTAGGCAAGGGCTCTACTGCTGAGTTCACCCTCAGTTCTTACACAGTGATTTTCTTCCTCTTTCTTTTTTCCTTCTTGTTTTAAGGATCAGGCTTTTAACAATCTGGGGTACAATGGGAAGTATATATTTAGTATTTGACCCTATTTTCCCTGGCACATAACTCCTGACATCTTTGGAATAAAGAGTGATAAGAATTTCTTTTGTATACTCGTGAGATGATCAGTGACCAGGACCACAAAATAACTTCATGTCTGGTCACCAAAAAAGCCAAGGATGATTAGAAGACTGACACTGTCAGCCCCAACCCTGGCTAAGATGGGGTTAATCACCATGAGCAGTGGTTAAATTAATCACATCTATGTAGTAGAACCTTCATAAAGACCCCAAACAGCACAGATCGGAGAGTTTCTGAGTTGCTGTATTAGTGAGCTTTCTGTTGCTATGACAAAATACCTGAAATGATCAACTTATAAGGAAGAAAGTTTCATTTTGACTTGTGGTTTCAAAGGATTACAGTCTGTGGCTGGTGGGCTCTGTTGCTTTTGGACCTGTGATGAAGCAGAACATCGTGGTGGAAGGATGTGGTGGAGTAAGGGGTCAGAGGAGGGGTGAAAGTGCCAGTCTTCTCTTCATGGGCACAAGTCCAATGACCTTACTTCCTTTCGATATGCCCTGCTTCTTATAGGATCCACCACCTCCCAATAGCCCTACGGGCTAGTAATCAAGCCTTTTGGGATATTTAAGAGGCAAACCATAACAGATGATGAGCACAGCGAGGTTCTGGGAGCCTGGCACACCCAGAGAGAGCATAGAAGCTCCATACAACTCTCCCCTCTGCATCTTTTTTGTTTCTGAGTTTTATCTTTTAAAATAAACTGGTCCCAGTAAATAAAGTGCTTGCCTGGAGCTATAAGTATAACAAATGGGTAATAGGGAAATGTTTTTCTGCATGCTATTCTGACAAATGATCAAACCAGACAAGGGTGTCATGGAACCCTTGCTTACAGCTGGTGGGCACAGGTGACTTCCTGGAACTTTCCACTGGCTCTGCAGTGGGGGTGATCTTGTGGAACTGAGCCCTGAACCTTTGGGGTCTGTACAAATTCTGAAAATTAGCATCAGAATGGAGTTGAATTGTAGGACACCCTGCTGGTGTCAGAAAAGTTAGAAAACTAAAAAGTTAGAAATGTGTGACAAATCCCACACATTTGTATCAGAACTATTGTGAGTGAAAACTGCTCTCAGAGCTTTGCCCAGCATGCATCAAACCCAAGCCCTGTGCCCTTCACCAGCTCTATCTTGATGATGGATGTGACGGCCCTGGGGAACAGGCAAGTTATCACCCCCACCTTCCAGATGTGCAACCCCAGACCAATCAAAGTGAAGCAATACCATATCATCAGCCGGAGTGCGCCAGCGGGGCTTTCAGCTCCATACCGACTCTGCAGTATGCACTGATTTTAAAAAATGACCTATGAACTGACTTCTATGTTTTGCATAGGTAGTGTCCGCACAGTTTACAAATGTCATCAAGTACAGGAAACTAAATAGGAGATATTCCATGCTGACTGATACCCAGTAATGTACTAAGCGTGCTGTTTTGCGCCTTTTAAATTTTTTTTTTTTTTTTTTTTTTTTTTGCCTTTGTAATTTATCTTGGGCAACATTCCTCATTTTCTCTTTTTTACCCTAGTAACTTATTGAGATAAAATTTACTTAACATAAACCAACCACTTTGAAGTGAACAGTTTCACAGCACATAGTCATTCACAGTATTGTACGCCCACCACCTCTATCCTGTTCCAAAATATTCCCATCATTTCAAAGTACATCCCACACCCATTAATCAGTTTCTCCTCTTTCTCTCCCCTCCTCCAACCCCTGGCCATTGTGATGGATTTGTGGATATTTCATATAAATGGAATCATGTAATATTTGTCCTTTTACTTATGTATGTGTGTCTACCCATGTTGTAGCATATATCAGTACTTTATTTTTTACGGCAGACTAATATTCCTGTGTGTATACGCCACAATTTGGTTACCCATTTATCTGTATGGATGTCTGAGCTGTTTCTACCCTTTGGCTCTTGTTCGTAGAGCCACCATGGGCATGTTGTACTGTATATGTACTTGTTGGAGCACCTATTTTCAATTCTAGGAGAACTGCTAGGTCATATGATGATTCCATATTTAACTTTTTGAGGGATTGCCACATTACTTTCCACAGTGATGGAACCATATTACATTCCCACCAACAATGTACAAGGCTTCCAATGTCTCCACATCCTCCACAACCTCTGTTATGAGTGTGAACATTTCCGAATGATGTCGAGTGGCATCTCATTATGGTTTTGACTGGCATTTTCCCTCCCTAATGCTGCTGAGCATCTCTTCCTGATGAAGTTGATGATGTACTGCTGGCCATTTGTTTATCTTCTCTGGAGAATGGTGTCTCAGTCCTTTGCCCATTTTTAGTGGGGCTATTTGTCTTTGTGGTGTTGGTTTGTAGGTGCTTTTTGCCTGTTCTGGCTGCTAGACCCTCATCACATTCCAGCCGCACTTTCTTCCTGTCTCTGCTCAAATGTCACCTTATCAGAAAAGCTTCTCTAATGGTCCTCAACAAAAGAGCAGCTCCCCCGCATCCTTCTCAGTCCCCTCGGCTTCATTGTTTTCGTATCATTGGTCACCACCTGGAATGTTATTCATTCCTCCGTGGTGTGGGTGTGAGGGTGCAGTGATGGTGGTGATGATGGTTTGCAGGTCTCTTTCTACCCCACAGAATGTAAACTATAAAAACAGGGGCTTTGCTTTTTTGTTCATCTCTACTCCAGCACCTAGAACAGAACCTAGCACATATGATCTCCCAACAAATATTTGTAGCATGAATGAATGAGGATAAAATTTTTCTACTCTTTTCATAGGTGAAAATAATTCCTTGAGGTTTTATAAAATATGAATGCTAAACCCCAATTTCTCAAACCTAATTTCTCTGCTCATCGAACTTTTTTTTCATACTGGGAATTGAACCCAGGGCCTCTACACTGAGCTACAACTCCAGTCCTTTTATTTTATTTTATTTTATTTTATTTTATTTTATTTATTTATTTATTTTTTAACGAGATCTTGCTAAGTTGCTAAGTTTCCAGGCTTGGCTTGGAATTTTAATCCTCCTGCCTCTGCCTCCCAGACTGCTGGGATTACGCTTAAATTATAAGGATTTTTGGTTCCATTTTATCCCTTGTCCCACCAGCTTATTCTAGGATGTATCTAGCCATCAGCTCACAAAGACAGTCTGTCCCCCACCTGTCTACACTTTGCACACTTGGGTCTGAACTGCTTGTTCTAACCTGCACAGGAGCCATTGCCAAACCAGTCTCCAGTCTGCTGGCTTTTTATGGTCTTGTTTCTGACCTCACCTTCCCTTGGATGTGACACTCAGCATGGTTTTTCAGATCTGCCCTTTGAATACCAGTCATGTTCTGTAAACTTTGCTCTTTATCCACTTGTTTTCTGGAGTCGTCTATATTAGTCCATTTTCCTGAGCCAACTTTCACCAATTCCTCCTCTGTTGGTCCTGTAATTTGAAACTAATCCAGAATGGTTCGTGGTAACTGTTGGTTGAAAACAGTTGGAAATGTAAAACTTGGGAAACACCTCAGGGTTTCTTTTATCTATAGGTGCAATCTCTTTTTACTTGGGTTGGGGTGCTAACAGCAATACCATCTATCCCTTCTCACCACTGGGTGAGGCTTGTAATCTCCTCAACAGTTAAGAATAGAGCCAGGCATTGGAGCACATGGTTGTAACCCCAGCACTTGGAAGGCTGAGGCAGGAGGATATCAAGTTTGAGACCAGCCTAGGCTACTTAGTGAGAACCTATTTCAGAGAGAGAGGGTGATGGATCATCACCTGACAACATGGCTCTGCCAAGTCTAGGGCCTCATGCAGAAGCCTGTCTAATATCCATTGCCCCCTTGAGTCTGATGCTAGCTGAAGTCCGAGGACCGCTAGCCCAGAACACGATGGATGTTGGGAGGTGCTCCTGGCAGTGTCGCTCAGCTGCAGGACCAGTGGGTGAATTTTCAAAGCAACCCAGCCAAAGAAGAACAGGGCTGTCACTTTGCAAAGGTTTGAAATACATGGACGCACAGCTAGAATCTGCCTCAGCTCCAGAAGGAATAGATAGAGAGTGACCACTGTGGGGATCACTTGTTAGTAACAAAAGGGCTGAGACCCTTAGCAGCAGAATTCCTCCAGTGCCGCATTCCTGCCCAGTGGGTACTGAGTGATCAGAAGGCAATATAGTAACACTGACCAAAAACTACCCAAGATAAAACCAAGTCTGTGATATAAGACCCATTCATTCCTCCCAGTGAGTACTGACCCACTTTCTCTAAAAGTTAATGTGTAGATCTTCTTGTCTAAAGCTAAAAGGCCATCTGTGAGGCTGGAGAAAATGGTCTTGTCAAATTGCAACTTTAAACATATGACTTGAGACACAGTGCAGGAGTTCCCAGGAGATCTACAAGGAGCCGGATGATTAAAAAAAGACATTCTTGAGATAACTACATTTGCTGCATAGAATCTTTTCCCCATATCTTCAAACCCTTATAAAAACCCCAAGCTGTCACCCTGATGGTACTATTCCTTTCCTAGAACTCATGCGCTGTCCCTCTTGATGGTGAACCCTGACCTAAATAAACTTACATTTGGTTTTATTTTCACCTGGGTAAATTCGTTTATCATCCATGTCCCTGGCCTTCCATACGATGTCTTGCAGGGCAACAATGATAGAGAAGTCAGAATGAGAAGATGGGCTAGGGACCTACAGGCTTCCTTTGCTAAAAAGCCCCGACTCTTTACTTAGTCCTGCAGAGCCCAATGGGTAACTAAAAGCAGGATAAAATCTTGGCGTTTCTGGTCATTTTCTATCTGTCTCCTTTACTACCTTAAACTTTGGGTCAGGTTCCTACTCAGCTCTGCATGTAGTCAAATTAATCCCTGAAGGAGTGCTTGTCTAAAAACTGGTAACAAAGGTTGATTAGTCCTAAATGTATCCAACCTCTCTCATCCCCTCTGAAGACCAAAGGTGCCAAGATAAAAATAACTAAGATATTTTCAAGATTCCAGAAAAGGCTTGTGGGCAGATCACATCATGATGGGACTGCCTCCTAAGCAGAGGCAATCATCTCCCCACAGGAACCAAACTGTACCCTCAAGGGACAATGACTTGAGGGGCAGGACCTCATAGAACCAGACCTGAGATAAAGATCAAGCAAACCACAGTTCTACCACCATTCTTTTTTTTTTTTTTTTTAATTTTATTTTAAAGAGAAGAAAAAACAAAACAAATCAAAAGAAGAACAAATTTTCAAAACAACATAATAGGAGGATAACAATGGTTAATACATTACGTATTACTATCTTTAAGTTAGTTATTCAGGATACCAGACATTAGCATTCAATTGTCCAAACATTATTGGCACAAACCTTACTCTTCAATGAACTAAGTAAAATTGGTAGTGTATCTATCTTAACCATCTTATATATATATATACAATTTTTTTCCCTTTCCCTTCTTTCTTTTCCCTATTCCAGTCTCTCTTTCCTTTTGATCAGTTTCTTTTTGATTCACCATGTCTATTGTACATTTTGGATCTTATTTACTCTTTCAGTTTCTCATACTAGAGAGACAATATGATGCTTACACATGTGCTTCTGGTTTATTTCACTTATGAGTATTTTCTCGAGTTGCATCCATTTACCTATAAAAGTCTCCAGTTTATCCTTCTTTATGTCTGAATAGTACTCCATTGTATAAAAATACCACATCTTTCTTATCCATTCCTCAGTTGATGGGCATTTGGGTTGTTTCCAAGATCTGGCTATTACAAATTGTGCTGCTATAAACATGGGTGCACATATATCACTGTGGTTCGATGTTTTTAATTCTTCTGGGAAGATGCCCAGAAGGGGAATAGCTGGGTCAAATGGGACCTCCAACCCTAGTGTTCTGAGGAATCTCCACACTGACTTCCACAGTGGCTGTACCAGTCGACACTCCCACCAACAGTGAAGAAGGGTTCCTTTTTCCCCACATCCCCTCCAGCATTTGTTATTAGTTGATTTCTTTATAGTAGCCATTCTTTCTGGGGTGAGATGGTATCTCAGTGTTGTTTTAATTTGCATCTCTCGAATGACTAGTGATGTTGAACATTTTTTTGTATATTTATTTGCCATTAGTATTTCTTCATCTGAGAAATGTGTCTTCATCTCAGATGCCCATTTTTGGATTGGGTCTTTAAATTTGGGAGGTCTGATTTTTTTGAGTTCTTTATATGTTCTCGATAGTAATCCTTTGTCTGAGGAACAGCTGGCAAACATTTTTTCCCACATTGTGGGTTGTCTCTTCACTCTGTTGGTGGTTTCTCTTGCTGTGCAAAAGCTTTTTAATAAGATGAGATCGTGCTTGCTTCGGCAGCACATATATTAATAAGATGAGATCCCAGTTATTGATTCTTTGGGATAGTTCCCATGCGGTTGAGTTTTTATTCATAAAGTCTTTGCCTACACCAATGTCTCCAAGGGTTTTACCTATCCTACCTTCCAGCAGATTTAATGTTTCTGTTTTAATATTTAGATCTCTGATCCATTTTGAATTTAGTTTAGTGCATGATGAAAGATATGGGTCTAGTTTTAATCTTCGGCATGTGTAGAGCCAGTTTTTCCAGCACCATTTATTAAAGAGGCTATCTTTCTTCCAGCGAATGTGTTTGGCACCTTTGTCAAAGATAAGGTGGCTTAGTATGTCTGGGGTTGTTTCAGCATCTTCTAATCTGTTCCATTGATCTTCAGGTCTGTTTTTTTGCCAGTACCACACTGTTTTTATCACAGTAGCTTTATAGTATAATTTCAAGTCAGGGATTGTGATGCCCCCTGCCTTGCGTTTGTTGCCCAGAATTGCCTTTGCTATTCTAGGTCTCTTCTGATTCCAAATGAATTTTAGGATTGTTTTCTCTAATTCTGTGAGATATGCTGTTGGAATTTTGATTGGAATTGCATTAAATCTGTATAACAATTTTGGGAGTATGGCCATTTTCACTATATTGGTTCTTCCTATCCAGGAGCAAGGGATATCTTTCCATTTTCTGATATCCTCTTCAATCTCCTTTTTCAGAGTACTGTAGTTTTCAGTATAGAGGTCTTTTACATCCTTTGTGAGGTTGATTCCTAGGTATTTCATTTTTTTGGATGTTATTGTGAAAGGTATTGTTTCCCTAATTTCTCTTTCAGTAAGTTTGTTATTTGTGTACAGGAAGGCTATTGACTTTTGAGTATTGACTTTGTATCCAGCTACACTACTGAATTTGCTTATTAAATCTAGCAGTTTTTTAGTGGAGTTTTTGGGATCTTCTGTGTAGAGTATCATGTCATCTGCAAATAATGATAATTTAACTTCTTCCTTTCCAATCATTATTCCTTTTATTTCTTTCTCTTGTCTAATCGCTCTGGCTAAAGTTTCCAGAACTATGTTGAATAAGAGTGGGGACAGTGGACATCCTTGTCTTGTTCCTGATTTTAGAGGGAAGGCTTTCAGTTTTTGGCCATTTAGTATAATATTGGCTGTTGGTTTGTCATAGATAGCTTTTACCAGATTGAGATAAAGACCCTCTATTCCAATTTTCTGTAGGGTTTTTATCATGAAAAGGTGCTGGACTTTGTCAAAAGCTTTTTCTGCATCTATTGAGATGATCATGTGATTTTTGTCTTTGGTTCTGTTAATATGCTGTATTACATTTATTGATTTACGTATGTTGAACCATCCCTGCATCCCTGGGATGAATCCAACTTGGTCATGGTGTATAATCTTCTTGATGATTTGTTGGATTCTGTTTGCCAGTATCTTATTAAGGATTTTTGCATCTATGTTCATTAGGGACATTGGCCTGTAGTTCTCTTTCTTAATTGGGTCCTTCTCTGGTTTTGGTATCAGGGTAATGCTTGCTTCCAGGAATGAATTTGGGAGTGTTGCTTCCCTTTCAAATTCATTGAAAAGTTTGAGAAGTAGGGGCGTTAGGTCTTCTCTAAATTTCCTGTAGAATTCGGCAGTGAATCCATCAGGGCCTGGGCTTTTCTTTGTTGGGAGGTTTTTAATTACATCTTCAAATTCATTGGTTGATATTGGTTTATTTAGGATTTTTAAATCTGGATTCAGCTTTGGTAATTCATACGAATCTAGGAATCTGTCCATTTCTTCTGCATTTTCCATCTTAGTAGAATATAAATTTTCAAAATAGGTATAGATGATCTTCTGGATTTCTGCAGGGTCCGTCGTGATATCACCCTTTTCATTTTCAATTGCATGGATTTGAGTCTTTTCTTTTCCTTTTTTAATAAGGTTGGATAAGGGTTTGTCAATCTTATTTATTCTTTCAAAGAACCAACTTTTTGCTTCATTGATTCTTTGTATTGTTTTTTTATTCTCCAATATGTTAATTTCTGCTCTGATCTTTATAATTTCCTCCCTTGTACGGGCTTTTGGCTTAACCTGCTCTTCTTTTTCTAGAAGCTTGAGGTTCACCCTTAAGTTGTTTATTTGCGCTTGCTCTATTTTCCTGATATAAGTGTTTAATGCTATAAATTTCTCTCTTAGGACTGCTTTCATTGTATCCCATAAGTTCCGGTATGTTGTACTGTCATTATCATTCAGTTGTAGAAATTGTCTAATTTCTTCTTTAATTTCATCTGTGACCCATTGGTTGTTCAGGAGGGTGCTGTTTAATTTCCATGTGTTTAGGGAGTTTTTGTGAGATCTTTTGCCATTGATTTCCAATTTCATTGCACTATGGTCTGATAATATGCATGGGATAATTTCAATTCCTTTGCATTTACTTAAGCAGGTTTTATGAGCTAGTATGTGGTCTATTTTGGAGAACGTCCCATGTGCAGCTGAGAAAAATGTGTATTCTGATGTTGTGGGATGGAACACTCTGTAGACATCTACTAAGTCCATTTGTTCAAAAGTTTGGTTCAGTTCTACTATTTCATTATTGATTTTCTGTCCAGTTGATCTGTCTTTTTGTGACAGTGGAGTATTGAGATCTCCCAATATAATTGTATTAGTGCTTATTTGATTTTTCATGTCCTTTAGTACTTGTTTTATATAGCTGGGTGCATTGGTATTTGACGCATATATATTTATGATCGTTATCTCTTCCTCTTGGATTGTTCCCTTTACAAGGATGTAATGACCGTCTTTATCTCTCTGAATCCTTCTTGGCTTGAAGTTCACTTTGTCTGCAAAAAGAATAGCTACCCCTGCTTTTTTCTGGGTTCCTGTGGCATGGAGTATTGTTTTTCATCCTTTGACTTTCAGTCTATGAATTTCTTTCTGAATTAAATGTGTTTCTTGTATACAGCATATTGTTGGATCTTGCTTCTTGATCCATTTCGCCAGTCTGTGCCTTTTGATTGGTGAATTGAGACCGTTAACATTGATGGTTAAAACTGATATGTATTGACTTATACTTGTCATGATATTTTCCTGTTGTTGGTTCCCACTCTTTGTTTTTCCCCTTTCCTGCTATTTAATTATCTGCCCTGCCTGGTGGGTTCCTTCTGTTGGGGTTCCTATCTCTTTCTAGAATGTCCTTCAGAACGTTTTGGAGTGCTGGTTTGGTGGTCATAAATTTTCTCAGATGTTCTTTGTCATGAAAGTATTTTATTTCTCCATCAATTTTGAAAGATAGTTTTGCAGGGTACATCAATCTGGGTTGAAAATTATTTTCCATTAGAGCTTGAAATACATCATTCCAAGCTCTTCTTGAATTGAGGGTTTGTGCTGAAAAGTCAGCTGTGATTCTGATGGGTTTTCCTTTATAGGTGATTTGTCTCTTCTCCCTAACAGCTTTTAAGATTCTGCCCTTCTGCTGAATTTCTGGGATCTTGACTATAATATGTCTGGCTGAAGTTTTTTTTTGATCATGTCTAGTTGGTGTTCTAAAAGCTTCACTTATAGGGGCATCAAATTCCTTTTCTCTTCCAGGAAAGTTCTCCCTGATTATATCTTTGAACAAGGTTTTAATGTCATTGATGCTATCTCCTGCTTTTTCATTTATTCCAATTATTCTTAAGTTGTTTATCTTTGAGTCATCTAGCAGCTGCTGAATTGATTTTTCATGGTCCCTTGCTGTTTTTAAGAATTCTTCCTTTTCGTGATCACTAATTGCAAGCCTGTCTTCTATATCTGAGATCCTGTCCTCGCATTGGCTTAATCTGCTACAAATACTTTCAATGGAATTTTTGTTCTCTTGGATATCTGCTTGAATCTGCCTTATGGATTCCATTTCTTTCCTATGCTGAGCATTCATGGTTTCTATAGTTTTCTTAAGCTCATCTATTTTTTTGTCTGTATCAGCTATAGTGTCCTTAAGCATGGTCTTCAATGTGGACATTATCTCTGCAGTTATCTGTGAGATTATTTCTGTTTTAATTTTTTCCAGAGCCTCATTCAGTTGCTTTGTTGTTACCACTTCCGATAAGCCAGGTGGGTGGCTTTCGGATTGTCTCACCTCGTTGCCCCCTAGGTTTGCCTTTGGTGAATTGGATGTGTGGGGTTGCATCTTGTTTAAGTGTTGTCTCATTTTTTCTTTCTTTAATTCCTGGGGTGATGTTTGCAAATTACCTATGGTAGGTTACTTTATTGCTAGTGTTTAAGATCTTTAGAAGATGACCACTTCTCTGCAGTATCTTCCAAGTGGAGCTTGCTTTTGGGTTTTGAGCTTTCTGCCAGATCCTACCTCTTCAATTTGTTGGGTATGCGAAGTTGCTACCTGTTTGGCCCAGTCCTTGATTCTTTGGTACTGTGCCACTGTATTTTCTGTGTCCCTTAGTCAATCTCAATCACAAAATATCAGGAAGGAAAGATGTTTAGAACAATTATTTCACATTTGGCTATAATGTTAACTAAAGCATCAAACACAGCCTAGAAAATGACAGACTGAGCTAACCAGTTATTTACCACTTTTAGCTGTATAGAGTTGCGGTTATATAACAAAATCTAAAACACACCAGAAAAATTATATGCAGTATACAAGTCCTATGTATGTCAATTTTTCCCTGAGGAGTTTAAATTTAAAATGAGTTAAGGAGGAAATAGAGTGTTGGGAGAATAGGAAGGAATTAGATGTAAGGTTAGAGGACCAAGAGGGATCCCACTAACATTGGGACACTGGTGCAGAGGACTGGTGGTAAAAAGAGAAGGAAGGGATAAAAGGAAGAACAGATCACAACCACAATCACAAAGAAGTTAGAGGCACTGTTTACACTCATATAAAAAACCAGAGAGAATAATGAAGGAAAGAGCAAATACACATACAGAAACAAAAACGAAGATAAAAACAATAAAACAGACAAAACAAAAATAAAACCCCACCAAAAAAAAAACCCTTCGCCAGAACAAAACACAAATGAGTGAGAAAAAATTAAAAATAAAAATAAAAAAAAAATAAAAAGAATCAGTTCCAGGTGTTGACTCTGCTGTAGGCAGGCACCGTGTGGTGACAGAGTCCTGTTCCGTGCAGGTCGGTCCCAGTGAGCCAGGAGCGGCCCTCTGGCGGGCGGTGAGCAGAAGCCCGTACTTTCAGGCAGAGACCAGTCTAGCTCGCCTGCCGCTCTCAGTGCCCTTTCACTATCCCTGGGCCTGAGAGGTGCAGCGCGCTGTCCGGAGCGCGGGTTCCCTGCACTGGTTTCCCGCTGCTCTGATTTTCACCACGCCGCCCACAATGGCGCCGGGCCAGTCACTCTCTGGCACGGGACAGGTGTGGCTGAGAGACCAGTCTCGTTCGCCTGCTGACCTCAGCACACTTTCATGGGCCTGAGAGGCCCCGCGCTGCCCTGTCCAGAGCACGAGTGTCCAGCGCTGTTTTTCTTTCGCGCCGCTCTGAGTTTCGCCACACCCCCCACAATGGCGCCTGGCCGGTCACTCTCTGGCGCGGGGCAGCTGTGGCTGAGAGACACTCACCACCGGCCAGCGCAGTTCTCCGCCGCTCCCCTGCCTCACCGCTGTCTCAGGATCCTCCGTGGGGGCTCCCTGGGCGCCAGCTGTCACCGTGTGTCCGTAGAATTGAGCTTCTGTCGCGCTGCGATTCCTGGGATGTCTACCACCATTCTTAACTATGCATACCTACTGCTCTGCCACAATTCTTCTCCTATGTAATCCTGGGACCCTTGTCAGTATCCCAAAGGCAGGGTTCAGTTCAACCGTTCCCTGTTTTTCAGTACAGCTAATACAGCTCCTTCCCCAACTTCAGCACTGCTTGTCTCTTCTATTGGCTTTTTGGGGCAGGTGACCAAAACCGGACCACTAGGACCTCCCGAAACCAGGGCTTTCACCCTAAAATGCCAGTAACAAAGACACAGTTTGAGCAATCTCTTTCCAAACTGCTCTAATCACAGGAAGTCTTTCCTGTGCTCACTGTGGGCTTTGGACGAATCCCTTCATTTGAAGCTTGCTCATTTTTCACTGGAGAACCAGTGCCAATCCTAAAGCAGGAGAGGATGTGGAGATCCTGCAATTTTGAGACAAGAAAAGCAGTCTAAGATGCAAGTGTCCCAGCAACAGACCTAGGAGTGGATGGGAGCGTGTTCTGGGTACAGAACTTGTTTATTAGGTGAACTTGTGACCCAGCCATCCTGGCAGCTCTGTGCGGGAGGCAGATAAAATGTTTGCCTGCGCCAGCTGTTTGCAGCAGACCTTCCGCGGCTCTTTGTGATCTCAGCACTTTTGTGAGGTTCGCTCCCTCAGCCTGCCTTCCCCGGAGCCTCGGCTGAGCTTACACAAAGGGGCTCTGTTCCCTGCCCACTTGGCAAAGCTCTGTTGGCCCAGCCTGGTAATAATGTCGACGATAGCAAATAATAGCCGCCACTCCCTGGTGCTTACTGCGTGCCAGGCACTTTGCTTGAAGGAACTATTTCTCCTAAGACTTACAAAAGTCCCATGAGATAGATACAGTTCCTGGCCTCCTTTTGTAGAGGAGGAAAACCGGAGCTCAGAGAAGTGAAGAAACGTGTCCAAGTCCCCAGAGAGCTGGCTATTGCCTCAGGGCTCCCAATTTTACAGTTAAATTGCAGCACCTTCCAATAAGGATTTCTTTTCAAAGGTAGGCTTTTGTTACTCTTTGAGCAAAGGAGCAACTATATAAAAATGAGAAAAGTTTCAAGAGGCACACCAGCTTATCCAGATTATGAATCTAGAAGGAGGAAACACAGTTCTGTTCCTGCTCTGTGATTCACTCCCTTTTCATTTCTGCCCCCTTCACCTGGCCTCAGACAAAGCCCCTTTCCTGAGAATGGACCTTTCTCACCTGTGGAGCTGACTGAGGTTTTGAGGGGCCAATTTGTGCCGTAGTTAAACATCCAGATTCAGGAGTTCCACGCACCTGTTTGAATCCCTGGCTCTGATCATAAGCAAATGACTTTACATCTATCTCCTCCCCATTTTCTTTTACTTTGGGTATAACTTGTGTACATTAAATTCAGTCTTTCAAATTTCAGTTTTGACAAATACGCACCAATATCACGTACCTACCACAAGGATCAAGGCAGAGAATCCTCCAAATGTCCCGGCTCCTTTAATTGACAACCTCTCCTCATCCCAGCCTCTGGCAACCAATGGTCTGTTTGCAGTCCCAATAGTGTTGCCTTTTCTAGAACATTACGTAAATGAAATTAGTAGGAGCCTTTTGAATGTAGCGCCTTCTCAATGCACTATGCGTCTGAGATGCATCTGTATAGTTGTGTAGACTGGCAGCTCCTTCCTTGTTACTGTTGGCCAGCAAGCGTCTTAAAGTAGTAACACCCACCATGAACTGTACTTCACGGGAAACACCTGGCAGGCTGTTAGAGCAGCATCTGTTAGGTCTTGGCACAACTGGAAGCCAGGATGGACTCTTAGATGCTCAAACACATGCCCTGGAGCTGGCCCAGATGACCTGAGTGGTGGCTGGTGATACAGGATGCATGTGAGAACTTGCTTCAGCAATAATGGAAGTTAAAACCAAGGCAACGACACGGAATTACAGGCAAAAGCTTTAATTGAGAAAGAAGAAAAATAGGAAGGAACTGCAGTTTGAAGAGAAGAAAAGCTGAAGGGGGCACCCCTCTGACAGAGAAAATCAGACCTGGCCTGTTAACAAAAGAGAGAGGCTGGCCTTCAGAGGTGTTGTCAGCGTGGGCTAGGTCTGGTAGTTTTCCACTGGGTCCTGAGTGTAGCATTGTTTTGAGAGTTTCTCCTTGTCTTTTAGGGAATCTCCTCCCTGTATAGGATATGGATTAGTGGTCACTCTCACCCTTGCTGACGTCATAGTGCTTACTGCTGTCCTGGCACACCTGGTCCTTGCAATAAGGTCAGGAAGGTCAGGGGAGGGTGTGTTCCATACACTGTTGGCAAGGAAGGATAGGGAAAAAAGATGTATCTTCCTTCTCCTTTAGTGGATAACAGGTTATGGACTAAGGCCTGAGAGTCTCTTGTTCCCATGAGGGTGCCTGTCCTATTTCAGTGGGGACTAGGAGCCCTTGGGCATCAACATGCCCATGGGCTGGAGAACCCTGAGAGACTTAGGTCATGGATGTTAGGGTCCAAGTCAGAACATGAATCCAGTATTGTCTAGCTCTAGTCCAGCCTTCTCCCCACTTCTCCAGTAGCTTCCAGCCACATCCTTAGGAAAGCAAGCTCTTCTAGGCCAGGCCATGCTGTTCCAAAGGTCAGAGAGGAGGCCGATAGGGAGGGAGAAGAGCTTTGTGGTGAGGCCTGGTGAGATCAGAATCCTTACCAGGGTTGCTTTCTGGTGGCCTGCAGAGCCAGATCACAGCATTAAGATGCCCTATCTCACACCTACTAAATCAGCATCTCGAAGTGCAACACACGGGCCTCTGTATTTTTCAGTAAACTTCTGTAACAGTGATTTTACTATGCAGCCAACATCAAAAACTGCTCCAGAGGGCTGGGGTTGTGGCTCAGTGGTGGAGTGCACAGAGCTCTGGGTTCAATCCCTACTACTACAAGGGATTGAACTTCTGTAATCCCCCCCCAAAAAACCGACCAACAAACCAACCAAACAAACAAACCAAAAACCCTGCCCCAAAGAAGAAATAAGCATATCATTCTGTCCCCAAGAGAATGGGGGAGAAACACATCTCTAGATATTCTTCCCCCACAGTTGCCTAACTAACATAAATCTTCACTTTTCCTCTTTGTGGTGTTTGTTCCACCAAAATTCTCTTGCTCCTTAGCCATCCTCCAATTCTGGAACATGAAAGAACACAGAGCACATAGATCCACCTGCTAAATAAAAAACCAAGAGAGCCCTGCTCAAGGCTCAGCCCTCTCGTGCTGCGTTTCAAGGGTGATGGCCAGGAGTAAGGTCCTCTGGGTGTTTTTTGCACCCACCCATGGAAACTTGGCAAATTCAATGTGTGTTTTGGATAGTCAGTGCCTATTACTCATGGAAACCCTGAGTCCACATGGACACTCTTTCCAAAGGCAGATGGAGTTTCCATTCAGAAGAATCTTGGCACCAATTTCTTCAGAACAATAGCAAGTTACAGACAGAACCGGGGAAGGCTCTGTGAAGCTAGCGGCTGGCACAGCAGGTCAGGGGTTGGCTGACAAAGGGAGGTGTCCCTCGTAATGTGTCTCTGCTCAGCAGGAACAGGTGTAATCTCTGTGTCCGAGAGCTATCAAAGGAGATACTGTCTTCCGACACAGCCCTTCCTTGAAGAGATTTGCTTTATTAAAATATAGGAGTCCCACCTTCCGGACATCTGTGAGAGCCATCAGTGTTTAAGTGTTAGGCATGTAGTTAGAAATTAGCAGACTGAGAGACACAGTGAGGTCCAGAATAGCATGCTTTGCTAGTTTTAGTTAAGTAAAGAAACAAAGACCTCAAAGTAAAATATATGTATAAATCGTGTGTTAGATCTCAGACCCTCTCTGTCTAGAACAAGGCATACAGCGTTCCTGGTTGTCGTAACCTTAGACCCAGTGATACCAGAAAACAAAATGGTCTCTAAAGACTCTCCAGCTTTGGGCTGGGACCTGGTTTAGGATAGGAACCTACCTTTTGCAAAATTTCTTCTGTAAGTTTCTTACATGATTAAGGCCCCTGCGGAAACTAAAAGCATGTGAGAAGGACAGAGAGACATTTTCATCCCAAAGTAACTTCTAAGTAAAATGTCAATAAGTGTCATAAGTATCCTAGTTCCCTGAACCTCAGGAGTAACTTTGGAGTGCATGAAAAGTATCCAAATTCGCACTTGGCACAGGTGCTATCATGGCAATCTGCCTTCTTACTCGAAAGCGTAACTCTATACATCTACTTTACAATGCATCCCAACTATACTTTTGTCCAGCTGCCTATGTTTCTTGACATAAAATCTTTTGCCAAGGGCACAAAAGGACTGAGCCAGCTTTCCAGTGACATGAAGGCAACTTGAGAGACAGTAACAGAAAGCCACCAAACCTAGCTCACGCATAAAGGAAAGTGCAGGGCCGGTGAGATGGCTCAGCAGCATAAGCGCCTGCCTGGCAAGCGCGAGGTCCTGAGGTCGACTCCCGGTACCCACATAAAAAAAAAAAAAAAAAAAAGAAAAGGAAAGTGCAGTTGGCCCTCCATATCTGTGGTTATACATAAGTGAATTTAACCATCCATGGAACAAAATTTGCATCTACACTGAACACACACACTTTTTTTCTTGTCATTATTCCCTAAACAATACAGTATAACAACAATTTCCACAGCATTTCCATTATAATAAATATTATCAGTAATACAGAGATGATGTAATGAATGAAGGAGGGGCCTATGGGTATAGCTCAGTGGTAGCTCATGTGCTTAGTAGGTATAATACCCTGGTTTTAATCCCCAGCACCAGAAAAAAAGAAAAAGAAACAGAAGAAAAAAGTATATGGAATGATGTGCGTGGGGTATAAGCAAATGCTATGCCATTTTATATAAGATTTTGGTATCTATGAGGCTCCTGGATCCAATTCCCCAAGGACACAGAGGGATGACTTAGATGAGAATAATACAGGGCTGTGGATGTAGCCTGGTGGGAGAGCACTTGCTTAGCATGCCCGAGGCCCTGCGTTGCTAAATATAAGAAAAGGAACTCTTGTTTTTTAAAAAATACAAAACTTCTTATGGGGTCTAATAGAAGATGGTACAGCTGGGTCTCAGAAAGACTAGCACTGAAAGCAAGAGTGGCATCATGGAGTGGAACAACTCCTCCCTTCCTTTCACTCTCCTGTCCCCACCCTCAGGCCCGTGGGCTCTTCTCTGTGTTTTTCTCTTTCTCAGTTCAATAGTTTCTCCAGCCTCAAATACAAGCAAGAATCTGATGGGTCCAGCTTCAGTCTGATCTCCCTTGGTCTAATGAAGTGGGGTGGTCGCCCATGCTGATACTACCTGACCCCAAACTCCCACAATAGTTCACAGGGCCAGCAATGATGTCCTTCAAGGACATTCTGTAAGAGTCAACTTGACTGTTGTCTTCACTCTCCCTTCTTCAGCTGTCGGTGTCCCTCTGCCATTGTCCATTTCCCTTTCTAGTCATTGCACTGTTGCTTAGCAGGCTGCATTGGCCCAGCACGTCCTTATGGAAGCCCTGGGTGGGACTGGCGAGGGCTGCAGGGACAAGTGTCATGTGCAGTTTCATATGACTTGCACTCCAGCAGAGAAAACAAACACTGAAGAGCTGGCAGGCAAATTATCTCTGATCATGACTCTTCTCATCTTTGTTCCAAGTTATATTTGGGCTAGTCCATGTCAGATGGAAGGGAGAAGAAAAGAAGAGAAGGAAATGTGTAATAAACCCTCCCCTTCTCTAACTGTGGACAATGATTAACATTTTAAAAAAAAGCAGTGAATAATAGTCATGTGCCCAGTGTTTCCATGCGCTCCAGATATCTGGGTTCCTGGTGGGAGGACCGTTCTCTCTCCCAGGGGAGGAGGTGGGAATCCTCTGATAAGTGCATCTACTGGACAGAGCCATTGCTCACTTCAACTGCCACCCCATTCACAGCAGCGAGGCACCGCCCCATTCTGGCAGACAGAAGAGCTCTTTGTGCAGAGAACATGCTGTCCCACACCTCATAGCAATGGAGGTGACTGTTGGCCTCGGTGGGCTTAGCATCTCCATCAAGAACGGAGCTAAGAAAAGTCTGTGTGGCTACAAGAAGGCTTTTTGGTGGTGTGTGCATGTGTGCATGCATGTGTGATTTGTTTTGTTTGTTGGAGGGAGGTTGCATTTCTTTTTTCTTTTACTAATTTATTCACAAAGTATTTCAAATATACTGAAATTAATAAAACAGACACACCCTAGATATATACTTACTGTAATTAATCAATGATGATGATTGAACAGATGTGAATATTTGGACACTTTTGCTCAGCATTCCTCCATGTGGATATACTCTTTTTCTTTAAAAGGTCACAACTACAAGTGTCCCTTGTGTCTTCCCCTGCCTCCCACACAGAGGCTGACTGGACAAGTCTGTGTTTTCACTGTATGTGTAGCATCCGTAAATAATATATGCTATTGTTTTGTGTCTTAGATATTCACAAATGACATTCTTTTTTTTTTTTGGTACCGGGCATCGAACTCACGACCTTGTGCTTGCCAGGCAGGCGCTGTGCCACTGAGCTATATCCCTAGCCCACAAATGGCATTCTGTACATCTCATTTTAAAAATTGCCTTTTCTACTCCACATTATGTGTTTCAGATTTAGTGACATTGTGGCCTATATATACAGTTCATTACGTTTTACTGTCATATGGTGTTGTGTCATTTGTAGGAACCTCATTTTATCCATTCTCCTGCTTAGAAACACTGTACGTAGTTTTCACATTTTGCCATTGCAAATATTGCTCCAATGAACATTTTGATATGAGTCTTCTCAGGTGCATGGTTGGGAGTTTCGGAAGGGTGGACAGCTAGTTGTGAAATTGCTATGTGGCCACTAACTTTCTAGGTAATTTCCAGCAAGTGACAAAAACTCTGCTATCACTCCCTCAACCATGAAATGGGACCTCAGTTTATGACTTGGTAAGTCCCTCGCAGAGAAAATGACTATTAGAATTTTTACAAAAATTCTGCATGCCTCTAATACCCTAAAAGGAAAAAATGAAACAAAACAAGATTGTGCCTAGTGGATTCAGAGCTAGAGGAGTGATCTCATTGCAACTGTGAGATTTGAGAATGTTCTTTAGAGATGACGGACCCAGACAGCTCTGGCCACTCCCTGCTCTGTGCCCCAGTGCCCCTCACCTCCCAGTAGTCATCTGGACTGGAACTTCTCCTGTCTCACCCTGGCCCAAGCTCTTTGGAGCCATCTCTGCAGCTGGCCTAGGACCTTTCCCTACAGACAGTCTGGGAGCATCTCAGGCAGGTGGTAGGACTGGCGAGGACTGGGCAGGAAAGGCACTTAAATTTATGGCTTATAGATTTTGTTTTCCTTCATTTCCTTCCTTCCTAACTTCCTTCCCTCCTTCCTTCCCTCCCTCCTTCCTTCCCTCCCTCCTCCCTCAAGTTTATTCTCTTTTACTCACTCCAGTTGGGAATACAAAATTTAGATCCTGCGTGAGGATACACATGGTGGCTGACACTTCGGCTCACCAATGCCCCTGTAAGTTCAGCCAGGACCTCACAGCAAAACACTTATTTGGGGCAGAAGGCGAGGCTTATCTGGGGAAATTCCAGGTCTTTTCAGCCAGCAACATGGGGGACCAGAGGAGCACGCTGTGCTCTGTAAATCTGCGCTGCTGCAGGCCCACGCCTGGCCCTGAGTTTGCCCCAGCTGTAGCCTGCAGCTCAGCTGTCGTGCGTGCCGTGTGATGGGGCCGTCCTCTGGAGACTCAGCCCCAGGTCTCATGCAAGGGTTCGGCGCCCCAAGAAAGCCAACAAATGGCCAGGTCGAGGTTCCCAACACCCAAGGGCTAAAGCAGGGGAAGCTGGGTGGTTGGGGGGTACTTTCCTTGGATGCAGAAGGTCCCTGCTGTGAGGCCCAAAAGTTGAAGAGGGTGCCTGGAAGCTGTAACTCAGTAACGAGCAAGTTGGGAGAGTTCTGCAAAAAGCAGTGGTTGGAGGAGCAAAGCCTGTGAGTACTAGCTTTAGTGGCTGCTGGGCTGGTGGCCAAACTTCTCTGAGTCTCCCTGCCCTCACCTATAAGGTAGGTGACCTCTCTCATACAGTGTGGTAAGCACAGTGCCCTAGGCCAAGAAGGTCCCAGGTATGCTCTCTCCCCAGTGGACACTCCACTGTGCACTCATGTGCATGGATGCAACAAAGTGGCCACGGTCCCGAAACAGGCTTGCTACGCGGTCGCCTTTGGACATCGCTCATCTCATACTCCTGTTATAAACAGCTACATGAGGTAGAAATATTATAGGCAGTCAGACAGGGTGAGGCCCTCAAAGGAGCCAGTGCAGAGGGGGGGATACATTGTACCTGTGAGGGAGACAGACACCTCCACTGAGGGCCAGACCTCAGGACAGAAGAGGAAATGAATGCACCCATATATTTCCCCTAAGGATAAACAACAGTGATTGGTATTCTAATTAGGTATGATCCCCTTGGGAAAGCCAGGAAAAGCCAATGACCCCCACCTCCAGGAAAAGCCCCTGTTCTGTTTCATGCCTGCTTGGTATGTGACTTGCTTCTCCATTTGATCCCGATTTAATCAATATTACCTGAGCAATTATGCTCATAATCTTGTTGATTGACCATAGTTTCATTAGACCTCCTGCCCATCTTGTGATTTCCCATTTCTCCCAGCCTTGGACCCGCCTCACCTCATGGTTTTGCTCTATAAGAGTCCCTAGAAAAGGCAGTGTCCTTAGCAACCCACTCAGGACCCCTTCTGTCTCTCTCTCAGACAGAAGTTTTCTTTCCCCAATAAATATATTCCACTCTTAACCTCTGTTGTTCCTAAAATTCATTCTTCGATTTTAGAGAACATGAACTTGTACCGGACATTTAGTAGGTTAGGAATTTCTTTGCCCTACATCACTCCCAAGTGGGTGCAGTGGAGAAGTGTGGCTTTTAATGGTGAAGGCTGTGGAGTCAGACTCCTGGGTTCAAATCCTACTTCAACCACTTGTTAGATATGGGAGCTTCGGAAAGTTCTTCATTTGTAAAGTGGGAATCAAAGTAGCAGTACCAGCCTCAGGGGGTTGAGAATTCCATGACTCCTGGGCCTGGCACACAGTGAGCGCTTAGTCTTGATGCTGAAATACAGACGGATCAGATAGCCACTGATGTAATGATCAGCCCATTCACTTCTCAGGGACCACGTGTGTGTGGCTGAGGCCTTGGTGACACAAAAGTGAGTGAGGCGGTCCCTGTCCCAAGGATGGAAACGGCCGGTGAGCAGATGGGCCAGGGCAAGTCCGACTGTGATGGCGGGAGAGGAGAGGGAGGAGAAGGGAAAGGGCAGGAGGCCCAGATGTGAGAGACGGGTTGGAGTCAGCGAGGACAAGGGGAGGAGTGAGGACTGCCCAGACAGAATAACCAGGAAGTCGGGGAAGGTTTGAAAAAACACTCATTTACATAAGAAATGTCTGAGCACGCCGTCCTAGGCACTGGGAAGACACTGCTGTGAATAAAACGCCGATCCACCCTCATCAGGAGAGCTGACACGCCCCTCTCGGGTGTCCCACCTTTTCCGCGTGCAGCTCGCACTTAGCAGGTACACATGCTGCCGTGCCTTCCATTTTATTTTTCACTGGGGCAGACAGATCTGCCACGACCTTCGGGAAAAGGCAGGAAGGAGCAGAGCCAGCTCCAAGTGTCTGGTCCCCCGCACTCTGCCAAGCCGCCCTCTAGGAGCTTGCAGTCACTCTGGTGCCCCATCCAGGAGTTACGAGTGGGCTATCCCGGCTGAAGCAGGCGTCCACCGCTGCAGACAGACCAAGGCCAGGCTGTGAGGGCCGAGGGGCTGGGATTTCACCCTGCAGGACTGCGCGCTGGGAGGAGGCTGGCTTGGAGACAGCAAGGTGCGACTCACAAAGACTGCTGCGAGACCTCGGGCCAGAGAGAACAGCGGCCTGGGAAGCCCCCCGGAGGGGAGCAGGGGGCTAGAGGGAAGGAGATGGCTTCCTGCAAAGTGGGTCTCGAGGCAGAACCGGAGGCGGCCTGACCAATGGCTGGGCGGCGGCCCCTCCCGCGGGCGGGGCGCGGGATCACCCGGGTACCAGCGCTGCCGCATCCCCGCCGCGCGCCCTCGGGCCCCCGCGGCTCGGCGGCGGCCTCGCAGCCGGGCGCCGGCCGACCCAGCCCGCTGCGCAGCTCGGGGCAGTCGGGGTGGGTGAGGGGCGGCGGCGGCGGCGGCTGAGGCGGGGAGCGCCCAGCTCAGCCTCTCCTGGGTGGGTGCGGGGCAGGGCCCTGGACTCGTTTTTGACCGCGAGGGGCGCAGGCTGACCTGTGCTCTGCGTACTCCAGGTGGGGGCTGGGAGAAGCTTGGGGGTCCCTGCACTAGAGTAGCGCTCTGACCCAGTCTAGGAGGGGCCGGGCTTGAACCAACCCCGGACCAATCTGGGGTGAGCCGGAGATGGGATGCAGGGGTAGCTGTTAGCGTAGGGGACCCAGGTTCTTTCTCTCGGGAGAGGGGGGTAGCATCCCGGGCGGCAAGCAGAGCTCTGCATTGGTACCAGAATCCAGGGTGCGGAGGCGATCGGGGCGCGGGGCGCACGCAGTCCGGAGAGGGCATGGGGACGCCAGTGTCCCGGAGGAACTGCGTCCGGACCGGCACTGGGTCTTGCCGGGTCGAGGGGCGGGTGTCTGGAAGAGGGGGCCGGGAGGGGGCCGGGGGCGGGCCGCGGGGCGGGGCTGGCGAGGGGTGGTCTGCGGGCCTCTGACAGCTCCGGGTTCACACAGGCGGCGGCTGGCGCGAGGTGGAGATGCAGCGGCTTGAACGCACTCTGCTGTGCCTGCTGCTGGCGGTGGCGGTCCCCACGGCCCCCGCGCCAGCTCCGACAGCGACGTCGGCTCCCGCGGAGCCAGGCCCGGCTCTCAGCTACCCGCAGGAGGAGGCCACCCTCAACGAGATGTTCCGCGAGGTTGAGGAGCTGATGGAAGACACGCAGCACAAGCTGCGCAGCGCGGTGGAGGAGGTGGGTGCCCTGGGCTCGGGAAGTGTGCAGCTGGGGGAGCGGGCCTGTGCTCCGCGCTCGCGAAGGCGCTGGGAAGGGCCCACGGCAAACACCGAGTGACCTGAGGGAGGCGCCGGGTGAGTTGGTCCCTGTCTCTCGCTTGTTCGTTCTGTTCTGCCGGCAAGCCAAAAGGTTTGGACCAAGGCTATCCCCGCAGAGTCTCGGCTGGACCGCGCCCCGCCCCCGGAGCTAGCGTCTCTATCGGCCTGCAGGCTGCCTGCCACCAGCTTGCAATTGTCTTAGAGTGCGCGTTGGGCTTCCTGTGTTGGAAGCGAAGCTTGCAAGCGCCCTGGCGTTCTAGAGCTGTGGTTTTTGTAGAGAAACTGAGGTAGTTCCAGGCAGCTCCAAGTTCTAGCCTATGTGTTGAGCTTTGAGTTTGTGGCATCTCTCCAAAAAATACAGTTAGGGCGTCGCACGCCTGTAACCCCAGCACTCAGGAGGCTGAGGCCGAAGGATCGCTGTGAGATCGAGGCCAGCCTAGGCTACAGAATGAGTTCAAGATCAGCCTAAACTACGCAATGAGACCTTGTAAAAAAAAAAAAAAATTCCACTTAGGATGGCATGTCGGGACAGAGAGCCCTGAACTCTGCTGGCAGTCTGTCTGGGCTGTCTTGATTCCTTTAATGCATTGCGGGGCAAAAATGGAAGGCGGAGATCCTAACTTCCAGCTACTTCAGTGGGAAGGTGTGTGGTGAGAATGTGAGAGGAGACTCCACCTCCACCCAAGAGTGCTCTGCAGTTAGGCCTGAGCCTCTGGGTTCGACCTCCCTCACTCACTAGCAGGTGGCATTGAGCAAATCATCTAACCTCCAGAAAGAACCTCACTTTCCTGTAAGAATTAAAGGCCGTAATACAAGTGTGGGCACCTGTCAAGTAATAGATGTGTGCTACATCACAGCTAATCTTATCAGATACCAGGTACCATTGTCTGGCTTCTTCTTTCCATCACTTTCCTGGGCCAAACACTGGATGATATTCTGCTCTGTCCTCCATGGTGGACCCCAAGCAAGGAGAAGGCTGCCTAGGTCCTCCTGATCCAATGTGGGGAGCTGTCCCTGGTGCCTGGGATGGGCAGGCGTGGTCCCTCTTGGGCCCAGTTCTGTCTGTAGCCTATCTTCGGAGAGGAGCAAGCCATCCCAGTGAAGGAGTCAGTGAGTGACCAGATGTTCAAGCTGGAGAATCAGGCTTCTGCACATTCCAGCTGTCTCCGGCTTGTTAGCCCCCTTGGGCAAAGTCTTAAATGCAGCTTTTGTGGGGAGAGGTCACTTTCTTCCCCCAACCTCGTGTAGTTTGGAGTTTGCACTGAAGGAACACTGGGTTGGCAGGCAGTGACATGGACGGCTGTACCTAAATGCTCACTGGTCAGGCCGGGATCCCAAGACCTATGAGCTCTGTCTACCAACAAAACGATTATGACATGGAACAATGCAAGAGTGAGAGGAGTCAGGTAGGCCCCAGTGGCTCTTAACTCTGCAGCTTCAAGTTAAATTGAGCTTGTGATCCTTCTAGTTTCAGAGCCAGACACTTGGTTTCCTTATCTGGATTATAGGACTTTCCTTCTGCACGTGGATACCCGCTGGGTCTGACTAGGTCACCATGTTTTTATTCAGTGGGAAAACGCCCCTCGCCATTTGGAAAGTTTGCAGTGTGGTCTCTGGGATTAGCTCCTGACTAATGGTGGAGGTTCTCTTCAGTCTCTTCACTGAGTGTGGGCCCCCGTGGGACCTTAGTGGCCGCGTGTTCTGCATGGGAATGTCCACATTGTTTCACCAGAGCTCCACCCTTCTCCCTCTAGACATGGCTCCTCTTGAGTCATATATGTTATCAGGTTAGTTTGCCACCAGAGGAGACACTGATTGTCACATCTACCCCAGGTCATGGTCATTTCCCAGAGAACGTCCTTGCAGACTGAGGATAGAATGAGGAAAGTTGAACACTTTCATGGCACAAATCTTCCTCCAACCAGTCCCTGCTCTGCCACTTACTAGTGGTGGCATCCAGGGTCTGAAAGGGGGGATTCAAAAAGAGGATTCAAGTAAATCAAGTTATCTGACCATCTAAAATGGAAATAAGAAACATAATAATAAGAAAATAAGAAATAAGAAACAATAATAAATAATAAATAAGAAATAATAACAATAATAAGAAATAAGAAATATAATACAATGCAAGCATCTTTCGCATGAAGTCAGGATTATGGGAGATTGTTGTTTCTCATTAAATAATAGTTACTGTTATCATCATATTAATAGTAGCATTGTGACTAATAGCCAAGCACTACCAGCATTGGATAGACTCAATAGAACCTATCTTTAAATTATCTTTTTAGATATCTTAAGGTATTAAAACTTAATGTTAAAATATTAAAAATATATTTTAAGAATATCTTCAAAAATAGAATAGAATACAATGTTAACAGATTAAGGCCATTTTTTTTTAAGCTTCCAGAAAGCCTTTTAACTCTCATAAACACAAAATATTGTTAGTTGTTCTAGAGAAGAAACAAAAAGGGCCTGGACCAGATGCTTTGGTTGTTTACATAGTTGTATCGTGAATCTGCTTTCAAGTAACTTCCTGGTATTTTATATATTCCAGCTGCCTCGAGCTGCTGATGTCTCTTAAGAGAAAAAGACAAAGTAGCTCTACTTGTAAGATCATTATTGGGAGAAGCACATCTTTAAATGGCTTCAATTTGGGGTATTCCTATTCCCTGTCTTATTCTGAGTGTTACTAATACACGTATTTGGAGGATAAAACCACTCCATATGTACCACCCTGATTGCCACATCTGTAACTGATATATTTTAGTGCATTCTTGTTTGCCCTGCCTGGTCCCAGGAAGAACCCCCACTACCAAGCCTGAATGTGTCCGTCCAGTGTTCCTGCTGTGTGCCCTTCTAACAGACACGGATTCGACCAACTCTAAATGCCATTTTTAGCAGCATTCACATTCTTCCTCCATGAAACAACTATTGCTTCAGGCTAAAGTTTCTCCTGCTAATGACAGGAATAGTTGTGGCTGAAATTTCCATTGTAAACTGTACTTTTAGTTCACAGTGTCATTAAGGAACTGTTAGCTCATTCTGTGGAAACGACCACTGGCTGAGACGGGAAAAAAAGGCTGTCAGCTCAGCCCACAGCAGACTTGTCAATTATTTGGAAACCATACTGTATGATTCAGATTCCAATAGGAATTTCTCATTCTGGATGCATTCTCTCTGGCATGTTCATTCTCCTCTTTTGTAGCTCTCTCTTTTCCATCACTAAACATGCCAGGGTCTCTTGCTTTAAAAAGAAAGTCATTTTCTTGCTCACTCTAGTTCCCATCCTGCCTGCCTTGTATTTCTTCTCCTTTCTAATAGTACAATGTTATGAAGGCAGTGACATATTACATATTTGCCATGTGGCAGGTACTGTACCAATACATAGAGTTCATGATCCTTGATTCTTTCATCCTCTTAACAATGTAGGATTGTTGCTCATTTTACAAACTGGCAAGTTGGGGTTTAGAGGGATTTGGTGTCTGACCCAGGTCAGGACTTGAACCCAGTTTGTCTGACTCCAGAACTCTGGCATTTCTTGCCATGCTGCCCTCTGTTGATGCCAGAGGTAACTGCTTGCATAATCCAGTGGCCATCTCTTAGGGGCTTGGAGCCTTTGCAACCTAAAAGAACCCTCCCCAGTATGACTCCTTTCTGAACCTGAGTCTAGCTAGTGCCCTGGCTCTGCTGTTTTCCTTCCCTAGGCACTATATTCTTTCCTGACTACTCTAGTACTTGCTGAAGCTCCCCATTGCCTGGAACAGAGGTTCTTAACCTGGTGCCAGGTGGAGCAGAGGGAATCCTTGGAATCATCGAAGAAACTCATTGATATCAAGGGGTCCCCTCTCCAGGAATGATAATTTGGCAGGACGGGGAAGGAATACTGGTGTGTTTATTTTGAAAGTTTTGGGCATTACCCTGAGAAGCATGATGCTGAGAAGCATGCAGCGTGGTCTGCATTAGAGGTCCCTTGTGGATCTGCCTGTTGACCCCTCTGTGCTTCATCTGCTGGCCACCATTTTTCCTGTGCCCAGCAGGGACCCTCTGCTCTAGCCCATGGCCCACACCATGCTGGTCTGGGCTGATACTCCGCTGCTCGTTTTATTTGCACCATTCTACACTCCTCTCAGTCCCACTCTGGTTATCCTCTGTGACCAGCCCAGTCCAGCCACCTCCTCCTCCTGGAAGCCTGGCTTCCCTTGTGACTTGCTTGCGGAGATGATCATAGGTCATCATTGTCCTCAGATGGGTTGTGGAGAGCCTCTTATCTTCTAGTAAAAGCTTAAGCTACTTGTGAGGAGTAAAGTCCTGTATTGAGAAAGACACAGAATTTAGAGTCAAATAGACTTGGGTTCTGGTTAGACCAAGCTTTGCCACTTACTAACCAATGTGTTGATCTCTCTCAACTGTGTTTTCCTTCACATGCAACATGAGAGTAAATAGCACCTTTTCATTGTCGGGTTGCTGTGAATATTCAAGGAACCTGGTACAATGCTCAGAGTAGACAATGCCTCAAACGAAGGGCTGTGATTATGACGACTGCTGTAATGAAGCCGGTGACCTAGTGTCAGACATCTCAGCATCATCTTGGTGTTAGTCCAGCACTGTGTTCACAGTGGGACTGACCAAGCTTGTCTGATGAGTTGGACCTTTGTTCCCTGCAGACTTCTTTGCATGTGTATCTCAGTTTGTCTGTGCTGCATTGAGATGCAAGAGCTCTTTGCCCCATCCACCCCAGCTTGGTATATCTGGTCAGGGGAGGTGGGACAAAGGGGCTCATCTAGTACTGAAGGGGGTAGAGGACAGTGATTTTTTTCAGTAGGAAGGTACTTTTTGAGGATTAAAAATAGCTCAGAGTTGTAGATAGCAGTGTCGGAAAACTGCCAACCATCAACCAGAACTTCTCATTGTGTCTCTCATTTGAAATTCCCGGAGAGAGTATCTGATTGGCTCAAGCAGTCCATGACACGGTCTTGAATGGGTCACATTGTCAACTGTCCACTCATCCAGGCTAAGGACAAGTGTGATAAATCTGGAAGGGGAAGCTGGGCACAGACGTGTTGACTGCTGTATCTGATACAGATATCGTGGAAGCTCATGAGACTGGAGGATTTGAGGACAGGACCTCAGAAACCTGAAACCACAGAAGGACAATTTAATGTTCAAGAAGAGTCAGAGGGAGTGTGGATGCCAGGAACTCGTTCACTTAACCTCTCCAGAGGTCCCTCTGCCAGCGCACCCTGCACTCTACCTTCAGGGGATTTGAGAGGATCCTAGAAAACACTAACAGGAAGAGAGAGAGAGTGAAGTGGAAAGGAAGAAAATCAACAAAGTGTATGCCCATGAGCAGGTTACTGCTGTGGGCATTTGGGGTTCAACCCCTCTGAGGGTCATCAAAGAGAGACTGTCAGTTCTGTTTGCCACAAGAGAAAAAGCCGGAACGTTTACCCCGTACCTCATCCCTCATTGCTACCATGGTCTACGCAGAATGCACACTTCTGAGGCCAGAGGCAGAGTTGATTGTTGGCCTAGGTGAGAACTGACCGCAGGTGCCCTTCACATCCTCCCACCAGGGGACGGCCAAGGAACCAAGAGCATTTACATGGGGACCGGGACCATTTCATGAAAACACGTTCCAACTCCACCTTCCAATGGGACTCTTAGGAATTCATCTAGCCTCCCTGCACCTCGGTTTCCCCATTTGTAAAACGGAGACATTAACACTCACCTCTTAGGGAGGATGTAAGATTTTAGGGTTATAGTACCTGTAAAACATTTGGTATAATGCCTGATGCTAATGGATTCCTTACCACCATTCTTTGTCATTACAAAAGAGGGAAAGAGAGGTGGTTCTTTTTTTTTCTATTGCACCCTCATTTGACTACAGTTTTTGCTCATTATTTTCATTGGTTTAATAGATGGAGGCAGAAGAAGCTGCTGCTAGAACATCATCAGAAGTGAACTTGGCGAGCTTACCTGCCATCTATCACAATGAGACCAACACAGACACCAAGGTGGGAAACGATACCATCCACATGCACCGAGAAATCCACAAGGTAAGGGCAGTCATGGCCGCACTTCCTCCTTTCTGCAACTCCACTGAAGTCTGTTTAACATATTTGATACGTAAGCCAAAAGTGCAAATGAGGACGGCAAGATATAGCTTAAAAAGGAGAGGGAGTGAGAGTACTGTTTAAAGGGGAGAAATGTGTATCGGAAACTTAAATTGCTTTTGCATTTAAACAATAACTTTAACTCTAAGCTTCCTACCAGTCTAGGAGGAACTTGTCTCTTAGGTTTTTATGTGTCTCAGTAGCGAGATGAAACAGAGACCAGTTATGGTGCAGGGATGGATCCTCACTGCTTCCTTAGGAGGAGCTCAGATACGATACATCCGATCTCCAGAACAGAAACCCTTCGTTGCCATGAGATGAAACATTCATTCGCTGCTTGTCCATCCAAAATTCTGTAGCAGATTTTTTTTCCCGACCTACCATCTGTCGAGTGACTGTTGGTCTTGTGTCTTGCATGAGGAGCAAGCAGGTTCTTTCCTGGCCTGGCCTGTTGAAGACAATTTTGCCAAGCTAGAGGATCATAGCAGTAGCTTTTGTGTGACTCTTGTCCCCTGCATGGTGATGGGCCCAGCTAGCTGGATCAGCTAAACAGAAACCCCAGGTATTGCTCATCCAAAGACTGGAAAATGAATGTGAAAGTGATTATTACATTCTTCTCAAAGCCAATATTAAGCATCATTTCTGACAGTAATTAGCCAACTGGTTCAGCTGCATCTTGAAGTTGCTTCTTGTAGATATCAGAATACCTGTGTGTGAGTCCTACCAGTAACTTGTGTGACTCTGAAAAATTATTTAAAATTCCTGGCCCTCACTAACAGTGCTTATAAAATATGGATATCAACATTTATGTTATAAGATCTTAAGAGTCAAATGACCTAAGGTATATGAAAGCTCATTGTAAACTATAAAGTGCTATGCAAATGCAAATTGGTCTTATTCTTACTGTTGTTATATTACAGCAAAGTTTTGTTGTCAGGAGGTGAAGTAGTTGTCAAGTGGGTTCCAGGAGTCACCAGTTCTGCACAGTGCTTCGTGAAAGAGGACCCCAGAAGTGGGGAAATATATTTGGAAAACAGTATATATGTTTTCCTCCTACAGATGGAAAAAATTCAAGTGGGTGTATTAAAGGCTCTGAGAAGTTCTGCAACTCATTCATATAAAAATGTAGAATTTTTTTTTTTTTTTTTTTTTTTTGTGGGTACCGGGGGGTCGACCTCAGGACCTCATGCGCCAGTAGGCGCCCGTGCCGCTGAGCGATATCACCGGCCCCTTTTTACGTATGTGGGTTCCGGGAGTCGAACTCGGGCCCTCGCGCTTGCCGGGCAGGCGCTTAAGCCGCTGAGCCATCTCACCAGCCCAAAAATGTAGAATTTTAAAAAAGATATGACATTGGTTAATCCTGAGAACGTTGCCATGAAGAAAAGTAGACATCGTCCCTTTTCTGGGGAGAGGAATTATTTGAGTGAACATTTAAAAGCATGGTGATGAAGACGTGGTCCTTACCTCTTCAGAACTGGAATTTAATCCCTGACTGTAAAGTAGGCTATTTCCACTTTGTTTTGACTGTAGACTCTTGTGATAGTGCAGGGACTTTAAAGATGAAGTAAAAATGAGAAAACTAAATCAGAGAAGAGAAATTACTTGTTCCAGGTGATGCACTAGGTGGTTGTTGGCAACAGAGCCAGGCCTCAAAGAACACAGACCTCCTAGTGCCTGGGCCAGGCCAGCCTTTCATCCTGGCCTTGAATTGGACAGGAGTGGCCTGGGTTTTCTGTTGGGCTTGGCTTTGAGGTGCCTGCACTTGGATACAGAACTAGAGGCAGACAACAGACAGAAGAATAGGGGAAGTCTCCTGTTGTATGTAAGCACTTTCTTGATGGAATGAAGTCATTCCCTAGAATCAGGAGTGGGGGTTCTATGGCCAAAACCTTCTTTTCATGGAAGATGTTCAGGTAGACTCACAGACCTGAAGCCTATCAAAAAGAAAGTTGACACACTAAGAAAAAAATCAGGAAAACCATACTCTTTATGGCAGAGCAAACCAAACAAACAAACAAACAAACTTACAACCTAACCCTACTAAGGAGGTAAAAGACATCTATAACAAAAACTATAGAATTCTGAAGGAAAAGACTGAAGAGGACATTAGGAAATGGAAAGTCATCTCCTCTACCTGGATAGGCAAAATCAATATTGTCAAAATGACCATATTATCAAAAATGATATACAGAGTTAATGTAATTCCTATCAAAATACCAACAACAGAACTAGAACTAGAAAAAATAATCCTAAGGTTTATATAGAACCAGAAGAGACCTAGAATAGCCAGAGCAAACCTGAGCAAAAACAGCAAAGCAGGAGGCATCAAACCCTAACTATGAAGCTGTAGTAATAAAACACAGCATGGTACTAGCACAAAAATAGATATGTAGACCAATGGGATAGAATAGAAGATACTGCACCCCATTCACCTTTAGCTGTCTGCTCTTTGACAAAGGAGCTAAAAATATACACTGGAGGAAAGATAGCCTCTTCAACAAATGGTGCTAAAACACTGGTTATCCACATGTGGAAGAATGAGACTAGACCCCTCTCTCTCACCCTGTCCTAGAAGCCAATCAAAATGGGTCATTGACCTAGTTATAAAAACAAAAACACTAAATCTGCTGGAAGATAAAATAGGGAAAACACTTGAAGACAGGCACCAGCAAGGATTTCCTGAACACAACTCCAGAAGCATAAGAAATAACACTATGAATCAGCAAATGGGGTTATATTAAATTGAAAAGCTTCTGCTCAGCAAAGGAAATAACAGTGTAAAATGACAACCTAGAGAATGGGAAAAAACTGTTGCCAGCTACTCTTCTGATAGATAGAGAACTAATGTATATTCATATATATATATGAATATATATGAATATATAAAGAACTAAAAAAAATTAGACCCCCCAAACAAATGATCAAGTCAAAATAATGGGCAAATAAAATGAATAGACATTTCTCAAAAGACAAAATACAAATGGCTAGTAAGTGCATGAAAAAATGTTCAGCATCTTTAGCCATTAGGGATGTGCAAATCAAAACAACACTGAGATTCTATCTTACTCCAGTAAGAATGGTTATCATCAAGGACTCAAAAGACAATAAATACTGGCAAGGTTTTCGTGGGGGATAAATGAACCATTCTCATGGTTGGTGGAAATGTAAATTAGTATAATCACTATAGAAATCAGTTTGGAAATTTCTCAAAAAAACTAAAAGTAGAAATTGTATTTGACCCAGCTACACCTCTCCTAGGTATTTTCCCAAAAGAGTTAAATTCATCATATTACAATGATACTTACATACCCATGTTTATAGCAGCATAAATCATAATACCTAAACCATGGAAACTGCCTAGATGTCCATCAATAGATGAATGAAGAAAATGTGGTGTATGTACACAATGAAGTATGATTCAGCCATAAAGAAGGATGAATTTGAATCATTTGTAGGAAAATGGATGGATCTTAAAACCATAATGTTAAGTGAAATAAGTCAGATGCAGAAGGTTAAATATTGCATGGTTTCTCTTATTTGAGAAAGCCAAAATATGAATAAATGTAAGAGTAAAATAAAGGAGAGATTGTAGGAAACAAGGAAACTTTTTGGAGATGGGAAAGGGGATTGGGGGAAGCAGGAGGGTGGTGGGATTAAAAAGATCAAACATATATTTATATTCTCCCAAATAATGTGATTATTATGTGTCAAAAACATATACCAAAAATAAAAAGTTGACATTGAGTTTCAAATGATGAGCCCCGGGAATGGCGAGAATGGCTGCCGTTGCTGAGCACCTGCTAAGTGTCAGGCACTGCGCTAAGTGTCACCCATGGTTGCCTCCTCACCTCCTCCTAGTAACCTGAGGGGCAGACTCTCCCTGTCTCCTGGCTCAGCAGTGAGGAACACTGTCCATCCTGCAGCTGCCGGTGGGTGTGGGCATCCTGGCTACTTTACCTAATACTCCTATTTCAGAAAAGGAAAGAAAAAGCATCTTGTGGGGTTTCCCAAGTCTCTTCGATTTCACTTTCACTGTACCTGTTCTACTGCAGATAACCAACAACCAGACTGGACAGATGGTCTTTTCAGAAATGGTTATTACATCTGTAGGAGATGAAGAAGGCCAAAGGAGCCACGTAAGTTGTCATCTCCTGTGCCTTGGTGTAGCATGCCCTGGAAGCCCAGACAGTGGGCCATGGGGAAGGGAGCTGACTGTGCCCTGCTTCTGCCTTGTTCTGCCAGGATTTCCCAGTTCCTACTTTCTTGACCAGACCTCCCAGTCTGGTAGCACACTAGGCATGGCATCAGGAAAAACAGAGAATTTAAATCCAGTTGTCATTTGTGTCTCAGCTGTGAAAGGTACCAAGCATACTGACTGGGGACCCTGATAAAGGACCCCGTGCATCAGATAGTAAAACCCGCAGTGCCTCTGGGATGGCCCACACTTTGTATCAACCCAGCCCTGGCCAGGCAGCTTGAGGGCAAGATGTGTTAAGTGGCCTAAAGGGACAAAGGCTGCCCATCATTACAGGCTTTGGGCTCTGGTCCCTCTGTGACTTCTCCTGGGTTGTCTCTTGCTTAGTCCAAAGGTGGAATGGATTTTGTCAAATTCTAAATGCCTAAAGTTGAAAAGGGTAAGAAGGAAAACCTTCTGGGGATGACCCAGTGGGAGTCACTGGTCTGATCTCTGGGTCAGAGGAGGCTGAGTGGTGCTTTGTTTCTCAAAGGGAGGGCTGGCTGTGACATGGACATGGTCAGCACTAACAGTGTTCCTCCTTTATGGGGACTGCTAGGACCTAGCTTCTCTGTCCCTGGATGCTTATGCAACCCCCTGGCTTTCCAAGTGCATCAGATTTGTGCCTTCCCCTTTTGGCCTTATTGCTAAGAAGAAAACTAGTGTGTTTCTATTCATGAAGAAGGTGGTGTTGTCTTGATTGGAAGTTGGAAATTTTTGCTTGTTTTGGCCCAGTTCTAAAATGTTGGGAGCTGGCTGACATGTACTGCAGGCTGGTAGTCTTGTCGGCTGTGTGAGGGTGGACCGTTCAGGGGGCTCTAGTGGGTGTGGGAACAATACAGTGAACTGGAAAGAGCACTGGCTCTGGAGAATGGAAGCAATTTATTACCTACAGGCAGGGGCCATCTTGGTTTCTTCATCTTCATGTGAAGAAACTATGAAGTAACAATGTCACTGCTTCCTAGTCATGGAAGTACAGAGGCTTATGAGACAAAGAAGGGGTTAACTGAGGCAAGAAAAAGGAAACTGGCTAGCCACAGGATGCAGTCCCGAGAGAGCTGGAGGGTTCCCAGAGGGAAAGCCTGCAGAGTACCCCTGAAGGAAGTGTGTCTGGGGCCCTGATGAGGGACAGGTCTGACACCTGCCCTCATGATCTGATGTTCACTGGGAAGTGGAGGACACCCCTCTGTAGGACAGCCTAGGAAAGGATAAGGCTGGAGGGGATGGGTAGGTACAGGACACCCAGAGGCAGACACTTGGAAGTTTTCCATGATTTCTGCTCAGGCCCTGAGGATGTCGGATCAGTAGTTTCCCTGTGGGAATAGATGTCCATTTGACCGGAAGGCAGATTGGGAAGCTGATGGTGGACCAGTCAGTGTCTGGCAAATGCCCCAGGCTTTAGGGAACAGGCGGGAGACTTGTCAAGCTTCCTGTGAGGGGATGGCACGTGGTTGAGACGGTGTTAGTAGTTCAGTGCCGAGCTTACGCTTTGTAGAGAGGCCAGTCTGGAGTCGGTGAACAAGATGGAGTTTCCAGTGTGCCCAGCAATCGCCATTCGACCCCCCTGCCCTAACACAACTGAGCCAGAGCTCAAGCGCTGTCTTCACTGAGACATGGACCTCTCTTTCTGAGCAGGACTCTTATGAAAACCAGATTGCTTTTAGAAAAATGCAGAGGATCGTGCATTGTCACCATGGACCCACTTCTTGGTTTTGCGATTTAATGATTTTTACAGTTGGTTCTGAACTGTACTTCATGCCATAGAAGCCATCTCTTAAGGAAAAAGGGCAGATGTGTCTTTCCAAAGGACAAAATCATATGCTGTTCCAGCCTTCAATTACCATGAATGGGGGCTAAATTTTCAGGATTTAAAATTCCCAGATGAATTTGATTAAAAATAATCACCAAGCACCTCATATTTTCCTTTCCTCAGATGCCGGTATGTGTACTAACATGGATGGTAACTTGATCAGGCGCTTGGAAAGTGACAGACAGTAACTCCATATGCCTGTCTCGGAGTTTGCAGACTCCGCAAAGCCCTGTCTGTTTCTGCACTCAGTGTAAGGGGGAAAGGATGGGCTGGCTTGTTACTTCACCTGAGCGTATCAGCAACAGTGATGTGGGCTGACTTCTTCGCAGGGGGCTTTTGTGATGAGTCCTCGGCCAGCTGCTTCACGGGCCAGTGGGTAAGCTGGCCAGGGTCGTGCTACTTCTGTGCAGGGGATTAGGAGGAAAGCAGCATGTTGAAAGCTAGAGTGGATGAGCCTCTGTGCATGGACACGCTTTTATTGATAGAAGAGTCTGGCCCAATTAGCCAAGGCACCATTCTGAAAGGATGCACCCTGTAGTTAAAATATAGCTCGCAGCTACAAGGCTCAGCACGCCTTGCATTTGTTGCCTTTCTGGTTTCACCTTCCAAAATGATAGAACGGAATGAGTGTGTTTGCTTTTCTACCCAGACACACCTAGTTTGAACTGCAAGTTCACTCATGTACCAGCAACTCCAAAATACTGGTCAGTTTCTGAGGCCACAGGTGGGCAAATTTCACTACCAGAAACACCAGGCAGTAGAGTTGGAGCGACCCAGTGACTTCCTAGCTCCAGAGTGACTCCTCCCACCCAAGTCCTTTTTTGCCTGGAGACAGTGAGCTGAGAGTGATGACCTCTTCCTCTGTCATGCCTCAGGTTCTTCCCTGCCCCAACTTGTTCCTGCATCCTGAGGAAAGGCAGGTGTTCTTTCCTCTCCAGCCCTATTGAATTCACAGAACATCGGAGGACACCATGTTGTCCAAGCCCTGGGGTTATTTTCTAGGTAGACTGAATGCTTAGAGGACAAGGGCCCCGGGAAAGCAGCCCTTGAGGCAGAATGAGAAGTGTGGACAAGGTGTGAGGTGGGCCTGGCTCAAACCCAGAGCCCTTACAAGCTCTGCCCTCAGTGACCCCATTTCTTTATGGTTCATTTGGGGCTGATAATCTCCCTTTCACAAGACTGAGTGAGGATCCAGTGTGGTGAGGTCTACAAAAGTTCTTTGTCTGAAGCTCATTATTATCGAAAAGTAATTAAAACTGGGCTCTAATTGGCTTGTCCCCTGCTTCCCAGCAAAGCACTACAAAAACAATGGACTAAGTCTAGAAGCAGAGGAGGTGTGGGAGGCCTCCACTGGCCTCTTTCCCCTGATGGTGTAGCCCTGGGCTAATTTCCTTCTGTAGCTGGGAGTTGGGTCCTCTGAGTTCTCAAGAGAGTTTTGCTGGGGCTGGAGCTGTGTGCTCTGAGCCACAGGGCTGGTTCATCCGGGTTCTGCCCCTCCTCTGAGTGTGCCCTGTGCGCTTCCGGTGGCTGTTGTGGATGAAGAAAGGGCAAAGAGAGGCTGTTAAGCAAGTGCTGCAGGGTCACGGGCTGAGGACTCAGGTTGGCAGTGTGGGTAGCAGTTCCTATAGAAGAACACAAACGCGTTGTTCTAAGGGTGACAATGTCCCTTGAGTGTCCAGTTCCGTGCTCCTACAACCACAGGAGGAATGCGGCTGTGTTTGTTTCTAGATTCAGATTTTGAATCGACTTTGTGATTTCTAGTCATGTATAAAGTCCTTATGCTTTATCCAGTAGAAAAAAGTGATAGGGAAAATTAAGTAATTGCATCATTCTGAGAGATGAGTAAATAATCCTCCAGTAAATAATTAATGTGGGCAAGCAGTTTTTATGGGGCAGGGATTTCTTTTTGAGCTGTAACTTGGGATATTAAGTTGTATTCTCCTCTACTGAGATACCCTCTGAAAAGGAGTTCATTAAATATACATGATTCCACATCCAAAATCATATTATGGAGCACATATATGAGTTTCATATAAGTTGATTTAAAAGGATGTCTTCAATAAAATGTTAACTTAAGAAAGCAAATTCAGAGCAGTATATATAATATATACATTATATAAAAAATATAGATATATAACAAAAATATCTCATTTTTAGGAAAAGATGCATTAAAAGTATGATAAATACACATTAAATTATTAATAATAGAAATCTTTGGAGGAATTTAAATTTGGTGGGGCTTTTCCTTATAGATTTCTGTATTTTAAAAATATTTTTAAAAAGACCTTGTAAATTATTTATAATTTTGGCAGAACTACCTACCTGTATTTTTTGATTTTGCAAGTATTTTCATTGTGTCAGTGTTAGAAATAAATTTGCTGAGCCAAAGAGTGAGGCCATATAAAATTTGAGAGATCCTGCTAAATTTTCCTCTAGAAGATTGCACTAATTTTCCTCTTTCCAGCCATTTCTGTGGCTTCTATCACCGAGCCTGACCTATAGTGGGCGTTACAATGTCTGATCGTCTGGGAGGCAAGGAAAGCGGGCAGCTTCTTTGTGCTTCTGCATTGTTGATTATGAGTAAGTCAAAGGCGATGGCTGTTTGAAAATTGTAAGTTGTAGCAAATATAGAGGGACCAGGGGGCGGGGTCTGTGTCGGCTGACAGCTGAGTCACACAGAGGAGTAGATGATGGTGACTTGCATGCTATTGCCTCTGCCCCTGCAAATTAAAAAAAGGCAGGCACTCCTTCCTTTCTTCCTTCTTCTCTCCTCTCCACAGACACCCCAAACTAGTGTAAGCATGCTGTTAGCTTTACTTGGCACAAGTAAAGACAAAGAAAAGAGATTGAGGGAAGCCTTTATTGTGACTCGGGAGGGCTGCAGAGGGTGCAAGAGACCCTCTGAGGAGGAGGCTGTGGGACAAAGCATTTATTGGGTTCAGCTGTGGGTGGAATTTGGAGGGGTGAGGAAGGTGACTTTATGGAAGTCACCCCACAGGAGGAATGCAGCTGTATTTGTTTCTAGATTCAGATTTTGAATTGACTTAGTGATTTCTAGTCATGTATAAAGTCCTCATGCTTTATCCAGTAGTAAAATGTGACAGGGAAAATTAAGTAATTGCATCATTCTGAGAGATGAGTAAAAAATCCTCCAGTAAATAGTTAATTGGGGGATCTATGGTGTGCACCCTAAGTGGGGAGAGGAAGTTTATTTTGGGCTGGGGAAGAAGAAGAAAAAAGTGGGTGATATGCTGTTGTTTGGGCTCTCCACCATGTTGGAATGTCACCATGATGACGAAGCAGCTTTCATATGGGCAAAAACCCATCACGTGCCTTTGGCAGAAAGAGTGCTTCAGTGAAGTAGTGAAGGGCTGGGCACAGGAAGATCAGTTCAAATGGCATACTTGTTGCTTATTAGTTGTGTGATTTTGGTTACATTTCTGTGTAGTCAGTTTTGTACCACTGTGACAAAATGCTTGTGAAAAATCAACTTGAAGGAGGAGAGATTTATGGTGGCTCATGGTTTCAGAGGTTTCAGTCCCTGGCTGGATGGCCCCATTGCCATGGGCCTGTGGTGAGGCAGAGCATCATGGTGGCAGGAACTTGTGGCAGAGCAAAGCTGCTGACCTCGTGGTGGCCGGGAAGAAGAGATGGTAAGAGAGGAGAGAAAGATGGACTGAGGACAAGATTTATTCTTCAAGGCCACTCTTCCAGTGACCTGCTTTGTCCAACCAGACCCCACCTCCTAAAGTTTCCACCACCTCCCCACAATGCCATCAAGTTATGAATCCATCATGGTCCATCCATTGATGAAGCCAAAGCCCTCATGATCCACTCACTTCCCAAAGTCTCACCTGTGAGCCCTGCTGCACTGGGGACCAAGTCTTCAACACATGAACTTTGGGAGACACTCTAGACCCAAACCATAATAATGCCTTAGCTGCTCTATACTTTTTTCATATGAAAAATGGGATTAATAAAGCTTCCTTCCATATGATATTGTTAGAGGATAGAATGAAATAAAATAATCAGGTCAAAACCACCATACGGTGCCTGGAACACTTGAATAAGAAGTCAGTAAATGTCAGCCCCTTGTTATTATTTGGTTACCCGTACTCTCCATGCCTATCACAGTTTCCAGTATTAAGTACTCATTTATTTATTTGCATGTTCTTTTGAGTACCTACTATGTTTTTGGCAGGTAACCATAAAAGATGGTTTCTAACACCAAAGGGCACCCAGGCTAGTAGAGGCCAAAAGAATAAACAGGTTATTACAGTATGGATGTATAATTTCTAAGGCAGAAGTTGGGCAGGGCATGGTGGGAGCGTGGTGCAGGGGCCAGGTCAGGTAGTCAGGGAAGACTTTGTTGGGAGACAGCTCTTCGTGGTCTCTCAGGCTTCTGCTCATTTTGTTCCAGACAGTCTTTTACAGTATGTGTGCAGCCAACAGCCTTGGGAGACAGAGCAATCCCTCTCCATCCATGGCAGAGGGCAGGTGGGCTTGCAGTCCACTGGGAAAAGTTTGGGTTCTCTAAGCCTCAGATTCCATAGGTGTGACACAAACCTGCTGCCTGTGTGGCATCTACTGGGGCCCCCTCCACATGCATGTGTAGAACTTAAGCAGGAGGAGGAGCTGGTGTAGATGGGAATCTCATGCTGCTTCCGTGCTGTTGGAATGAAGTCCTTTGTCTGACCCAGAAGTCTCCTGTTTTCTGCTAGTGCTGCAAACCTGGCAGACTTGTCCCTTTGCAAGCAGGGGAGTCCCAGACCCTTTACACTTCTTGCTAGGCCTCCTGGAAGAGGTGGCAGTTAAACTGTATTTTCAGTAGTGTCTAGGAATTCTTGGTGGTGGGGGGAAGAAGCGTTCCTCTTTCAGAGTCGAGGCGTGAGGAAGTAAGAGCATGCTTGAGGAATATTAACTAGTTCAGAATGCCAGATCTGGACGTGTGCTTGGGGAGCAGCTGAAGCTGGAGAGCAGAGGACTTGGATCAGGAGAGGACAGGACTTGGAAAGCCCAGGCAAGAATTTAGGGTACGTGCTGGGTTAGGACTGTGTCCTACATCTGCAGTGCTTCACTGTGCCCTGTGCTGCAGAGTGGAACGAATTGCCACATCAGCCCCAGAGGAGAGAGCCAGGAAAATGTGGCCAGAATGGCAGAGACGTCACTGGGGACGGGGCTTTGCCTAATCTCCCTGGAGCTTGAGGCTCAGTCCCCTTTGGGCTTTAAGCTGTGCCCTGCAAAAAGCCTGGCTTCAGGCCTGGAAATCTGGAAACTTTTACTTAGAAATGGAGCACTCTCCTTTTGCTCTGTGCCAATAGGCCGGATAAGTGACAGTGATTGGACTTGAAATCTCATTAGACTGAAAGCATTGGCTGCAGAACAAGCGGATTTCTGTGATTTCTGAGTAGCCTGTGCATGGCAGCGGCTGCACAGCTCCTCCATGCAGATGTGCGGCTGCCACCACCGCCAGGACCTGGGGATCCCTCCAGATCAGCCTGGATAACGTCTGCCAAGGGACCTTTTGCTCCTGGCTGTCAGAGCCCCGTGCAATACCCTGCCCTTCCTTGCCCATGGCATCGTTCTAAAACATTCCATTTTCTTTTGCTTCTAAAATAAAGTCAGGGGCCACGACATTCCCTAATATGCCCTTACTTAGGCACAGTGACTCGGAAGGTGACTGGATTTACCGGTCTCTTCCCAGATTTGCCCACTCCCCACTTACAGGGTGAATCTTGGTAACAGCCCACACCAGCCCATCACACTGTGATGTGATGTTATAATTAGCGACCATGATGACAATAAAAGGAAAACGTAACTATGAAAGCAAAAGCTGCTCTTTTTGCAGGTCTTGTGCTGGGGATCTCCAGCATCCTCTACGGTAATCCATGTGACAGCCATTCAAGGAGGATACCCACTGACTCCATTTTACAGATGGACTGACTGAGGCTCAGAGAAATTGTACAACAGCATTAGCAGTTGGCAGAGCAGGTGCTAAAAGAAAAAGATAATGTGAAACCCTGAGGTCTCACCAATTCCCAAACTTCCAAAACCCAGGTTCTTAATGGAACATTTTAAAAACTTGGGCTAAAAAAAAAAAAGTATAAATTTATCACCTTGATCATGTTAAGTGTCCAGTTCAGTCGTGTTGAGTGCGTTCACATTGTTGTGCAGCCAGTCTCTACAACTCTTTTTATTTTGTAAAACGTAAACTGTGTACCCATTCAGCAACAACTTCCTGTACCCTCCTCCTTCCAGCCTCTGACAACCAGTATTTTACTTTCTGTCTCTGAATCCGATGACTCTAGATACCTCACATAAGTGGAATCATACCGTACAGTGATACCTCGGTTGTTGAACTCAATTTGTTCCAAATTTGTGTTTTTTTTTTTAATGTGGGTACTGGGAGTCGAACTCAGGACCTTGCACTTGCCAGCAGGCGCTTGTGCCACTGAGCGATATCACCGGCCCTTTTTTTTCTTTATGTGGGTACTGGGAGTCGAACTCAGGACCTCGTGCTTGCCCAGGCAGGTGCTTATGCTGCTGAGCCATATCACTGGCCCCCAAATTCGTGTTTGAACAACAAAAAATTCAAGAACTGAACATATTTTTCCCATAAGAAGTAATGGAAAACCAAATAATTGGCTCTGAGGCCCAAAAATTAGACTTATAAATTCATTTATCCAGGACTTTAACAAATCTCACAGTGATTGCTTTCTTTAACTCTGTCGTGGTTCTCACAGTTTTCCTTTTAGCTTTACTCCTGGTATCACGAACTTTCTTTGGAGCCATGGTTACAATATTTTACACAAAAAAAGCACACACACACACACACACACAAAAGCACGATGACGTTTTAACGCACTGACACAAGCACTGTATGTTGTTGGGCGAGTGTGGCGCTTAGACTGAGGCATTGCCCCTTTGCGTCTGCAGCAAGATGTGACATGTGACTCGCTGTCAGCCCTTACAGGTTTTTTCAAGTCAGATTTTTGATCCGACTGTCGAGCAAAGTTACAAGTTATGAGCACTGAGCAGATTTCTTACGAACTTTGCTGTTCAAGTAGTGGAAAGTTTGAGCTTGGAGCCATTTGACGAATGAGGTATCACTGTATTTGTGTTTTTGTGACTGGTGTTTTTCACTTGGTACGGTGTCCTCAGGATTCATCCGTGTGATGGCACATGTCACAATCTTGTTCCTTTATAAGACTTGCTCCTTTACAAGACTTTATAATCTTGTTCATATATATTTGTTCATCAGTCTATCAGTTGATAGACGCTTGAGCGATTTCCACGTCTTGGCTATTGTAGATAATGCTACTGTTAACATGGGTATCCAAACATCTCTTCAAGATCCTGTTTCAATTCTTTTTGGATTTGCTCACCCCGAAGTGGAATTTCCAGATCATATGGTCACTGGGTTCTGAGTTTGCTCAGGAAGCGCCATACTATTTCCCACGGCAGCTGCATTATTTTAGATCCCCCTCATGATGTAGAATCTTTACCTCTCACTTTTCATGACTGTAGGCACTAGGAGACACAGGGCCTCGTGGGAGCTGAAGGATTGTCTAAACATTCCTGGTCTCTGCAATCCTTGGATAAAGCAGCGCCTTCCTGACCCTGCTTCCAGCAGTTGTGGGCAGTGTGACAGTCTCAGTCTCGGGTGTCTATGAGGCATAACCAAGGCCTCCGACCCTAGGTTCTTACCCCATGATCCACACCTCTAGTCAGGGTGGTAAAAATCCAGGCCTGGGTGTACACAGGCCCAGACTGCTTCAAGAGATTCATCCCCCAGTATCCAAAGACATGCCTCTCCTGGCCATATAGGAAGGGACAGCCCTCTACCCTGGCCCCTAGCCCCATGATTTCCTGAAAGAATCTCCCAAGGCTCAGTGCCTCCTGTGTCTCCATCAGGGACTCTAGACTCCTGCGCTCAGGGGAATTTTGGGTGGAGTTATGATTCTCACCAGTGTTACTGAGGGCTTCCCAGCGGGGGACTGGGGGAGTGCCAGCAGAAATCTTGGCTAGGGTCAGATACAAGGGTAGTGGAAGGGAAGTGGGTCAGGACAAAGTTGGGGGATGCAGAGGATACATTTAATGCTTTCAGGGAATTCATAGCTATGCCTCAAATCTGACAAGCTCCCACATTAAACAGGAAACCCTGGTCACATCCCAGCAGACTGAAGGGACAGTGATGGATGGAGAACAAGCCATCTCAATGTTTGCTCAGATCTCATTGTTCTGTCTGAACCGTACTATCAGCTTAATTTTTCACCTCCATCTCTTGGAAGAGCGAGAACAAAACAGTTGGGGCAGGCCGGTGAGATAGCTCAGTGGCATAAGCGCCTGCCTGGCAAGTACGAGGTCCTGAGTTCAACTCCCAGTACCCACATACGAAAAAAGGGCCGGTGATATCTCTCAGCGGCACGGGCACCTGCTGGCACACGAGGTCTTGAGTTTGACTCCCGGTACCCACACACACACACACAAAAAATACAGTTGGGGCATTTCAGAAGAGCACAGCACAGGGGAGTCTGGAGTTTGAACTGCCACGGTCAGAACCCTGCTCCCTGGGCAGCTTCCTCCCCTCTCAGTGTGGGCCTGCTCTGTGAAGGGGATGCTGTGTGTGTCTGAGAGGGTGTTTTAGGAGGAGGCAGTGCATGGGAAGTATCTGGCACCTAAGAGATGCTGAAGAAGCATGCTTTCTGACTTAATTTCCTGGGCGTCTTGGGTTAGGAAGCATAGCCTGCTGAAATATGAGAATAACAAAATAAAAAGATGTTTATTTTGTTGTCAGGTTGCTGTTGCTTTGAATACTGTAACTGAGAAAGTTTCTGAAAGGTGACGGTGGCCAAGATAGGCCTCCCCAAAGATAAAACGGTATTTCACAGTGTCATGGAATTATAAATGGCAGAATTCACAGAGTCCATCGAGATTCCGTAGGCCAGGAATGAATACATGTGGCATCTACACTGCCATCCCCCATCTCCAGCCTGGGGCAGACATTGCTAATTGATTGCAGAGTTACTTCCTTATGAGCTCCGGTAGAACCTCAGCCCTGGAGGCAGCACAGCGCTGTAAGCAGCCACTGACATCAGCTGGAAAAGGCCTGTACTTGAAGTCCATTTCCCACCCCTGTTCTGAACGAAACTTACCATTTTACAGATGAGAAAACAGACATGTGTGGCATATAATTTGTCTCCAGATATGCAACAATCAGAGCTGGAACCTCAGCTTTTAATGGACTGCGGACCTGGAGTCTCCCATTCCAGGAAGCAGGGTCATGGTGCCCCCCTGCGTTGTCACAGTGCAGAGGATTAGTAGCAGGGAAGATGGGCTGCTCATGCTGTGGAAACCGGTGAAGAGTGACGGGCAGCAGGTTTTGTCGGGTCCCAGGGGAGAGATCAGAAGTTCGTAAAATAACAAGGGAATTTTCTAGAATACTGCGAGCTCCAGACAGGTTAGAACTTGGTCTGTCCTATGTCACCTTTGTCTCTCTGTGTCTTGCTTGGCATCGAGTAGGCACCCGGAGTGAACACTTGTAATAGACAAAAGCTGTATGATCATGAGTAAATGGGGAAATACAAACACAAGTAAAAATCCTCAAAAGTGAGATCCACTTACAAACTGCATGTATATAAATGAGTTTTATTTGTTTGAAACAGGACCATCTTCTGAAGGACTGCTGCCTTGCTTGCATTCATTCATCTGTGTTCCTGAATACCTACCGTGTTGGGCTCTGCAACACGTTTTATTTTCTACTCTATACAACATTGGGTGTAGACATTTTGTGAGGTGAGGACACTGGAGTTAGGAGAAGTTAAATATCCAAAATCATGGTAAATGGTTAAACTGGAACTGGAATATGAACCCAGATATAAATTTTGGCTACTTCAATGAAGAGATAGATTTCTCATAGAAAATGTCACGGGGGTGTGCAGCCATAATTTTGGGAGGTTTTGAAGCATTGTCACAATCCCTCTACCACCTGATCAGTTTGTGTCACTTGTCTAAGCATCACAGAACATTGCCACCTTTCATTTCCAAAATAGAAAAGCAGAATCACACAGCGACAACCCGTGGCAATGCACAGAAAGACCTCTTCCTTCTGGGGGCAGCACGGCCCCTTGGGATCCCAAGAGGGGACACCAGAGGACAGTGGTCAGGAAACTGGGATCTCTCCTTCCCTCTCTTCTGTTCGTGCCATGGATAAGGATCAGACTTGCTGCAGCTGCAGAGGAACATTCTCAGCTGCCACCGAGCAGCACTTGAAGTGGATGGCATTTGTCCCTGTCTGAAGACACATTTCAGTGATATGATATGGAAATACAGCCACAAGGAAAATGGCCTGAACTTTCTGTAGTCTCATAAATCCAGGCCTCTCAACGGAGGAGGTGGGTGTAAGAAGCAGAGAGAATAGGACGGAAGACATGGTTCCCCAGTGCCTAGCACACAGTAGGTGCTCAGAGAGTAAGAGTTCTGTCTCCTTGTTCTCACTCTCTACAAAGCAGGGGGTGGTGTGGGGAGCTGCTCTGCCTGAGGCAGCACTGATCTGGTCTCTGGTGTTTGACTTGATCTTCCTGCTGCAGGATGCTTGTTGTCGATGGGGAAGGAGATCCCCGGAGCCGTCCTTGGGAGAGACAGGACTCTGGAGGCAATGGAAAAAGCACAGCTGCTGGGTGGGGCCTTGCACAAGTAGAGCTGAGACTGAGTCTACTGGCCTTTGCCCAACTTAGCCCCGTGGACTCTGGCCTGGCACTAGTCCTTCTCCATCTTTGAGCCTCTGAGAAGGTGAGGCCTCCTGCTGCAGGCCCGTGCCTTTCCTTCCTCTCAAGGCATCTCCTGACTCCCTTCTGCTCTTTGGCCTGTTCCACAGCTGCCCAGGTCGAGGATGCAGCTGTGACATTCAGGGGGGATTACTGATGTGTCGGGGGGATCACCTGACACAGCCACTAGAATCTTGTTCCTCCATAGAGCAGACCTCTGCGGTCTGTGCAGAACTCTAACCCTGAACCTCTTGGATGGATGAGGAAGATGGGAAAGGTGATCTAGTCTTCATTTTCTCCTTGGTCCTCTTGAGCCCCTGTGTCTAGGGACTGAGTCTAGAGTATGGGTGTCCAACATTTTGGCTTGCCTGGGCCATGTTGAGTGGAGGAATTGCCTTGGGTGCTGTATTAGTCATCTTTCTGTTGCTGGGACAAAATACCCGACACACAATTATAGGAGGAAAGGTTTATTTTGACTCGGAGTTCCAGAGGTTTCCGTCTGTGGTTGGCTGGCTCCAAGGCAGGAACATCATGGTGGAGGGCGTGATGGAAGAAAGCTGCTCACCTCCCATCAGCCAGGGAGCAGAGTGAAAGGGAAAAAGAGCCAGAGGGGAAGCGGGCAGGGATACAGTCCTCAAGGACACACCCCCACGGCCCACCCGGATGTCCAGAAGAGTGCTTTACTGAAGTTCCAGGGGTCTCTGAAGCCAGAAAAGGTGACAAGATTAATCCCCACAGCCACATATAAAATATATAATACCGTTAATGTACATCAGTAACAACTTCCTTTTTAATGTGTATTATTTTGTTGTTACATAAGAGATAGACAGAGAGAGCGAGGACACTGCAGGCTGGACACGCCTGGAGAGGGAAAGGATCTGAGAAACTGGACACTGAAGATTTATTACTTTCTTCCCAAGGCAAGGGAAAAACAGTTTTAAGGGCCTGGGTTAGGCATTGTCAGCTCCCTGACTCATATAAAAAGAGTAAACAGGAAACCAACTGAGTAACTGTGGAGCTCGTATCTGAGCTCCTTGTCCCTTCCTTGTCACATTATTTTATTACGCCAGTATCGGAGATGCAGGCAGACTGTTCCCAGGGCCTGGAAGGCGGGCTGTCTCCTCCAATTTTGCAGATTGAATTAGTCCTGCCCTCAGCCTTTCGAGGGCCCCTCACGGCACAGCTTTGAGAACAATTACGATCAGAGATGTGCATAATCAGATTTGTGTTTTAGGGCGATAACTGGGCTGTGGTGTGGAGCCTGGTAGCTGGAGAGTAGCTCTTTGCTGCCACGGTGTGCCGAGACTGAGGTGTGACCTGGGACATCTGTGGGAGTAGCAAAGCTCTCCACTGCCCATGAGGAAACCCCATGCTTATGTCTGAGCCTGGGAGAACCCCGGATCACCAGAGTCCCCTGAGGGGGTGGGTTGAAGCAGCCTTGTTTCTCTCTAGCACCCAGCACCTTTCCCAGGGACCCAGGCCCCCATCCCGTTCCTGGGAACCTGGCGGGAATGTGCTCTCTGCCCACTGCTGGAAGCACTGCTTCTGAGTCACTGTGAGGCTTGAGACCCAGCTGGGCTCAGGGTCCCGTGCTGCACAGGAGGCACCATGGCATGTACAGCCTGCAGCCTGCAGCACTGATGGCCGTGGGTCCCGAGAAGAACGGCTGTAGCTGAAGGGGCTGCCCTTGGCGAGGCCCTGCCTGGCCTTCTGCCACTTTATTGAGTGCAGCAGGGAAGGTGGGGCTCCTGTGGGTGGGAGCACAGCAGAGGTGGGTTCACCCCTGATGGATGGGAGATGATGGAGCCAGCTGGGGAGGCCCGGTGCTCTCCCTTTCTCGATTTGTGCCTTTCCCTGGGGATTGTCAGCTTTCTGTTGCTGCAAAAATCAATTTAAAAAGAGGAAGGGTTTATTTTGGCTCATGGTTTCAGAACTTCGGTCCAAGGTTGGCTGGCTCTGTTGTCTTGGGGACTGTGGGAAGAATATCATGGTGGGGCTTAACACATGGAGCAAAACTGCTCACCTCCTTGGGGCTGGAGCCCCACATCCTCTTCCAGGCCATACCCCCAATGACCTCACTTCCTGCCACTAAGCACCACCTCCCAACAGCACCACAGGCTGCCTTTAGTGTGTGGGTCTTTGGGGACATTCTAGATCAAAACTATAGCACCTGTATGGAGTGCCCTCTACTTCTACTGCTGCTTTTACCCCACAGGGAAAGGCTTGGAGGTAGAGGGTTTGGCGGGGAAGGGGCCTTAGACCTGGGGCATCTGGCTGGCCCCTAGCTGCTGTTTGATCAAGTGTTAAGGTCCCAGTTCCACCTCTCCCTTGCTGTTTGTCGTTGGACAGGTTACTTAGCCTTTCTGTGCCTCTGTTTTCTCATCTGTAAAACAGAAAGGAGTAATAACTGGATGGATGAATTGTATCCCTATGAAGAGTCCAGTATCAGTGGAGAGTTTTAAAGGGGACGTGAATAAATGCTCAGGGTGTTAGGCAGCTCTGGCACATAGCTTATGTGTAATGTAAATGTTGGCTGCCGTATGACTATGATTGTCTCCTTACAGTTATTGTCATCATGCAGAATCAGAGGACTTTTCTCCAATAGCAGCTGCAACTGCAATAGAACCCTGATGTCCAGGCCAGAATCTGGGGTGCAGAGGAGTGGGGCACCCCTATTCTATCTCCTTCTGAGGGATGATGGAGCTTATGTGTATAGCTGAGGGTCTCCAAGGTCTGGGAAGGTCTCCCAAAAGTGCTTGGGGGCTGCCTTTGTGGCTTTGAGGCCACCACCCCTCTTCCTGTGGCCCCAGGAACCTCCTCCTTGTCCTCCACCCTGCCCCCTTCCAGGAAACAACTGTGAAACCTTCCCTCTTAGATTGGCAGGTAAAATACTGTGTAGTGCTAAAATAATTTTTCATATAAGTCTGTCCCACACAAATATTGGGGCATCCTATACTAAAATATTCATTGTTTATCCAAAATTCAAATTTCACCAGGTGTCTTATAATTTATTTGGTAAATCTGGTGATCTTACTTTGAGATCCCCCAGACAGAGGACCCTGACACATGGAATGAGGAGACATTGAAGTGGGGAGGACCGAGTCCTTCCTCATGCGGGAGACCTGGAAGTGCTTGAGGACGGGCACTGTAACTTTGTCCCTCCTTTTGGCCTGGCGTTCTGTCAGCATCCTGGCCTTCAGCACGTGGAGTGCCAACTGTGTACTAGGTGTGGTTGGGAAGCACAGACGCAGGCCACCTTGTGCCTTTGGAAGGGGAACTGGGACTGTGCAAACCAAAGACCGGAAAAGCACTGAGGGAGCTGGCCAGGAAGGCTCTCTCCACCACTCCAGCCAGGTGGGGTGGTAAGCACGTGGCCGATTAGACTTGGGCACGTGAAGAGGTTTCCTTTGGAATGAAGTTTGTATGTCAGCTCTCCAGAGGAGGTGCAGAGCACTCAGGCACAGAGAATGTGCTGGAAGGAACATGGGGCTGGTGCTGTGGCCTGGCAGTGGGATGAGGTCTCTGGAGGAGGCAGCAGACCGTTCTGTGCAGCTCCCTCTCCGTACCCAAGGCCTGGGGTGTGAAGACTTCCCAGGCTGATAGACAGGAGCCCTGGGTCTGGGCTGTGTTATACTGGGGGGCAAGAGCAGTGTAGGTGGAGGGAGAGAACTTCTGGCACAGAGGGTTTGTGAGTAGGGCACACTCTGCAACTCAGTGTGCAGAGCCCAGCTGGGGCCGGGGGAGCCTCCTCTTCCCTGGGCTGGGTGATCCAGGGGAGAAAGAATTGTCAGGAGTATCCTCAGGGGACCCAGGCTTTTGCAGACACTGGCATTTTAGAATAATAATAGCTGGCATCGCTCCCGCTTAGATTTTTCCACAGGGCTGTCCCTGCCAGAGCCTTTGGTGAGCCACAGCCCTGAGCTGGCAGAGAGTTTCCAGTGCCATGGCCAGGAAAGACTGGAGGCGCTCGTTTGTGTTTGAGACACGTGAGCACTTTACAGGCTCGTGCAACTGACCTTGTCTGCAAGTCAGAAAAGGACTCCCAGGAATGGGGAAAGTCTGACTTGGAAGTCCCTAGAATAGAAGGGAAGCACCCCCTGCTTCCCTTTGTATTGCTTCAGTCACCTGTCACCAGGCTGGCCTGATGGACCCTGTCCCCCGCAGTGGGCAGGGCAGGCAGCCCCTCCCTGAGAGCACCAGAACTCCCTCCTGCCTCACACGGTGACCCCAGAGTCTCTGCCCTTAGCTCCATACAGCCCTAGGTCATGGTCAAGTGCAGCCCTGTCCCTTACCCGTGACTTGATGAGCAACTTTATCTCATTGCTTCAGTTTTCTTGTCTGTACAATGGGGCTTCTCTTGCTCACTTTGGAAGATAAGATGATGTGAAGATGAGCTAGAGGTGACGAATAGGGCCTCGTCTCCAGAACTGAGTTGTGTTGATATTTTCATGCCCTCTGCCCCTTTGCTTACCCTTCTTGGTCAGTTGGCCAGTCCTGGGCCCTCCTGCCATTCTGTGCATCTGTCCTCCCCTCTTTTCTTCACCGTGTAAGAGTGGGCCCTAGAGAAGCAGGAGGTTGTGTTGTGATGAGGAGAGCTCCCATTCGAGCCCGATGTTCTGGGCTTTTCAGTGGAAAAAAATATTCATCGTGAGGATGTGATCATTGGCCTGAAGCTCTGCAGGTTTCTGGGTCCTCACTGGGGCCATCCTCAAGCTCCTGCCTGCCCCAGTTCAGCCTTGCAGGTAGAGATGTGCTCTAGTAGTTAAGTGACTTGGGGCACCATGCACAAATCTTGCAATATGTCCGGAAACCTCATAGGTCCTCATTTTACAGACAAGGAAACCAAGGGACAGAGAAGCTCCATAATTTGCCCAGGAGCATCCAGTGAACCTGTATTTGAACCTGGGTATGGGCCCAAGAGCCCGAGTCTCACCCCTAGTACACTGCACCAGGCTTAAGTGGCCCAGCAGCGTGGCAAGTGCACCATCAGGGCCTGAGGGAGAATGTGGGGGACAGTGAAGGACAGAGTGTCCAGACTCTTGTAATGTGGCACTGCAAGCCCCCCTCCCAGCAGGCCCCCAGACCTGGGAGAATTGGGTCCTTGGTCACTCCATCTGACATCCAGCTTCTTTCTCATCCTGGGAGCATTTATGGCCCAGCATGACTGCAGGGGCCAAGGAACAGCTGACCCCAAACAGTGCACCCAGCCAAGCCCCGAGTAGCCAGAGCGTGTGCAGGGCTGGTGTGGCGAAGCTGAGGGCTCCCTGGTTGACCATGATCCCCGCCAGGGAGCCTTCAGGATGTGCTGGTGTCTCCCTACTGGCCTCCCCTCTGTCACCCTGCAGCAGGGACATCCAGAACAGAGATGTGGGTGCCTGGCTCCTGTGGAGGGAAGGGGCGTGGTGAGTGTGCTAGTGCCACTGTGACCAAGTACCGCACGCTGGCCACTTGACAGAAGAGTGTCCTGTCTCAGTTCTGGAGACCAGAAGTCCAAAATCAAAGGTGTCGACAGCTTCGCTTCCTTCTGGGAGTCAGGAGGGCAGGATGTGCTCCAAACCTCTCTCTTCGGCTTGTAGATGGTGTCTTCTCCCTGGTCTCTTTACGTCCTCTTCCCTCTGTGCACCTCTGTGTCCAAATTTCCCCCTTTTATGAGGAGAGCAGTCATTGGATTGGGGCCCACTCTAAAGGCCTCCTCTTCACTAAGGGCACCTGCAACGGCCCTCTCTCCAAAGAAGGACACATGCTGATGTATTGGGGTTAGGACTTCAACATAAGAATTCAGGAGGCCTGGAGTCCATAGCAGGGCATTTCAAGGCAACACAGTGCAGTGAAAAGAGTAAGCACTTGGGGTCTCATGGACTTGGTTTAAAACTCAGCTTTCCCTCCAGCGATGATGATCTTGGGCTCTGAGGCTGTTTCCTCATCCGCAAGCAGAGGCTGACCACGCCAACCACGCAGGCCTTGGAAAGCCTTGCAGTGATTTCGTTGTTTTCCCCTCACCCCCCAGCTTTTTGCTTCTGCTTCCTGGGAGCCTCTCCCCCCGCCAATAAACTGTGAATTAGAAAATCAAAGAGGCAGAACAGCTCTTTGCCATTTGCCACTATTTCAGGATAGCAGTGAAGTCCCAGGCAGTTTCACTATTTCAGGATACTGTTGAAGCCCGGGGCAGTTTCCAGGCCAGCGCCCCTGCCAGATCTCATGCCATGTTCCCAGGCCACTTCCATGCAGGCTTCTGGGCTTTCCAAATATAGCTCCCTTCTTGTGACAACAAAGAAATCATGCTTAGAATGGCTCTAGTCCCTATGACCAGCTTCTAAGCTGGCACTCAGGGTGGGAGGGGGGAGCAAGGACAGACAGGGAGTGGCAGTGACTGAAGAGGAGCCCTGAAACCCATGCGGCTGGCTTTTGTCATCCAGCCATAGGGACGTTTAGGCCTAGACGCCCAGGGGATGTGGCCTTGGCCTGTGTCTAGGGAAGTGTGGTGCCGGCAGGCCCTGCTGAGCTACGACTGAGCAGTAGGAGACTGTTTGGCCTGGGGAGAACAAAAGGATGGTCTGACTCCCCAGCAGGAGATGGAAGGAGCTGGCCTTTAGCGTGCCCGATGTCACCTCTGACAAGGTGGGTGACTCTGGGCGGATCCTTCGCCTGAAGCCTCAGTGTCCACACCTGTGAGGTGGGGGTAATAGCCACGCTGAGAGGATTAGAGAGAATTTGTGCCACGTGGTGGTCACTCCTGGCCCTGCGGAGCCAGTGCTTGTGTTGGGATGGCTGTTTGGGCCCCGAAGGGCCAGGTGCGGTACTCAGCATGGCATCTCATCCCTCCTCCTCGGCAGCTCCAGTGAGGCCATGTGGTCTGCCCTTGGTGGTCTTCAGTGCAGGCTGCGTGGCTTGTGGAGTCCCCCCTGCAGTCCCAGGGCCTAAGACAGAGGGGCTTTTTAAGGTACTCACCCCTCAAAAGTCAGGGAACCAAACCCAGAACCTCCGTGGTTTCACATGGGCAAGCTCCTGAGACTCACGCACCTCAGGTCTCAGCTCCTTAGCCAGCCTGGGCCCAGTTGGGTACTGAGACCCCTTTGTACATTGGCCCCAGTTTGGACAGAACCCTTGTGCACAGCTAACAGAAACTAGAATTATTGAAAAGGGTAAAAACCTGGCTATCTCGCTTCTGGGCCTGCCTGTGCCTAGGGGCCACCAACCCATGCCCTTCCCACCCACCTGTTCATTTCTGCTGAAGTTGGAGGACCTGACCTCTTCCTTAGGGTAGTAACACAGAGTGATGGGACCCCTCCCTACTGCCAAGGGGTCCTCAGGAGATGCCTAGTACGAACAGTCTTACCATAGGGAGAGCCTGGCCTTCCTCTAATGAGAGACCACTCTGCCCTAGGACTTTCTTCTTAGGCCACTGCCCACCTACTTGACACCCTTGGATGTCAGTCCCCAGTGTGGACAGGGACAGAGCTGCAGACTTGTTGGGAACATCAAGCCCTTATGCTTTAGGCCTGCCTGTCTGCTGACAAGCTGGCCACTGGCCAGCATCTGTGGGGAATCAGGCATTTGAGTTGTGAGAGAGCGAGGGAGCATGTGCTTAGCTGTCTCTTGCCATGGCCACCAAGCACCCCAAATTCATTCCACACGATAGCTCCTACTGTCCTCTTTGCTTTTTAACAGAGGTCAAATCTGCACCCAAGGTCACACAGCTCTTAACCAATATTCCAAGTTTGTGCATCTGGGAGTTCCAGGGCTTCTAGTATGACAGTTCTTCCAAAGGATTTCTGGGGTCTGCTGGAAACGATGCTGCACAACCACACCAGGCAATCTGGAGGCTGTGTCGTAACAGACACTGAGCTTTCTCAGGGAATGTCTTGTAGAATTAACCTGCCAGAGGTCTTGGAGGTAGCCAAGACCTGTCAGCAAAAGAAAACAGTAGCTGTAGTGTACTTGGATTTTTCAGAGGTCTTTGGCAAGCTTCTGTGACCCCCAACTTTGCCTTTCTTTGAAATGATGGAATTGCTTCACTGCCAATTGGCTTGGCAGGGCTTGGACGCTTTGTCACACACAGGAGTCCGTGGGGAGAGGAAGCGGTTCCTGGCGATGGACATGTACTTTTCTTGATGGAGAATTGTGAACAGCAGAGTCTCTCATGGGGATGGGTGCCACGTCCAGCGCAGCTCTTGAAATTCTGGAGGGGGGACGGTGGAGGATGAAGAAATGAAGAGTCAGAAAGCTGAGGTCAGGTGGAGCCCTTCTCCTGATGGGAGAAAGGACTTCCCAACAACTGCAGCATGTTTACTTATACAATCAGCATAGGAGGGGAGGGTAAGATCTGGAACAGGAAGAACATCTAATCTTCAACAAAACATCATGCCTTGGTGGTTACACAGGGAACAAGAGAGGAGTTGTCTGTATTATCTCAGGGGAAGGCCAAATCACTGTGAGCATCAGCTCCCTGAGCTGCGTGCACTTCTCACGGGGCCCTGCAAACTCATGAGAAGCAGTGACCTTGTCCTAGATACCCGAGGTACAGACAGCTTCGCTCCCAACAGATGGGTGCAGGAGTGGTCCCGGCTCATGTCCTTTTAATGGAAGATCTGGAAGAGGAAGCGCGTAGTGAAAATTCCAAATCTACAAGGACTTCTGGGGAATGGGAAGCCCAGTTAATGGAATGTCCTTCACTTTGGTTCCCAGCCATTGCTAACGATCGACACCTGGTAGCCGGTTTGCCACAGTGGTTTCATCCATTGGCCACATGTCCACTGTGTGTCCCTGGTGTGTCCGGACACAGTCACATGTGTGGTATTATTCTGCTTTTAAAAAGTGGGATTATAATTCTGGCATAGGTTTGCTTTACTTACGGGTGCATTGTGGAAATCACTATGCAAAGAACTGCTTCATTCTTTTTTTTTTTTTTTTTGTGGGTACCTGGAGTTGACCTCAGGACCTCGCGCGCCAGCAGGCGCCCGTGCCGCTGAGCGATATCACCGGTCCCTTTTTCGTATGTGGGTTCCGGGAGTCGAACTCAGGCCCTCGCGCTTGCCAGGCAGGCGCTTACGCCGTTGAGCCATCTCACCGGCCCCTGCTTCATTCTTTTTAATGAGACGTTCCTCCACACAGTGTCTGTGTAATAATCAGTTCCCTCTCATTGGGTAGTTCTGCTTTCTTGGATTACAAATAATATAACAGCATAAGCTTAAGCATCCTCATTTTCAAATATCTGCACTTAGGACAAGTGTTTCTAAGGATGGTCACCTGGAAGGAAAATTGCTGTATCAAAGGACATATGCATTAAGCTTTTGATCAATGGTCTTCCTGTAATGAGAGGATTAACTGCCTGCGAAAGAACCTAGTCCAGTTTAAATTACCTCCAACACACCCGGCAATGCGCATTCCCTCAGACCTCTACCCACACTGGATATTAGTTTCCTATTGGTGCGGTAACAAATTGCCACAACCCCGGTAGTTTAAGATTTATCATCCTATGTTTCTAGAAGTCAGAAGTCTAACTCAGGTCTCACTGGGCCACAGTCACAGTGTGGACAGGGCTGCATTCCATTTGGGAGGCTTAGGGAGAATCTGTTCCTTGGACCTCATTCCCTTTTATCTGCAAACCAGAGATAACTACTGGAGCCTTTGTGGCATCTCACACAAAGTCATTCCAACTCCGACTCGTCTCCTATCTCCCTTTCCGTTTTTAAAGCCCTGGTGATTATACAAGGCGCACTGGATAACCCAGGGTAATCCTTCTATCTTCCAGTCAGCTGAGTATCCGCCTAATTCCATCTTTCCCCTTTGAGGTAACAGCACAGGCTCCCAGGGAGGGGACATAATTCTGTAGAACTATGAAGATCGGCCTTCTACATTTTTTCCATTCTGAGTGCAAAAGTGACGTTCTGCTCTTTTAAGCTGCATTTTCTTGACTGCTGGTGAAGTTAAACATCTTTTTCTGTCTTGAAGAGGCAAAACATCCTTGTAGTAATTACTTGTACTCTTTGTCTCCTTTTCTACCAGGTTGCCTTTTTGCCTTTTGCATTCCCAATTGAATTATGAATTCCTTAAGATCAGGGACCTTCTCATAGTCAATTTTCTGTCCCACTGAGAGCCTCAAAATGCATTGAGATTCAGAGAAAGGATTCAGTGCTGTTGGTCTTTCCTTCCTCCCAAACGTCATCCTTCCCACTCTGCTCTCTTTGGAAGGAATGTCAGGAAGCTTCCGGGTGAGCTGCTGGGAAGGTGCGGGGGGCTGAGGCCAGAGTGTCTTGTGATTTCCACTTGGAGCTCCGTATCAGTGGTTTGTTATCCAGATTCAACCAACCTCACATTGGAAAAGGTTTTTAAAACTGCTTTACACTGAGGTGTATGCATGTGTGAGATGTTGTAAGTAATCTACAGATGATTTCAAGTGTTCACGAGGAAGTGGCTATGGGCTTCTCTTGCCATGGTGGGATCCCAGGTCTAGCAGACCGAGGGGGGGGGGGTCTGTCCAGACCCCAGCTGTGCCTCTTAACCCTCAGAACCAGTTTTCTCACCTATAAAAATAGTAGTAGCGACTCCTCACGTGTCAGGGTTGCTGAGAAAGCATGGAAGTAATCAGCCGCTTCATCTGCAGCACCTTGTGCTGTTGATCTCAAAAGCAGGCAGAGCTGCAGGGAGGAGACTGGCAGCAGCTGCTGGGCTAAAATGAATGGGAATCTGGGGGGAGACACAGAACGGTCATTTTAGGTCATTTTTAGGGCATCGGGCAATGTAATCTCTTTTGGCATTTGTTTGAGGAATCACAGTGAGAGTTAAATTGCTCCTATGTTAATGTGGGGTCTGTCAGGAGCCTGCGGTGAGCCCAGAGCCTCGTGTATGGCAGTGACTTGTGCGTGCCCAGAAGTGCAGGCGTCTGTACCAGCCTCCTCACTGTGTCCTTCAGGACTGTGTGGAGGTGGTATCCAGTGGCACCGATGAGCTTCTTTGCTGGGTGAGCTCTGCTTGGTGAGCAGAGTACGGCGGCCCATGCTCCAAGGTGTGCCACAGTGCTAGGCCTTCATTCAGCAGCCTGCAGCTGCTGTGAGCCAGGCTCCCATCTTCTCAGACCCTGCAGGGTTGGCTGGGGCCCCCAGAACAATGATAGTGATAGAACCCCTGCCCCCTGGTCAGGGCCTCTGCTGACCGCTGCCTCCACATGTTCAGGGTCCTAGCTCCTGGAAACCCTTTGTGGAGGGCCCAGTCCCCCACGAAGGGCTCCCCCGGGGCACTGCTACAGCACATGGCTGTTGGCGCAGCCTCTGTGTTCTCTAGGCAGGAGAGCCCCACCAGGCCTAGCTTCCAGCCCTTCCTGGAACTCATTAGCGCTTATTAAATCCATCTGCTCCGTGTGCAAGACCAGCTCTGAGTCTCCAGTCCCTGCCCTGGGTGTGGGGGGAGACTGCACATGGGTGGTAATTGTGTGACATGGGTGTGGGATCATCACGGCTCCAGGGAGCTTGTGAGGGCAAATGCCGAGAGCAGCCAGGTGGACCGGGTTCAGGAGTGACCGAGGTCTCGGACCTTTCAGAGCATCCTGGGCCTGCACGGGCTTCACTTTCCTGGGCACTGTGGGTCTGCTGCCCTGCATTTCACTGATGGAGCGAGGCTTCCTACCTCCCCACAGGAGTGCATCATTGACGAGGACTGCGGCCCCTCCAGATACTGCCAGTTCTCCAGCTTCCAGTATACCTGCCAGCCGTGTCGGGACCAGCAAATGGTGAGGATGCCCAGGGGTCTCCAGGGCTGCAGGACCAGGCTCATGGGGCCGTGGGAAGGACGTCTCAGCTGAGCCTCTGGAAGAGGCTTGCAGTGCTGGAGGAGGGGCTGACTCCTGGAGTGAGCACGAAGTCATCCCAGATTGGAGTCACAGAAGCCAGCTATAGACCTGCTGTCACCTCCACCCCACCCCATGATCTCTGCTCATGTTGTCTGCCTCCTGGATGGCAGAGAAGGGAGGGCGGGAGGGGAGAGGAGGAGGCCCCATGCCTGTCCCTGTCCCTTCTCATGAGATCCTATCCTGGAGATACAAAGCGGTACATCTGCAGCCCCAGGCAGGGAGAAGGGCAGCTCTCTTCTCCTGGGCCTGCAGCCCACCCCCAGATCTTCCAGTCTGCTCAATAAGAGGCAGAATGAGGAGGCAGGAAGAGGCTGGAGCTTTGCTGATAGGGTTTCACTGAGAAGCTTGAGGCCAGGGCAAAGGGCTGCTTCTTCATCCCCACAACAGACACTGGGGACAAAGTCAGACTTCTTGTCATTTTTCCTTATTATGACAACACAACCCGATAACAAGTTTCAAAAATAAAGGGGATCTTGTTACCTGGCTTGGCCTCATCCATGGTGAGGCAGCTGCTGTTGTACCTCCCAGCCCACCCTACATCGCCACAGCTGTGGGGACCCCACACCATGCCCGGTGTGGCGGCAGCTCCCAGCACCCACTGCCTTCCCGTCCCGGGCTTTCCCGGTTGGGGCTGACCCACCAGGTTACTGGAATCATGCTGCTTCCTGCACAGACGGGCCTCGAGCCCTCCCTTCCTGACAAGGGCATTAATGGTGAGAGGAACCCAGAGATACCCAACTAGCCTTTGCAAAATCTTGAGCTTTGTCAAAGACTGATAACCTCCTCCCCGAGTGGCATTTTTCAGTGTTTTGACCCCTCACATCTGCACCACACCCTCATCTCGACCCCTTTGACTTTCCCTGAGCACTTCACCCCTCCCAGGGACCACAGTCTCCTCCCAGCAGTGGAGACCCCCGAGCCAAACTCTTGCTTTTCTTCCTGCCTCTGCAGCTCTGCACCCGGAACAGTGAGTGCTGTAGAGACCAGCTGTGCGTCTGGGGTCGCTGCACCAAAAAGGCCACTATAGGTGGCAACGGGACCATCTGTGACAACCAGAGGGATTGCCAGCCTGGGCTGTGCTGCGCCTTCCAGAGAGGTGGGTGAGCTCCCCTCTGGGTGGAGGGGAAGCCATCATAAGCCTTGCCTGGCCTGCGGGGGCCGCAGCAGGCCATCCACACCTGTTTGGACTCCGAATTTGTTTTCCCTGTCGACACCTGGCTGAATTAAAGCCCCAGCATGAGCCCAGGGGATTCCAGCACCCCCTCCCTGTCCCACTCACCCCACTCACCCATCCTGCTCTCTGCGTCGCCCCTCCTGCTCCCAGCTTCCGTCCTCACCGCCTCCCCAGGTGAGGTCTGCACAGGCCCACTCTGCCCCCAGCAGTGTGTGCCAAAGCTCCCCTTAGCCACCTCCCAGCTTCCCTCATCACCCCCCCCCCAGTTCCCACAGCTGGGGTGATTTTTCCTGAAGCCCTTCCTGGGAGCACTGCTCGAGGGCATCCATAGTTCCTGTCATCTCCCTCTCCCACAGCCACCCACCTCCCGTGCCCTCCTGTCCCTCCACTCTTCAGCCCAGCTTTTTCCACGGGGTCTTCCGGGCCCCAGGTTTTGTCAGTGCAGTGCCCCAGTATCGAATGCCTCAATTCTGCTCTTAATCTCTCCAGGCTTTTCAGCTCTCCAAACCCAGCTCTCCTCTTCCAGACAGACCTCCCTGACTACTCCAGGCCTCCCCAGTCATCCCCTCCTGAGCTCAGACTACCATTCTCCTTTCCTCTCATTCTACTTCCTCAAACCTAATTTCACTTGTGGGTGGGGTGGGGGTGCACCCCTATTGCTGCCCTGCTGTGGTGACTCTCAGCTGGTTCCAGGCCTGCTGTTCCCCGTGTGTACTCCGCTGCCCGTGGAGGGTGAGCTCTGCCATGACCCTGCGAGTCGGCTGCTGGGCCTTATCACCTGGGAGCTGGAGCCTGACGGGGCTTTGGACCGGTGCCCATGTGCCAGCGGCCTCCTCTGCCAGCCCCACAGGTGAGGTGCCTCTGCTCCCTGCAGGGGGTGAGGGGAGGTGATGTGCCGTGGGCAGCAGGGGTGGGGTGGGGGTATCAGGGCAGGAGTGTGGGGAGCTGTGAATGCAGTTGAGGGTTGGTTTGCCTGGAGGTGGCCTTGGGTCATCCAGAGGGGTGGGTCCTGGTAGTGTCAGATCTGTGTCAGATGTTTAGCGGGTTCAGATTTGGGGCTCATCCAGATGGCAGTTGCAGCTTCCTGAGGGGATGACCCATGGAGAAGGCATGGAGGGAGAAGAGCTGAAGGCTGAGGAGGCGCTCAGGCCATCATGGTGATGCATAAGAAGAAAAGGCACTGGCAGAAGCAGGGGGGCCGTCAGGAGTGCGCCTCCAAGGTGGAGGGTGCCAGCATGTCAGAGGCTGCCAGAAAAGGGCTCGGGCACAGCCGGCATCTCCACACACCTTCCTGTCTTAGCGGAGCTTTCCAGCACCATTGGACAGACAGACAGGAGTCCCTTTCTCCCCCATAGAGGTCCTGGGCTCCCCACTGTGTAGGTGTGGGGTTAGACTGTGACTGCACCACCCCACTGTCAGACTGCCTCCTGCCTGGAGGCTCAGGTGGGCAGGGGGCTGAGAGGGCACCATGTGGCCTTGAACTCCCAAACCAAAGTCCACAGGGCCTACCCCATGCTGCTGAGCCATGGGTCGGTCTAGGAACACAGGGCATTCTCTCATTTGACCTTTCTTCGGCCACCTTGTTTAAGATGAGGTGTTGACAGGAACTGCGAGAGGAGGTGGTAATGTGCAGGTGAGGCCAGAAGCTCCACAGGCAGCAGCCTAGGGCTCACACGCAGCCCTCCCCATCCTACAGTCTGGCTTTGCCCCTTGGGGAGAACTTTGGCCAAGCCACAGCCACATCTTTCCGCAGCCACAGCCTGGTGTATGTGTGCAAGCCGGCCTTCGATGGCAGCCGTGACCCCAACGGGGAGAGCCTGCTGCAGAGGGAGGCCACCGCCGAGTACGAAGACGGCGGCTTCCTGGAGGAGGTGCGCCAGGAACTGGAGGACCTGGAGCGGAGCCTGACCCAGGAGATGATGCTTGGGGAGCCCGCTGCCACCGAGCTGCTGGGGGGAGAGGAGATCTAGATCCAGACCCGGGCCATGGGTAGATGTGCAGTAGAAATAGCTAATTTATTTCCCCAGGTGTGGGCTGGCCAGGCTTTCCCCATGTCACCTTCCCAGTAAGTTTCCCCTTAGGGTTGACAAAATGAGGTGCTGTGCGTTTGTCCAGTTGCCTTGACCGCACTCCAGGCACCCTTGTTCTTGGCAAGGCGGGATGTGGCAGAGTAAGGGTAGAACCCAGCTGCCCCAAATCACTGGCCCCTCTGCCTCTACAGGTTGACATCAATTTGTTCTACATTAATTTGAGAATTGTTTGAAGGTGGCGGATGGAAAGTGAAGTAGCGTCTGCCTAGGATGGGTTTGGGGAAATGTGGAGAGGGGGCCCTGCTTTGCAAACATCCACCTGGCAAAAATGCAATGAGTGATTTGTTCATGCAGTTCTTTCCCTGGGCACAGGCATCTGGTGCTCTCTCTGCTTTACACGCGCTCATCCGCTCAGCTGTTTTATTCAGTTCCTACCTCGTGTCAGGATAGAATTTTTATACCCACCATTGAGTCACTCTCAGCCTGGGGATGGGGGTGTGTGGAGGTTCAGAGACCGTAAACTACTTGCCCAAGTCACATGGCAAGTGAAGACCAGACTGAGTTTTCCCCTGTGTGACCCCAAGCCCAGTATTCTCCCAGTTAACCCACACTGGTTTCAGTGCCACCAACAGAACCCCCCAAAGGAGAGATAATAATGAGATCTGTGCCTGGAAATAAGGTCAAGGTAGTTCCCACAACTCTGTTAGAACTAGCAGTGTGGGGTGGCCATCATCACAGTGGAGACCAGTGGTATGGACACTGTCTCCCCTTGATATTTGCATTAGTAACTTTGAAAGTATGTGATTAGAGAATAGAGTCTAAGTTAACGTGCAGAAGACGTACTTAGGTAATTGCAAGGCCCAGATTAGTAATGAGATTTGCAAAATCACTTAGCAGCAACTGAAGACCACTATCAGGCACATGGAGAAAATCAAATCAAGCCAGGCTCTATGAAATATGGTTGTAGTATCCAAACTGAGAACATTGAACTGGATGTCATTCTGCAGATGATATTTTCAGTTGCCAAGAACTGTTTCCATCATGTATTCGTCCAGAGTTATTAAACTTTAAAGTTGCACATGATTGTATAAGCATGTTTTCTTTGGTTTTAAATTATGTATAAACACATATGTTGCACTTAGAAATCAAGCATAAATCACTTCAACTACTCTTCTGTAGTTCTTGGACTTTTTTTCTTCTGACTTTGAATAAATATAAAATTCTTTCAGCCAGAAAAAGAAATGACCTATATTATAAAAAAACAACAACAAAACCCCCAAAAAGATGTCTTCCATAGAAGTACGTTTCCCAGACATCTGAAGCATACCTCTTGTAGCATCAAAATATTTTAGACATCTTAGCTATTTTTGGGTGGAAGTTAGTCTTAAGGTTGTAAATACCTCACAATAGTTCCTGGAAGAACAAATGGAATATAGATGTATCTTTTCTTAAAAGCCTCTGTAACAGTCAAATGCATTTCTGGGCCTGTGTTAGCTTTCCCTTGCTGTAACAAAATATCTAAGAAATTAACTTGCAAAGGGAAACAGTTTATTTTGGCTGACAATTTTGGAGGTTTCAGTCTTGAGCTGGCTGCTTTGGATCTGCGTTGGGGCGGCTCATCACGGTAGGGTGTGCGTGGGAGCCAAACTGCTCACCTCATGGCTGGAAAGCAAAGAGAGGATGAGACTGAAACCTCACAGTCCCTTCTCAGGGCATGGCCCCAGCGACCCAGGGTCCTCCCCCCCCATCCTGGGGACCAAGCCTCTAACACATGGGTTTTTGGGGACACTGACCCAGTCCATCTGGGGGTCATAACACAATAGGATCTTCAAAGACTGTAAGAATGAAGCCACTAAAGGCTGAGGTCAGCAGGGTTTCAGGCACCAGATTGGGCATTCCACCTCCCTCCATGAACTTGTTTCAACTGCACTGACTTCCATGTATATTTTTATTGAACAGATGAAGAAAGGCAGATACAAAAAGATTGATAGAGCTAGAAGTCTGACCAAAACAGCCTCTAGTTCAGTATGCCCAAGATATACTGATTATTTTACAATCAGATAGGGAGGTGTTCTTCCTCGGGTGCCGAAACTCATCGGGACCACTCTGCAGCCTCTGTGTCACTCAAAAGTCTGTATGGAAAGCCTGCTCAGGAGCAGGTGCTGGGTTGTGTACTGGGGCACCACGCTGGCCTGGGTAGAGTCCATACCCTGAGGCGTCAGCTAAACCAAATACGCAACAGGAAAAGGCAACCCAGGATCAACGTGTTAGAGCCTGAGTGCAGCATGTGGCTTGGAGAGCTGGCATGGGAACTGGCTCTTGGGGATGATAACCATTTATCAGGATGCCAGAGGGAACAGGAAAGGCCTTCTGGGCCATGGGCAGAGGGAGGGTGGCAAGAGGGATTGGTGTTGTGTAGGGGAAACCACATAATTTGCAGAGGCTTGGAGGCAGGGAAAGCTTGAGGATGTGTTTGGAGAAGACGCTCAATGTTATTTCATCCAACAAAAAATGTATTGAGCACCTGCATGTGTCAGGCCCTATGTTAGGTGCCAGAGACAGTGATAAATGAGATACAATTAGGTCCCTGCCTCCTGGAGCTTATATGCTGGCAGTGACCCTACTCCATCCACTTGGTTACTGTAGCCACTGAAATATTAGAACATGAGCAGCTCTGCAGCATACTTAGCCAAAATGCACATACAGCATAGATGTGGTCCCTGCTCACAACTCTGAAGTGTGCAAGGGTTAAGTGGAGCGTGGTTCTTGAATCTTGTTGCTCTTCTCCTGGATTGATTTCTCACCATGGAAGTCATGGCAGACACTGGCAGTTTGGCTGCTGAGCAGCTCTTCCCAGCGAGGGATGGCCACAGGACTTACTTCTGGGTGAGAAAATGTAAGGGCAAAGCTTCCAAAAGGCTTCTAGGAAGGATTTTTCCTCTGATTGATAAGGAAAAGTGACAAGAAGAGAGTCCCTGTCCTCTACCCCATTCTCGTTCCCTGCCTGGGACTACAGCTGTAGGATGAGGCATTTGTCTGGGGGCAGCTATTTGGGGTCCTGGGATGAGGAGGCTCTGAGGGCATCTATTTCCTTGCCTCTTCTAGTCTTCCTGGGTGGCTCACATTCCTGGGCTCATGGCCCTCTCTTCGAGCCAGCAACAGGTCTATCCTCTTCAAGTGCCTTGGCTCTGGTTCTCGGCCGTGAAAGTTTTCCACTTTTAAGGACTCATAGGATTAATCTGAGCCCACCTGGATGATGCAGAATAATCTTTCCAGGCCAAGGCCCATAACCTTAATTGTATCTGCAGTCTCTTGCCATGTAAGGTAAATATCCAGAGTGTAGGCTGCAGGCATCTTTAGGCTACTGTTACTCTGCTTACCACAGAAGGCTGTCTCAGTCCTTGATGTTGAGGAGGAAACCAATTCTAGTCTCACCTTCAGACACCTTTTTAGGTAAAGCATCAACTAAAGCTGCTATGAAACAGAAAGCATTCCTGACACTGGAGCTAGCCGCCTACACACTAGCCAAAGGCCCCTTGGCCAGGTTCTCTGAGCTCTGCACACAGCCAGCTGGAGGGGATGTGGGCAGAATGAGTCTAAATCCCAAGGGCCAAGATCCGAGGAGCGAGGACCTGCACACAATTGGTTGGGTACTGCCACAGTGTTCATGGCACTATGCTAGTCCCATTATAAATGCCCTTTCAGAAGGGTGCAGTATTCAGGAGACAGACACCACCCTCCCCCACTTCCTGTGAAGGAGGAAAAAACTAGACTTACTCCCTTAGCCAACAACTATGAGGGGAACTTTAGGGAAAACAGAAACTGTACAGAAGCTACTGACAGCTAAGAGGGGAAGCCAAGTACAACTCTAGGGGAAAGGACCACCTCTTTTTGTCCTCAGTAGCTGTCCAGAGGCAATCTAAGATGTATTCTGACAGCATCCAGATCCCCAGAGATAGGACAGGAAGATGAAATTACCAGCTGACCAGTGCAGCATGTGATAGTAGCACACGTGTCAGAGGAAGGCCTACTGCCAGGAGGAGCTTAGAAAGAGTAGTCAAATTTCATGAGGGACCACCAATGCTGTTTGGAGTTGAGTACTTTGCGGACAGAACCTGTAGGGCATCCATCTTCAAGCCTACGAGAATGACCAGAGGAAAGGGATCAGTGACCTCACTGCCACCAACACTGCTCATGTGGGGAGATGTCTCTTTTCCCTTGTCCTTACCTTGTCCACAAGTAGAGCAGGAAGAGCAGGTGGTTCCACAGTGCCCTTTTGCCCACTTACAGCAGGCGCAGCACAGCTAGTGGGCACCATATGGGGCATAGGGAGTTCTGAATGATCAGACTGTCTTAATAATATAAAGTGACTTAAAAGTTACAGGATTGCACTGAGGCCTTGAAGAGTGCTCATTTCCCAGTAGGACACATTAGCTAGAACACAGCTGGCAGTTACTGGAGAAGCAACCATTGCTATTATACCTCCACAAGGTGATACTCTTTCAACAGGCAACTTCAGCATTACAGAAGCGGCTGTCAACAGTGTGCCCTCTGTATGCTGGGAAGCGGGGGAGTTGGGAGCACAGAAAGCAGAGAGAAGGTGGTACCTGGTTTATACCTTTGAAGCTACACGACAGGGTCCACCTAATTTGGACCTGGTGAACTCTCAGGTTCTAAACCAATCAAGATCAACTCCTCTTGTGGAGTTGAGGGTGGAAAGAGGCAGAGCATCCGTCCTGATGCTTTCTGGCTTCCTAGCTGGGCCCCTACTGATAGGTGCATGCTTTGCTAAGTGGTCACATATGCTTCAATGCATTCTGGAGTCTGTCCAGCTGTCTTGCTTCTCAAAGCTGTTGTGAAAATTAACACCAGTGTGAACCAAATAATCACAGCCTCTTCCTTCCCCTTGTGAACTATATTAAAGAAGCATCTCTGATTTCATGTGCACTAGATCTATGGCACTATGAGCCTCCTTAGGGCTGTGAACTGATTTGGGTATCTGATAAAAACCCTCTAGAAAATCATATAATTTTGCATTTGATTTTAGGATTCATAGCCTTCTTATAAGGCTTTTGACTGTCAGTGACCAAAATATTGATTTGTTTTTCAAAGAATACACAGAACTGTTTGGATGGAACAGTTTTATTTAGCAAACAAAAAACTTGCTGATTCAAAGTTTTCTCCCATGCCATGAACTGTACTCTAGGCTACAATTTGCAAGTTGCAAGCGCAAAAGAGGTGGTCAGAGCCTTGATGCTCAACAAAGGGACAAAATCCAGAGGGAGAACTACAACATCCAACTGGAAAGGAAATACTAGCAGATGAACCAGAACAAAAGATTTTATTGTATGCCATACATTCACAGGTCACTTCCAGATTCAGCAACACCACCACAATAGTGATGGTGACGCTCAGATCAGTGCGAGCCATAGCTCTCCCGTTTGTGGCCTTAGGTGAACCATGATACCGCTAACAGTGTGGCTGGCAACCAGTGGCTCTTTTGTTTGGTTGTTTTTCCCCCCTAACTGGGGCATAGAGTCTATCTTCTCAGAATTGTGAAGTGATTTCCATTATAAGAGATCAACACATTTTTTTAGTTTGAGAAGTGGACCCATAACTGGCGAGTTTTTGTACTGGCCAGGAGAACAGGGTATGACCCTGAAACCACAGCTCTGTTCTCTGTGCCCAGAATGCACCTCTTGCCTCAGCACCTGCCTCGGCAATGCAGTCTCAGTCCTTACAGGGTGTGCGTGGTTGATGTGAACTCTGCACACGTAACAGCTCCCCAAAGCCTCTGTATGACCTGTGGGGAGCAGGGTTACAACACTGCATGTGGCCTGCCTCAGCCTCAGGAGTTGGGTGATCAGCAGGCTCCACGGCCCCTGAGCTTACTTGACACTTGAGCCACTCAGGGGTTATAGATGCTCCCTTAATTCTCTGAGGGCTGGGGAGGTAACCTCAGGTAAGCTACTCTTCCCATCCCCACAAAGTCACTCTGAAGAACTTGCCACCTCCCTCTATTAAAGTGTAATATTGTTTTCTCATTTATTCTACCAGGCACTGAAAAGCAAGAAGCTTTTAACTTTTTGCTTATATAATGAAATATATTTTCTCTACTCTTATTTGCAATATGCCTGCAATTCAGAAGCAGCAGTAAAACACAAAACAACAAAACCAGAGCAAAAGGCACAGACCAAGGGGCAGAGGGACTTTACCACTGACTTAGAGAAAACCAAGTGAAACCCACCCGAAAGCCCACTTTGCTTACAAGTCTGCCTCCTCTGCTCCCCAGGAAGCCGGTCCCTGAAAGCACAAACCCTATTAATTAAATCCCATGTTCCCGGTCAGCAGGCCTGTCAGAATAGATTTGCTGTGTCCTTACATCAGAAAATCCAAGTGACCCTAAAGATACTTCATTACAAATGTTTTACATTTTCTTCAGAGAACATCTTAAGCCCACTAACGCAAACTCAGAAAATTACTTCAAATTTACCTGAACACAGTACCATTTACATGGAATAAAAGTTAGCAAGAAAAATACCAGAGAAAAGATTTTTTCCCTTGTGGATTAAAGAGACTTTTAAGACATTATGGAACTCTCAGTGATTATATTCAAATTGTATAGCCAACATTTGCTAATACTATTTTCTAATTATATCTTTCTTAAAAGGAAAAAATAAAGGGTAAAAATATGGTATTGAAACATTGGCAGGATCCCCCAAAGTTAGATATTAACATTTTTTCACTTCTCTCATGAGAACTTTACTGTAAATGTAGCTTTAGAAATGAAATAATTATTCAATACATGTTATAAAGTGTTATATTCAGAATGACAAATCTATTCTTAACCCAGATTCTCCATTCACAAAAGTTTAATGACTAAAATAACACAACAGAATGAACAAATGTTTTATTGGCATGTTCATTGTTGTAAACAGCATCTGGCATGATAAAGTTTTACCAAAACCTTTTTATTTTTATAAATTAGATGGTATCTCAAAATTGTGTAAATTGTGTTCATTATATAGTTTTATTTAGCAAAGCAAAAACTTGCTGATTCTAATAAACTGCACTGAAATCACGTTGACTGCATCAGTCTGTACCATGAGCTGACCTCACCAGCAAGTTTATTCAACGTGATGTTAAGATGCTTCCCCAAAGTTAAACTACATGTAAGTACAAACTGACTCTAAAATTAAAATGGGGCTTACAACATTCTAGAAGGTTCCAACTTGAAGTAAATCTTCAAAAATAAATGTACATAGAGAAAAAAGAAAATGAAGCCACCGAACAGAAAAATCTCATTAACGAGGGCAAATACAATCCTATGTGACCCAGCACTGAGGAACCTCACTGAGTACAGTTACATAAACTTCTCAATGTACCCAAATGTACATAGACATGAGAAAAGAATAACCATGGGAAACAGCTGAACTGCAACTATGATAACTCAATAGGATGATTTTATTTACATGCTAAATGAACGAGTGAAACATATTCTCTACATCCATAACTTAAGTACAATCAGTTATAATTACAAAACCGCAGCAATCTGAGCTGCCACCTGCTGGGAGTGGTCTAAGGGAAATGTTTTGATGCTTCAGGATTATGCTCTTAATCCCCTGCATAAAATCAAACAAAATAAAAACACAACTTCACAATTCATTTCTGGGTTACAGCTGGTTCTAAGAATTTCTTTCTTCAGCTCCTATTTTTGCTGCTTTCCAAGAGTCAATATAAGCTGCATTTACTTCTGAATTGTCAATGAGGTAATGTGTGTATCAGTGAAATAAACAGAAAATTCATTCATTCATGGCCTTTGCACAGCTTTTATTATTAAGCTATGAGCATCCTGTTTGAGGCTAGTTTTACTAGCGGCTATGTGCACATTTGTCTGCAATAAAGGAAGCTTACTCATTCCCCTTCCCCTTCTCTAGTAGCAGGTTTTGCTTTTTGTTTTTGTTATTTTTTTTGCACATCCCTTTTTCACTTACAGTACATTTGACTATAGTGCACAACATGATTCCAAGTCACAACAGTGGCCCATTGGGCACTGAGCTTCTGATTGGTGGAGGTCAGTCCAATCAGTGCTGGTGTCACTGGTTACCCCAACCATGTCCGGCCATAATGGCACTACACAGTAGTAGTGACCCATCTATTAAAACCAAAATACCCCAGGGAAAATGCTACATTAGCAGAGTCAGTCTTGCGTCAGATCTTTATTTGGTGCTCCATCCAGATATATTTTTAGTGCTTTCTCTTTACGAGGTGAGTACGTTACACGATGTCCAGTCTTCTGGAGTCGACTGCTTTCTTTTTTCATCAGTTCGTTTCTTTGCTCATCTGTCAATTCCATTATTTCTTCTGTTTTATCCCTTTATTCAAAAAATGAATTACATATTAGACAAGTTAGCCAACTGCTGCTATTTATACTTCGGTACTATGATGACCCTCAACAAGATAATAAAATCTGATTGTCACTGCTGATGTTACATATCATCTAAGATACTAGGGTATCCTAGATTGCTAATGTGTTAATCCTATCAGCACACAGCTTACTTTTCAAAATGGCAAAGAATAATTTCCATGTTATTATTAAAAGTAATAATAGCTATCATTATTAAACATTTCTAACAGGCACTACATAACAGCTCTAAATCTCATCAAATCCTGCAAAGAAGCTACCATTGTAACCATTTTACAGATGAGTGGAACTAGGTAAATAACAAAGCCAGATTTGAACCCACACTTGCCGGGCTCCAAAAACTATTACTTTTCCTCTGTATCTGTGCTGTCCACTAAGGCAGCCACTGGACACATGTGGCTATCGAGCACTTACATGTGTCTGGTCCACACTGAGATGTGCTGAAAGTGTAACACACAATATTTCTAAGGTTTAGTACAATAAAGAAACTGTCCCATAAATGACTTTTTATACTGTAGGTGTGTTTTAATGATAATATTTTGGCTGTCTTGGATTAAAAGCATTTTCTGAAAATCTTGCCTGTTTCTTTTTACTATTTTTAAAGTGGCTACTAGAAAACTTCAAATAATATGTGGCTCTCACTGTATTTTTACTGGTTAGTGCTGCTCTGTATCAAAGCAATGGTAAAGTTACTTATATACACCAAAAATGTTTTATCACTCGAAGCAACAAAAATATTAGGATGTTACCTATAAAATATGACTGCACCATCATCACAGATATAAAGAGGCCAGACATTCAGGGTAGAAACTTTAGGATTCCAGTCCAAATCCTGATGAATATCAAGCACAGAAATATCACAGGGAAAAGTTCCTCTACCCTAAGAAGAAAAGAATGAAGGAAAAAATCATGCCATTAGTCATGCATATTGTGTATGAATATGCAAACGCAAATGCAAACATTCTCAGGGCTTTACCTTGGCAAATTCAATATCTTCCAAAGGAATCCCACTGATTTCACTAAGCTGTAAAAGAAAAAGGTCTTATATAAATTGAAATTAAAGAGTAAATTTGCTTAGGAAAGTTATTTCCCTTTTACCCTACAAGCAGAAATAGCTTGATTCCCCCCCCCCAAAAAAAAAAATGTGTGGTAAAAAATAGGATAAAGCAGAAAGTAAAACTCTCTCCTCTGACCATTATGCAAATACCAAGCTTCCAACACATCAAATTAATGTATTCCTTCCAGATCTTTCCCTATATATACATAAACATTCCCAGATTTCTAAAATACAGAAATTATATTTATAAAATATCTCTACATAGTAATTTTATATAGCTTATATAGAAAAACAGGATAAACAGTAACTTCATAGATCCCACTTCCTAGATGTGGAATTGTAAATGTGAAATGCTGACAATGCCAAACTGAATCCCCAAAAATACTATATTAATTTAAACACTCATCGAAAGTGTGTGATATTGCCTATTTCTCCCAAACCTTGACACTGTGGGTATTTCTTCATTTTGTAAATCTTCACCAACAGGTAAGAAAAAATGTTCTTTTAATTTGTATTTCTTCTATGAATTGTCTGTTCATCTATTAATATTCTTTGCCTTTTTACAGAATCAGGTTGTTCATCTTTTTCTTATTAAGGTAGTAACTCCTTATAAATGACGCAAGTCATCTTTCATGAAGGTTGCTTTATCTAAAGGTTTTTTTAAAGTACTTTTTCCCCATTTTGGCTGTGCAGATGATTTAGGCTTTCATGTAGTGTATCTTTTCTTTTTTTGGATTCTGGTATTATGCTTACAAATATTTTTCTCCATGATTATGAACATATTTTCAATATTTAATATTTTTAAATATTTTTATCCAGTACATTTATTATTTTAATTACTTATATAAGTTTAACATGCTTGTAATTTATTTTTGTGTCTGGTATGAAGTATGGAAACAAGTCTTTCTATAAATACCCATTGCACTGGTACCACAAGTGGAACAATTCACCCTTTCCCTAAGATCCTCAAAGTTCCCGCCTTAATCTTCAACATAGCCCTTCACCTGGATTCTCTATTCAATTCTACTTCATCTGGCTTTCACTAACTTCTAACTAATCCTAACTACTTAGACCAAAGTTGGTCCAAGTAACATAAAGGCCCACTTCTGGATAATGAGTAATTCCCAAGGCATCAGAGCCCCAAATGACGACCCAAGACTGGCAGAAGGCGTGCAGACTGAGAAAGGCTGCCAGTAGCAGCAGTGCTTGGTACTTACGTCCAGGCTCTCTCTTACATAATACAAGAAAAATGGAAGTAGTTCACTTTGTTTAAAATCAACTCACCTTCTCTCGCAACTCATCAACACTACTGCTCTCCAATACAACCTCCTGGAAGGGATCCAACTTCATCTCTGAGGGCCTCCACCGTCGTGATAAGACAGCAAGCTGTGACATGGACTTCATCTTCTCCACCCCTAAGAACATGCAAGATAACACCCGTCATTCTATTTTCTCCAAAGCTTCACAATTTTGCAGTTCCTGGCTAAACAAAAATTTTCTTCAAGTGTTCTTCTTTAAAATTGGGCACAAAAGAAACCAATTATCCCGAGAATTTTAAGAATGAAATATAGAGTCTGCCAAAAAAATGTAAACACACTACTTCAGGAAAAGAAAAATAGTATTTTTTTCAACATATAGTGTTACCCTCATATGGGGGACCCTAGAGGATGTCGTGTATCACAGAAAACCCACTACGCTGCTGACCCTTAAGAGAAGAAACTGAAAAGGCACATGCAGCAATCTCAATGACCAATGTTACCCAAGCAGCAGTTCACTGTACTAATAAAGGTCTGGAAGCTAATGGTTACCACTTTGAGCACCTCTTGTGATTGTAGAGGCTAAAGGTAACTTGTATTAATCTCATGATGTCTCAATAAATTTACTATTAAAATATTTATACAAGTTTTTCTTTTCCTGAAATGTGTACACTTTTTATTTTTTGCAGACTCTGTATTTACTCTCTTTTGTCCAGTCTCAGCAGATAACTGCTTTTTTGCAAGCCAACTTCAGCCACTCCCCTCACCCTTTCGGGACACTACTTAACCATTTACGCTCTTCTCTGCATCTTCAACCTCTGCTTCTCTTCTGGCTACTACCCCAATCTAAACTCATAATCATGTCACCTTCACTTTACCCTCTTTTTTCACTCAAGCTATCATTTATTTTTCTCTTTGCATTTACTCCCAAATTTAATGATTCTTCAAAACTCAGCCAAACTATCGCTTGCCTATCTTCTATTGTCATTTTCTACTGACTGGTCCCTTAGTACCTGTCATCTCAGAATGACAGGTGTGCAGTTCTGTTTCTCCTGTAGACTGCGTGTATATAGTAGGTAATCTCTCTTATTCATTTTTGTAGCACCAAGGATTAGCAGTGTCTGGCAAATTATAGCTGAATAGATGTTTTTGTATTTAACTACATGACTCATTTCTTAATGACTTGGATGCTAAAGCATATAGTGAAATGATACTGATGTTCATACCCACCCTCCAACAACAGTACTATTTTCTGGTTAATCCATCTCTTCTTGTACATCATATTCAATCCCTCCCCCTTCCACATCCTTCATGATTCCTTCTACCCTATTCAGACACAGTGGTTGTTCGTTAAGGCCCCAGACACTCAGAGAAGCGAATCACAATCTGGAGCGCAAACCATGGCAGATGGTGCCCCAGTAGTTCTTTGCCTCAATTAACTAGTCAACTGATCAGAATTTTAATTCTTTAAATTTAAACCAAATTAGACCTGAAATAGCCTGTAAGAGGTGAGGTGTTAGTATTAATGAACTCTCTAGAAACTATCATAAAAAACAAAATTAATCTTCCTGAGCAACAGCAATCACAAAAGAATGTAGAACTAACTGTTTATCTTGATGTGATTTCCCAAAAGTCAACTTTCTTCCCATCACCTCTCCTAAAAACACAATACTCAAATGTTCCAACATTGAAAGTAAAACCAAAAGGTATGACAAATACAAATGCTCTTATAGGGCATTGCTATGGCTTGAACTGTTTTCCCCCTGAAAGACATGAAGTCCAAATCCCTAAGTAATTCATAATGTGGCCTTATTTGGAAATAGATTCGCGGTGGTAATCAACTTAAAATGAGGCCATCAGAGTGTACCCGGACCCCTAAATGACTAGGGTTTTCTAAAAAGGGGAAATCTGGGTACAGGCAAGCCCGCTAGAGAGAAATCTGGGAAGATGAAGGCAAAGATACAACCATAAACCAAGGAAGTCAAAGGTGGCCACTAAACCTCCAGAAACATGGGGTAGGGGCGCTAGCTTCCCATACTTCCTTATGGGACCTTAGAAGGAAATGCCCTTGATCTCAGCCTCCAGAACCGGGACATACTGCATTTCTGTTGCTTAAGTTAGCCAATTTATGGTGCTTTGTAATGGCAGCCTAGGTAATGAAACAGTTGTCACTCTCAAAATCTCTGATAAACTACCAGTACCACAGTCTCAGTACAAAAAAAGCCCTAATGAAAAACGAAAATAATAAACATAGCTTAAAAAAACATTAGCAGAATTTTCTGCACAATGTGCTATGAAAATCTTTCTAATTATAATTTCCCTGTAAGAGGCAATTCATCTCAAAGTTAAGAAAAGAGGTATTTCAAAGGCAAATGGGACCCAGAGAAAGGAGAAAGGTAAAAGGTGAAAGGCATTAGAAGTTCTATAAAAATAACTTAGGCAGTTATTAGGCAGTTAGGATGCTGGAATAAAATAAAATAAATCTCTCAGGGATGGGACGGGGTAGGAATTCCATCAGTCCACAATAATGTATCTTTATGTTTAATGACATAAAAATATTATACTGTGTATTAGATTCCTGGTAATTCATTATTTGACTAAACACTATAGGCTTCTTTAGTTGTAGAGCATTCCTAGCTCATATTTCCCCACAAAAACATTGATAATACCATCAAGAACTTCGAGGAAAACTTCCCAGTTGCTGGAAATATTAATATCTTCTTCATAAATATGATAATCCAGAAAGACAGTGCCAGGATTCTTCCATGTTTTTTTCCTTAGACGAAACCTACAAACATGATAACACTTTTAAAACTACTATAATTTGAAATTTTGAACTTAAAAAAATTGACATTAACCCGATAGTGTTCAAATACAGAAGTCAAATGGTTATTCATTAAAATTTGAGGAAAATGTAAAGAAATGCTCCCAGAAATTCAAATTTAGTATCCTCTACAGGAAATGCAAATAAAGTTCCAATTCGCTTGCTTAATCTTATTAATCTGCAGTACGAAAACTGACTAGTATAGGAATTTTCTTAGGAAAATCACATCAGTCTGTATCAACTGACCACACAATCTTCCTTTCAGTGGCTAATGATACTGCAACTTTACCTGTCAATACTGAGCTCTAAGCCACACTGCTCCCTGAGTTGAGGAATTAATTCCTCTTTTGATTGCCGTACAGTCATTCCTTTAGCAAACACAGCATCGAGCAGAAACTTGCATGGCTAGGAATATAAACATAAATAATCAGAGCTTGAATTACACATTAAAGAAAGGATTATGAAGACATTTTATTTGCACTTTATAGTTTAACAATGAAGGGCCCAAGTTTTAGAAGTCTATCTTCCTAGCTTCAAATCTTAGCTCCGCTTAGCTCAGCTATCTCGGGCAAGCTGACTTAATGTCTGCCCCACTTCTCTTATCTATAAACTGGGGACACTATTTTCCTCACTGACTCACTGAAGATTAAGAAAATGCATGCATACTTTGCTTCCTCTAATAAAATGGTCACAATTTTCAAAGTAAAAGGAAAAACTTTTATGGACTAAAATGAGAGAAATACATATTAAATTTCTGAACAAATTAATTGTCTCAAGAGAGACACAGTATCCACAAACCCCAAACTCATAAGAAGCATTTAAGTCAAAATGACTGTAACGGGTCACAAATAAGATATGATAGGTGCTTGATACAATATTTGTTAGATGAATAAAGGCATTTTATGAAAACTTCAGTTTTTTTAACTTGTCTAGGTCCCCAGTAAGATGTTATAAACATCCTAAAACTAGGATCTCTGCCTTATTGAGTATCACCCACAAGTTTTGTACCTCAGAGCAAGTAAAATATTTTACTGATGATTCCCTGAAAAAGAAGGCTATTTATACCTTAATCCACCATTTACAGGTTTTATGACCTTAACTGAAATAGTACACTTCTCTTTACCAGAGTTTCTTCATTTATACAAGGGGAATTGTAAATGTATCAGGGACTTCACAGAGAATTGAATGAGTGAGTCCTTCTTTGCCAGCACTTACAATACACAGTAACCACTGTATCAACAGTTGTTAAATACTAACATGACTCTGGACACAAAAATACCCACTGACCTACAGGTCAGAAGCTATCCAGCTGTAGTATTATATGATCATTTCCAGAAGGCAAGCATAAACAAATCTCTTTTTTTTTTGTACCGGGAATCGAACTCATGACCTCGTGCTTGCCAGGCAGGCACTGTGCCGCTGAGCTATATCCCCGGCCCCAAATCTCCTTTTAAAAGCAGACAATTTTTGCCTTACTCCAGCATGGTAGCACCATTTTAGAGAAGGGGGGTGACAGCTTGTGGGCCCAATTCACTGCTGCTTGTTACTATAATTTTTGAGACACAGTCATTTTCACTGGTTTACATGTTATCTATGGATACTTTTGACCTCCAATGGCTGAATTGGGTAGCTGTATGACTGCAAAACTTAAACAAAAAGAAACAACCAGTTTAAAAAAAAAACAAAACTTCTGCATTGTTATGTTTTTAGTAAATATGAAATGTGAACTTAAATTACTTAAGACTAGTGACTCACCTCTTGTTCATTGACTAACAGCTGGTATACTTTAACTCTGTATTCTCCTTTTTTAAGCGCTCTCCCCAGTCTAATTGTAATCTACAAATCAAAAACATTTTTTTTTCAGGTGTACTATTCTCAGCAGAATAAGCAACCCACCCTCACCCCATTGCTTAGTTTTGTTTTTCAAACTTCCCTAGACTGTGGGCTATTGGAGAACAAGTATATCTTTTACTTAGGAATCCCCTGCACCTAGAACAGTAACTATACAAAGTTTACATTTACTGTTTGTCAGATAAAGAAAAACAACAAACACCCTAAATAACCACTCAGGATCAAACTGAAACCACCCTTTTAGGATATCTACTTCACCCTACTTGAAGTAGTCTGGAGATGTTCAAATCTATCATTTAAAACAGACTCTAGCTAGTCAAAGACAATTTTAATCAACCTTATTGTCATCTGAAAATGATGAAAGTGTCTCATTCAGTCGGACGCTCTCAAACTCTTGATTGCTGGCATACACTCGAAAGACCTTGAAGTGAGAGGACAAAACTCCAACGAAGGGCTCTAAATGTTGTTTGAAAGCTGCCAGAGTGATTCTTTTATCAACATGCACCATCAACCCTAAGCACACAGAAGAAAACCAAAACAGGGACAAAACGTAAAAGAAACCTTTTTGAGTATAAATAAAACAGACTATATATTTTTTATTATACTGTAAAAAAGTACTTGTTTTTGGTTAGGCCTTTAGCTAATATACAATACTGAATGGAGAAAAACATGGGGTCTGAGTATATATATGATACATATAACCTGATAGCTTTAAATGTTTTGAGATATTTAAGTGCTTATTTATGTTGCTGAATTCAAAAACAAATCTCCATCCATTCTTTGAAAGCACATACATTTCTAGTTTTGCACAGTAAATGCATAGGCTCTGGCTGGGTTCCACTCCTGCCTCCTTGGTGTACTTACTGGCTATGAGACATGTTCTCAGTTACTGGCCTGTTTCTTCAAATGGAAAATAGAGACTAAATAGTACCTGCCTCATAGTGGTGCAGTGTGAATTCAATGAACTCATGCATTTATCATGCTTTTAGCACAGTGCCAGATACATACATAGCAAGTGCCCTAAAACTGTTAGTAATATCATCTACTTCTGGGATTTTTCTTTTTTTTTTTTTTTTTATGTGGGTACCTGGAGTCGAATTTAGGACCTCACGCTTGCCAGCAGGCGCTTGTGCCGCTGAGCGATATCACCGGCCCCTTTTTTTCCTTTATGTGGGTACCGGGAGTCAAACTCAGGACCTCGCGCTTACCAGGCAGGCGCTTATGCTGCTGAGCCATCTCACCGGCCCTACTTCTGGGATTTCTACTAGAAAAAAAATTTAAGAGTAGCATATTAAGATGTGTATTTTATGATGTGGTTGGACTGTTAACAAGAGCTATATCTAAATGGACCAGAAATTCCTACCTCCCCTGTGCTTAAATTTAAGCTTTTCTGGCACTGTAACAGGATTATCTTTGATAAACTATATTTTCTCAAATAACTATCATTTTAATCTTTTGTCCCTAATTTTGTAAGCCACTCATAAAACTGCTTCTATTTACTCTAGCAACAATTTAACTTGGTTGTGTCTTTTTCTGGTACTAAGGCACTGCCAAATGGAAGCTGCCACACTGCCTCAGGCCCGTGTCCTTCCCCAGCCCCAGGGGCTCTTGTTTTTCTCCAAAATCTATAAAGGTAAAGGATGCAGCTCTAAAGCACTCCTGGTTTACATCCTCAGATCATTCCAACACTTGGGCTGATGAATTTTTTTGAGATTTTTCAAACGAATTAATCTTCACTGACTATTTAAAATATCCTGGTTATAAAATTCAGATTCAGGTTCAAGTTCAAATACAAATTAGAAAAAAATATAATACCTTTGGTTACTATATACGTTTTAAGTATACATTTATTGTAATTTGCTTAAAATGTCAATTTCTATGGTTTAGGGAATGCCCCTAAATGTTAATAATCTACCTCTGGGCAAACAAGCTTCTATTTATGTGATATAGCAAGGTAAAAAATTTCCTGAATGAAGAGAGAAAAATTATTTGACTAGAAATCACAAGCCTATGGCTAGATTTTAGTTATGTCACCTTAATGTGATAAATGGCCACAGGCAGGGCACTCAATCTCTCAGAGCCTCAGTTTTCCCATGGGATCCTAACAGCGGCCTCACAGACTGTAGTTATGGTAGTACAGCAAATTCTAAAGCATTGCTCAAATGTAAGGTGTCACTGCCACTTTGGTTTCTCTCCTAACCTCTAGGATCAGACTCGTTACTGACTTCTTAACTTCTCTGAATTCAAGTAAACTCCTTCACTGTAAAATGGAGATAACAGCATTTACACCTCATAGTGTGTTTCTGGGTCAGTACATGTAAAATGCTTACCACAGCTTTGGCAAAGGCATAGTGTGTCACCCATCAACTATCAAATTCTTTGTTTACCTACTATATATATCTGGCCATTTCTTCACTGTGAACAGCCTGTGGTATTGCTCTTCACCTGCATTTTCCCAGGTACCCACTTTTGGATCACTATGATGAATCAGTCTTGCTACAGAACCCCCCAAAACCTGGCTATCATTCCTCCTTCCATGCCAGCTTCTAAACATGAAAGGCACTTAACAGGGTTTTCTTTTCTTTTTTTTTGTGGGTACTGGGGGTCGACCTCAGGACCTCGTGCGCCAGCAGGCGCCCGTGCTGCTGAGCGATATCACCGGCCCTTTTTTTGTATATGGGTTCCGGGAGTCGAACTCGGGCCCTCGCGCTTGCCAGGCAGGCGCGTAAGCCGCTGAGCCATCTCACCGGCCCGGGTTTTCTTTTCAAATAAGACTTCTGTATGGTTTCTGGAAACCCATGTAAATTACAGCAAATGGCTTGTCCTTATCACCATGTTTATTATTTCAATAAACATCAGTAAATTGGCCTAGTATAAATTTCTAAAAAGAGTTAAAATGACCAGCAATCTTCATTTTTAAGACTTTATTAACTATCCTAAGATGGAAATGAGACTTTTCAAACTATAATTCTAAGTATCCCCACTGAATTCTTCCTGAAGTTGAGACTCATCACCCAAATTTTCAGCATATCATTCTGAAACAAACCACTTCAAGAGATTTCCAACCTCTTCCTAAGAGAAGCTACGTTTAGTTTTTCCAATGCTTTTGATGGGTCGACTACAATGAGAGAGCACAGTTACTACTGGCCATTTCCCCTTTACTGTGGTGTGAGGAAAGTGATAATGGTAGCAGCCATGGAGCGATGTCTTACAATCTCAATTCCAGAGTCTGATCCTAGCAGTGTGACCTCTTAAGCTAGCTGCGTGACCTCAGGTAAGCTATTTAACCTGTTTGAGCCAGTTATTTCATCAGAAAAAACTAACATTATCAATTTCACACAGCTGTTAAGAAAACGGAATAAAATAATTAGTCAATGAGCCTATCAATAAAATCTCCACAGAAACTTATTATAGTATTTCTCTCTCCACTTTGGCCCACCAGCCCACATTTTCACACTCGAGTTTCTGCAAGGTACATGTATGATGTCATATGATTCCAGGGTTATTTCAACCTAATTAGTTAAAACACCAATTTATGTACTTTCATTATTGATCTTATAATTTCTACTTCCTGCCCTTTTTGTGATACTGAAGATCAAACTCAGGGGTGAGCTACCACTAAGCTACACCCTCTAGCCCTTTTTATTTTTTATTTTGAGACAGGGTCTTGATAAGTTACCCACACAGGACTCAAACTTGCAATACTGCAGGCTAGGCTGACCTCAGTGCTAGAATTACAGGTGTGTGTCACTGGGGCTGGCTGACTTTCTTTTAAAAAGAATTTTGAGACCACAAGCACCACAGCAGTATATTTTTTTAATAGTGTTTGCTTGTACATCTCTACCCCATTACATGAAGCCGAAGGCTACATCTTAGGTATCTTTCCTTCTAGTACTTATTAGAAGCCTTAACGCATTAACAACAGGGCTGTAATTTGTATGCCTCACTGCCAGGTTGCTTGAACCACTGCTGGTACATGGCTTTTTATTAATTTTATTAGTAATTTTATTTAGCCACTGGGTGGCTTTTTATTAATTTTATTAGTAAAAAGAATGACAGAGTGATTAGATTCATTTGTACCAGCAGGGTACAAGCCACCCATTGGGACAGTCATGCATATACCACCAAGCTGGCAGGAGTATGTTAAATTATAGTATTGGTCACACTATTTACTAGCTATGTTTGTACTTTTGGGCAAGTCATCCATTCTTTATGAACTTCACTCTTTTTATTTGTCAAATGAAGATATCAATGTGCGCTTAATTTCAGAGAAGCTTTAAGTGAGAAATTACAAGTATTCTGCAAACTTTAAATGTAACAGATAATATTAATATCTGTTTTATTTTGTCAAGCAGTAATGCAAAGTGATTTTTCAACTAGTCCCCTTCTACACTTTAAGAAAATGTTTGGGTCTTGAACCTGGTCACCTTGCTAATTCTTTGGCTAGTTTTAGTCTGATGTTCAAGTTCTTTTCAAAAGCACTTTTTAAAAGTCTCATACAGGAGCTGGGCATTAAGCTAAGTGGTAAGCACTTGGCCTAGCATGCAGCCCTGGGTTTGCTCTCCAGCACTGCAAAAATGAGATTCTTTTTTTAAAAAGTAAAGTCTCACACAATGTTACAATGTTGATATGTTGTTATGTTACTGATTGTGCCAAATGCTCACACTAAAAGATATCTTCATCTTGAGATGTATGCAGTTAAAAATTTCTAGTTTGTACCTTGCCTAGAATTACTTTAAAGTAACAAAAGCAAAAAGCTTTTTAAAAGCCCTTTCTTTTCTCTGATTTTCCCAGTGAATTATGGACTTTTTAGGGGTGTGGAAAAGGAGTTATTTACATTGGGGGAACAGAGAGAAAGGAGAGGATATGCAAATAAAAAATATTCCTGGGCACTGAGTATTTAATTTGCTAAAGCATACAGGTGTTTTGGTGGGGGTAATATTATTTACTTTTTCAACTATCCCTTATTTCTTTTACTTAGTGCATTTATAATAATTCCTTCCTATGTCTGAATACTATTTTTCTTATTTCACCAGAGTTTCAACATAATTACCGTTTAATGTATTGAGTAGGTCTAAGAATACTGTTCACTGTAGTGGCATTAAAAATGAAAGAAAGGTCAATTATCTCATAGTCAATGAAGTTAACAAGTAGTCTTAGAACGAAGTACCTAATTCATATCTAAGAATTTAAATTAAGTGAGAAGAAAATGGATGCTGTTTGAAGGAGCCATTTCCTTCTGAAGTACATACATTTATGTCCTTCCCCAGAACCTTCATCTGCAGCATAGGGCTCTGCTTTGAAATACACGTACTGCATTTCTCCCCTGCTCTTGCCACTCTCATCATATTCACTATCAGTGCCCGAGTCTTCTTCTGCTGTGTCCCATGTCTCTTTCTTCCCTTCATTTGCTTTAGTTCTCCTACTGCTTGTGATGCTGTGAGACTCCAGTCCGTTAGCCAGAGGGACGTGAGCACTATCCGCATTGCACAAAGTGTCACTGCTGTGACTGGAGCTAAGAATATCGCTGTCCACTGAACTCGTACTCCTGTCATTATTCACGTCTGAGTCTGATCGTTCCTCAGACTGAAAATTTTCTGGGTCAGAAGTCTGAATGTGCTGTTCAAGTTCTCTATTATCCACTGATGCTGAAGAGTCCCTCTCATTGAGAGGTGATTCAATGTTTTCAAAGTCACTTGTCTCCGTGCTTTTGCTGCTGTCCCCATTATCACCATCCTGCTGTTGCTGCAGTGACAAGCTTTTCAGTTTTTCAGTGCTTTCTTCTAGAATAGCTTCCACAGACTTCAGGTTCCCTACAGGTCCTTTCTCTGTTTCACAGTCATCTTCCACATTACCAGAATCACCTCCTGCTTTCTGGTATGCCGTCCTTTTGGAATAAGATCCTGGGGATTGTTCAGGTAACAAAACAAATAACCTGATTGTATTTGCATGTCGATCCAGGAGTTTCCATAAATGAGAGTCTGTAAAGGCCATCTGGTAATCCAAAGTCTCAGAACTTTCAACAAACACCTAAATAGTAAGTCAAAGAGTTACTATGCAACATTAATGTCACTAACATTCTTGTTCATCATAATAACAACATCACGCTAATACTGTATGAGACAGTGCACAGTAAGTTATAAAATGTGTGGTGATAAAATCTGCAAAGGACACTGCATTATTTTAGAGATTAAATATTTATTTAGCTTATATGTCTTTGTAAATAGCCACAAAACTATACTTAAGAGTAGATGGATAGATACGGCCAGACAAACACACATACACCTTGTTTATGAGACTGCCTATTTTCAGAAAGTTTTGTATTATACATGCTGCCTGAGGAAATCAAAGTTTAGGGTAAACACAGAGGAACATATAGAAAGACACTTTGGAATACAAAACATAAATCTAGATTACAGAGAAAATTAATGGGCAGATGAACTGGTTTTGTAACAAACATAACAAGAGAGCAAACAAATGCAATTATACAGGAGAATTTATAGCTTAAAATAGACATGAGAAGTGTATTTACAGGCTTTGTTTGGATCCTGATTTAACAAATCATATTCGAAAAGTTTTATATGATAAAAAAAATTTGAACAATGATGTGAAATTGGTTATTAGGGCATTTAAACTTTTTTAGGTATATAATGTAACTATAGTTAAATTTTTAGAGTTCTCATCCTCGCGAGATTTATGTTCACATTATTTGCCTATAGATGAAATATGATGCAGAGGAAGTTTCTAATAACCTGGGGGGAAGTGGGTGATCAAATACAGATGAAACTAAGTTGATAATTATAGATGATAGGTGAACAGAAGGTCATTGCACTACGCTCTACTTTTGTAAATGTTTGAAATTTTCTATGAAGTATTAGAAGAAATTAGGTGAATAAAAATTATATAGGATTAATAAAACAACACTAAAAAGGTTAAATGAGACAAAAGACTAAGCTGACTAAAATGAATGAAAATGAAAAGGGTGATACTAGGCACATCTGATTCTGAGTATGAAGTTCTGTCTTATGGGAGCAGTTCAAGGATGAGCAAAGTTCAGAAGACGCAATCACCACGTCTACCCATGAAGGCTTCACCAACAAAGCAGGGTTCATGAGGGCTCTAAATAAATGGAGTGCTGAATTAACACTCCAAGTGGGGGTACATATAAACAAAGTTAAAGAAGAGAAGCAACAGCAAGACTGATACAGAGAGAAAGAAGCCTGATTTGGCCTGACTCCAAAGGAAGGCAATTACTGGGAGACTTCGGGTAATTTAAAATGGGTAATTTAAAAGGTCAGTTCCAGACAGATGGTCGAGAGTGCCAGAGGCCAGGCTTATAAAGTGGTTATTAAGGCATTTTGAGCTTAACTGCATTTATTATCAGTACAGAAAATTGCGATGAAAAAATAAGACATACCTTGTTACTTCTAAAAAAACCTTCAGCTTTCAGAGTTTTAGTGGGCATACTGAGGAGACGCAAATCATTATAGCAGCGTTCCAGCACTATTCTCATTGTTTCAGCAGGTAAATGGATGGCCTACAATGAAAGCAATTTAATTAAGAAAGTACTCTTTCAAAAATAATTCTGCTTGATTAGAAATATGGGGGAAACATAAAGATAGTGCTGAGTTCTTCTTAAAAGTACAGGAAGAAAATTAAGAGAATAATTTTAGCAGAGCTTTTAAAATTTTTAGAGAATCTAAGGCAAAAATTATCAGTCACATCCATTAATTATGCTATAAATTAGGAGACTGAAGTATCACTTGTACACATATGGTGTGAAACTATTTTAAAAGTTAAAATTTTTCATTAAAGATTCTATTTCCTTCAAAATTGCCACTTAGATGAGGCGATGTGATTCCAAAGGAACTGAATATCTAAGAGCTGATTTCAAACCAACGCTATTAAACTTCTTGGATTCTGATAGGCTATACTGCAGTCTATGAACAGTTAATACTTTTAACTAAATGAGATCAAATTAGTAGTAAGTTATTCTGAAATTCTACATCCTTAATTTTTGGACTCATGAGTTTCATGTGAAACGAACAGATAAAAATTATTTACATTTTAAAAAGCAAATCATTTTCAATATATCTAAGAGTAGTAGTTATGAAAACTACATTATTAGGCAATCTCATTATACATCAAAATACCGTATTTGTTGACACAATGTTTTATAACTGCATTTATTCTCTAAACATATTTTTCCCCAGTAAGAGTATTAGCTTCATTAAGGAAAGGACTAACGTGTGTGCTTGTGTTAACTGTTATGGCTTGTATCTAGATGTCCTCATGCAGTCATAGGTGGGGCTTTTTGGAGGTGGCTGGATCTAGGGTATGATACTGAGATCAAGGACGTGATGCTGGGATTGATTCACGGTGCGATGCTAGGATTAAGGGTGTTATGCTACCAGCCCTAATGGCAGATGGCCTGGATAAAATATAAGGGACAGAAAGAGGGCTGCTGCTGTTGTTGTCACTTGCTGCTTGCTACTTCACTGCTGGCTGCCTTTTGCCTGCCCTGGTTTGCCATGGACTGTTTCTCTTCTGTGATGCCCCTCTCCCATGCCACCCTGCTTTGGAGCCAGCCAATTATGGACTGAAACCTCTACAAACTGTGAGCTATAATAAACCTTTCCCCCTTAACTCTGGGTGTCAGGTATTTTGTCTCAGCAATGAGAAAAGTAACTAAGACATGTATCTACTTCAGTACTTATACTCCAGATGGAACTGAGGTTTTTTTACCTATGGGATTCGTATTTTTTAAATGTACAGAGCAATCGTATCAACTTAGTAAGTATGAGCAATTTAATCATAAAATGACTTCACAACATTATTTGTTTCCTGGATATTACTTTGACAAAAGTAGTAGAAGTGATTGTTGTTTTTTAAAGCATAGTAATAACCACCAACTCTTACATAATACTTTGCAACTTTTTCACAGAACATTATTTATTAATGTTCACAACAAACCTGTTTTGCAAGTAATAAGATCCCCAGATAAATAAAAGACAAGACCATTGTAAGGCCTAAGGCTGAAAATGGGATTCAACTTCTTGACTTAGAATTAATGAACAATTTTAAGTGCACCAATGATTCTTTTTTTTTTTTTTTAATGTGGGTACTGGGAGTCGAACTCAGGACCTCGTGCTTGCCAGCAGGCGCTTGTACCACTGAGCGATATCATCGGCCCTTTTTTTCCTTTATGTGGGTACCAGGAGTCGAACTCAGGACCTCGCGCTTGCCATACAGGCGCTTATGCTGCTGAGCTATCTCATTGGCCCGCACCAACAGTTCTTAACCTGAAGTTCAGGAACTTTGCAAAATTTTGGCTGTTTGTATGGTTCAAGGTTCTGTAAAGTATATGACACTCGAAAGGATAATAATCACTTGTCTGAAGTGGATTAGTCTCTTGGCCCAAGGAAATTTGAATGCTTTTAACCATATTTTTTCCAGCTCAAAATTTCAGAATGACCATGCTTTCTTTATCACTAACTGAAACAACACAGCCAACATTTAATTCATCAGAACTGCTTCCCCAACTCACTTCTCTTTTAATACCTCAGTACTAATACACTGGATAACTTTCTGTTATACAAGTCTGAAATCCCTCAGGTCATCTTGTTCCTGTCTTACCCCAACATTTACCAACTTATGTCTTGCATGTATATTATACACTCTCACAGTCTATGCCTTCTGTCATTTTCACCACTTATCTTCCTCTGAATTATTTTAACAGCTTTTTATCTTCATTCCTGATTCTCTCTCAATCTACCTGGACCACTAGTCTAGTGCAGCAGTGGCAAACCTAGGGCATACATGTTGTTTTTCTTTTAAGACAAAAGATGCTAATGTATGAGTTTTTTTTTCTAAACTAAAACCTCAGGATTCAGGTGTAACAGAAGTGTTGGCACGCTGTGATAAATAAGTGGGTTTTGGGTTGCAGTTCGGGCACTCAGTCTCTAAAAGGTTTGCCATCAATGGTCCAGTGTCACCAGATTTAAAAGCACAGATCTGATCATACCATTGGTGCACTTCAAAATAAAAAAACCTACTTCTTATTTCTTGTACCAAAGATAGCCCAAACTTTTGTGTTTGCTGTGTAGAGCCCTCCATGAAATGAATTGAATTTAGAGCTCTAGGCCTGTATTTCCCAATGATTCAGCTAAAGTTTATAAGTCACTGCCATACACACTTGCTTCATGCTTTCTTACCTCCATATTTTGCTCCACCTGTTTCTTCTATTGGAAATGTCTTCATTATAATTGTATTCTAACTATAAATACTGCCTCCTTAGAGTGTACATCTTGCTCATAACTATCATATACTACTTGGTAGATAGCAGCACTCAAAAATATTCACTGATCAATTTTAAAACTTACCTTTGAAATCAGCTGTTTGAATTCTGTAACTGTTTGATTTAAGTAAGCACGAACAGTTATAGGAGCAGCTACAGTTTCTGCCTTTAGATCAACAACATGAACTTTCACCATCACTTCTGTCACATTTGAAGGTACAAAAACATAATTGGAGGTTATCTTTTATAAGTATTTCACATGAGCATTGTATTCTTAAAGTGCTTCTAAGCGGAAGGCAAAGATAATATTTTCTAATTATCAACATGGTCAGTGTACATTATATAAAACACATGTTAAGAACTTTACAACTGATCACAATATAAGCAATGTTATACACACAAATGGAAATGAGGCTAATAAGTTTTCCTAGATTGGTTTTAAAATGTTAAATAGTAACCTTCATTATAAAGTATCATTTTGGATTCACGTACTACATATTACCTACAAAAGTCGAAGTATGATTTTTAAAATATATGCTTTGTTTCCTTCTAAAATATAACATCAGTGCCACTTTCACCAAGTGCATTACAAATATAAATCCAAAGTTTCAAATACAGACCAAAACCACAACATTAAGTATACAACTAGAGACTGCAAAACAAATACTAAAGGGGATATATAGAACCCAAATTGCTTTTGAACAGCCTTAATTAAACCATTCATAATCAAATATTTCCTTTCCTCAAAATAATATTCTGGGGGTTGGTGAGATGGCTCAGCGGCATAAGTGCCTGCCTGGCAAGCACGAGGGCCCGAGTTCGATTCCCAGAACCCACATATGAAAAAAGGGCCAGTGATATCACTCAGCGGCATGGGCGCCTGCTGGCGCACGAGGTCCTGAGGTCGACCCCCAGTACCCACAAAAAAAAAAAAATTCTGAACATCCTATGAAAAATTCTGCATAAAAAGTGGTTTGGTGTATGTGTTTTGTCACTTAAATCTTTCATATTACAATTTAATCATGTTTTCTGTTTTTAGGAAGGCATTTATAACTAAATTTTTACTCTTTTGAAAAATAAATGATCTTCAAGCACTGTATCTAATGACTATTGTTGTTTTTTTTTTTTTTTGGTGGGTACCAGAGGTCGAACTCAGGACCTCGTGTGCCAGCAGGCACCCGTGTCGCTGAGCAGTATCACTGGCCCGTTTTTCGTACGTGGGTACCGGGAGTCGAACTCAGGACCTTGCGCTTACCAGACAGGTGCTTATGCCGCTGAGCCATCTCACCGGCCCTGACTATTCTGTTTTAACCTCCTGTATATGTCAATCCTCAGTTTTTCCTTCTATGTTGCTGATGTAAATGACAAAATATTCTAAGATACTGATAATTGATAAACAATGGATAGAATAAGTCTTCCAAGCTATAGTTGCATTTAGAGTTCTTTTTAGGAAAAAATTGGCTTTAACACTTACATATGTTACCTTTTAATCATGATATATTTTTTCTACCAAAAAGTCCATCAAAGGGATTCTACATAAAAAAGCAGAATCCAACTAAAGCAGCACCATCTAGTTTTCACAAACTTTCCTACTCCCTGGAGGGAGGCAGGGACCCTGGAAGAGTATCACACTTAATGTATTTTGGAAAGAGCAGCCTTCATACAGTAAGGAGGTATATGGGATCCATAAAGGATCCGAATTTGAAAGGTCATGATAAGGTTCAGCTTTCAGGAATAAAAAGTACACAGAGCATAAGACTGAATTCTGATTTATCATTGACACAAAGGAGTTAGGATCAAGACACAATAGTAAGAATTTTTTTTTTTTTTGAGATAGGCTTTCACTATGTAGCCCAGGATGGCCTCGAACTTGTGGAGATCCAAGTGCTAGAATTACAGGCATGTGCCACCATGCCTGGTCATAGCAGTAAGAATTTTGTAAAATTGTTTAAGTATCTGGATTTTTCTTGTATTTTTTATGGTTTACAAATAGTGATTACTAGAAAACTCCATTTGAGAAAGATCATGCCTGTTGTCTTTAGTTACTCTGGAGAAACTAGGGGCATGGTACTTCGCTTTCCAAGTCAGTCTCAATGGGAAAAAAAACTTCAAATGTACCGCGTGAATGTGACAGATAACAAAGAGTGAAAAAAGTCCCTGGGACCTGTAGAAGTAGAAAGGATAGCGAAAAATTAAAATGTTGGCAGTGATAGGGTTGAATCTGTTTCTGAGACTTTACGGAAATATACATTTTTTTGTTCAAGGGGGTAGAAGGAGGGGGGAAGAGACTGATTCATTGATTTACAGCATATAGGATCATTCAGTACCAACAATTCAGTACTTCATACTAGAGACAGAAAAATTCCACTGAAGGTTATAAGCTAGAAGTGTTGTTTTTGCACCTTTCATTTAAAAAGTTCTGTATATAGCTCTTTGCAAGTAATGTAGAACTTATTTCCAAGCTTGTTGCTGAGTACTTCTCACCCTACCAAATTTATTCTATATTTTAAGAACATATAATATGTTCATTTCAAAAATTTTGTCATGAAAATTTCAAATCCAGTACAACTCAACACAGTATAAAATTGCCTACCTCCTGGTTTATAAGACTGGAAAACTTGATCAGGCTTTCTTGTCTCCAACAGCAGATCAAACATGTACGTTGATTTGACTCCACCTAGGAGAAGTCCCATTGCTGTATCTTCTTCCCCTTCATATGATCGCTCTAGGTAGTCATGAAACTCATCATATTTAACAAGGCGACAGCAATCTAGAGGTATTACCTCTTCTAAATCCATCATCTAAAAGAAAAACAACCCCGACAGCAAAAGAAAAAAATACATACAGTGTTTTAGTCCAGTGCATAATATCCCTACCAACAGGTCCTAACAAACAATAAAATCTATGTATTTATAATTTACACCAAAGACATCAAAATTAAAGAGATAACTTTTTTTTCTTTTCAAAGAGAAGAAAAAAAACCCACAAAATAAAATAAAAGAGAACAAAATTTCAAAACAACATAACAGGAGGGTAACAATGGTTAATACATTATGTATTGTTATCTTTAGTTACTCAGGGTACAAGATATCAGCATTCAATTGTCTAAACATTACTGGTATAAACCTTTTCAATGAACTGAGCAAAATTAGTAGTGTATCTATCTTAACCATCTTATATATAAACATAATTTTTTTCTTTTCCCTTCTTTCTTTTCCCCATTCCCCCATCCCAGACTCTCTTTCCTTTTGACCAGTTTCTTTCTGATTCATCTTATCTATTGTACATTTTGGATCTTATTAAACATTATTTTTAAATGACCATTTCTCACTATTCTTCAAATCATACAAACTAAGAACTAAACATATATTAAAGACATTTTTACTTTAAAAAAGATATTCTAAACTTTAGATGGCCTCAAAATTAACACATGATAATCTACTGCTGTATAATTACTAAGCTAGAAACAAGGGGAAAATAACCAACCACACAGAACATGTATCTTGTTTTTTAATATAATTTGGAATAGAACTGGTAACGCACGTACATAGTAATATTTCACTAGTTACAGGAGGATCGTATATCTTTTTTTTTTTGGTACCGGGAATCGAACTCAGGACCTTTCGCTTGCCAGGCAGGGGCTATGCCACTGAGCTATATCCCCGGCCCAGATATCTTTTTTTTTTTTTTTGTATATCTTTTATAGCCACTACAAAGACTATAGCTTCTATGTCTGCCAAAGGCTGCCCCATTCTTCTATGAACATGTGTTCTCTCTGGTATTTCTAATGCCTCATAGAGAAGGCACTAGATAAATACATGCTAAATGAATAAGATGAACAAGTAAATATTTTGTTTCTGACTTTAGTTCTGGTATGCAGAAAACCTAATTGGCTTTCATAGTGAAAAAAATTCTTAAAAACTGAGTATGTCCCTAAGGGAAGTAAGAGAGATATGAATTTAATAGGCTATCAAATTTATTGTAAGTGATATTACTATTAAATATAATAAAAACTTAGGAAATTATGACACTGTTAAATGAGCTATCAATAATGAATACCAACTATCCAATTAAACATACCTTATAAGCCATTTCTACTGCTTCCTTTAATGTCTTATCCTTATGAACTTCCAATTTATTTTCCATCATTACTTGTTTCACAGGATGCAAACAGAATAATTTTATCTAGAAAATGTAAAATATCATTACCAACTCAGCAGGCCAAAAGTCAAAGCTTAATTCTCTTGTACACAGCTTTCTTCCTAATAGTCTAAATACTGTAATTTAAAAAAAACAATTGGGATCATTCTCTTTTATGTCTATATTTCTTTTCTTTTTGGGGGAGGGTACTGGGAATTGAACTCAGGACCTTGCGTTTACCAGGCAGGCGCTGTGCTGCTGAGCTATATCCCCAGCCCTATATTTCTCATTTAATGATAGTGCTTATATTTCATGTCTTAAAAAATTTAAAAACATTAATTTTAACAATGTGATGTCTCTTTGTAAGCATATATAATTTATGTAGTCATTTCCCTCTTGATATACATCCAAGCTGTTTGCAATTTTTCCCTAGTTTAGAAAATACTGTGATGAATATGTTTGTGGTCAAGATTTTTGCAGTATCCGTGATTATTTCATTAGGTAATATTTGTGTAAGAGAAATTACATAAAAGAATGTGAATTTGCTTAAGGTTTTTGATAAACATTACTTAATTTCTGTTCAGAAAGGCTTTAATGATTTATTCTTTATTCACTTGCACATTCTAGGCAAGCACCCTGACCACAAAGCTACAGTCCCGATCCCTTTTTTATTTTGAGACAGGGTCTTGCTAAGTTGCCTAGCTTGGTCTCTAACTTTGCATTCTCCTGCTTTAGCTTCCAAAGCACCTGGGATTGCAGGTGTCTGCCATCATGCCTGGCTGATTTATTCTTTAGGAGGATATGAGCATGCCTTTCTCACTGCAGCTTCACCGTTACTGAACATTGTCGCTCTATGTTACTAGATGTTTATACATCAAATCAAATCAAAATTTATCTTTGAAGTCTACTTAGTTATGCTAATTAATGGCCCTGATAGCGTAACTGTCTACAGAATCAACTAGTTATGAAAATTATAGTTAACTTAAATGGCAAACTTAAATGGCAGTTTTCAATTAAAAATATAATTATGCAATCTAACCTTGCATGTATTACGCTCAATTTCTCGTTGCCTTTTTTCTTGTTCTTCCAATTCTCTCTCTCTCTGCACCAAGTTTTTAATATGTTCAGGGTATTCATCCACTTCTAGAAATTCTATTAATAATGAAAACAGGATAAGACAGTGTCACTGAAATTGGGCTTCCTTCATTCTCCCCTTCTATGCTCCTAAACTGTACCCTGGTACTAGAGCGCTCATGGATATATAGTTCAGTTACCTTCTTCTCTCATCTTGGAACATGACCTTCTTCTAGGCAAAGGTAAAGAGATATTAATAACACCACACCCAGGTCTCATATTTTTAAAAGTCACATATTTATCCAAAATGGATCCTGACTCCAGAACTCAAATATATAGACTAAGATTTTAGAATGAAAAAGACCCTCTTAAGCTTGAAAATAAAATCATTTCTGATTTCAAATTTTGCCACCATCACTGAATTGTATGCATCACCTTGGGCAAGTTTATTTCTCCCTACCTAGGCTTTTAGCTTTCTAATAGCACCTACTACATAAAGTTATTGCCTGGGATATAAAATAATGTAGTAAATTCAACTGCTATTGTTACTATTACAAATCCTACTTATTTTTAGTATTCTCTAATAGAATTATCTATTAGCTGCCTTCTAACCAAAGAAGGCCAAGTCACAAAACTGGTAACTTCAGCTATAACATATTTTTATGTTGTCGAGATTCACTTGAATACAAAAAGTGATTATCATTTCTGATGTTAACAATCAGTTAAAGGAAAATAGTTTATAAGACCATAATGCTAAGTGAAGTAACTCAGACACAGAAGCTTAAGTATCACATGGTTTCTCTTACATGAAAAACTCAATATATATATATAAGGTAAAAAATGAAAGATAGATAATAGGAAAAAAAAGAAAGAAGAAGAAGGTATTATAATCCAGTGCGGGCAATGCATCTAAAGTGTATCTTAGTGCACTTGTCTTACATGTTTCCATGTTCTTTGGCCTACTGGTCTGGTTTTCAATCTGTATATATGATAATTAACTTCGTAAGGTCTTATAAATAAACGTGTTGCTGGAAAAGTAAAAGGGGGTAGAAGGAGGGGTGAAAAAGAAGGGAATTGAAAATGTGTTATGTACATGTATCAATCACCTACAGTGAATGTAAACATGTACTGCAAACTTGTACTAATAAAAGTAAAAAAAAAAATTACCAATACCTACATATGAATTATTTTAAGGAAGTTTTTCTTACATGTATACTAAAATACAAGTAACAATATGAGACCATGACACTGTTTAATAAATCCAACTATTATGTAACATTAAATGAAAACAAAGATAGCAATAGGATCATTTCTCTGAGGGAAGTAATAATTCACTGTTTCTAGAAATGAGCTTGAATTTAAAAAATATTCCCTATCATATCGTACAGCGCCCTCTGGTGCTTCATCACAAAATTAGAGTTAGGGAAATAAAGACTGAATTTTGCATGATTGGAAGGCTGGGCCACACAGGACACATAAATCACAATCCTGGCTCTGTCTTCAGGTAGGTATCACCTGCAACATATTGGTATATAGTTTCTTTATGATACAGTAAGAATGTTCTTAAATCTCTGTTCGACATGAATTCTTGTTATAATTTCCATCTTTTTTTTCAGTAAGTCTATAGTAAACTGCTAAACGACTACATGACAGACAGATCCTAGAATTATAGCTTTGTTAAAAAGATGAACAGGTTGTAAGCCTTGCAGCAACACTGTGAATCCACAGTGAGAATTCACAAAAAACATGAACAAAAACATAATGCTTAAAACAGATTTACTAATAGTATGTTAGTTTCTAAACAAAAGAAAAATATTATTTATGAAAAGAATGAGCAAATATACCATCTGTGTATGGATCTACTGTGTATGTATACAGATACACATCCCTGTTTATACTACGTGAATAAGTCAGAATTAGCAAAAACAAGAACTGTCATTTTTTGAAGCAATAATTATCCCCTCCCCCCAAAAAAAGGAAAAAGAAAAGAAATAAAAAGGACAAGCAAACATGCATTTATGCTCACAATTACTTCTGGGATTCTTAATAAAATTATAAAACAAAATAAAGGATGCATACTTGATTCATAAAAATGTCCCTGCTTTTTAATCAAGTAAACAAATACTTTACTCCCTAAAAATATTTCTAGAGTATTTCAGATCTTCTGGGGTCCCCATTCAAAGTATTTAGATACTAATACATCCAAAAAGCTTGAAATTGAAAAAGTAATAGCTAAATTGGAAATAGGATACTAAATGCTTAAAATGTTACCTCATTTTTTAAAACAACCTTATAAAACACTATTATTATTCCTATTTCACAGATGTGGAAAGAAAAGTTAAATAACTTGTTCTAGGGTACATAGTTATGACAGCTACACAGGTCTAAGTTTATCATCACTGCAGAAAATTTCACATAGTATCATTTTACTGCAAATAAATAAATTCAATTTATCTAAGGAAGACTTTCTACTTGTCTCTTCATGTATTTTAAAAAAAAATTGACAATATTTTTCCAAGTATTTTTACCGCTGTTATTTCAAAATAGCAGTCTTTATAATGAATTCTTCCATGCATTCAAAAATCCAAATTGGTTTGTCATTTAAAAGTAATTATCTGGGTTTGCAAAATTTCCAAAAAATTAATTTACAATACAAATTAAAATCAATGAACTGTAAGTTAACATACTTGCATTTCTTGTTGGATCCTTCAGCCTATATATCAGCATATATGCATTTGTTGAGCTAGTAGAAATATAAAAAGATTAATAGGGACAAAAACTAGATTCCATTTCCAAGTATCAAATATGTATTTAAAACTGTGAGGTTTGCTCCTTCAAACAATCAGAAAGTCATGCCACTGTTCAGACACACATTAAAATTTAAAACACTCCAGAAAGAAATGAACATCTCTGTTTTTAATACACATATAGGAAGCAATTCCTTATATCCTCTTGGTAACATAACAGTTTTTAACAAAATTGTGTACCACAATTACAGTAACAGTTAAATCAGAAGTCAGCAAACTTTTTTCTGAAAGGGGGCAGATAGAAAAAAAAAATCTTAGGCTTTGAAGACCAGATGGTCTGTGTTGCAACTATTCACCTATGTTATTAAAAGCATTAACACAAACTATATAAACAAATGATACGTTAGTGTTCCAATAAAATTTTATTTTACTAAAATGTGCAGATGGGCTGGATTTGGCCTATGTGGCAATGTGATGATTGTTAAATCTTTCATGATAAAACACAGAGAAGTTATAATTCATTCCAACTTACAAACACTAAAAATTAGCAAATCACTTACCTTGCAAAAGCACTGGAATAATATCCTCTGCTTCCTGATGATCCACCATGTGTTTTCTTAATGTCCTCTTGCGTTATCTAAAAAGTTACATTTTTTTTATAAAATCTGTGACACTATTACATTAACATCAACATGTAATCTAATCTGTAAACCTTAGCGTTAAATGCTACATAAGATCTTCAAGACAGATCATATACCAATTCACAAAATTTAATCACAGCCAGTGGCTGCTTCCCAGTCAGCCAGTTCTAATGTTCCTGAACTCACATGAAGCGCAAGTTGATTTAGAAACACTACTAGTGCCCTTCAAAGTAATCGTTTTAAAAGACACCTCCTTACCCTGCTGACATGCTGATCATTGAAGCTGTACCACTGCTCATCACTGAAAGACTTTATGCAAGCATAATAATGACCACCAGCAGCACTTCCCGAATGAACCATAACAGAGAAGAGCTCATAGATCAAGGAATTCTAAGGGAAAAAAAATAAAAGTAATTCAGAAGAGGAAATCTATAAAATCCTTATTTGCCTATTTCCTAGTCTCTATTAACACATAATGAAGTAACATGATAGTTGTCTGATGTATTATAGGTCACTTTTTCCTTAAGATAAAATTAAAATGACAAGTCACCAAAAAAAAAAAAAAAAATCAAGTTTCATCCAGTCTATTCTTTCATATTTTAATTATGGTATACTTTTTTTTGAAATATACATTTCTTCTTTTTTTTTTTTTTGTGGGTACCGGGGGTCGACCTCAGGACCTCGTGTGCCAGCAGGCGCCCGTGCCGCTGAGAGATATCACCGGCCCTTTTTTCGTATATGGGATCCAGGAGTCGAACTCGGGCCCTCGCGCTTGCCAGGCAGGCGCTTACGCCGCTGAGCCATCTCACCGGCCCCCGAAATATACATTTCTATAAACGTATTTAAATAACATACAATTTTAGAAGCAGGAGCTCAAAACAAGGTTGTTCAAATATGAATGGTCAAGGTCAAGAAATCCCACATTTTAAGAAATCAAATATATTTTGTGTATTTCCTAAAGAAAAAAGCCAAACAATTCAATTGCTTATAACATCTTCTAATGTATTTGTGTAATATCTGTGATATAGTAATCTGTCAATTTGGTATCTCATTTATATTAAGAATGAAAACTGAATTATATTCCATAATAGATTAAAACTATGTCTTAGCAATACTTCACCGTTTGTAACTAAAGACTATTTTAAGCAAACCAAGTATTTCTGGAAAAAACAGGAATGAAGAGGTTTATTTTAAAAAGAGGTGATTTACAAGTGACTTGTTCTTATATTTAGTTTGAAAGCCTAGGTACTTCACAGCTCCTAGGAGAGTCTGATACTAGAGACCTTGCAGACCAGTAATTCTGTCACAGAGGGGACAGAAAGGAAAATATAAGACATTGTAAGAAAGTTAAAAAGGAGTTGGCTTAAAAAACTTCCCTAGTTGGTGACAAGCAAGTTCTATTTTAGTCATTTTTCTATAAGAACTAGTTTCTCTTTACCCCCCACTCCCCATGCTTGAGACCAAACCCAGAATCACACGCTTGTGCATGCGCGCACACACACACACTAAACAGCTTCCCTTCTTCCTGCTCCCCTCCCCCTACTCTAAGACCAGCCAGCCCTCTGTGCTTTAGTTTTTGCTTAAAAAGCATTTGAGTTTTCAAGTCTCAAGGTATTTCAATTTATCTTAACTTTTTTTTTTTTTTTGTGGGTACCGGGGGATCGACCTCAGGACCTCGCGCACCAACAGGCACCCGTGCCGCTGAGCGATATCACCGGCTCCTTTTTCGTTTGTGGGATCTGGGAGTCGAACTCGGGCCCTCGTGCTTGCAAGGCAGGCGCTTACACCGCTGAGCCATCTCACCGGCCCTATCTTAAGTAACTTTAAATTAAAAATTATAATTAAATGGTGAAATTTCTAGTGCAAATTCTGAAAAACTCCTTATGTTGTTGACTTCATTCCTAAAACTACAATTAAGTAGCAGTAGGAGGTTTTAGAATTCACCTGCAATCCTTTAAAGAACAACTTATGAAACATGGAACTCCACAATATTAAAATGTTTTGAGTGTAATAAATAAATATAGTTTCACCATAATTAGCAAAGCCAGAAAAAAAAGTATCTCCCTGGAAAATTCTTAAGGTAGCTACTTCTAGATAATAATAGTGGTAGATTCACAGGACTGAATCACCTTCTAAATTACAACTGTGTATGTCATATTATAAGCAAAAGATAATATTCTACACAAAAGACTAAGGGCTATCAGATGCAACCATTTTAGCTTCAAATAATAAAGTAACTGCTAAGAGGCAGAAAGAAACGCAGCAACTTCATCCAAATCTACAAGGATAATTTATTAATAAAATTACATAAAAACATTCTACCTGGGTACAGTGCCACATTCCTGCAATCCTAGCTACTTAGGAGGCTGAGGTAGGTGGATTCCAAGTTCAAGATCAGTCCTAGCAAGATCCAGTCTCAAAATAAAAGAAAAAATGGCTGGGCATAGAACTCAGTGGTAGAGCGCCCCTGGGCTCAATCCTTAGTACTGCCAACAAGCAGAATTCTACCATACAGTACTCTTACCATTTTCTTCTATTTTAATACAGCTAAGAAAGTAATATATTACTCTTAAACGAAAAGGGTATAAATCTTCAAACACAGTAGTAGCAAACAGAATTACCAATTTTTAGATCTGAGTAGAAGATAAAGGATGTAGCTCAAATTCCTCCAAAAGGTAGCAACTGACAGGCACATAAATGATTTGCCCAAAGTGATATAGCTTTTAATGACAAAGCCAGAATTAAAATTGATTATTTTACCCTCACTTGCAAGAATAAAACTGGAAATGCTGGGCTTTGTGGACCAGGTAGTTTCTGTCACAACTACTCAACTCTCGTCACAGCACTAAACCAGCCACAGACAACACGTAAACAGGGTGGTGTGTCCCACCAGCAACAGACCTGGAAGCTCAGAACACCAAACAAGATGAATAGCACCCTTCCCTCTCCAAAAAAAAACCCGACAGAAAGACAAAAACAAATAATCTACATTTAGGCATATCTTATTCAAACTGCGCAAAAACAGAAAAATATTCAAGAGATCTAGAAGAGAAGTAACACCATTTCTATGGAAGAAACAAGTTTTCATTATGGAGCACACTGAAATACTTAAAATGTTGAAAGAAAAATTACAGGTGATCTAGAATTCTATATTCAGTGAAATAATTTTTCAAAAGTGATGGAAAGAAATCAATTGTAAAAGGAAAACTGGAAAGCTCACAAATATGGAAATAAAACAACATACTCAAGCAAATAATGGGTCAAAGCAATCACAAGAGTAATTAGAAACTATTTTGACACAAATGGAAACACAAACACAACATATCAAAATGTACTATATACGAGAATTAAAAGTTTATAGCAGTAAAAAGCTACAATGAAAAAGAGAAAGGATTTCAAATAAAAAACCTAATTTTATACCTTAGAGAACTAGAAAAATAACAAACCAAACTCAAAGTTAGAAAAAGAAAGGAACTAATAAATACTAGAACAGGAACAAATTAAATAGAGTATAGAAAAACAATAGAAAAATCAATAAAACTAAGAGCTGGTGTTTTGAAATGATCCACAAAATTAACAACCCCTTACCAAGACTAAGAAGGGGGCAGGGGCTTAAGTAAAAATCAGAAATGAAAGCAGAGACATTGCTACTAATACTATATAAATAAAAAGAATTTAAGTGACTATCATGAACAATTATACACCAAAAAATGGATAGCTCAGAATGAAGGACAAAACCCATGACTGTCTCAATTGATACTGAAATGGCCTCTGACAAAATGCAACATCCTTTCACAATAAAAACTTAATGAACTAGGAAAAGGGAATTACCTCCACATCTGAAAAGTCAACAGCTAACACCATACACAATGGTAAAAAAACCTGAAAGCTTTTTAAGACCAAAAATAAGGCAAGGTTGTCCACTCTTAACCACTTCCATTGATAGCCAGAGCAGTCAGGCAAGAAGAAATTAAAGGTATCCAAGTAGGTAAGGAACAAGTGAAATTATTTCCATTCACAGATGACAAGAACTTCTATGTAGAAAATCCCAAAGGTTAAGAAAACCAAGAACAACAACCCACTGTTAGAAATAAACAAATTGGGCACCGGGATCAGATGATTTCACTGGTAAATTCTATCAAACATTTTTTCTTCCTTTTTTTATTAGTACATATTTGCAGTACATAATGATTACATTCCTCATGGGGAGTTGGTACATGTACAAAACACATCTTAATTCTTTTTATTTCCCCTTCCCTTCCACTTCCTCCAAATATTTAATGTAGAAATAGTTTCAATTACCCAAAAATAGAAGCAGAAGGAGCCCTGTTGCTATAGTTTATAACTGGAGGTCCCACCAAAGCCTCATCTGCGCTCATAGGCAGGGCTTGTGAAAGGTGATTAGACTATGGGGCATCAGAGCTCGCTTGCTGTTAAAGGTGGGGTGTGGCTGGAAGAGCTGGGTCACTGCATATGTGGCCTGGAAGGGTGTATCCCCCACCCCTCCCCGGCTTCTCCATTAGCTCTCCCTGCTTTCTGTCCTCCATGGCATGAGCAGCTTTTCTCTGCCCAGGCCCTTCTACTACACTGCCTACCATGCAAGGACTGAAACTTTTAAACGTGAGCCAAAATAAACCTTTCCTCATTTAAGTTGTGAGTGTCAGGTATTGTGTCTCAGCGACAAGAAAGTAAGACAACTGCTTAACTCATTGTATGAACCCAGCACTACCAAAACCAAATAAAGATACAAGAATGAAAAACTACAGACCAATGCTTCTCAATTGCAATGATCCAAAGATAGTGTGCCAAATACTAACCAATCACATTCAACCCCTCAATAAAGCAGAATACATTAACGTGAAAGAAATGGTTTGCTAAAAGCTTAAAATCACTGACACAGGAGTAAAGAAAATCTCATCCCAGAGATTATCCAGTTCTATAGTTTTCAAATTACAATCCATGAAACTTTCAGTTTTCAAAGGTGCCTAAAAATGTTATGCGAGCAAAGACTGAGGGCTTTGGCTTTCCTCTATCTCAAAAAGATCAGCTCTGTTGCTTCAAAAGTGCTCCTTGGGCAGAATTCTTAAAATCGAGTCCCATGATTTTCGTTTTTCTATATAAGAAAACTCAGATGAGATATAAGACTTAGAGACTTGCTGCAATGTTAACGGCAGAATTGGTACTAGACTTTTGGTTTCCTGACTTTGAGGCACCCTTTGTATAAAACCATACAGTCTGTACCACTGTTACAATTCAGTCCTCCAGAAATTAATGTAAGTAGCTTTTTCTAAAGTTTAATTATCATCATACACATGCATGTACCTATAAATAAGCAGTATCTTCAAGAAGTCTTAATTTTCAAAGATGGCGCTTCTTGTTGTTGAGATTTATCAGTCACAACAGTTACAGGATTATATAGAAGCTCAGAGATTATTTTCTCTTTCAATTAAAAACACAAGGAAGCCAGGCCTGGTGCTGCACATCTGTAATCCCAGCACTCTGGGTCGCTGAGGCAGGAGGATCACAAGTTTGAGCCCAGTCTGGACAATTTAGTGACTTAGCAAGACCCTGCCTCAAAATAAAAAAAAAAAACAAAGGACTGGGGAGTAGCACAGCATGAAGACCTGAGGATCAATCCCTAGTACCTCTGCCCCCAACCAAAACAAAAACAAAACACAGGGGCTGGGAGTGTTGCTTAGCAGTAGAGCACTTGCCTAGCCCATGTGAAGCCCTGGGTTCAATCTCCAGCACTGAAAGCAAAAACAAAAACCACGAAGTATAAAAGGTACCTTTTCAAGTGCAGGTTTTGAAATCTTTTCAGTTCCACTGTTGTTCTCAAGGCAGATTCCTTCATCAACACCATCGTCATTGGAGAAGTCACTGCTCATCTGGTCACTGTGACAGCTACCTTCATTTTCTGCTCCACTGTCAGTGCAACTTTCAGTCTGAGGAGATTTCTTAATAAAACATAATTATCTTAAGTCATAAGTCAAACAGAGGAAAAATATACTCACCAAAACTTTTTACCTACATACACTAACATTTTCACATAATTTAACATATTCTTATTAATAAATTATTTTAAGTAAATTTATTTTCTCGTAGTCAGACCTGAAGTAAAATTAAACAAGTAAAAAAGTAGTTTAAAAGCATTTTATTATGACTTTAAAATTCTAATACAACAAATTAGTGATTCAGAATTCTATTAAACTCCATTTGCTTGTTACAAATAATATAAAATTACTGCCTCTTTCAGCAAATCCATAAAAGAAGAGAACCTAAGCTCTAAAATGCTTTCCTTTTGTTCTCAAATCCCAACAGAATACCATCTCTTTTCTTGAACACAAAGAACAATTCAGTTTATTACTGTGTTATGTGTTACAGATAATTAGAAAAATGAGATATTGTATCTATCCTCAAGAACTTTAGGGGCTGGTGATATGGCTCAGCAGCGTAAGCGCCTGCCTGGCAAGCGCAAGGTCCTGAGTTCGACTGCCAGTACCCACATACGAAAAAAGGGCCGGTGATATCGCTCAGCGGCATGGGCGCTTGCTGGTGCGTGAGGTCCTGAGGTCGACACCCAGTACCCACAAGAAAAAAAAAAAAAAAAAAAAAAAAAAGAACTTTAGTATCTAGGATTTTAAAATCACATTCCACAGATTTAATTTGAAGAACTCTACTTCTTAGAAATCCCCAAACAACCCTCTCTTGCTTTCCTTTCACATTTTACAGGCATACCTAAAAATGTTTTTATTTAAACAGTTGAGAATTCTGTAAGATGCAGGTTCTTGATGTGTGTAAGGCACTGCACAGATGTTCTTGAATTGACTACACAATATATAGCAAACATAAACATTTTTTGGTCTAAACTTTGTTGTAGGTATTGCATCCCTCAAGAAACTTTGACTCAAAGAAAAATAGAGGTGAAAACCAACCTCAGAACTCTAAGCTGAAAGAGATCATGTCTGAAATTTCTTCAACTAAGCCAAAATATCCTTCCCTCAAGTACTAGATCTACAACAGTGGAGGTAAACCTATAACACATGTGCTACAGTAGGCTGTTTGTTATCACTGATAGCTCTAAAAGGTTCGCCATCACTGACCTAGAACTTCAGCAAAAGAACTTGTCGAATGTTAGGTTTCCTTCCCTTGGGAACCATTTCCCATTACAAAAACACATTGGGGGACGGCGAGATGGCTCAGCGGCATAAGCACCTGCCTGGCAAGCGCAAGGGCCCGAGTTCGACTCCCAGAACCCACATACGAAAAAGGAGCCGGTGATATCGCTCAGCGGCACGGGCGCCTGCTGGCGCGCAAGGTCCTGAGATCGACCCCCGGTACCCACAAAAAAAATAAAAACACACTGGGCCGGTGAGATGGCTCAGCGGTGTAAGTGCCTGCCTGGGAAGCACGAGGGCCAGAGTTCGACTCCTGGAACCCACATACGAAAAAAGGGCCGGTGATATCGCTCAGCGGCATGGGTGCCTGCTGGCGCACGAGGTCCTGAGGTAGACCTCTGGTACCCACAAAAATAACCCAAAAAACAAAAAAAACATTAAGCTTATACAAAATACTAATCTAACTCTCATTTATATTTGAGTAGAAATTCTACAAAGACTTATCTCCTTTGAAAGTGGCACATTTTGGGTAGACTTCCTAACTTAAGTGTAAGTGTCTGAGATAATACTTCAAACCTTTTAAAATTTTATCTGGTCTTAGATTCAACAGGTATCTACTTCATCTAAGATATCTTTTTACAACAGTTACAAAAAACCAATAATTATTCTTGATTTACAGACAAAGAAAACGAACCCCAGAAAGCTTACACAAATTGTCCAAGGTCAAGAAGATAGCAAGCAACAAGAGAAGGATTTGAACCAACATCTAGCTAGGGCTAAAACATTATCTCACACTGCCTCTTTATTTAACGGTATTAAATAAAACTTGATGAATGTTTAAAATTATTATTATTATTATTATTTTTTTTGTGTGTGGGTACCGGGGGGACGACCTCAGGACCTCGCGCGCCAGCAGGCACCCGTGCCACTGAGCGATATCACCGGCCCCTTTTTTGTATGTGGGTTCCGGGAGTCGAACTCGGGCCCTCACGCTTGCAAGGCAGGCGCTTAAACCGCTGAGCCATCTCACCGGCCCCTTAAAATTATTTTTGAGCTTCTGGGAAAAGGCATTTTTTGTAACTATAGTAATCAGTTCTAATCAGAAAAAGATGGTAATTTTTAGAAGAGTATCACTCTGTAATAAATATGCTAAATGATTTAAATATTTTATACAACAGAATCAGAAAAGCTTCCGAAACAATGGAGTGCAATATTATAAATCTGTCACTAAGTAAGGCTAGAGGAACCGGAGAATCCTGGGAAGGAGTTGGGAGAAACTGATGAGCATGTCAGGTGTATGTCAAAATCTCAAGCTCAAACTATTTAAAGAATGTTTCAAATTAAAAAAAAAAAAAACTAATTATAAAAGGAAAATAGACACAATATCTTGTGTTTTCCTTCTAACTTAGATAAGAGCTAGCAAACCTTAATGGGAATAACTCATATACTTTAATTCACAAAAAAGATTCCAAAACAAATACAAGAAATTAAGTCCACCTTACTCAGTTTGTTCACTCACTCATTCATATATATATTTGTTCCATGTTTAGTGTGTACCAGAAACACAGGTACAGCTTACTAGTATACGCGTTCCAGTAACTAAGAAAATTATGAAACTCTTTTCAAAGTGTATCTAAGATACGATCAAACAAGAATATTTGAGATATAATTTATGGTAAGGAAAAACTTATACAAAGACAAGTTTTGTTTTTGTTTTTAATAGAACTCAGTATTAGAAAATAAGGAAAGAAAAAACTTCCATCAAAATGCCAAGGTAAATGGCACCTGTCTTAATTTATTTCAAACAGCTCTTTTAAAAACATGCAAACTAAAGAGGATTATTATTTTATAATAAAAAATATAATACATATTTACCTCATCTTCAACATCAATAAATATACTCATATCTAGCTCCTCTGGAAATGTCATTCGATCATTCAATTTAATCCTGTGCATGGTTGTATAATCAAAATCAAACCTTTTCAACTGTAAGGTCAGCAGATAAGGAAAATGCAAAAACCGGAGGCCCTAAGGAGAAACAAAGGAGGAAAGACTATTGAACAGTGAATATTACATCAGGTAATTAAATATTTAATCTCTATATGACACTTACCTTTCTAGCATCACATTTCTTTTTACAACGTTCACAGAAATACTGATTCGGGCCATCCAAGATCTCCGGCTGAATAAATGCATGCAATGCTTCCTCCTAGTTAGAAAAAAATTGTTTTGTAATTACTTATAATACTGTGTTAATGACAAAGCCCTAAATATAAAAACAGTGCAATTACCAAAACAGTTTTAAGTAGAATGGTTGGAAAACTAGGACCTTAAAATACAACAAACAAAAATGATCAACAGCAAAATGTTACCACTATGAAAACTGAATTTAAAAAAATTACTTCATTCTAAATGAATTTTGTACTCCATAGTATTGTACATTAGTATTTCACTTTTTCTAGTTTTTATTGGCTTTACATTGTGGTGTTTGGTTAAATATGCTAAAAGAAAGGTTCATGGCCTTCACATTAAAAATTTATTCCATATTTCTTAGAAATGTAATTATGTGTATTACTTAATCTTCTTGTAGAAGGCAATTTTGTACTATACAATACATAACACTGTTTCGTATTGTGAACAATTCACACGATCCCTATGCTTGTAATCCTGTTGTCATCCTTGTATCATTGCAGTCAGGGTGAGTCAGCAATCCAGCACTACATTAGTTACAAAGATAGAAAACCATTGTGTAGCCTTCTCACTGCATGTGAGACACTGCTTTACGGGAAAAGGTTCACCTAAGTACAATCACGTAATTTTCTCTTCTCTGTTCAGCCTTCAAACAGAAGCAAGAAACAATATAAATATTGCAGAAGATTTGGTAAATATAAAATTAATTTTGATAACTAGTTTTTCACAACTGAAAAAATCAGTATAACATATTAAGATTGGATGCATAATCTCAAATTTCATACAATTTTCTCTTTCCTTCACACATGGTCCAAGCAGAACTACTAATGAAACTTAACACATATAAAGAAAAAGAAATTGAATCCTTAACACAAAGTATCTTTAAATATTTTTTCTGCTGATAAAGAACACACTGTTCCTCAAAAGATAAATAAAGAACTTGATCTGGCAAAATGGACTTTGTTGCAAAATAATTGGGAAGCCTTATAAAACTATCCTCCACACATCTACAGAGTTTGCTTGGAATAAGATAAAAATATAAAAAGATACCCATGGCTTTTAAATTGTCCCATTTCTATTTTTTCTCTCATACCACAAGGAAGCAATGGGGGGGTACAAATAGCAGGGCTTTTCCCTATGACTATGCATTTTACTGAAGGTCACAGGAAAGGACACATTTAGGAAATAAATTCCTTTTCCTCTTTAAAGCACATTCTAAGAATGAAAAAAAGGCAATTCTATAAAAACATAACAGAGAAAAACTTTGAAAGAAATCACACCTATAGCTTAACAAAGGCTGATAGCAAATCTGCCAGGCTTTCAGAAAAGAAGTAATTTCAACTCATGAATCACTTACGTATCCTAGAAATGGGGGAAGGGGTTTTAAAAAATTATATAACTCAAATTCTACTTAACTAAACTAAGGTGCATAAAGGTTTCTGGCTTATATTTCATAACTAAGACTATATCTTTGCAAAAAAATTTTTAAACTTAGAGAAAAGCTTAAAGAACTCTTGACGTTTAAATGAAATGCATCAATTTTAAACATTTTGATACCTTTGCATCATTCCCCTCCACGTCAACACTATCATGGTCTTTTTTTCTGAATCATTTGAGAGTAAGTCCACACATCGTGTTTAACTCTTAGTATTTCAGTGTGACTTACAGAAATAGTAGTTCCAAACCAAGGGAAATTTCACATTGAATTGTGCTTCTGTCAGTCCATACTCCAATCCTGTCAATTACCCTCATAATGCCCTTTGCAGCATTTTCCCCATCCAGTGCAGAATCTAATCCAGGGTCACGGACTACCATTTGGGTACCTATGTCCTAAGAGTTCTTTAATCTCCAACACTTGCAAAGCCTTTCTTCCTTTCATAACACTGATATTTTCTGAAGAACAGAGACCAGTTATTTTATAAAGTCTTCTGAACTTTGGGTTTTGCCCGATGCTTTTCATTTTCACATTTGTTTTACACAGTCCTTGTTTGATTACTATGTAAGTGATGATGCGCCTGAGAGTATCGTAGTTGCAGGCCATGAGGTCTCTTAACTTGTTGGGTGATGTGAGCTTTAATCAATTGGTCAAGGTGCTGTCCACTTTCTCCATCATAAAATTCTTATTTTTCCTTTTACAGCTAATAAGCAATCTGTAAGGAGATACTGGAGGCCATGCAAAAATCCTGAAAAAGCCTTATCAAATGTGCCACCCTGGACTTCAGCATTCACTAACAGATTCTTGCCTAAATCAAATTTTAATAGATGTATGTTTTTCTGACCCAACTTGAAAATCTTTCTTTCAACAATTTAAGCCCATTCATATTTCATAGGACTAGTATATTTAGTTCTCTCAGCCACTACTGTATAATTAACTGCATGCACATTTACGTGTTCCTTTCTTTACAGGATTTATCACTTTTTACATTTTCTTTGGTAGTTAGCAAAGTTAGTAATTTTGTTCTAGTAGTTACTTTTTACATTTATATTTTTCTTAGTGCTCTTAACTCCTTATTCCCTCCTTTTAACCTGAAGCTTTTAGAGTCTGACCTGCCAGTTTTTATATCTCCTTTGTTTCCTACACTCACAAGTGTGTGATCTTCCTCTACCCACGTCTTCACGCTTTTTAGTCTTTGATTTACAAGCATTTAAGGTGATAACAGTTCTTTTGTGAAGCTTCCATGGGTGATCTCTTAGTTGGATTAAGCTCATCTAACAAACTCAAGAGCTCATGTTCATATTTGTTGTTTTATTGCTGTCATAATAAAAACAAAAAAAAAACAAAAAAACCCACAACTGGCTGCATAGCAAGTCCTTGGCTTGTAGTTTCGTTCCTTGTGAAACTGCTATTACCATGATTTGCTCTTCAGAAGTATGATGACAGTTCAATTTGTCTTTAATTTAATAACTCAGTGGAATTTACATTTCACACTTCAATGTTCTAGGTCAATTCTTCCAGGTACATGAAAAATTCTTCAAGAGGTAGATTTAACATTTTTGTTATCCCCAGAAAGTTTTCTGGATTATAATTTAACTATTAGTTCTGTCCCATGGTTTTCCTTCTCCAAAACTCCAATTACACAAGAGCTCCTCTGCTGGTCTTCTCATTTTTTCTGAGATTCTTTTCACTTCTTTATCTCATTTTCATTCAGTATCCCTCAGATTTTCATTCCTTCTATTCTTTCTCAAGAATTCTGTAATTTATTCATTTGTAAGACAGGTTTGTCTTTTCTCTAGCCTCCTTCTTGAGTTTGATGAGCATTCATTGCATTTTCTCCTGTTTTTTTTTAATACTAGTGCATGTTTGTAGTACAAAATGATTACATTCTTTGCGGTGAGTTGTTACATGGACATATCCATCTTTCACCTCAAGTTTTGGACACCAACTTTTGTTTTGTGGGTCTGAAAACTGCTATGGCTTGAATATGGTTTGTTCTCTCCAAAACTCATATTGGTGTTTAATCCCATTAGATATTAAAAGGATGGAAACTTAACTGCCTAACAGGTGGGGTCTTTAGGAGGTAATTAGGCTCAGATAGAGTTATCAGGGTGAAGCCCCCATGACCATATAAAGATGGCTTTCGGAGAGAGACCAGACATTCAGGCTTCCTGTCCCTTGCCATGTGATGTCCTTGCACCATCTCAGGACTCTGCTAGCAAGAAGGCCATCACGTTCACTATAAAACCCTTTCCCTACAGCTGGTCCTAAGAACTATCAAGTCCCAGTCTGTGTTCACTATTTAGGTACTTACTGTTGTACCTCCTCAGTCTGAGAGTGACTTTGTCCCTGTCTTGTTTAAGTTCTTCAATTCTCTCTCCTCTTTATTTAAGTCTCTTAAATATCCCACTCTATACTCTCCACATGTACACACCTGCAGCAGCAGTGGAAGCTCTACTGGAATTAGATATATACTTAGCTAACTTTTACAGGTAATCTGAAGTTCAGGGTATTCTGTCTCTCAGTAATGTGGAAGGTATGGGTTGGATGGATTTCATTTTTCTTTCTTTAGTGTATCATTTTTCAGATGTGTAGAGATAATCAGATTCAGACAGTTGCCATTATCCTTCAGACCCAGGAACCAGTTAAAACTGCATTAATGTACTCTACTTCTAGCTTTTAATGAGTTGTCAATGAGATAAATAAGATCAGCCAGTTAGAAAAATTAGCTTTAATTTATCCATCCACTCAACAAATAAATTGTATAAATGAACTAATGTGGTTATATACACTTATCTGTACTTAATGGGATGTACTTAATTAAGAATCATGCCGAACTACATTTAGGTATCAAAAAAGTAGGTCATGAACCATATAAATGGGACAAAATATTATAAATACTATACTGTTAGTAATATATACAAATAAAAACAGAACTGTTTACCAAAAACTGTCCTCTATGGTGTGCTAAATTATTCATAAATCACGCTTCCAAAACTAGTTTTGGGTTGACTACGATTTTTTTTTTTGTTATCATTCCGAAGTGAAAATAATTGTTTCCTAGAGTTTACTCCCTCCCTTCGCACATCTTTTAGCCTGTACCTTCCAGGGTTCAAGATAGAACCTAGAGAATTCTTATATCCTTAGTTCACCAAAAAATACTGATTATCATAACTGTATAGCTAATACAGATAATCTAGGCATAATGCAATCAGAAGTGGTATAGTATGGTATTGCTTATAAATTTTCTCATACTTTTAGTGTTAATCTATACTTTCTGTACATTAACTCACTCAATGTTTAGCAATATGGTATTTTCTTTACAGACACATTCGACAATCTTCATCAGGACATGCATCTTTTGTTTTTTTGAACTAAGAAAAGAACTACAGATATTTTCCTCAAAACCATCCACTCTTTTTAGTTTTTGAGATAACTTTAAATTCAAATACACCTTATTACTTGGAGATCTTAAGTACATTTTGCTTAGTTTCTTAAGAGTAACATTTTGCAAACTCTGGTACAATATCACAACCATGACATTGGTATGACCCACCTATCTTACTCAGATCTTCCCAGTTTCAGTTATTCATTTGTCCATGTATGTATGTACATTAAGGTCTATAGAAATTTATCACCTTTTTGGGTCATCATGAATCCACCACTACAGTATAGGGATTAAACAGTTCCTATACAAGGGATACTTCATACTCCTTTTGTAGCCACAACTTCATCTACTAATCCTCTCCATGGTCCCCATGAAATCCACGAACACTGTCAATGATTCATTTGTCCCCGAGTTCTAAAATGTTGTCATATAAAAGTGTTATATAAATGGAATCATACAGTATGTGACTATTTTGGACTGGCTTTTTTCACTTAGCTTATTTCCCTGCATAGTATTCTATTCTAATTCAGGTAGACTGGTTCCTCCCATTTTATTCTTTTAAAATATTATTTTAGCTATTAAATATTCTAAGTTCATTTTCCTTCCATATAAATTACAGAATGAGCTTATATATATTCTCAAAAATATTGCTGGATTTTAGTAAGAACTCGTTAAAACTAAGTAATTTGGGGGAGAACTGACATCTTTATATGTTGAGTCTTCCAATTAATCAGTATGCCTTTATTACATAAATACTCTTTTCAGAGTTTTCCTGTTTTCAGTACATGAGTTAACTTTACTTCTCACATGTTCATTACTAGTTTCTTGAAAATAAACTGTACACTTATGTTATATCCCGCTGCCCTGCCAAATTCATTTATTAGTTTGAGTTTTTAAAATACAGATGCTTAGGATATAATACATAGCAACCATGTTACTTAAAAAATAAGAGCAATTTTACTCCTTTAATTGGTATGCTTTTTCTTTACTCTTCTTGTGCTATTTTGTTGACTGGAACGTCCAGCACTACACTGAATAAGATGCTAAGAGCAGACATTCTCAACTAGACAACCCTGACATCCCCAAGGGAGAAAGCATTCAGTCTTTTACCATGAAGAATGACGCAAGCTGGAGACGTTCTAAATTGAGGAAACTATCCTCTAATTCCTTGTTTTCTGAGCTATGACCCCAAGTGAATACAGAATTTTGCCGAGTGCTTTTTCTGAATCAATTAATATGACCATGTGAATTTTCTTCTTTTGTCCATTAAATGGAAGCTTATTCTCATTTGATTTTTGAATGTTGACCAGGTTTCAATCCCTGAAATTAACCTCATTTAATCATGATGTAAAATTCATTTACATATTACTTAGTTCCATTTGCTAATATTTTGGTAAGAATTATATGCATAAGGGATAGTGGTCTCTTAAAAAAATTGTCTTGGTCTGGTTTGGTATCAGGGTAAGAACAGCTTTATAAAATAAATTGGGAAGAATCCCTCCTCTTTTCTTTTCTTTTTTTTTTTTTTTTTTGTGGGTACTGGGGGTCGACCTCAGGACCTCGCGCACCAGCAGGTGCCTGTGCCACTGAGCGATATCACCGGCCCTTTTTCCATATGTGGGTACCGGGAGTCGAACTCAGGACCTCGCTCGCACTTGTCAGGCAGGCGCTTATGCCGCTGAGCTATCTCACCGGCCCCCCTCCTCTTTTCTTGAAAGAGATTATGTAGAACTGTTCACTGTTCTTTAAAATGTTTGGTACATGTATTCAGTGAAACAATCCAGACTTGGAGATGTTCCTTTTAAGAGGTTTTTAACTATGGATTTAATTAGCTTATTAGTTATAAGGCTATACAAATTATCTATTTTAAAAATATTTCATTTTATTTTGTTTATTGTAAATGTTTATAGCATACAATGTTTACAATCCGCACGGGGAACTGGTAACACATCTTAATTCTTTCTTCATCCCCTAAATTATCTATTTCAGATTGGGTAAGTTGTAGTTTGTGTTTTTCAAGGACTTGGTTCGTTTTATTTATCAAAGATGTCTAACAGATGACTGACTTGAAACTTTTCCTCTTTTTAAATAAAGCATTCAGTGCTGTAAGTATCCTTTTAAAGCCTCAAATTTGATGTTGTATGTTCATTTTCATTTAGTTCAGTCATTTTAAAAATTTCTCTCGAGAGAATTCCTGTTTGACATATGGATATTTATAAGTGGATTGCTTATTTTCCAAGAGTTTGGTGACTTTCCTGTTTTCTTTCTGTTACTAATATGTATTCTGAGTCCACTGTGGCTTGAAATCACATACTCTATGATTTTCTTTTAAATTTGTGGAGTTTTTTCTGGCCCAGAGTATGGCCTACCTTAGTATTTATTTCATGGGCAGTTGAAATGTTTATTTTGGTGTTGTTAGGTGGAGAATGTCATTTTATAAGAACCTACTGGATGCTGTTAAGTTCTTCTGTGTGCTATTTCTGTGCAGTTGTTCTATAAATTGGTAAAAGAGGGACCTAGAAGTCTCTAAGTGTAATTATAGATTTGTCTATTTCTCTTTTCAGTTGTAACAGTTTTTGGTTCACATACTTTGCAGCTCTGTTGTTCGGTACATATACATTTAGTATCGTTATCATCTTGGTGAACTGATCATTTTATCACTATACAAGGCCCCTCTTTGTCTCTAGTAATTTTCTTTGCTCTAAAGTCTTTGGTATCGGGGCCAGTGAGATGGCTCAGTGGTGTAAGTGCCTGCCTGGCAAGCGCGAGGGCCCGAGTTCGACTCCCAGAACCCACATACGAAAAAAGGGGCCAGTGATATCACTCAGCGGCACGGGCGCCTGCTGGCGCGCAAGGTCCTGAGGTCGACCCCTAGTACCCACAAAACAAAATAAAAATAAAAATAAAGTCTTTGGTATCAATATAGCCATTCCTAATGGCCTCTGATTAATATTTGCACAGAAACTTTTCCTCCTTATACTTTTAATCTGCCTATAACAGATGCATGATGGGGTCATGTTTTTTTTTTTTAACCTACTATGCTAATTTCTTTTAGTTGGTACATTTAGACTATTTACCTGTAACAAAGTCTGTCATATTATTTTTTAGTTTTTTATTCTTTTCTTGTTATTGTTTCTCTTTTACTTTCTTCTGCCTTCTCACAGGTTACCTATTTTTCTAAAATTCTATTTTGATCCATTTATAGTATTTTTGAATGTATCTCTTTCAGTGGTTTCTAGTTATGAACATTATATACATCTATATCTCTGTATATAGAAAGATATGAAAAGTATCAGTTTATCAGACCATTCTTTTACCAGTTTGAGTACAGAAATCTTTCCTCCTCTCTGTCTTTATACCCTGTCCCATTTACAATATAATTATCTTAAATATTTCTTCTACCTGTACTGAGAATCATATCAGTGTTGTAATTCTGGTCCCACCACTAAACATAATTTAGAAAACTCAGCAAGGGAAGGAGAAACTATTATACTTATCCATACTTTTGCTTACCTTGTTCTTTCTTCCTTCCTGATGTTCCAAGATGCCTTCCCCTTATAATTTCCTGTTTAGAGAACTTTCTAGTCATTTTTAAAGGATAGGTCTGCTGGTAACAAAATCTCTTAGTCCCCTCATCTGAGAATGCCTTGATTTCTTCATTCCTGAAGAGGATTTTCACTGGTATAAGTCTCTGGTTGATAGTTCTTTTCTTTCAATACTTGAAAAAATGTGCCACTTCCTTCTTGCTTCCATGGTTTTTAATGAGAAATCTGCTTATGAGAAATTACAGTGCTTTCCCTCTATAAGAAAGATGTCTTTTCTCTCTTGCTACTCTTAAGATATTCTGACCTCAGTTTTCAAAAGTTGGCTATTTTTGGACTTAATGTAGACATATCTTGCTTATCCTGTCTGGGATTTGCTCAGCTCCTTGGATCTATAAGGTCTCTGCCAATTTCAGGAAATTTTCAGCCACTTTTTCTTTGAGTACTTTTTAAGCTCCATTTTCTCTTTCCTTCCATTACACCACTCTGATGCCACAACTGTTGTTATCTTTTATTACTGTCCCAGAGGTTCTGGAGAATCTGCCCCACCCACTCAGTCCTCCTTCTTTTGCTATAGCTAAGGGTAATATCAATTGCTCTACCTTTACATTCACTGGTTTTCTTCTACTGTCTCTTTCATATCCTATCCACTGAGTTTTAAAATTTTGGTTATTGCACTTTTTAGTTCTAAATTTCCACTCCTTCACATCCACTATTTCTTCACTGAGACTTTCTATTTGTTTTAAATGGGTTTGGGATTTCTCACTGAAGTATTTCTATGACAGCTGTTTAAAAATATTTGTCAAATAATTCGAACATCTGTCACTCCAGTGTCTGTATCTATTAACTTTCTTTTATAATTCAAACTAAGGCTTTCCTGTTCTTAGTACTTAAGAGTGATTTTTAAAAACTGAAATCTGGGTATTTTAGTGCTGTATTTGGTATGAGATTCTGGACACTATTTAAATCTGTTTTTTCCGGTTTCCTTTCACATTGCTCAGGTGGGGAAGGGACCCCAGCCTCATTACTGCCAAATGAGATGAGAAGTCTAGGTTTCCCACTCAAGTGTGGCTCCTTATCACTACTGAGCAGGGGTAGGAATTCTGGCTGCTCAGTAGGCCTCTGCTGGTATCTCCCTGGCTGTAAGGGGCAGGAGTGTCTCACTATTGCACCCTTAATTCCTTCACTGGGACCACAGATGGGAAGAAGATGGCCACATCACCCCTAGAAGGTGGCCAAGTCCTAATTCCCCATTAGGCCCCCTCTGCCATCAGTCTGTTGGGCAGGGGAAGCAGCACGATCGAGGGCAGGTAAAAGCACAGCCTTCTCATATGGTTCCTTCCTCAGCGTGAACAGGAATGGTAGGTCCTGCTAGGATGAAGGTCCTGACTCCCTGCTCAGCCATCTCTGATACCACCCCGGTAGGGGGTCAAGGAGCCTTGTTGCAATGTTACAAGGGTTAAAGTCCAAGCTCCCCACATAAGGGGCGTTGAGTTGCGACCACGGTTTTTCTGTGGTATTTGGCTAGAGTGATTACTGTCTAAAAGTTTCTGACTTGCTATGCTGCCTTTTTCCTACTATTTTAACTAAAGAGTACAGGACTTTTTAGTCTGTGCCCATTGTTGTTTTCAGGTTGCCTGCGCCTTCAGCTTCAAATATGGGGTATATGAGGCAAATAGAAAACCCAGGGGACCCACCACCATGTTATTCCTTGGGTGCTCAGGTCCCTAGTCTGTATGCCTTCTCTCCACCTTTCAGTCTTCTTCTATTTATTTTATATAAAATATTCAAGGTTTTCTGTTGTTTTAGTGGGAGGAACAGGGCAATGTATACATTTACTCCACCTTCCTGAAAGCAGAAGTCCCCCCTTTTTAAATGGGTTCCCACTACATCCAACTACACGAATTCCTGGAAAAAATTAGGGTAAAGTATGGGGAAGAGATTTTTTTTATGTGGTGCTTACATATTTGGACAAATTTTGACCATTCCTTAATTCAAATGAGTTATATAGCTGAGACAGCCATACAAGAATGTCCAAATCACCTCTTAAATCAGGATAGGACTTATGATATAAACTTTTATAAACTCAATACTTATAATGCTTCTGATTTCATAAATACTTACTAATTTAACATTTTCTATTCAAATCTTTAAGTCAAACTTACTAAACAATGTTTACTTAGGGAACTAAAGTCTTCACATCTGATCTCTCAAGGGCACTACAGGGAACTATGTAGCTTAATACAATTTCAGACTTCAGAATACATATTGTCATAAAGAAAATGGCCTAGAACAGTATCTATCAGAATGGACATGAAATAAGTATGTGCTATGACAAAAGAAACCCATGAAAAGATAACGTTTAAGATTTGATTATCAAAAAGAAAAAGACTTCCTTAGGGAATGTAAAACATACGAGGCTATATACCACTTATGAAATATGCTTCCATAATTAGGCAACAATTATATTTCTGATTTCTATATATTACTAGAATGCATGTAGAACTATATCCTTATAAGAATGCATTCTCAAATGTGCTTGGCAACAAGCAAATTTAAGGTCACTTTGATTAAGCAATTCAGAAAGTTTAGAAGGTTCTAATTAATAAATCATTAAGAACAAAATTCTATTTAACTACTAATATATTTCAGCTATCAATAATTTTTCTGGATTAATAAAATATGTAAAACAGGAATTTATAACACATAGTATTCTCACTTTCCTGCAGGAGATACGTGTTAATTTAACAAAGTAGAGCTATTCCTTAAATCACGTTCTAATGCAGAACTTCCACATGTTCCTCAGAATTCTAAAGTCCCTCGAGAAATTAACAGATGTCCCACAGAGAAAGAAAATGCTAGGTTAAACATATTAATAAACAGATTTGTCTACTACCACAATCGCTGGAGCATTCAAACTAAAATGACTGTGATTTTCCAAAAGAGGACTATAGTTACAGTTTACTAAATTTATTTAATTGAAGTAGATATCCTGAGAAGATCTATCAAATTCTGTTAGAAACTAGTGTTGAATAGAACTCAATTTGAAAAATACAGAATCATAAAAGAGCCCTTAAATATTGATTCTCTACTTGGATAGGTAAAATGAGGATCAGAAATATAATAAGTATCATTTATAATAATTAAAAATAATTCATTGAAGAGAATATGATAACTTTTTTAAACTGTAGGAGACTTCTAGCATTAATTATAAAAATAATCTGCAATCGATCATGATGAAAATCATAAAATTTGACCACAGATATTAAAATGATGAATTAAGTGAGTGCTAATTACATTTGTATTTTAATCCTCTATATTATTCTCAAATTAATTTAAGCATGGAAATATACAACTATAGATATTACACATTTAATATTAAAATTTTTAAACAAAACTTTAATTCTTAACATAACCTCATATTTAATTGCCTGAAATTAAATGTCAGATTAACCTGACTCCATACACATATTCTTAATACTCTGGGTCACTGAACAGACCATATAATAATTACAACATATAATCATCAGTGCTGTATGTACATGTGTGCATACCAGTATGTTTATATAACCCTAAGACAAAAATACCACAATCTACCAATGAAGTTAGGAGTTTGCTTAAAATTAAGGCCAAGTTTTAAGAGTTTGAACGAGGAATGTTACAATATCTCTTTTAACTAGATTTTTATAATCCATATTTATACCAAATTATTTTTAAAACACATAAAATTAACAAAATACACAATGGCAAGCAGTGATATAAAATTAATTTTAGATGCTGTATGATGTTTGTGGACTAAAAAGTGTAGATTACAGGTTCTGAATTCAGAAAACAATGAGAATCACTTACCTCTAACTACAGTTCTCTGAAGGTAGTATCCTCCTCAGAACCCCTATCTTGGGTAGTTTCACCTGCTGTGATTTCCCGTAAGAGAGTCCAGCAAAGTCTATGAAGTTTTTTTAAGTTCCCTTCCACAAGCCCTATTAGCGCATGTGTTATAAACTTGCTCACATACTGCTTCATAGCTGTAACTTCCAATTTGTGCTGAGCCACCAATCACTACCACCCATATATCAATGGAGGATACTACCTTTGGAGAATTTAATTTAGAAATGTAATACTATTTACTTCTCCAAAAGTATCCTCCAAATCTTTCTATTGCTGTGTCTATTATATATTCAAGACAGTGGAAGCAAATCAGTAGGTAAATAAATGACATAAAGATTTGCTGAATAGTCAAATGTAAGATCCCAACGTAACAGTACATATAAAACTAACTCCTCAACATTTAATATATTAAAAAGTAAACCAAAATGAAAAATTTTTCATAAAATATTTTCATAGCTGAGGTAGGAAAAACAGTCACTATCACTTGGAAATATCAAGTATTTCCCTAGTATATTTTGCCAGAGAAATGCCAATATTTAAAAATTTGTTCAGAAATTAGTCATTAAAAGGCAAATGTTAAAAATTTTCAATGATTTTTCAGGATATCATTTTTACAAGGACCCAAAATAAAGTAAAATAAAGTTTAAAAATGAATAATAAAAATAAAAATGAAAGCCTAATCTAGTACCCAAATCAAGGCCAACTTTAAAGATACCAAGAATGGCAATTCACAAATGGTAACAAAAATTGTAAATATATTCAGGAAGCAGACTGTGAGAAACTGCAAAGGACAGGAGACTTGATCTCACATGGTCTAGAAAAGGTCTTTTACTTAGATGCTGATTTTGAACTCCCAACGATTCCAAAACTTCCTGCTAATTATTTCTTGACAGTCATATATGAGCAGGAAAAAACGAAAGCAAAAGAAATCAACTGTCCTGCATCCTACAGGGCAGAGGACTACACCACGCTTGTAGCACTATTTTAGAAAATAAAGTATGGAATGGTATTAAATACATTGACTTTTAGTTCAGAGCCACTAACAGTTTGTTAATAGTAAACATAAAAATAACAAATTGATGAATTCTACTTTTGAAATGTATTTTATTTAGCTGTGATAATTTTCCTGGATATACAATAGAGTCAAATAAATGTTTCTGAATACTAACTTTAAGTATCAACTTAATTCCTTCCATGACTCTCCTTTTTCCTGGGTAAGCACATATAGATAAGGCAAGAAAAGGATGCCAAGGGGAGGAATGAGAAGACCCTAGATAATACCCAATTAGATACTCTTCATATGAATAATTACAGTGATTATAGTTTTCATTCTTCAAATTATCTGTGCTTACAGAATGTATTCTTAACCAAATATTTAGAATAGGGATGCTTCTTTAAAATAAGAAAGCCCTATGATTTTTGTCATAAAAACCAGAGGTTATTTCAAGTGTGTAGAGGGGGCCGGTGAGATAGCTCAGTGGCATAAGCGCTTGCCTGGCAAGCGCGAGGTCCTGAGTTCGACTCCCGGTACCCACATACGAATAAAGGGCTTGGTGATATCACTCAGCGGCATGGGCGCCTGCTGGTACACGAGGTCCTGAGTTCAACTCCCCTGTACCCACAAAAAAAAAAAAAGTGTGTAGAACAAGACAATCTCCCCACCAAAAAAGTACTTTCCAATGCAAAAATTGACTACAAAAACAGCATTTATAAAAGATTGTTTAGATAGTTCAAAAAGCTATAACCTATCAGAATAAAATACTGAGCCATGAGGCAGTACATTTGCATTCACTTTCCCTCTTAATACATGCACTATTAGGACTCACTGAAGGTTCAAAAATCTTCTAGATCTTGCTAGGTTAAATGCAGGCATGACTAACAACCCAAGAAGGTGTACCTAGGACGATACTTACCATATAAGAGATTATACCACTGCGCTATTATGTATTCTGTGTAAGGATACACAAGCAGTCAGCTGAAAGGTACACACCACACTAGCAAATGCTTGGCTGGACCCATAAGGTCGGATGACCAATGGAATATCAAGATATGTGTCAATTCTCCAGCCCTCATAACCACATTCCAGACACCTCACGTAGTCCTTCAGCTTGCCTTGGTATAGTTCATTTATAAGATCAGCCTAAAAATAAGAAAATTTACATTTAAAAAGTATTCCTTAAAAATAATTTTTAAGATATGTGAGAATACAACAATTCATGCTTTTTTAGAATGAGTTATGAAAGGATATTGATTTTTACTGTTAAAGTCTTAAGAAGCCTTAACATGATTTATCTAAAATTTTATAGAAAAAAATAAAGCTTGACAAGTCACCTTAGTATTTGAAAAATAAAATTAGATTAACACAAATTTGAGTCAATGTGTAAAATCTATTTCAATACTCCAAATTACTAAAAACCTCAACTACTAAAATAAGTGTCAATGAAATCAGTCACCAATGTATTGCTTCATTAGGATGAAAATACATCCTAATCTATCACTCTAGACATGATAAAACCTATACAGTTAAATAAATGGTTGTGTTTTTGTAGCTTAACATATGCATATTACCATTCTCTATATATTCTGGTTTCATAAAACTGCACCTTCTAGCTTAAGACACGAAACTTTTTATCATTCAATAATATACATGGAATAAGAAATATTATTCTATAACTTTTTCAATGTATAGAAGCTCAAAAAGTATCTTAGAACATCTCCCTCAAATTATCCTCACCTAAAGAATGGACTTCTCACCTAGTCCTCAATTAGCCAGCTGGGGCTCTTCTTGCTCCAAGCAGGCAGGTAACTCTCTAAGTAAGGACTCTCCATATAAATGTCTTGCCTCAAGCTTCCTCTATCAAAACTTGGGAATGCAGTAGGAATGTCCAAGCTGATCTTAATGGAAGTGCTGACCCACAGATAGGGTTGTAATGAGGAAGAAGGATAACTTTATACCTTTGAAGAAGAAACAGCCCTAAAAACTATCTATACAAAGTTACCAAAATAAAGCCTCATAGGACTAACTAGAGAAACTAAATCTCTAAATGAACTTGTTTTTCATTATTTCTTCAATAGGGGTAGGCCAGAGGGAAAGTGCATTGCAGTTTACTTCTTAAATTTATTTCTCTTAAAACATCTAGGACCCAAAAATCTTCAAACTGGATCGGCCATTGTCATCTACTCTAATAGTATATATTTAGTGAAGGCTTCTTTATCCATTGCCTCAAACATGATTTTCTTCTGCATATAGGAGAGTATTTCAAAGTGATTCAATCCAGTAATTTTTAAATATCTGCTATCAAACTACCTTACAAAAACAATTTACATCACAAGCCAGCACATACAATAGTAACTAAAGTTTCATAAAACAAGACTTACCTTTACTTATGTGATACTTTCTTATATTTTTCTATTCAATACCATTTTTGAAAGTGCTAGTATAGATTTCCCAAACTGATTTCATAACCCATGGAAGAATCACAACCTACTATTTGAAAAACCTACTATTTGAAAGGATATTGATTTTTACTGTTAAAGTCTTAAGAAGCCTTAACATGATTTATCTAAAATTTTATAGAAAAAAATAAAGCTTGACAAGCCATCACAACAGTTCCAATCAGCAATCAGACCCTCCAAGTTACCTTATATATTCTCCCTTTCATCCCTGTGATACTCTATTACACACTGAGCTTGAACTAACTCAGCCTCAGTCCTCGTCCCAATTATGCATCTATTATAATATACATTATAATTATAATAATTATATACAATTAAATACATAATTATATATTAATACTATAATTATATTACATAATAATATATATTAGATTACTCCTAAACTGCTCCTATTTCCATTAAGAGTAGGGTCAGACTACTAAGAATCCTCAGTATAAAAAGAGTATGATTATATTTCAATGGTCAAAATGAAGGTAATGCTTCATGAATGCATTTTAAAATGTGTTACAGATTATCAGACATAATTTACTTCATAAATATCTGGAAATACTGTTCAAAAATCATATAGAGTATACATATATATGTTATATAATTTTAAGAGTTGAAAAGTACCTTCTTGGACAGATAGCCCATTTTCCTTAGTTTAAAGATAGGAACTGAGGTCTAGGCTGGTTTAACGAGGATGGTTATGACTCAGTTAATAGTCAAATGCAAACCTAGTAATTTCAATTCCCCACTCAGTGCTTTAACCACTAGACTAATATATAAATTTTAAAACATGCCAATAGAATAAAAGTCATTTTAATGTAATGATTTATCAGAAAAAAGTCCCCTCAACTTGAAAAACAGGAATTACCTGTTCTGTTTGCTTCCATTTCTGTTCCAAAGCATCAAACATGACTCGACATAGTTCTTGTACATCATGCTGTTGCCAAGCTATTTTAAGATAAAATTTAATTAAAAATAGCAATACACAGCATAATGAAACACTAATTAGTTGTTTAAAAATAAACAAGCAGACACAGAAAAGTCTACTTGAAATAATGCTAAATTCTATAGTAACACAAAAATACACATTATAGTCAGGAAAAGATAATCACAAGGAAAAGAATTGAGATCTCAGTGTTTTATAAATACTACAAGCTTTCTGGTGCAACAATATTTTTCAATTTTCATTACAGAGTTATAAATGTGTTGAAAAAAATTTAAGACAAAATTTTTAAATTTCTAGTTTAAGTTCAAACAAGTAGGATATAATGAAACTTATTTTAATTGATCGAAAATTTACCCCTCAGACCTTAAATACTGAAAAACAAGTTATTTTAAAACCACACCAAAAAAGCAATGAGAAGGCTTAAAGGTAAAGGTAATTAAGTTGTTAACATGTGTAATGTGTTTATATTACTGTCTTCCGGAATTCCTTTGAATGTGAGAATTACTTATCATTAGAAGAGAGTTAGTACCCTCACTACTATCCCATCCAAAGCTCCTTGTAACATCTGTGGTTTCGATTGCTCTCTTTTTGCTGGTTTGTAACAAAACAAAAAGCCTTTGAAGTTGGTATGGGATACTCGTCACTGGATCTTCTTCAGATTCTTCAAATTCCCACCTTTTAAAATGAAATATTTGACAATTATTTATAAAATAATTTCATTCTTTAAAGCATAACATCAAAAATCATAATAATCTCAGCGGCATAAGCGTCTGCCTGGCAAGCGTGAGGTCCTGAGTTCGACTCCCGGAACCAACATACGAAAAAAGGGCCGGTGATATCGCTCAGTGGCACGGGCACCTGCTGACGCGCAAGGTCCTGAGGTCGACCCCCGGTACCCACAAAAAAAAAAAAAAAAAAAAAAATCATAATAATGTAAGATCTTATTCTGGGAAATACACAGAGTTTGGATATTACCTGAAACTAATAATATCTAATGAAATAGTCTTTCTCTATAAGAAACAGTCTTTCTCAGAAGAATCTTAGACTTTACCAAGAAGTGTAAAAATGCAACTGTTCTCAAGAATAACAGGCAAAGATCACATAAAAGTAACTGTAAAAGCTGAAAAACTCTTGTCCTAATTATTAATTCACAAAAGTATAGAACAACATTAAACCATCAAACCCCTAATTCTGGAAAAAAAAATAAAACAAAAAAATCATTTTCCAACATACAGATTTTCAGAATTTATAGGGAAGATGGGAGGGGATTAAGACTAGATTAAATAGATCAAGACTCTCATCAATGAATTGTAATGTATAAACTGTTCAAATCCTGATTTGAACAAATAGTTTAAAAAACAACTATGAGGCAATTAGAGAAATCTTTGTTTTTTTTTTGATTTAGAGAAATGGTAATACCACCCCATGATGTAACTTACAGACGATATACAGGGATAGGCCTTCTAAGTAATCGGGTGGAAGGTTATAGATTACAAAAAGACTGGCCACGAACTGATGAGTTCAAAGATGTGTAATGGTTAAAGAGGAATTCACTACACAATTTCTCTATTTTTGAATGTTTAAATTTTTCCATAATGAAAAGTTTTTAAGAGGGAATATTGTGGAAGTAATGAAATAACTGAAAATTATAAACAGTCATCTAGCCCGAGGTACAGGGACTGTCTCAGCAATAGGTACTTTCCCAATGGAAGAATTTAAAGGACTTATCTCAGTAGAAACAAAGACTGGGAGACTGACGGTGAACATTGGTTAATGTACCCATAAAAGCTTTTAAGATGATTCTATATTCAATAAAATAAAACAATGAAAACAAAAAACTAAGAATGATATTAATGGTATTCTGCATCTTAAGTTAGTGATATGATTAATACTTTCCAATTCCTCATTTTCTAGTTTCAAAAAAGCCTTGAACATTAATTTTTCTCTGCTGCAGTTTACAAACTTTAGTTCTTTTTTTTTTTTTTTTTTTTTTTGTGGGTACCGGGGGTCGACCTCAGGACCTCGTGCGCCAGCAGGCGCCCGTGCCGCTGAGCGATATCACCGGCCCTTTTTTCATATGTGGGTTCCGGGAGTCGAACTCGGGTCCTCGAGCTTGCCAGGCAGGCGCTTACGCCGCTGAGCCATCTCACCGGCCCCAAACTTTAGTTCTGAATATAGCCTTCCATGAAAGTGCTCAATATTTTTCTCCGTAGATTCAAAGTCATAGCTCTGTGATACTGCTCTTTTTTTACACACTGGAGTGTCCTGGTATCTCAGATGTCAACTGAATACATTTCACTTTTTTTTCTCAAGTAGTTAAAGGAGAGGGAAGAATCAAATACGGCACCCAAGTTTCTAACTTTAGGTATCTGAATTAATAGCAAGTACTGGTGAGATTTTAAAACCTTTAAGGAATTTGTACCAAGAATAAAGGACAGGCAAAAATTGCGTTTTACAATACAGTAATTCTCCACTAGTAAATTTCCCTTGCGAGAAAAGTGAGCATTTTCTGTTTTAACATCATTGTTCCCTCAGAGATAGAGAGAGAATTTTAGATTCTGTAATGTCAATTTTAAATACCTTCCACTGAGAACATCTGGAATAGAAAAGAGCAGGGGACTGAGTATAGAAAAGGGGAAGGTTAAGGTAGATATGGTGTCACATAAGGTGTAGAAGTGTTTGCAGGAAACCTTGAGAAAAAGCCTTTCCTCCTTTAAATTTTGGGTATCAGGTATTTTGGCCCAGCAATGACAAAGTCACTAAGACAGTACATGACTGTATAAAATGAACTTATTTGTATAGGTTTACCTATGAAAGGGACTTTATCTTTGGCTTTTAAAAATCTTCCTGTCTGTAATGTCCTTTCTTCTCAGCATGGACAACTTAACGGTATGACCTTGAGCAGTACTTAACCTGGCTTCATGACATATCTCAAGTTCTTTCTACACTGAGCCACTTTTCCAAGTGTCATCAGTTTCCCTACTCTCTAAACTTTCATAGCATTTAACTGTCCCTAAATGTTTATTTAAACTAGTTCACACACACACACACACACACACACTCCACCAAGAAAATGTACACATTTCAGAAAAAGAAAAATAGTATGATATTATTTCAATAGATGGTATTAACCTCATATGGAGGACCCTAGAAGATGTCATATATTGCAGAAAACTCATTATACTGCAGGCCCTCAGAAAAGAAATTGAAAATGCAGGTGACCAATGACCAAGGTTACCCAAGCAGCAGTTCACTGTACTAATAAATGTCTAGAAGCTAATGGCCACCACTTTGAGCACCTCTTGTAATTATGGAGGCAAAGGTAACTTGTATTAATCTCATGATGTCTCAATAAATTTACTATTAAAATATTTATACACACTTTTCTTCTCCTGAGGTGTGTATACATATTTTTGGCAGACTATGTATATATACTGCTATTGTGGCGAGATCTGAATATTACTCAATAATTAAGATCTTATTTCTAACACCCTCTCTATCTACCAAGTGCCTAGCATATAAATACTACTGGGCAGCAAATATTTATTGAATGAAAAACATCAACTTTTACAAGTGAAGTCTAATCACAAGCTTGCAGGTGAAAATAATACACACATGATGTTGAATAATACAACCAGTAATATTAACTTTCAAAAGTAGTTCAAATCCATATTTACATAATTTCAAAGGTGTTACTTAAAACAATACAAAAAGGAAATATCAGCTTACTACTACTTTAAAGTATTTAAAATTTATATATATGTATTAAAAAATGTAAAGCAAAGGTGTACTAAATGAATTATAGTAGGACAGTAATAAAAATGAATGGCTGACTTAAGAGTTTATTTAAATAGGGACTTCCTCCCTAACATTTTCAAGTATCTAAACAGTCTTTTAGAAACACACATACACATAAACAAAATACATTCTATTTTAATTAAAAACAAGGTCTGCAAGTTAAGTCAATATTAGTTATAAAATATTTAAAAAAATACTCACTTATATAATGCATTCCTAAATTCAGGGGTCATAAAAAGTGTTTGCAAAAGGCTATTCAAATAGCAAGTCATTGCCTGGTTTACTAATCCCACATATCCTTTAAAGAGAAAATGCAAATATACATAAATTAACATGTGGATATAAAAAAGAAAACTGCATGAATTTAATACATAATTGAGATTCAGAGGTTAAGTTTATTCTTGGGAATTTCCTTTCCCTTCAATAGCACCTAAAGAAGATCTCTTCTCCAAAATGTATACCGTACGAACCTTTTTTCTCAGAAAAAGTCACAGTATCTTATTATAGATATGTCCAGAAATATACATGGCTATTACCTGGCATTTAATGAAATTTAAAAAGTAAAGTGTTTAATATAGTATGTTTTATTACCACAGAAATAGACTTCTAGAAATGTAACGGTTGTGGATTTAAATAGAAAACATAAACACACTTACTTTAAGTAACATATATCCCTAACACAGGAAGACTGCATGTAACCAATCATCCTTGTCATCAGCTATACCTCAATTTCTACCCAGAATTAGTAATATATGAGGTATGATCCAAATATACAGTGAACACGTAAATAAAAAAAATTATTATAGTAAAAGACACATTGCTGTTAATCCCTCTCAAAAATACCTCCCCCTCATTTTGAACACACTTATCCCATCGTTCTTGCCACCTTCTGAAGCAGTTTTGAAGGTCGAATTTCATGAGTGTTTTTACAAGGTGTTATATGCCTAGTGGCATCCAGTGGAAAGCCAGACTCACAAAAACATTACAGTATGTCCTCATCCACCTTATTCGTCAGATCTGGCACCTCATTACTTCTGGTTCTTCCCCAAAGTCAAAATGACCATGAAAGGTAAACTTTTTTTTTTTTGTGGGTACCGGGGGGTCAACCTCAGGACCTCGCGTGCCAGCAGGCGCCCGTGCCGCTGAGCGATAAGGTAAACGTTTTTAATTGATTCACGACATTGAAGCCAGGACAGCACAACTAAAGATACTACTAAAGATGACTTCCAGAAATGCTTCAGAAAGCGGCAACGATGATGGGATACGTGTGTCTGAAGCGAGAAAGAGTATTTTGAGGGAGATTAATAGCAGTGTGTTTGTTGTTTGTTTTTTTTTTAAAGAGAAGAAAAAACAAAACAAATCAAAAAAGAACAAATTTTCAAAACAACATAATAGGAGGGTAACAATGGTTAATGCATTACGTATTATTATCTTTAAGTTAGTTATTCAGGATACCAGATATTAGCATTCAATTGTCCAAACATTATTGGCACAAACCTTACTCTTCAATGAACTAAGTAAAATTGGTAGTGTATCTATCTTAACCATCTTATATATATGTACAATTTTTTTCCCTTTCCCTTCTTTCTTTTCCCTATTCCCCTATTCCAGTCTCTCTTTCCTTTTGACCACTTTTTGATTTACCATGTCTATTGTACATTTTGGATCTTATTTACTCTTTCAGTTTTTCATACTAGAGAGACAATACGATGCTTACACATGTGTGTCCGGTTTATTTCACTTATGAGTATTTTCTCGAGTTGCATCCATTTACCTATAAAAGTCTCCAGTTTATCCTTCTTTATGGCTGAATAGTACTCCATTGTATAAAAATACCACCTCTTTCTTATCCATTCCTCAGTTGATGGGCATTTGGGTTGTTTCCAAGATCTGGCTATTACAAATTGTGCTGCCATAAACATGGGTGCACATATATTGCTGTGGTACGATGTTTTTAATTCTTCTGGGAAGATGCCCAGAAGGGGAATAGCTGGGTCAAATGGGACCTCCAACCCTAGTTTTTTGAGGAATCTCCACACTGATTTCCACAGTGGCTGTACCAGTCGACACTCCCACCAACAGTGAAGAAGGGTTCCTTTTTCCCCACAGCCCCTCCAGCATTTGTTATTAGTTGACTTCTTGATAATAGCCATTCTTTCTGGGGTGAGATGGTATCTCAGTGTTGTTTTAATTTGCATCTCTCGAATGACTAGTGATGTTGCACATTTTTTTGTATATGGGTTTGTTGTTTTGTTTTGTTTTTTTGAGACAGGGTCTCACTATGTAGTGCAGGTTGGCCTTGAGCTCACTTATGTAGCTCAGGATGGCCTCAAGCTCACAGTGATCCTCCTGCCTCAGCCACCCAAATTCTGGGATTACAGGCATGTGCCACCATGCCCGGCCTAATAGTAATATGTTTTTAATTGTAAATTTTTAAAAAAATTTAAACATGTATTTACTTTTAGAGCACACCTCATATGAGATAAATTTATTACATGAAAATTAACAAAAGCTGAGGCTAAGTAATGCAAAGTGATTTCCTCTCAAGCCCTTCATAATACAAAATTCTATAGGTTGGGTTGCTATGCAAAAAATGATACAGACCCACACTATCTGCACCAATATGATTCCAAGAAGAGACCAAATAGCTCTCTCATTTTATTCTAAGGCTCAAGCTTGGACACTTTTATGCCTTTCATCTTTAAGAACATGTGTACATGTGTTTAAGTATTTTACTCTACACTACTACATAATCATAAACTGCTTCAATTCCTGACTACCCCACCTCAGTTTCTCATACATCCTCTCTTTAATCCATTTACATTAGACCTTTATCTCACTGTTCTGTAACTATCTACTTATCTTTTCCTCTACAAGATTATAAGATCAAATCTGTTATCTTTCTTGCTCTACTACTGCTTAGCACAGCAGCAGATGTACATGAGGGAGTTGTGTACGACTTACAAGTAACACAAATCTATATGAAATCTGGCCTAATTATTAATAATGAAAAGCATCATTCCATTCTTAGTTCATATAAAAAGACTCTTCCCCAGAAACAACAATAGTTAGGCAAGCTGAGCCTGCCTGGGATTTCCCTTTTCCATCTTCTTCCATTTCCTCAATAGTCAGAGACTACCAATCTATTTGGAACCTTAAAAGGTAAATGAATACTGGTTTTGCCTTTTGGGTTACTACAGACCAATCCTGCCTCACTTATTTGTGACCTTGTTAAAGGATGGTGGTGGAAGTTAGAGGTGGGAATAACACCAATTATTTTTTTCATCACTCTTTATTTTGCCATTAGCAATAAAAATCATACAGAAATCTATGACCCTTTGTACTTGACTTTAGTACCATATTTAAGCAGAATGAAGTGTCTCACATAAAATATACTATTTTTTCAAAGTATGAAGATTTTTGTGAGACTAATAAAAGTACTAGTGAATTCATAGAAATCTTCTGACATTATGTATCATCTAAATCAAACTTCAAGTGACAGTTATTATCAAGTGGGTTCTGTATCTGAAATTGTTGTGAATCAGTATTTTTAGTAAAAGCCAGTAAGAAAGAAGAGTGTGAGAACATATGCTTTTCCATAGAAGCCACATGTAGAAAGAAATCCTATATGAATCAACAACTAAGGAAGGAGAATTCAAACAAGCCAACTCTTGGAATAGATAAAAGTAAAATGAGTGTCAAAGAAACTAGCCAAAGACAAGTGTCATAACTTTAGTTTCTAATTACTTATGACCATCACCAGCCTTCAATCCACTATTTACTCCTCAAAATTCATCCTCCCACCCATCATCTGTCAACAGTGCCGACTCCCAGAGGGAGGTGGGAGACAAGACGGGAAAGAACTTAAGTCTTAAGCCCTTTGTATTTCTGAGAAACATGTTCCTACAGCACTGAGCTGAAATCATGAGAGCATTTTCCAATGAATACATTTCATAAATGGTGCCAAGATTTATAGTATTTTCTTAAGAAAATGCAAATTCAATAGTGACTAACAAAATAATTTTTGAAGCACAACCCCTTTACATTCTCTTTTATGCTTTGTGGTATGCAGCAAAAGGTTCTATTGATATAAATTATCCTAAATACTAATATGACCAGCTTCTATTGTTATTTACAAGTCTGCAATATGATTAGCCAAGAGGACATTATTCTAAGCTCTAATTACAAAATATAGTAAATGGAAGATTATAGATCATATTAAAATGAAACCCACAATGTAACTCTATAGAATTAGCCATGCAAAGGCCTCTCTGAACTGGTTTCTGTTTCTTTCAACATAAAAAATACAAAAATTTAAAAATGACACAATTCACTTGAAACATAGTAGATTAAAAGATACAACAAACCCAATACAAGGTCTATCTACTTTGAAATGGAAATATATTCTTCACAGTCTATTCTAATCCAAAATGAGGTAACAAAGACTTTCTAAAGTTGACTTAAAAAATTTAAGATTAGGGCTGGTGAGATGGCTCAGTGGTGTAAGCGCCTGCCCGGCAAGCGCGAGGGCCCGAGTTCGACTCCCGGATCCCACATACGAAAAAGGTGCCGGTGATATCGCTCAGCGGCACGGGGGCCTGTTGGCGCACGAGGTCCTGAGGTCGACCCCCTGGTACCCACAAAAAAAAAAAAAAAAAAATTTAAGATTAGAGTTGAAATAGGAAATTATCAAAAAATCTTCCTTCAAAACATAATATCCAGTATCTTTAAGCTTAATACTAAATAGAGTCAGTAACGAAATACTTAGAACAACAATGGATCAAAGGAAAGTGAAACCACACTCTTGTTCTAACTTTGCTGCTGCCAGCTAGTAATCTTGCTCTGGCCTCAGTTTTCTTAACCACAAAATGAGAGAACTAGGCTGGAAATTGCTAAGATTACTCTTGACCAAGGACAGTACCCACCCAATCATGCCTCATGATTTTATGAAAATACAACACCAACAAACCTTACCAGTTTCTGATTTATTCAAAATAGATGAATAGGAGTAGCTTTGGCTGACATAATCACTGGTGGAGCCCACAGAACCTTCTCTTGGAAGTGGACCAATAAACCTGTCATGAACACTGTCATCCACATTACTTGATTCCTCCTGAAATGCAGAATACCCAATATTTACTAAATAGGAAATACACTGAAACAATGAAAAAAGACATACTAATTGCTGAGGCAATGAAAAAATGATGTGGCATTACTACTACTGTTACCACCAAGGCATTCAAAGGTCCCCATCATTTCCTGTAGAAAGGTTTAAAAAATGTTTGATATAAAACACGTACCCTTCCAAAGTGCTTACTTTCTCAATTTTTCTTTTAAGCTCTCCTTCAAATGTTCTGTTTACACAGGAAAAGATTTTTTTTTTTTTTGTCCTAATAAATCAAAGTACCACTATGGGCTCCTTGATGTCTAACATCCATTTTTACATCCTCGCTGCCAGTTAGAACTGGCAGGTAGAGAACAGTCAAGAATTGCTGGACAAGTTAAGAGTTACACATGGTCTCTAATAAGAAACTTCCCTTCTATGTGGAAGATGTTGAAAAGATTAAGGGACATAAAAACAGCACAAACAATTAAGATAGAGCTGAAGAATAATTACTATGCATTTTAAAACATAAATCCTCAAATTGTGAATCCAGAGTTTGCCAAATCCATAGTGAATTTATACTTGAGTGTCACTGATACGAAGCAAAATCTCACGACGAGATTAAGGGAGTCAGAAAGCATATTCTGGTATTGCTTCAGCACAAATGGTGCTTAGTTACTGTCCACTGTCCAAAAAGTGCATTTTTATTCACAACAATCTTCTAAATGAAAAGTATCAAGTAGAACAATTTTCCCAGAAAAAAGTTCATGAACTCTCTGAACCTTAGTTTCCTCAGTCTGTGAAACAGCAAGGTGAATCAGACCAAGTTTTCTTAATCTTTTAAAATGCACAACCTATAATGCATTCTTATGCCACGTATTTGTAATCATCAGATAGATTTACTTTGCGTAGTTTTAAATTTGTTTTCTTTTGTGGTACTGGGGATTGAACCCTGGGAGTGCTAAGCTACATACCTTTCCCTTTTAACTTCATTTTAAGATAGGGTCTCACTAAGTTGCTCAGACTGGCCTCAAATTTGCGATCCTCTTGCCTCAGCCTCCCAAGTACCTTGGATTACACACCTGGTCATAGTTTTAAATTTGAGAACAAAAAGTATTTTGAAGTGTAGTTTTATAACTTATAGATGCTAACCTTTTCAAAAGTCACAACTCTCTGGGAAAATGTTCCTCAAATTTGGAGTTAACTGGAATTGATACTCTCTTAGGTTACTAGACTTGAAAGCCTATTAAAATAAATGTGAACTGCAGTAAACACTGAAAAGACAAAGCAAGCATTTAACTTACACACTAGTTATTCTAAAAAGAGGGGTGGGGGTGGGAGAGTGGAAGTAGAAATTGTCTTCCACAAAATACCAAGAAAACTGACAAAACTAACAATTTACAGCAACCAAGTAGGTACATATTTAACCAAAGGAAAGGCTATTGAAACATGGGAGTCTCTGACGTTTTAACCTATCTTAGACATGCTGCCATCTCTGGTATGGCAGGAGCCTAGGAGACAGCAGCCCCTATTAACTCCAATTTGGCAAGACTGTACACACAGATAATGGTGCTATGGATGTCCACTGTATTCATGTTACCACATACACTTTAGTAAACATAAAATGAAAAAAATAATAATTTATTACACAAATTATAAAACATCTCTCTCCTCCTTCCTTTGGAAAATTATATCCCCAAATAATAGGTAAAAGTACACAAAAAATTTTAATATAAGGCTTTCTAAATAGCTCACCAACAGTATTTGTGGCTGTTCACCATCTTTATCTGTCAAATGCAGGAAGTTCTTCTTTCCTGGCTCAAAATTAGCATCGAGAAGAGTCTTGTCACTGGTATGATCCAGTGGAGCCTATGAGCATAAAACATAGTGTTTCACATTATGAGAAGCATTAATTGTAGTAACAAAAAATATAAAATTGGACACATATATACATTTAAATAGTATTTTTTTCAGTAATGATTCTGGCAAAGTTCTGTTCATCTAGGTTTAGAACGAACTCATCTATGCATGAACTGAGATGGCTAACCCCAGTTGCAGTACACCTACACTGACAGAGGCTCAGGTTCTCCAACATCCACAAAACCAGAGAGAAACATCAGAGGTTAGGAGACAGCATTAAGTACAACACAAAAAAAGAATCTATAAACATTGTATTTACTTATTCCCTAAAATATATGCAAGATAATATTTAATAATTTTCATGAAAATTAACTAAAGATAATTTTATAGAACTTACAATTGCAAAATGTTTTGATACATGAATACAGTGAGAATTCCAGATAACCAATATACTTAACCACCAAATCAAAATAATTACATAACTAAAATGTAACTAATGTAATATAACCTTCAGAAAAAGCCCTTAAGGAAAAGCCTGCCCTAGAAAATGATACCAATTTCAAGTCTACTATCAGGATTTGAAGGATCCCAGCGGGGGTGGAAGTGATCACTCCTTGGAAAATTAAATGTTTAAGACTCAATAGTCGGACCGGTGAGATGGCTCAGCGGCTTAAGCGCCTGCCCGGCAAATGCGAGGGCCCGAGTTCGACTCCCGGATCCCACATACGAAAAAGGGGCCGGTGATATCGCTCAGCGGCACAGGCGCCCGCTGGCGCGCGAGGTCCTGAGGTCGACCCCCGGTACCCACAAAAAAAAAAAAAAAAAGACTCAATAGTCTTCATCTAACTCTTTCATGTGGCTGTTATTCTGACACGTACACTCCCACTGGTGCATGAGAAATGGAACTCTGCACTCTACTGACTACTTACTACTCCCACACTCCCAACCATTGTTGAGAAAAATAAGGGACTAAGTATGAGCATCTTCTTGCTCTGTTTTAAAACATTTTGTTACATTAAAAACAGAGATGACGTCTCCTTAAAAAGACTCATTTTATGGAAGTACTTTTGTTGGGAAATTATCATTGTATAGAAGTACAGGTAGGGGCCGGTGAGATGGCTCAGCGGCATAAGCGCCTGCCTGGCAAGCGTGAGGGCCCGAGTTTGACTCCCGGAACCCACATACGAAAAAGGGGCCGGTGATATCGCTCAGCGGCACGGGCACCTGCTGGCGCGCGAGGTCCTGAGGTCGACCCCCGGTACCCACAAAAGGAAAAAAAAAAAAGAAGTACAGGTATTAGGGACCAAAAAAATTCAACTTTAAGAGATCCTACTACTTATTATCTATGTAAATTTGGGCAAGGTATTTCACTTTCCCATGACTCAGTTTCCTTATCTATGAGGTTGCAACAGCAACTACCTCAGAAGATAGTTATTAAGACTAAGTATCATCTGTATAGAGTTAAGAATAGAAAGAGCAATCAAAGCATATGATGAATGCTTAAATTAAACAAATTATTATAGTAAGAGACGCACTGCCTTAATCCTCCTAGTAGAACTTCCAGAACTGCTTCAGAAAGTGAACAGAACAATGGGATAAGTGTGTTTGAAGCAAGGAGTCTTCTGAGAGGGACTAATAGCAATGTGTCTTTTACTGTAACAATTTTTTAAAAATTCAAATATTCACTGTGTTTTTAGTTATACCTTGTACTAAGAATATAATAAGTGGAAAATAAGTGTTTAGTAAATAAACTTTTAGATCTATTGTGCTTTGTACTAAGTATAGTAAGTACAAAGTAAGTGTTGAGTAAATAACAAAACTATTAAATCTACCTCTTAACTTTACCTTATATTATGAAATCCATGCAAAAAATAGGACATAGAAAACCTGAGGCTACGAGGAGCCACAGGGAAAGAGAGGTGTTGCTGAGCCCTTTAAATCCTTTGGCAAGACATAAAAGATCAGATGACAGAGCTAGAATACATAGGTTTTGCTTCAGTAAACATGTCTGTGAGTTTGACATGGCTGGCAGCTAAATGGGTTTGGTTTTCAGAGGAGTGTTCAAGCAGCAAGCAGGTAAAAAAGCATACATGTAGCAATATACAGCAGGCAAATAAGAATGCAGCAATGAAGCCATACTGAAGAAAGAGAAATGGGTAATCCCAATGCAGAACTACTTGAAGTTATTATAAAAGAAGACTATCCATGGAGGACATAAAATTAATATGAGATTCCTGCCACTGAAATACAGTCTACCAAATCAGAAGACACAAATGAGTGACAACTATAATAAAGGGAGACTATGTTAAGTCTCATGGCCAAACAAGTGCATGAACTTCAAAGAAGAAGAACTGCTTTTAAAATGGCATGGGGAAACATTAAGTAAGGCTTCTTAAAGGTAAAGGATAAATAGGAGGTGTGAAGACACATGACAATTTAAGCTGAAAAAGAAGAGGCAACACCAAAAATTACATGGTGGCATGCCAGGAAATATTCAAATCTTAAGATTATTGTGCCGGTGAGACGGCTCAGCGGCTTAAGCGCCTGCCTTGCAAGCGCGAAGGCCCGAGTTCGACTCCCGGAACCCACATACGAAAAAGGGGCCGGTGATATCGCTCAGCGGCACGGGTGCCTGTTGGCGCGTGAGGTCCTGAGGTCGTCCCCCCGGTACCCACAAAAAAAAAAAAAAAAGATTATTGTTTATCTTTCCACATCTTGCTGGGAATACCAATATGCTGGTCAATACTGAGAGAAAAGTTAACTACTTTAAAACATCAGTTCTGTATTTTTTTTAAAATCCACATACTGTATATATTATGGAATAGAAAGCAAAATATGATTTTAAAGGCAAGTCGGGGAACATCAAACATCTTTGATCCTCTTGTGGAGACAACTTAATTATGCTCTCCACATATCAAGGACAGATGGGTAGCATTTTGTTTACATGAGAGCCATTTTCTTGGAAAACTTAAAGTAGCAACGGCACAGGATAGAAAGGGGCAATATAAACAAAACCATGAAGATGGAAAAACGGGATGCTGGTGTTAATTAGTCCAACACCCAGGAGTTAAGATTACAAAGATGTAAATGACCCATCACAGTTTGCTGTAAATATTAACCAAGGAATGTGATTTCTTAGCAGTAGCTAGCGAGCAATGATTGAAGGTTTCTGAACTAGAACTAGGTAATGTGAGTGCTATGATTTAAGGTGACTGAAGAACATTCTCACAGAAGTATGCGGGGTGAAAGTGGACTAAGATAAGAGATGAAAAAAAACTATTTAATAGTATAGATGAAGTCCAACTCAACAGTCTCCTTTACCATGTCATGCAAAACTGATCAATGTCCCTGCCATGTTCTGAATGCTGGTGTCCTTCCAAAATTATTAAGAGGTGGGGCCTTTAGGAGGACTTAAAGGTGGATGAGACTGGTTCTTTTATAAAAGAGGCCCAAGGAAAGATGTCTATTAAAGGTTCCTCAGACTTTATTTTAGTAGTTGCAATTATTTTCATATTAAAAATTAATACAGGATTGGGCCAAATGGTGACCTAAACATATGTCTACCAATAATCCTCCTTCAAACTCTATGAAATGTCTAAAAAGAGTTTTTTAAAGAAAAATCTGGGAACAATGCAGGAAAACAAAGAATGCCCTTAGCAAACCAGAAATCCTGAAAAATTAAAAAACAGAAAGCAGGTGGACGAGCTCTATGAACAAACAAAACTAGAAGAAACACAGCCCAGAATACCTAGGAAAAAACTGTTGTGGAGGTAAAAGAGTAACAAAGAGTAACAGGGAACTCTAGACCAAGGTCAGGAGGTAGATCTGGGGGCCAGTGAGATAGCTCAGCGGCATAAGCGCCTGCCTGGCAAGCACGAGGTCCTGAGTTCAACTCCCGTAACCCACATAAAGGAAAAAAAGGGCCGGTGATATTGCTCAGTGGCACAAGTGCTTGCTGGCAAGCGTGAGGTCCTGAGATCGACTCCTGGTACCCACATAAAAAAAAAAAAAGGTAGATCTGGGAGCCATTAGAGTGAATCCATGGGAAAAGGCACTCTGCTAAGTTTGGTTTCTCTTCCTTGCTACCTTAGGCTAAGCAACAGACAGCAGTACATATTTCCTCCCAGAGGAAAGAAGGGGCTCTATAGCCAGTGAGGCCGACCATGCTGTCTGGCTGGTACTGATCACCTCACAGTCAGGAACTAGCTGATTCTAGGACAAATTATAAACACACCATACTCAGCAGCATGTCCCTCCCTTCCTCACAAAAATCAGGAATTCATCACAGTAAATTTAATCAGCATCCACAGAGTAGTTAACAGAGACTCTCAAATACAAAGACGAGTAGAAAACAAGAATTAATGAACATATGAGGAAATGCAAATGAATACAGCAAATGAAGGAAGATATCTGACTAAGGAAACAACAGAACAATCAGAAGACTGAAATAAGTAAACATATCATCAAAGATATCTGAGAAGACTGTAGTCATTAAAAACTATTTTTGTGGGGCTGGTGAGATGGCTCAGCGGCGTAAGCGCCTGCCTGGCAAGCGTGAGGGCCCAAGTTGAACTCCCAGAACCCACATACGAAAAAAGGGCCTGTGATATCGCTCAGCAGCATGGGTGCCTGCTAGTGTGCGAGGTCCTGAGGTCGACCCCCGGTACCCCCCCAAAAAAAAACAAAAAAAACTATTTTTGAACTTGAGAGTGAAAGCTATCCATATTCATACACAGAAAAAGAAATATATAAAAACCAAAAGGTTATCTAGAAATACACCTAGACACACAAATATAAAGAAATAAAAGTCACCTAAAGATAATTTCGGTTAACACTGAGGTATATACCATTCACTCTCTTTTTATGTCCATCTCTCCTTTTATTTCAAAAACCAGATCATAAAATGTGTGATTTACATACTTTTTCATTGAAAAATATAAAAGTAAACACAATACTATGATTTACGCTGAGTAACCACAATACTATGATAGTCCCCTTTCATACATGAGAAAACTGATGACGTGACATTATGCAAACTTCTGGACAACAAAAGCTGAATCCAGAATGGTAGCAAAGGGAAGAGAGATCCAGTTACTGAGATGCACACAAGTTCTTATTGTAGTTGTTATGATATTGAAGACACCACAACAGCCAGGATTTAACATAATCATTAGTGATAACAATAATAATAATGGCTGTAATAACATTACTAGCAGCTTAAGAGAAGATGCTTTAAACCTGGGGTTTTACCATATCAGCAGTATTGATTCCACTTCCCCACACCAAATCAAAGGTTCCATTTATGTAGCCTACTTTGTTGGCTACATCTTCAAAGAGCTTTCTGACTGGAGTAGATGCTGGTAAATTTAAAGCGATCCGTTCATTCACTGTCTTTGAATTAGTAGTATCTTGTATTATACATAAGACTCTAGGTTCTTCAGCAGCATTTTCTATCTGAAATTTAAAAATATATACTTTAAATATTATTTATCTTTCAAGGAAAACAATAAGACTATAATTACCATAAAATTTATAATTCAATGTATTAGAACCAACAAAGCACCCATTCTGTGCTAATATTTAGTATGTCTGAAACACACCCCAATGGATATGTCAAACATATAAGCACTATGTATGTTTGTTTTGAAAAAATGGGGCATATTTCAGAATCAATATTACAAAATCTGATCCTTAAAAATGTGTCATTATCATGCTAGCACAGTCAAATCATAGATTTTAGGGTCTCCTGAGGAAACAAAGAGAATTTTGCAGAAGCGAGGTGAGGACTAAAGATTATAAAATCTGTAACTCAGGGATATAGGTAACCAGGTCTAACCTTTATGCTGCTGTACCCATAGACCAGATGTCCAAAAGTATTCATTTATCAAAGCGTTGGGAGCTGACAAACTTATCCAAATATATCAGCCAGGAGAAGGAGGAAAAATAAGAAAAAAAAAAACTTTTCAATTGCCAACCTGGAAATGAATTAGGGTCACAAATTCTCTAGTGTATAATTCAGTAATTATCAAGACAAATGTTTTTAAAAAGAGAATTTCTCAAATAAGCTATGCTCTCTCTGAAGCTCTTGAAAAACACTACTTTTCCATTTTGCAAAGGGGTGTTGAATACATCAGACTACATCAAATACTTAAGTGGAGGAATTTCTTTCTCTTTTCCTCCTCTTGTATTGGCCATCTCAGTGAATAGCACCATCATCTACCCAGCTTCTAAAACCAGGCAGCTAAGATGAAGAGCCTCCTATCATCCCTTTTCTTCACCCAATACTACCACCAAAGCCTACCAATTCTACCTGCTAGATATCCTTTGAATGTCTCTTTATTCCTCCCTGCAACAATCAAAATCTCTTACCAAAATGATGGCCATGGGTTCCTGTAAGTTTAACTTTTTTCAATCTTGTATCCCTTCAATCCAGAATAGTATTTCTACTATACAAATCTGGTGATGAAAGTCAGATGTGGGAACTCTTATTATCCCTATAACAGGCAATTCAAAAATACGAACTGTACGCAAGAATTAATTTTTTTCTTTCAACAAAATCAACCCCAACCTTTCATTGCTTCTATATTATCCATTTAAAAATAATTACTATTGACTAGTACTGAAAACAGTACAGCCACGAAGATTTTTGTTTGTTTGATGAAGTAACTCAATCATACTTTGTTTCTGCAATATAAAATTTTGGGTTTGCAAGGGATCACATATAAATTAAGGTTAACCCAATTAATTTAGAACACAAATAAGTTGCTATAAAAGAATATTTAAAACAGATTGGCTAGCACTACATTTCAGACAAATCAAAGTATTTAATTACCAACAATAGCCCATTTAGTTTAAAATTACATAATTAAGTTAACTACAAGAAATACATTTCTACAAGATAAAAAGTAAAAAAGAACATTACTAATATATTTCTCTAGGAAGGAAAAAAAAAGCCTTCACTGTAAATATAAGGTGTGTATTACATATTTAAATCCTAAACTAAGAAATATAAAATGGAACCTTTTAAAAAAACTCTGGTTGACAGTAAGAATGAACAACTCAAAATAATTTCAACAACCACTTTTATCGTTCCAACAGTATATACTGCAAAGGTAGGTTAGGTCTGAATAAATCAAGTGTTCTTGGTATAAAATACTTTGTAGCAAGATTTTAAGGCTTCAGACAGGTTAGAGTTGATGGCCCAAGGAAGATGATCCTTCCTAAGAATCTGGAAATTAGACATGCTATATAGTTATATACATAACAATGGTAATGTGGCAACATCATATGGCCAGACTTTATCAGTTCCTGGTTCTTTCCCTAAATATGCGAGTGCAAAGTGTAAGCACTCCAGACTCCTTTTCTTTCATAGAATCCTATCTGTAGGATTTGTGTTACAGTAAACACAAAATTTAATTTCATGTGTGCCTTTTATTCCTTTTAATAACAGCATTCTTTTCTGCACATATAATTATGCTTAGTTTTAAAAAAAAAAAACTAGTAAGACTATAAAGAAAAATAGGAAAATGACTTCTAGTTCTATAACTCAAGAGATGACTATTAACATTTTGGTGTAGCCGGGCATGGTGGTGCACACCTGTATTCCCAACACTCTGGGGAGGCTGAGGCAAGAGAATCCCAAGTTCCAGCCTGGGAAACTTAGGGAGACCCTATCTCAAAAAAGACAGACAGAAAGAAAGAAAGAAAGAAAAAAAAAAAAAAAGGTTGGGCTGGCACATAGCTCAATGCCAAGTTTCTAGTACTGTAAAAACAAACTCACTCACTCACTCACCTTGTATATTCTTCTAAGTATTTTTCCTACACAACACAGACACGCAGGTTTCTTAGTCAAACAATGAATTAGAATACTTATACTTTGGCCTAAGGAGGTAGCTCAATGATGGAACACTTGCCTAGTCTGCCCAATGCTCTTGGGTTCAATTCCTAGCACAGCAAAAACAAAACAAAACAAAACAAAACACCCAAAAAGAATACACATGTTGTTTTATAACTTTTTTCTTATTTATAAATATATTGTGAAATCTTTTCTTATCATGCTCTACTCACCTAACTCATCATTTAAACAGCTGAGCAGTATTTTTTAATACATGAATCAATAACTTAATTCTATTATACTCTTAGGCTAGGGTTTATTACACTTTTAAAAATATCTCTGGGGCCGGGGATGTAGCTCAGCGGCACAGCGCCTGCCTGGCAAGCACAAGGACATGAGTTCAATTCCCGGTACCAAAAAAAAAAAAAATTCTATGATAAACACTTTGCACACTTTGTTTCCTAAAAATGTCTAGACCAATTACATTTATTTTACACTTGAATTCTAGCATAATTTTTTTTTTTTTTTTTAATATGGGTACCGGGAGCCGACCTCAGGACCTCATGCTTGCCAGCAGGCGCTCATGCCACTGAGCGATATCACCGGCCCTGTTTTTCCTTTATGTGGGTTCCGGGAGTTGAACTCAGGACCTCGCGCTTGCCGGGCAGGCGCTTATGCTGCTGAGTCATCTCACCGGCCCTAGCCTAATTTACACAAATAAACAAAATGCTGTTTTTTTTTTTAAAGCTGTAGGCTAGCCACTCATAAATTATTACTTTATACCCAGTATTCTGGACCATTCTTTATTTCATCCATAATTTAATCTAACATGGGGCCACCATCCACAGATTTCTTCAACCTTTCAGAATCAGTACTGCCAACTAAATTTCCTCCTTCCCCACCTCCAATTTGGGAACTGACAGGAACATATTTTTTTCTCCCATCTTAAGATATCATCAATAAATTGTACTAATAATTTTATAATGGTTTTTCAATAGAAAAAGCCCTCTACAATATAAATTAAGTATGCAATTTTCCAAAATATGTAAATGTAAAAGGACATTTCTTAGAACTGGAAAACTAGGGGAGCTATCTTAATTTCTTTGAGGCTGTACTCCAGATTTATACCACTTATGCCCAAAGAAAAGAACAGTAGTATCTTCAGGTGGATTACAGATGGCTAAGTACTCTTCGTTCCTCTTTTTCTTTTCCCTTTTTCCCTGAGTATGGCTGATCATGTGACCACCCAGGACCAACAGAATCTGACAGAAGTGATAATGTATAACTTAAAGAAGCGCCTTAAGAAACCAGCAGATTCTGTTTTAGTACTTCTCGGAGGCTTCCCTATTACAAACCAGCCAGCATGTAAGAAATCCAATTACCCGGGGATCAACAAGCTAAGTGGAAGCCCTAGCCATCCATGCAGAGAAGGTGGCCACTCAGTGGAAGCACCGAGATGTCTGACATATGAAAAAAGCCTTCTTGGACATGGCATCCAAAGCCGCCCACCAGCCCACTGGAGCCAAGTAATGATGCCATGTGGAGCAGAAATGAACAGCTGAGCCCTTGTTCAAATTTCACCCCCACAGAAATGTGAGTAAACCAACTAAGTGTTCTTTCAAGTTACTAAATTTTAGGGCAGGCTGTTACACAGTAATAATAACACAGCAAAAACAGTTAAGCATACAAATTCTAGTTGGGAAAGATGTGGTGATGGTAGTGGAAGGAGGCATTTAAGTACCATATTCAACATTAAGGAAAGACATATGGGGATATATCATAAATTAGGGAAGGTGACAAAATTTTTTAGTCAAAAGAGCTAATGAAAGAGAAAACAAATATAAAGTTATTAAAAAAAAAAACACCACATGTTCTATTTAGGAAACCATTTACTGTACCTAGATGAGCTCTTAGAAGGGCACAAAGTTTTTTACACAGAAAATCTAGCCATGTACAAAATAGATGTAAATCGTAAAGGTATAACTTGTTGTACAAACAACTCACAGTAATATCACAGTTCTAAGACTAAGAATAAAGCCAACAGCAGTTACATATAGCACTGTGTATGTTGAACATTCTGTGTCTAAGCTCACTACAGAAACAAAGCTGGATTTCCTAGCAAAATCTGAAGAAAGAATCTTAAAAAAAAAAAATACAACCACAATCTTGTTTTATAAAAGGTAAAACACACTGGTTTAAATGCATTCTTCCAGGGACAGACTTGCTGCTAGGAACATCTAGAAATGGTTGACATAGATAATTGTTCTAAGAAATCTTAGACCCTGATGAAGGCAAATCTGCCTTGTCCCCTTGTTTTGACATTTCTAATATTTCTAAATTCAAATCTGAGTTCTCTGCTGTTGAAACCATACTTACAGAAATAGTTCCTATGTGTTCCTTATTATCAAACACAAACTAAGGTGCAAAACTGATCATATATGCTTAACATGTGATTAGCATGTAGAAAATATTAAACAAAATTCAAAATTATCATTAGATTTTTCTGAGAAAAAAAACTTAACAATTAAAGCATGAAAGGACTTTTTTTTTTTACCTCTACATTCAATAAGGTAATCTCTTTTTCTCTCCAGACTGTTTCTCTTTCAAGACATTAGAGAGAATAATATAGTTACAACTTACATATACACATGCACAGTCCATTTCTCTACTTCTTGGGCCGGAAGCTAACTTGAGCTAAGAAATTAAAGACTCAGAGCAATACCTTTCGGGTATCTGTAGTTCATGATTAGTATACTTCCACAAATTAAAAGAAGGAATTGATAGTATGAATTTTTGCTGGCTGAAATTTATAAAATTTCATTTTTATTTTAACATGACAATTCCTGTGCTACTCAGGGGCCCTAAATTACATGAAAGAAATATTTTGTTTTTAAAATCCTATCTCTAACCCATCCCAAATCCCAGCCAACTTTGATGCTAATTATATTCCCTTTTCCTAAGTAATCTCTTGCCACACTGGGGAACATGGAAGAAATTAACAAAGGATGCTTGGGGAGAAAAAACTTAAAGCTAAAGGGACCTAAGGAAACAGTTCCTACTCCATAAAGGAAGCTGGTGGCTGTAATGCACACAATGCTGTCAAGAAGGTAACAGCTTTAATTCTTCAAATAAGGTTTCTAGGTTGTAACTTGGTAATTTATTTAATTTCTAGCACTATTACTATTCCAGAAAATATCTGCAAAACAAATGTCTGCAAACAATAGACACATGCCATATCAAAAATCAAAACAAAAGGTTCCATGATTTTTGTAAGTTTTTCCCCTCATTCACTTGTTATAAATAAGAGACTATCAGACACAAATTCATTAAGATGACTTTCATATTGTTAAAAAGGATAGAAATAAAACAGCCAAACAAGCATAAAATTTAAGACATGTTTTGTTATTAAATAAAAATACTAACATGCTGTTATTCGCTCTGCTGATTATCACACTAAAGCAATTACATCAGCAGACTACCTGTAAAAATTTCTTCTTCATTTCATCAAAGATATTTTGTCTGCATCTCCAAAACACATCCTATGGTATATAAGAACAAAATGAATTAAAATTATTTCTATGAAAGAAAAAAGGAAGATAGTGAAATGAGAACAATTAACATGAATACATTTATGTGATAAAATATGTATTAACTAAAGCATTAGTATACATTCTAGACTTTTATTCCTAAATTGTACTTGTAAGTTCTACCTTAGGCCTCACTTACTCTTGTATGGTTACTAAAAACTTATGGTATAGTGATAAAAGAGTAAGATTAATGTGAGAAACAGGCACAAGGAGAGGTGGCTTAAGAATTATGTGTAAATCAAATACACTAATAAGCCACAAAATATTTTAAGTCTACTAAAGGGAATTCTGCAATTCCTTGTAGCACAGGAAATCAAGAGATTCCGAATTTTGCTAGTTTACAAATTTGGGTTTTTCCACATTAGCTATACTTAAAATAAGATTACTTAACATCATGCCCTACAACCTTTTTCTCCAATATAAATCTCTTTACTACATAATAAGCTTTTCTAACAAAATAAAGAAACATAAAACAGTAACCCACAATCAAAAGATAATCTCTTGGAAAATCTTAATTTTATATCATTCTATGCCTTTTGTGTCCATATTTGTAAATATTTATCTCCCTTGTCCTTTAGTTAATAAAAAGAGATCAACGTATTGGTTTAAAAGGTGATTTCGCTTTTACAATAGAAATGTAATTCTAATAGCAGTATACACTTTTTAGAAAAGCAACTCTAAAATAATGACTACAGCAATTAATAATTTGATATATATATATATATATATATATACTACTGGAACCTTCTCTATCCTATAGATGTATTTTATAGATTGTTAATTTCTAACAAAATTTTATCCTTCTATACATCATTATTTGAATTATCTCTCAATACTTTCCTGTGCCAAAACATTTAGTGTAAAAATTGCACTGTTCTATTATAGATAAACCATGATTTATTCAACTAATCTGCTATTAATAGGAATTTAAGCACCATCACTACAGAACTGCTTTTCTGAACGATTTTTTTCTTTATTATAATTTCTCAAAAAAAGAACAAGTAGATCAAAGATTATGAAGACATTTTTAGGATTTCTGATACAGGGTGTTGATCACTTCTTCAACAAAATAGTACTAACTGCCACCAGCTGTCAAAACCGTTCTAGGCACTTAGAGCAGTGAACAAAGCCCTTGTAAAGGAAGCAACATGGTACAGTGGGACCTAACCCATTAACAAAGCTAAACTCTCAGGCACCCACCATCCTCAGGGTCTTCACGTTTCTGTACAGTGCACCTAGAGACTTCTCCTGGGCAGCCTTACCTCCTTGGCTCAAATATCACTGTGGTGGCTCGGAAACATGTCCATAAATTCTTTGACATGACTCCCAGGAAAAGTAAGAGTCTAATTCAACTCCATTTTTACTACAGACCAGCCTTAGTGACTCCTTGTGCTTCCAAGACTGGTTTAGAAAAGGCAACACAACTCCTGGCTGTAGCTCAGTACTTGCCTTAGAACCCAGCTACTGTGGTGTCAGTAAGCCAAGCAGACAAATGGAAATACCAGGTGTAGCTGTGAGTTCAAGGCCAGCCTAAATTACATAACAAGACCCTGTCTCATAATGAATAAATAAGAAACTCAATACATATTTATACTCATGCATTACATATAGAATCATACATATGTGTGATTCTATATATAGAATGTCTGATATATGTATCAAATACATATTTATGTAAACTTACATATAGCATATATATTTCATGTAAAACATTTTATATGAAAGGAATGGAAAATACACCATATATTTATTAATCACAAGAAAACAGGTTAATTTTTAAAAATAAATAGCAGACAAAGCAGACTTCAGAATGAAAAAAGGTTATCAGACATAAAGGGGCCCACCCATCAAGAAAACATAGCAATCCTAAATGTGTGTGAACCAAATGACAGAGATGCAAAATGTGTGATGCCAAAATTGATAAAACTGAAAGACAAATCCACAAGTATAGCTGGGAGATTTCAACACTTCCTCTATCAAACAGTGCTTGAACAACTAGACAGAAAATCAGTAAGAACACAGAAAATACCAACGCTACCATCAAACAACAGATTTTATGAATATTTATAAAACACCCCAACAAACAAGACTAAAAACGTATAAAGACCATATGCTGGGCCATAAAATAAATTTCACCAAACCTAAAAGAAATGAATTCATAAAAGTGTGTTCTCTGATCACAGTCAAGTTAGGAGGTCTAAAAAATGGAGTCACACAGTGTATTCTTACACTGAAAGGCTCAGCAAAGATGTCAATTCTTCCTAAATAATTACACAGGTCTGTCTTGATCTGTTTTATGCTGCTACCAAAGAGTACATGAGTCTCAGTAATTCAGAAAACAGGTATTTTTTTGGCTTGAAGGCTAGGAAGTTTAAGATCAAGATAGTAGCATCTGGTAAGGGCCTTCTTACTATAACATGGCAGTAAGGCAAAAAGAGGGCAACAGAGAGAGAAAGATGGGCATGTGTGTGTATTCGAGAGTGTGTGTGAATCCATTCCAAGATAATGAACCCATTCCTGTGATTATGCCATTAGTCCATTCATGAAAGTAGAGTTTTCATGACCTAAACATTGTTCAGTATTCTTGCAACAGTAACTAAATTTCAACATGAGTTTTAGAACAAACATTTAAACTACAGTGAGGTCAAAATCTCAGCAAAAAATTTTTGTAACACAATAGACAAGACTATTCTAAAATTTACAAGGAAAAGCAAAGGAAATACAATACCAAAAAGGATTTAGAAAAAGAATAAAGTGGGAAGACTCAGGATACCCAATTTCAAGATCTATTATTCAGATACAGTGAAGACTGTATGGTACTAATAGAGGAACAGACACATAGATCAGTATCACAATAGAGACACAAATATGCACAGCTGATTTTTAACTAGGCACAAAAGCAACTAAATGATGGGAAAAACTAGTTCCTGCAACAAATGGTGCCAGAGCAATTAGACACCTACAGGTAAGAAAAAATAATAACCAACTCCCTCACTTCATACAAAATTCAACTGCATGTGGATCAGTTAAATGGTTTATTTAGCCAATGTACATCCCTTCCATGAAGATGTACTAAGCAGTAGATAACTACTGATATATGCAATAACTTGGATGACCCTCTAGAGAATTATGCTAAGTTTAAAGACATGATGGCCAAAAAGTTGCACCCTGTGTGATTCCACATATATATAACATTCTTAAAACATTGAAGTATTGAAATGGAGTACAGTATGGTGTACTATACAGTATAATAGTACAGTAAGAAAATGGATTGTTAATTGTGGGGCCAGAGTGGACAGAGGAGTGAGGGAAGTGAGTATAGTTATAAAAGGACAGCATGAAGGATCTCTGCAGTGAAGAAAATGCAATGATCTCTATCTTGAGAACCACTTTCACTACCTTTGTTGTGATACTGTATCATGGTTCTATAAAATGTGACCATTAGGGTACACTGGAAAAAGGGTACATGAGATACCTGCTTTATTTCTCGTAACTATAGGTAAACCCACAATTACCTCAAGTAAAAGGTTGAATTTGAAAAATAAAGACTGACTATTTTCTTTCCCAGAGACTAAAGAAAATGTTCTGCTTGAAACTGTAGAGCTGAGGGGGAAGGCAGGGTACTCCTAAGAGTGGGCAGCTCTCGGCTGATGTGCAGCCACTACCAATTCTTTTGTTACAGATTTTAGCTTTAAAAAACCTACCACTTTGCCTCTTCTGAGCTGTGACTCTCGCCCTTGCCACCACTCTTTTAGACTGGTTGCTTACTGTTGGTCAAAACCTCTTTTTTTTTTCTCTTTAGAAAAGGAGATACAAAAAGAAATGAACAGCCTCAAAAGTTAACTCAAAATAGTTCAAAGACCTAAATGTAAGAACCGAAGCTATACAGCAAAACACAGAAAACAAAAATAAAAAAAACAGACAATTCGGACCTAATAAAAATTAAGAATTTTGTGCATCAAAGGACCTTATCATAGTGGAAAGGCAACCCACAGAAATGGGAGAAAATATCTGTAAACCACATATCTTGCAAGAAACTAATCCATGGAATATATAACTATTAATATTCTAATACTGCTTTTAATAATAGCTATCAAAGTATAAAATATTAACTATTTAATATATTAAATATTTAATAATCATTATGTCAACAATAAATAAAAAGGCTATTTATAATAACATCTAAGAATATAAAGTACTCAGAAACAGAGCTAACTATAACTTTGTTAGTTTTTTTACTGGAAAAATTATAAAATCTCTCTGTAAAAAATTAATGAAGAGCTGGATAAACTGTAAGATAGTGAAAGATGTACCATACTGATAAGCTGAAAGGCTCAATATTGTAAAGAAGTCAACTCTTCCCAATTCAAGCTATGTATTCAGAAATGCAACTCCAATCAAAACTCCAATAAAATTTGTATACATTTGTGTTGACGGAGGAGGAGACCGCTAAAATCTATATAAATATGCAAAGCTATAAGAACAGCCAAGCACCTCCTGAAAAATAAGGTTGGGAGATTTGTCTTACCCAAAACCAAGAATCAGTAAGAAAATATAAGAAGCAGAATAATGCTTTATTGGTACAGTAAGTTATTTCCACAAAGGAACCAAACACACATGGAAATTTTATTAAAGAAAGAATGAACTTTTCAGTAAATGATCCTTGGATAAGTAGGTATACACAGAAAAACCCTAACCTTGATATCATACATTAAAAATAAAATCAATTTCAGATGAATTAAAGATATAAACATGAAAGCTAAGATAATGATCCTTAAGAAATAATATGCATTAATATTCTTAAAATACTGGGCTAGCAAAGAAAGATTCTGTGTGTGTTGCAAACACACACAAAAAAGGATTAATGCCAATTGAAACTAAAGACTTTTTAATTTTAAAAACTCTTTCAGGGTAAAAAGATAAGTGACAAATTGGGAAAGGATATCTGCAACAAATATAACTAACACAGTACTGGTATTCTACAATAATAAATTTTATAAATCAATAAAAGAAAGATAATGCAATAGAAAAAGTCAAAAGACATTCTTCTCAGAAAATAAAAAGCTCACAAAGAAATTCTTAAGTGTGAAAAATTATTAATAAGCAAAAAAGACATTTTAAAAACAATACTTCAAAGCAAGAATTCTCACTCACTGTTAGTATGAATGTAAACTGAAACCTTTCAGTAAAAGTTCCACCATATCTGAAAGTCAGAAAATATGTTTATCTCACAATCCATCAAAATCTCACTACTAAAATATCTACCCATCCGTCTGTGTGTGGATCCAACTACTCATCCATCCACCTAGTTAATGTTCTATGGATAAACTGTAGTAGATTTATAGAATGGAAGACTATGTAACAAAAACATGAACAGACTACTGATATGTACATTAATACAGACGTATCTCAAAAACAAAAATAAGTGAAAGACCCAAGCCACAGCAGAATGGTGTCTATACCACAAACAAATAACCACAAAATGATTCTACCTTCACAAAGCTTGTGACAGCTGGATTGTCAACTTGATTGGCTTGAAAGCTGCCTAAAGGATATGTAATCTACACTTCTAGGTGTGTCTGGCTGGGTCATGGAGGTATGACCTTAGGTACTATACCTAACTGGAGAGACTCCAGTACTATACTGGAGAGAGCCCCGGCCTCTCCAGTGCTGTCCCCCTGCTCTGCTTTCCAGCCACAATGAAACCAGCAGCTCTGTTTCACCTTCTGGCATGATGTTTCTGCCCTGGAGCCAGGCACCTGTGGATAGAGTCCTCTGAAACCATGAGTCAAGCAAATCATTTCCTCCTTTAAATTGTGGGTGTGAGGTATATGGTTTCAGCAACAGGAAAGCTGACCAATACAAAGCTCAACAGTATCTTTTTTTAAATAACCATTTTAGCTAAGTTTGATGGCACATGCCTGTAATCCCAGCTACTCCCAAGGCTGAGGCGAGAAGATCACCTGGGTGGTATTTGGATATCATGCAATCATTAAAAATAATGCTATGAAGACACTAACTGAGAAGGAAAAATGTTCAATATATGGCACTAAGAAATAATGCCAGCCTTAAAACATGACATATAATAGCATTTCTTAAGTCTATATGGAGAAGAGGGAGGAAAAATGTACAGGGAAAAAAGAATTACACTAAAATGTTAACACTATCACCTTTGAAGAATATAATTAGAAATGTTTTTTTTTTCCTTTATGCTTTTTTGGGATTTCTGTTTGGCACTGCATTTATATTTTTTTCTAGAGTCTTAAGTGTAAACTTAGAATCTAAGAAAGAAATTTGGCAAATTTAAATATTATGTAAAAATTTTAAAGTGTTAGTCCAATTCCTACTCTTCTAACCAAGAGATAAAACAATTAATGGTAGGATAAGAAAACGAAAGCAACTGGGTAGGCAGCAGAACCCATGATAAAGATCTGGGGAGATGTGTTAAGACTGTATTCTTAGTGTGTGCAAACAGTAATGTGCCTACAGAAAACTAACAAAAACCTAGCACAATTAATTTCAGGCAACATTAACAATGAATGGACAATTCGCAGGTACTACCTAAGAAAACAGACAAAAGAACTTATTACATCTACAAGCAAAACAGAGAAGGCTTGTGACAATAAGTTTCTAGGATTCTTCTATTTCAAATAATACATACTTACAAAAATAACACTCAGGAGGAGGGCCTTAACAGGAAATTAAAAAAGAAAGGCAGTGTGGTGGCACACACCAATAATCCCAGCTACTTCGGAGGCTGAGGCAGGAGGACTGTAAGTTGGAGGCCAGCCTGGGCAACTTAGCAAGATCCTATCTCAAAGGGTTTTTGGGGTCCTGGGGATGCATGTAGCTTCACAGTACAGCACCCCCCCATTCAATCCCCAGTATTGCCAAAAAAAAAAAAAAAAGTGCATACATTTAGATAGTGTTAAAGAGTTATTGTCTAGTTCTAGACCCACACACAATATTCTACTCTTGAAAATATTTAATACTCTCAGTTCAGAGACAAGAAATAAACGCTTCCCTATTCCTCCTACTAAGTACAATTAAAAATGTTGTGTATTAAACAACAACAAAAGCAAAACAGTAAAGGGTAGAGAGAAGGCAGAGAGGTTAGGAACCATAGAACCCAAGGATGATGATGGTGAATTCTTTGGGAATGTCTTTTGCCTAATACATCCTGGTATATGTGGGTACAGACTAAAAAACCTCTAAGAAAAGACTCTTCTTAACTAATGAGGAACCTGGGATTTTATACCCACCTTCCAGCAACAATGAGGGAATACCCCTTTTCCCCTGCTGGCATGGTGCCAGAGGAGGTCTGCCAAAACAGATTAAAATAAGATTCAGTCTTTTAATATATAGTACTATCTAAAATATAGTGAAAAATCACTTGCCATACCAAGAACTAGGAATATCTCAACCTGAATGAGAAAAGCAAATGCCAACACCAAGGTGACACACATTACGATTTTGTGACAAGAATTTTAAAGCAACTATCACAAAAATGTCCTACAAGCAATTATTAACATGCATGAAACAAATGGGGAAAAAAGAAAGTCTCAGCAAAGATCACAAATAAAATAACTAAAATAAAAACTCACTAGGTGAACTCAACAGAAGGATGAAGATCCCAAGAAAGAATCTGTAACCCTGAAGGTGAGAATAGAAATTACCCATTTTGAACAATAAAGGAAAAAACAGACTTTAAAAATAATCAGTGTCATGCACCTACAGGACTACAACAAAGGATCAGACACTCAGGTCATGCAAATCCCACAAGGAAAGGAGAAAGATGGTGGGATTGAAAAAGTGCTCAAAGAACTAATGGTTGAAATCCTCCCAAATTTGGCAAAAGACATAAACCCATATAGTCAAGAAACTGAACAAACCCAAAGGAGAATAAATCTAAAGAAATCTATATCAAGACATAGCATAGATTCCTTGGAAACTAAAAAAGAATGAATTTTGAAAGTATTGAGAGAAAAAAAGCTTTTCTATAAGGGCAAAATAACTCAATTGAGGGATTTCACATCAGAAACCACAGAGCCAGAGGGAAGTGACATAATACCTTTAAAGGGCTGAAAAGAAAAGAACTGTCAACCCAGAATTACGTATCCAGTGAAAATAACCTTCAGGGATTATAGAGAAATCAAGACCTCAGATGAAGGAAAACTAAGCGATTTCTTGCTAGCAGACCTAACCTAAAAGATCAGCCAAAGAAAGCTTTCTAAAAAGAAATAAGAATGCCAAGAAACCACTTTGTATTAAAAATAAAAATATATTCTTTAATTATATGTAAATACTATTTTATGTGGGTGATTAGAATACTGCCCTGATTAACACTGTGCTAAAGTGTATGCTATAGGACAGTGATGGCGAACCTTTTAAAGACCAAGTGCCCAAACTACAACCGAAAGCCCACTTAGTTATCATAAAGTGCCAACACTGCAATTAAACCTGAATGCTCGGCTGCTAAGGCAATGCTGGCATGACTTGGTTTGCCTGCTGACAGTGAGGTCTCTGCGTACCAGTCATGGCACACGTGCCATAGGTCTGCCACCACTGCTATGAAGTTCACTCAATGTGATATTTAGGATATTTCCACAAAAAGCTACACAAATGAGCTCTCAGCCAAGTGTATTAGGCTCTTATTAGACTGTGACTATCAATGCTGGAAAGCCAAACTCAAATCATTTCAAGTTACGGTAAGTTTTTCAAAAAGTATGACTTGCTGTGGGGCTAAAAAAAACTACCGTATAGATCTACCAATTCCACTTCCAGGTATAACCAAAAGAACTGAAAGCAGGGACTTGAACAGGTATTTGTTCATATCAGCATTATTCACAACAGTCAAAAGGTGGAAGCAACTTAAGTTTCCGTCAACTAATTCATGGATGAATAAACTGAATGAATAAATATTTGCAAATATACACAGGGGAGTATTATTTGGGGTAGGGGGATGGGGTAACAGGCTAAAAAACCTGTAACCACAGCTACTTAGGAGGCTGAGTCAAGAGGATCACAAATTTCATTCAACAGGGCTCAGGCAACTTAGCACAACCCTGTCTCAAAAATAAAAAGGGCTGGGATAATAGATCAGGTAGAGTATTTGCTTAGCAAGTTTGAGGCCCTGGATTTAATACCAGAACTAGAAAAAAAAGGGGGGTGGGGGATGAGCTCGGTACATACTATATAACATGGATGAACTCTGAGAACATCATATTAAGTGAAATAAGCCAGTCAAAATGGACAAATACTACTTGATTCCACTTACATGAAGTACCCAGAAGTGAAATTTATAGACAGAAAGTAGAACGAACGATGGCTAGGGCAAGGGAAGAAATTGAGGTGTTTAACAGGTACAGTCTCAGTTTTACAAGAGGAAGAAAGCTTTATGATGCATGATGGTGACGACAGCACAACAATGTGCTAATCCCACTGAACTGTACGCTTATAACCGGTGAAGACTGGTGCTGCAGGTGCAGCTCACTCAGTGATAGGGTGTTTGCTTACTAGCATGTATGAAGGCCCAGGTTCCACCTGCAGTACTGCCAAAAAAGAAAAGGGTAGGGTGGTAAATGTCATGTTATGTATACTTTACCAAAACCTTTAAAAATAATAAAAAATTAAACAGATTACTCTAAATCTGTGGAAGTAACAAAACTGTGTGCCTCCTGAGTTTCTAATAGTTTTGCATTACAAATACATATTATCCATAGTTATACTACAATATGTATAAATATATAAACATGAAAAAAACTTCCATTTCTTTCTTGGAATTCAAAAACTAAAAAATGTGCCTATTTAATAAGGGCTTTCATATAATTTGAGTGTATACATATATGGAGAGAGAAACAGACATAGAGATAAATGTAGATTTCACTCATAAATGTTTGTGTACATATTTTTTAACTCCTTCCACTCCTTTTACTCCTTTCAAGGACTAGAAAAAATGACATCCTTGTAACAATGAGCACATTAACCATTCATATCTTGGTTTATAGGTGCGATTTTCCATAAAAAAAAGGACTTAGAAGTGCTTGTAGAAATGTGCTTCCATTACGAGTGTTCCATCACTATCAAATTATACCCAGAATATTATTATTTAGGCTCAAATTTCTCAAAACTTATTTCTCATATCTAGGATTTATATTGGCATTTAAAAAAAAATTTTAGCTCCCCTTGTTTATATACTCAAGCATGGCAAGGGGTTTCAGAAAGCTAGTCAGGAATACATAAATACCTTAGAAAGTCATAAAAATATTAACATGAAAATGAAAGCCATAATGTATATAGTGAGAAAAATAAGCAAATTCTTAATATGCATGATTCTTAGCTAAGAAGTGAAAATAAATGTTTTACTATCTTTTTTTTTTTTTTTTTTTCGTGGGTACCGGGGGGTCGACCTCAGGACCTCGCGCACCAGCAGGCGCTCGTGCCGCTGAGCGATATCACCGGCCCCTTTTTCGTATGTGGGTTCCGGGAGTCGAACTCGGGCCCTTGCGCCTGCCGGGCAGGCGCTTAAGCCGCTGAGCCATCTCACCGGCCCCTGTTTTACTATCTTACTACTATAAACAAACACAGAAGTAGAAAGTATTCCTTTCGGAATTCTCTAAGCAAAATATATTCATTCAGAAAAATATCATAATGCATTACAGCTGATACTTTTGGAAGTGTAAGTATGCTCTTAAAACTTTGAAGTAAATTTTCAGAAATGATTTTGAAACTGAAAATTTTACAAACTGATTTTAAATTTTGAAGTTTTTTAGTGTAATAAAGACTTCTACTATTTAAATGAAGTTCACTCCCTGTTTTTAACAAATTTCTAAATTCAAATCTGCATATGTGGAATTTGTTAAAAAAAGAATTCATACTATTCTGAAAGCTTAGTTCAATGCATAAATAAACTGTAAGTGGATTATGTTTTACTAATTTAGTTATATACAAATTCTGTGATAAACTAATTTGTACTACTAGGAGATGTATCATGATACGGATTTTCTAAATTTATTTACTGAAGTACAAAGGTTGAATTCAGGGTCTTTACACTAAGTTACATTCCTAGCTTTTGTTTTGTATGTACTTTTTATTTTAAGGCAAGTTCTTTTGTCATTAAACTGCCTGGGCTGGGCCCAAACTTGTCATCCTCCTGCCTCAGTCTCCCATGTGCTGGGACTACAGGCATATGCCACCATATACCCAGCTGGATTTTCTGGATTTAAACTAATAAACTTGTTGTAGCATCAATTGCATGTCGATATATGACATTTGTTTTCAAGTTATATAGCATTAAAAAACACTCAAGTAATAAAATATAATAAGTTTACCTGGATAAAGTATATTTTCAAAATATTGTAAAAATACCTACCCTCTGTTCTACTATTAAGGTTTCTCTGAAGTAACTACACTCCATTTTCTTTTAAATTATTCATGAAACAAGCTTCCAGAACCCCACAGTAGTACAATTAGAAAGTCTACCAAATTATTTTGATCTTATATAACTTCTTTTTAGTTGTTGCAACAAACTACATTTAGCACTCAATTATTAGAAAACTAAAAATGTAAAGTTTCAGGACTTTAAAATAGTTTACAATGTATTTGACCACAATCAACATATTTTGACAGCTAAAAGCCAATCAACTAAATAGCTAATCATGTATGACACAAAATTGTATTTAAAGCTGGATAACACTTTTGATATCAGACCAGGATCCTTATTTTACAAATGAAGAAAAAGAAATTCAGAAACTTGAAACGACTCACCCAAAGTTACATCTGAACACGGGTCTTCTAAGGTAAGTAATACAGGCCTATAGATAACTTTACAATGCTGATATGTTTGTGGCATTAAAACTGCAAAGGCACTATTTTTCCTCTCACTTCTATACCAATACTCTTTTCACTTCTGACTTAACTCCATTTGATAGTTGTTCCAGTATTGGTCATGGGTTACCCACTAAAAATTTATTTTAGGTACCTAAACTTAGAAACTAAAACTATTCTCAGGAGACAAAATAATAGATCCTTTACTATTCCTGTGATCTTTATTTTTTATTACAGCTAAGATTTCCTCTCTGAGTAAGCTACTGTTGATAAGCAGTGACTCAGCTTGGGATACAACTGACTTGTTTACAGGTTTTGAATGTTCTACTGCACTATTACCAAATCAGAGCTTGTTTATCTGTTACCATGCATTTTATTTAAAAGCATGGATGATAATTTTAAAGTACAATTATTACATTCCTATAATACTCTGAACATGAAAGCATACCACTTCAAAAACGTTAAGGGTATTTAAAACTATTTAAAGACTTATTTCCTACAGAGTGGCCTACGGTGTAAGAGCACTGCACTGCAGAGCCAACTCCAGGCCGGAATGCTCAGGTGAGGGTGACTCCTCCTTTCAGGTAGGTAATCCTACACACAAAACACTTGTCTCCAACTCTCAGCGTCCTCCAAGAGATTAATTATATATCCTCTACATTAAAGTTTTTCTGAATATTGAAAAATAATTTCTTGAAAATGCTCTTATAACAACAACAATAATAAAATATCATACAAAGTAAGGTATTATTATAGAACTATCACTTACTATCCTTAAAGTAGATTTAAGGATAATTATTATATTGAATAAAAGTAATGCTTCAATTTACAATATTTAAAATTTCAGATTATCCTTGGTGGTTAGAGTAAGAGAAACTATTAGATGAGGAAAATCTGCAAAGATCTTTTGTTTTCTGACTGCATACTCTTCTCACAAAGTTTAAAGAACAACATAAAAAGCCTCTTCTTTGAGGATATTCTTTTGTCCTCCTCCCTGTAAGTACCTAGCAAAACCTTAAACATATACTACTTGCACAAAGTATGTTAGATTAGGCTCAATAAAAAACCAAGCGCATGAAAAATGTTCAATATCATTAATCATTAGAGAAATGCAAATTAATACCACAAAGAGATACTACTTGACACTTACTAAAATTAAAAAAAAAAAAAAAAAGACAGGGCTGGTGAGATGGCTCAGTGGCGTAAATGACTGCCTGGCAAGCACAAGGGCCCGAGTTCGACTCCCGGAACCCACATACGAAGAAAGGGCCAGTGATATCACTCAGCGGCACAGCGCCTGCTGGCACACGAGGTCCTGAGGTCGACCCCCACATACCCACACACAAAAAAAAGACAAGTATCAACAAGGATGCAGATCAACTGAATTTTCACACACTGCTGACTAGAATGCAAAACAGTATATAGCATTTCAGAAATAAGCTTTTCTTACAAAATTAAACATCCAATATGATACGTAAGTCCACCTATGCGCTTGTACACAAATATTTATAGAGCCTTATGCAGAATCATGAAAAAAACTGGAAACAACCCAAATGTCCATCAGTTGGTAAATTAATAAACAAATTGTAGCATTCATCAATAAAAAAGGAACAGACTACTAAAATAAGCAACAACATCGATGAATCTCAAATGCTTTATGCTAGATGAAAGAAGCCAGACTCAAAACCCATACACTACCTGATTCCATTTATATGACATTCTGTAAACAGCAAAATATGACGGAAACAAATCAGTGGTTGCTAGAACTTGGAGGTAGAAAAAGGTGGTTAACTAGAAGAACTTTCTTGAAATTATGGAAATATTCTAAATTTGATTACTGTAGTGGCTATACAACTGTATAAAACTATGTACCTTAAAAAGGTGAACTTTATGGGCCGGTGAGATGGCTCAGCGGCGTAAGCGCCTGCCTTGCAAGCGCGAGGGCCCGAGTTCGACTCCCGGATCCCACATACGAAAAAGGGGCCGGTGATATCGCTCAGCGGCACAGGTGCCTGTTGGCACACGAGGTCCTGAGGTCGACCCCCCGGTACCCACAAAAAAAAAAAAAAAAGGTGAACTTTATTATACATGTAAACTATACTTACATATGTAAACTGTAAAAGTCAGTAAACCTGACTTTTTAAAAAAGATTGCATTCAAGCTCTTCCACTACCTGACACTATCACTTATGAGCTTTTATGGCCTGGTATAGTGTTTTTCACCCAGAAAATAAACATGGTTATTCATTTTTATATCCCTTATTTTTTATTTTTTGGAGCCCTTGAAATTGTATTGGTATTATGTTAATGGTAAATAATGTAAGGGTAAATAAGTATTTCAAGACATTAATTTTTTCACATGTCTTTAATAAGGACGTTGGTTCTTAGGGATCTAATTTTTTACCAATTCCCTTTCATTATCACAAAGTCTATAAACAAAAATAAAATAATAAATCACCAACCTACTGTAAATTTAAAAATAATATTAAAATACCAAACACACAACTTTGTGTTTATAAGAGGAAAGAAATGTAAGTTCATAGATAGCTAATTTATTATTTATTAAAATTATGTTGTGGGGCCGGTGAGATAGCTCAGCAGCATAAGCGCCTGCCTGGCAAGCGCGAGGTCCTGAGTTCGACTCCCAGAACCCACATAAAGGAAAAAAAGGGCCAGTGATATCACTCAGTGGCACAAGCACTTGCTGGCAAGCACGAGGTCCTGAGGTCGGCTCCCAGTACCCACACTTAAAAAAACAAAAATTATATTGTATCTTTTAGATGAGTCACACAAGCATTTTATATGTTATTATAACCTAGAACTGAGATTGTAATCAAGCCTCCTCTGTATTAAAAAGTCTTAATTTTACTTGGAGCACTGTGGATATTCTTTGGAAGATTTCATTCATTTCCTAATTTAAAACATTCCCTTTGATGTGCTCAGTCACTGTGCTGCTACTGGGGCCCAGAAATAAGAGGAGTAAATGAGGGAATTCTTTGTACAACAGCTCCTATCAAGACAAGTGCCCACAAACAGAGCAGTGGTGAAGCACTCAGCAAGCAACAGCTACTAAAGCCGCACACAGGAACACATTGTACACTAACTGCTACGAAAGCACATCATCAAAAGCCTTGTGCCTCGGCCCTCAGGGAAAAGTAGAAGTTACGTCAAGTACGCTGAACTTCTCACTTGCAAAATTCCCTTCCTGCAGCACATGTGAGAAACTGCTTGGGACTACAGATCTACATTTGAAGACATCAACCTGTTCATTATCTACATCAAATAAATAACAATTATGCCAAAGGATATCCTGCCAAAATGACTCATATGTAGAAAATGTGCTAAGATGCATTATGATGGGAAATATTTCATTCTTTAAAAAAAAAGTATCTAATTATATAACTGCAAACTTAAGAAGAGATGAGAAAAAAGGTACTAGCAAGTTTTCCTATCATTTTCATGTGTGTAAATTTTTAATATTAATGCGATAGACACAAAACATTTATGTAAGTAAAAAATATGTTAACAAGTTTCAGCAATTAGTATTTATAAAAATTATAGACAAATCTGTTAACTTTTTCTGGGAAAATAAATCTCAAAACATTTCTTGACCCCTAATGTGTCTACAAAATAAAAATCTATTAAAAAATTAATTAATTAATTAAAAAATAATACAACCCCCCCCAAATAATAATATGATCTCATCCTCCCTTTTTCGACTTCCTTGGTACTATTCACTCTTACAGATGATACTGGTGAAAGAGCTGAATGCTGTGGGCTGAACAACTTTTTACTTTTTCACTCTCATGACATCAGTTAAGCTATTTATTCCTCACTTTTTTTTTTTTAATTGGGTACCGGGAGTCGAACTCAGGACCTTGTGCTTGCCAGCAGGCGCTTGTGCCACTGAGCAATATCACTGGCCCTATTTTTTTCTTGAAAAAAAAAAAAAATCTACACTCTTTCTAGACCTACAAAACCTTTGGAATTTTTAGACACAACCTGCCAGAACTATGCACTAACCCCCTCCCCCCAAGCACCTAAACTGGATTTTTGCCACTTAAAATGCACTACAAACATTAGTTTTGAATATTATTCTTTTTAACAAAAGGCTCTCATCACCTCCTCTAACAGCGTCTTGTCTTCCTTTGTGATCCAAATACTCCATTCTTATAGAATGCCCTAAACAAAATCAGTTACGCCCTCCTCTATGGCCCCGCTTTATTTCCCCATTACACATCTGTCTCAACTTCTGTCTCTTTCATTAGGCTAGACTAACCTAGAATTAGGCTACGTTCCTTTTTCATCTTTGAATCTCTCGTTCTTGGCAGCTACCACTAGCTCTGCACTAAGAAAAATTAAAGTGTATTTATTATTAAATAAAAATACATATCATTTGAAAAAAGAAAGGTATTTATACTCAAACTACAATGCTTTGGTTATACTAGAAAATTCCACCTAAGTCATAAATGAGGTTCATAGTTTTCCTAAAGGTCAACCTATCATTTTGCCAGAGGTATTAGTCACTGTATTCAGAAAGATATAAATTCCGGATCCTTATCTTAATTACATCACTTAACAGCCCTGACTCTTCTGTACTATAAAGTCCTATATTTAATATAAGCACAGTATACTAATATGTGAAAGAATACAATTCTTACACCAGTCAGCTACACAACATGAAATTTATATAAATAAAGCACAATAATACAACTGACAGGGACAATCTCTTCTATCCATGTCAATGAATCTATTCCAAAGTTACAGAAGATCAGAATTATCAAACACATTAAGTTCTCTCAGAAATAAGCTATTCTTTTTTTTTTTTAATATGCAAGTACCGGGAGTCGAACTCAGGACCTCGCACTTGTCAGGCAGGTGCTTATGCCGCTGAGCTGTAACTCCGGCCCAGAAACAAGCTATTCTTAAAATAGATCTTTAAAATAACATTTCACACTGAATCCTTACAAACAAGTAATTTGTTAATCTAGTAAATTATTTTAACAAGTATTTAAATATATTAGACCAGTTTTTCTCAGGACTGCAGTAGCTTAGACAACATTTTCAGTATTTCCATTTTGTTAAATATTCTATTCCTCAAAGCATTAAGAATAGGTCTTACTTGATCATACAAGAGAACCTGTCAAATCTAACAATCATTGTTTAGTACGATGGTCATTAAGTTATTTAGCTGACAGTTTGCAATCAGAACTATAATTTCAAATGACTAACATAACAAAAATATGACTTCATTTTCATTTTATCAATAAATATTTACTGTACAATGTATAGCAGCACACTGTGCTGGCCCCTGAGGAAGGACAGAAGGATGATGAATACAGTAATAGCAGTGAAAGTAGTAACAAAAGATAAAAATCTTTTGTAATAGCTAACATTTACTGAATGCTTATAATGTGCGAGTCACTCTATATGTATCAACTCAATTTTACTGACACTGTTAGTGTGTAGTTACTATTATTCTTATTAATTAGGGTACTGGGAGGTCAACTAACTTCTCTGACATCATGTAACTGGTATTAGAACCTAGGGACTCTGGTAATGGTGTCTTGACTTTGAGGAGATTCTAATATAATAAAAGCATTAATATAAGTAACAACTTGTAATAGAAGGATAAAATTTTTCAAATGCCAAAAAATACAAAGCTATGGGATTTCAGAGTTAGAAAAATGCAATCAGGCTAAGAGAAAAACCAGAAAAGATTTTTTTGTATGAAGTAAGAGGGGCTACAGTTTGTTCATTGGGCAGGATTTTCAAGCACATTTTAAAAAACATCAAAATTTGAGATATATACAAGCATATTACTCATATCTTAGTAATTTCCATAAAAACTGTATTCCCAACAATGGGTTACATCAACAGTAGCTCTCCAAAAATGAAGTTGTTTATATCCATTATTAGTTTACATATGCAGTTTAGTTCCATTATGTAAAGGATAGGGTAATTATTCCCACACCTAAAAACAAAGTATGCAGTAGAGCAAAGAAGAGATATCAGTTTACTTATAGACCTGAATCCATCCTGCCTTATACTATACCCATTGAAAACCAGGCTCAGGAAAACATGAGCAAAAAAACATGCTCTTTAAGAATCTTGATGTGAAATATCACGTTTTGTCACTTATTTACCATCACTGCCAATCACAAAAATTTTGCTGAACGCTTTTACAAAGCAGAGCATCTATACATTATATTTTAAGACAGCAATACCTGGAAAACACTTTAAAATCTGTGAATGAACCTCATAAAAGAATATGCACTGCAAATATGACATCCAAACATGTTGCCAGAACCTTAATGAATTTGTTTTAATAGATGCCTTTTGAAACTGCAACTTGCAGTAGATATTTAAACATACATTTATGCTAAGATTTTTCCAATCCTCTATTTTCAATCTGATACAATCTTTTCTTTCCAACTTGGGCCATCCTAGTACTTCACTACTCTGGAAACGTTCGTATCTACTCCCCTCCAGTTTGGCAAAAAATTACACTATCTGGGCACAAGACACCAAAAGTTTATGTGACTAATCTGAAAGAGAAAATAAAAAAGGGGCAGGAATCTAAGCACTTAAATAGTAGTTTTCATGTAGAAATCAAATTTCACCCATTTGAACTTAAAACTGGATAATGAAAAGAAATACTTTACAATTTTCACTCAGGCACAGAAGTGACACGTGAGTGCACATAGCACATCTGGAGAACAACAGCTAAAGTAGTGGGATGTGGTTCAAATGAAGAAAAAACATTAAGTTAGGAATTTCTAGGTTAAAGAGAATAGACTGAATACAAGTATTTAGCTGTCTCCCAAAATATTTTGAAAACAATAAAAAAAGTTTTGAAGAGCACAAACCCATAAAAAAACACACAATTTCAGAAGCTGGAAAGAATAAATGATAATAACTATTTCAACTAAGGAGGTTGACTCTAACATGAACATAAAGGAAACCCAGACACCTGATGATATGCACGTACATTTATACCAGATATTTGAACTTGGAGAAATGGTTAATTCCAGCATTGGGGCAAGGGAAGTGTTAGATGGGAAGAAGCATTATGTGGTGCCTAAGGCAAAGGTAAGTATCAAAGTCAACTAGAAAGAGCACCCCCTGGCCAAAATTGGAAGAGTTTATGGAATAAAATTAAATAACAACGAAGTATGTGATATTGTACTGAATGGGGAAAAACTGAAACCATTTCCTCTAAAATCAGGAATAAGATAAGAATGTCTACTCTTACTACTCTTAATTCAATACAGAACTTGATATTTTAGTGAAAGCATTTAGGCTATGAAAAAGAATTAAAGGGAATGCAAACAGGAAAGGAAGAAGTCAAATTATCCTTATGTATTTGTAGATGAAGACCCTAGAGACTTCACCAAAGACTTTTAGATCTGATAAACAAATTTAGCATGTAGCAAGATATACAATCAACATTATAAAAAAATCAATAGCTTCTCTATACACCAGTAATGAACCAGCTGAGAAAGCAATCGGGAAAACAATTCCATTTTCACAATAGCTTCAAAAAAATAAAAATAAAAGCCTAAGAATCAACCTAAGCAAGGAAGATGAAAGACTTCTACAGTGAAAATTACAGAATACTGAGAAAAGAAATTGAATATACTAGAAGGTGGAAAAATCTCCCATGTTCATAGATTGGCAGAATTAATGTTCAAATGGCCATATGACCAAAAGTGATCTACAGATTCAATGCAATCCCCATCAAAATTCCAATGACATTCTTCACAGAACTAGGAAAAAAAAATCCTAAATTCATAGGGAAACACAAAAGACCTAGAATAGCCAAAAGTATCCTTAGCAAAAGAGCAAGGCTGCTGGTATCCCAATACTTGATTTCAAATTACACTAAAAAATCATAGTAACAAAAACAGCATGGTACTGGCACAAAAAGACATTTAGATCAATGGAACAGAGGACCCAGAAACAAACCCACGCAAATACAGCCATCTGATTCTTCACAAAGGGGTCCAAAACAAACATTAAAGAAAAAATGGTTCCAAGAAAACTATCCATATGTAGAAGATTGAAGCTAGAGCCCTATCTCTTACTGTACAGAAAAATCAATTCAAAATGGATCAAAGACTTAGGTATAAGACCTAAAACTATGAAACTGCTAGAAAAAACAGGGGAAACACTTGAAGTCACTGCTACCGGCAAAAACTTCCTAAATAGGACTCCAATAGGGCAAGAAATAATAGCTAGGAAAAAAAAAAACCAAAAACTACAACTACATCAAATAAAAAAAGCTTTTGCATAGCAAATGAAACAATCAAGTAAAGACAGCCTACAAACTGGTACAAACTGGTAGAAATCTTTGCCAGCTACTCTTCTGACAGATTACTATATAGCACACACAAATAACTCAAAAAAACAAGTAGCCTAATCAATAAAAAGGCAAATGGACTGAATGGATGGACAGTAAGCACATGAAAAATGCTCAACATGTTTAGCCATCAGGAAAACGCAAATCAAAACTACACTGAGACTCTGTCTCATCCCAGACAGAATTGCTATCATCGGGAATACAAAAAAACAATAAACGCTGCCAATGATTTGGGAAAAAAAGAAATTCTTCTGCAATGTTGGTGGGAAGGTAAATTAGTACAATTATGAAAATCAGTATAGAGATTCCTCACAAAACCAAAATACAACTACCCTATGAGCCGGCTATAGCACTTGTTATGGTTTATATCCAGATGTTAGCAAGACCCTCAGGCACTCAGAGGAAGAGGCTTGCGGAAGGTGATTGGATTATGGGGGCTTTACAGCTGGCTTGCTTTGGGAGGTGGGGTCTAGTCGGAAGAGGCTGGTCACTGGGGTGTGACCTAGAAGGGGATATCTACTTCCCTGGCTCTTGCCTTCCCTCTCTGCTTTTTGAACGCCATGACATGAACAGCTTTCCTCCACCCAGGCCCTTCCACCATGCGTTCCTTTCTTGGTGCCAGCCAACTATGGACTAAAAACCTAAGTCAAAACAAACCTCTCTGTCTTTAAGTTGTAGGTGTTGGGTATTGTGTCCCAGAAAGGAGGGAAGTGACTAAGACACCACCCCTTGATATATACCCAGAGGAATTAAAAGTCAACATACTATAGGGACACCTGCATATCCATATTTTTTGCAGCACAATTCACAATAGCCAAAATATGCAACCATCCTAGGTGTCATATGTATGTATGTACGCATGTACGAGTGTGTGTGTGTGTGTGTGTGTGTGTGTATCCAAGTATCATTCAGCCATTCTAAAGAAGAATGAAATTACGTCATCTGCAGGAAAATGGATGGAAATGGAGGTCTCCACGTTAAGTGAAATAAGCCTGACTCAGAAAAACAAGTACAGTATTGCATGCTTTCCCTAATATGAGGAATCTAAAAAAAAAACATACACACACACACACAAGATAACAGATTCCACAACTGTGAGAAGTAAATTACTGTTGTTTAAGAGCTACCTAGTTTATGATATTTTGTTATAGCAGGCCAAACAGACAAGACACTGGGAATCTATAAGGAAATTATCCGGATATATCACCCTACAGGGAAATTAACAAATATCAATTGGCAGAGTTTCCATTCAGCTTTGTAAGGCCCCTCTCTCAAACATGTATATACTTCCAATAATTATTACCCATTTAATTGTCTAATAGAAAAGTCAAAGTCCAAAGCAAACAAACAAAAAGAGGTAATCTGGAGGAAAAATAATATGCAGAGAAGAAAACTACCAATATTTCCTAAGACTATGCATTTTTTTTTCAGGAAAAAAAAAGTGTTTGGTTTTATTATAGCAGAAATAAAATAACAGAATTAGAAGATAAAGTTGCAGAAGATCTCTCAGAAAGAAGAGGGGAAAAAAGGAATGGAAAACACAATAAAATTAAATCAGCCACTAGGCTCACCTAAATGATAAGAATTCAAGAGAAAGAACAGAAAAAATGAAGGAAAGAAAATTAAAGAAATTACTTAAGGAAAATTTCCAGAACTGGTAAGATAAATTCTAGAATGGATGGAACTGCACTGAACCAAGGAGAATGGATAAAAACAGACTTATGCCAAGATATCTAAGACAGGAATTTCAGAACTGTAAAGACAAAGATTCCCAAGTTTTCAGAGAGGACAAAAAATTTCAAAACAGTGGAAAAGACTCTGATACCTCAACAACAAAGTAGACAACAGAGGAATGCCTTCATTATTCCGAGAAAAAAAGAATGTCAGACTGAGAATTCTCTGCTCAGCCAAACTATAAAATAAGAGAGGAGAAAAAAATTTTCAGATATGTAAGGGCTTAGGAAAATTATACTCCCTCCAGAAAGCGACTGAAATGAGAAAGCAAACAAAAAAAGACAAAGACATCAGACACAGAAGATAGAACTGAGAGGAAGCATGAAGATATTAGCAAACGTAAGACAACAGTAGCATAGATGTAGGTTTAAGTTCAGCTGGAACAAGTAAGAAGGCTCTGGGAAAGTGTTTTTTTAGAGTCAAAACTGGTAGATTTGAATCGAAAAGATTTATACACCTGACAGAGACTTAAAGCTAAACCGGAGCTTCTCAACAGTGGCCTTGTTGACACCGCGGGGTATGTAGTTCTTTCCTGTGGAAGGGTGTCCTAGGCAGCGTAGCATGATGTTCTGAGGCATACTGGGCTTCTACCCACCTGCTGTCATAACCCTCCTCTCTCCATCACCTCCAAACACTCCCAAATGTCTTTAAGGGGGGGCCCCAGTTGAAAACCATTTGGCTAAGTATACAGAAAAACAAGTAAAGCAAAATTAAAAAAAAAAAATAGCTCAGAGAAAACCAAATGTTATACAGAAAAGGAAGATAATCACAGTAAACTACCCGGGTCAACTATGAATAGTTTATAGTTACAGCAATATAAACCTTGTAGTATTGATACGTCCAAACTTAATAATATGAAAATATTGGAAGGATTGGGCCAGCTTGGTATATGTGTTTATGTGTGATTAGGAATGAGTTAACTTTCATCTTCCATTAGAAGTTAATGGATGATAGTTTAAACTGAAAAATCAACTGAAAAATACTAGTTTAAAATATGGAGCTAAGTATCAAAAGAATGAGTTGAAAGTGATTGTCTTTAGGGAGCTTGAAATGACAGAGTGGGTGAATTTTCAGAGCTCTATAAATTTTGTAAATAGTTCTACACAGCTACTTAAGTTTTATAAGTATGTACATGTATAACTTTGATAAAAAGTAAATTTTAAAATATCAACTGAGGCCAGATTATGACAGACTTTCCTACTAGTTAAGGCCATTGTGACTTAGAAGCAAATAGCTATGTAACTCTGAGCAAGTTACTTAACCTTTTAAGCCTCAGTTTCTTCATTTGTAAAATGAATAATGAATAGCTACCTTAAAAGGCTTTTATTGGGATTAAATGAGAGAATATAGTAAACTGCTTAGTATAATGGCTGGCACAAAGTGTTTATAAATAGTACCTATTACTTAATTTGCAATCAGAGAATAATAATTAGAAACTTCAAAGCAGATAAGTCATAATCTTGTTTATTTTAGAAGTAACCCTGGTAGCTGCAGGGCAAATGGCTTGGAAAGAAGGAAGGCCTACAAAGTTGAAGGCATACAAGTGGACCAGATTACTCAAGGCAAATACTGTATACAGATCAAGACAACAGGGGGAAAAAAAAAACCATGAGCATAAAAAATGACAATATAAACACTATATAAATAACCTCAAAAACTACAATCAGATAGTCCAATAATTCATATATCAAGAAATACCAACTGATTAAATGTTATTATATTTGTTCCAATTTTTCAATGTCTATAACCCTAAATTTTCACTTCTTCCTTGACATTACTTGACTCATATATAAGTCTGCATTTAGCTTTTTTGAATTTATTAAATGAGCATTTCCAATGATAACTGAAATACTTGTTATTAAACATTCCAATTTATTTAAGACACTGATGGGTATAATTTAATATGCTTCTTACTGCTACAGGAAGAATAAACATCTCAAATTTGAGAAAAGGGCTCATTTTATAAAAATTACCAAAAACAAGAATAATCACATTAGCACATTTCTAAGTAATTTAATTAGGACAAATAAAATTAAAGGAATATTCATTTGCTGTGTTCCACTGTAGATACTGAAAAAGGGATTTTATAAGAAATCAAACAAGAAAGATGAAAAATAAGTTTACTATTTGGGGGTCTCTCAAATATCAGTACCCTTTATGTAGTTAGGAAGTACAACTAAGTTAAAGCACATACATGTGACATACATTTTATATGTGATATAAATACTGACTAACTACTGGTTACTGTATCATCATCACTATGTCAAAAATCAGCTCTAGATGGAAGTAGTAGTTATTGCATGGAAAAAAGAATAAAAATGCACTGAGACAAAGAACTTAAATTACTCCTCATTTTCTTTCATTTGTATTACTATCTTCTCTGTATATGCCCCATGCAGTTAAAGTTAAATCATTTTAGAAGCATAAGTATGTACCTTATCTTTAATTATACTAACTTGAGAGAAGGATAAATTTTGCCTATTCTAACTTTTCCCTATATCACAGAACACAACATAGTACAGTGAATACTTGATAAACATTAATGTCACAAATCCTTGTAAGGAAAGAAAATAATAAAACAACAATCAAGCCATAATTAAAATTGGGATACCATGTTAAAAGCAAGTGATCTCAAAGTCAGTATGAATATACCACAATTCAAAGATACATAGCAAAATGAAACAGTGAGGGAAAAAAGCTTTGTTGTTCTCATCGATGAACTGACCACACTGTCTTTGTTCTTTCTTGGGTACAAAAATTTAGAAGAAATACTGAAAATGCTGGGTTATATTCAAACTAGAGCAACTGAGAAACAGATAAGGAACTAAGGATGCTCAAACAACAGAGATGAGCCCTCCAACTCCCCTCTTCATCTTCAAAGAGAAAAGGCTATGGCATGGGAAATACTTAAGATTTCTGTCTCATCCAGAGGCAACTATCAAAAGACATTACAGAGATCTAGTGTTCTCTCAATGCAAAAACTTAAAATAACAGATCTCTTCTAAGAAAAAGATGTTATCAGAGATTAGTCATGAAGTAGGAAAACAGCTTGCCAATTATGCTGTGGAAAACTTCCAAGCAGAGGATATTTGGTTAGAATTCTGAGTTTCCTTACAATCCTATAACCACATCAATGAACATTTACTGAATATCTGCTCCAGGAAGGACACTGTCCCAGATCTATAATACATACCAAAACAAACAACAAAGAGGGAGAAATGTACAAAGATCTCTGCCATCAAGGAATTCACAGCAAATAATATATAAAATGTATATTACAGACCATAATAGATGTTCCAAAGCACTATTAACTACCAAATGAATCCTATTCATATATAGAGGTCTTCTAAAAAGAAAAGATCCCTAAGGTTAAATAAATGAGATGTGAGGTTCTCACGGAAAAAGGATTTATGAAGGTTTGAACAGGTAGAGAGAAACAGGAAAGGGGGGACTAAACAAATAGAAGTGAAAAGCACCTCAGAGAGAAACCTGTTTGGCTACACTAAAAACTTGTTTCATGGGGAAAGAGATAAGCTGGGGAAAGGCAGCTTTTGGCCACAACCAACTGTACTGAGCCTTGAATACCATGCTACATAGTTTCAAATTTATCTTGCTGTATAGTCTCCGCAGCAACTACTCAATGCTAATGTTGTAGCCACAGAAAACAGAAAATAAGAGGCAAGGCTGTGTTTCAATAACAAAATTTCAATTTCATATATTTGCATGTGTCACACAATAAATATTTTTTTCCTTCAACAATTTAAAAACCTAAACATCACTCTTAACTCATGGGCTATGCAAAGATAGGCTGCAAACTACACGGATCATAGCTTTCCAACCCCTGTACACTAAACTGCCTTCTTTAGCAGTCCTCCAAAGTACATCTGTCCCTGAGTTTCAGGGCCCAGGATAATATATCACCCATTTAACAACTATATGCATGCACACACGCACACACCCCTAACCAAGGTCTAGATACAGTAGGGGACAGAGGTTCCCAAGACAGACGATGGTGGGGGGGGGTTTCCTACTGTCTTTGCCATTTACTTATTACCTAACCCTGAATAAGTCACTTTGAATACTCTAGCCTACTTCTTTCATCTGTGAAGTGGAGGGGTTTAATTATTAGGTGGTCACCACCTTTCTCTTAGCTTTGACATTGTATGATTCTATTACTTAAAAGGACTAGTAGTCAGGAACAACAACGATCAAGCAGAAGTGATAATTAAGAACACAAAAACTAAGAGAAAGGCCTTGACTAAATGAGTGGGCAGATAAGATGCTCAATATTATTAAAATCAAGGAATTTTTAAAAATATACAGGATACTACAGAAAATCAAGGAAGGGGAGAAAGGGGGGAAAAACCCATTGTAGAGTTTCCAGTAATCCAGAAGCAAGCATGGAAGTGGAGGCACTCACTCAGGTGAAGAATGAGCATGGCCATGGAAGAAGAAAAAATTAGCTGACCAGCTAAAAAAGGGAGGGACCTCACATGACAGCCTTCAGATCTGAACAACGATCATTAAAAAACAAAACAAAAAAAACAAAAACAAAAACAAAAAACAGGGAAAAAGAAGATGAAGATGAGACTAAGGAATAAATACAAAATAAAGTCATATGATCCAGAAAAAAGCAGGAAAAAAAAGTTACGATGAACCTGAAGCCTCAGATCAGAAGTTAGTCTTAATGGAGAGGGGTTTAATCTTCAAATTTCCACAAGGTAAAAAGCAGCACTGCAGTATCAGTTTTTACACAACATATAAGTTCTTGTGAAGTTGTGTGTTTATATCTGGCTTTCTATAAATCAAATTGTTATGGAATTATCTAATCGTGGTTTTTCTTAATGCAGACTAGAGCCTATGTTATATTTTATAACAGTGGTAAAACTAAGAAAGGATTGTTTGCTTTTTGTAAGAATGAAAACCAGCAATATGTAGCTCTGAAAGGAAATACATGTTTATACCTTTCTCCTGGCACCTGTCACTTCCTTCCTTGCATAAGAGTTACTTATGCAATATGAAGTACCTTGCCCGTGATTGGAGCCCAAGGAATACTAGTTTTTCCCTTCTTAGTAGTTTAGAAAGCTCTCCAAGCAAGATTTCTGACTAATTCATCTGTTTATCTGCTTGGCACCTAGTTAGCAATGCTTGATGAATAAATCCTGACACAACTAACTCTGCTTTAAAAAACTGCAAAACAACCATCACTGTCCATGTGATAAAGTTGTAAAAATATTCGTACTATACAGGTACATAACTCCAATATTACTTTTATACTGTCTCACTTGCTTATGCAGCAACCAATTACTACAAAGAAACAAAAAAGATAAAAAACTTTAAGAATGCGTGATGATCACTCATAAATATCAAGATCCTACACAGCTAAGTTCAAGGCAACACTTGTCTCTATTTAAGATACATGAGAAATAAAAGCCCAAAGCATTAGCTTGATGATCATCAGTTAAAAATACATGTTTGAATACGCTGGAGATATTTATAAAGCCAACAGAGACACTATTAATATATTGAAATTCACTGGCCAGTGCTAGATTCTACCCTTCATCTTCTACTACTGTTCAAGGGAAGCCAAGAAGTCAAGGTTTCTCATATCACTTGCTTTTAAGAATTTAAGAAGTCATCCAAATTGGTATACACAACCCAACGACTAAAAAGAGTTCAGCTCTCCATATGGTCATGCTCAACTATCTCCCACCTTTACATCCAAGTCCCATTTACTACTTTTCAACGATCTTTGGCAGGTCCCAGTTAGAAGGGCCAAGGAGTACTACTACTGTACGAAATAACAGGAGTTGAAAAAGTCTTAAAACTCTGCCCTCCCACAGATCTCAACTTGGGTGTAGATTCACAAGCCCTGTAAACTATCCACCGCCACTGTCAAAACCAGATTAGCACCGTCACCCCGCCGTGCCCATCGGCAACTGTTCCAGAATGTTTTCTTTGAAATGATCTCTCTCTGGGCTCGACGTATTAAATGTGGACTTCAAAGGCCACCTCGCCCTCCTCACCCACCACCACCACCACCCCAGAGCCAGACCCGACCCCTTCGCGTCCGCTCTTTTCTTCGCCCACCCTTGCACAGCGAGGGCGGAGTCTCCGCCCCCGACCCCGAGACCCAGCGGTCCCTCAACTGCTACCGCGCCTGTCGTACATCGGGCCACACGCCCCCCTTCTTCCCCCACGGCCCGGCCCGGCCCGGCCCGCTTCCCGCCGCTCGCCCGGGCCGAGGCGCCTGCAGCGCCCGCAGGCCCCGGGCCTAGCCTCCCCCGCCGCCCCTCACCTCTTTCGGGACCAGCTGGTTCTCCTCGCCGGGTACCATCGCTCAGACTCCGGCCGCTCCTCTCCGCCCCGCGGGGGGGGTGGGAGGGGGAGGGTAGCGGCGGCGCGCTATCTCAGGAGAGAACAGCAACGGCAGTCATCGTCCCCGCCGCCCGAGCTCCCGCAAACGCGGAGGCCTCGGCTTGGGCCTCAGACACCAACGCGCAGACACCGACCCAGGGCGCCGCCGCCGCCGCCGCCGCCGGCCCCTCCCCCAGCCCACTTCAATCAATGGAAAAATGGCGGCCGCCACTCTCGCGAGAATTCGGCCCGTTGGGCTCCTAGCCCGATGTCAGGCATTCGAGGTGTTGGAGCTGTGGTCGCCCGCTTTTCATCCTCACGGCTCTTACTCAGCCCCCGGGGGTACAGAATTGGCTCACGGGGCAGGAGGAGATGCAAATGTTCGTTAGGGGAAAGCTGGGTCTTAATTGCCGGGACTCCCTCTGCCGGCAGGGAAAGGACCAGGCCCCAGAGTCCTCCCTCCATGCCAGGTCGGGCTCTCTCCCTGCTGGTCTGGAGACCAGAGCAGAAAACCCGCTCCGACTCTACTGCCCCTACTCTTCGCGCTTCCGGTGAGCAAAGCGCCTGCATGCGGGCCCCTTCACACACCCTGTCTGTTCCTGTTGAAGAAACCACACCGCGCGCTACTTCCTGGCCTTCGCCCTCTGACAAAGCTGAGGACCTGCGAGTCGGAAAGGACGCTTTCAGCCGCCCCGTCCCCTACCATCCCTGTCCCTCCTCACCGCCCCACCCGGCTGGAGGTCCCCAGGGCCGGCTCCTGCTGGGGAGGAGGGCGCCCCTGCCCCGCTCAACTGCGTTGGAGAAGCGCTGCCTTCCCCTGAGCTTCCTTTTCGACTGGGCCGGCCTGAGACAAGAGCCTCTGAGAGTGGGGCTGCAGTATGCTTCAACCTATAATCTTTGAAAATGTTTTTAGAGAACTTTAATCTCTGGCAGTAAGCATTGTCCTACGTATTATACTAAACAAATTTTGCAATAGTCATTTTTCCTCATCCTGCTGCTTCCATTGTGAATACTCAGCGAGGAGTCCTTCATAAAGACTTCCATGGATACAGTGATCTTACAGCATGCTGAGATAATATAATATAATCCTGCCATGTTCCTAACACCCACAGTATCGACTACCTGTATCTGTGTTCTGTGGTCTCCAAACTTTTTTAGATCGTATTCCCTTCTTACCAAAAAAAAAAAGATAGCCATGTATTTATGTAAGTTATATATACGTTATACTCTGTATGGCATTATAAAACATTTGTAAAAATCATAAGATAAATATAAAATAAACATTTAAAATAACATTTTTATATTTATAATATTTACATGTAATATATAATATATTTATATATTTTTATATGTTTGTATAAATAGATATATGTATTATATAAAAATCTATCCCACTAAAAGTATTTAGTGAATTTATTATGACTAGTTTTCATTAGTTTTGAAAATCTTTAATCCTTTGTGAAACAATTATTAAAATGTCTGATTCAACATTCAGGTTATTTCTGTACTTGGTTTTAATGGCTGTCATAATCTGAAAAAGGTAACAAAGAAAGATGTAGATCCTAACAGAAGAAGTACATCGTTGGCTGCTCTTACTAATACAAGTATCTATCAGTTCCATCCACCAACCACGCAGAGGTTTTTGTTGAAATTCAACTAGTAATTTTCCACCTTCCCCAATGTCATCCAGAAAATGTTTGCATTTTTATATTTTTATTACACTCTAGCCTCTTTAAATACATTGCTCAGAAGATTTCTTAGTACATTGAAAATTTCTGTCTTGAAGTTAAAATATGTATAGATGAGTTTTGGGATAGTAGTGATGTTATCTTTGAAACTGTGATATTTTGTCAATGATTTTTTAAATTAATTTAACTTTGTAAAATATTACATTAAGACTATCTTGACTACTGAAATTTTGATGCCCCCTTAAATTTTGTATTGGAGATAAATGACTCAGTTGCCTCACCATTGTTCCAGCCTTGGGTAGCACACATATATCATTTTTACACAAGGTTACACAAAGGAAATATACCCCAATGCCTATTTTTAAGATGTCATCCCCATTACAATTTCGAGGTGCTGGCCTCTGTGGACCTTGAGCTAGAAGTGTCATGTCTATCATAATTTTTTTTAACTTATGCTTCCACTATTATGTACAACTCATGATTTCTTTCTGGGAATCTCTTTTAGACATTTTAATTTTAGTAAGGATTGATTAAATGAAATAATAATGTAAGTGTCTTAGTCACTTTCCACTTCACTGAGACAGGATACCGGCCACCTGCAATTTAGAGGAGGAGCCAACCTTACATGGTTGGCTGCATAGCGGAAGGGCTTGGGGGAAAGAAAGCTGCTCATATCATGGTCGCCAGGAAGCAGAGAGTGAAAGGAGGGAAATGTCCACACTTCAGGTCCTGCACCCAGCGACTGGCCTCTTCCAACCATGCCCCACCTCCTAATAGCATGTTAACTATATTGCCCCCGCTTTTTAAATACATAAAGTTTGTCTCTGCCTCAAAGCCCAACTAGTTATTTTTCCTTGATGGTTCTTTCCCTGAATCTTTGCTCTTACCTCGTACAACCAATCTTGTCATTTGGGCTTCTCAAAGAGGTCTTTAATGATCATCCAATCTGTACTAGTTGTCCTTGGCTGGAAAGTGCCTGGCACATAATATGTGTTCAATACATTTTTATTGAGTTAATGATGTGTTTTAAGTGACATTCATCTAAAACAGCAAATTTCAGGACTGGTGAGAGTCAGAGGCTTCTACTCTTTCCTTTTAATTTCTTTGGGAATATTTTCCTTTTTCTCTTCACTTTATTTTATTTATTTAATTTTTTTTTTTTTTTTGGCACCAGGAATGGAACTCAGGACCTTGTGCTTGCCAGGCAGGCACTGTGCCACTGAGCTATATCCCCCGCCTTCTCTTCACTTTAAAAAGTTTACAGCGTAACCCTAGTCAAAAAGTGAAACAAAAGCACATAATCCCAGATTGAGGGACGTTTTCCAAGATACCTAGTCAGTATTTCCCACGACTGTAAAGATCATGGAAAATAATAAAAGACTAAGAAACTGGTGCTCACCAGAGGAGAGTTGGGACATATGACAACTAAATGCAATGTGGTACTCCAGGTTGGATCCTGCAACAAGAAGAGGACACTAATGAAAAATTGGTGAAATCTCTATAAAATCTACATTTGGTTAATATTTAGGTACAGTGTCAGTTTTTAGTTTTTAATTTTTCTAATTTAATAAAGTTTATTTATTATAGTGGTTTCAGGTTCACAGCAAAATTGAGCAGAAAATAGAATTCCCTTACATGCACTGTCCACACACAACCTCCCTTACCATTGACAATTCCCTTCATAGTAGTACATTTGTTACAGTCCACAAGCCTGCACTGGTACATCATTATCACCCAACTTTCATAATTTATATTAAGACTCTCATACTTGCTGTGATACATTCTGAGGGTTTTGATAAATGCATAACACAAATCCACATTGTAGTATCATGCAGAATGATTTCACTACCTTAAAAAAATCCTCTGTGCTCTAGCTATTTATTTCTTCCTCTCCCTTAACTTCAGGTAGTCATGAAACTGTACTGATTCCTAGGTTTGGCCTCTTCCATACTGTCATATTGTTGGACTAATATTGCAGCTCTCCTTTTCCTATTGACTTCTTTCACTTAGTAATATATATTTAAATGTCCTCCATGTCTTTTGATGACCTGATCATTTCTTTTTAGCACTGAGTAACATTCCATCGCTTGAATGTACCACAGTTCATTTATCCATTCAACTACTAAAAAATATCTTAGTTGCTTCCAACCTTGGGCAATTACATGTAAACATCCACGTGAGTGATTTTGTGTAGTCATAAATTTTCAGTGTATTAGCAAATACCAGGGAGAACAACTGCTGGATTATGTGGTTAAGGTATGTTTAGTTTGGTAAGAAATTGTCAAACTGTCTTCCAATGTGTCTGCACCATTTTGCATTCCCATCTGAAATGTATGACAGTTTTTTTTTTTAGGGCCTTTTTTTTTTTTTTTTTTTGGTACCTGCAGTCGAACTCAGGATCTTGCACTTGCCAAGCAGGCACTATGCCACTGAGCTATATCCCCGGCTGAATGAGATTTCTTGTTGCTTCACATTCTCACCAATATTTGTTGTAGTCAGTGTTTTGGATTTTGGCCATTCTAATAGGTATATAGTATAATTGTAACTTATTGCTGGTTTAATTTGCAATTCACTAATGATATATGATGATGAATACCTTTTCATATGCTTACTTGCCACATTTTTATTCTTTGATGAGGTGTATATTCAAATCTTTCATCCATTTTTAATCAGATTATTTTCTTATGTTGAGTTTTAAAAGTTATTTTTAATGTTTTGGATAGCAGTTGTTTATCAGAACTGTGTTTTTAAAAATATTTTCTTGGGCCAGTGATAAAGCTTACCGGCATAAGAGCCTGCCTGGAAAGCGCAAGGTCCTGAGTTTGACTCCCAGTACCCGCGTATTAAAAAAAAAAAAAAAAAGAAAAGAAAAGAAAAAATATTTTCTCTGCATCTGTGACCTGTCTTTTCATTTTCTTAACGTTATCTTTCATAGATCAGAAGTTTCTAGATGGCTGTGGTGTCTTGTGCCTGTAATCCCAGTACTCGGGAGGCTGAGGCAGGAGGATCACTGTGAGTTCAAGGCCAGCCTGGGCTACAAAGCAAGTTCAAGGCCAGCCTGAACTGCATAACGAAACCCTGTCTCCAAAAGACGGAAAAAAAAAAAAAAAAAAAAAAGAAGTTTCTAATTTTAATGAAGTATAGCTTATCAGTTGTTTCATGGATAATGCCCTTGGTGTTGCATCTGAAAAGCTAGCACCAAACCCAGCATCATTCAGATTTTTTTTTTTTTTTTTTTGTGGGTACTGGGGGTCGACCTCAGGACCTTGCGTGCCAGCAGGCACCTGCGCCGCTGAGTGATATCACCGGCCCTTTTTTTCGTATGTGGGTTCCGGGAGCCCAACTCGGGCCCTCGCGTTTGCCAGGCAGGCGCTTATGCCGCTGAGCCATCTCACCGGCCCTCAGATTTTTATCTATTTTATCTTCTAAGATTTTTATAATTTTGCTTTTACATTTAGGTTTATAATCCATTTTGAGTTCATTTTTGTGAAAAAATGTATGTAGATTGTTTGCTTGTTTTGCATGTAGACATCCAATTGTTCCATAATCATTTGTTGAAAAATCTATCTTCCCCACTGTATTGCTTTTGCTTTTTGTCAGAATTCAGTTGCCTATATTTCTGTGTGTCTATTTATTCCTAGTTCTGTGTTTTGTTCCACTGATATATTATTCACCAGTATCACACTATTTTGATTACTGTTGCTTGATAAACGTTTCGAAGACAGATACTGTCCAACTTTGTTCTTCTTCATCAATATTGACTCAATTATTCCAGGCCCTTTATCTTCCCAAATAAACTTTAGAACCAGTTTGTCAATATCCACAATATGATTTGCTGGGAATGCATTAAATTTAGAGATCAAGTTGGAAAAATCTGACATCTTGACAACACTGAGCCTTCCTATTCATGAACATGGGGTATTTATTTAGTTATTTGCTATATTTGGCCACAGTTTTGTAATTTTCCTTATATAGATCTTGTACATATTTTGTTAAATTTATACCTAAGTATTTCATTTTGGAAGATAATAATATAAATCATATTGTTTTTAATTTCAAATTCCACTTGTTCATTATGATAAAGTAAGATATTAACAGTGGGAGCAACTAGGAGGGACATATGCAGACTGTTCTATCTTTGTAACTTTTCTACAAATCTAAGATTATTCCAAAATAAAGGTATTTTAAATGTTTATGACAATCCTTAAAATATTTCTTTCTTAATTTTTCAAGGCCACTCATTGCACATTTGCATATGATAAACTTTTTTAAAAAAGGTATATGGTCAAAGTCATATTATAAAACCTAAAGACTACTAATACACTTAAGAACTGCCAATATTTACTATAATGAAACTGCTAGTAAAATGTTAAATGTATTTAATACAAGTGAAAAGAAATTTTCACCCTGACTATGTTTAGTAAGTTTAAAAAGAAAACTTTTAGAGTCTGTGTGATGTGGCCTGGGAGTAATACTGACCTATTTTGAGATCCAAGCTCCATTACTTTCTCCATGTAAGACCTCCCTGAGCTTCCATTATCCCAAGAAAGTTGGAGTAATAAAGTGCACTCTTGAAATTTACCAATTTAACATTTGTAGTTTTGGCCAGAAAAGTACATGACATATAGCACTCTGTAACTGTACTAAAGAAAAAATTTGAATTTTATATATTAGTCAGAGTATATGAGATCTGAATCCTACCTCTGTTATTATTAATTGTATGGTCCTTCCTTGGATAGATCTCTTAAATTTACTAAGCTTCCATTTTTCTCTCCCTCTTTCCCCCTCCCCTTCCCCCCGCCCCCGCCTCTCCCTCTCCCTCTCCCTCTCTCTCTCTCTCTCACCTTCTCTCTCTCTCTCTGTGTACTGGGCCCAGTTCTAGCTGCTTTACATATATTATCTTTTTGTTCAATCCTTTCAATGCACAAGTACTACTCCTATCGCCATTTTACAAGTGAGGAAATTGATATAAAGTGTTCAAAGCATTCAGTGCTCTACCTGGCATGTACTAAGCAATTAATATATGCTGGCTATCATTACCTTAGCACTAGACTAGATCCATTAGGGAATACAAAGCCCTAATCATTCCTGGCACATAGTAGATGTTTTAAAATACTTGTTGACTAAATGAATAAACCAGTCACTTAATAAAGACCTTACTAATCATGTAGTAGTTCTACTCTCACAGGGTTTCACTGTCAACTACTATTCTCCACTTACATAGTACCTCTGTGAAAATGATTAAACATTTCCATACGTTAATGTCTCTGAAAACAAATTTAGTTATTAGTAACAAGATTGAAAAAATTAATAAAGTCATGGATCTTAGCCAAAAAAATAGACTCTCTGGCTAAATTAGTTAATGGCTTCTATGTATGGTGGGAATGACATCATCAATAAGGAAACAAGAAGCCCATTTGGGAAACTACTTCAGTGAGTGCATCCATTTACTTAACAAAAAGTCATCAATTAAATCGAAAACTCAGTGAACATTGACAAAATGACTAACTTTTGTTATAAAGATAAGAATATATAACCCAGAAGAAAATGTAACCCAGAAGAAACCTAGGAACATGTATAAACGTTTTCATGAAGTAATAATGTGAGGACATTGGTGTGACCTCACCAAAAGATTTGAATAAACCAGTCAATCTTTTGAACCAAAAGGTTGGTTCAAAGACCCAGAATAGCATTTTTCTATTGATGTAAAATAAAGATAAAGTCACTGCCACAGAATCGCTTACCTCTTTCTGAGCTAAAGACGTTCATAAAGAAAACTTATAAGTCAGTGTGTTCAACAGCTTAAAAAAGAAGCTCACATCAACGGAAAATGCCTTGGCAAACAAACCCAAGGAAGAGACATTAATAACAGAGCTTACGGCAACCAAAGACAAATTGACCATGATTCATTCTAGCTTTCTCTAGGATTTTACAAGCACTTGGATTTCAAGGTGCAACAAAAAAGAGAAATCTATTAAAATAAAATTGGAGGCATGTTGCTAATCTTACTGAAATAATTTCATAAGATCTTTGCAAGACAGTAATGTTTATAGATTAAGCATTAGAAGAGTTCTCAATGTTTTTTGAGAATGTCAAGGGTGAGTTGTAATAATTACTTTATAGCACTGTTAGGTCTAGAAATAATGTATATAAAAGTGAATATTTTACAAAAAATACTGCTGTGGAACAAAAACAAAACATAGAATTTTAAAGAAAAAGATGGTAATTTAAAATTTTTAACTAGTATATAACAAAATATTAATAGAAATAAGATAAAAACCCAAAATATCAGCTGAAAAATATTTGCAACAAATATGACAAATGGATAATTTCCTCAATATAAAATAACTCTTATAAATCAACAAGGAAAAGATGAGCAACCCAATAAAAGAATGCTTAAAGGAGATAAATTGATACTTAATAAAAAGTGAAATACAATTGCCAATAAGCATCCAAAAAGATGTTCAACTTTACTCATAATTAAATAATTGCAAATGGAAATAACAAAATCCATTTTCACTCTCAGGTTAACAAGATTTGTGAGGAAACAAGAACTCTGATTTTGGTGGGATATAAAATAGGGCAAACATCTTGAAGGCAATATGACAACATATATCACAATTCCAAATACACTTCTTTTGACTCAGCAGTTCTGAGATTATTCTGTAGTATAAGAGCACAGATATATATGTATTGATATTAATTACAACATTGTTTGCAATAACCAAAAACTTGGAACAACATGAAAAACTTTCAATAAGATTATGTGCCTCCATAATTTATATAATCCCTGTATAAATAGTATACAGTTATCAAAATAAAATAAGAAAAAATAAAAACTGACACGGACTAAGTGCAACATGGTGTGCTGGATTGGATCCTGCAACAAATAAAGAACATTTGTGGAAAAATGAGTGAAACCCAAATAAAGTACAAAGCTTAGTTAATGTTAATGTGTCAATATTAATTTCTCATTTTTGATAAAAGTATCTTGATTTTGTAAGATGTTAATATGTAACTTTTTTTGTAAATTCAAAATTATACCAAAAGGAGCAGTTACTTTTTAAAAGTGATATGGAAAGACAACAAGAGATAAGAAATGAAAAAAAGATCCAGAATGTTGTGGGATAACGTGTATAGCATTTGTGTACTGTGCTACCACAGGCATAGCAATCTCTAGCAGTGCAGGCTCCTCCCCATTCCTCTTCCTCCAAAATAGTTAAACAGGAGCTAGCTCTGAGTCGCTGGAATAGAAGTTTTCAAATTCAATGGAAATAAGGATTAATTGGGATCTTCTCTCTCTCCCTCTCTCTCTCTTTTTTTTTTTTTTTTTTAACTTTCACGTTAGATCATTCTGCGTTCTTTCAAATTTTGCAGAGGGCATGTGCTTCTTACATAATTTTAAAAACAACTAATTAAGAAAATAAAATATGAAAATTGACTGATGACATAATGACTGACACTGTGAATGCTCAGTATTGAGAACTTTTATGGCCTTTTACTGCCTGCTGTTACTCATAAGTTCGTTACTATATTTCTAATAATAATCACAAATGTTTTTGAGTACTTACTGTGCTCCAGGCCCTGTGTTAGGAATTTTACATATAGCACCTCATTATTCCCTCCCGCAACACTCTGAGCAGGTGTGCATATTTTCCTCATTTTATAGGGAAGGAAACAGGAAGGAAAAAATAACTTGATAAAACCACAAGGCAAATAAATAGTGGTCCCAGATTGGAATCCAAGCAGTCTGACTCCAGTGTCTTTCATCACAAATAAAGCTTTGGTTACATCTATAGCTATTATTTTTTAGCCTTCTGGATGGTTATGTAGTAAGTGTAATCCACCACTAAAGAAAGGAAGCAATTATTAATCATTTTTATAGTTTTTTGTTTCTTTTCATTTTTGAGGGTGTTGGAGATTGAGCCCTAGGCAAATACTCTACCACTTAACTATACCCTCGCACACCCTTTATCACTTTTATTCTTTAACAAGTTGGGCAATTTAAAGTCTCTGTACCTTTCTTTTAAATTTCAGCTAATGAGCCTTGTTCTTTGGTTCTTTATGTTTTAAATGTTCAAACTAGTCTGAGTTATTTGGGGGTTTACACTAAATTAAGTGACCCTACTTTCTCACCTTTCTTAAGAGATTTGATTATTTAATCCTTGTAGTTGATCTTTTCTGAACAACTATCAATCTTCTTCCACAAAAGTGAAAAAAAAATTTAAAAAGAATAAAGAAAAAAAAATTTTTTTTTTTTGTGGGTACCGGGGGTTGAACTCAGGACCTCGCACGCCAGCAGATGCCCGTGCCGCTGAGTGATATCACTGGCCCTTTTCTCGTATGTGGGTACCAGGAGTCGAACTCAGGACCTTGCGCTTGCCAGGCAGGCGCTTATGCCACTGAGCTATCTCACTGGCCCAAGAAAAATTTTTAAAAGTTGCCATCTTTTTCCTTCTCTTCCTTCTTCTTCATTTCATAGAGCAAGTAGTTTCTTATGCATATTCTCATCTAAATTTATCAGTCAAGGTCTTTCATAAACCAATACAAGTAAATAAAGAAATCTCTTCATACCCTTTTAATTTTTCTTCTGGTAGAAAAAATGAAGTTTAACATTTAAATGTTAGTTGTTGATAGAAGTTTCTACATGCACAGATAATTAGGTCATTGCAGGAAATTTATTATCTTGTTTCCTAATATAGTATAGGTGTCCCCCTACCCCCGCCCTGTATTGGGGAATAAATCCAGGGCCTTCACACTGAACTACATCCTCAGACTTTTAAAATTTTTTTATTTTGAGACAGGATCTCCTTAAGTTGCTCTGACTGGGCTCAAACTTGCAATCTCCTGCCTCAGCCTCCCAGAGTGCTGGTGTTACAGTTGTGGGCCACCATGCCGGGAGAAGTGATTAACCCCAATCATTATCACCATTCTTGTCAGTAAACAACATTAATTGGATTCCTGTTGGCATGTTATATGGCACTTTTGTTTACAAGGAATCATAAATTTTACAATCCTATTTGATTTAACCACCAAAAATTTAAAATGCATTATGCATGTGAGCACTGCTCTCATACAGACTCTTTGGAAGATAAAAATATAATAAATAAAATTTGGAAGGTATGTTACAAAAATAGGTCAGAAAATGTTATGGAAAGAATAGACTATGAGGAAGGGTCATTCGTCATAATAAATTGATCTCCACTAAATATCCCTAAGGTATTGGATATTGTGATAGATGCTTAAAAGAGTGTAAAGTCAAAGTGCTGATGATTTCCTGTGTAATTGAATAAAGAAGATTAAACATGATGGAGTGTGTCAGAATTTTATGTCTGTAAAAGGACTCTGAAAGCAACAGATGCTTATTGAGAGCCTTCTCAGGGGCACGTTGCCAGGAACTGTGTCATATAGATGACTAGGCATGTTCTCTACTCTCAAGGATCTCACACTCCAGTTTGGTGCTGGCTGGTGTGTAAAATGGGAAAGGCACTTCAGAACTCATGGCTTGCCGAGCAGAGCCTGAGCTAGACTTGAGCTTCCCTCACCCTTAGCCAGGCATCTGTGTGCATTGCACAACTTGCGTGGTCACACACGGCAGTCCTTACCATAACTAAAACAAACAGATATGATAGAAAGATGTAATTGTAGATGTATCTATGAAATCCTGATTGTGGGTAAACAGATTCTGTCTGGACATGGCTTTTTTTTTTTTATGTGGGTACCAGGGGTTGAACTCAGGACCTCGCACTTGCCAGCAGGCGCCTGTGCCACTGAGCTGTCTCACCAGCCCTGGACATGGCCTTTCAGCATGAGATGATTGGTAGAACGTTTTGTCATGAGAAAATGGGGTCTCTTTATGTATGATTGGCCCAGTCTGGGTCACTAGCCAAATGTGCAAAAGCCAAGATTAGATACACAGAGACACAGTGAGAAGACATTTCTGGACGCAAAAGCCACTTGGGAGGGCTAGTGAAGAGGATGACAGATGTCATGCAATATCTTAATTGTCATGCTAAGAAGCCAGGCAATCTTTGGTTATTAGCAGAGAGACAAAAAAATTAAATTCTTCAAATTTTCTTTATAACATGTTTCATAGTAGTTTGGGATATTCCAACATTATTTAATCTATAAGCAATAAGTAACAATTTTATCTTGAAGCCGTTTTCCCCCCACAATCTCATTTCCCAGAAAGTAACTACGGTAAATATCTTGGCATCTAAGCTTCTGAGTCCTCAGAGCAAGTTGCTTAGCCATCTGCTTATCTCTTGGGCAGTGATCACCAAATTTTTTTGACCTGGTACATATGTAGTAAAGCACCAATATAAGTTGGTTAGTTTAGTCATAAATGTGATGTATGTTGTAATATTATTGACTCATATCCCAAGATTTAAGAAACAACTTAGGACAAAGTTCATCTTTAAAGATAATGAATGTAGATCCATATTTCATTATCTTCTTGATAGCTTTACCACAATTTGTTGGACTGTTGAGCTTGTCAGACTTGACATCCTCACTCTGGCTTTCAGCTTCCTAAGATGTCTGACTGAAGCAGTGAACCAAGAGGAAGAGAAACACTCGGCCATTTTCTTGTTTCCTTCTGTTGTGTTGTGGTTATGGGCTTTCCAAGGAGACACCGCTTGAGTGCAAAACACTCTGCCACTGACTCACAATTTACTTCAACTCTCTATGCCTCGTCTTCTCAGATTTAAAATGGGAATCAATATGTAGTGCTTGAGAGGGTTAGTTGAGTTAATAGAGAAGAAGCACTTAGACCAGTGCCTCATAGATGGGGAATGCCACATAAGTTTTTGATATCGTTGGAATTATATTTAGAGTGTTGTGGTTTGAGGTAGGAATCTTTTAAAGTCACTTTTTCATTTATGATGGCAAATTACCTAAAACCAGATAACATAATCTGTAACTGTACCTTTTTTAACCCTCAGTGACTTCTCTTTGCTTTAAAGCTCTCTTTCTGTTTCCCCTTCACATGACCTGAGCATCGTATATGACAAAAGCCATCAGACTTGCAATCCAGGTGGCAGTATTGATGTTGATCCACACATAAAATGTTAGTAAATCTTAAATTTTCTTATTTTTTGTTAAAAACTAAATATATGTATGTACACATGTGTCCATGCATGCATGTATATATGTACGTGTGTGTATATGCATGTATTTTTGTATTGAGTATATATGCACACATACAGGTGTGCTTGCATATACATGTGTGTGCATATGTGCACATATGTGTATTTACACGTATGCATGTGTGTAACGTGCATTCGTGTGTACACATGTGTGTACATGTGTGGGTGTATAGATGTATGTGTATACATGTACACACACGTATATGTGTGTGTGTGTATAAATATACTTGAATATATTCTGATATTTCCTTCTCACACCTCAGTGGACTTTCTAGGGTATGCCCTGTGATGTATCACCCCACTCAGGAGGCCCTGTTCTAGGAGACGCACTGCTGAGAATGGATCTGCAGCCTGCCATGGGGAATGGACAGCTGTGGAAGCAGGGCTGGAGTGAGGCTAAGCCTGAGGTTGGCGAAAAATGTAGGGGCAGGAAGGAAACTTGGCAAGAGCCCAAGAGTCAGATGGCCGCAGGCATCATCTTGTTGTAAAACTCTTCCTGTAGAAGTCAGTGAGGCCTGGGGTTTGAGATACAACATATTCCAACAGTGCAGATCTATTTCATAAGCCTGTATTTACTGGACATTACTGTCCCTCAATATTATGCTGAAGGAGCTAACGCTAAATGGTTACTTGGTCAAGGAGTTTCTAGTCTAGTGATGATAGCACTAACAAATCACTTCAATAGGAATATTTCTTTATATGTGTTAATATATAGATATACCTACAACTCATGTATAAGTAGTTTTGCCCAAAATGCTATAAAATACACACGTCTTCAGGGGAAAGTTTTCCTAGATGAAAGAGGTGGTGCAGAGAATATTGAAAGAAAAATTATTTCCTTTATTGAATGTTAAACAAGCAAAAACTCTTTTTTAATTGTTTATTAAATATATTATTGATGATCCAGGATTTGTATAAAGCCAATACAGACACTAACATATAAATTCCATGAGGATGTTAGTCTGTTTTTATTCATTGTTGGGTGCCTGATCCTACAATGATGCTTGGCACAGTTGTGGGATCTTGTTTGTTAAAAGGATTTGTGAGTAATTAAAGAGATTGTGTATGTGAAATGTTATATGAGAGAATTCATATTTTCTCTGTGAATCATAGAATGAGTATTACGGCAACCTTAGACTTAATCTCGTCCAAATTCTGAAGCTGAAAAATCAAGGACTAGGGAGGCCAAGTAATCAATTCAAGGTGATCCAAAAGCCAGGCCTAGAACTGGAGTTGAAACTCCTATTTCTGATTCCTAGCATTGTGATGTCTCGATCCAATGGCACCTTTCCAGAAGTACCAGATGGCCACCACTCATCTCTCCTGATTCAGATCTTCTCGAGAGCCAGAAACAAACTTGACTCCAGAAGACTGAAGGAAATGGAGATGGTTAGAGGTTGTTCTGCTCAACAGTACTGTGTTTGGCTTTGCTTGTAACCAGTAGTTTCAGTTGCTGTGACTCTGCATGCTCTCAAGAATGAGGAAGAAGAGAATAGTGTTATATTTGGAAGTACAGATTGAGTTATGTAATACAAACACATTCTCTAACTAATTCCATTCTTTCCCAAGCATGCCAATTAGGTCAAGTAGCCCAATTTTTGTAGCCTAATATCCAGCTGGAATGTGAGCCAGACATCTCAGAGTCTGTCATCGTTCTTAGAGACATGATTTGAGTAATCATATATTCATATATATAATGAACATGTAATCATATTTTCTATAACCTTTTTATGAAATGCATGGGCAATCTTTAAACTCTTATGTGTATTAAAATTGTGTGTGTATGTGTGTTTGTGTTTGTGTGTGTGTCTCCAACAATGCAGAATTTTAGGGTTAGATTTTAGGCATAAATCCTGCCTTGCCATATCCCCATTTACTATCAGTATACACATTATCGTCTCAGAGAAATCTTCTCTGTCACTCTTACTAATAGGAAATTCCCTGACTCTTACTAAGTTGTTTTCCCTTTTTAATCTTAAATTCATATCTAATAGTTTGAATTTTCAGGCCTCAGTTTTTGGCAATTTGATCTCTTAAACACATCTCTGAAGTGCTCACTTTTTTTGCATTTCTGTGACCGAAAGCTAGGTTGTCCCCTAATCATCACTCATTAAAACTAATGAAATAACTTTTTATCTCTACTTCCTTCCTCTGATACTTTTCCCACACATCATCATCCTATTTTTTTTTTTTTTAAGGAATCATGTAACATTTTTCTTAACTTTCCTTGTCTCATACGGTAAAGACCAATGTGGCTAGCAAGGCCTGCAAGTCTCCTCATGACCTCGCCTCTCCCTGCTCACCACCTTCCTCTTGGGTACTTTCCTCCTTGATATTTATGCTTTAGCCACACTTTTTCAGTTTCTGAAGCCAGGTTTTTCCTTCCCCAGGGTCTTTGCAGATGTTGTTTCAGCTTTTTGGGTCACTTTTATGGCACTTTCCACCACTCCACACCCCTCCTTTGCCTAATTTTTTTCCTAATTACCCTCAGAATTCATCTCAATGAGCATATCCTCCAGGAATCCTTTCTCCCACTTTGAATGAAGTCAGGCACCTGTCCTATCCTCTGTTATCAACCTGTTTTCTTCATTTTGAGCCTTTAACACAACTGTAATCATATATTTATATTATTAGTTGTTCAATGTTTTCTGTCCCAACAGACTGTAAGTTCTATAAGACATGTCTTATTCATCACTATCATAGCATCAGCAGAGACAAATACAAGGTGTGATAAAAAGAATATAGTGAATGTTTAAATTTTAAAAATTTATTACAGTTAAAGACATATTGCCATGGACTTCCTTCAGAGTATTGCCCCTTGCTATGAACACACTTATCCCAGTGTTCTTGGCATTTTTTGAAGCAGATCTGGAATTCTTCTTTCATGTCTTTAATTGTGCTGTCATGGCTGCCTTGATGTCCTGAATCAATTCAAAATGTTTACCTTTCATGGTCATTTCAACTTTGGAGAAGAGTCAGATGTTACACTTTCTCAGATCCAGTGAATAAAGTAAATGAAGACACATTATAATGTTTTTATGAGCCTGCTTCCATTGGATGGCACTTGGCAGCAGCTTTCACTGTATTTTTTACCACATCTTGTAAAGACAGTTGTCTTAGGCACTTTCTTGTCACTTGGACAAATCCTTAACACAACTGAAAGGAGGAAAGATTTATTTTGGTTTGCAGTTGCATATGGTTGGCAGAGTAGCATGGCAGAGGGGCATAGCAAAGGAAAAGCCGCTCACATCATGGCTGTCAGGAAGCAGAGAGAGAGAGAGAAGGGAGGAGATGGGGAGGGACATATGTGCTTCCAAGTCACACTCTCAGTGAACTGTCTCTTCCCCGCTACGTCCTAATAGCAAGTCAGCCCTATTGTCTTCATGATCCAGTCCCTTCCAAAAGCCTTAGCCATGCAAACTCATGAGGCCTTTGGGGGACATTTTCGATCCAAACCATAACAACACTCAGGAAAGAAGGCTTCTAGAATTGCTTCAGAAAGTGGTGAGAGTGATGGAATATGTGTGTTCCAGGTAAAAGGGAGTATTTTCAGGGGGATTAGTGGCAATGCATCTTTATTGCAACAAATTTTAAAAAATTTAAATATTCACTATATATTTCAGTCACTCTTTTATCAGTTTGAATAAATAAAATAAGAATATTTTTTAAATCAAAGGTTGTGGGTTACAAAAGGAAAAACTCAGTTATGAACGTGAATAAGAACATATGAATTGACATAATATAAATATATGCTAAGAAACAGGAGCAGGCAGTATCTTAAATTAAAGCACACATTCGCGCACACACATTCACATTCATGCACACATTCTGTACTTTCCAAAAAAAAAAAAAAAGAAAAGAAAGAGAGAAAAAATATCCAGCTCCAACAAGGGAAATCTTGTCAAGAAGGAGGAAGCAAAGACTTCATTAGATCAGGTGACTCCAGGGTAGTCAGGAACCTAGCCACCATCTGAGGAAGGCATGGCCTCACTCTTGCCAGGTAGTTTGGGGCTCATCTCCTCTGGGAAGTCCTCCATACCACCAGTCAGGGAAAGATGAGGAAGAGACTGTGGACGTGACTAAGGCAGCAGCAGCTGGGAGGCAGAGAGATGTTCCTGACATGCTCTAGGTTTTTGGGAAAAGGGGAGGCAGAAAGCCTGAGGCCAGGTATGTGGGTCATGCAGGGGTACCTCATCCAGCTGGGCCTCAGCCAAAGGCTGCATTCTTCCTGCTGTGCCCCTGGGCTTTAGGCTAAAGCAAGGAGGGGCCCAGCATCTGCGATATTTGTCAGTCCCCAAGGATAAGGCAAGGAGAGGCTATGAACGCTCCTCCCTGCACTCCTAGAAGTTCACGAGAAGCTAAGAGGACTGGAGAGGGAGAAGGTGTGGGCTGGGACTAGTGGACTGATTCTGTTGAAAATATTTCAATAAGGTGAATTACTGTTGATTTATTGCTATGCTGTAAACTATCACTATACATTTGCTGATTGTCTAGGGGAAATTAGGTTTTATACAACACAAAAGCATATTTATTAGGAATTCACATTAGAAAATACCAACTGTCTATCACTTTGTGAGGCTTGAAGTCATTTCTTTCAACCCTGTAGTAGAAGTGGGGTCACCTCGTTGGTAGATTTGGAAATTAACTTTTGGTAAACAGGGACTACTGACCCTTCCTATGCTACTATCTGCACAAGAACACAAAAAAAGAGGTGGATAACAGCAAAGATTCTGGGCCAAAGATGAATATCTATAGGAATGTGCCATAGGGCTTGAGAAATCATTGTGTACAAAACCCAAGACCACAGAAGGATGCCCCCTCAGCTGATTAGCCCAGAGCCTCCTGTTACCCCTCTCTGGACCATCTCACCCATTTCTGTGATTGGCAGTGGCAGTATCTTCCAGAGCTGTGGAGCAGCTGGGGGCTGAAGAGCCTTTTCTAGTGGCTCAGTGCAAGAGGGTGTGGCGGGGCACACCTGTAATTCCAACGCTCTGGGAGGCTGAGGCAGGAGATTACAAGTTCAAGGCCTGCCTGGGCAACTTAGTGACTTACCAAGACCATGTCAAAATAAAATAATGAAATGAAATGACATAGGGCTAGGGCTGAAGCTCAGTGCAATGGCTTTGAACAATCCTAGTACCCTCTCCCCCCCCAAAAGAATATATTCACAATAATAGCTCCTCTCGATTGAACTACATGCCACATATTTTGCTAACTGCTCCACATTTAGTTCTCATAACTAATTACCGATGAATGTTTTTAAATCCACTGTCTTACAGAGAATAATACTGAAGCTTAGAGAGGCTAAGTCGCAGATAGTAAATGGCAGAGCCAAGAGAAAACCAAGAATTACCCAATTCTATAGGCTGTGTTCCACAATTCCATGCTGCTCTGCATTTTTGCACAACTGAGTAACCAGAACTAAGATAACTTTTGAGAGATAATAATCAGATTTCCTGCTGAATTATTTCATATAAATTTATATTCTTTACAAGTAATGTAAACTTCTGGGGTAGAGAGAACTGTCTGATTCCTCTGATTGTCCCCATTCCTTGGCATGGGTCCAGCTGAATGATCCATAGTAACTTTATCCTCACAGTAATTTTATGAGAGACACACTGTGGTCGTTAACTGTGATATGCCAATTTGACTTAAGTAAGAACTGCCAAGTAGATTAGAAAAATTCTGGGTGTGTCTGTGGATAATTGACATGTAAGCCAGCAAACTGAGAGGGGAAGACCCACCTTAGATGTGGGTGGAACCAACAAAACTGTAGCCTGGATGGAATAAAAAGGAAAAGAAAGAAGTGTGCCCCATTTTTGGAAGAGCTCCAATCTTCATCACTACCTCTGAACATCGATCTCCAGTTTCTTCAGCCTTCCATCACAGACCCACACCAGTGACTTTACACTGAGCTTCCAGGCCTTTGACCTTTGACTGCTACTCAATCCTCTGATTTTCCAGTGTAGGCGGCCCTTCTTTCTCCTCTGATCCTCCAGACAGACAATGTGACTCTTTGCCTCTGATCTTGTAAGCCTACCTAATAAATATCTTTGTATAATTATACATATATTTTATATTGATTCTGTTCTTCTAGAGAACGCTAACTAATACACACATTATTATGATCTTCATTCCAGGAAAGAAGAAATGGAGGCACAAAAAAGGTTAAGTAATTTTCCTAAGATATCCTAGAGGTGCTCATCCTTCCCTGGGTCTCCTCTCTTTTTAGGCATGTTCGGGGACCTCTTTATTATCCTCTTGCAGTTGTATGGCCTAGTGACTAACAATGGTCATTAAGCTGTGAGAACTGCTATGTGTTACATCTGTGCTCTGATCAATTCTCTGCTAGAGTATTTAACTGCTGCTCTGAAACTCTCTAGTGCTCAAAAGAGCTGATGCGTATCCACAGCTACAACTTTCTAGAGTTTCCATCACCATGGATCCCTGAGTGACAATGTGGAGCACAAGTCCCTCCCCCTCATGATGGAAATGTACCATGAATAAGAAATAAACATTCATGTTTTAATGTTGCCATAGCAAACATAATTCATCTTAATACACAGGATCAGAAAATGCTAGTGAGTAATGGAGTAGCGATTTAAATCCAGGTGATCTGGCCATCAAGCTTGTGCCTTAATCACAACCTATAAGTGATTAGTGAATGTCAGTTGATTAAGTGAGCAGTAAATGGTTCGAGGCCTTTGCTAACCACTCAGCAGTCTGGAGGCAGCTTTGGTGATGGCTGAACATTTTCTTTTTCCTAAGAATACATCTCATTTTAATCTTGAAGCACTAGACAATCTTGATGTTTATAGTAAGATAAATATATCTAATTATGCAATATCCATCTTGAATAACAGTCTTTGGAAGGTATTTGGCTAAATTAAACCTTTCAGACTTCATTGCAATTGAAATGTTTGGTTGGTTTGATTTAGTCATTTTTGAATGTGTATTTAAAATGACAGTACTATCAATCAAATGAAACTTTAATCACAATTGAAATCTTCAAAACTAATAAGATATACTAGTAAAAGTCACAGAACATACAGGTGCTTTTGAATTTATTTTAAAAAATTGAAAATTACAAAAAAAGAGCATCTTCCAACATTTAGAGAATAAAAATATAAAGAAAAAGTGATTCATATTTCAGCCATCTATTTCAGTCATTTTCATTTTTTATAGTATCCTTAGAACTGTTATGTCATTTAAATGTTACTTAATATTGTAGCACATATATTTTTCAAAATTTCCCAAAGCAACTGTTCTTAGTTAGATAGTCAAAGCACCATATTTATCAGTCTCCTATTCTTGCACAGCTGGGTTGATGCCTCACCTTTTTATTTTATTGTTAAAAATAGACTGAAATAAATGGACTCACCATGTGGTTTAAGAAAACCTATAACTTCACTGAATGATATTAAGAAAGACTCATTTGTTTATTTATTGTTTTTCAGTGTATAGGCTGGGTAAAAATATTTAATTAGATCTTTTTGTCTTCTGTATTGATGAGTCATGGAAGGAAATATAGAACTAGAAACAGACCCAGTTTTCTTGACACCTGATTGTGCACTGTTTTTGCGTGTCTTAAGGGAAGTTCATGTCAAAATATGTATTAGTATGTTGTGGCTTCCATAACAAAAGAGCCCAGAGTGAGTGGCTTAGACAGCAGACATTTATTTTCTCACAGTTGTTAGGGCTGGAAGTTCAGGATCAGGCTGCAGCGTGGCTGGGGTCCTGATGAGTGGTGAGGGCTCTCTTCCTCACTGCAGGTGCTGCCTTCTGACTGTGTGCTCACATAGGGAAGGGGGGAGGGAGAGAAAGGGAGGAAGAAAGAAAGAGTGACAGGGAGAGGGAGAGACAAAGAGAATCTTCCTCTTCCTATATGTCACAGTTTTATAAGATTAGGACCCTATCCTTATGTGATAGCTAACTGTTGTGTCAATTTGAGTAAGAAACACCTAACTGATTGGCTTGGCATAGTTCTGGGTGTCTGAATGGATTTACTGAAGACAGAAGCCCCACTGCCCCAAGTGTGAGTGGCACCAACCAATGGGCTTATACCCTGAATGGGATGAAAAGGGGATTGAAGAAGGAAGTCTCGCTTGGTTTTCTCCAGAGGAGCTCCAGTCTTCCCCCTTGCCATGGATTTCTGGCTCCTGGCTTCCAGAGCAGACCCTTTAGCCTTCTTTTGCAGACCCTTTGGCCTCCTGATACAGACTCACAGGGGACTCTACAGTGAGCTCCAGGCCTTTGACCTTTGACTGGATCCTTCGGATCTCCAGCACACTTACAGCCCCTTCTGCACTCTTCCACACCTGACTCAGTGGGTGGCCACTGTAAGCTTATCTTGTAAACCCTTATATACTTATATATCTTATATTAAATCTGTTTCTCTAGTAAGCATTGACTGGTACATCTTATGACCTCATTTAACTTTATTTCCCCACTAAAGGTCCCATCCCCAGATATAGTTCCACTGGGGACTAGGGCTTTAACATATGAATTTCGGCAGTGCACAATTCAGTCCACAACAAAGAATTACTAAGATGTCCCAGTCTCTTGGCTAAAAAGAATGGAACAAGAATAAGCTTTAATTGGCTTCTAAATTCAATCAGTTCTTGGAGGACCTCATACATTTTCTTCTTTCCAACAAGTTTCCCTCCAAACCCTAGTACCACAGAGCTCAGGTCCGTGGTCCCATCCTGGTAATTCTCGTTGTTGGGACAGTTGTGATCTTTTTTTGTTTGTCTCTTTTACTGTTCCCTTTATCACTGTATTTGTCACTATGCATTAGCTAACTCATCTTTCTCTCTCTTCTTCTCCCTCTTCTTCCCTCCTTTCCTCTCTGTCTCCCTCCTTCCCCCACTGGATGATAGGTGAATCAGAAATTAAAGAAATAAACAAAGAGACAATGACTCCAGTAGCTATTAGCACATGTTTTTCTTTTCCATACTATAAGTTAATAGTGGCACTGTATCTATTTTTCAGTGGAACATATTGTACTTAATAAGTATGAAACATTGGCCAAAAATGTTGCCTTCCTATAGGGACTGAATTTTTTTTCCCAGATAATATATATGATTCTGTGTGTGGATTTGATCATTTCTAACATTTAAATAACCTTAAAGACTGACTGAGTTTTATCAATATTCCTTGACTAAGAGATGAATGCGAAAGTAATCAATTCACCAAGGAGAGACTTTTGAACTAAATTGCAAGATCTTGAAAATACTGGATTATAATGAAAATATCTCCCGAACCATGACTGCAGTGGTTAAAATTTAATGCAACATTGATGGTGAAATATGGTTCTGTTAACATTCTCTGCACTTGCTTTGTGAAAGCTAACAGAAGATTTATGCTACAAACAGAATCTACATTCATGAAAATATGCAGCTTAGTTTTTAAATAACCCTAGCACATAAAAAGAGCATTTGCTCTGCTTTAGATTATTCATGTACTTATTGGCTTGTAACAATAACCAGGACTTCTGAATGCCGGACATTTGCTGAGAGCTAATGATCTGTCCGGGTTAGAGACCCAGTGTTTCACACTGAGACCATTAATTAGCACACCAGGCCTAAACTTATGGGCGACACACCCTCTTCCATTGGGCACCATGACTCAGGTCCTCCAGGCCAGAGCACAAGGTTGGACTGTCTACACCGCAGGCCAGCTTCGCCAAATGCCACAACATACTGTTAATCATATTCTTGTCAACCAGTGTCAGAAACTGCCCACCTTTGAAGACATATCTTGTAGGATTGTCAGTCTTATAAGGCCTTGAGTCTCTATTTTGAAAGACCAGAACATGGGACAGAGCATAATTAACTCCTTTCCTCAAGCCATTGGTCAAGCAGTGTTAAAAATATTTCAAAATGTTTTCATACAAATGAATCCTATTAAATAAGCTTTTTTAATAATTCAAAAGCTATAGTGGATTTTGTAAATAGTAAGAACCACAAAGGAGAACAATTTTTTGTGTTTTGTTCTATCTTTTTAACAACTAGTATGGTTAAGTTAACTCCAGGACAGGTTATATGTTGATAGTACCCATGTCACTCTATCCTTGTCCCTGGGAGTATAGCAACTATTTACATAGCACTTACATTGTATCACATATCATACACTAGACGTGACTTACAGTATACAGGAGGATGTGTGCAGGTCATTTTACATAAGGGCCTTGAGCACTCAAGGATTCTAGTGTCCATGGTAGTCATAGAACCAACCCTCCCCTCTAACCCATGGATACTGAGTCATGACTGTATGCAAAAAGTGTAGAAATGAGGACTGAGGAATCCAGGTAGTTCATCCTCTAGCACCACGGTTCCTCTGCTACCTTGCTGGGGTTCCCTATTCTGTCATCTGGAAAAAGAATGATTGCAATTCTTTAAGAGGCAGACTGGTAGAGCCGAACAACCCCAGTCTATGTCCTTGACCACGGATGGTGGCTGCAAATCTCCCAGCCCTTCAGTAGCAAATAGGTACACAGGGAATATGAATGAATGCAAGGTACTGGATTTCTTTGGTGAACCAGACAAGCCTGTGCCTGGAGCTCCCGGTGTGCAGTGAGCCTGGAGAAGTCCTGGTGAGTATTGGAACCAGAGAGAGGGGATACTAAGTGTTTAGTATCTGGGCATCTCAGTGAGTGAGGAGAAGGCTGGGGTCTAAGAAGCAGGAAGAACCCTCAGACTGGGAAGACACGCACAGCCCAGCCCAGCCAGGCTGGGTGGTGGGAATCAGTGGGACCAGTGATGCTGGAGTATGAAGTACTTCTGTGGCTCTTGGGACTGGATTTCATCAGCTGTTCTGGGGCCAGGTCAAGCTCTTCTTCCTGAGAACATTCTAGGCCCACCCAGGCAGTCTAAAATGGATGACTGGTATCAGCCTTCCTTGTCAAAAACCCTGTGTGATTGTGAGTCACGTAGGGAGAGACAGGACTAGGGGCAGGGAACAGCACATGGACTCATTCCTAGCCCTATCTTATTCATTCGTTTCTCCAAAAATCCCCAACAGAGATCCTTGCACATGACCGATTCTTATTTGTGAGTTTTTACAATTAAATTCCTAAATCACCAAGTGAAAAGCATGGTGAAGCCCCCTACCCCAACCTCTCCCTCTGATAACAACAATAAAAAACCCACTATTTCCCGTTCATGTGATCCTTGGTGCTTGGGTTGTTTTAACAGGAGACAAAGGTTTTCATTCCACATTTAGGCCATTTCTGTAATATTGTGTTCCATTCTGGAGGACACTTTTGAAGAAGGACTTCGTTGAACTGCAACATGTTCAAGACAGGAAGACCAAGATGGTTAGGAGCCTGTAAATCACACTGGGAGGGGTGGTTGGGCATGTTTAAAGTGCAGGGATACAGTACTCCCCCAGGAGGTGACAGCTGGCTTCGAACAAAGTAAGTGGCTGCCAGGAGGAAGGACTGCTTGTCTGATATTTCTCACATGGGGAGAAGCTACAGGGGGCTAATATTGGCTAGCACGACCAAGAACATTTTAAAGATTAGAACATTTTAAAGATTAGAACATTTCAGAAGTGGAAAAAGCTGCCCAGGAGGCCTTGATTTACAATCTGGGAGGTGTTTACTCAAAGTAGTCATCCATTATGTAGGGATTATTATAGAAGAATTTAGGCAGAGGGTAGAAAATCAGGAGAAAAGAGACTCCTAGAGTTACTTCCAGATATCTAATTCTATGCACTAAATTCTGGTCTCAGGGAGCCTGACGGAGGAGGATCACAAGTTCAAGCCCAGCCTGAGCAATTTAGTGGCTTAGCAAGACCCTGTGTCAGGAAAAAAAAAAAAAGGCAGGTAATGTAGCTCAGTGTGAAGGCTCTGGGTTTAATCCTCAGTATTGTACTTAAAATAAAAAAGAAAAAAAGAATATTTGACCTCAACCAATTGACGCTGTAGATCTTATTATCCAAAGCTTGGGAGTGGGGATTGTGCAGTGTGGATGTGTGGAGTTGGGGTAAGGGAGGACTAGAGAAAATAGAAAGATAGTAGGCAAATGAGAAAGAGCCCAAGAAAGGAGGGACTCCTAAAGGAAGGATGCTGTCTTAGTCACTTTCCTTGTCCCTAAGACAAAATACAACACCCATAATTTAAAGAAGGAGAGGTTTGTTTTAGCTCACATTTCAGTCCATGATCAGCCAACTCCTAGGAAGAATCATGGCAGGGGGGTGTGGCAGAGGAAAAGCTGATCACCTCATGGCAGCCAGGAGGCAGAGAGAGTCAAAGGAGGAGCCAGGAAGGTCATGCCCACAGTGACCTCTTTCAACCGGGCCCCACCTCCTAACAGCAAGTCAGGTATATGTTTCCATAATCCAGTCACCTTCCAAACGCATGAGGCTTTGGTGGCCATTTTAGATCTAAGCCACAACAGCTGCCTTAGCCGCCTTATTCCACAGGCTTGTTTTGTTTGTTGGTTTGCTTGTTTGCTGTTTTCTGGGATCAGTTCTGTTCACCTGTGTGTAGAGGTTCCATATACCTCAGCGAGAATGTTGGAAGCATGGGTTTTCTCTCTCTCCTCTGCACTAGGTCCTTTCTGTAAATCAGGCTCTATTTACTTGATGCCAAGCCTGATGCTTTGGAGTGGCAGATTCAACGATGAAACGATAAGCGTTTAAACTACCCGGTGGAATCCAGACTCGTGTTGTTTTTATTCCTTCATATTTTTGTGGAGGCCAATGGTTGGAAGTTTGATTCAAGTACTGGATGTGCTTTTCCTGCCTTGTTCTTTAATGGGTTTGGCCAGCCTCATTTGATTTTGTTTTGATTGGAGCCTTACTTCATAGTCTGGGGTTTATCATCACATGGTGCAGCGTGCCAAAGACAGAGCTGTTCTGACTGCAGCCACTACCACACATTTTCCCCTCAATTTATGATATAGCCACATCCGGCACATGCATAAATCCTTTTGCATCTATTGGTATGGGATGTGAAAGCCTTTTCAAAGTAGAAACAAACTCCACAAAGGTAAATGTTTTCTTATGGATAATGTACAGTTCTTAGGGAGGAGTGTATGGAGATATTTGCTAGTAACTTAGCAGCAGAACATGGTTTTGTTGGTTTTATGGTGCATTATTAGATGGATACGGTTGTTATTGTGATCGGCACCTTTATTTTTTCGCCACTTGATATTGCCTGTCATTTTAAAATAGCTTTTCTCCTGGGCAGACGTTCTCAGATGAAATTCCACCATTCATCCTCAGCTTTACTACTCAAAACATCCCTTAATAAACCTTATCAAACAAAAATATTCTTTAAACTTCTTGAAGTTGGCAAGTTGGAAACAGAGTTTTCTGCTTAAAAATAAAACTACAGTCTGCACTTTGTTGGTGTTGTACATAGTTAAGAAAGTATCATTTCTCACTAAAGTCATCAAGTCACTGCTGGTTACAACTCAAATCATCTTGCACTTGGGTTGCTACACATATTCAGTAAGTACTACTTGTGTTGCAATCAAATTATCACACCAAGTGTAGCATTACAAAAGAAAATCAGATTTACTTTTAGACATAAGTGTTCCTCTTGGCTGTCTATTAATATTTGTTAATACAGTGGCTCAATTTTTTTCTCTCCAAGGATCTGTATCTCTCCTTCCTCTACTAAATATTTTAAGATCTGACCATAGGTAACATCTAGTGTAGGGCTGGGTACATGCAGCGACTCTTTATTACATGGCTACATTGATACAAATCTTGTCTAGGCATTGTCAGTTCCAGCTAGATGAAAACACTGATGGCTATAAGGGAAAAGTAAGAGCAAGTCATTTCAAAGAAAATATAAAGCTAGAAAATTACATGGGTCATCAAAATATGTCTCAGGTATATAGGAAAAATGAAGATGTGATTCAGAAAACCCAAAATTTTTGAAAAATATCTCAAATAAATCTAATGCTCTTGTTTTATAAAAAGAAACTAACTCCTAGAAACATTCTGCACATGAGAAAAAGGGTCTAGATAAAATCAAAGTCATCAAAGATGATATTTTTCTTGTACATCAGGTTTTTTCTTTCATCTTCATTTTTGCCCATTATTGACAAGAAAGGAAAGAAAAATGCACATTTAAAAAGACTTTAGTACTATGCCATAAAAAGGATAAACTTGAGTCATTTGTAGGAAAATGGATGCACCTTGAGACCATAATGTTGAATGGAATAAATCAGAGACACAAGTTTAAATATTGCATGATTTCCCTTACATGAGAAACTTAAAAATATAAATAAAGAGCAAAATAAAAGCTAGATAAAGGAAGTAGGGAGATAGATCTTTCTCAATGAGAAGAGGACCAAGAGATGGGGGGGGAGTGGTAGGGAAGGGGATGAAAAAGGAATTAAGATATGTTACATACATAGACCAACTCCATGCAAGGAGCACAAATGTTATGTACTGCAAACATGTACTTATAAAATTTATTAAAAAAAAGGCTTTGTCAAGATTCACTGTCAGATTTAAATTATAAAGGGTTTTGCAGAAGATCCATTTTTTGCAAGAAAAGTAAAACCAAGGCTAAAAGCGCTGTGTGGGTATTTATGCTTCTCTGTCTAGATGAAGACAGGGAACACCAGGTAGCCAGTATTTCCGCAGATAATTGCAGTGAAGATCTTAAAACTGCTCATACTGTTTTGATAATGGGATCCAAGCAGATTCCAAAAGCAGGAAAGGGCACACAAGGAAATCATTGTTGGCCTTGTATTAGGAGTTGCCATCCCTGAAACAAACAGCTGTCCTCACAGCATAGAGTCTCCTTTGTCATCCAGTCCATCTGTGCTAGAATTGAAAACATGTAACTCAGAAGATGAATTTCGGGTGCAGAGCCTGAAAGATAAGAGGGCTTCTCAGACAGGCACACTAAGCCCTGAAAAAAATAGGCAGCCAGTTTTGATTACTGGCTGAGAGATTTTTCTAACTCAGAAGCCCTTTAACAAAATCAGGACTTGTCTCCAGTAGTCTTCTTCGTGGCTGCATTTGTCTTTAGCAACTTACAAACATGTCAGGTCTGGATGTGGGGAAGAGTCATCGTTTCATTGACTCTGCAGAAATCGGGAGGAGCTCTTCAAGGCAGAAGTAGTTCAAGAGGATAGTCCACTCCCTCAGGGCAACTTCAAGTCCTCCAAGAAAGAGGGGAGCCGGAGGCCACCCGAGAGGCCCGCCAGGTGGGAGACCTCTTTAGTTCTTTAGCCGGAGCTACTTTCCTTTCTCTTCAGAGACCGAGAGAAAGTAGATTTGGAAGAGCAGCCTCTGGGTTTGCGTTTGCCTGGAAAAAGTAGGTCATGGCGAAAAGGGGCTGAGAGTGTTTTGTAACGTGCTGAGTGCTGGTAATGAAATTCACGTGACTCCTAAAAATGTTTTGGAGACTGTGATCCTTCTGAAAAGCAATAAGGAAAAGTTGGGTGTAATTATTCCTGTCCTTAGTGGCACTAGCTAGAGGGAAAATGTGTCTGTGTCAAGTGCCAAAACACCAGAAGAAATAAAATATATTCAGACAAAATCAATTTCATCCTTTTTTTGTTAAAAGCAAACATGATATTAATATTCCTGAAGAGCCTTTAGAAAATAAAAATGACAACCAAGGGAAGTATTTAAGTATAAGAATTACCTAGGGACATGAACAAATCCAAATTTCAAAGTAGAGTTTTTGAGTTTTTTATATTTTAGGGTTATTAAGAAAAATTTTACAAATCTTAGCATGTCTACATATGTACTTTAAATTTTAGCACTTTTTGGGTAGAAGTTGGAGAAAATGGGCTGGGGAAGTGGGGAAACATCAATTTATTTTTTGAAAAGCTGCTTTATTAAGGTATAATTGACATATAAAAGGCTGTATATATTTATTTATTTTTTGGTATTGGAGGTTGAACCCACGGCCTTTGCTCTGAGGTACAGCTCCGGCCCTTTTCATTTCTTATTTTTAGGCAAGATCTCACTAAGTTGCCTGTCTCACTGTCCCAAGTTGCTGGGACTACAAGTACATACATCTGGCTCAAGTTTGACTGTTTTAGATTCTACATGTAAGTACAGCCACACAGTATTTATCTTTGTGTATTTGACTTCACTTAGCATAGTCCTGGTCCATCCATTTTGTTGCACATGGCAGGATTTCCTTTTTCTGTTGTTGTACATGTTTGCAGTACATGTGATTTATAATCATCTTAGAGTGTGCTACATGTACATAATAGAGCTTGGTTTTTTTTTTAAATCCACTTCCCCTTTCCTCTTGCCTCCCTCCCTTCTCTTCTAAATCCCCTTTCCCCATTTTCGTTCTTGTTGATATTGTTGATCTTATGTTTATGACATATAATGTTGAGGATTTCATTATTTTTAAAGGCTGAATAGTATTCCACTATATATGTATATTACATTTTCTTTATCTATTTGTCTGTTGATGCACATTTAGATTTTATATATTAGCTATTATGAAAAATGTGTAATATCAATTTCTTGAGATGTTAACATTACGTTATAAGCCAATATAGACAAGTTAGCTGACCTCTATGTAAGAGTAAACTATAGAAATGTTAGTTGTCTACCTTTCCAGGAAAAAAAGGTTTTTAAAAATGTAATAATCCTCAGTATGTGTTTATTTCTAGGAAACAATTAAGTGAGTAATAAAACATTTGTTTATTGATGGCTTTCAAAGAGATTTTTTTGGCAAACAAAATGACTAGGGATCGGGGTATAGCTCAGTGGTTGAGTGCTTGCCAACATGTATGAATCCCTTGGTTTTATCTACAGACTGAACACACGCACACACACACACACACACACACACACACACACACTCCAAAGGCACACTCCTAATGACCGGAAGATCTTTCACTAGGCCTCACCTCATCATCTCCCAATAGAACCACCTGGGGACCAATATGGGCCTTTAGGAAACACTTACCCAAACTGAACACTTATTATACGCCAAGGAACTAGTGCAGTTTCTTATCCCTATTTCTCCCCAAATTCCACAACACCGTGAAGAAATCTCAATATAGCAGAGTCCCGCTGAGAAGTTGCCTTCTCTTTAGGGGCCAGTTGTGTCTGGGCACATATGGAGCTGTGGGCCTATATAAGATTTGTTGATTTGTACTAAAGTTTGAGGAAGTTATTTCTCCTAATGAGAGAAGCTGGGTCAAAACCAAGACTTCACCTGTGGGAGGAAAAGAACATTTCTGAGTGCACAATTTTCCTGGATTGTTCATGGACCCAAGCTTGAGTCCCTTGTGAACAACAGAAACACAAAGTGCCATTGCTTTGGATGAATGTCACAACGTACTTTTCTGAAGGCCAGGAACGTACCCCCTCCACCTCAGTAGGCAGGTCTGACCTGTAATGAGCCCACACACTTGCAAAGCCAGCCCAGGACCCACAGTTAATTCAGCTCACCTGCCATTGTTGGTATGCAGGTACAGTGGTTAGAATAGGACCACTTGAGGGGTGTGTGTGTCTAGTCTTGGCACCAAAGTATCTTTGACAAAGACAGACCATTCTCAGTGTGATTCTAGGACTAATTATCCAGTTAGCTAAGGGCTTCCTCACTTATACTGTAGCACATTCAATCCCACCTTCTGGTCTGCTTCTTACCAGCTCTCTGGTAATAACATTTCTTCCCTGCCTTTTCTTCCACACAGATTCTCCAGTCCTTGGTTCCTCTTTTTATTTCAGCCCACAAATATGGACCCAGACACTCTTTCTTTATATCTATGTGGTTGATTGAGTCTCTTCCTTGTCAAAACCCTGGATTACCTCACTACCTTTCCTTTTTCTGGACTCACCCATCAAAACACTAACTGTAAAACTATGACACCTCTGTCTTCTTAGCTCCTGCTCTTGAGCCGTGGTGCTGCTGGAAAGAAAAGCCATAAAACCATGCAGACAGTGAGCTCTGACTGATGGTCCCCAGCCTCTGCTGGATATGTGCACATGTTCTTCTTTCTCCTTGTCCTGCTTAGCTTCTCTAACAGAACTCACTTGCCTTAGGTTTTATCACTTTCGTCAAGTCCTATGCCATCCACACTACTCATCTTTGTTGGGTGGCTTTTCTTCCTAAGGACACTGAGACCTTGATATAGTTCGGATCTGGAGTGTTCCCCAATGTCTCATGTGTTGAAGGGTTGGTTGCCAGCTTGTGGTGCTACTGGGAGTTGTTGAAAATATCAGTGAGTGGCGGGAAGCTGGATCTTTGGAATGTGTCCTTGAAGGGGATATGGGGACGCCGATCCTTTATCTCCTCCTCTATACTTCTCTCACCACCATGAACTGAACTGTTTTCCTCTGCCAAGCACTTCTGCCATGATGGATGGCCTGCCACAAGCCCCAAAGCAACAGGGCCAAGTGACTATGGATCGAAACTTCTGAAGCCATGATTCAAAATAAATCTTTATCCTTTTAAATTGTTTATCTTGGACATTTTTTTCATAGTAACAGAAAGCTGACTACCACAGGCCATTTCCCTTACCTCACTTCTCCCTTTGAGAGAACTCTGACTGAACTTGGGCCCCACCATTGCCTTAGATCGAATGCCTCAATAGCATTCATGCCATGAAATCCACTAGTTAGTTCTCACTCCTCTTATAACTTGAACGGTCAGCAGTATTAGACATAACTGGTCCCTTGTCCTTTCTTGACCACTTTCTTTACTTGGTTAGGGGGCCACCACACTGTCTTTGGCTTCTTCCCACTTAGTAGCTGCTCCACCTCAATTTTTCCCAGCTTCTCATCTTTTTTCCCCCCAACTTCTAAACGTGTGAGTCTCTCAGAACTCTTTTCCTGGGCTTCTTACTGCTCTTTCTTATTCACTGAAAAATTGCACCTGGTCCTCTGGTTTTGAGTTCCATCTATAGGCTGATCATTGTGAAATGTAAATTTCTTTTTTTTTTTTTTTTGTGGGTACCGGGGGTCGACCTCAGGACCTCGTGCACCAACAGGCACCCGTGCCGCTGAGCGATATCACCGGCCCCTTTTTCGTATATGGGATCCGGGAGTTGAACTCGGGCCCTCGCGCTTGCAAGGCAGGCGCTTATACCACTGAGCCATCTCACCGGCCCCAATGAAATGTAAATTTCTATACTCAACATCTTCCCAGAATTTCAGACTTGGATTTCCAACTGCCTACTTGGCATATTCCTTTGGATCTCTGATAGGCATCTTAGACTAAACAAGTCTAAAATAAAGCTTTTGATTTCTCCTTTTGAGAAGCTCCTCAAGAGCAGGAGCTAAGAAGACAGAGGTGTCATAGTTTTACAGTTAGTGTTTTGATGGGTGAGTCCAGAAAAAGGAAAGGTAGTGAGGTAATCCAGGGTTTTGACAAGGAAGAGACTCAAAAGCTCAAACTGCCTCAGTCCCCCCTTCCTTTGATTCATTTTTCTTAACTCCCACATTTAAACTATTAAAACAAACCTTCATTCCATTCACCTTTCCCCAAGCCAATATTATTTCTTTGTGGGACAACTACAAAAATCTCCCTGCTCTCACACTTGCCCTGCCTACATTTTTCATAGAGAAGCCAGAGTGATCACCTAGTAATTTAAATCACATAAGATCACTTCCTGGATTAAAAACTTCCACCAGCATCCCATGATACTTCAAATAAAGTCCAGGTTCCTTGACCTTACTTACAAAGTTCTATGGGATCTGGCCACTGCCTATCTCTCTGACCTTGCTTTGCTCTCTTTCCCCTTTGCTTGTTCTAGTCCAGCTGCACTGGCCTGCTTTGGGTTCTTCCAACCCCAGAGGCCTTTTCTTTCTCTGCTTTTCATGTGACCTTAGCAAGCCTACATAGCATCTCCTCAGAGAAGTTTTCCTGACCACTCAGTTCTAAAGGAGTCCTAACCCTACTGCATCATCTTATTTTAAATGTATGCATAACACCTATCTCTATTGAATATTTTTCTCATTTAATTCATGTTGTTTGTCCAACTAGAAGTTCATCAGAAATGTTGCTTTATTTGTTCCTACATACACTCACAAGACAATTGCATGTGTGAGTCTGAGGTATAGGAGAACAGGCTGGAGATGTGATCAGTTGAAACCTTACGCAATACTTTGCCAAGACCTGCTGATTTTATCTGTCATGTATTTCTCTATTCCTACACTTTCCCTCTATCATCAAAGAGATGGAGAAAGCACAGAGCTGTCATCATCTCCTTCCATTATAACTTCTATAGTTTCCCAACTGGTCTCCTTACCTTTGATCTTGACCAGTCCGCAATTTTTCCACCAAGATTTCTAAAAACAGAAGTCAGATGTGTGTCTCTCTCCTACTTAAAATGTTTCAAAGGCTCTCAAACATTCGCAAGATAAAGTGAATTGTCTGTCATGGCATACAAGGGCAACCAGTTTCTCCACACTCTTCTTTCTGCTTTATTCTCTAGGAATATCCAGCTGTTTGTGGGTATCTGTGAATATCTTGTTTTCCCATATCTCTTCATCTTTTCTCTTGCTTTCTATAGTTGCCCTGGAATGTCTGGCATTTAGAAGCTGTGTGACCTTAGGACATTACTTATCCTTCCAAACCTTAGTTTTTCTAATAAATGTAATTTTTCACAAGGGCAGCATGCAGGTCAAATGATAGCATATTCAGATAGCATATTCAGATAGCGTGCTCTCATTTTTATCAGCAATGTTAATATTAACAATACCACTAAATAATAATATGGGGAAACTAGTATAGGATTTCTGGTAGTTTCTTGACTTACTTCTCTGAGGGGGAGGTAAGCAGATCTTGTCAGGAATTTAAACTATCAGCTCCCAATTCTCTGATTTATCTTCTTCCTTGTGCTGCCTAGAAGCCTTGAGACCTGCATAATTCCCGCCACAGGATTCTCAAATATGCAAGGATGAGACACTTGTTTCCCACTGGGCTCCTAGATCCTATCTGGCTGTGCTCTGAGCGAGGATCTGTTGGGATTGCCCCACATTCCCACCATTTGGGATTGGAAACCAAGACTTTGGGAGATTCCCATCAGTCTTTCCCATGGATTTGCTAAACTGCAAGGCTTCGGGGACATACTGGAGCCTCCTGGTGGTGGCCTCTGGGCACAGGAACAGCTTTAGCAATACAATGGAACTTGACAGGTGTAAAATATTTTGGCACCAGTTATTTTGCTATCACTGTAGAGGGGTTTAGGCATCCACCATGGCCTGAGCTATGAAGAAGGCTAATGACATCTTCCTAGTCTTCAGGATGTGGTGGGAAAGATGAGAAAAGGGCTTTGGTTCCAGCATGATGGGTTAGCTTAGAGTACTGCCCAGGAACAAAAAGCAGGATTGCTGTGCATAATGACAACTTTTGACCAGACCATAAAGGAATCCAGGTGAGCCAGGTCATCCAGTGATTTTGGTGATTAGAATCTACTTTAAAGGTTTAGCTGCTCTGAGCTCTGGGAATTTTAAGTAGTCTGGTAGTTTGTTCGGCTAATACAGTAATATACTTAGTGACTTTAAAAATTAAGCTAATAAATACCAACGATAGCTAGATACTATGTTAGTGCTGCGCTAAAGTCTAAGATGAATCATGGTCCCACCCTTCATGAACTCACAGTCTGGTGGGGATTATATGGCAGACAAGTAACTGAAAAAGAAGTGAAAAATCAGAATGTTTCAAGACAAGTATAAACAAAATGTAAAGTAAGTTCTGGAGAAGGTGAGACAGACCATAGCTGGTGAAAGATCAGACCAAGAAGTATTTCAACTGAAACTTTAAAGGATTAGGGATGCAGAGGGCATGCTGGGTGCAACTGTGTCAGGAAAGCCTGGGTGCGTGTAGAATGGCTGGATGATGTGCTTGATAATAGAGATTACCAGAAAGTTAGACTGGGGCTAGATTCTAGCAGGTCTTCACTGCCTGGGTAAGCAGATTGGGTCTTATTCTTTAGGCAAAGAGCATAACTTGATGAGCTAAGTGTTCTAGGAGAGACCGATAATAGGGTTGTAGAATGGATGGGAGGAAGGAAAGGATGGAATAGAGAGAGGTGACTATTAGGTGACTATTAAGATAGGTTAGGCAAGTAGAATGGATAGGAGAGGGCAACCTAAATGTCTTGGAGTAGAATTACTCCAAGACAACTTGGTAACTGATTATAAAAAGAGGCAAAGGATAGAGATGAAGAAAGTAGGCTATGAAGTTTTCAAGCATAGATGGCTGGGACCATTGTGGAATCAATCAGGAGTGCAGAAGCAAAACATATTTGAAATATAGGGTAACAGTTTTAGTTTGGATAGAGGAGTTTGAGATGTCTATGGGGTGGTGAGGTCAAACTCCAGACGTGGAATATGGAAAGGAAATGACTCAGAAATTTAGATTACAGAATTATCTGCATTGAGATAACAAAGTGGTGGAATTCAGTGAAAATTTGGAAGAGGAACAGAAATCTGTTTTTTTATAGAGAAAGAGTGAGAGGCAATGTGAAAAGGACCCCATGCTCGGAATCTTTTTTTTTTTTTTTTTTTTTTGGTACCGGGAATCTAACTCAGGACCTCGCTCTTGTCAGGAAGGCGCTGTGCTGCTGAGCTATATCCCCGACCCTCAGAATCATTTTGAGTCTTAGTTCTGTTGCAGACTCTTTGTGTGACACCTTGGTTAAGTTACTTTCTCTAAGCCTCTGTTTTCTCATCTATAAAATGGAGTAGAAAATAGCATTTTGTTCAGAGGGGCTGTGAATATTAAACCAGATGATATATGGATAATATTTTGAAGGATGCCTGGCATATAAATGCTAGTTATATATATATTCTAGTTATTTAAAATATTACTACTAATAATGGAACTGATTGTAGACACTCATTTGAGAGCACTGACATTTTTAAGGAGTGGAGGAAATCGGAGAAGGTGAAAGGAAGGAACACCAGAAGAGGATCTTTGGACTATATGGTGTTGTAGCATCGGGGAGAGATTCGAGGACTTGGTAGCTACTGTCGTCACTTGTGGAGAGAAGCTATGTGGATGAGCACAGAGAAAATGCCATTCAATTTGGAAGGAATATGATGGTATACTAACTATTCCCTTTCCTATACTACCATATTCCCCTTCCTATAGGACTGCTGCAACGAAGTACCATACACTGGGTGACTTAAATAATAAAAATATATTGCCTCCTAATTGTGGAGTCTAGGAGTCCAAGACCAAGGTGTCCTTACAGTTGGCTTCTTCCGAAGACCATGAGGGAGGAATCTGTTCCATACTTTCTTCTAGCTTTTGTGGTTAGTCTTTGGTACTCCTCGGCTTGTAGTTGCACTAATCAATCTTGGACTTTATGTTCAATTCACCTCTTCCTTGTATGTATGTCAAATTTTCTGCTTTATAAAGACACCGGTCACATTGGATTAGGGGCCCTTTCTACTCCAGTATGATCTCATCTTAACTCATTATATCTGCAACTGCTCTGTTTCTAGATGAGGTCACAGTCTGAGGTACTGGGGGCTGGAATTCCAACATGTGAAATTTGTGGGGACATAAGTCAGCCCCTGACAGAGAAGGTGGTCTTTGGGAGAACTATTTCAGCGGAAGTCAGATGGCACACAGGGGAAGGGAAGTAAGAAACTGGAACTCAGAAATGGAAGGGAAGTAGGAGAGCATGGGATAAACTGAAGGATGTTGACCATGAAAGCAGAGAAGATGTTTGTATTGAGGACAAAGAAAAATAGGCCAAGAAGCACTCATCTGGGTCCATTTTCTGGATTGTAGCAGGTGTACTTTTCTCATCTCCCTGCCAGGCCCCACAATCCTTTTTATTTTTTTTCCTTAATCTAAATTATATGGGGAATTGGTTTATTTCTCCTGTTTGTGCACAAAAAATACTGTTAAAGAATTGTTAGAGAGAGAAATAAAGCAAGCATAGCAAATAACCCTGGTTTATATCACACACTATGGAATTGTGAGGGGAGGGGAAGGAGAGGAGACACTTCTTAGGATAGAACCAGAGCATATGTACTTGCAGAATTTAAAGATTTCTTTAATTTTTTTTAAACTAAGGAAGATATAATAGCTTAGGATGAAGAATATTGCCTTTGAGAAAAAGCTTTAAAGATAGTAATAATCTTAATTAAATAGTCTTTCACATTCAGAAGGGAACAAAATTATAAATGTACATACAACTTCTAAGCATATGTTCTTTTTAATGATATTAATATATCTCTAGAGATAGTAGTAAAGCTTCTTCCTAATTAGGTAGTATTTTATTAAACCAAATGAAATCTCATGCTAGTTTGAATACCATTTTCTAGAATTAAATAACATTCAGAGTCTCAAAATAAGAGGGTTTTTGCTTTCTTCCATGGAAATTACTGATGCTGGTCAAAAGTCAGTTTTAGGACAAAGGAAACAAATGAATCTGTTTGTTAAATGAAGACAATCCAATTTCCCCAAGTTTTTTTTTTTTTTTTTTTGGTGGGTACTGGGGGTTGACCTCAGGACCTCGCGCACCAGCAGGCGCCCATGCCACTGAGTGATATCACCGGCCCTTTTTTCGTATGGGGGTTCCGGGAGTCGAACTCGGGCCCTCATGCTTGCCAAGCAGGTGCTTACGCCGCTGAGCCATCTCACCGGCCCTTCCTGAAGTTTTTGCCTAACCCATTTTATTGCTGATCTTACTTAGGCCATGAGAGTATTTTTAAAGAAAAAATTAGATTAATTTAAATTTTGTAAAAAACATAATGCCCTCAGTTGACTAATCTTTTCAATCAAGTAAGCCAAAATATATTTACAAATTTAGCTTTAATTACCCTCTGGGTTATGGTGTGAAAGTGACAAGAAAACTAGGCTAGAAGGAGAAAGACTAAAGCTCAAATTCTGATTGTCATTAAGGAGAAAAAAGTGAAAATACTGAAAAATTAGAAATCATAAGAACTAAAGTAATTGTAAGGACTATTACATGCACCTCTGTGGCGAAATATTTGAACACAGACAGAACAGTTGATTTCCTAGCAGAATCTAAATTCCCCAAAGGAATAATGTGAAAGCACCAATGACTATTCAGGGTGTTACAAAGGTGACCGCAGAGGTGTGACTGATGAAGACAATAGGACCAGACAGATTGACTATTGAGTTTTATCTTTTTTTTTTGTGGGTACCGGGGGTCGACCTCAGGACCTCGCGCGCCAGGAGGCGCCCGTGCCGCTGAGCGATATCACCGGCCCTTTTTTCGTACGTGGGTTCCAGGAGTCGAACTCAGGCCCTCACGCTTGCCAGGCAGGCACTTATGCCGCGGAGCCATCTCACCGGCCCCTTATCTTATTTTTTAAATAATAGATAATTTAAATGTTTTAAAAACTAGTTTAGGCCACAGGCAAATGATCACATGTGAATATAGATGCAAAATTTTTAGCAAGTGAAGTAAAAGAAAAACCTGGCAAAGATTCTAGCAGTGTATTAATAATGAAACATGATTTGTTTATTCTAAGAATTCAAATATAGTTTAATATTAGGAAGTCTAGCATCATAATCCACCAATCAATAAGTTAAAGGAGAAAAACAAATCAACATATCAATTGAAAAGACATTTGATTAAATTTAGCAACTATATCTTGTGTTTTTTTTGGTTTCTTTTTTGTTTCTGGTACCGGGAATCGAACTCAGGACCTTGTGCTTGCCAGGCAGGCACTGTGCCACTGAGCTATATCCCCGGCCTTTAGCAACTATTTCCAACAAAAATTCTCAATAAAATAAGTATTATTTACCAAAAACAAATAGCCAATGTTATTCTAAATGGTAAAATAGTACAACAGTTTCAATTTAAATGAAAACTATAGAGTAATGCCTATTCTTGATATTTTTTCTTAACATTATATTGGAGGTTCTTGAAAATGTAACTAATAAAATACACTAACTAGTAAAAATACTGGAAAAGAAAAGAAAAACAATTTCTTCTGACCACACGATCATGTGTATAGAGAATCCAGCAAACCATAGTAAAAACTTCCTTGAGCTAATAAAAGAATTTGACTAGGTTTCTAGTTGCAGGATAAATACTTAAAAATTAGCAACTTTTATCTATTATAAAATAAACAGCTACCAATGAAATATTAACAAGTATTCAATGAATAACAAGGTAAAATAGGAAGAAATTCAATGAGAAAGGTATATGACTTACGTGAAGCAAATAATTCATTAGAAGCTATGTATCATAGAAGGACGTACAATAAGAAGATAAATAAAAAATACCACGTTTTGGGTGGAAAGATAATACTATAAGTTGTCAATTATTTCAAAATTAATATATACATTTAACACAATTCTTACTAGGGTCCCAGTGGCTTTGAAGTGAGAGATGGCTTGATAAAATAAAATGACCAAATGTGGTACAGAAAAATATGTTAAAAAGACTAGTGCGAGAGAGTGTACAAGCTATCAAAGCATACTGTAAGTTAAATATCATATTGGCATAGGAATAGGCAGATAGGTAAAAACCTTGCTAAGATATCCGGGGATATATAAGCATTTTATATATTAGAGAGGTGGTAATTTAGTTCAGGGGGAAAAGAATGAATTCTATAATAATTGGTCCTGATATAACAAGCTATCCATTTAGAAGAAAAACTTGGGCATCTATGATGTATATTTAAAAATAAATTAAATATTGCTATAAAAATATAAAAAATTAATAAGATTTTGCAAAACAATATGGGAAATCTATGTTCCTAGATTTTCTAAAAATGCATAAAGAGGGGGGAAAGACTCTTTTAATCAAATGTTAATCATATTTAACTATAAAAATTCGCACTGTAGAATGGCAAAGATGTCACAGGCAAAGTCATAGATAAATGCTTAATTTGGAAGAAAATAATCGTGATGCAAGTGGTAGTAAAAGATTTATAGTAAAAATAAGCTAAAAGCTCTTACTAATGGGAGCAAAATGTGAACCTTTCAATTAAAAAGGCCAAATCAGGGCCGATGGGATGGCTCAGCGGCATACGCGCCTGCCTGGCAAGTGCGAGGGCCCGAGTTCAACTCCTGGAACCCACGTACAAAAAAAGGGCCAGTGATATCGCTCAGTGACACGGGCGCATGCTGGTGCGCAAAGTCCTGAGGTCGACCCCCGGTACCCACAAAAAAAAAAAAAAAGGGCCAAATCATATAAATTGACATTTGTGGAAGAGCAAATCCAGTTCCAGCAAACATGAAAAGATATTTACATTTATTAAAAGCAGAGTAATGCAAATTGGATTAATAATGAGATCAATTACTACTTTATTAAATTGGTGGACAAAGCAGTATATAATGCTAACAGTTGTTCAGGTGTAGAGAAAAAAGTACTTAATACTTTGCCAAAGGAAAGGTTAATTCATTTGGTCCTTTTGAAAACTAATCTGACAACTTCTTTAAAAACAAAAACAAAAACAAAAACAAAAAACATGTTTCCTTCAACCCAGCAGTCTTTCTCATGGATTCTTTCATAGAAATGAAGCTATTCTGATTGAAAGAGATTTCTGTAAAAGATAGTTTAGTGAGAAAAGGTGGCAGGAAATGTATGTAATCAGATTAGATTTTTATGAGACAACGAAAAGCCTTCTGAGTATGAGTAGGAGCGTGTGAGATCATATAAATGTGGAGAAGTGTATGAAAAGATATATGCTAGGTTATTGAGATGGATTTTTTTGTGGTATTTGGAGAAGATGAGCAATTAGTAAACCCATTATAATTTGTTTAATAGTTTTCTATACATTTAAGTGATTTTACATTTTTTTTCCAATTTAAAGTTTTATTATACTGAATTTATTTTTATTGAGGTTGATTCTTTTCCAAATACACTTTTGACAAACACCCACCTAATTAGCTTTTTTCCATTTCTAGCCTGATTATAATTTTTTGTTATTGTTTTCTTTTTGTCATCAGTTTTAGCAAGTACAATTCTCCTTGGTTAATTCATAGATTGAGATTCTGTGATGATTCTATTCTTTTACATACAAATTTTTGGTCAAAATTTTCTGTTTTCACTATTTCCTAAAGTATGTGCTCTTTTGGGTCATTTTGGGTCAGTAACACATTTTATTGCCTAAAGCTTTTACCCTTGCTAATTTACTTTGTACAGACTGCTTCTGCAAGTTCTATTTGTTACATATTGGGTGCACTAGTTATTTATCTTTTGTGGCACAAAGAAGCAAGCAAATGAATAGAGCATAGATGCGAGATCTGAATGCACAATGGAATAAAAATGTCTTTGAGGTAAAAAAATGAGAGCCAATCCCAGCACTCTGGGAGGCTAAGGCAGGAGGATTACAAGTGTGAGCCCAATCCAGACAATTTAGCAACTTAGTAATACCTTATCTCAAAATAAAAATAAATAAAATAAATAAAACAAGGGCTAGGGAGGTAGCTCAGTGAAAAGGGTCTGGATTTAATCTCCAGTACAACCACCACAAAGGAAGAAAGAAAGAAAAAGAAAGAAAGAAAGAAAGAAAGAAAGAAAGAAAGAAAGAAAAAGGAAGAAAGAAAGTTAGGGTTGAAATGCTTTTCCTTGTGCCTGAGACGTTTAGTTCTTAGCAATTACTAATTATTATTATGTGAATGTGTAAATAATATTTTCATTCATGCATCTGACTCTATTTGGCCAACTTACTGTACAAGACTTTTGGTTGGGAATAGAAAGGGAACATTTTTTGGTAGAGCTGGGATCAGGACAGATCAAGTGAGGCCGGCCAAGTGAAAGATCCAAACAGGAGGAGTAGCAGTGTCGAATTGGAGAGGGAATATTAAGACTAAAGGGGACTTTGCTACTTAGTTCCGCTAATTACTGTTAGGAAAGAATGTGGGTCATGTGTTGCTGTGTCTTCAGATTTTTCAACCTGATGGAAAAAAAAAAATCATTTCTAGGCAAAATGGGATCCTTAAGCATTGGTGGGTACTGTAAATTTTATTAAAGATGTGGGCCAACATTATTCAGTTTCAACAAATCATGTCTGTGGTTACATACTAGCTTTTAAATTCTGGTGCAGCTTAGCTCATGGGTATCTTCATGGACCCAGTGTGACCTATTCCCTATTAGGGAAATGTTATTCTCTCTCTGAAAAGTTCTCCTGTCAAGGAAATTAGCGTGTAATGTGACCCCAGCATAACCCATGGTCAACTCAGGTCCCAGGGTCAACTCAGGGTCAGATAAGTCAGGGGTGCACTTTGTCCAGATCTGAAAGATGGAGGAGGAGGTGCGCCAGGAGGGATTTGCCTAGATGATCCAGATCTTATTTTTCAGTGCATCCCTTTGAACTAACAGTGTGAAACGTAGGCTGTCCAGCAGGTGGCAGCATGAGAACAGAGATTGGCTATATTAGGCCTGACAGTAGCCACAACCCCTTCCTGCGTTATACGCACGTGAATAAGGAAAAGGATAGGTTACTGCATATCAGCTTTAACGGAAAGAATGTTATTTGCCACGCATTAAAAAGGATTTTTTAAAATTAATATATGTTTGCTATATACATAATGAATATATTCATTGCTGGATAGTCATACATATACATATCACATCTTGATTCTTTTACTTTTCAATTAAAAATAAATACAAACCCCTACTATGTGCCAGCCACTGGGCTATGTATTTTCTCAACCACTGTCTGGTTTAATCCTTGCAACCTGTGCTATAAGCAACCATCCCTCTGGTTTGATGATGAGGAAATTGAGTTTCAGAAGGCTAAAGGAAGGTACCCGGGTTGTACAGTTCCTAAGAGGCAGGGCTGAGTCGAGAATTCGGTTGTTGGGTCTTTTCACCTGTTACTCCAAGTTCTGCAGCCGTGTGGCTGTCTCAATTCTGATAACATTTTGCTTGATAATGTTCTTGAGAAACCTGGTCTGTGTTCTGGGACAGAGGAAGCATCATGACAGAGGACACATGCTCCAAATGCTCACAAAGTGGTTGTGCCCCAGAGCTGGTAATTGAGAGAAGATGGATGCTATTATAGGGGGACATCATGTTTGCTATCTGGCGAGTGATGTGGAAATGTAATGGGTTTCTCCTTTGTAATAGAACAATTGCTGTGACAAGAACAGATCACCTTTTCCTTCATTCTTACTGTTCAAAACGTTAGCTCACGAAATAAGTTACATAAGAAGTCAAATGCTTCTTGTGATGGGTGAGGGGCTGAGCACCATCCAGGCCGTTCAGTAACTACGGCTGCAGGATGTGTCAAGTAGACGTGCTCCTTGGCCACTGTCAGGCTGGCTGGATTGAAAATGATTAGTCTCATGGTTTTATACAAATGGCTTAAATCTCTTAAACAATTTTCCAAATAAATTAGACCATCCAGCCAAGTTCAGACTTTCTTCCAGCTGAGGTGGTGTTGAAAAGCAAGATGATTCATAATGGCTTCCTCCCTTCTTCCTGCGGGACCTCGTACAAGTAAGGCAGTGCTGCAGGGCCATTGTTTCCTCTTCTGTAAAGAAGGGTGACAGAAGCACCACCCTACTCTGTTAGTCTGTGACTTTGTCAGGTCCCAGAAGATGGCATGTGAGCAGAACTAAGCCCCTGCCCATGCAGGGCAGCTCTAGAGGTGGCCACTGTCATGGCAATGACCTTAGTTCCCTGACTAGTTGCAACCAACCCAAAGGACACTTTTAAATGATATTTAATAACATGGACTTTGCCTGGCACAATGGTGCCATGTCTGTAATCCCAGCTACTTGAGAAGCTGAAGCAGGAGGATCATAATTTCATAATTTCAAGGCCCTGGACAACTTAGCAAATTCTGTCTTAAAATAAAAGGGCTAGGGATGTAGCTCAGCAGCAGAATACTTGCCTAGCATGTGTGAGGCCCTGGATTTGATCACTAGTACTGGGGAAGGGGGATTTGGACAGCTTCTGATTCAAATCTTGGCTCTGCCAGTGATTAGCTGTAATTATCTTGGGAAGTTAAACTCTTTTCATCTCCATTTCCCTAATACTGAAGATTTGCGGTGGGTATTAAGAGTCACAGTTTCTAACGTGTTTAGCCCATGGTAGTCACCCAATAAATGGCAACTGGTTTCATCACTCATTGTTCTTGGTTGAATTTGTGATTTCTGAAATTTCCTGTGCTGAAGATTAAATCCCACTACTGTACAAGGTGATCTTATTTGTAATTGGGGGGTCTTTACAGAGATAATCAAGTTAAAACAAAGTCATAAGAGCAGGCCCTCATCCACTATGCCTGGTGTCCTTGTAAAAGGAAAGTCTGTGTTTACAAAAAGGGAAACAGTATGAAGCCACATGAAGAACATCTCTGTCTACGCCGAGGAACAAGACCTGGAAAAGATTCTTTTCTCATCACGTTGGAAGGAACCAACCTGCGGACACCTTAATTTTAGACTTTTGGCCTCCAGAACTATGAGGCAAAACATTTCTATTGTTTAAGCTACCCTGATTGTGGAACTTTGTTATAGCAACGTTAGCCAACTAATACAGGTACTTTCCCTCAAATTGCCATTCTCCTTCCATCTTCTCCTCTTCTGCATGTACCTCATGTAATAAAGCTAACATAAGAACACATCTTTTTGCTGGAAGTCTATGTTCACTGCCTCAGCTGCTCCAAAGTGGTCAGTAGACCTTCAGTATGACAGGAAAATAGCATTTTATCTACATTTTTAAGTACTTTATATGAATTCCATTATATAAACCCTTACAAAAACCTCTGGAAAAGATATTACTCTTTTCCCCATTTTACGCATAAGGGAATTGAGGCCCAGGTGTATTTAGCAGCTTATCCCAAGGGCATCTACCTATGAAGTGGTACAGCTAGGATTTGGATGGACCCAGACACTGATGCCAGAGCAGAGTCCTTGCCCTTAATTCTTACAGTGACATCTTAAACCCTGTATCAGTCAGCTTTCTCATTGCCGGGGCAACATACCAGATACTCACAATTTAAACGAGAGATTGATTTGGTTTGTGAATTCCAGTGGGTTCAGTTCATGGTTGGGTGGCTTTAAGGCAGAAATGGCATAATGGGACAGCACGGCAGAGGACAACTGCCCACCCCATGACAAAGAAAGGAGGAGGGGAAGAACCAGGGACCAGAATACATCCTTCCAGGTCGCACTCCCAGCGATGCACCTCCTCTGACCAGGCCCCACTTCCTAACAGCATATTCAGCCATGAACACATCAATGGATGAGTTCAATGAGAGGATAGCTCCCCAGTGATCCAGTCACCTTCAAAAACTCCACTTCTTAACACATGAGATTTTGGGGGGACATTTTAGATCTCAACTGTAACCACTGCCATGCAGAAATGCTTTGAGATGGCTGGGACTGAATGAAGAATAAGCCTGAATGGCTGCCTTTCATTCACAGGCCTGTTGGCAGCAGGATGGAACTAGAGCCTCAGGCCCTCAGTGCTGGCCTCTGAGTATCTCCCACATCACACTTTGGGACAATGGTACCTGGTGCCTATAGATCACTGAGCTGCTAAGGTATCCTTTTGGCCAGAGCACAGAGCTGTCACTTTCATTTTAGGTCCTGGAGCTCATCTTTTAGGCTTCCCTAAAGCTGTTAATGATTAATTTTTTGGGCTCTTGCCCAAAGGACTGATGTAGAAAGCTGCTGTTATGAGGTGAAATGTGATTAAGGTTGCAGTCTTGGGTGGATCATGGCTCTGTTAATTATAGTATGGTGAATTTAGGTGACTTATGCAACTTCCAATATTCACCTACGAAATGAGGATAAAAATAGTACGTACTTATGAGGTTGTCATGGTGGAGATTATCAACACACATATGCTTCTTAGGCCAAACATGATGAGTACCTAATAAATGTTGGCGTTATTATACAATGTCAGTGGGATGGGATAGAGAACTATAATGGCAACTACCTAGGAATGTGTTTCTGCACTGCTTTTTCAGTTCAGAAAAAGGACTGAACTATACCCAGTCTATAGTTATAAATTTACAGAACTGTTATAACTTGCCATCTGTATTATAATAGGAATATAGAGCTCAATGAGTATGTAAGTCATTTTAGGCATTCTTACCAATTTGCAATTTGGTAGAAAATGTGCATGGCATATAGTGCATATAATAAATATTTGTTAAATGAATGAATAAGAGAAATGTGAGGAGAGGCTGGCTCGGAGGCATCTGGGCTCCTGCCACAGCAGGATGGAGGGCATGGGCTGGCCGAGGGATGCCTGGGCAACAACGACACAGGAGTAGTTAATTGTGCAAATCCCAACTGTAGAGGATGAGGAGATCCAGATCGAGCTCAACACAGAGGGTAGAGAATGAGAGAGCAGTGAGTGTCTCAAGACTCTCCCCATCTCTGTGAGTGTAGGGCTGGAGCGGAGCTGCAGGAAGGGCTGGAGGGAGAAGGAGCCTGGCTAGTTGGGCTCCATTCCAAGTGGGGAACTGAAGGGAAGCCAGGGGCCAAGGCAGAAGCCTGTGAGCCAGATCCAAGGCCTGTTCTACGGGAATGAGGAATGGTTGATGCCTTTGTGTTTACTTTGGGAGCCGCATTGCTCATAGGATTATTGAAGACAGGGATGGATGGGTGTGGAGGCAGCAGAAGTGGAGGCACTGTAGAGCCTGACCTTCGTGTGAGCCAAGCCTGATCCCATGTGTACCTAGCTTGATCCCAGGTGAGCTGAGCCTGCCTCCTGAGCATGATGGTAGATCATCACGCCTGGCAGCTGGGATGGGTTGTCTGAGTGAGCATGCCGTGGAGTGGCCTGCAGCCTACACGGTGTGAGTTTAGAGAGGCACTGCCAACCCTCATGAGAGCAGGCACTGCCATTCTAAACAGGCGGATGAGACCTGCTGCTTGTCTCAGCAGCCTTCTGCCTCCTGGATCTCTTAAAGTGGAGTGGATTGATGGCTTTCCAGGAGCAATGGAATGATTTCTACAGTTTGTCATGAAGAAGTGTAAATTGTTACAATCTGTTTAGAGAGCAATTTTGCTCTATTATAAAAATGTAAAGGGTGTTAATTGCAATGTTGTTTGTAGCAGTGAAAAAAGTGGAAATAATCTAACTGTCACTGACAGAGGCCTGGGTAAAAGGTAATAATACCTCAGTTTTATGAAACAATATACATTAATCAAAGTGATGAAGCAAATGTGTATGTGTGAACATAGAAAGGAGATCACATCATGTGAAACAAAAAAATGTGTGATTAGAATGTGCCAGGACTATTCTGTACGTAAAAAAAGAGCTATGCATAGAATGTTTGAATAATGCATAAAATAAACCTGAAAGAGCGTAACCAAATAGATAGTAGCTAATTACAGAAAGAGGGATTGTTGCGGGGTGAGAGGAGAGGAAGAAAATAGGGAATTTCACTTTATACTTAATAGATTTTTCTTCTATTTGCTTGGGTTGTGTTATTTTACAATGAGCAGTTATTGTACTATTTTTTTTTAATGTAAAAAAGAATCTCAAGATAAAGTAAAACTTGATTACACTGCTATTTGAGTTTTAGGTTTTCAAGACTGTCCTCAGGTTTAAAGCAAGTTGTTTTTTATTTGGTCCTAAAGTTTTTATTTTTTTTATTAGTACAATGATATTTTGTTACTTTTTAAGGACCCCAGGAGCCAGTGTGAGGCTGGCAGTCAGGTTTGGATTTCATCACTGGCCAGAGGGCCCGTTCTAGTTCTCCTGAGCAAGGGGACTTGTGGGCAGAGAGAACCTTCTAGGTGTGTTACTGTCTGGGGGGTTGAAGGCATTCACTGGGCATCATATAGGCCACCAAACTGGTACTTGTTGGGCACTGGGATATGCTTAGGACGAAGCTGGACTTTTTCTTGGGTGTACCACTCAGAAAACTTTAGGGGAATTGTACTACCTAAGCCTAGCATAGAGCTCTCTTGACCAGCCTGTCCATCTGGGCTGGCATTGCACAGACCAAAGAACGTTACAACTCAGTGGGCTCAGGGAATTCACTATACAGCATTTGACTCAGTCATGCATTAGGCACTGGGTGGAATCCTATGAGGGCGCTGCGCTGGAAACCCAGCAGGACGCCTACCCGGCCTGTCACAGAACATGACTTTCAGCACCACAATTGATGCCAGGCAAGACTCTGAACTGGACACACTTTGTGTGTGCTTCCATGACCTCAGTAATGGGCATGAGTGGGTACCTGAAGAGTCTGATTCCCGTATCCCAGACATACTCTGTGGACACTTTCCAGGAACAGAGCCTATGGCTGATTGGAGGAGACTGGGCTACAGGCTCACCAGGGCAGCTATGTCGCAGAGCCTGGGGAAGGAAGGGAACAGTGCACTTCACGCTCCTATCCTCTCCTTCTAGCTGCCAGAAAGATAACAAGGCCTTAACAGAGACTGTTTGTTTTGTGAAATTCTAAACAAACAGGAACCACTACCAATATGACACAGACTTCTGAAAATAGCCCAAAGTGAAGTGAGGCATTTCCCAAAGAGCCTGGAGGAGACTGAAGCCCTGAGGTGAGTCTGTGGCCAGGGCCCCTGCAGTTCGGCTAGCAGACTCTTGCCTGGGTGTGTGCCCTGGCCTTGGGAAGTCCCCATTTTCATGAGTTGCCTTAGTGTCTGCCATGCCCAGTGTTAGAGGGAGTAAAGCCAAACCCAGTCCCAGCATGAGAGTTGCTGCTCCCTCAATGCCAAGGACAAAGCCCAGCTGAGATGGGAAGGGGAGCAGATCTCTGGGCATCCTCAGTTTTCAAGATTCAGAGATTCAGAGTTGCCTCCGAGCAACCAAGAAACAAGCACATTCCATAGTCCTGGGGAATAGTCAGTCATAATATGGTGTCTTCTGATTTAGGGACCCACAGAAAGGGTGGTATTCATCCCTCTTAGCACCAAAATGCAAACAGGGGCATTTAAAGCCATGGAGGACAGCTCTAACTGTGATTAGGAAAGCAAGATGGCAGTGCCTGGGAATTCTCACTCTAAACCAAGGACAGATACTCACGTCTTTACCCAAATTCTTTACTTGAATCAAGAAGGAAATGTTGGGCCGGTGAGATGGCTCAGTGGCATAAGCACCTGCCTGGCAAGCGCGAGGGCCCGAGTTCGACTCCAGGAACCCACATACGAAAAAAGGGACGGTGATATCGATCAGCAGCAGGGGCGCCTGCTGCCGCGCGAGGTCCTGAGGTCTACTCCCGGTACCCACAGAAAAAAAAAAAAAAAAGAAGGAAATGTTGGTTCATCATGCTGTTCCACTTGGCTATCTCCTCATTGTCCCCCGAATATGCTGAAGGTGTTTGCATTTATTGGGTTTTGTTTCCTTGAGTTCTCTTTCCTAATAGCTTTTTTTAAAATTGAGGTAAAATTCACATAACATACAGTTAACTATTAAGTGTTTAAAGTGTACAATTCAGTGGCATTTAGTACACTCACTAGCTGTGAATCCATTATCTGTATCTGGTTCTGAGACATTTTCATCACCCCAAAAAGAAATCTGGTACCCGTTAAACAGTCACTCCCCATTCCCTCCTCCCCCGGACTCCTGGCCATCGCGAGTCTGCTTTCTGTCTCCATGGATTTACCGATTCTGGAGGGTTCATATAAATAGAATCATACAATATGGAATCTTTTGTGCCTGGCTCTTTCACTTCGCATAATGTTTTAAAGGTTCATCAACTTTGTCTTGGGAGTATTTCAGGGACATCGTGTAGCATAAAAAGATGTCATCTTTGAAGTGAGACGGACCTGGGCTTGGGTTCTGGCTCAGCCACTTAGTAGTCGGGTGTCCTGGGAAAGTTATTCACCTTTGCCCCTCATTCATGCCCCTTCTCCCATGAGTACCTTGCTGTACAGTGGTGGTTCTTTTCTCTAAATTCCTCCTCTCCTTCTCCCCCTTTCCTCTTATCTCAATAATTCCCCTTGCATAGAACACACACTGTCTTGCCTCTTTGCCAAAGAGGTACTGTGCTTTCCCCTCATGTCTGTCCCTTATCTTTCTAGGCTGCACATTTTCCCAAGGTCAGATGCTATTTTCTTCCTTCAAAACATATGTTCTGGATTTTCCAGGACGATTCCACTTTTAAATACTCTGTTATGTAGTGTCCTTCTACCACTGGGATAGCACAGGAAATCTACTAGTTTGGCATCCAAGCCCCCCTCCCCGCAATTCTGACAAACAGGGTGGGTTTGGACACTATGATCTCCTTCAAGGTTTGAAGAAGGTGTCAGATGCCCTGATATACCCTATGTATTCCTTCTCCCCCCATCCTCATGGAAATGGAATGGGAACCGTGAGTCTCTATCCTAATTATCTGGCCGTAATTGGAAGGTGCAAGCTGGCCTCCTCAGGAAGGCACTTCTTCAAAGGCACTTGGTGCAGAAGCTAAAGTCCAAATTAAAATTGATTCACAGTCTCACAGAAGCATCGGCTATTAGAGAGTAAGTTCTGAAAGGGGGTGTGCAACCAGAGAAGGAGGTCAGGGGTGGGCAGTGAAAATACCTCCCAGGGCTTCAGCATAATTTAGACTCATTGCTGAATTTCTATGTTGAGTTTTTACTACAAATAAAATGCAATAATGCCCAAAGTGTCCATTTAATGTTGTTGATCCTGTCTTTTTTTTTATTGGAAGTAGGTACGTAGAGAAGGAATAAAACAGAAAGCAAGTGTCTGAAACATTTATGAAAACACCAAATTTCTAAAACCATTGTTTTTAACCAGTTTTTGGGTCACAGGGGCCTTTGAGGACCTGACAAAATTTAAAGACCTTCTCTGACAGGTGCACAATATCTACACACACACACAATTCTGGGTATCATTTTGGGAGAATTTGCAGGTCCTCTCGAAGCTCCCCTGAGGTCACCGTGGTAGCATCTCTACACCAATGAAAGCCACTTGTGTGCCAGGTGTTCTAGAAAGCACCAAAGGCACAAAGATAAATGTGACATGGTTCCTGCGTTCAAGGACTTGTACGTACGTCCGGACAATGAGACCTCAGCTAGTCAGCTGCAGAAACCTGAGGACTCTGTACCATCTTTCCTTTTGCCTCTTCCGGACCTCCCCCTAGTTTTTATTTCCTGGCTGGTAGCAAGAGCTTCCAAGCTGGTAGCCTATGGTTACTTTCTCCCTTCTCATGGACAAGCAGGGATCTGCCTAAAGCTCTCTCATCTGAGGAAGGGCTGGGCCACTCCTCGTTTCAGAGACCCGCTGAGTTGGTTTTCCATGCCTGACAGAGTGAAGAGCCAACTCCTTGCCACAGCAATCAAGGCCTTGGGGCTGGGCATTGCTGAACACTTTTGACTTTGCTTCCTTTCAGCCCTGCATGAACCCTGCTCTTTAGTAATACTGGATCCCTCATTATTCCCTAAATAGAGCTTGCATTTTCAAGCACCTCTGCTTGGATCAGTGTGCTTCTCCCCTGGAATGCCATTGCCTTCATATTCATCTATTAAATCATTCTTATCCTCAAAGTCCCAGACTGAACACTTCCTCTGTGGAACCCTCCCCAGGTCTCCAATGCAGAAGCAATGAGGGCTTTTAAAGCCTGTATTTGACACTTAATCTGTCCTGCCTCATGAGTGTTATTGGCCATGTCTGATTCCTCTGAGGCAGACGTGGAATCAAATTTATCTCTGAGATTTGAAATCCCAGCCAGAGGAGTGGCCTACTGGAGACTGAATTTGTGTGTTTTCCCTCTCATCAGTGGGAAGATGCAGAAAGCCACCTCTAACTCCCTTAGAAGGGTATTCCTTAGAAGGGTTGAACTAGATAGTGGGCTTTGCCTTTCTAAGGGACCCTTTGGATTGTCTCCATTAGAAAGGCAAAGCCCACTGTAGTCCCTAAAGATAGATCTTGTGAAAAGGGTAGGGGTAGCATGATTGAGGGAAGAGATGATAATGCAATCTGTTCACAATAAAGCTTCTCAGCTGGTGAAAGCAGACCCCGGGAGCGAAGAGGATGGGGATTCTGGGTCCCAGGAGTGGAGGACCCCAGGACTAAATCCCAGACCAGTTCATTCCTGAGCCAGGATTCAGACAGAAAGACATAGAGTCATCTCTTGGTATCTATGAGGGTGTGGTGGATTAACTAATGGCCAACTTGTAACACTCAGCTGAACTGAATCAGCGTGGTGCTGAGTGTGGAAGGCCCACCTGAGGATTGCTGCCAACAGCATAAAAGGAGAACTGGAGGGGAGGATGGTGCTGTTGATTCTCCTGGATAAGCTTGTTGCACTGGCTTTCCTGACATGAACTTGGCTGTTATCATCAGAGGAGGAGCTTAGGTCCCTGCTGTTGCTGAGGATGGCTGCGGTTCTCTTTGGGAGAGCTCTGGTCCTTACCTTGAGCATCTCTTCCTGGCTCCAGTGCAGATCCCTCAGCCTGCTGGCACAGATCCTTCATCCCGCTGGCCCAGACTTTCTAGCTTCTACCACTTGGCTTTGGGCCTTCCCGGTGCAGATCCTTGATACAGACTTGCATGAGACATTACTGTGGGCTCTAGGTCTCCAGTTGACTTGTGGGGGCATTGCCATGGGCTCTAGGTCTTCAGCTGGATTCACGCAGGACATTGCCATGGGATCCAGGCTCCCAGCTGGATTCTTTGGGTCTCTAGTGTGTGGACAGATCTCTTGAGCTCTTCAGCATTTGACTTTTTGGGTGAATATTATAAAATAATCCTATAAATTATGTATCCTGTATGAAATCTGTTCTCTTTGAAACCTTGACTACAACAGAGGGATTGCTTCCAGTACTTCTCATTGATACCAAAATCCTCGATGCTCAAGTCTCTCACGTAAAATGGCATGGTATTTGCTTATAACCTATGCATATTATCCATATTCTTTAAATCATCCCTAGGTGATTTCCAATACCTAATACAATGTAAATGCTATGTAAATAGTTGTTAAACTATATTGTTTAGCCCAGACATAGTTTTTTATACCAGTTATTTTTGCTCTGAGGTTGGCTGAACCCACAGAGGTAAAACACTCAGAACGCAAAGCCGACTGTACTGTGTAAAGGCTCGGTCTGGGCTGGGCTGGAGCAGGACCAGAAGATCTCGATTCACTTGTGAGCTCCAGCCTGGCAGTTTTCTAAGCGTGGAGAGTTTGCTACCCCTTGGAAGGCCCCAGACCCAACCCGTGCCCAGAGGTATGCTTCTCTGGGGAACTTCACACCTGTGCAACGCTGGACAATGGAGAAGATGAAACTGAGGGTCTGGCTGGGCCCTTCAGCTTAGCTTGCAGTGGAGAGGATGCATCCTAGCTGCTGCTGGAGCTAAGATCTTGACCCAGTTTTTGCAGTTTGAGAGCAATGCCCCAATGGGAAGCTCTGTTCAGCCACGAGTGCACCTCCCTGAAGTTGGAGCAAAGAGCCGCAGTCAAGGTGGTCTGGATTTTGTCCTAAACTCTATGGACAGCTAGGAACTGCTAGCTACATTCCCAGGAGGGTATTGTTACAGAGTTTACGCTATTATCAGAATGCAACTCATTCCAGTTGAACCCCAGTCAGGATGGAAAAATTTCTTACCACATCTGTAATCTCCAACATTTGAGGTCTTGTTTGTAATACAGGCACAATAAATACAGAATAGAAATCCAAGTGCTCTGTAGCCTGCTCTGACTATTGATTCTGCTATACAAACATTTCTTCCCCTTCTCCACAAAACCAAACACCCCTGTTTTGGTCCCTCCCCAAGGTCTCCATCTCTAAGCTCTTAATTAGAAAGAGGAAGCAGTAATTATTAAAGTTATTAAAATATGGAATATTGCAAAGGAGCGGATTAAAAGTCTTCATGCTAATCCAAACAAATCGTGCTAATGTTACTTTGATTCTAGCAAACCCAAACCCACAGAGGAAGATAAAAGCTGGGGCTTGCTTTCTAAGAGGAGGGTTTAGCTTGTTCGCTAAGCCAGGCCTCATCGAGTATTCACTAGGCACTGCAAAGGAGAAGCGCAGGAGATGAAAGGAAGAAAGACGTGGACATTATATCAAGAAAATCAACCCAGTAGTTGTAATTAATCAAGCTCCTACCACATGCTCCTTCCCGTTCTGGGAGCTATGAGGTACAAAATGTGCCTTTCCCTTTTTCTTTTCCTTTCCTTTCCTTTCCTTTTCCCTTTTCTCTCACTTCCTTCCCTTTCCCTTTCCTTTTGAATATGAAGTCTCGCTACGTTGCTCAGGCTATCCTCAAACTTGTGATCCTCCTGCTTCAGCCTCTGAAGTAGCTGCGACTACAAACATGCACCACTGCGTCCAGCTCAAGAAGTGGTTTTTCTACCCCATGACTTGAGTGACTGCATTGATGAATGTGACTCTTCAAAACTGACATGCGTGCAGATCTAGCTGTCTAAGTCGGCACTGCTTTTCATCAGGGAGAAGAATGCACACATCAGCAAGCACAGTCTAGGGCTCCAACAGAGTAACACACGGGGCCTGGCTTTGCCTGGGAGCCCATGAAGCCTGGAAGGTCTCCCATACCTGCCAAATTCAATAAATGCCACACGGAGCTCAAAATTCGCACTCATGTATTCTTCCTGCCAGGACTCCATGCCAGCCTATGAACCACCACCCACTTGGTCCTCCAGCACATGCACCAGAGAGCCATACGAGGTGCTCACTGGTCTCTGTCCTTTGCTGATGATTTTTGGTTGCTAAGATCTGATTATTGCCATCTGTGCTTCTCTTCCTCTTTACCCTCAGCACCACTGTTCTAGTTCTGATTGTTATCATCTGTTCCTGACCTGCTTCTCCAAAGGTCCTTATCGCTTTCCAAACCTATTATGTTTCTACCAATACACACTTCAAACCATTTTCATGTCTCCACTTTACACCTATGGTTCCTTCTGTTCCGAATCTTTTCCTTTCCTTGCCTACCTGTCAAACTCTTACCTATCCTCCAAATCCCGGCCTAAAGGTCACCCCGTTTGGCTACTTAACTGCAGTGTTGGCTCTCACAGCTTGGGCTACTGTGCCATCAGAGCCCTGGTCCCATGGCACTGTTACCATGAACAGGTCTTTCCCAAGGGCCGGGGACTGTGCACCCCATAGTTGCCTATTTTGGAGTCAGTATTCAGCAGCACTTTGTGGACCTCTATTGATAGAACTCTGGTCCAGGAGGGCGACTCACCCCATAGCTACTTGCTTCTATAAAGAACAAAGTTACTACATTGAAAGTAAGAAATTGTTGGGCGGGCAGGGGAAGGGTCACAAAGAGCTATATGTGAGCCAGGGATTTGATCACTGCCTGATGAAGTGTGAGGCAAGAAGCATGGGTCTGATGGGGAGGGAAGAATGATGAAGGGTCACATTTAATCTGCTGTCTAGGGCTTGCTGCAGTTGGTAGTGCTAAGAAATCATTACCATAGTTACAACTTGAGAGACTTGAAGTAAATACTTCAACTTAGAATAACTACTGCTTTTTGAATATCCAGTATATCTAGAGATTATATTTTACCTATTTTATATTTAAGGTATACTTATGCCTGTTTTATAGATGAAGAAATTGAGGCCCAGAGAAGTTAAGAAATTCACCAGTGATCACACAGGTATAAAGGGAGAGAAATAAAGGACAGGACTTATTAAAAACTGAAACACAAATCTGATCCCAAAATCTGATTTCTTGTTACTAAAATAAATTTACCTTGGAAAATGGACACTCACTGCCTTTCCAGGATCTGTGCTGTGAATCAATCACATCTTTAACTTTTTCTCTCATCAAAAGTATTATAAGGTTATAATATCTGATAAAATGGACTGAAGCATGAGTGTCAGTTCGGCCTTTTTGCTTCCTGTCGCTCCTGGGTGGTAACACTAAGGAGAGAAAATGGGCCCCAAAGGAGTGGACCAAATGAGGAAAACAAGGGAATCAATGGGCCCAAGTAATCCACAAGTCAGTAGTAACATCTCACTTTTGTATTTTCAAAAAACTTTACTCTATTTGTTCCTCACACCACTGTTCTCACTTTCTTGGCAAGTTTGAACAACTCCTAAAAGGCAGAGCCAGCATTGAAACTCAGGTATTTGTTCTCTAAATCTCACTTCCGTCCTCTCACGCCAGGAATGCTTTCCAGCACAGTGAGTGGCAATCATGCTGGAATATGCTGATACTAATAAGATAACCAATTTTAATTGCACTTGCAGTGTGACAGGTACTCAACAATGTGTTTTGTGTGAATTACGTCCTTGAATTCTTGTAAAAACCCTACAGTGTAGGAACTTTTGCTTGTCAAATTTCATGGAGTAGCAAACTGAGGCAGAGAGAGGGGAAATCATTTGTTTAAGTGGCAGAGCTGGGACTTAAATCTGGTTCTGATAACTGCTGAGGCTTTGCTCTTGAAAGCTGAGGACACGCTATTCTGCGTATACTACCCATGAAGTATCTTCCGGTGACCTCTACTCTCAGGGCAGGCCAGGGCTATCTTTATTTAGAGTTGGCTCACCTAGATACGCTGACCTGGCCATCCTCTTCAAAAGCCTGATCCCCAGGTTTTGAAAAGAAATGAAAACTGTCTGACTGGGGGATGACCAATAACCAAGAAAGATACTTGGTTATTGGCTTTTCTTTAGTCATACCAATTAATATCATCTAGTATTCTTTTCTTTTTTATGCATCCCTATATTATCTTTTTTAAAAGTTATAATTGTTAGCACATATTAATTGAACAACATGATGGGTTTCTTTGTGACATTTTCATACCCACATGTACTATACTTTGTACCCACCTTCCCTATTACCCTCTCTTATCCCCTTCCCCTCACCCTGGTCCCTCTTCCCTTCTCTAATAGACACTCATCTACTTTCATGCCCCCTCTATGTCCCACAGATGAGAGAAAACACATGGTACTTGTCTTTCTGAGTCTGGCTTATTTCATTTAACATGCTGACCTCCAGTCCCATCCATTTTCCTGCAGAGATTTGATGTCATTCTTCTTTATGACTGAATGGTATTCCAATGTGTATATATATCACAATTTCTTTATCCAGTCATTCATTGATTGGCATCTAGCTGTCTCTGTAGCTTGGCTATTGTGAATAGTGCTACCAGTAATGTGGGTATGGAGGCATCTCCATCGTAGGCTGACTTTGATTCCTTTGGGTATATACTGAGAGTGGTATAACTGGGTCATATGAAAGTCCTATTTTTATTTTTTTGTGGATCCTCCACCCTAATTTCCATAGTGGCTGTATTAATTTGCATTGCCACCAACAGTTTGTCAGTATTTTTTTCTCTACATCCTCACCCATGTTTGTTACTTTTTTGTTTTCTTGATAGTAGCCATCGTGGCTGGGATGAGATAGAATCTCAGTGTAGTTTTGATTTGAATTTCCCTGACGACTAAAAGTGTTGAGCATTTTTAAAAATGTAATTGTTGGTCATTTGTACTGCTTTTGAGAAATGTCTGTTCAACTCATTTACCCAATTATTGATTGGATTACTTGTTCTTTGGGTGTTAAGCTTTTTTGAGTTCTTTATGTTCTGGGTAATATCACTTTTTGAAAGCCCCAGAGGCTGTTGCCTTGTATTTCACTTGAATTGTTTGCTGAGCAGAATTCTGAGATGAGACTTTATGCAAGGGAGACCCAGGCAGACATCAAAGGTGTTATCTTCATTCTGTTAAGGGGTGTTTCTAAGGACAAACATTTCAGGGTTTTTAGTTCTGGTTTTTCATAAAAAGTCTTAGCAGGCATTTGGAGAGATGATGATGAGTATGCTCCAGGCTCCACAGGACACGGAATCACCCAGTTTTTGTTCCCTCCTACAAAACATGTTTTCAGCTTTCCAAGACCCTCAGATTCTTGCACGTTTACCTCTTTGCTTGCCTCGCTCTTTTATTTAATCATTAATTCATTTATTTTGCAGTGCTGGGGATTGAACCTAGAGCATTTGCACTGAGCTACATCTCCAATCTTTTTTAATTTTGGGACAGAGTTTCTCTAAATTGCCCAGGCTGAGTTTAATCTTGCGAACCTCCTGCCTCAGTCTCCCAAAAGGCTGGGATTATAGGTGTGCACCATCATGCATGGCCTACCTAGCTCCTAATGATTAATGCTAGTTTTATCACCTGCTAAATTGGCCTGAGGGTGGTGAGTAATAATTATAGCTGCCTTAACTCTGATATCTGTTGGGTCTCTTGCTCCTTAAGGTAAGCTGGGTCCAGCCCCATGCCATCTCAATAGATATTCCATAGATTCCCCAAGATCTTGGCGCACTTTCTGGTGGGGTGGGAGTTCTCAATCTCACGGTCACCTTGTACTGTAAGGTTCTGTATTTGCATAATTGCTTCATTTTCACTTGTCCCTGGCTGCTTTGGAAAGACAAGTCATTTTGCTTAATTCTGCCAAGTAGCAGCCTCGATATCATTCTTTTAACATAAATGTGGCAGTTTAAGTAGTCAAACCAGTCAAAATTGATCTATCAAACATCGTGTAACTTTGTGTTCCCTTTTCCCTACCTGGTTCCCAAGCCTAGAGCTCCTTCCTTCAAAGAAACAAATAATGTCATTCACTGAGAGTTACTGAGATGTTAGGCGTCGGAGGACTGCTTCCGTACCTGGTCACACTTCATCCCCAAGTGTCTTATAAGAGTTTTTATTTCCATCTTGCAGATGTGGAACTGGCAACTCAGATTGTATAGCAAGGAAGTGAAGGACTGAATTTGAATAACTCATCTTAAAGTCTCAACCCTTGGTTTCCCAAGTCTATTCTGAGGGCTGAAAGTCTTCTATTGCCCAGCTTAGCATCTGCAGTAGGGCAGTAGGGGATGGGTTGAAGCAGATTCTCTTGTTTGGCTCCATTTTTTTTTTTTTTTTTTGTGTGTGTGTGTGTGTGTGTCTGAGGATTGTGTTAGAGCACTGGGTTTTGTTTTTCAGGGGAATCTGAAGACTGCATTCTTTATTTTTAATTTTTAAATTTTTTTGTTTTAAAGAGTTTCAAAACAGGTTAGTAGGAGAGTTACAATAATTAATACGTTGTGTATTGTTGTCTTCACAGTAGTTATTCAGAGTACAAGATATAGGCATGATATCTTGTCCAAACAATATTAGCACAAACTTTTCTTTTCAATGAACTAAGATAAACTAGCTGTATAATTATCTTAAATATCTTGGGTATAAATATATTTTTTCTTTTTCCCTTCCTCCCTTTCCCCTTTCCCCCATCACAGTTGGTCTTTTCCTTTGAACAGTTTCTTCCCAATTCACAATATCTATTGTATATTTTGTATCTTATTTACTCAGTTTCTCACACTAGTGAGACAATATGTTGTTTATACATATGGGTGTGATTTATTTCACTTATGAGTATGGTCTCAAGTTGCATTCATTTACCTATAAAAGTCTCAAGTTTATCCTTCTTTATGGTTGAGTAGTACTCCACTGTATAAAAAAAATCTTTTTTATTCATTCCTTGATTATGGGCATTTAGGTTGTTTCCAAGATTTAGTTATTACAAATTGTGCTGCTATAAACATGGGTGCACATATATCGCTGTGGTATGATGTTTTAAATTCTGCAAAGATACCCAGAAGGGGAATAGCTGGGTCGAATGGGACCTCTAATCCTAGTTTTTTAAGGAATCTCCACACTGATCTCCACAGTGGTTGCACCAGTCTACACTCCCACCAACAGAGGAGAAGTGTTCTTTTTTCCCCACAGCCCTGCCAGCATTTGTTATTGGTTGATTTTTTGATTATAGCCATTCTCTCTAGAGTGAGAATGGAGCAATCTCAGTGTTGTTTTAATTTCCATCTCTCGAATGACCAATGATGTTGAACATTTTTTATTGTATTTATTTGCTATTTGTATTTCTTTGTCTGAGAAGCATGTATTCATCTCAGATGCCCATTTTTGGATTGGGTCTTTGAATTTGGGGGTCTGATTTTTTTCAGTTCTTTATATGTTCTAGATATAAGTCCTTTGTCTGAGGGACAACTGGCTATAATTTTTTCCCACTTTGTGGGTTGTCTTTTCACTCTGTTGGTGATTTATTTTGTTGTGCTAAAGCTTTTTTTTTTTTTTTGTGGGTACCGGGGGGACGACCTCAGGACCTCGCGCACCAACAGGCACCCGTGCCGCTGAGCGATATCACCGGCCCCTTTTTCGTATGTGGGTTCCGGGAGTCGAACTCGGGCCCTCGCGCTTGCAAGGCAGGCGCTTATGCCGCTGAGCCATCTCACCGGCCCTGTGCTAAAGCTTTTTAATAAGGTGAGATCCCATTTGTTGATTCTTTGTAATATTTCCCTTGCAGTCTGGGTTTTGTTCATGAAGTCTCTGCCTACGCCTATAACACTGCATTCTTTAGAGAGAAAAAAATTGCTCATCTCTTTTCTCTGCATCTTAGCCTTTTCCCTTATTCTCTCCACAAGCCTGCATCTTCCAAAAGGCCCAAGGTCTCCAGAGCACATGTGGCCTCCCTGGTCATGACCGTCATAAGGCAATTGTTGGTGAGAAGGAACACGACTGCGATATCATCTTCGAAGGTACGTTTCTGTGTACTGGTATATTTTTGTGTATTTTACATGGAGTAACACTGTCTCTACCCATGGTCTTGAAACATACGCTTCATATATCTGAAGAGGTTTCACTCAGCTCAAGTGTTAATCTTTCACAGGATGTTTTTCTTTCACTATCCAAGAAAGGTAAATCTAGCCCCAGAAGCTGTTGTATCATTCTGATTTATTTAATTCCCACTTTTGATTTCAAGTTGAAATTACTGGCATGACCACATTTCTATGAAGTATAGAGAAAGGGCAAATTTATAGAGACAGAAAGACTAGTGGTGGTCTGGAGGGGCGGATGGGAATTTGGATTAACTGTAAATGGTCAGGAGGGGCCTTCTGGGGGGTGTGGGTGGGATGTTCTAAACTTATTTATGGTGATTGTTGTATCATCTAGTAAATTTACTAAAAGTCTTTGAATTGTGTACTTGAAATGGATGAACTTTACAATAAGTAAAACATGTTTCATTAAAGCCATTAAAAAAGAAACTGCTCTGTTCATTTTGTTCATTTTATTACTGACACACACTCTGTGCTCAGAGTGTGAGCCTTGGAGTGCAGATATCTTTCTGTCTTGTTCACAAGTACCGAACAGCAGCTGGTACGTGGAAGAGCTCAGCCAATATTCAGAGCATAAGCAGATGAGCTAGCGGTCTCTTACCATCGTGTAAGCACTCAGCCTATGAAAAGAGATATGCTTAATACAGAATTAATGACAAACTTCCAATCCACAAGTCACACACCAAGGATAAATCGAACAACTCATAAAACCTTCATTCTCAATAGGTGTGTCAGACTGTCCCCTGTCAACTCGGCATCTTGCCTGCCTCCTTCCACATCATCCGCACCAATCCATCATCATTACAGAGAAGCTGCAAGCCCCTTTCCCAGGATTCCTTTCTGGGGTGGCTGTGGGTTAGACACAGTAACGCCTGTGACAGGTGAAGAGTGGCAAAGCAGAAGTTATTACTCTCTGGCGGCAGTGGTGGACAGGTGGGAAGCTGGGCCTGGGCGGGGTTTGCACAGCTTTCAGGTGAGTTCCTGTGAGCTCTTGCTTTGACCTGCAGATGGCAGAGGTGATTGTCAGGTGCGTCTCTCCTCTGGTTGCTTCTTGATTTCATGAAGATCAGCTGCTTCCTGAGCTTTGCTCAAGTCTTCCCAGTAGTCGTGCACTAAGTGGCTAGTCTCCCTTTAAAACCCTTCCCTATCTGGGAAATCTTTCTGATTGCACCCTGACTGGCACAATGGGTACAAAGTACAAGTTTTTGAAAATTCAGAGTTGGGGCTGGGGATGTAGCTCAGTTGTAAATCGCTTGCCTAGGGGGCATGAGGCCTTGAGTTTGATCCCCAGTTCCAAAACAAACAAATGGACAAACAAACAAACCACCTCAGGGTTTGATAGTGTTGACAAGAGAAAGGGGGAGAGATTCTATGCATCGCTTTTTAGTCTTCAGTTGGCCTCGAGAAGAACGTCCTCTATGAATCTCTGAACATGACCGATCTTGAAGGAATAAGTCTTTTCCTTTTCCCATGGTGACTTCTGTTATCTCTTTCTCTACTCTAGGTGCCATGATCATGATGAATAATCTCTTTCTTTTTCCTTTCCTCACCAGCTTTCAGAATTTGTCTTTTCCCAGATCATTGATTAATGCAACATGGCTTTTCTGCTTTGTGGTCTTGATAAACTCAGCTGGCTGCCCCAGGGAACCTCAGCAGGTTCTCCAGAGCTGGATACATCTAGTCACCCACCAGCCTTTCTGAACCTTGTGTCAGACACTTGAGAAACCAAGGCCTTGTATTTGCCCCCTAAAAAAAGACATTACAACACCTGCTGATTTCTTTCAAATAATAAAAAAGAAAAGAAATCAGGGCAATATCATCTTTCAAATCAGATTATCAGATTATACAGTTTTGGTTTGATTGGAGCCTGAGCTATCAGTTTTGGAACCCTCTGTAGAAACAGCTGTAAGTCAGGCAGGATCTGGAGCCTTCCCTTGCTTGTCTTGACTTCCAACAGCTCCTCTTACTTGCAGGTCCAGGACCTCGGCTATTCCTAACCAGGACATAGCTTATAGTAGGAGCCTGATGCCCATTACTTTGGGAGCCCGGAGTTAAGTCACCCCCATGCTTGGTGTTTTGAATGGCAAAAATGATCTCTGTTTATTTGAGCAGCCCTCCCATCCTCATCTTTACTGCCTCTATATTAGACTTTGTCAGACTGGGCATTTGCCTCAAGCCCTGCCTCGTAGTTGCCTGGCTATGATACTTTATATTATAATCCCTCTCCATTATTGGGTCCCAACTAAAACTCTCTCCCTGTCATTGGGAATTATACCCTGCTCAGTTTCTTCCTTCCCTGTTGGGATAGTGGTAAAACTCCAAAATCAGCCACCTAAACTCCTTCTTCCCAAGGTACTGGCTGATGCTCTGCTAGGAATGGAGAGACCACCTCAATTCCACTGTCTGTGCATCTCCGCCAATACCCACCTTCTTCCGTTATCAGTGCTCCATCACCCCCTGCCTTCTCTCCCCCACCAACCACACCCCACAATGGCCTTGTTTACCCGTCAGTATAGGACAAGCTATACTTGCCAGATCCCAAGCCTTGGGCCATCTCATTGCTCTAGCTGGAGCCTGCCTCTTCCCTTGAGCTAGCTGAAATTCAGCAAGGACCCTTTCTTACGTGCCAGGGAATAGAGAACCAAGCAAGCCTCAGTTCTCTCCTTTAGGAGTCCACAGTGTTGCCCAGAGCAGTACTTCTCCCTCTGCTGGCTGGCTTACATTTCCAAGCACCCACCATGCGTGCCATCTGAGTACCCATTAGCATGGCAGAATTTCTCATAGCTGAAAAGAAGATTGAAGGCAATATAGGGAGAAATTTTGTTAGTTCAGGTGAAAGCAGCACTGGTTGCAGTTCTCCAGGTAATAATATTTCCATTTGTCTGGGGAAAATCTATACAGCCTTGGAATGCTTTTCTGTTCACATAAGTGGAAGGAGTTCTTCAGATCTCGGGAGAGTCACAGTGTGACTGAAATAAAAATTCAACAGTGCTAATGTAAGATCCATTCTAGATGCGGTGATAACTCAGGGAGAGCCGTGAAGGTTGTCTTTGATAGTTTGTTGCTCTAGGCAAAACCAGTGCCTAACCTAATAATGATGACAATAATAATGATAATGCCGGAAAGAAATTCAAGGAAAAAGGCATTTATTGTGCTTGTGAAATGTGCCAGTCTCAGTGGAAGTGGAATCATCAAATACTAGGAGGATTTCCTGCTACAAATCTCAGAGACTCTGGGCATGGATAGGGTAGTTTGTTTCTTGTACGGTATTTGAGAAAGATTATTTTTTTAAACCACCTCTGGCTTAAATTTTTCTTTTTACTCTGAAAAGCTATAAGCTTTTCATGATATAAGCTGCCTTTCTTTATAGAACTATGAAACCCTTCTTCAGATGCAGTCGAATTTTATTGCCAAAAGGCAGAGGATAAATTGGGGGTAAACACATTCCTGTATTCATTAAAATCTGCACTCCATAAAATAATTTCCAGTCTTTGTGAACATTTATTTACCAGCACTGGAAATGGGAAGAAAGTATGTGTGGAGGTCTATATCAGGCAGGGCTACCACAGGAGACAAAATAAGGAGCTGTTCTCCGGTACTGAGCTCCCTCAGTTTCCCCACAGGGACTGATCAATGTCAGGATGGGTCGGAGATGACAGCGATGCACGCAAAGTGTCTTGGGTACCTCTGAAGGGAGGCATGCTGATTCGTAGTGAACCTGTCACCATCAAGCTTAAAAAATGGCAGCAAGAAGGATAAATTTGAGTCATTTGTAGGAAAATGGATGCACCTTGAGACCATGTTAAGTGAAATAAATCAGATACACAAGCTTAAATTTTGCATGATTTCTCTTACGTGAGAAACCCGAAGTATAAATAAAGAGGAAAATAAAGGATGGATAATAGGAATCAGGGAGATAGATCTTTTGCAAATGAGAAAGGGAACTAGAGATGGAACGAAGAGGGGGAGAAAGGAGGTGAAGTAAAAAGAATCAAGATGTGTTATGTCCGTGCACCAACTCCCCACAATGAATGTAATCACTATGTACTGCAAACGTGTACTAATAAAAAAATTATAAGAAAAATGGCCGAAAACATGGAGCTTGGTGGACTCGTAACTATTTCAAATGAACAGTTTGTCATCAACACATCTTGCAACCTGGAACTTTCAATCCTATAGCTCCCGGCAGGCATTGCTGAAGTGCTTGGTTGGTAGAAATCATCAGGTTCCATCTTCCCTCTGAATACCGGTTTCAAATCAAAGGTCCATAACAGCAGGGAGGGGCTTCCTGCAGAGAACTTTCCCTGCACCTGACAATCCAAGGCTGACTGTGAGTGAATATGATTCCAGGCCAGAGATGAGAAGGGCTGGAATCAGCTCAGCTAGGACTTTAAGGACCTGGATAAAGGGAATCCATTAAGTTAGCTTAAGGAAATCTGTCACTTTGGAAAAATTACTGATATTTTCCAGATCACATATCCTCAGTGCCAAGGAACTAACAGAGCTTCTTGGACATAAAATAGTTATGACTTTCAGAGAAATTCAATTGCTAGTTGATATTCTATTGTTATCTTGTCCAATCTCTCATCATTTATTAATGAATGCTTTTGGCAGCAGGAACATTCCTTATAATACAAGAATTTAGGTTCCAATCATAAGAATGTGTATGAGGCTGGAAAAAACTTGGGAGTCTTTCTCCTCAGGAAATGTTAAACACAGTGGGGCCCCCAGGAAATGCAAATCTGTCTCAGAAGAGGTCCAAAGCCCAAAAGTCATGCCATGAAGTAGAATAGCGCCTTGGCTAACTGACCAATGTCTTTTGCATATGAACTTCCTCCCATTGTAGAGCACCTAGCACTTTAGAAACTGAAAAGCTCAAAACTTCCTCTACCTCTCTGTCTTCATTTAATGTCCTTGGGGTCCATTCCAGCCAGGAGGGAAACATAGGCTCTTCTTGATCCTATATGGTCTGTTTTCAAAAAACGGTATGATTCCAGCTATACAAAGTCGCATTTAAAAAAAATTGACAAACGAAAAATCGTATTTTTTTATAGTGTACAATAAAATATTTTGATACACATGTATGTTATGGAATGGCTAAGTCAAGCAAATTAACATAGCTGTCATGTAACATTCTTACCATTTTTTGTGGTAAGAATATTTAAAATCTACTCTCTTAACCATATGCAAGTATACATTATTATTAACTGTAGTCATCATGCTGTATAATAGATCCCCAGGACTTATTCCTCCCGTCTAACTGAAACTTGTGCCCTTTGACCAACATCTCCCTTGTTTCCCCACCCTCCAGCCTGGTAACTGGTATTCTACTCTCTGCTTCCCTGAGATTTTTAGATTTTTATTGAGATCTTGTGGTCTTTGTTTTTCTGTGCCTGATTCACTTCACTTTAACATAATCTCCTTCAGGTTGATCCATGTTGTTGCAGGTTACAAGAGTTTCTTCATTTTTTAAGGGCAAATAATATTCCATTGTGTTTATATACACATTTTATGCATTCGTCTATTGACAAATTGATTCCTTGTCTTGGCTGTTGTGAAGATACGCCAATGAACACGGGAGTTGTGGATATCTCTTTGATATTTTTTAGCTTTTTGAAGAGCCTTCGTATGGTTTTCCCCAACGATTGTACTGATTTTCATTTCCACCAACAACGCACAAGGATTCCCTTTTCTCTACATCCTTGGCCAACACTTGTTATCTTTTATTTATTTATTTTTTGATCAAAAGCCAATCTTACTCACATATCTCCTTGTGGTGTCAGTTTGCATTTCCCTGATGTCTAGTGATGTTGAGCTACTTTTCATATACCTGTTGGCCTTTTGCATGTCTTCTTTTGTTAAATGCCTAATTAGATCCTTTGCCCTTTTTAAAATTAGGTTGTTTACTTGCTAGTGATATGAGTTTCTTACATACTGTGGGTATTAACTCCTTACAAGTGCATCATTTGTAAATATTTTCCCCCATTCTGCAGGTCATCTCTTTATGCTGTTGATTGTTTCCTTTGCTCTGTGGAAGCTTTTTAGTTTGATGCAGTCCCATTTTCCTATTTTTGCTCTTTCTATCTGTGCTTCTAAGATCTTATCCAAAAACTCCTTGCCCAGTCAAGGTCATGAAACATTTCTCCTAGTTTCTTTTAGTAATTTCATCATTATGGGTCTTATATTTACATTTTTAATTAATCCATTTTGAGTTAATTTTTGTAATCAGTACTAAGGTTCTGATTTCATTATTTTGCATGTGAATATCTAGCAAAAACAAAATTTCTATTATATTTTTTGTTACTCTCTTCTGAAAAGCATATAATCAGGTTTCATAGGCCAAATCACCTGAATTAAGTATAATTCCCAACACTGAGTTTGAGATCTTTGAGTTTTGACAATGATCTAGAGGGGTGTCATGACACAGATGACATTCTCACAAAATAAGTTTAATTAGTTAAAAAATCATCATATGTAACATTGTTTAGGACTGCAGGAATGGCATGGAGACAGTTTAGAGCACTGGAATGGGAAGGTATCTTCTGGTTAACTACTATATATTTTTGGTCAGCCAGCCTCTTGGAACCTCAGATTCCTCACTTCAATATGGCAGAGAAAGAAGTAAAATTCAGGCATTTACCTCTGTTGGAAACTGTCCCTTCCAGGACTCTATGGAGCCTACAAGTCAACCCCCTGGAAACGACATTTGCTGTGTGGGATGAGCCCTTCTTTCAATGTCCTTTGAGATGGAAACCACCCAGTGGAGTGCAAGCTGATCAACGCCCCTGGAGCCTTGCTCTAAAACATAGAACAAAGAGTCAGTGTGAGACGGATCTTCTAAAGAGATGCTGAACCTGTCCTGCGCAAGCTTGTTCCCAGGTCCACCCTGGAAATCCCCGTGTTTCCCATCCATCTCCCTGCTTGGGACCCATCCTGCATGCCTGTGTCTCCTCTGTCTTTCCTCAGGAATGAAAATCTGGCCATGCACTGGTCCCATTTCCATTTTCCTCTTTGATTCCTGATGCATTTTATATAAATATTTTTCTCTGCTCCTGGTTCCTGGCACAGAGCTCCTAAAGTCCTTGAAATTTCCTGAGTAATCAGGATGCTAAGTTCATCCTTTGTCTAATACTTTGTCTTCGACTCCAGTTGCTGACCCGGAGCTCCTAACGTCTTTGGAATTTCCTGAGTGTTGGGAGTGTCCTTTGTTTTTTTTAAATTTAATTAGGTTTATTGGTACAATTTAGGTATACGTAATGATCACATTCATCATAGGGAACTTGCACCTGTGTGTGATAACTTGATTCTCTTTTTCCCCATTCCCCTACCCTCCCTTCAATCCCTCCTCCCCTCCCATGGGCTTCTGCATGGGGCTGGTCACCAAATTAAAAGCTTGGAACTTTCAGTTTCCCACTACTCATTCTTCAGGAAGGGGGGAGAGGCTGGAGACTGAGTTATTAATCAAGCATGCCTACATGATGAAGCCTCCATAGAAATCTCAGAACTACAGCATTTGGACAGCTTTCCATTTGCCGACTGCATGGAGGTTCCTGGGCAGTGGCCTAGAGAGGGCATGGAGTCTTTGAGCTCCTGCCCATCCTCCATGCCTTACTCCATCTCTTCATTTGACCGCTCATTTGGCTATCTTTTATGATATCCTTTTGTTTTGTTTTGTTTTATGTAGGTACCGGGAGTCGAACTCAAGACCTCACTCTTGCCAGGCAGGCGCTTATGCCGCTGAGCCACATCACTGGCCCCTACCATGTCCTTTATTAGCACACAGTAAACCAATAACTATGTGTGCCTGAATTCTATGAGCTGTCTTAGCAAATTCATTGAACTTGAGGTGAGGGTTGAAAGAACCTCCAATTTAGATCCAGCTGGTTAGAAATTCAGGTTAAGTCTTAAGATCGGTAATTGGTATCTGAAGTGCAGCCCATCTGGTGGGACGCAGCCCACCAGATAAGTGGGATCCAATGCTACTTTAAGGCAGATGATTTCAGAATTAAATTGAATTAGAGGAACCCAGTTACTATCTGTTGGAGGATTTCTTGGTGCTTGTGGGGAAAGGTCCATACATCTGTTACAGAAGCATTCTGTGATGTGTGGCATGGTGAGTGTGGGGTGTGTGAGGGTAGGAAAAATAGTATGAGTTTCTTATACTTATGCTCAACCTCTCTGGGCCTCAGTCTCTCCACATCGAACTCCAATCAAAGAAAGTATGAATGGATGGGGACAGTTTTTATGTCCCAGATTTCTGTGATTTGGTGAATAGGGGTGAGTTCTGAACTTGTTAGCAGTAGAAAATATTCTTATAAATCAACGAGCACGGAGGGAAGGAGAAAGTGAGCTGGTATGAGACCAGAACCTCACCAAACTCCAGCCTGGGATGAGTTTGTAGCAAAACAGGAGAATGGAGAGTCTGGCTGTCAGCCCCCGAAGTGAGAAGCCTGCTTTCTGACAGACACATGCAGGGCTGTAACTCACTCAAAATTGTACTGAGGCTACAAACTGCAAAGAGCTCCTCTTGAAGAATTTATGAGGGGTCCACAAGCTGTATATTTGCTTTAGAGACATCTATTGTTTGTTCATGATGTGTGCATGTTTAATTTGCAATAAAACTGGGAGGCATTACAGCACAAACAGGCAACACCCCCCCCCAGTACTGTCTCATAAGGAGGATCGGAGACAGGGAATTGAGGGAAAATTTATCACTTTGGCCTGTGAATGGAAGACATTTGAGTTGTTGCTTCATTGATACAAGGGTGTCCTGATGTGCTCGTGGGACTGGGGACTCTGTCCAGGATTTAGGGAACCTTTGAACGATTTCTTATAAAATTTCCGCACCATGTGACTCCTCCCCTGAGTGATTCCTCCTCAGGGACAGAGACTGTCAGACCTGTTGTCTGAAGGACGCTTCCTTTCCTGATTATTTGAGGACAGAGGCTGGGGAAATGGGAGTTTGGGTAAGACAAGTCCTATTCTGGTAGGGAAGGAAGCCTGTTTTGGGGTGCTCTAGAGAAACATATGGGGCATGGGTGAGCGGTGGGAGAAGTGATAGCCAGCTCAGAAGAGAGGAAGGCCTTCCTATTTGCTGAGAGTTTCACACACCAGGCTCAGTGCAAGTGCTTTAAACATAAGATTTCTTTCAATGCACTCAGCAACTCAGGGAGGTTGGGATTCTTATCCTCGTTTTGTGCAAGGGGAAGCTGAGTCTCAGGCAGAGTCAGGTTCATAGTCACCAAGTGGTGGGATCAACTTACTGTCTAACTCTGAAAGTCATTGCCTGAGCCATGGTTGTGTGGCCTTCCTGTGACTAGTCTTATGGATGGACCAGCTTCTTTGTGGATCCAGGGACCCTAGGAAGGAGGGTGCACTCTGGTGGTATTCTTCCAGGGAGGCTGAACAGAGGAGGGACTGATGGACTTGCAGGTGATCCTCCTGGTTAGTGTGGAGCGGGGCTGTGGGCAATGCTTTATCTCCCTGGCTGCCCACCACAGGTCAGATTGATAGTTCTTACTTTCAAGGCATTTTCTTTCCAACCATCCACTTTCCTACAGGTTACTTTCTCAAGCTATCGAACATTCCTTTCACATCCAAAATATATCTCCCCAGTATATGGTGATGATGGCACTGTCTTGATACCTATATCTCAGTAATCCCAGGACTAAGGGTGCTGTTATGGCTTGTGTCTAGATGTCCCCCAAAGTCTCATGCGGTCAAAGGTGGGGCTTTTCAGAGATGGCTGGATCTAGAGTGTGTGATGCTGGGATCAAGGGTATATGATTACTAAATTATTCTACTGATTGGTTTGGCATAGTCCTGAGTGTGGATAATGGGAAGGACCCTCTAGGTGTGAGTGCTACCCGCCCTAAGAGAGTGTAGCCTGGATAGAATATAAGGGACAGAAAGAGAGCTGCAGTCACTTGTTCGATGTTTTGCTACTTCATTGCTTGCTGCCTTGCTGCCTTCTGCCCACCATGAACTGTTTCTCCTCTGCAATGCCCCTCTGCCATGCCACCCTGCCTTGGAGCCAGCCAACCATGAACTGAAACCTCTACAAACTGTGAGCTACAATAAGCCTTCTCTCCTTTAACTTTGGGTGTTGGGTATTTTTGTCTCAGCAATGAGAAAATTAATGAATACCGGTGCCCACTTTCATCTTCCAGTTTTCTGCTCTGTGACTCCAACCCTGAAAATCCTCTGATATCAGAGACAGCTGTACCTATCAGACTGACAGGGAGGATTATGTATACCCTGTTGGATTATGTTTGCATCACGCTTTCCTCAGACAGCCCCTGATTGTTCAACAGATTAGCAAGCATGGACACAAAATGGGCTATGCAAGTGCCTGGGAGGTTCTACAGGGAAATACTCTCCAAGAGAAACTGCCCAGACAGAGAAACCTTGTCTGGACTCTGAACTCAGTTTACCTGATGCTGTGAGCCATTCTCACAGAGCCATCTCTGTTTGCTCAGTGCACAAATATTGGTCATCTGTTTTCTACAGCCATGCCCTATTGGTACCCCTCTTGGCCATTGTGGTTTTGACTTCACTTATTTGATGCCACATCAGCAGCCACTATTACTTAACAATACAGAGCTTTCCTGGTTAAACATGGACTAGTCTGCTTGCCCAGGCTGATCTGCTCATCTCTCCAAAGCCCAGGGATCTTCTGTGCCTTTCCTGCCTGGCACATACAGGTGGTGCTTGCTTATCCATGGTGGCACAGCTTGGTCCCCTCACCACATGTCTTTTACCTTTTAGAACTCAGTGCCATCCTGGTGTGCCCAGAAGATACCCAGGAGAGTATTCCTGGAACCTGTGTGCTGCAGACTTACATCCCATGTGCATCCCAACACACCCTGGGGCTCTCAGGAGCTGGGACAGTGTTGCCAGGTGGATGGACGGCCCCTGCCAGCTCCTACCTGGCTTCATCTGCAGTGGTATAATGCTGGCATTTCTCCTTTACTCAAGCTCTCAGCTCCCACTTCCTGAAAAATTGCATTGCACTGTGAATGACTGTGAATTGGGAGTTTCCTGGAGATGCTTTGGGAGCAGCAGCTGTGGCTGAGTGACTAATCAGATTGTCTGCAGGCCAGTTGGAGCCTGTATTCCAGGCTGAACCTAGCTTGGAAGGACTTGGAGATCTGAATTAAAATCCCAGAGAACTGGACTCTTGTCATATCCAATGCTCTCCATGGTTTTACTACTGCATGTCCTGCTCTGCCACCCATTCCTTCTCTCCCAGTGGCAGGTTCTGCTCTGCCTCTAGGCAGGGCTGGGCACTGTCTAGAGGGAGGAGCTGTTTTCCCATCCCTTGGGCCCCATATGGCCAGTGATCCTGCTGCTACTGCTTTTGTTGAGTCCTGCTCTCATCACCTCTTGTTTTTGGCTGTGGGTGCATGAATTAATCAATCAATCAATTAAACAAAATTTATTGAATATTTACCAAGTGCGAGGTCTCATGTATCAGTAAGATTTCTTTGATTACAAGGATCAAAACCCAATTCAAGCTGTTTTATGTATGAGAAAGGAATTTGTCAGAAGAAAGCAGAGGAGCTTCATAGAACCCAAGGGCAGGGAGGTAGCCAGGCTCCAGGAACGGGTAGCACACTGGGCAGTGTCTGAAAAACCATCATGAACCCAGAGATGCTCACCTGGTCCCTAAGTCTCTCCTTGAACATCTGTTTCATTCTCATTTCTTGGAAGATGGGATTTTTCTGCTTTTGGTTCCTATGATAGGTGCAAGAGGCTTCTCTCTGCTCTGGCCTCATCCATTCTAAAGAGCAGCCCTGGCTGTTGTAAAGACTAGCAGTCCCTCTTCCAGCAGGAGAGAGAATCCGATTGGTTGAATTAAATGATGTGTCCAATAAACCATGGTCAAGGGACTAGAACCAAGTACAAACCCTCAGAGGAGCACTCCTGGGATGGACAGGTCAATTTCAGTGGTCATTGTGAACTGGGAAGTCTCTACAGTGTGCTTCTAGGTTTGGAGATCACAGAGGTGAGCTCACAGTTAAGGGGGGCAGAAAAATATGCATCAAATACAACAAAATAAGGCAGCAGCTCTCAACTTGGGATGGATGATTTTGCCTCCTGGAGATGTTTGAGAATGTCTGGAGTCATTTTTGGCTGTCACAACTTGGGGGTATGTGTGGGTGTGGCTACTGGTATTTAGGGGGTTGAGGTTGGGGATACTGCTTAAGCATCCTGCAATGCACAGGAGAGCCCCCATAGTACAGAGTGATCTGGCCTCAAATATCAATGGTATAGAGATTGAGAAACCCTGAAATAAAGTAAATATATAGTATACAAACATAGTTTCAAATTTGTGACCATGGACTGACCACCTTTTTCTGAAACCTCCTCACTAGTAAGCCTAGAGTGTAAGATACTTTAGGAAGTTGGACCTCATGAACCCGACTCCTGCAGTCTCTGAGGTGCATGTGCAGGTCAGACACCCCCGCCCCCCAACATACACACAGCCCCCAGGCTCTTCCCCAGAAAGTCCTTACTTCTGTATTTCTCATCCCCAGAGCTCAGGGCTAGAACTGAGTGGGGTTGTATGGCAAGGAGGAGGGCTCCCTTGTGCCTGCACACTAGCGTCCCTTAGGAAACTGTGGGCATACCCTATGCACACACAGCCCAGGCCTCAGGCACAGAGTTTTGTATTTGTGCTGTCAAAGAGAGCCCAAGAACACAGAGTTTTGGTTTAATTACTCATAGTTTTTATGTGGCAGTGGAAGAATTCTGGCAAGAACTACTCAGGAGAGTTGGGTGCGGCCATCCATGGAGCTGTTTAACTTTAGCAGGACCCTTCCCTTCACAGAGCCTTCATTTTCTCATCTGCGATGCGGGAAAACAACCACCTTCCAAGATTATCGAAGGGCTCCACAGTGGTAGCGAATGGATGAGTGTTCTGCCACTCTAAAGCTCTAGACCCCTGTTACCCCTCATTTCAAAGAGCTTTCCTTTGACAACACACTTTCAAGGTTTTTGTGAAGTTTAAAAAGTGATAGTTTGAGGAATGAATGACTCATCTGGGAGGGTGATGGACTGCTAGCTCAGAGCACACGTAGAGCAATCTGGAGGGAGCCCAAGTTCTGGGGACTTAATTAGGCAGGGATTCTACAGTCACAGATCCAAAGCATGTGTCTCCTTTAAATGCAAAATACTTTTTATTTTGTGGGAGAAAAAAAAGCTAGGGAGAATGTTCAGGAAAATTGGAATCTCTTAAATACCACGTGCACAGGAGAAATAGCAGAGACCTTGGGAATGAAGGACACCTAGGAGGGTCTATTTTTAAAGCACACAGGCCCATGACTGCATTTCACCAACTGAACAATGCCGTGGAAGGCCGGGACCCACCGTGAGCAGGTGAAGGTTCCTGCTCCCCCTTAGGAAATGTCTGTCAGAAGCATTGATTCTATTCCACAGACACAGCTTCAGAAGTGAAAGAGGATTTCATACAAAATGAAACAGTGTACTTCTGACAGACAGGTAAATGCCCCTTTGCAAAGGCAGTAATAACTTGTTTGTCAGGGAGGCAAGGAATCGCAAACTTATTTTTGATACAGATTCAATTGTTCCTTTAATCCCAAATAACCACTCCACAACTGTATGAAACAGAGCAGCTGAAGGATAATTGCCCAAGTGGAAAAGAGGCAAACCCACTGCTTTTTGTCTTGAGAGGATTTAGGTTGCCTTTCAAAAGTGGTATATGGAAGAATTGCTCGCAACTCGCCTAGTGTCTCCTTGGCTTCTCCCCACTGCAGAAATGCTCAGGAACCAGCCACTTATCATATGCCCAGGGGAAAAGGGAAAGTACTCTTTTGTAATACCCTTGTTCCCTCAAAAGTATTCAGATTGAGACTTCAACAGTTCATAGAATAATAGATGTCAGAGATGGCAAAGAGGCACTGGGGTCATGGACCCTGTCTCCACTGGTCCAGACAGTGGAAGCAATGGTCATCCTTGACTCGGACAGCAGCTGCCCTTGCCTCACAGCTGAGCAGCGCTGAGTGCTTGCGCATCACTTTTCAGATGGAGGATGTTTATTCTTCCAAAACCTGACTCTGATTGGTATTCAGGCTGTGCTTACTCAAATACTTCCTTTTCTCCAGATATTTCTTCTAGGGTTCTGAGACTCCAGGCTGATCACAGATAAGCCTAAGCCAATATCAGTTAGAGCCAAGCAACCATAGGGGAACTTTAGTTCATGGTCAGAGTAGTGGGTCAAGGGCGACAGAGGAAACCACTGGGATTCTAACAGCTATCCCGGGGCAAGTCCCCAAAGACATGATCAAGATTTTTTGATGGGGATCAGAAATATTTCAATTACAGTACTTTTAAATGTGCATTTGCTACCACTAAATATCTACTGAAGTCTATAATCTGCTCCAGACCCCTGTACTAGGCTGATCCTGGGAGTAGAGACATGAGTGAGATGGAGAAGGGAATAAAAGACCCAGCCCCTCATAGTAGAAGCTCCCCATCCAGTGAGGCTTAGAAACAGGGAATTTAAAAGTGATTGGAAGGGCAGTGATGGAAAAATGCATAACACTTCATGGAACACAGGACCCAGCTTGGGAATGGGGGCAGATGGTCATCATGACCAAGTTAGGAATAGCAGACAAGGACACGGGGAGAGGAGAAAAAGGAAGGATCTCAATAACTAATAGGAGGGTGACATGGAGGGGAAAGAGATGAATATTTTATCCTTAAAGGCGATGAACCTTGTGAGACTAGATGTGGCTTTGCCTCCATATTTTATCATATTGGTGTAAGACTGATAAATGCAGTTATCAGAAATGTTTGGTTTAAATCATGTGAATCCTCAATATATCAGGATGACTGTGTTAAACAGTTAAATCCCTTCAAGGAGAGGACTTAGAACAGGTGAGATGAATGGAATAGTGGTGTTTGCCCCCTCCTTGTAATTATATGACCAAAGCATCCCAAGCACATGCAAATGTGGCAAAACCACAAAAAGCAGTGAGTACTGGTTCATAGTCCAGTTAGGAGCGAGGGCGGAGCCCTTCCAGAATCTTCATGATTGTCAGGCAGTGGCTCGTGGTCGTGGGTGTATTAAGACAGAGACAGTGTGGTCACAGCACATTGAGGCAGCCACGTGGTGAAACAGCAAGCTGGGGCCGTGCCCTGGACGTGCTCAGTGAAGCCCAGCCTTGAACTGCCTTCTCTGTACCCTGCACCTCTGCTACCACGTGGATCTTTCTACTTGTTTTTGGCTTGACAGCTCAGGTGACTTGTTTATTCACCTGTGGCTTGTTTATTCGATATCCAGTGGGGCTGTCACTGCTGTCACCTTTGTTACTGCCTCAGTTTCCTGGTTTGTTCTATTGTTCTTACCACTAGATCTCGGCCTTCAAGAAATGGAAGCCAGAGCAGGGATAGAAAGAAAACAATCTGATCCTGATATAAGCAATTGGTTTGGGATAACACTTGGTTCACAAGTCCTTTTTCCTCTCTACTCCTGCTAATAGAGAGGAAAATACCTCTGGATTTGAACAGCCAGAAGAGTTGAGTGTGAAGGAAGAGTATAAGCAGGTGAGAGGCATCAAGAAAAGGGTAGAGTCCAAGTTAGCTCTAAATTGGTTATATAGGGGCTGAATCCTCCAGAAAAGGAAGGGGATTCATGAGTTAATGGACTCCTGGGAGGTGGCAGCTTTGTTGTATGTCCCATATAACCATAGTAAGGGAACAGGGAAATGAGATAGTTGCACTGGTATTGGGTCAGAGAGGAGTGTAGACACTCAGTACTGAGTTTCCTTCTCCTCTTAGAATTAGGAAGAACACTGGAATTTTCTTACGCTCCTAAGATAGAGATGGGAGTGAGCTGGTGTTAGAGATCCAGAAGATGGCTCTCAACTAAGACAAGAAAAGGCACTTTTCAAATCTTTGCTCATTCATGCCCATTCATACCCACTTTGCTAAAGCAAGCCACATGACTAAACCTGTTGAGCAAAGTGGGGTTTGGTATAGAAATATTTTTTGCCTTTTTAGTAGGAAGAACAGCAAAGTCACAATGAAAGGGAATGGATTCATGGAGGATAAAGCACTGGAGCTGTTAAAACCACTTGCGGAGCAGGTAAGCGAGAAGAGGGTCGGGATCTCATTTTGGGTGAGCCGTGTTAAAGCCATGCTGGACTGCCTGATGGCAGGCTTAGAGCTCAGTGTGGAGCAGAAATGTTTTAAGAATAGGATGGAGCAGAACTTCAAGGAGATAGTGCGTGTACACATAGCTAAATCTGGCTTTCTCTTAAGTTTCTAAATACATTGAGATAACTGCAGTCATGATGATTTTCCTAGTTTAAAAAATGTTTAAATAATGCATTCATGCTTATCACTTGGGTAATTTAAAAGATACTAGCTGTACTTCAGCTGCCAAGTCCATTTCTCTTCTATGGCAGAAGAATGGTCAGCTAATCTATTGAAAATCATATCAAGGTGCTTCGGGGCACTTCAGAATATGTAGTCTATTGATATTTAGATACTATTCTATTGGTTACATTTCTTTCTGGGAAATATCCTCTCTAGATTGATTCACTGAGTACAGTCAATGAAGCAGTCAGCATAAATTAAGAACCCGAGATTTCATAGTAGCCTTCTGTACCTCCTTCCTCTCATTCTGTCTTTCTAAACTCATCCCAGCTGCTCCCTTTTATAGGCTCAAGCCCACTCCATTTCTTAGCCCGTCTCGACAGTAGGAAGTGATTGGTTATGTTGGCCCCACTCGGGATGGATTTCATCAACAATGAGTTGTTGCAGAACTGCTATTTCAAGGTGATAGGTCACTGGGAGCACCTCAGCCATAGAATTTCCTACATCCACCCTCTTAACACTTGGATAGTGGGGTCCTTTCATTTTGAGACCTTGTGCACAATCTGGACAGTATTGTGTCAAACAGCAAATCAAAGGCTTTTGCAGCTGTGTTTTTGAAGTATATTTCTAAGCTGCCCCACTCTATATCCATACCTGTTCTACCTCTGCCTGCTCTCTAAGATCTCACACCATAGCTGTATCCTTTCTTTCTACTCCATTTCTTCCAGAGTCTGGCCAAGCAGGTCTTCTCCAGGCTCTCAGCTGGTGTTCTCATGACTGAATTAAGCATGGCTTGGGTAGATGTGGCATCTTAGCCTATTTTCCCCAAACAGGACACTCAGTTTGAGCTATTCTATGACCTGGCCCATGACAATGAGTCCTTGTTAAGGTGTCCATGAGTGAGGTGAAGGACTGCATGTGTGGATGTGTTACTTTTCTGAAATTAGCCATGAAAGTCCATGATCTGAAGACACTCAGGCTCCCAACTCAATCTGTGGCTCTGAACTGAGCATTGGCCCTGTCAGCTAAATTCATAAGAACACATTCAGTTCTTGTCAGTTCATTTCTGCTGGGAATTGGATAAATCCTAACGTTTGTGTCCTCCTGTGACTCACTGGACTCTTGTGAAAGATTTGATCGACCACAACCTTGATGCTGTTACCTGCCTGGGATTCAAGGGTTACCTGGCATCTGAGCTTCCATCAGTTTTCTCAGTTCCCCAACTAGAATCCCTTTGAACTCTGGTTTTTCTGGTTTCTCAACTAGACCAACAATTACAGCCAAGTCACTTCCCCACTGTCTAGCCAAACCAGCCCCAGCCGCCTCTGCCTCCTTCTGCACGTGAAGCCAATATTCCCCACCTCCTTCTCTTCTCCCACTGGATGACACTTGGAAGAAAGCTGTCAAGGCTGAGACCATAAAGGATGACATTGTCCCTTTCCAGATTCGAACTCAGAATTCTATCAATAACAGCAGAGCAAAGTCTGAGCAGATGCTTCAGGAAAAGAAGTAGAGCTTCAAGTGGAGAGGAATTCTGAGAATAAAAGATTGCAAAATATTTTCTTAAAAATCCCAATCTAGGGGCTGGTGAGAGAGCTCAGCAGCATAAGTGCCTGCCTGGCAAGCGCAAGGTCCTGAGTTCGACTCCTGGTACCCACATACAAAAAAAGGGCCGGTGATATCGCTCAGCGGCATGGGCGCCTGCTGCGCATGAGGTCCTGAGGTCGACCCCCGGTACCAAAAAAACAAGAAAAAGAAATCCCAATCTACAGAGCTGATCACTCTGTAACATTTACTGAAATGTCAGTGTTCTTTAAAGCTCTCAAATACCCATCCTGGTGATTAAGAAATCAATAATTAACATGCAAATCTGAAAGCTCTAGGCAAATTGAATATTAATTACAGACTTCCTAAGTGGAGGCTGCTCAGCAGTATGAAAATAGTTCAGGATAATTAGGATTTAACAACCTTCAGCCATAAAGAAAATAAATACAGGGTTCTTGACGAATGACTTTATTTTTATTTCATTATTGTATTATAAACATTCTTGGTTTTTCAAAGACAAGGAGAGAGAGAGAGAGACAGAGAGGGAGAGAGAGGTTTTAAATATTTAGAATATATCATAGTGACAACTCCCTTCCACCTTCTCTACTGAAATCCTTTAGGAATTGTTGAACAGAAGTCAAGTTCTGTAGTCTAAGATTGCAAGGTGACCTGTGTCTGTTGGGAATTAAGAAGAACTGTACAGCAAGACTAAAGAAAGACTAGGATAAAAGGTTAAAAGACGCCATGATTTCAAATAATCTCATTGCCCTACCATGCCTGTCTTGGATGCCCCTATTCTTGAACAACTGGGTACCACCTTCTTCATTTTCAGATGCATTTCAGCTTCCAATCTCATATTTCAGCCACTATATTTTGGGATCTTCTGATTTCATCTCTTCTCAGTCTGGTATCTTGGCCTTCTTTCCTGGCTCCACCTGCTCTCAGTTCCTGACACTCATTCCTGGTAAGTTTCTCAGTTCAGGGCCTCTGCTCTCTGGTGGTTGGTATTTCCTAGTATCCTCTTTAAGGCAATCTGCATCTAAAACTTTCACCTCTTTTCATATAATGTTTGGTGATCATCATCATTTCAAATTAAACTTTTCCACAAATTTTTGATGGAAAGAAACGATTATATAAAAAGCCCATAAATCATAAATGAACCCACTGCATTTTTACCAAGGGAGCACTCCCATGTCATCACAAATTAGGTTAAGGAGGAAAACTATAACAATATCCCTGAAGACATCCAACACACTTTTTCTGCCATTATCCCTACTCTTCCTTCTCAAGGGTCAATACAATCTTGAGTTTAACATCATAGATTTTTAAAGGTTGTTTTGGACACTGTATGTGTACACATAGAAACTCCAAAGGTTTTCTGTGCCTCAATTCTTCCATTCAGTGCTAATGTTGTGAGATCCAAGCATGATGGTGGATATATCAACAGTTCATTCATTTTTGTTGCTATATTGTAAAATATACTAATTATTTATTCTTCTATTGTTGATGGATATTTAGATTGCTCCTATCATCTGGTGAAATTGCTAAGTTATAGGTTATAGATGACATCACCTGTAGCAGTATTGTCAAATGTTTTCTACAGTGGTTATATAAATATACTCTCTTGCACCTGGATCTGAAAGTTCCAGTTGCTCCATCTCCTGCCAACATTTGACACTGTTTTTTCTTTTCCACTTTAGCCATTCTATTAGGTGGACCTTGATATTTTATGCAATTAAATTAAAGGAATGTTTTCTCTAGATCTATGAGGTATGCTAATGGTATTTTGATCGGGATTGTATTAAATCTGTACAGCAATTTTGGGAGTATGGCCATTTTCACAATGTTGGTTCTTCCTATCCATGAGCAAAGAATATCCATCCATTTTCTGATATCCTTTTTGATCTCCTTTTTCAGAGCACTGTACTTTTCAATGTATAGATCTTTTACTTCCTTTGTTAGATTGATTCCTGAGAATTTCATTTTTTTGGATGCTATTGTGAAGGGTGTATTTTCCCTCATATCTCTCTCAGTGAGTTTTTTGTTTGTGTACAGGAATGCTATTGATTTTTGAGTGTTGACTTTGTATCCAGCTACACTACTGAATTTGCTTATTAAATCTAGAAGATTTTTGGTAGAGTTTTTGGGGTCTTCTATGTAGAGTATCATGTCATCTGCTAATTTAACTTCTTCCTTTCCTATGCTTATTCCTTTTATTTCTTTCTCTTGTCTAATTGCTCTGGCTAATGTTTCCAGAACTATATTGAGTAAGAGTGGTGACAGTGAATATCCTTGTCTTGTTCCTGATTTTAGAGTGAAAGCGTTCAGTTTTTGACCATTTAGTGTGATGTTGGCTGTTGGTTTGTCATAGATGGCTTTCATCAGATTGAGATAAAGAGCATCTATTCTAATTTTCTGTAGCGTTTTTTATCATGAAAGGGTGTTAGACTTCATCAAATGCTTTTTCTGCATCTATTGAGATGATCATATGGTTTTTGTCTTTGGCTCTGTTAATATGGTTTATTACATGTATTGATTTGCTTATGTTGAACCATCTCTGCATCCCTGGGATGAATACTATATGGTCATGGTGTCTAACTTTCATTTTTTTTTTGGACAGGGTCTTGCTGTGCAGTTCATGGGCTGGGTTTGAATTCACTATGTAACCCAGGCTGGCCTCAATCTCATAGCGATCCTCCTGCCTCAGCCTCCTGAGTGCTGACATTACAGGCATGTGCCACCATGTCCAGCAACCTTCTTCATGATTTGTTGCATTCCCTTTGCCAGTATCTTATTGAGGAATTTTGTGTGTATGTTCATTAAGGAGATTGGCCCATAGTTCTCTTTCTTGGTTGGCTCCTTCTCTGGTTTTAGTATCAGGATAATGCTTGCTTCCAGGAATGAATTTGGGAATATTGCTTTCCTTTCAATTTCATTAAAGAGTTTGAGAAGTAGCAGCATTAAGTCTTCTCTAAATTTCTTGTAGAATTCAGCAGTGAACCCATCAGGGCCTGGGCTTTCCTTTGTTGGTAGGTTTACAATTACATCTTCAATTTCATTGATTGATATTGGTTTATTTAGAATTTTTATATCTTCTTGATTCAGCTTTAGTAATTCATATGTATCTAGGAATCTGTCCATTTCTTCTGTGTTTTCCATCTTATTAGAATACAGATTCTCAAAGTAGGTATTGATGTTCTTCTGGATTTCTGCTGGATCTGTTGTGATTTCACCCTTTTCATTCCTAATTGCATGAATTTGAATTTTTTCTTTCCTTTTTTTGATAAGGTAGGCTAAGGATTTGTCAATTTTATTTAATCTTTCAAAGAACCAACTTTTTTTTTTCTTTATTGGGTACTGGGAAATGAGCTCAGGACCTCACACTTGCCAGGCAAGCACTTATGCTGCTGAGCTATATCACCTGCCCAGAACCAACTTTTTAATTCATTGAGTCTTTGTATTGTTTTCTTAGTCTCAATTGCATTAATTTCTGCTTTGATCTTTATAGTTTCCTCCCTCATACAAGCTTTGGGCTTGACTTGCTCTTTTTTTTTTCTAGAAGCTTGAGGTTGTTTGAACTTGCTCTGTTTTTCTATTATGGGAATTCACTGCTATGTATTTCCCTTGTAGGACTGCTTTCAGTGCATCCCATATGTTCTAGTATATTGTATTGGCATTATCATTTAATTGTAGAAAGTATACAATTTCTTTAATCTCATCTGTGACCCATTGGTTGTTCAGGAGAGTATTATTTAATTTCCACGTGTTTATGAAGTTTTTGTAGTTGCTTTTGCCATTGATTTCCAATTTCATTTCACTATGGTCTGATAACATGCATGGGATAATTTCAATTTCTTTGCATTTGCTTAAGCACGTTCTATGAGCTAGTATGTGGTCTAATTTGGAGAATGTCCTGTATGCAGCTGACAAGAATGTGTGTTCTGAAGTTGTGGGGTAGAACACTCTGTAGACATCTGCTAAGTCCATTTGTTCAAAAGTTTGGTTCAGTTCTGATATTTCTTTGTTGATTTTTTTTGTCTACTTGATCTGTTTGTGACAGTGGGGTACCGAGGTCCCCCATTACAATGGTATTAGTGCTTATTTGATTTTTCATGTCCATTAATATTTGTTTTATGTAGTTGGGCATAGTGGTATTTGGTGCATATGTACTTATGATTGTTATCTCTTCTTCTTGGATTTTTCCCTTTACAAGGCTGTAGTGACCTTCTTTGTCTCTCTTAATCCATCTTGGCTTGAAATCCACTATGTCTGCAAATAGAATAGCTACGCCTGCTTTTTTCTGGGTTCCTGTCATATGGAGTATTGTTTTCCATCCTTTGACTTTCAGTCTATGAATTTCTTTTTGTTTTAAATGTGCGTCTTGTATGCAGCATATTGTTGGATCTTGTGTCTTAATCTATCTTGCCAGTCTGTTTCTTTTGAGATGGTTATATCTGGTATTGATGGTTATAACTGATATGTATTGACTATTCCTTGTCATGTTATTTTCCTATTGTTGGTCCCCATTTTCCCCCCTCTGTTTAATTACTTGCCTTGGCTTGTAGATTCATTCTGTTGGGGCTCATGCAGTTGTAGTCCTCATTATCTCTTTCTAGAATGTCCTTCAGAACATTTTGGAGTGCTGGTTTCATAGTCATGAATTTCCTCAGGTGTTCTTTGTCATGTAAGTATCTTATTTCTCCATCAATTTCGAGAGATAGTTTTGTGGGGTACATCAATCTGGATTGGAGGTTGTTTTCTTTTAGAGCTTGAAATACTTCACTCCAAGCTGTCCTTGACTTGAGGGTTGGCTGAGAAGTCTGTTGTGATTCTGACAGGCTTTCTTTTATAGGTGATTTATTTCTTTTCTCTAACACCTTTTGATATTCTGTTCTTGTGTTGAATTTCTGGAATATTGACTATTATATGCTTTGGTGTAATGTTTTTTGATATTGGGTAATTGGAGTTCTATATGCCTTGCTTACCTGTATGTCAAATTCTTTTTGCATGCTTGGGAAGTTTTCTGCCATTACTTCTGTGAGCAGGTTTTCCATATCATTTGTGGTATCTCCTGTTTTTCATTGACTCTGATCAATCTTATGTTATTCTTCTTTGCATCATCTAGCAGCATTTGGATTGATTTTCTTGTGATCCCTTGCTATTTTTAAGCAATCTTTTTTTTTTCATAATCAGTAACCACATTCCTGTCTCCTATATCTGATATTCTGTCCTCACATTGGCTTATTCTACTGTGCATCCTTTCAATGGAATTTCTAATCTCCTGGATATGTTTGAATTTGTTTCATGGGTTTCATTTCTTTCCTATGTTGGACATTCATGGTTTCCATCATTTTCTTAAGTTCCTGTTTTTTTAAATTTATTTCTGTTCTAGAGTCACTAACCATGTCCTTCATTACGGTCAACATCTCTGTAGTTATCTGAGAAATTATTTCTGATTTGATTTTTTTCTAGGGTGTCATTCATCTGCTTTGTTACTTCCACCATTACCATTTCAGAGAGTCCAGATGGGTGGCTTTTGACTTGTTCCACCCCATGGTCCCCTGGGTTTGCCTTTGGGCAATGCTGCAATTCTGGCATCTTGGTTCCTTGTCTTCTCATTTTCAATTTTTTTAAATTCCTGGGTTGATGTTTGTAAATTGCTTATGGCAAGTAGCTTTATTGCTAGTATTTCTAACCCTTAGGAAATGACTACTTCTTAGAGATGCCTTCCAGGTGTAGCTGGCTTTTGGGTTTTGAGTCTGTTGCAAGATCCTATCTCTTCAATTTATTGGAGATAAGAAGTTGCTACTTATTTGGTGTAGCCCTTTGTTCTTTGGCACTGGCCTATAATATTTTTTATAATCCTTAGATAGTCTCTGTCTTGACATACCAGGAAGAACAACTGATTAGAACAGTTATGTCATCTTTGCTAAAGCAGTACAACAATAGCATCAAACACAGGCTGAAAATGACAAAGTGTGATAAGTGTTAGTTTGCCAGTTTGAACTGTATGAACCAGATTTGTGGTTGTATAACAAAACCTAAAACAAACCAGAAAATTGTATGCAATTTTGTACAAAAATTGTACACGAAATATGGTGTCAATATGGTGATTTCACCTTTAGGAGAGAAAATTTAAAAGGGGCTGGGGGGAAAATAGAGAAATAGAAGAAGGGGAGGAGATTGGAAACAAGGCTGGAGGACAAGGGAAGATTATGCAAACCTTGGGAAACTGGTGAAGAAGACAGGAGGGAAAGAGAGAAGGAAAAAATAAAAACAAGAACAGAATGGAGCAACAAAAAAACCTAGAAACAATGTTCACACTCATATAAAAATAAAAACAAACAATAAAGAAATAAAAATAGAAGGAAAAATGTCTACTTTAGGGAGTGTCTCTGCTGTCACTGGTAGACAGAGTGGGCAGACAGAGTGGGCAGACAGAGCCCAGATCCATGCTGATTAATTCCAGCAAGCCAGCTGTAGATTTATGGTGGCCTAGTAGATAACGCCAGCAAGCCTGGACTTGATGTTTAGGCTGCTTTCTGGCTGTGAGTCTGGGACCCGATTTGTTCAGCCTGCAACACTCCATGTGCCTCCTGCCGGCTTGATCTCAGCCTCCTGCTGGTTTGAACTCTGTTCCACCTCATCCTGACACTTGGAGCCACTAGATGGTGCCAGCCTGCATCTTTTCTGAGTTCTGAGCTCATTTGGCCCCTCTCCAAGATGGCGATTGGCCAACTGCCCTCTCCTGGGGGATGTCTGACCCTGAATAACTTGTCAGCCACTGAAGTCCAGTGTGTCCACCCCTCTGTTCCACTGGTGCATTTCTCCGTGGAGGCTTCTGAGGTTGCCAGTAGTCACCATGCGTCTGCTGGTTCGAGCCACCCCTCCCAGGCAGGGAGTCAGGGCCAGGGAGAAAGTGTCGCTTGCTTCTGCCTTCTTCTGTGCTGAGATCTCTCTCTTTATTCTCCCTGTGGGCTTCTTCAGTTCTTGCTTCAGATCCTCACTGGGTCCTGAGGACCCACTTCCCTCCTTCTCTTCCTCATGTTGCTATATTCCAGGGTCTGGACACCAAATATTGGTGAGGTTGTTTCTCTGCTGTTCACCACTCTGCCATCCTTTTTGGGTCTGTTGATGCTTTCTATTGTATGCTTATTTTCTCTATCATCTTTATCATTTTCACCCTTTTCTGTCCTTTTTGTTACTTATTTTGTTGTTTCCCCATCAACTCGGGTAAGTCAGATTATTCCAGTTTTCCTCTTTTCTTACACATGCATCATAAGGCTATATTTAAACTATAGTTTTAGCTCCACACCACTGGTTTTTTAAAAACTCTTGGTTTTATTACCATTTAGCTCCAAGTTTTTAAACTTTTCATCATGATTTCTGCATTTTAAAATGTTTTAATTTTGCTTGTTTTGGAGGATGTTTTGCTGTTTCTAGCACCTAGGCTGGCAGTTATTTTATTTCAGCACTTCGAAGAATTACTTCATTATCCTCTAGTTTCTATTGTCCAGCATCATGTTATGAGATTTATCTATTATTTTTGTATATCAGTTGCTTCTTCTTTGCATAGCACCCATTGTGTGGATATACCACGATTTGTTTTATCCATTCATCCATTTATTGATAATTGAGTTGTTTCCAGTTTTTGACTGTTACCAATAAAGCTGCATAAATCTTGTGATGATACATGTTTTTATTTCTCTTGTGTAAATACCTAGGAAGTGACGGTAGCCTCCCAAGGTACGAATATGTTTAACTGTATAAGAAATTGTCATACTGTGCTCCATGCCACTGTACCATTTTGCATTCCCACTTGCACATCTGTGAGTTCCAATAGGTCCACACCTTTGTCAATACTTGGTTTCATTTTTTGACTCTTAATCTTTTAAATTATATTTATTCTAATACATATTAATTTAACTAGTCACTACCTTGTCATTGTTGATATCTAAGGATTCTATTATCTCCACATCTTGTTATCTGTCTACTTTTGAACTATAGCCATCCTACTTTATACACACAAAGTGTATTTCATTGTGACTTTAATATTTATTTCCTTGATGACTAATGATGTTGAACAAACTTCTATGTGCTTATTGGCCATTTGTGTATATTTTTATGTGGAGTATGTCTGTTCAAATCATTTGTCCATTAAATTAAATTTTACATTTATTTTCATACAAAATAAAATGAGTCACACAGAAGTGAGTAATTGAAGATCATATGAGAATTAGAGTACTCGATGGTTTTTTATGTGCCCTTGCTGTTGGATAAGGCAGCTGTTAGGCTCTGAGCATTTTCATCCTTGTAGTGACACTGACAGTCTTATTCTTTCTAAAACCTGTTTTTTTTTTTAATTTTAAAGAGAAGAAAAAACAAAACAAATCAAAAGAAGAACAAATTTTCAAAGCAACATAATAGGAGGGTAACAATGGTTAATACATTATGTATTACTATCTTTAAGTTAGTTATTCAGGATACCAGACATTAGCATTCAATTGTCCAAACATTATTGGCACAAACCTTACTCTTCAATGAACTAAGTAAAATTGGTAGTGTATCTATCTTAACCATCTTATATATATATACAATTTTTTTCCCTTTCCCTTCTTTCTTTTCCCTATTCCAGTCTCTCTTTCCTTTTGACCAGTTTCTTTTTGATTCATCATGTCTATTGTACATTTTGGATCTTATTTACTCTTTCAGTTTCTCATACTAGAGAGACAATACGATGCTTACACATGTGCTTCTGGTTTATTTCACTTATGAGTATTTTCTCGAGTTCCATCCATTTACCTATAAAAGTCTCCAGTTTATCCTTCTTTATGGCTGAATAGTACTCCATTGTATAAAAATACCACATCTTTCTTATCCATTCCTCAGTTGATGGGCATTTGGGTTGTTTCCAAGATCTGGCTATTACAAATTGTGCTGCTATAAACATGGGTGCACATATATCGCTGTGGTACGATGTTTTTAATTCTTCTGGGAAGATGCCCAGAAGGGGAATAGCTGGGTCAAATGGGACCTCCAACCCTAGTTTTTTGAGGAATCTCCACACTGACTTCCACAGTGGCTGTACCAGTCGACACTCCCACCAACAGTGAAGAAGGGTTCCTTTTTCCCCACAGCCCCTCCAGCATTTGTTATTAGTTGACTTCTTGATAATAGCCATTCTTTCTGGGGTGAGATGGTATCTCAGTGTTGTTTTAATTTGCATCTCTCGAATGACTAGTGATGTTGCACATTTTTTTGTATATTTATTTGCCATTAGTGTTTCTTCATCTGAGAAATGTGTATTCATCTCAGATGCCCATTTTTGGATTGGGTCTTTAAATTTGGGAGGTCTGATTTTTTTGAGTTCTTTATATGTTCTCGATAGTAATCCTTTGTCTGAGGAACAGCTGGCAAACATTTTTTCCCACATTGTGGGTTGTCTCTTCACTCTGTTGGTGGTTTCTCTTGCTGTGCAAAAGCTTTTTAATAAGATGAGATCCCAGTTATTGATTCTTTGGGATAGTTCCCGGTTGAGTTTTTATTCATAAAGTCTTTGCCTACACCAATGTCTCCAAGGGTTTTACCTATCCTACCTTCCAGCAGATTTAATGTTTCTGTTTTAATATTTAGATCTCTGATCCATTTTGAATTTAGTTTAGTGCATGGTGAAAGATATGGGTCTAGCTTTAATCTTCGGCATGTGTAGAGCCAGTTTTTCCAGCACCATTTATTAAAGAGGCTATCTTTCTTCCAGCAAATGTGTTTGGCACCTTTGTCAAAGATAAGGTGGCTTAGTATGTCTGGGGTTGTTTCAGCATCTTCTAATCTGTTCCATTGATCTTCAGGTCTGTTTTTTTGCCAGTACCACACTGTTTTTATCACAGTAGCTTTATAGTATAATTTCAAGTCAGGGATTGTGATGCCCCCTGCCTTGCGTTTGTTGCCCAGAATTGCCTTTGCTATTCTAGGTCTCTTCTGATTCCAAATGAATTTTAGGATTGTTTTCTCTATTTCTGTGAGATATGCTGTTGGAATTTTGATTGGAATTGCATTAAATCTGTATAACAATTTTGGAAGTATGGCCATTTTCACTATATTGGTTCTTCCTATCCAGGAGCAAGGGATATCTTTCCATTTTCTGATATCCTCTTCAATCTCCTTTTTCAGAGTACTGTAGTTTTCAGTATAGAGGTCTTTTACATCCTTTGTGAGGTTGATTCCTAGGTATTTCATTTTTTTGGATGTTATTGTGAAAGGTATTATTTCCCTAATTTCTCTTTCAGTAAGTTTGTTATTTGTGTACAGGAAGGCTATTGACTTTTGAGTATTGACTTTGTATCCAGCTACACTACTGAATTTGCTTATTAAATCTAGCAGTTTTTTAGTGGAGTTTTTGGGGTCTTCTGTGTAGAGTATCATGTCATCTGCAAATAATGATAATTTAACTTCTTCCTTTCCAATCATTATTCCTTTTATTTCTTTCTCTTGTCTAATTGCTCTGGCTAAAGTTTCCAGAACTATGTTGAATAAGAGTGGGGACAGTGGACATCCTTGTCTTGTTCCTGATTTTAGAGGGAAGGCTTTCAGTTTTTGGCCATTTAGTATAATATTGGCTGTTGGTTTGTCATAGATAGCTTTTACCAGATTGAGATAAAGACCCTCTATTCCAATTTTCTGTAGGGTTTTTATCATGAAAAGGTGCTGGACTTTGTCAAAAGCTTTTTCTGCATCTATTGAGAAGATCATGTGATTTTTGTCTTTGGTTCTGTTAATATGGTGTATTACATTTATTGATTTACGTATGTTGAACCATCCCTGCATCCCTGGGATGAATCCAACTTGGTCATGGTGTATAATCTTCTTGATGATTTGTTGGATTCTGTTTGCCAGTATCTTATTAAGGATTTTTGCATCTATGTTCATTAGGGAGATTGGCCTGTAGTTCTCTTTCTTAATTGGGTCCTTCTCTGGTTTTGGTATCAGGGTAATGCTTGCTTCCAGGAATGAATTTGGGAGTATTGCTTCCCTTTCAATTTCATTGAAAAGTTTGAGAAGTAGGGGCGTTAGGTCTTCTCTAAATTTCTTGTAGAATTCGGCAGTGAATCCATCAGGGCCTGGGCTTTTCTTTGTTGGGAGGTTTTTAATTACATCTTCAATTTCATTGGTTGATATTGGTTTATTTAGGATTTTTAAATCTTCTTGATTCAGCTTTGGTAATTGATATGAATCTAGGAATCTGTCCCTTTCTTCTGCATTTTCCATCTTAGTAGAATATAAATTTTCAAAATAGGTATAGATGATCTTCTGGATTTCTGCAGGGTCCGTCATGATATCACCCTTTTCATTTTCAATTGCATGGATTTGAGTCTTTTCTTTTCTTTTTTTAATAAGGTTGGATAAGGGTTTGTCAATCTTATTTATTCTTTCAAAGAACCAACTTTTTGCTTCATTGATTCTTTGTATTATTTTTTTAGTCTCCAATACGTTAATTTCTGCTCTGATCTTTATAATTTCCTCCCTTGTACGGGCTTTTGGCTTAACCTGCTCTTCTTTTTCTAGAAGCTCAAGGTTCACCCTTAAGTTGTTTATTTGCGCTTGCTCTATTTTCCTGATATAAGTATTTAATGCTCTAAATTTCCCTCTTAGGACTGCTTTCATTGTATCCCATAAGTTCCGGTATGTTGTACTGTCATTATCATTCAGTTGTAGAAAGTGTCTAATTTCTTCTTTAATTTCATCTGTGACCCATTGGTTGTTCAGGACGGTGCTGTTTAATTTCCATGTGTTTAGGGAGTTTTTGTGAGATCTTTTGCCATTGATTTCCAATTTCATTGCACTATGGTCTGATAATATGCATGGGATAATTTCAATTCCTTTGCATTTACTTAAGCAGGTTTTATGAGCTAGTATGTGGTCTATTTTGGAGAACGTCCCATGTGCAGCTGAGAAAAATGTGTATTCTGATGTTGTAGAATGGAACACTCTGTAGACATCTACTAAGTCCATTTGTTCAAAAGTTTGGTTCAATTCTACTATTTCATTATTGATTTTCTGTCCAGTTGATCTGTCTTTTTGTGACAGTGGAGTATTGAGATCTCCCAATATAATTGTATTAGTGCTTATTTGATTTTTCATGTCCTTTAGTACTTGTTTTATATAGCTGGGTGCATTGGTATTTGACGCATATATATTTATGATCGTTATCTCTTCCTCTTGGATTGTTCCCTTTACAAGGATGTAATGACCGTCTTTATCTCTCTGAATCCTTCTTGGCTTGAAGTTCACTTTGTCTGCAAAAAGAATAGCTACCCCTGCTTTTTTCTGGGTTCCTGTGGCATGGAGTATTGTTTTCCATCCTTTGACTTTCAGTCTATGAATTTCTTTCTGAATTAAATGTGTTTCTTGTATACAGCATATTGTTGGATCTTGCTTCTTGATCCATTTCGCCAGTCTGTGCCTTTTGATTGGTGAATTGAGACCGTTAACATTGATGGTTAAAACTGATATGTATTGACTTATACTTGTCATGATATTTTCCTGTTGTTGGTTCCCACTCTTTGTTTTTCCCCTTTCCTGCTATTTAATTATCTGCCCTGCCTGGTGGATTCCTTCTGTTGGGGTTCCTATCTCTTTCTATAATGTCCTTCAGAACATTTTGGAGTGCTGGTTTGGTGGTCATAAATTTTCTCAGATGTTCTTTGTCATGAAAGTATTTTATTTCTCCATCAATTTTGAAAGATAGTTTTGCAGGGTACATCAATCTGGGTTGAAAATTATTTTCCTTTAGAGCTTGAAATACATAATTCCAAGCTCTTCTTGAATTGAGGCTTTGTGCTGAAAAGTAAGCTGTGATTCTGATGGGTTTTCCATTATAGGTGATTTGTCTCTTCTCCCTAACAGCTTTTAAGATTCTGCCCTTCTGTTGAATTTCTGGGATCTTGACTATAATATGTCTGGCTGAAGTTTTTTTTGATCATGTCTAGTTGGTGTTCTAAAAGCTTCACTTATAGGGGCATCAAATTCCTTTTCTCTTCCAGGAAAGTTCTCCCTGATTATGTCTTTGAACAAGGTTTTAATGTCATTGATGCTATCTCCTGCTTTTTCATTTATTCCAATTATTCTTAAGTTGTTTATCTTTGAGTCATCTAGCAGCTGCTGAATTGATTTTTCATGGTCCCTTGATGTTTTTAAGAATTCTTCCTTTTCATGGTCACTAATTGCAAGCCTGTCTTCTATATCTGAGATCCTGTCCTCGCATTGGCTTAATCTGCTACAAATACTTTCAATGGAATTTTTGTTCTCTTGGATATCTGCTTGAATCTGCCTTATGGATTCCATTTCTTTCCTATGCTGAGCATTCATGGTTTCTATAGTTTTCTTAAGCTCATCTATTTTTTTGTCTGTATCAGCTATAGTGTCCTTAAGCATGGTCTTCAATGTGGACATTATCTCTGCAGTTATCTGTGAGATTATTTCTGTTTCAATTTTTTCCAGAGCCTCATTCAGTTGCTTTGTTGTTACCACTTCAGATAGGCCAGGTGGGTGGCTTTCGGATTGTCCCACCTCGTTGCCCCCTAGGTTTGCCTTTGGTGAATTGGATGTGTGGGGTTGCATCTTGTTTAAGTGTCATCTCATTTTTTCCTTTCTTTAATTCCTGGGGTGATGTTTGCAAATTACCTATGGTAGGTTACTTTATTGCTAGTGTTTAAGATCTTTAGAAGATGACTACTTCTCTGCAGTATCTTCCAAGTGGAGCTTGCTTTTGGGTTTTGAGCTTTCTGCCAGATCCTACCTCTTCAATTCGTTGGGTATGCAAAGTTGCTACCTGTTTGGCCCAGTCCTTGATTCTTTGGTATTGTGCCACTGTATTTTCTGTGTCCCTTAGTCAATCTCAATCACAAAATATCAGGAAGGAAAGATGTTTAGAACAATTATTTCACATTTGGCTATAATGTTAACTAAAGCATCAAACACAGCCTAGAAAATGACAGACTGAGCTAACCAGTTATTTACCACTTTTAGCTGTATAGAGTTGCAGTTATATAACAAAATCTAAAACACACCAGAAAAATTATATGCAGTATACAAGTCCTATGTATGTCAATTTTTCCCTGAGGAGTTTAAATTTAAAATGAGTTAAGGAGGAAATAGAGTGTTGGGAGAATAGGAAGGAATTAGATGTAAGGTTAGAGGACCAAGAGGGATCCCACTAAAATTGGGACACTGGTGCAGAGGACTCGTGGTAAAAAGAGAAGGAAGGGATAAAAGGAAGAACAGATCACAACCACAATCACAAAGAAGTTAGAGGTGCTGTTTACACTCATATAAAAAACTAGAGAGAATAATGAAGGAAAGAGCAAATACACATACAGAAACAAAAACGAAGATAAAAACAATAAAACAAACAAAACAAAAATAAAACCCCACCAAAAAAAAAAAAAAAAAAAAAAAACCCTTTGCCAGAACAAAAAACAAATGAGTGAGAAAAAAATAAAAAATAAAAAAAATAAAAAAAAAAATAAAAAGAATCAGTTCCAGGTGTTGACTCTGCTGTAGGCAGGCACCGTGTGGTGACAGAGTCCTGTTCCGTGCAGGTCGGTCCCAGTAAGCCAGGAGCGGCCCTCTGGCGGGCGGTGAGCAGAGGCCCATACTTTCAGGCAGAGATCAGTCTAGCTCGCCTGCCGCTCTCAGTGCCCTTTCACTATCCCTGGGCCTGAGAGGCGCAGCGCGCTGTCCGGAGCGCGGGTTCCCTGCACTGGTTTCCCGCTGCTCTGATTTTCACCACGCCCCCCACAATGGCGCCGGGCCAGTCGCTCTCTGGCGCGGGACAGGTGTGGCTGAGAGACCAGTCTCGTTCGCCTGCTGTCCTCAGCACACTTTCGTGGGCCTGAGAGGCCCCACGCTGCCCTGTCCAGAGCACGAGTGTCCAGCGCTGTTTTTCTTTCGCGCCGCTCTGAGTTTCACCGCACCCCCCACAATGGCGCCTGGCTGGTCGCTCTCTGGCGTGGGACAGCTGTGGCTGAGAGACACTCACCGCCGGCCAGCACAGTTCTCCGCCGCTCCCCCGCCTCGCCGCTGTCTCAGGATCCTCCGTGGGGGCTCCCTGGGCGCCAGCTGTCACCGTGTGTCCATAGAATTGAGCTTCTGTCGCGCTGCGATTCCTGGAATGGTAGAAGGTGCGCGCGCGCGGTCTGCTCCTTCTTCTTTGTTGGAAATCACCCTTCACTGGTGCCGGGGGTCCCAGATTGCACTTCAGAACTTTTCTGGGTCCTAAAACCTGTTTCTTGGTACCATATGCTCTGTTTCTGCCACCACTGGCTTCCGCTTTATTCTAGATCTTTCCCTCTCCCTCATGCTCAGCCTGCTATGTTTCTTTTGTCTTTGTAGTTTTCTTTCCATCCCTGTTGTCATTGTCTCTGATTAAGGACAATCTTTGGCCATGTTATACATTGGATCCATATTTTTTTCCACTGAGTGATGTTCCTAAATTGCCAGTCAGACTACTTTCTTTCCCTACTCAGAAGTCAGCATGTAGGCTTCTTATCGCCTATGAAAGAACATTTAAAGTGAATAAGGATTCTAGGCCTTTCAAAAAATTCTCCAATGCTCATTCATTCATTTCTCACTATCTCTCTTACATTTTGCATTTCTGTGAAAGTAATTTTGTGCAGTTTCCTGATCACTCTATATTCTTTCACTTTCTCCTGTCTTTGACTATCTCATTTCATTTGCCTGGAATGCCAGTCCCTTATTTATTCAATTTTTCTTTTTTGAGCCAGGTATATCTGGCCACTGTTTTAGGTACTAAGCACAGAGAGAACCCAGTGACTGAGGAGGAGAACAAACCACGACTTGGTTAACAGACAGAAGAAACCATTCAGGTCACCTTGTCTTACACTCAGGACTGGGACTGAGATCTTTGGCCTTCTTTTGGCCTTGTACACAGAAGATGCTTGATCAGGGGAAAGGCTGCATTACTTTGGCTCAGTTTGGTCATTGCCCTGAATGAGCTAGTGAGACTCTGATGTACAGGGGGCGATGCACAGGGCAGTGAGTTCTACCTCCATATGATCCCTGTCTACACCGGCGTGCACAGTTAGCCTGACTCCCTTCATAACAAAAGAAAGTAAAGAAGGCAAGTAATAACTGTGAGAAGCTAAAGTGTTGGCCTTTTTATACATATGTGTCTTTTAATTCTTAGTGTAGCTGGGCTTGGCAGTTTCTTATCCCTCATTTTGTTAGGAAAATTTTTAACTTTAAACACACAGCAACAACGGGCTTGGTGGGATGGGAAGAAGCAGGTGGTAAGTAACTTGCCCAAGGCTGCACAGCTAAAAAGCGGCAGATTCAGGTATTCAAGTCTGAACTTTTCACTGTGTGCAGCTGCCAAACTTACTCTGCTCAGCGTACCAGGAGCGGTGGGCTCCTGGTTGCTCAGGTTGTCAAGCACGCCTTAAGGAGGTGGGGGAGACTGGCAGATTTGTCACCGGGACAGGTCCTCACCTGTGCCCCAGTGAAGTGCTGTCACCTCCACAGGGCACACAGCCTGCTCTGTCTAAAAGGAAGAGGCTTCAGGAGAAAGAGTGGGTGCCCTCTCTTTGTTTCTAATCTGATGAATGCTTTAGGGAGGAGACTGCTCAGTGAGACCCGCTTTAATTACACACAGGAAAGAGGAGCTGCTGAAAGCGCCTCTCCTGGATTATTCATGAAGATGAGAGGGAGGCGCTTCCTTGTAAAGACCTGCAGAGAAGAGGAAGCTGGCTGTGCGAAGAAAAGCAGGAATAAAGGACTGGAGAGGGGGAGGGAGGGAAGGAAAGAGTCCAGGGCTGCTGTGGCTTTTGGAGTGCGTGTGGGTGGGGGCGTCCTAAATGAGAGGAAGGAGACAGCCTGGGGAGGCTGAGGGAACACACAGGCTGTTCACTGTCACAACCTGCCACCATCACAACCTTGGTTTCTGGGGTCTCTGCTCCTGCTGCACGGAGGCACATTTCTGTTGATGTTCACGTTCACATTGATGCTGGCTGAGCAATGGCATGGCCTTCTACGCGTGCCTGGTTCTGGCATCGAGGAGCTCTACAACGTGAACCTCACCCACGCTGCTGCTGTAACTTATAAAACACATTTTTTACCCTGTGGGATTGTGTCCTTGTTAAATGTCCCCCTCATACATCTCCTAGGCCCTCTACCTATTCTCTGTTGCCTCTCTTATACCTTAGCTGCCCTCCATTTTCACTCTCAATTTATGCATAAAACTCCCTTTTCCTTAATCTTACTTCTCCTATTTAAGCCTCACTTTCCTTAAATGTCCTAATAGGACAACACCATCTTCCTTGTGAGCATTGGTGAGGTGGGATAAGGTAACCTGGGAGAGCATGGCTAACTCCCAGGAGGTTTGTGGTCAGTGGAATCTCTTTCGTTGCTTCTTTTTCCTTTCAGTCTTCCTTCTAGAACTGTCCCATCCAATATGGCAACCACTGGCCACATGTGGCTACTGATGTGTGACAGTGTGGTGATTGTGTATTAACACCGGCAAGACTCATTGTTCTTGAAACTTGCTCTGGGCTATGTTTGAACCCCTGTTTGTTTTTCCCATCATCTCGGTTCATTTCACACGTCCCTCCTCCTGAGACACCCCAAAGGGAGGTTTTGTATGCCGTATAGTGTGTATCCATACGCACGTAAATTAGTAACATTATTGAGATACGGTTTACATACCATAAATGTCATCCCTTTAAAGTACAGAGTTCATTGTCTTTAGTCAGAAAGCTGCATAATCGTCATCACTATCTAATTCTAAAACACTTCCATTACCCCCAAAAGAAACCCAGTCACTTCCCATTGCTCCTCTTCTGGCCCCAAGAAACTACTGATCTATTTTCTGTCTGTAGATTTGTCTCTTCTGGACATTTCCTATAAATGGAATCGCACAGTGTGTGGTTTTTTCAGATGGGCCATCCCAATCATAATCTCCATGTCTGGTGACAGTCCATTCAACCTGTTTTGTGTGGTGTAGTGACAAATAAGCACACAAAAGCTATTTTATTTATCTACATGTAATCCTCATGATCACTCTGGGAAATAGATATCGTCTCTATTTCACAGGCCAGGAATCTAATGCACAGAGGGGTCATGTAGCTGGCCTAAGGCGACCTATCTTGTCAGTGGGAGAACTGGAATTTAAGCCCAGAGTGCTTCATTAAAAAAAAAAAAAAAAAAAAAAAAAAAAAAACTCCAGGGTTAGGATTCATGGGTGTCTTTTTCAACTCTGAACCAGCAAAGTAAGTGACACTCATGGGTGTGATGTGAAATGGATGAATGATCCAGGCGATTCATCCACTGAGCTTTAATGGCAGGGAGGAGGGGTGGTGCTCTCTGCTCCAGGAAGGGGTCTGGCAGCCTCAGGCTGCTCACGCTGTTGCTGACGCTGAGCAGGAGCGTGGTCCAGCAGGGGTCCTCTCCCTCGCTGTGCAGTGTGTGCTGCCTACCCTGGAGATGTGCTACCTCCAGGTCTGGTGCTTCTCCTCACCAGGCCACTCTTGTGCCACTGGGGAGCAGGACCTCCCCAGTGGCAGAACCTCTCAGGGCACTGCTGGGGGCTGCGTGCTCCAGGAGGACAGCATTCTACAAATCAGGATTGATGGCAGTTAAATCCAGTGGTGACTGGGTAACCCAGAGTAATTTAAAGTTTGAGTTGATTTCTCAACTAGAGACAGAGTCCATGTCCCACTTCTTCTTTGTGCTTCATTGTGCATATTACCTCAGGTGGAAAATTAACAAGCAAATTGACACTCTGCATAGTCCCGGCTGGAGAAACAGATGTGACTCCTGCTTGTCATGCAGAATCAGGTTAGCAGGAGGCTGGCTAAGGGGCCAAAGGAAGGGGAAGCCCCAGGTCCCAGTTATCTGGGAACCTCTCCAGCCTGGATATGAGCCAGATTGCGTCTATGGGCTCTGTGAATGGAAGATTATATCACTCGCTCACTGAGATTTATGGCTTTATGGTGTCTAAGAGGTGACACTGGGTGAAAGGATAAGTCAAACACAAACAATCAGATTCATCACAGCCTCATTTTCTGTCAGGGGTGCCCCTTTCTCCAAGAATTCTGGAAGCAGCTCACTTACCCTCTGTTTCTGACTATCTCTTTGCAATTGCTTCTGGAGTCCTCTTCTGGTTTCTAATCACTTACTTAGGTGCTGTGACCATTTACCCTGATATGTCAACCTCATTGGATGAAGAAACATCTAGTAGATTATTAGTAAAGCACACTCCTGGGTATATCTGAGTGGTCACAGAGATGTGACCTTAGGTACTGTAAATTGTCCTTCACCAGTTCCTCTCTGGCACTGTTCCCTGCTCTGCTTCCCAACCGCCATGAATTAAGTACCTTTGCTCTGCCATTCCCTTCTGCCATGATGTTCCTGTCTTGGGGGCCAAATGACTATGGACTGAATCCCCCCAACCTTTCCTCTAAATTATACCTTTCCTCTTTTAAGCTGTGAATATTGGGTATTGTGTCCAGTAATGGGGAAGCTGACCAATACAAATGCCTTCAGTGCAAAAGGTCCTGATGGGTTCTGCTGACAACCCACCTCCAGTTCATGGTCCACCACTCTTCTCTTTGTTCCATAAATTCTCTGCTCATGGACTTTCTTGTAGTCCTCCTTACTTGGCTCTACCTCAGTGTCTTTGTACACAGTGACTTCATTCTGGAATATACTTCCTTTCCATTTTCTCTGGGCCAAACTCCACTCCATTTAAATGTCATTTCCTTGGGGAAACATTTTCTGATTTCACACCTCCCACCTTGTAGCATTATCTGGAATCAACATCCTGTATTACTCTATCAACAGCATTTGTCAAAATGGGAATTAAATCATTAGTCTGTAATTGGTTGCTTAATGACTGCTTTTCCTGGTACACTGTGGGCTCTGAGAGAGCAAAGACTGTGTGGCCTTATGCACCTGTGTGCAGGGTTGAGCACACTGCCTGGCATGTAAGTCCTCAGGAAACATATTGGATGGTTGAATATCATTCTTGGGAGGTGGTTATTTCTGAGATTTTAAACTTGGCAGTTCCAGGATAAACTTGCTGTTTACTAAATACATTTAGTACTGAGAATCACATTATAACCTGTGTATAAAGCCAGACACCAAGCAGTCTAGTCTTGGTGCAGTGTCACATGTAAAGAAGAATGCAAGCTCAACAATCAAAAGAAACTTTCCATCCATTTCTAGCTCATATCCTTTCCATATTCTGACTCTCTTACCCCAAACATTTGATTTGGCAGATTTGATTTAACTCTCTGGCTGCTTGATTGAACTAGGGGCAGGATGACAGTCCCTAACTACTAGGGACTTGTGGGTAGATTAGTTAGGAGACTGTTATTATGGTCCAGAGAAGAGATTATGGGAACATAGAAAAACCAATGGGATGGACACTTTTTAAGATATTTTTTAGGAGTTAAAATTGCTAAGGAGTATCAAGGACATTGACACGTGTGTCAATCTCAACCCAGACAGTTAATGTAAGTATTTATGATCATTCCATTATTCTGTATGTGAGATAATGAACTTTTCCCAGGACTTTAAGCCATTTGGTTGGATTTTCTATTACTTGCAGCAGAAATCACACTGACTGATTAAGGGGGGACGATGTTGGCTCAGTGGGCCCAGAAGTACCTCTGGGTTGCTGGAGGCTATCCAGTAACAGGAGCTGTGGAGGCAGCATTGTGTGTCTTGGATATCTTATGGGGCTTCCCTGCTTCCCCTTGGACCTGTTCAGGGATACAGCTGAGGCAGGTAGGTGGGAAGCTGAAGCCTCAGCTGGGAAGGGGCAGAAAATGACCCCGATCAAACATTAAATAGTGAATCTTTCTTTTAAACATTATAATGGGAAGGTAAAAGTGAATTTAAATTCTATTCTTGTTCTTAGACAATATATTTGAAGGAACTTTTTCCCTCCTGAAGAAATGCTGTACTGCAGTAGTAGTAGTGGAAATCAACACGTAAGTAAAGGAGAAAAAAGAATTTTCTATTATCTCACAACCAATGCAATCAAATTGTTTTCTTTGTTCATGCATCCTTGAAATTCTTGCCAATATCCATGCAAAAATGTACACAATGGGAATGATAACCAGGCATCATTAATGTTTTTACTGAGGTGTGACATCCATGCTGGGAAGTGCCCGCATCTGTACAGCTTGATGATTTTTCATATGTGCTCATGCCTGTAACTCCCCCAAGCTCAAGATATGAAACATTTGCCTGGGTATCATTTTGTAGTTTGCTTTTTAAATTGAATACGTATCAGAAGCATGTTGCCCTGCTGTGTATCCTAAGGATTTTTTTTTAGTATGCTACATGGTATTTATACTGCTCACTATTGAAGGCTTTGAAAATTTAATCAGATGGCTATATCACAGAGAGCCAGGCCAACCTAGTTCATTGGACCTTAGGGTTGTTTATCAAATTCTACCAAATCATAAATAATATTTCAACCATCTGCATAGCACAGGTTAGAAATTGGAAGTACGTAAGCTAGGTTCTGCCCACACACTCATTTTGCTAGGTTTACATGGTGTTGGCACACACAGTTTTGTTGTTGTTATTTTTAAAGAATATTTGAGTTTTGTTGCAAACTTTAAAACTCCAGAGAGCTTACATGGACATCTTGATTTTTATTTCCTTGATACATCAGATCTACTCTCATGGGCCACGTTCCCAACAGCGGCAGTCATGTGGAGCTAAGTAAGGACTGCTCTCCTTGGAAAGGGCATTTGTTCTTCAATTTCCCATAGTCCCCATTGTTGGGGACAACAAATTATAAATTGACATAGTATCTGTCCTAAGCTCTCCTTACCCTGCCTGGTAGATTGGTTTTGGAATACAGAAATCCTGCTTCCTCTTTGGTCAATGTGATTAGCACCCAGATGTGGGGATGGATTTTGTCCTGTTTCCTTTATAATGTTAAACTTTCCCATTCTACTACTGCTTCTCCACTGTTCCAGGAAAAGCACCCTATCCCCCTCCCCTGCTCTGCTAATAAAATGGTGGCTAGCTGGAGATTCTGGGCCTTTTGTTTCCTGACAGCAACTGGTCACCCCAGATCTCTGCTATGCACCTCTATCTACTTTGTCTCTTGCTCTTTTCTTTCTTTCCCGCCATGCGCAGTAACCTGGGCAGGAGACTGGGGGCTCACTGCAGGCGTCCCCGATACCCCACGACTCCCAGTTTTCTTCTATCAGTAGCATTTATAATTTATAGCTACTGGATTTAGTAGGCATTTGTGTTTGCCATTCCAGGCATATGGCTTTGCTTTCCCTGTTGTCTCTAAGGAGGTCATTTATGCGTGACGTTGCTGACAACTCCAGGGAAATAGGTACAGTGAAAAGGGGCACAACTATTATGTCTAAGGGGCTCCAGGGCCAATCCCAGCTCACGATTGTCCTGGTCTTCTGTGAGCCTTGACTTATTCAAGTTTTAAGTGGGAACGATGACACCCACTTCATGGAGCATTTGGAAGGACTTAATAATGGTTGGCATACAGCAGCCAATCAATAAATGAGAGCTAAGTTAAAAAAAAAAAAAAAAAGGAAAAGAAGAAAACAACTATTGAAATTGTTCTTGGTAGTTCATTTCTCCAATTCTAATTCTCGGATGGCAAAATTTACTTTTATAAAAATAAGATTCGATTCTCTCTGAATTTGCTATTCATTCTAAAGGTCACCATAGACACCTATAAAGTTTTAATAACAGCAACAATAACAATCATAAGTGGATGAAATTTAATAATGTTGTATCTGAGTGTCTAAAGAGTGACCTTACTCTTATGATTTAATTGAAACCATAAATTAAAATGTGCTACACTGCTCGACCATGCTAAGGAGGTTAAGATGGGAGAGAGCTGGTCCTTAACCTTGGTTGAACTGATGTTTCTTTAGGAGGATCACGATCTCCAGCTGCTTCGTTTGGCCTTTTTTCAGTTGTTGTTAAAAGGTCTGGAGATTCTTTGGGGAGCATCTGTAATAATGTAGAAAGGTTTTACCTCAGTATTTGGACAGCATAAAATACTGGCTTCAGTAGAAGAAACCTTTCCTAGAAGAAGTTGCTTTGTCTTTCTCTTAGTATGTAGTTCCACTGTCTACTGGAAATCCTTTCCCATGTCCAATACGACAGGAAGTCTGGCAATTCTTTCTAAATATCCTGTAATTCAGTTTACTTTCATCTCTACAAATGCCCCCTCACCTGAGCCACACTGCACTATCCACACAGCAGCCAGGATGATCTTTCAAAATCTCAGCTCATATTACATCACTCTGCTTCTTTAAATTCTTCTGTGACTCTCATTTCCCTTCAAATGAAATCCAAACTCCTTATCTTAGTACATGAGATTCTGCAGAGCTGTCCCCAATCTCTCCAACTTCATCTCATGCAACACCCCCTCTCCTTGTTCATTATACTCCAAGAACATCTTTCATGACAAGTTCTTTCCCAACCGAGAGGCTTTGCATATGCCATACTCCTGGCTAAATCCCTGTCCCTTTGTAAGGTTGGCTTCTCCAGGTCTTAAATTAATGTTAAGTTTCCACCCTATCTAAAGAGGCTTTCAGGTTTTTTTTTCTTATACATCCTATTCTTGCTTCACATCCCCACACACTCTGCAGTGATTTTGTCTGCCTCCCTGATGGTAGTCTGTCTTCTTATTGTAATATAAGTTTCATAGGGAGCACGACCACATCTTTCTCATTTGTCAGTTGTATCTTCATCTGGTAGCACATTCCTGGGCCTATAGTAGGCATCAATAAGTTTTTATTGAATGAATGAATAAATGGGTGGTTGTAACTACTGTAGGAGAATTTAGGGTAATCACAGGCAGGTTTTGCTAGAATGTGACAACTAGAAAGAACTTCAAGATAACCAGCTAAACCAGAATGTTGTATGTGTTTGGCATTGCTCACAGAGGGAAGTGTTTCAAAGAGTCTAGAAAAATTGAAAGCCAAAGACACATATATGGCCAGCTTATCTCTGGCACTGTCCAGGGCACGGCTTAAGTGACAGAGGAATTAGCACTTACGTTTTTCACTAGAAAGTAATGGTGCAGCCTTTGATTTATCAATCAACGCCTTGTGAGTTTGGTTAACAAGAATAAGATCTCTTGAACCTGGTCGATTCGGAGAGCTGATCAATTTAGCAGCTGAGGGTCCGATGTGTCTTTGTCTCTCACTGATGCTCAGTCTGGTGATTGGCCCACTTGTCCTGACCCAACTCTCACTATACTCTTACTCATGGTGTTCAGCTCTGGTCTTGTCTATTTCCAATCACTTTTTGGCCTTGGCCCTTCCTTCTCTCTACAATCTCTCTTCTTTCTATTGTATACCTTAATATATAATGAACTCAATATACAAATTTCAAACTTAAGAACTAGTAAGCCACCATACATCTTCATATCAATAAGTTAAATGAACTGATTTTTAGGTACCATTATAAGCTAGTTGGCATCTCCTACTGGTGAAGTGTGAAATTATAGCCTAGCTTGATTAGGTGTTATAAATGTCCAAGAAATAAAACAAGAAGGAAACAAAATCCTGAGACTTGGAAAGTGAAGCCTAAGGACTACTCAAATGTGGAAAAATACTGAGTTCTAGAATAGAGGAACAAGATACAATTAGTAAAATGAGAAATCTGCAAAAGAAAAGTAAACTTCTAAATGTGGGGAATTTTCCTCTTAGGGTCTGGGCTAGCTAGTTTCTTTCCATTATTCTGGCAAACATGAAGGAAATTACTCTTCCTGGTCCCCATTTTAAGCTCTCTGGTCTAGGTTTAGTCATTATTTCAAGACCACAGGGAGTCTCCTGATGATACTGTATAATTTGTGGCTCACGAGAACCAGAGGGCTCAGAATCCTGGATCACAAAGGCCATGTGGCTGATTGCTGTGGCCACTTCCTATCTCAGAGGCCTGTATTACACATGAAGTCTTAGGCTAAGTTATGAAATTGAGCATGTTAATTATCTATGAGCTTATTTATCTTATCTGCACCATATACAGCTCTCAGAACCTGCAGCAATTCCCTTTCCCTTGGGATCACTACTTTCATATTTGTAAAAGGAACAAAGTAGAAATACTGGTGGTAACAGTAGTGATAATGGTGTCCATAAAGGTTCACCCACGAAATCACAAAAGCCTGGGTTCAAATCCCAGCTTTCCTACTTATTGCTTGTGTATTGCTCTGAACTTTAGTTTCCTCTTTACACTATTAAAATTGCAAGGTCATTTTGATGAATCAATAAAGACCTGCAAAGTGGCTTTCATCCTCAATAAACAGTCTTTTCTCCCCTTATCAAGTACATTGACCTGTTTAAAGTCACCAGGAAAGGATTAAGACAGAAATGCTGCTTCAGTGATATAATGTCAGGTGGTGGGTGGCCTAGATATTCTTGGATTTCATCCTCTCCATGTACTCCTGACATTATTGTATGGAGGTGGGTTCCTATTCTACCTGCACATAATGGTGGCTGGGCTCTGCCACTGCCATTTCAGTATGATGAGCACCCTGGCTCTTGCTCTAACCCAGACTGGTAATTGATCCTATTCAAAGGCTTGATGGAAAGGAGATTCATTGGTTAAGTTATGTTCGGTTCTATTAAGTATTTCTTGAATCTCTTCCTTCCTCTCTGGCTCTTTCACCACTGTCATGGTTCAGGAACTCATCATTTCCTGCATGCATCACTGCATCAGCCTCCCTAACGGGTCTCCCTGCTGCGGGGCTCTTTCTCCTCTTCATCCTTCACACAGCAGGCAGAGCGATCTTTCAAAAACATGCGTGCGATGCTGTCAATGCTTAAAAGCCTTCATTGGCGATGTGCTTTCTAACCACAGCAGCTCTCAGCTTCCGGTGTCATGACACACTGGTTTGTCACATCAATTCCAAGGCAGATTCATCCTTCCATTCAGTAAATATTTATTGAACATCTACTCTGTGTCAGCCACTGGTATGGTGTTTGGGTTACACCAGACAAAAAATCTCCATAGTGTCAGAAACTTGTTACTAACAAGAGCCCTAAAGGTTATGAATAATTTATTGGAACATTATGGGGGATACATTTTATTTCTATAATATTACCCTAAATCACTTGCATGGTGAGATGCTTTTTGGTGGGGAGTGAAAGGGGGAATTTACAGCTAGTAGTAGGGGAATTGTGTGTAAATCTATGTATGCCTTTGGCAATGTGCATGTGAGCAGTGTCATAGTTTTTCTGAAGGAAATATGTTAAATATTGCTGCTTGTCCACAAGATGTAGTATAGATTCTTTAACTTTCATTGCTTGTCCTCTGCTTACCCCACCAGCCTTATTCTTTACCCTACCCTGCCTTGCACTGTGTACTTGCCAGTTCTTATCTTTCAAGGGTATTTCATACTGGTTTAACTCCAGAAAAACAGAAAGGTTTGCCCCAAAGGTAACTGAAATATATAAATCATTTCATTCCGAGGCCAGAGGTCCTATCCATGTGAGAGAAGGGCCTAAGCTCATACTGTAAGCTGAAAATAAGGAGTGACAGGGAAATTTGAGGGACCCATCAGTAAATAGCTAATATAATATTGTAGAAGAATACATTTTGTGGCAGTTGATGAAAACAGACATCATCATATGGAATAAATATGGCATGTTTATTGCTATGTTATTCAATCAGAAATGTATTGCAGACACATTGGATTATGAAATCATTTTGGTGGATAAGGAAGAAATAAAATGTTATGTGAGGACGTGCTTCATCTCATCCATGTATGAGAAGAGAATGGATGAAAATGAAGTGAAGGAAAGGATTTTTAACATCACCAAACATGACACAGCCCTCAAGAGATGCTAGAAGAACCTAAGACTGATGAATTTTTGCAAATGGTCAGAGTTGCTCTCACCTCACAAAGTGGACCCCCAACCCACTCATGTTTCCAGCCTCAACTCAGCCACACTCCCAAGTCACCTCATGCTCAGAGAACAGATTTCCTCCAAATTTCTTCAGCTTCTGATGTTAGGTCTTGTCTTTCTATGTGTAACACCAGGGGTGATGCTTGACACAATTGTGGCGGCTTGAAGAGGGAGAAAGGAAGGAAGCTGCTCTTGCACTGATATTTAAAGAAAAATGTGAAAGAGAAAACTTGAAGTTAGCACAGATACAGCTTGGAAAAGATCTGGTCAGGAGTCCACAGTTTGTGCTTGGATGGAGCTCCTCCTATGTCGTTTCTTCCCAGGACATTACGAATGGCCAATTGATGTTCATCAGGGCATGGTCTTCTCAGAGGTGTGGGAGAACTGTGCAACATCGAAGACACTCTTTGGATGTATTTACGTGTCTTGAAGCAAGAGAAAGCAGTAAGCACAAAAGCCTTGAATCACTCAGGAGAGCATGAGGATGAATATAGCAAATAGACCAAGGAGTTCGAAGCCTGGGATTCTCTGGGCGATGTTGTCTTGGGTTCTCAAGGACAAGACATGTTAGAGAGCTTGTCCCTGCCCCTTTTCTGCACCCATAAGCACAAATCAGCAATTCTCTTTCCAAAAGGGCCACTGCAAAGTACTTTGGGCCTTATCGTCAAGGCACTGGGGCCTGGACTTTCTGATAGGAGACAAAATGCAGTGAAAGGCCATTCTAGGGTGGCTCTCATTTTATAATTAACCTTTGTCATTAGTGGCTCACTTACTTCCAGTGGGCAGTGTGCACATGTTTGTGGTTATGTAACTGCCAAGCAGGGCTGGGCAAGTCGTTCGTTGGTATCCTAATTGCCTCCAATCACAGCGAAATGAATTGCAGTGAGAAGAGCAATGAGAAGTGGAGCACCCTGGCTGCCAGCCAAGGCTCCAGACTGTCAGCCACGAAGCCCAGCAATCTGCTGCCAGGGCAAGTGCTGAGGTGGTCGGGCTGTTGAAGGAAGGCTGTGGGGGCTTAGAGAGGGCATTGGGGCCCAGGGAAAGAGCATTTGAGTAAGGGAAAGGAGATCTCTTGTTTTCCTTCTTCTCAACCTCTCCTCACTTCTGTCCCCCAAAGCCATTTTAGAGTTGCATTAGGGTTCTCTAGAGAACAATAGGAAATTATGAGAGAGAGAGAGAGACAGACAGACAGAGATAGATAGAGAGACAAAGAGACAGAGGGAGGCAGAGAGACAGAAACAATGACAGAGACAGAGACAGAGAGACAGAGTGAGGTAGAGAAAGAGAGAGGGAGAGAGAGAGAGATTGAGAGAATGAGGTATTGGCTGAGAATTTCCACAGTCTACCATTTGCAAACCTGGAGATCCAGGAAAGCTGGTTTCGTGTGAAGCTCTGAAGACCGGGAGCACCAAGGATGTGAGAATATCGATGTTCCAGCCAAGGGGTCAGGCAGAGTGAATTCAAGCTTCCTCTGCCCTTTAGCTCTATTCAGCCTCCCAGGGGGTTGCACGGTACCCACCCACATAGGGGAGGGCCGTTTGCTTCACTCAGTCCACCAGTTCAAACTCTCGGCACTTCCAAGAACATCTCTGGTTGTCTGGGCATCCTGTGGCCTAGTTAAGTGGCACATGAAATTAACCCTCATAAACAGTGACCTTGAGAGCACAAGAAAGTGAAGAGAGGGCAAGGAAGAGAACACAGAGGAAAGGAGTAGAAAAAGGAATCTGCATGGGTTTAAATGAGGAAGAAAAACATTGCAATGAACATTTATCTTCCATTGCACTTGAAGTCCACTGCCACTACTGTGAGTGTGGCGATGGGCCTGCTTCCAGGGCTGGCTCTCTGCTGGGGCAGATGCTGCTATTGTAGGTATTTTGAGGACAGAAATTCCAATGGTGAGTGATGGCAGACATGGAAATCCTAGAGCCTTAAGTCTACATTGCCTTCCATGAGTGAAATTAGGAAGACTAAAAACGTCATACGAGGAGATCGGCTCTCCATAGAAAATGTTCCAAGAGTTAATAAAATGGTCAGTTAGTAAAAGGCAGCCAGTAAAAACAGTTTAGGAGTACTAAGTCTATCAAACCTCAGTCAAGCTGGAGAATCTACATCTTTATGTGCATTCACCTGGCTGTAGCTGAAATCTAATGATGTGTCTATGGTGGGGGAAGATTTGCCCACAGAGGGTTGGTATGCAATAAGCTTACGGGGGGATCCTTACGGCCAGAATGAGCACCCAGTCAGTGAATACCCACAGCTGTCCAGGGAGAGGGCCTAAATATCAGGCAGAGTGTTCTTGACCTAGAGAAATGCTCCTGTAGTAGGCAAGGATGTTTCACAGGGATTTGTGATGGTTGGGTGAAAGCTTCTTCAGGACTATGCAGCTATTTGCATGAACTGGCTCATTGGTTTATTTGGGATATTTATTTGGCACCAACTATATGACAGGCACTGTGCTAATCACTGAGAATACAGCAGTGTGCAGCTTCTGTCCTTACTGAAGTTTTAGGTGAGTAGAAAATACAGAGTTAGGCAAGGTAGTTCCAAGGAAGGGGAGCCGGGTGTTATGGACAGAGAGAGAGAGAGAGAGAGAGAGAGAGAGAGAGAGAGAGAGAGAGAGAGAGAGAGAGAAATTAGAATGTGAAGAAGCTGGTAATGAAAGTGAGCTCTAGGTTAGATAGGGCCTCTATGGTGTACTGAGGGCTTAGAATCTCACCCACCTGAGGGTGACTGCTAATCAGAATTTTGGTTGCAAATGAAAGAAACCTAATTTGAATACCCGGAGGTCAAAAGAGAAGTGTATAGGTCTGGAATCCAAGGAAGGGATGAACACACATCAATAGGCGTCCAGAGATGAGGTTGGGCTCAGGCAGGACACATACAATCAGGAGCTTGGACACAGCGAATGACTTGTCCCGCCTCTCCCCACGTACGAAACTTTCTCCAAGTGGTAGTGAACATGGACCCTTGTTGCTTCTGAGTTTTACCCCTCATTGCTTCCACCTCTGGAGAGCGACTCAGCGTCATTCCTCCTATCTCGGATTGAACATTCTGGGAGGAGGCTTATTGTCCCTTTGGGTCAAGTGTCCCCTCAGGACCAATCAACTATGTCTAGAAGGTGGAGTGAAGAATTTCAGCAGCTCCCCAGGAACAGTGTAGATTGGGTGTAGATAGGGTGAGATGGGGGTGCTAGATAGTTTATAGATGTCTACTACAGCAGTGCCTACCTGCCCAGCAACCTCTGGGCTTCTATCTCAAGTTCCTGAAATAATCAGATTCTGGAACAGACCGAACACCTGTGTTAGGTCACTGGGACATGCCATCAGACTTGAAAATACTTAAAAATTCAGATTTGGTAAGAGTCAGTCCCAAGTAATTGATCAATGGGAACCAAATAATACTATCTAGACATTAGAAACTGATGACAACAATGAGACAAAATTGATGAAGTTTATCTGTCCCCTTTGAGTATATGGGAATAATTCAGTTCTGGACCTACACTGTTAATATCCAGGGTTATAGTGACCTCAGCAAGGCAGAGACAGCTTAAGCCACCAGCCTTCCACTTCTCCATCTCACGGTTCCATAACTTTTCCTCCAGGGACGGGAGTTTTGATGGATGCTAGGGACTCCACACTAAGAAGTAATCATAAGTCTCCTGCTGGAATCATATTTTCCTTCTGCCATTCACTGCCAAACAATGGTAGATGCTTAATAAATAGTTGATAGCAATAAGTGATAAATTAAAACTGACAAGGGAATCCTTCCCATTATTTGTACATCTCCATGTGAATAAGCTAAGGTTTTCCACCCAACTTTTTGTTACCAGTGGAATCTCAGTGGATCCTCTAATAGCAACTCTGACAGGCAGGATTTCAAACAAACATTAATTAAGTCTCTTAACACCCTTGTAAATCAGTGTGCCATATGGTAATTATAAAAAAAAATCTTAAGGAGTTAGAAATTTTAGAATGATTGCTTACTTCAGCATAACTCAGAGATCATTTATATATATGCAAAAATGAATATTTAGAACCATAGGTAAGACAGAAATGCTTGGCTAATGTCTGATGAGCCATAATTAGCTGTCCTTCAAAAGGACAGTTGATCAAGGGAATACTGGGGACAATATTTCTTCCAGTGCTACAGCAGATTTTGGTCTCCCTAAGGGTAAAGGTATATGTATTCTCTGTTTTGTGTTCCCAATTCAGATGCCTTGTCCTACACCAGCACTGCTACTCAGCTTTCTGTGACGATGGAAGTGAATTGTCTAATATAAAAGCCAATAATGATGACCACTGTCCACGGAAAACTCAAATTTTATCTTAATTTAAATGAACTTAAACAGTATATGTGGCTAAAGTTATTGTATTACACAGTGAAATCTTAGATCATGGTTCATGGATTTGGAAATTTCCTATAATTTGGAAGGGGATGTGTAAGAGATGTTAATATATTATTAACTAGATTATGGCCTACACACGGAGTTAAGGAACTGTCATAATGTGAGCACTGGTTTGGATCTGGAATGTCACCCAAAGGCTTTCCCTCCAAGGCGGCACCACTGGGAAGGGGTAGCCTAGTGGGAGTCTTTAGGTTATTGGGTGCGACCTCCAAGGGGATTGTGGTACCTTGGTCTCTTGCTCCTTTTCTTTCAGCCAAGAAGTGAGAGGGCTTCCTCCCCAAGCACTTGTGGCATGATGTGCCACCACAGGCCCAAAGCAATAGGGACGATAGGTCATGGACTGAATCTTATCAAACCATGAGACAAAATAAAGTTTTCCTTTTTATAAGTTGTTTTTCTCTGGCATTTTGTTACAGTAATGGAATGCTGACTAAAACAGTAAGATTATTCATTTTCTCAATTGTCACAGGCCATTTGTTCATTCAAAAAACATATATGGAGATTCTACAATGTGCCAGGCTCTGTACTGAGCAGAAGGGCTATACATGAGACTAGTCATTGTTCTGACTTGGAAGGGAATGGGGGAAATTAGATCAAAAGACACACATAGAAGTTTGTGATGAGTATTGTTTATACTAGGGGCAAATATATGACCTGTGGAAATATGAAAGAGGGGCAACTAATTTAGCCTGGTAGTGTGTTATAGTTTAGATCTTAAATGTCCCCTGAAAGTCTCATGTGTTTAGAGGTGGGGCTTTCAGAAGATCAATGGATCATGAGGGCTCTAACTCTGTCTGTGGACTTCTCCATTGATGAGATCTTAATTTGATAACTTCACTGGGACATACTGGAAATTTAGGAGGTGGGGCCTGCTTGAAGGAAGTAGATGATGAAGACTTGACCTTGGGGACTACATCTTGTCCCCAGTCCCTTTCTCTGTGGGTCTTTCCCACTCTCTGCTTTTTAGCAGTCATGAGGTGAGTAACTTTCTTCCATCACAGCCTTCTGGCAGGACGTTTCTGCCTTGCCACAGGCCCAAAGTAATGGAGTCAGCTGACCATGACTGAAACCTCTGAAACCATGAGCCCAAATAAACATTTCTTCCTTGTTATTTTTGGTCATAGTGATGGAAAGCTAACAAAAGGTGTATGGAGTGGGGTGGGCAGGTCACAGAATGCTTCCCAGAGAAGACTGAGTTGATTATTGTAGGACTAGTGGTGATTATTCCAGGATGAAGATGGGAGGGCAGGGGTTCATTCCAGGCAGAGGAACTGGAACAGGTGAGGCCATGATAGTACTAAAGACCTTGGGCCTTTGGGGAAATTTCCAGATGTTTGAGATGTGTTCTATGGGGTACACAAGAGAAGGGTCAGCCATGACCATGGGAAGAGGACAGGAGTAGGGTAGAGGAGTTTGGACTTTTTTCTGCAGGTAATGGACAATCATTCAACGGCTTTGAACAGGGGAGTAACAGAGCTAGATTTGTGTACTAGAAAGATTCTTTTAGCAATAGTCGATGAATGATTTAGTGGTAGAGGAGACAAGGACCTCCTCAAGAAGACAAGATTTTCTTCAATGAGAGACCCTGAGGGCATATTGGAAGTAATAAGGATGCTGCTGGCCAGATATGAATGTAGCTGCTCCTTTCTGAAGATTAGAGGATGCCCACATTTGCAAGACGCTGGAAGGTCTGAAGTGGTCTCAGGGAGGGCAAAGAACCTGGCATGGTCCAGCCAAGGGGCACCATTTCTGGCTTCACTGAGGCATCTTGTGCTGTTGTCCTCCTTATCTTCCCTCCAGGTGTTGATTCTTTCTGGGTTGCCTGCATTGGACAAATTGTGTAGCCATTTGAGTCTTGGGACAACCATTTGGACTTCCCAAAGGAATATGTAGAGTTTGCCACCACTTGGTGTCCCAAGAACATTCATAAAAACTAGGCAGAAGCAGAGGGGCTTCTGAGTCCAGATATTTAGTAGCAAATATCCCAATCTCTGCTCAGTGGGAACAGGACCCAGACCCAGAACCAAGCTCCTAGGCTGGGCCTGGAAGAGATTTATTTTACCTTCCTATCTCATCATGAGTTTCTCACTCAGAAAGCCAGAGGTCTATATTATCTGAACACGCACAGCTGATTGGCCAAACTCAGAAGAGATTAGGTGATTGAGAGACGTCAGTTTGGGATGTAAGTTGCTTGTATTTGTCTGTCAGTCTGAAAGTGGTGGCCCCCAGGGGTAAAATCACAGTCAAAAAGAGAGTATAAAAGCATGATTGGGGGTTACGATTAAGACACACTTTTCGCAGCACATTTTCAACTCTCCAGCCATACAATGGTAGTCTTGAAAAGTAGTGGATTGTCCACTATCAAATGTATAAAAGTAGAGGCTTGAGCACAATTTGGTGAGGATGCAGTGTGGAGACAAAAGCAACAAATGAGGGATTAAATGGGAGAAAAAAATATAGACTATGAGTCAGACACTGTCTAAATTCTCTGTTGTGCCATCCAAATTAACAGACTGTTACTATGGATGTTCAGAGTGGGAAGTTCAGGGTGCATGAGGGCACACTGGAGGGAACACATAATCCAGATTTCTGGAAATGGGTGACTACACAGAAGTCACGTCTCAGCAGAAGCCTGGATGGGTAGGAGTCAGCTGGGGGATGAAAGCTGGGAATGACAGATACAGACCATTCTGCTTTGTAATTCTTACAAAGCATTATCTGTCCCAATTGTCAATATTGCTGAGTTTAAGAAGCCTTGACCTAGAGTCGATCTGCAGTTTGCGTTTTGTGAGAGATGGTGTCTCTTGATTCTTTGAGCTACATGACTGAGATTTTTGGCTTCCTCATTTGAGACGTGATCTACCTCCATCAGCTGTTTCAGTTTTTGACAGGGCTTAAGACATAGTGAAGTAGAAGAGAGAGAACAGGGCCGTGCCTTGTAACACTGAGTTCTTTGACACTAAAGTCCTGGGAAGGTGGTGGGAGAGGTGTACATGGTGCAGTGAGATGTACCAGTGACCACATCAACACACAGCCCCTGCTTCTTGAACCTCCTGACTCTTCCTGAGGACAACACTGCCCAGTCAGGAGTTATGAAAAACTGCGCGTTGTCCCCTGTGATACCTCCAGCTCCCCAGGCTGTCGGGGCTGTCTGAGAGGTGCAGGCTGAGCCTGTGCTGTTTACGGGTAAAGAGGGAGGAGAATCAGAAACAGATTGATGGAGGCATTAAAGACCTCTGGACAGTTTGGAGAAAAAATGGAAGCTTGACCTGGTTTCCATGGCCGAATTCCAAGAAAATGCTTACAAGTTTGGGCTCTCTCCCTGGGGTAATATACCCATAAATGTTCAGTTAAATGTTAAGAGAACTGAAGCTCAGTTTTATGATTAACTAAACCTAACTTTATTTGTCATAATCTTTTATATTACAGATTTTATGATTGCATCCAACATCCTCTTCTCTGTGGTTGTTTGAAAATTTATCCTGCTTCAACATGCTGGAGAGATGGCATGATAAAAAAGCATGGGAATTAGTGACATTATGAATCTCAATGCTCACTTAATTAGTTGAGTGACCTAGGTCACTTATAGAACATCTCTGTATTTCCTTATTTGAAGTTTAGGGCAACATATGTCTCATAGAAAGTGCCTGATACAGTGTCTGACACATAATTGGTGCTCAATAGATGTTTATTTCCCTTTAAAATTTTTATTGTATATATTTAAGGCATGCAATATATTTTGATGTACATATAGATAATTAAACTGTTACTATGGTTAAGAATGCTAACATACTCATCATCCCACATAGCAACCCAATTTTTGTGGTAACAGTATTTAAAATCTATTCTTTTAGCAAAAATCCCAAATATAATATAAAACTACAATCTTCCCTTTATCTGTCTTTAAGCTTTCTGTGGTTTCAGTTACCTGTGGCAAATTGATCTAAAAATACTGAGTGGAAAATTCCAGAAGTAGTTCTTAGGTTTTAAATTGCCTGGGATTCTGAGTAGTGTGATGAAATCTCCTATTATCCTGCTCAGGATGTGAATTATCCCTTTTTTCAGTGTATTCACCATGTATATACTACCTGCCCATTAGTCACTTAGCTGTCACTCCAGTTATCAGCCACACTGTTGTGGTACTGAAGTGCTTGTATCCAAGTAAGTCTTATATCTCTTATTAATGGCCCCAAAGCACAAGAATGGTGATGCACAGGAGGCAGCAGAGCATAAAACATGAAACATGGAACAGATTAACTCCGGCACTATGTGGCAATACTGTCGGGCATAAAGGAAAAAATAGCGTATATAGGATTCAGTACTGTCCATGATTTCAGGTACCACAGGTATCCAGTCTTGGGACATATCCCCCATGGATAAGCAGGGGTGATTTTATCATTAACTGCAGTTTTCATATTGTACAGTAGGTCTTAAGACTTTATCCTACATAACTGCTACTTTGCATCATTTGGCCTACATCTCCCCATTTCCTCCTATCCCCCACCCTGCCATCTTCTTTTCTAAATGTGTAGCTCTTGTTTCTCTTTTCCATGCTGCTATAGCTCAGGCCTCATGGAATTTTGTTACATTTGGTGGTTATAAATCATATTTAAAATGAGGAAGCAAAACACCTCTTAGTCATTCAGCTTGTGGTATCAAGAGGTGTGCTATATCTCATTAGACAGGAACTCTAAATTGACTCCAGATAGAATATACTGCTTGTCTGTTCTCAATGCCTCTTTCCTTTTAAAGATTTGTGTAGGAATGTAGAAATGGGAAACATGTTTAAGCAATCACATTCCTGACCAAGCCTGGAAATTTTCAGTTGTGAAAACTTTTCATTTTGAATAATTTTGATTAAAAAAAAATCACAGGCTAGATTTTTTTGCATGCATAACTCTGAGCTACTTCAATAAATTGTTATAAATTCTTTTTTTTTTTTTTTTTTTTTTGGTACTGGGAATCGAACTCACGACCTTGTGCTTGCCAAGCAGGCACTATGCCGCTGAGCTATATACCTGGCCCCTTGTATAGATTCTTTAAGCTGGGAGAAATCTTAATGGTCATCTGTAATAAATATATGTGATATTACCAGGGACTGGCCATGATCTGGGATGTTAGTTGTCCCCATAAACTAGTTTGAGAAGGAAATTCATCAAGTAGAAATGGCTTGCTTAAGATGTGATGGGTTAATGACAAGCACATTAAATTTGTCTGCTCAAGTCTCCCTCCCCGGATGGAGCTTGGAGAGGGTCTCCTGTGTCAGTCTTGACCACCTGGCAGCAGCAGCCTGTGCTGGCAGACACAGAAGTCAAAGCCAAGGTGTACCTTGCTGGGGCCCCTGATGGAGCTTGCACTTGGCGGGGCTGGGTCAGGACAGGCAACCTGGGGTGGAAGGGATTGTGGCTATCGATGGTCTCTTGAAACGGGCTCAGCCAGAAGGTAATCGAGGGTCTGTAGAGCAGCCTCAGAGGCTTGTCACTCAGCAGCGGTGCGGTTACCTTGACAAAGCAGGCTGATTGGAAATTAAAATGCATGGAATTGTGTGGGGAGTGTTTTGGGGAAGAAACAGAATCAACTTAGTGGCACCACCGAGGCTCTTGGAGCTGAATGCCAGATGCGAAGATTTCTCAAGGAAGCCACAAGACTCCCTTCTTTCCTGGAGCAGAAGATTTAGTGCCCAGGTTGGTTAGAGTAATGGTGTTTCAGGAGACACTGCCAAAGCTCCAGCAAAGAGGTGTCAGGGGGTGTGTCATAACAGACGCAGGCCTGGCCTGGGGACCAGTGTGGCCTCGCAGCCCGCCGATCCTCTCTGGATCTGTGGTCTGACCTCCGGTGTGTGTATGTGTGAGGGGGGGCTTCGAATCATCCCGCTGTCTCAAATCAAGTATCTGCTCTGTGTGTGTGTGTGTGTGTGTATGTGTGTGTGCGCGCACGCGCGTGTGCGTGGAGGGGGGATGACAGGGGACTTATGTATCCAGTGAGTGACCACTTTCTTTTTCTAACCCTGCTCTATGGGGCTGGATGAGTGATTCCCAACCACTCAGGCAGACATGGGAGCTGAGCTCCTGTTCCCTGGAGGAGACTCGGCCGCATTGCCTTTTTCTAAGCTCAGACTTCTGCCATTAAAGTGTATGTATAGAAACATAGTTTGTATCTAACATGCTGTTAATCAGGATGTGTTATGCAAGTGTGGTTAATGTATCTGACTACCTTCATTAAATTTTTTTATGTATGTATGCATGTGTATATGTGTGTAGATATATATGAATGCATATACACACATGTAATGGTCCCCCAAGATCTGCATCTTCATCCCTGGAATCTCTGAATGTGCCACCTTACGTAGCGAAAAGAACTTTGTACATGTGGTTAATCTAAGGATCTTGAGATAGGGAGATCATTCTGGAATATACAGGTAGACCCAGTGTAATCACAAGAGCATTATAAGAGGGACATATGAGGAGTTAAAGTAAGAAAAGGGAGCTGTGGTGACTGAGAGGTTGGAAGACACACTCTGAAGACGGGGAAAGGGACCATGAGCTATAAAGCACAGGTGCCTGTAGCAGCTAGAAAAGGGCGAGGAAGTAGGTTCTCTTGTAAAGCTTCCGAAGGCCTGCAATCCTGTCAACACCCCAATTTTAGACTTTTTCTGAGCCCCTTAACTGTAGAAAACCAATTTTTATTGTTTGAAGCACTAAGTCAACGTGTTACAGCATCTGTAGGAAACTGATACACACATACTCACCTACATACGTATTCTGTTATAAAATTCAAGGATTATAACATTTATATATATTTAAACACATAACATAAAGTAGCAGTAATTTTGCACATAGAGTTATGGCCATGACTGAAGGCTGTGGTCCCTCAGCTCTGCCACTTTCCAGAATTGTGGCCTTGGGCAAGTCACTTAACCTCTTTATACTTCAGTTTCCTCATCTGACCCGGGTATGATCCCACCTCAGAGGCTTGAGAGGAAGATAAAATGAGGTAATTACATTGAAAGCACTTATAAGAGTTTCTTGCTGTTAGTAAGCACTCTATCAGATATTATCATTCCTATTTCTTGGATGAGAAAACTGAGGCTGACTTTTCCATGGCCATGTGGCTCTGAAGAAGTAGCATAGCTGAGTCAGACCTGGCCAACCCAGCTCCAGAACAGCTTCAACACAGCACCATCCTGTCTCCTCAAATAAAAGGAGCATGTCTGTCCCGGCCCCTGGTTCCCACCCACAACAGCGCAATCCTATTAACTATTTGGTATTCACCCACACCTGCAAGACCAATGTATAATTTAAAAAATAAAATAGCATCATACAATACATGTAGTTTTGCAACCTAGCTACTCATTGACTAAATCAAGAACATTTTTTGTTAAATTTATTTGAATTATGGAATAATATATAGATGCATTGTTTTTTAAAACTTAGGACATTATAGGTAAAGCTAAGTCCCCTTTGACCACCACCTCTAAATCTGGATTTCTCCCCTATGCCTCAAGATAACTACTCTTTGGGTTTGGCACACACCCTTCCAGTTGATTAAGATATCTTTGCATATGTGTACACGTGTGTACTACACATATGGTATTATTTGACTTTGGGTTTGTGTTCTTACATAAATTGTAATATACTGTAAGGATTGCTCTGAAATGTGGCATTGTATTTCTGAGGTCTATCTACATTTATGAACATAGAGCTGGCTTATTCCTTGTAATTGCTGAATTGCATTCTGCCACATTATATTTTCCTATTCCATTATGGGTGGACCTTTAGGTCATTTTCAATTTCTTGCTATTAGAATGCTTCAATTAGCTTCCTATCCAGTCTTCTTGTACGCATGTAAAAGCGGTTCCCTGGGCAGAGATTTGGAAGAAGAAACACTGGGTCGGAGGGTAAGCACATTTGCAGTTTTAATAGACTCTGCCAAACAGCCCTCCGAAGTGGTTGCCCTTGTTTATATTTTCCAACAGTGCATGAGGGGACTCTTTTCTCTACTGTATCACCAACACTTGATTTTGTCAGTGTTTTAACTTTTGCAGACGTGATGAGTGAAAATAGGGTAATTTTGCTTTAGTTTGCGTTTGGAAAAGTGGATCAGTTAGATAGTGGAACAATTTTCCTAACCAGCTACTGGAATTTCTTCTTGTATGAACTGCCTGTTAATAGACTTACCTCAATTTTTCTTGCACTATTGTCTTTTTCTTATGATTTGTAGGAATCTTTATGAATATCATTCTGCCTAAATATTTATAAGTCCACTTGCTTTTCTTGTTAATGGTTGCATAAAATTCCGCCTTTCACATCAATCCCTGAGGCCACGTCTGGCCCTCATCTGTGTCAATAAGGTTTGTACTTGGCCATTTGTAACATGTTCTCCATGGCAGATTTCATGCACAGACATGAGTAATTGCAACAGAAACCAAATGGTGCTGAGGACCAGCTTGACGTGGTGCAAGCAGTCAATAATTAATATTAATAAATTGGCATAAAAATAAATTGAGAGTCTGTTCTAGGCTTACATGACTTGTGGCGAGGCCCCTGGCTGTTTGAGGGACAGATTAATCTTTAAGCCAATGGCCAGAGCTGAGGCTAGCAAATAGCTTGTGAAGTTCTGGCACCTCAAAGCCAGATAGTATGGCAGCTGAGGACTTTGACTCGTGCAAATTCTGTCTAGCTCTGTAGTCGCAGTTAGCAGACAATCAGGTTACCAGTTAATCATGATCTGTTCCTGTGTGATTTCCTAAAAATGCATCATTCCTCAATTCTTGAACCTTGATTGTGTCAACAGCTCACCCCCACCGCTTCCTGCAGCCCGCCGGCACACCCCCTTACCAAGATGTACACCTGATAAAATCCAAAGACACCATGCCTCGTGGTCTTAGCCAGTCACTGGGCTTTGACCATCCTGGTGCTCCTTGTAACTAAAATATATGTTTTTTCCATGTTTTATTCTGTCATCATACATCTGAGCAGGAGATTGGTGGTCCTAGGCCAGGGCCTCAATAAGATGGCATTTCAGAAAAAGTTTGCCCTGATATAGATCAATCATAATTTACTTAACCAATCCTCTTTTGATGGATACATAGCTTATTTCCCACTTTCCACTACTATAGGCAGTTGTATAATTAATTTTATTGTATATATACACTTTCTCTGTAGATATGATGATTTCTGTGGGCTGGATTCCTGAAAGTGAAATAGCTGGTTTATCAGACTGCTGTGTTTAGTGAGACTTGTTCATCTGAACTAGTAATATATTTGAATAGGAGATTTGTTTTTTGGTATTGGAGACTGGACCCACAGCCTTCACACTAAGCTATATCCCAGCCCTTATTTTTATTCTGAGACAGGGTCTTGCTAAGTTGCCCAGGCAGGGCTGGAACTTGTGATCCTGCATCAGCTTCCCAAAGTGCTAGATTGCAGTCCTGCACCACCACATTAGCTGAATTTGGGAATATTTTTAAGAAGTGTGGTTGTTTCGTTTGGAATAGTGATAGCTTCCTATTATGTAGCACCTGTGAGGTACCAGACACTGTACCATATATTATCTTATTTAATCCTTCCAATAATCCTGAAATTGATATTAAAACCTGCTTTTCATATGAGGAACTTGAGCATCAGTGTAGTTAAGTAGCTTGTCCTTGAACTGGTACATGGGGGAGCCAACATCTGAACCCACTTCTCTGACTTCAAAGACTCCATACTTTCTACTACACAGTGTTGTCTCTCAGTGGAAAGCTAGGTATGCAAACAATTGGCACAACAGTCTTACAAGTAATAATTTTGCGTATTTGTTCTCCGTTAAATGAACAGGTAACACATTTGTAATTAATGCAGTAAGTTTCCCTAGACAGATGGGTTAGATTAAAGTAATTTTATAGACTCTTAAAAACTGTTGGCTTTCTTAAGGAAGCTAAATATTTCCTTTGCAGTCTTATTTATGCTTCTATAAATAAAGGCACAGCTGTGATGTAGTGGGAAGAATACTGGATTTAGAAATCTGAATTTGGAAAAACCATGGTTTCTGCTGCTTCTTGAGGTTGCTGTGTCGCTGTGGGCAAGCTTTCTACCCTCTCTGTGTTCGCAGAGCTGTGAGAAGTCAGTGTGAATGACTGTGAAGTACCTGATCCCAGTGTAGTAAAAGTATAATCCATGAAGGCCCTTGTGCCCTGAGGATATTTCAAGAAAGAAGGTTCAAGGTGATGAACCCCAGGTTCACTTCTATGAGCTTGTTCAAGGCTTAAATTCTGCCTTCTCTGGAGTCCTAATGCCACACCTTTGACCTGATACTGAGAGATGCCAGGTACCGTCCACTGCCATGAATGCACCTGATGCTGCAGACAGGAAGGAGAAGCCAGGTGGCGACCTGCCCTGGTATTTAAATATTCTTAAGTCTGGTCCATGTGCTGAAAACCTTCATAATAACAGCTAACATGTACTAGACATTTATTGTATAGAAGAGACCATGCCAATTAGTTCATTTAATTCTCACAATGATGCTGGTAGACCAGTACTCCTTCTATCCCTATGTGGTATAGAATGGATAAGGAAATGAAACCTAGGAGGTTAGGAAGGGATGTGCACTTAGGTCTGAGTACTCACAGATCATACACTCCATTTACCCTTAGCTGGGAAGCCTCCATGGGCAGAGTTCCTTGCTAGGACTAGGTATGTGCTTGTTTCCAGCTGTAGGCTTCAGCTGGGAGGATACACCCTTTTGGGCATGCAGGGTATTAGACCTGGGTTATAGTATGTGCTCAGTGACTCTCTGTTGGCATCCAGAGGAAGAATGCTTTTCTTGGCCATTTGGTGCAACAAGTCACTATGTCTGCTTTAGATGTTTTGATTTTGCCTGAGATCTCAGGGAGTCTCCTCAAACATTAAAAAGCAAGATCTGACATCTGATGATTTTGCTTTGCTTGCTGCCTTTCTCCTGTTAAAGGAATCTCTCTCACCCCATGTTGCTGCCTAGCATCCACATCAGAACCAGATGAATTTGTATGTGCCACTCTGTTGAGACTGCTGTCATTTTTTTTTGGTTTTAGCTGCCTCCCCGACCATCGTGTTCGCAATATAAGCTCCAAATGGCCTGGAACTCGTCTTTTATGGCCTCTGCCAGATTAAACATTTAGAACATAATGCACCAGCTTCAAAAACAATTGTGCAGTCTTGAAGCCAAGCAGCATATTGATTTCAATTTAGGCGATTGCAAAAGTTTTCAGGTCTTAGGAGCGACTTTGAGGCTTAGCTGCTGGGGGCATGTGGCCCTGGCTCTGTCTGCCCAAGTCTCCACTGGGGCCTGGAGGAGCATATGGGTCCTGGGGTGGAAGCAGAGGCCTCCTATAATGCATTGTATTTCCCTTGTGGAATTAAGATCAGCTCAACCTCATTTCTGAGACTTCTATGAAGTAGAAAGGCAGCAGAGTAATGTAGAAATAGGTAATATAGGAAGAGCAGGGTTCAGACCTTGGCTTTTCTAAAGAGTGACACATGACCTTGGGCATGTCTTCTCACTTTCTAGACCTTGAGCTTTTCACCAGTAAGCAGAGTAATGAGAACATGTGACTCACAAAGCAGATGTTAAGACTAATTAATCAAGTGCTAGAAGATCCTCAATAAAAATTTAGTGGAAAAAGTGGGTGTTACGTTTAGATTGAGAATATGCTCCTAAAGTCTCACCAGGAAGGACTTTTGGAAGGTGATTGAACTGTGGGAACTCTGTACTCAGCAGTGGATTAATCCACTGAGAACTCAGTAGCTGAATGTACTATTACGAGGTAGGGCCTGGTTGGAGACGGGTCACTGGGGCATGACCTGCTCCTCCTCTGGCTCGATGCTTCCTGGCTGCCATTGGGAGAGCAGCTTTTCTTCACCACGCCCTTCACTGTGCCTGTTCTGCCTTGGAGCCAGTCAATCATGCATGGACTGAAATGAGCCCAAATAGACCTCTTCTCCTTTAAGTTTCAAGTGTTGGGTATTTTGTCACAGGGATGGGAAAATGACTAACACAGTGGACTAGTCTGCCAAGGCATATAATGCTTTTTGTCAAGTGATTAACCATGGCAAAATATTTTAATGCCCAAGAAAGTTTTCCTTTTACCCCAAGGAGGCATTGATCAGTGAACCACTGCATGAAGACAGTGGGGCCTGGTATATTTTGCACTTTGGTAAAATAGCAACTGGTGGTGCATAGCTTCATCTATTATCCAAGTCCAAAGATTCAGTCATAAGCACCAAACCTGCTGTAGCTTCTATGCATTCATTCAACATGCACTTGCAGAGTTTTCTCCCTGCCTCGGTCTCTCGGCTAGGGGCTGCAACAGAGCTGTGGATAAGGCAACATTTGCCTGCAAGGAACTGACCATTTAGGGTGAAAGACAAACACTCAGAAAGCCAGTTTCTTTTCTTTTCTTTTTTTTTCTTTTTGAGACAGGGTTTCACTATGCAGTTCAGCCTGGCCTTGAACTCACTTTGTAGCCCACACTGGCCTCGAACTTGCATTGATCCTCCTCCCTCAGCCTCCAGAGTGCTGAGATTACAGGCCTGTGTCACCACACCGGGCCAGAAGGCCAATTTCAATGCAGCACTCTGGTGACAGTTCCCAGAGAACATCTGCCAAAGCCAGGAGGCTGCTCAAATTTCCATTTTCCAGGGATGAATCATAGTAGTAGCGCTGCTAAGAATTAGAACTTAACTACAGTGGCTTAAACACATTAACTGATTGCTTTCTGACTTTTAATAAAAGCTACATCAACATGCCAACAGGAAGAAGACAAGGGGTCAAGGGACAAAAGCGGCCACTCTCAGTGGAGTCAGTCCTCTTTCCAGTGGTTTTGCAGGAGCCCCTATTATTCACCTCTAGGTGAGACTCCCTTGAACACTTCTTTGCCCTCTGCTATGTAGGAAGGGACAGTGGTTGTTGGGTAGACAGCCAGTGGTCACTGCAACAGCCACCCAATAGAACTTTAGCTTTTTCTACTTCCTTGAGATTTCCAGCATCTAGTGAAAAGCAAAGCTGGATGAGGGAGATGTCAGGCTGGATGAATGATGAAGTTTTTGGTGCAAGGTGGGATACATGTGCTTTCAATGGCATGCTTAATGTGATTTGTGTCCCTGAAATGATAAATGAGAACCAAAGGGTGAAAGATGGGGATGAAAGAGAATGACAGATAACTTGGAGGCTTAGAAAGAAGTGGCTTTTGAGAGGGTTAGGCATTGGGAATGAAGCAAGTGGGCAGCCACATTTCCTACAATCAGGAAAGTTGATTTTCCTGTCTTTAACTATGACAGAGAAAACAAGAGAGAACATCAGGAGGTAGTTTGTATTCTGGGGCTATTACTTTGGTTAAGATGTCTTGACCGGAATCTATAGCAGCAGTAAAAGGAATTTTGTTACTTCAGCAAACTGCCTGAGTGGCCCCAAACTGCTAGAATGAGTGTCAGCTCTCAGAAACGAGTCTGGAAGTCAGGCTATTGTCCTCTTGAATTCTTAAATTGACCTGTCATGATGGTTTGAAGCAATTGTGCCTTTCAGATCAGAATAATTTTACGTCTTGAAAATGCTTCTAACTCTAGTTGCAGAGAAATTAAATCAGAATAATGGATAACATTTGATAAGTGGAATTCTAACTTTGCCTCCCTATAGAGAAATAGCTGAATGTCAACCAAAAATGAATGCAGGACCTTGGAGAATCTGACAAATGATAGGCACAGATAACCCATTCTGTGGTGAGGTACTCAGAGGTAAGGGGAGAGCTAGGAAACAAGGGCTATTGTCGTACTCACACTCCTCTCTGCCTCCTTCATGTTCAGGGGAAAACTGTTGGCCACACTGCTACTGTGGACGATTATGTGGCCAGCACCCTGCCCTCTGTGCTCACTGCTGCCCCACAGACACTCCAAACTCTGCATGTCCAAAACTGCAGAGTTTATCACCTTCCCTCCTAGACTGTTTTTCATTCAAGTTAGAAACTGCATGGCATACTTAACTCCACCCCATATCCTCAATTCTCATCGATCACAAAGTCCCACTGACTCAAGCACAGATTTCCTGGACAGAGGATGACTGGATTTCTGTCCAGGTGGGGGTGACATGGGCTCCTGGCTAAGTGGAGAAGCTGTCTGATGTCCTTGGACAGCTCCCTGTGCTTCCCTGTGCTTCTATGAAATGACAGAGAGGATTGTCCTGGCCTAGTAGGGTCACCAGGGTTTCTTGGCTGGGTGGAGCCACTGCATGACCACCAGGTCTTTCTAGTCAGTGTTTCCCCTTTGCTTCTCAAGTGGAGGCTGAGGGGACTTAAGCCTAGGCCAGGTGGGGAAGCTGGCTGCCGGTTCCAGCCTGAAGACATGAACATGTCTCCTGCAGTGTGGTTCTGTCAGCCGCCTTCTCTGGAGTGGCTCTTAGTGGCCAGGATGCTGAGCCCCGACAGGATCTGGTGAGTCGGTAGGCCCCACTGTTTCTTGATTCTGACTCCCAAGTCTTCCTGTGGTCTAAGCAATGGGCATCTCCTGACAAAGATCCAGAACCATGGAGGAGCTGGGTGTCGGCCTCGAGCTCTCACTTCCCTCACAGGTCCCTTGGGCCACATGGGTATCTCTGCAGGCAATGCTGCCTGGGGTGATGCCAAACCATGAGAAGCCATCTCTGTGCCTTACCCTTCCATGAGACTCTTCTTTGTCCTATTCTCTGAGGGGCATTTCAGCTGCAACCTTGAGTTCTGGAATATTCAGGATAGAATTCTTGCCTGTGGATAATGACTAGCTGACTTTCTTTGTGGAGCAAAGCCAAGATCTCCCATCCTACCATCTTGCTACCTCTTCATTCCCACTACCTGGCACCTGGGTCAGACTTTCTGCCATTCTCTACCAGTGTTCCAACCAGTCTCCCTGCCTTTGGACTCCCCGCTCTGATTCTGTCTTTATACACAGTGATGGTACAATTTCTGATATATAATTCTCCAGTTTTTCCCTTAGCCCTACATGATAGCACCCAATTTCTTTAAACATGGTTCCCTTCAGTCATCTGTTGTAAGAGGTGGTGGAACACAGCGTCTAAGAGCACAGCTGCAGGGCCAGCCTGCCTCGGCAGGAAGCTGGCTTTGCCATTTGCTGCGTGATTTGGGGCAGCCATGCTTCCTCTGACTTAGTTTTCTAATCTATAAAGCGGGGTTGATCATCTTATGTGATCACGCTACCACGGGAATTAGGAGAATAAATGACTGAGTGGGAATGAATGGACACTCACACTTAGAAAAGTGCCAGCTGCGTAAGCATTTGCTAGTGTGACTTCCTTCCCCAGACTCTGCCCTGCGGCAGCTGTGGTTTTCTCCTCACAGTGCAGGTTCCTCTTTCAGTCCTTCATCCCTCATGTGTAAGCCAGGCCTTGCTCACAATGACTCCTCCACCTGCAAGAGCTCTTCACCTCCATCTGGCCAACTCCCAACCATCTTGATACTTAGTTCAGGAAGCTCCTTGCAGCCCCCCATGACTCCCTGGGTACATTCCCAGCTTCCCATTTTCATCTCTGTACACCCGCCTCCTTCCCCTCCTTTCCCTCCCTAGCTCAGAGAGAAGAGGAGTTCAGCCTTACTCATTTTTAAAAATTGCCTGGCCCTAGCTCAGTGACTGGTACTGAGAAGAAATGCAGTAAAAGTTTGTGGACTGGAAGATGTTATAGTACTAATAAACCCCCATGGTCAGAGCTCTCTTTCTAAACATAGATGCGTTGACAACTTTACTCAAAAATGTTTATTCTGAAAAAAAAAAAGAGGATTATAGTCAGAATATACCACAAGACTTGTAGTCTGTTTCTTATTGCAGGGACAGAGAGAATCTGGCTGGGGAGCTGTCCCTGGCAAGTGACCAAGATAGCCCAAGTAGGTAGCCAGAGAGTGGACAGAAACCATGAAGAAGGGGCAGCAGAGCCTCAGCTAGGTGACTTGCTGTTCTGTTAGCCCACTTCCAAAGGGAGTGACCATCTTAATTCTCTTTGTGACAAGTAGCCCTGCAAATTCAGACTCATCTGCTCCCTGGAAATTTCTTGGTGAAGTCTCAAAACCTGCTGCTTCAAGTATTGCCTGCTCTGAGTAGCTCAGGAGCTGATGTTCAGGTGGCCACATGAGCTGTGGGCTGCTTTTCCCTGTCAAGTGGCAACAGTGATTTCAGGTAACAAAGCTATCAGTCACATCCCCATGAAATCATTACTGGGTAAGAAAGCTCCACTGTGGGGCAGTGACTCCCCAACCTGGCTCTCCATTAGAACCAACTAGAGAGTCTTTGAGTATTTCCATGTCTGATAGTACGTGTGATGGATGGAATCAGAATGTCTGGTAGTGAAACCCAGAGTCAGTGATTATTAAAACTGTCCCATTAGTTCCCATGTGCAGCAAGAGGGAGAGACACTGCTTGTGGGGACAGGGATGGTGCTTGGCTGGGTAAGGAGAATTAAACTCAATTGCTTCTGGGTCTCATGTGTTTCCTTTTAACCAAGGGTTATCGAGCAAGCCACTTTCTCATTCTACACCCCTCTCTGCAAGTAGGCAGACAGGCAGAAAGTTGATCCTCTGCCTATGAACAGTTTAACAGTTTTGTTGTGATTATTTCCTAAACAGGTGATCACATGATGTGGTATGCTGGATAGAGATCTTCCAACCAGCGCATGACACTCATTCTCCAGTGAGAAAATTAGAATTGGAGAAGTTGTGTCATTATTCTAAGATTTATTAAAGAGGGCAATGGGAACAGAAGCGAACCTCCAATTTAGGAAGCAGTGGGAGTTCCACTTCACCCATGCTGTCCCTCGGTGTGAACTAAAACTGGTGAGTACTTTTCTTAGAGGAGCTCAGGAGCAGCTGATACATCTAAGACCATCTCCAGAAGGAGACCAAGCCAGTTAATGATTCCTTCGTCCTGTCTTAGTCACTTTCCCACCCCTGGGACAAAATACTCAATGCCTGCAATTTAAAGGAGAGTTTTCTTTTGGCTCACAGTTTCTAGTGGGTTCAGTCCAAAGTCAACTGGCTCCAAGGCGGAAAGAACATGGTGGAAGCACCTTGTGGAAGGCAGAGGTTCATTATATGTCACATGGCAGCCAGGAAAATAGATAGATGATAGATAGATAGATAGATAGATAGATAGATAGATAGATAGAGAGAGATAGAGAGAGAGAGAGAGAGAGAGAGAGAGAAAGAGAGACAGAGAAATACACCCTTCCTGGTCACACCCCCAGTGACTCACCTCTAATCAGGCCCCACCTCCTAACAACACATTTAGTTACTGAACACATCAATGGATGAATCCCCTGATGAGTAAAGTGCCCCCATGATCCAATCACCTTCCAAGCACATGAGAAATTTGGGGTATATTTTTAAATATAAATCATATGTTCCACATCTATCTTCCAGAAGATTTATGTCCAAATTATTATGTGAATGCATTTAGTCCATTGCTAAGTCACCAAAAATCTTAGCAGTTCCAGCACTGCTGAAAAATCCAAGTCCAAATTCTCCCTTGAGATTCAAGGCAAACATGGTGGTGAACCCCTGCGAAAATTAAAAAGAAAGTTAAATATTTGCAGGCATTGAGTATTTTGTCCCAGTGATAGGAAAGAAAGTTAAATATAGTGACACAGGGTAAAATTTCCATTTCAAAAGACAGTAATAGGGGAATAGGGGAGTAATACAGGAATTGGATCAAATCAAGATCAAATATGCAGCAGGGAAAATATCGACTCCTGTAGTTCCACATCAAGCACCTAGGGCAAGTTGTGGTGAGATGTGCACTTCAAAGGGTTTGGGCAGGCCTGCCTCTATGGCATTGCCAGTTACAGCCCATGGCTTCTCTTTTGGGCTGGTTTTGTTCACTGGCTTTCTTTAGACCTTCAATGTTCCTGGCTTTTCCAACTTCCTGGGGTCTCCACTGTACTTTTGGCTTCATCCTCACAACTTCATGCACTGCTGTCGCAGGAGCACACTGCCTGGCCTTCCAGGCCTTCCTTTGAAACCTATGTGGAAACCTACATGACTATTGCATTCTGCATCCCTGAAAAACCTGTACCACATGGAAGATGCCAAGGTTTGTCACCAGCTCAAGCAGTAACCACCCCTCCATCATGGCTGCAGTGGATTCTGTGTACCTGAATGGCTGAGCACTGTGAAATGAATCCCTGGGAACCAATTCTCCCAGTGGCCTTTCTGGAGCAGAGGACTCAGGGGCTCTTTGCAAATGAAAGCCTAGAGTTTTGGACCCATGAGCCTGCAAAGTGTGGAGTCTTCCTGATTCCTGAGATGATTTCAAGCCATCTTTCCTATTGTCCTAATGCAAAATATTTGGCTTCTTTTTAATGCTAATCTTTTTAGCAACCAACCTCTCCTGGTCCCCAGCTTTATAGGCCCTTTATAGACTACCAGCAAAATTTTTCAAATTATTCAGTTCTGCTTTTCGGTCCTGATTTTCACTGTAGAGCTTGTTAAAAGAAGCCAGCAGTATCCAGGCCACAGCCTGAACACTGGGCTGCTTTGAAATTTCTTCCACTAGATTAATTAGTCCACTACCCTTAGATTCAGTCTTACACAGTCTTGGGATATGGGCAAAATACAGACAAATTCTTTGCCAGAATGTAACATGTGTGGCCTCTAGTCCAGTTCTCAATAGAGTCCTTATTTACAGCTGAAACCTCATGAACCTGGCCTTTATTGTCCACATTCCTATCAGCATTCTGGCCTTCTGAACTCTAACCAGAATCTCTCATCAACCTCTGCTTACAGCAACTTAAGGCTTCTCTAGCTTGTTTCTCTAAAACTTTCTAAGCTCCTCCTGCAAACAAATTCCAAAGACTTCTGAACTACATGGCCAGGTAGAATCACTATAACTCCATTTTTCTGGTACCAAGATTTGTCTAGAAGTCCAATTTGATGTCCACTATGCTAAAGAGATAACATTTCCCTAATTCTCTTTTTCTTTCCCCCTTTTCCTCCTTGTCTCACTCCTTCCTTGCTTTCATATTTATTGAACACTTACTGTGTGCTAGGTGCTAGTCAATGAGGATCACAGTGTGAACAAAACAGACACAATTCTATGCATAATGGAATTGCAGTCAAGCAGGGAAGATACATTATAAATATGAAAGTATAAATTACAAACTGTTCTATAGAACAAAAGAATAGGGTAACATGTGGAAAAAATAACATTTTATATTGGGTTTATGAGGAAATAAAATTTCAGGTGGTACCTAGAAAGTAAGAAAAGAGCCAGTAATTTGGAATGATGGAAACTATATTCCTAGGATGAGGGCACAGCATATGCTAAGGCTGCATGGCAGAAAAACACTTGGCATTTCTACTCCAGTGTTTTCCTCAAACATTCTCTATTATCTACTCTCTGCTGGGCTGTGTGTTAGGGATAAAAATATAGAGATGAGAGCTGGGCATGGTGGTGCCCACCCATAGTCCCAATTTCTTGGGAGCCTGAAACTAGAGGATCACTTGAGCCCAGGGACTTGGGGAGAGCCTGGGTAAAACAATGAGACCTTATCTCTTAAAAATAAACATAAAAATATAGATAAGGCATAGTCCCTATATCCTAGAAACTTACAGTTCAAAAGGCAGATAGTGTAGAAAGAAATAGATTTCAGTAATCAAACTTTAGCAGAACCCTCAGGTGAACAAATGAAATTCTTTTCAATGTATGAAAGGGTCTAGGTGTGTGGGGGTGATTGGAGGTCTCAGCAGAGAGAAGACCCCGTTTGAAGGAGGATGTGTGCTCATCAAAAAGAATCAAAAGCATTCTCCAGTAAGATGGTGGGTAAAGCTCCAGTAACCAGGAGCCACATGAGTAATGACATGGAAGCATCAGAGGGTTTGGTAAGTGTGGGGAACAAAAAGTTTGATGAGGTAGGGTCCCCAAATGGGAGCATGTGCTGTGAGGGGGTGTAATTGGAGACAGAACTGCTAAATGAATGACAGTAGGGATTCTCTCTGGGTTGCTTGGCAACAAGAAGGCTAGGATGGATGACTCTGTGCTCTCAGAAGAGATTGCAATTCCCATGGGACCTGAATAAGCTCTAGTCCACCTCAGTCAGAGATAAATGTTCCTGAATTCAATTCCACAGAATGAGGACTTTCAGGATTCTAGGTGCTGGGCAGCTGGCATGTCCTAGCACCCCCACATACCTGACTTCAGCTGGAGCCCTTTGTGCCTGAGTCCTAAATGTTTTTTTTTTCCCTTCTCTTTCTGGGGCAAAGTAATTTTCATAGTTGCTCCCCACAAATGGAGAATAACAGGGGATAAAGCCCATACAACATACAGCTGTGGTGCTGCCCAACTCTCCCTCTCTGCAGGATGCCAAGAAGATGAGGTAGGGTACACCTGCTGATCCTCTGCCCCGAAGTTCTGGATATACCAGGGGATGCTTGCTGCTGCTGCCCCAAGCGCTTCACTGTAGGTGAGATGGTGGGTTAGGGAGAATGTGAAGATGAGTGTGTACGGGTTGGAGCGTTAGGTTTGAAAGGGTCTTGTGGGTCATGCTTGTTTAGGAAACTGAACTTTATCCTTAGGAAGTGAGGAGCCAGGGAAGCAGTTTCAGCAAGGAAAGGTCTTGACACAATCTGTGCTTTGGAAAGACTTTCCTGTTGGTTCATGTGAAGGATGGGCTCTGAAGGAGTGGTACTCAACTCTGGAGTCCACAGGAATGTCAGCTCGCTGAGGGTCAGAGGAGGATTTGTCTCTTTTGTTCACAATTTTATCTTTAGGGTCTAAAAGTGCCTAATATGTGGTTACTGTTCAATAAATATTTGACAAATTGATGAAAATGGTTAGGAAGCCGTTGCCCTGGGCCAGGGAAGAGATGATGTTGATGGGGATGAGGAGTCAGAAATATTGAGGGTTTGGAGATGCAAAAGCGCAGCTGGATTACCAGTTGGAATTGTTTTATTTATTCAGTCCAGCACCAAGCACAGAGAATTCAGCAGCCAGGCTACAGGGAGGTAAGGATGGCTGGTTGACTTGAGGATCTCTGTTTTCCATCATGGGGTTCAGGCTTCTAGACCTAGGAATCATTGGTGCTTCCTCTCCAGGAAGTCTGGCCGGGATACCATTCTGCCCTGGGTGAAACCTATGACATTATGGCTTCTGAATATAGCCACCTGATGGAATTGTCATTGTGTTTGCTGTCAGTCAGGCTAGAAAAGCTACATCCAGAGTTTCTATGTCTGACATATTTTTGTATTTAAAATAGAAAAGGATATTGGTAAAATAAACTATTCTCCCTGGCTGCTTCCAAAACTTAACGTCCTATATTGGAAGGGTCCTCTTTGACACCTTCTCATAACCCATGCAAAAGAATTCCCAGGTTGGGTCTCTCTGTAGGTAAATTATTTTATTCATCTGCGTAGTTTTTACGGTTTTGAGATGATTTGGGCTGGTGGTTACTGCTGTGGACTAGAACAATTTCCATCTTAGATGGCAAATCAGTCAGGTTCTTAGCTACAAGCAACATAAATAAATTTTGGTTAATATAAGCAGAAAAAAGATTGAAATATTTTTACTGTGGTAAACCATACATATACCATAAAACTTGCAATTAAGCCAGTTTTGAATGTGCAATTCAGGGGTGTTATGTTCACAATGTTGTACAACCATCACCACTATTTATTTCCAAAACTTTTTATCACTCTGATAAATGTTATTCATTTAAGCAATAACTCCCCATCCTCTTATTCACACAACTCCTAGTAACGTGTATCTACTTCGTGTCTCTGTGAATTTGCTCTTAACTTATATTTCATACAAATAGCATGATGTAACATTTGTCCTTTTGTGTCTGGCTTACTTCACTAGCATAAAGTCTTCAAGATTTACCCATGTTTTATCACGGGTCAGAACTTTATTCCTTTTAATAGCTGGATAATATTCCACTGTACATGTATATCATATTTTTTTCCAAGAAAAGAAATTTTATAAAGGCTCTTGAGTGGGTTCTAGAAAGCAAATTCTGGAGCCTGTCTTAGGGAATTTCTGTGTTGCTGGACACCATACCCAACACCTGCAACTTGAAGAAGGAGAGGTTTATTTTGGCTCATGTTTTTAGTTCATAGTTGACCAGCTCCAAGACAGAAAGGCATGGTGGAAGGGTCTGGTGGAGGAAAGCTGCTCACATCATGGCAGCCAGGAAGCAGAGAGTGAAGGAAGGAGCCAGAGAGAGACAGAGAGAGAGAGAGAGAGAGAGAGAGAGAGAGAGAGAGAGAGAGAGAGAGAGAAATGCTTCCAGATCACTCCCCCATTGAACCACCCCTTCTGACCAGGTCCCACCTCCTAACAGCACATTTAGCTATAAACTCATCAGTGAACTAACCCACTGAGGAGTATAGTGGTCCCATGATCCAATCATCTCCCCACCCCGAGTCCCACCTATAATGGCATGAAGTTTTGGGGGGACATCTAGATATAAAGCAAAACAAATCTATATATCCAGCCTGGGCTTTGGGTTCTATAGCGGCTCTGGAATCCCAGCTGTGATCTTAGGGACATTACTCTGAGCTTTAGTGTCTCATCTGTAGAATAGGAATCAAGACCCTTGTGCAGATTGTTCATGTATTTGAGATAATCCATGTAAATCACTCAGCACAAATTATGGCACCTAAGTAAAAAGTCCTTATCAATGTTACTCTATTATTATGGCTTGCAAAAACATTCTTTATGCTTCTTCTTCCTCATACAACACCAGTAGTAGGGTTTTTTCCTAAAATGTTTTCTCCTAAAGAAAGAAATAAAACCACGTTGCTTTTTTTTTTTTTTTTTTTTTTTTTTGTGGGTACCGGGTCGACCTCAGGACCTTGCGCGCCAGCAGGCGCCCCTGCTGCTGAATGATATCACCGGCCCTTTTTTCGTATGTGGGTTCCGGGAGTCCAACTGGGGCCCTCGCGCTTGCCGGGCAGGCGCATAGGCCGCTGAGCTATCTCACCGGCCCCACGTTGCTTTTTTTTTTAACATACTTTTCATTAATTACTTTTTCCTTGGAGTTGGAATTTCTGAGGAAAGGCAAAAGGCTCTCATCCTGGTAGAGAGTGAAATTGCCTAGGTCATTTGGCCTGACATCTTTTGTAGACTCAGGGCTGCTCTCAGGCTTTGCTTTCTCAGTGGGAGGCTGGTTTGGCTGGTTTGGATCAAGCATGCCCCCCAAAAGCTTGTGTGTTCAGACGTGAGGCTTTTGGAAAGTAATTAGATCATGGAGAGCTAACCTAATGAATGGATTCATCCATTGATGAGTTCATAGCTGAATGTGCTGTTTGGAGGCGTGGCCTGGCTGGAGGAAGTAGATCACTGAGGGTGTGGCCTAGAAGGGTGTCCTTTTGTCTCTGGCCCATTCCTCTCCTCCTCATTTCACCTCCTGGCTGTGATGAGTCGCGCAGCTTCTCTCTGCCGTATCTTCCCACTATGATGTTTCCACCGTGGAGCCAGCTGACTGTTGGCTGAAACCTCTGAAACTGTAAGCTTTTTCTCCTTTAAATTGTGTATGTCAGGTGTTTCGTCCTAGCAAAGCAAAAGCAACTGACACAGAGACAGGCGTGTCTTTTGAGGTCATCCTCAGCAAGGAAGGAGCAGGACAATTTTCCATGCATTACAAGTTGAGATTCAGTGACTCTGGGTAAAGGTTCAAGCTGGCTAGAAAAATCTTGAAGTGATGTTCTGCCCTTATTCCCTAAAGTGTTTTATTTACTTGTGAAATTGATTTTTTTTTATATAAACCTTGTTATAACAAAATTCTTCACCTACCATCCAGATAACATGAGAAATCAGACTTACGTGCTGCATTTGGACATTGCTCTCACCACTGCCAGGAAGGCCATGGGGGTGACACTACTGATGTGCTAAGGTGTCTTCTCAAGCCCATTATAAATATTCTTAGCGGATCTCATAGGATCAGCTGTCATAGGACTGATAGGACAGGGTACCAGTAATGACTATAATTATGATGATCTTTCATATAATACAGGCCATTTGACTCCAACATTTTGTTCTTTTCAAAAACTGTATCTGGCAAGTGATAGAGAATAAGCCCTCTTTTTATAGATGTGGATGCTGAGACTCAGTGACATTGATTGGCTTACAGATGGCCCATTCGGGGTCAGATTCCACATCTTCTGGCTTCTTTCTAGTGCAGAGTTCTGTTTACTTCCCCACTACGAGCTGGGCAACATGGGAACTCCAGATTTTATTGACTTAGAAGTTAGTGATTTGGTCACAGGGAGGCCATTATTTGACCTCCCTCCATCTGGAGAGGGCCACACCTATAGTAAACCTCTGTCTCCTTCCCTCCCCCTCTCCCTCCGCCTCCCCGCTTTCCTCCCTCTTCTGTCTCTCTCCAAAAAAGGAAACACGTCTGAGCTGGAGTGGGAGCCTGAGCTTTGTCTGCAGGCAGTAGGGTGTTCCGGTGGCTCATTGTCTTATGCTTCGGGGGTAGCAGTAAATTGATATTGTCTGGTCTTCAAGCCTCTGTCCGAGATGGGAAGGGTGGGTTTGGAAAGTGACATTTCTGTAAATAACTGCACCTGTTTTAAGAGCAGAAGGATTGGCATATTCCTGTGGCCTCATCAATTACCATCAACCTTGTACAAAGAGAGCCCCGGGGAAAAGAATCTCTTCACACTCTTATGATTATTTATAAATGCCTCTTCCTGTCCATACACGAGGGCGTGGGGGGAGTGCGGTTTGCCTGGTAACAGCCTCTTCTGCATGTGTGTCTATCCTTCCAGGCCAAGTGGAATCCTTCCCTGTGCCTCTCCACTGCAGAGGACAGAGGGATCAGGGCACTGGGACACTGTGAAGATGTGGCAGGGGAGCCCAGGGGCAGCATGCCTGTGTTTCTCTGTTACATGCCTTGTCTTCCAGTGAGCACTGACTGAAGAGCTGCTTTGCTGCTAATGAGGGAAATTCAGTGTAGTGGTTCCATAAACATGCTTTGCGTTCAGATGACTTGGATTCCAATCCCAGCTCTGCCATTTGCAAGCTATGTGGCTCTAGTTAATTCACATAAGGCTTCTTGTAGTTTTCTGATCTGTAAAATGGGATAATAACACTTTGTCTTAGGGTTTAACAGTATAGAAACACAGGTTTATCAGTATATGTTGGTTATCCTTATGAGATACTACTCCTGTGTGTGTGTGTGTGTGTGTGTGTGAGAGAGAGAGAGAGAGAGAGAGAGAGAGAGAGGAGAGATTTTGATAGGAATCCTTTATATCCCAAGTACAGGCAGGGACTTTTCCAGGAAAGGGTAGGGGTAATTAATAAAACCTAGACAAGGAGCAGTCTCTAAGGACAGGACAGGTCAGAGGGGACAGGTTAGAGGCAGGTGAGGTGACTCAGTCACCTGAGTGTTTGAGGTATTTGATTGGATATATCAGTAGTGCTCAACACCTTCAACCAAACCACCCTGACTGGTAGGCAGAATGTCTTAGGTCAGACTTTAGCACCGTTTTAGCCTGGGCTGTCTGGGTCCAGGGTCAAAGCTAGCCAGCTCTTCCGAAGGAGGGTTTCTGATGTGCCACACTGAGTGCACAGGTGTTTAATAGCTGGCTGAACCCTAGCCAAAGGAAGGCTGCCTAAAGTGACAGAAACCAAAGGTGCATTTTGGGATTAGTTATCTGTACCTAGTGGATTTTCCCACTCAGTTTTCTCTTTTTCAAGGTCTATTATTATGCTGGAAGTATAAATGATTACCCACTCTACAAACAACTTGCATTCATATTTTTATAATAAATTCAAAAATTCACAAAATTTGAGAACATCGCAAAATGAGCTCTCACATACCCATCACCCAGCCCAAACAATAAACTCACAGCCACTTGTTTCATCGATGCCTCCTGCCAGATGATTTAAAACATATCCCCAATGTCAATGTCATGTCATTTCACTTGTAAAATTTATGTACGTACTTCTAAAAGATAAGAACTTTAAAAAATTGTAGTATCATTATAACAACAAAAAACCTGACATTTTCATAATATCATTAAATAAATATTCCATCAGCGCTCACATTTCCCCAGTTGACCCATGATTTTTCTAGTTGGTTTGTGGGAATCAAGATTTATATAAGATTTATACACTGCAATTGGCTATTTCTGGCTTCTCAATGTATAGTTTCCTCTTGTAATTCTTTTATTCTCTTATAATTCATTTGATGAGACGAGATCATTTCCTATTTTCTAGTTAAGAGTTCACCCCTATGGTGCCATCTATCTTACTCTTTTGTCCCCCAATGTACCTTGGTCTGTCTCCAATTTATTTATTTGTAAGGCTACACTGTAGTATCGTCATATGTTTCCTCAGATAGCAAACAATAATTGGTTGTCTCATTTTGTGATGTTGCAGCATTTGATAATCATTGCCCAGATCATTATTTCACTTTGAATTTTACAAATGTGGCATTCTAGTTCTGCTATTCCTCCCTTGTGTGTTATATGGAATATTTCTGTGGGGCAAATTATTTTTCTCACCAACTATTTGATTACCTTATGACATAGTTTAGGAGAAAACAAGTTAAATGCTCGATTCTTTCCTAGCATTTACCAGGACTCAGAATTCCTTATATCCTCCAGAGGTAACCACTGAGTTTTTTGTTCTATAGTATCATTAGGAACTCATGAATATAAACAAATTTACATGTTTCAGTCCATCACCATTATTACTCTCTTCAATGCTCAGATTGTTTTCAATGCCTGGCCAGTGGGAGCCTCCTTCCCAAGTTGCTTTCCAAGGCCTGACATGGCCATGACCAGTCGTCCCTGATAGGTTCCTTGCTTTCTAAAAAGAAAAGATGTTAAAGCTTGGAAACAGGATTAAAAAAAACAGAAAATATAGATTTTTATATTGACATTTTCAATTCAAATTTAGGATTACACTCTGCTTAACTTTTATTTGATTTTAAATCTTTTCTTAGGCTGAAAATCTTGTTCTCTAATAACAATAACACGATGGCTTATTTGCTTTATTCTTTTGTTTTAGTACACACATACATACAGTGATGTTAAAAGTATGATTACTAAAAATAGTATTATTGCTGTTATTTGTAGTTCTTATGTATATCTCACTAGAGATGTGCAATCAAGTTACTCTATCTTCAAGGTATTTAAAATAATACATCTCTGCATCTTTAAACTTGGTCCCAGGTACAGTGGTGTTGGAAGGTGGTGGAACTTGGAAGAGGTAGAGATGAGTAGGAGGTAATTAGGCCGTGGGGCCTCTCCTCATAAATGGATTAATGCGGTTTTGTGGAAATTCTAACTCTCATGGGACTGGATTAATGTCATGAGAGCTGGTCGCTATAAAATGGAGCTAGCCCATGTACCTGGCCCTTTCTGCATGCAGCCAGATCCTTCCCTGTCATATTGTAGTGTTTTATCTTTCCAATATAGTTTTTTCACTCTTTTTAATCAGTTAGATAGATTAATTGGTTTCATTTTGGCAGATATGTAAATGCACATAACATACTTTGATCCTTTCACTCCTCCCCATCACTAACCCTTGCCCTGCGCTCCCACCTGGTTTCACATTTTTGGAAGATTTCATTGTGTATATTTTGCTTATATCCATCCCTGTTACCTGCCGGTCTTTGTTATTTTCTTGTCGCTGAGGCACAGCACTCAACTCCCACAGTTTAAAGGAGGAAAGTTTATTTTGGCTCACAGTTTGTAGAGGTTTTAGTCCATATTTGGCTGGCTCTAAGGCAGGGCGGCATGGCTGAGGGGCATGGCAGAGGAGGCTTGTTCATGGCATGGTAGCCGGGAAGCAGCAAGCGAACAAGGGAGGAAAAGGGATATCTGTATCTGTATCTATATCTATATCTATCCACACCCACAGTGACCAGTCTCTTCCTGCCAGACTTCACCTCCCAACATGACACACAGCTACAAACCATCAGTGACTAATCCAGTGTCACACACCTGTGGTGCAGTCACCTCTGCAAAGGCCCCCAGGAGTACACGAGGCTTTGGGAGAAATCTACACATAAACCAACACACTGCCCTTACACTTATTCCCTTCCTCCCTTATTTCCTTTCTCTTGTCTAATAATAGTTTTGTATGTTATGTTGTTAATATTTTTAAAATTTTATATCTATATGCATGGAGATATTAATTTGTAATGTCCAATGTCTGGATTTTGGTACCAAGATTATTCTGGTCTCAACATTACTTTGAAATTGCTCCCTCTCTTCTGTTTTCTAAAAGAGGTTTTGGGAGGTTTGGTATTATTTATTTTAATATTTTGATATAATTCAACAGGGAAGCCATTTGGGGCTAAAGTTTTGTTTTACTTTCTGCATTTTTGGCCTTGATTCTTTTGGTGGTGTTTTTGTTTTGCCCTGGATGTTCGCAAGGGTTTGATTTTGCTGTCTTAGCATCTGTCTGTTTTGTGGCATAATTTAAAAATATTAAAAAATTACACCAGTGTGGCTACCGCTTTCCTACAATGTTGGAACTTCTTATGAAATTTTATAGTAGATGTGAGGTGAGGGGAGGAGATGTCAAATTATATGCCTGTTTTAGCTGCTTAGGCAATATTTACAAGTCACCAAGAATTCTATTTGAATTTGAAAATGTTAGTACTCCTGTGAAAAACCACAAAGAGCCTTTAGAATTGAGGGTGGTGGCCCTGGAGTACTAGAATTAGCTCTTATGAGGTAAAAGTGGGAAGAATAATGATATGTTTCATATTTAGCTCTTTCTGGTATCAAGTGTAGTACAAAGGATTTTTCTCATCTAAGCCTCAATCTCCTATAAGCAGGTATTGTTATCATCCCTTGCTCACAATGGAAAGCAAGGCATGGAGAGGATAACTCCCACAGTCACAAAATCTCTCCACCTACAAGATTTGGTGTTTCTATAGATACAGTAGCTGGCCATGCCACCTCCCACCTATTAAAAGCAGCAGCGTGGGAACAGAGAGTCACTCTCATATGAGAGAGTGTCCAGGAGCCTGAATTATTTCTGGAGCAGTGGGATGACAGCGAATACCTGATCTTGTTGACTTGTCCAAGGATACAATAAAACACTCTTCTCCACCCCCACCCCCACCCCCGAAAAAGAGAAAACTTTTGAAGGAGTCTAGTTAAGACTAGATTAGACTATTAGTGGCCCAATAATCCAATGTGGCAGGAGGAGAGGGCCCACCCTGTCAGGCAGAGCAGCCAAGATAGATGTGTTAATAACAGCAGGCTAGCAGCAGAAGCCTCAGGGGGAGGTCATCAAAGGACAGATGGGAGGCCAGCTCAGGAGTGTATCAACTGCTCTAGATGAGAAAGTGCGACTCAGGAAAGTAGGGGCCAGACCTTGGGCTTTTAAGTGGTTCTTTTGAGAAACCAAGGCCCTTAACTGAGATTGCTACCCAAAGGTAATGTGGGTTAAGCATGTGGATTCTAGATCAAGACTGCTTGGGTTCCTTCCTGGCTGTGTGTCCTGCAGCCAGTTTCTTGATTTCTTCTTGCCTCCATTCCTTCAGCTATAAAATGGGGCACAATACCCCTACTTCACTGTGTTTCTGGCAGGATAAATGAGACAACATATGCAGAGCACTTAGAATGGTTCCTGTTGCCCCATAAGTCTCTATGAATATTCCTTCCAAGTACAGATGTTCCTTATTATTTGCAGGTTTTGTGTTTGTGAATTGGCCTACTAGCTAAAATTTCTTGTAACCCCAAAATCAAAACTCTCAGTACTTTCCAGGTCATTCTTGGACTCACGCAGGTGGTGAAAAATTTGAGTTGCCTGATGCACACATTCCCAGCTGAAGAGGAACAAGGCAACCCTCTACCTTCTTGTTTCAGGACTTGTACTATAAACAAATGTCCTTTCCACAGTCTTTTCAGTTCCAGTTTCTTTTTTTGCATGTTTGTGCTTTTTCTTGATGATTTTGATGTTGAAAATGGCCTCCTAGCACAGTGCTAAAGTGCTATATGGTGTTCTTAGGCACAAGAAGGCTGTGTGTGCCTTAAAGAGAAAACATGTTAGAGAAGCTTTGTTCATCAGACTCAAAGTATAGTGTTGTGAGCCATGGGGTCAGTAATCATAAATCAACAGTGTGCATTGAATAAGATGTCCTTAAATAGAGGTGTCGTGGCACAAGGATATGTATCGATTACCTGATAAAACTGTTGTGACCAGAGGCTCACCAAAGCCTAACCTCTTCTTTTCCCCAAGAGCAATGGTTCAGTATTTTCCATGACTTTGAAGAACATAAGTACTATGAATAATGAGAATCTATTGTATTTTCTTATCCAAATCCTGAAATCTGTGTGTCGTTGTGAAGTGACATGTATAGAAATGAGCAGACTTCTTCACAGGGACACGAGCACATATGATTTAAGCCCTATTTTATAAGGGTCCATGCTTTTCTTGGCAAAATGGAAGAATGGCACAGGTGTTTTGGGAAACCTGCACGTGGGAGTTGGGTGGTTTTTTTAAGCGGTGGAGTAGCCTTGGGTCCCTTGCATAGGGGCAGAATCTGGCCAGCTGGTAGCTGCCCTTGGGGAGTTTAAACTCATCTGTCCAGCTGATGCTAGGCAAGGTTCATCCTGGTGGAGAGACGGAGCCGTGCCTGTCCTCCACCTGCCTCTTCCACAGCAGAGTGACAGCTGACCTCAGGAGGTACCCGATTCACACCTGAGACTGGACTGAAGTTGTGGCCATTAAGCCTCCAACTAGGTACTTTCACACTTAGTTGAGAAATGAATGCAATGTGTTTGGAATCTTTTTCTGGAATTTCAGGAGGAAATGGACCAGGGTAAGGTCACAATGTCTCAAGAAAGGGAGCATTACACATGTATCGCCATTGCATCCCATCGCAAGACCCCAAAGCCAGGATGCAGTAAAGTCAGCATGGCTCTGCGATGCCGTGGTGAATAGCACAGGTAGCCCTGCATATCCACAGGAACCACGTCCATGGATTCTACCAACCACAGATAGAAAATACATGAGAAAACAATTGCATCTGTACTGAGCATGTAGACTGTATTTCTTATTATTCCCTAAATAATATAACTATTTGCACAGAGTTTACATTGGTTTAGGTATTATAAATAGCCTAGAAGTGATTTAAAATATACAGGGGAGTGTGCATAGGTTATGTGAAAGTACTATGCCACTATATATAAGGCATTTCAGCATCTTAAGATTCTGGTAACAGTGAGGATGGGTCCTGGGATGATTATCCTGTGACACAATGACAAGACCGAGAAGCCAAAACTCTGTAACACTCCATGATCAGGATGTTACACCATCACAAAACAGGACTTGATACCCACACAACCCCATGCCACGAGATTGTAACCTGGCTTTTCAAAAGACCACACTACGCCACACCATCACATGAGTCAGATTGTCATGTGACAATGTAATATCCCTACAGCACCTTTTCATGACGTCATCACAGGTGTATCACGATATCCTAACCCTAACCCTAACCGAAATCCTAAGGTTCCAAACATATTGCACTCATTTCTCAAAAGCTGTAAAAGCACTTAGTTGGAGGCTTCATGATGGTAATCTTAGCCCTGTCTCAGGTGTGTATCAGGTACCTCCGGAGGCCAGCTGTCACCCTGACCTTATACCATCCACCACCTTGTATATTATATGTTCATAGCCTGATAGAATCTGTTTTTGACCAAATTATTTAACTGAATCACTTCTGGTCTGAGTCCAGATGTCTGGCCCAGCCTACAAACACCACTGACGCCTGAAGGAATTCCCTCCTGTACTCCTTTCTCGTGCTCTGGGTAGGCGTGGCTGCTCCTCTGTGGGAGTGAGGACGGAGAACATCCTTCTTCACCTTTGCACTACTTACAATAGAGCTTGGCTTGGAGGAAGAACAAGTGAGGAACAGACTATCTGGCGGAATTGGGATTTAACCAAGTAAATCAAATGACCTTGAGGGATTGTCGTGTAAGCCCTGCGGTCATAGGTAAAAGGTACCTCAGACTCCGTGTTTCTCAGTGTATTTATCCCACTGTTCATTTTTGTCACTTTCCTATATTACTTCTTATTAGCTCAGAATCTTTTGTCAACTCATCCTTTAAAAAGCGGAAACGTATTTCTTAAAAAAAAAAAAGATCCAATAGGGTGGACATGTATTGCTGCCACCTCTTCCGTGAGCCCCTTCCCCAGTCTGTTGCTGGAGTTATCCTGATGTTGGCTTCCCTGCCCTGTGTTACATGTTGGAGCAGCATTATAGATGCTGTAGGTGACCAGGGCAATCCCCGGCCCCAGAAAATGCAGGGCTCCATGCATTTGGCAGCATCTGCTTAATCCAGTGGAGGGTGGCCTTGTATGTAACCAAGGCTGGAGGAGTGTTTCACTGGGGAGATGAGGAGACTTAAATCTGCTTCCTCAAGAACTTCATCAGCAATAGAAAGGATAGGACACAGGGGCTTCTGTGATTTTGCTGGCAGAAACTACAGTCCTGAGGTTCGTTACCAAATAGTCAACATTTATTAAGCTCTTATGCTACAGTGGCCTACTTTCTGTCTCTTTTTAATTCTCACAACAACTGTATGAGGTTGTATTTTTTACTATCCCTAGTTTGACATTTGAGAAATTGAGCCTCAGAGTTGCTAAGTGACTTGCACAAGGTCACAGCTGAGAAATGGAACCAGAGTTTCACTCCAGGTTGGCTGCTCTCTGGTTCCAGAGTCTGGGCTCCTAACCATTTTATTCAACTCTGACCTGTTTTCCTCATTTGTACCTGCCTTAACAGTGTGGCCAGGAACCCAAGTAGGACAGGTGATTATATTCGGGAGGATGTCTTGCTCACCATCTTTGCTCAGACCTATCCATTTCTTGGGGGTTTGGAGAAGCTAGTTGGTGAGGTCCAGAGCACATGGGGCCAGTGGCTAGCTGAGCTGAGCTGAGCGTCTCTCTCTGAGGATGTCTGGGGACCTGGCCAAGCTGTACCACATGAGGAAACAGAGAGGGACCTACTCTAGGGCAAATACGACAAATACCATGAGGAGATAAGATGTGGTTAATTCTACTGCCATCATTTTCCTTAATTAAATGAAACTCCCCAGGATGTTTAGCAGTAATTATTCCTTCTCTGGCACGTGCTCCTTTTCTCCTGCTAATTTGTTCCTGGAATCCACCTGGCTATCTCTGAATCTGCAGTCCTTCTCCACTTGCTGACTTGCTGAGAACTCAGCCTGCTTCGGGCACAGGAATTTGGCTTCTGAACGTGGAGCTTCCCAGGTGGAAGGAAGTCTTGTGAGAGACAGCACAGTACCCTGAAATCTGGCTCATTCACATGGCATAAGAATCGCATACATAACCTCCTACCGAAGAAAAAAAGAATCAAATACACGTGCACCCGTGTTCACAGCAGCATGATTCACAAGAGACACACTGGGGAAACAGCCCAAATGTCCGTCAATGAATGAGGGATATGCACATTGTGGGGAACACATAGAGGAATATTACTCCTCAATAATGTAAGTAAAGTACCAATACATACTGCAATGTGTATGAATATTTTAAAAAACGGCAAGTGAGAGAAGCCAGACTCAAAAGTCACATTGTATGATTCCATTTATATAAAATACTCAGAATAGGTAAATGCGGAGAGAGAGTACAGATTGGTATTGCTAGGGGCTTGGGGGAGAAGGGAATGAGGAGCAGCTGCTTTATGGATGCTCCATTTTGTTCTGCTATAACAAAATACCTGAGGCTGTTGTATAAACAAAAGTGGTTTGTTGGCTCGTGATTCTGATGGTGAAGAGTCTAAAGTGTATGGCACTGGTCTCTGGTGAGGGAGGAAGCAAAAAGCAGGGAGGGGAGAGGCTTGTTCTTTTGTAACGAGCTGCTGTTGTGGAAACAAACTATCCTGTGAGAATTACATTGATACCTTCCAGGGCGGTGCGCCCATGCCCCAGTTATCTCCCTTGAAGACGCTACACCCCAATACAGTTACATTGGGAAATTAAGCTTCAACATGGGATACTTAAAAAATAACATGGGGTTTCCCTTTAGGGTAATGAAAATAATTTGGAACTAGATATAGGTGGCGATTGCATAACATTGTGAATGTACTAAATGCCACTGAACTGTCCATTTGAAAATGGTGAATCTGTGTTATATGAACATCACTTCAATAAAACGAGGCCCAATAAGCAACATACTATATACATAGGAAAGACTGTTAAAGCATCACAGAATTTTTGCAAGGATTTGAAGCCCTGGTGGCAGTTGTCTAGTTCTTTAATGGAAGCAGCATGTGTGATTTCCGTTCTTACATATTCCAAGTGGGTAACAAGTGATCCACAGCGATAATCGTCTAACCAGGGGTGGCACCCAAAGCTGTCTGGGTGAGGAGAGGGTGATGGGACAGGAAGAGCTCAGGCAGGAGAATGAGACTCCAGACCCACACTCATCACCTGGGGTAGGGGAGGGAAGGAGAGAACCTGCTTTAATCTGTTTTCCTATGAGCTACAAAAAAATCAATCAGAGGATACATAATTAAATAGCAGCATATTTTTAGAGAAATGGAAAATGTTCTATCATGCATTTTTTCCTTAAAGTTCATTGTTTTACTTAATTATAAAAGCAACATTAATATGTGTTATAGATTGGGACGCTCAGAGAAGCATAAAGAAGAAGGGGAAAATCACTTATTATCCCACCATGTATGAGTAGCTACTTTTAATAGTTTTATATATTTTTTTCAACATTTTATCTTTGTCCTTCATTTGAATAGCTGAAATCACATGATATACACAGATTTTAAGCCACTTCTTTTCCCCATAATATCACAGAATAAGCTCTCCTCTGGTGCTTTATAATTGCTTTGTACACGTCATTGTGCTGGCTGTACAATATTGCAGCGTAGGAAGGGAGAGTTAACTACTCTCCTTCTAGAAGACATTTTGCACCCCCTGCTGAGAGCTAAACATTGAATTGCACACGCAATAGAAGTCATGACTGGGGGGACCCCAGAGATCCTGTGGAGCTGTGTGATGGGATATTCACAAACTTTCGTCAGGGTGACTGAGTAAGACCTTGGGAAGGTAACACTGGCATGTGATTATAATTTTACTAGCAGTAAGCAGTAACTACGTATCCTGTTTGGAGAACAAACAGAAGGGTGATGTCGGCACACACCCTAGAAAAAAGAACCTGAGCTGGCAGCTGAGGCCTAGCCCCACAATTGTGTGTTTCACATCTATATGTAGGCAAAGGGGATGCAGTAGGTATGAGGGACCTTGTGCATATCAAAGGAGCATGGCATCCAGCCAAGCATCTGGCCCTGCGTGTGACTGAAGACTGCTGCGGCAGTGTGGTCAAGGCTATGATGGGGCCATGATGTGGTCAAGGCCATCATGGAGCACAGAGGGTGGGTAGAACCCAGCCTTGGTTGCAGAGATGGGGGCTGGGGACAGGGAGTTTCCTGTAGAAGGTGATTCCTGAGCTGACACTCTATAAACGGACTGGAACTGGAGAGTCTTCTGAGCTCTCCCGTGGCTCCCTATTGTCTGTACCCCTTTTGGTTCCACATTCACCTGCAGCTTCTGGTGAATATTTCAACTTCCAGTGTCTGCAGGGAAATGCTGCCCTGTTCCAGTCCGTGTGATTGTATTCTTCTCATTGCCACGGCCATGTTAGGATCTTGCGCTTGCTTCACATGATCTTACGCTGTTCCTGAGAAATGGGCCTGCTTTTGGTTCTGACCTGGGGTTTTCCAAGCCTGCAAGGCTCCAGACGCCAGGATCTGGGGTATGGAGTATTTGCCAAGGTGACATATGTCCCCCAGGAACATGAAAGCCCCAGACATGCCTGCTCCTCTCTACAGCCACAGCTCCCTCTCTCATCATGCTGTGAAGATTAAATGATATGAGTAGGCTCCGGGCCTGGCTCAGAGCTGGTGCTGGGACATCTTGTCTTGTCCTCCTCCCTGGAGCTGCTCTGTGGAGATGATGAGTCACATAGTTCACTGACACCCTCAAGCTAGTTCTCCCAACTCATTTCCCAAGCCATCAGTCAATGTGACTAATTGCTACTTTTGAGATAAATGTTTAAAATATCATCTCCTGTGACAAGTGCTTCAAAAGTTCAAGGATATGTTGGAGATGGAGGAGAGTATACTGTGCACGAACAGTCAGAAAATAATGTGGGAAGCCACCTGACCTGAAGGCTTCCGCACTGTCCTGGATGGGTGTGTGACAGAACAGTCAGAAAATAATGTGGGAAGCCACCTGACCTGAAGGCTTCCGCACTGTCCTGGATGGGTGTGTGAGGGCACAACCTGGCTGGTTGTGAGTGTTCAGGGCCAATGCTCATGTGGTACAATTCTCAGCAAGACCCGGTGCAAAGGCTGGCTGATGGCTCCTCCCACCCTCCCTTCTCTGTACCTGCCAGCTGTGGCAACAGTCACCTTCACTAGGTGTGGAACAGATGCTGTCATTTCTTGGACCTCCATGACTCAGTGTGCCTGGAAATTGTTCTTTGAAAAGCCTGATATAGGCCCTGCCTGGGAACAACAGGCAGCCCTGTTGTCCTTCCTCTGTGGGCTGAGAGTTAATGAATGAGCTCAATGAAGCATGTCTGAAGTTCCTGGAAACACAAGAAATAGAGAGCAAGCTTTTGGTGTCTTTCTTTGGAAGCCTTCAAAGAAATCAAAGGGTGGAAGCAGATGCCCTAGGTTGTAGTTAACATAATTATTAGAGACCAAAAGAAGACTTCAAGGTCTTCCACAAGTGCCCAAGGTGGTCTTGGAATTGAAGTTGGACATTTTCACAGCCAGTGGTCAACTCCTGGCCTAGGTAGCCAGAACTGTAGATGGGCTGAGCCAAGACCACACCCTGGGGATGTCCTTCAGTGTAGTTTGCAGTCTCCCCCAGGAATGCTCCACTTGATGCACACCTAGAGCAGCCCATTCCCTTCCTTCCTCTTCCTCTGCCTGCTCATCCCTCCATCTTTTATCCAAGCCCTTCTCTGCAAGCATTTCATCAGTCTGAGTGCTGGGGTTGTCATGACTACATTAAGGGAGGAGTTGGTGCTGATGCTTTTGCCCTGTTGGGAACTCTGTCTTGGTCACCCTTGGCTGGAGACAGCCTCTCACTCTAGTGGAAGTTACACTGTCATCCAGGAAGAAATACACTTTTTGATAGATGAAACTAGTAAATAGTAGCAACTAATCAACCAAACCTCTACTACCTCACTAAGAAAAGACAAAGAAAAGAAAAAGCCAACTCTAGAGCCAGTTTCTTAAAGCAATACCCCCTCCCTCTGCTCAACACAACCACTGTAATGGTGAGTGTGTCAACTTGAGAAGTTTAGAAGCTTAACTAAATCGGCTCAGCAATTCTACACCCTAAGGTGTAGAAGACCTACCCTAGGGCGGCTCATCACCTGGATGGTGTAAAAGGGAAATGAGGAAGCACAGATCTACTTCTGTTCTTTAGAAGAGCTCCAGTCTTCGCCTTCAGCTTGGACATCATCTCCTAGCTTCCAGTACAGACCCTTTGGCTTCCATCACAGATCCTTCAGCCTTCCAGCGTAGACTCTTCAGTCTTCCCTTGCAGACCCATTGGTCTCCTGATTCAGACTTGCACGGGACACTGCCGTCAACTCCAGACCTTGGGCTGAATCCTCTGGTCACCCTCTGCATGCTTCCTCGTCCACCTCTTGTGGCTGACCATCGTAAGCCAATCTTGTAATTTCTTGTACGTTTGTATGTCTTGTGTTATATCTGTTTCTCTAGTAAAACACTGACTGATACAACCACCAAGTGCTGCTTTGGTTTCCTTAAGAGGCTCATGGTCTTGTCAAACCCTGCTCCTGGGCAGAGGGCAAGTCTGAGTGTGGCTTAGAGTGAAGAGCAGGGATTCTAGGACCAGGATGTCTATATTCAAATCCTGACTCGGAAGATTTCTAGTTGTTTGATCTTGGGCCAGCTATCACTCTTCCTGGGATGCAGACTGAGAGAATAATATTACCAACTTCGTGGGGTCGCTGTGAGTACTCAGTGAGTTAACGCACATAAGGCACTTCAGACGGTACAAGAGCATGAGAAGCGCTATGTCAGCGTTCACTGGTAGAAGGCTCCAGATGGGCAATGGGTTTGTAGCCATGGCTGAGCCACCCTGCCCTCAAGAGGATTCTGCTCTGCTCTTTGCTTCTCAACTTGCTTTGGGCAAAGGAACTGCCATTTTCAATAGGAGATATTTACTGCAAATGATTCAATTAGTGGGTCACTGGTACTTACCCTCTAAAACAACTATAAAATTAAAGAGTACCATCTGACTCAAAGAAGAGGTTTCAGTAAAACTACTCAGGGGGCAGATATGGGAGCTGGTGTATTTCTTGCAGTCCTAGCCAGTCTTTGGTCCCACCCCACATCTTCCTGACTCCACCTTGTTCTCTCCCCTGGTTTTTGGAGCTAAGGCACATGTCAAGCGTATGCCAGGAGCACGGGGCTCTTAGATGTAATCCCTTCTGCTCTCTGCGGGCAGCTGCAGCATGAAAGCCCGCCTCTGGCCTTCAACAATAGAAAGGTCCCACTATGGGGGCACAATGACTGCTTTGCCACCTTAGAGCTATAACTTGGGAACTTATCACTGATCTAACTGAAGTTCATGAAGTATCTAGGATGCTTGGGGACCTCTGGTCAGCACTCGTGGATTTAAGGAAAGATACTCTTTGGTAAAGTCTTCCACTACCAAAAGGCTGTCCCTTGACAGCATATCAACATGCACTGGGAGCGGTCTGTAGGCGATTGGAAATCCAAAGCTCCCCCCGTCTTTCGATGGCAGATAGTTCACGTTTGGTGAAATATGTCTTCATTTGCCCTTTCAATGGCTGATGCTAGTAATAATAACAGGATGATGCTAGTAAGAATAATAGGCATGTTAAGCACTTATTGGGGGTGGAGTGTTCGTGTCTTATATCACTTAATCCTCAAAACTATCCTTAGAGGTGGGTACTATTATTATGCCTGTATGCATAATCCCGAACTGAGTTCGGAGAGATCCAAGGTCATACACGTCGTAACTAGAAAACTGGTTCAAACCTAGATCTATCTGACCGACCCCCCAGAGCCTGTGTTTCTGCCTGCTGTGTGAGGTGCCTCTGTGTGGCAGATGGACAGAAGCCATGGACTTTGATGTCAGATAAGCGGGCTTAAAGCCTGGCTCTGCTTTATTAGCTATGTAAACTTGGACGGATCATTCATTCTCCTCCTAATGACAATAACAGGAACAGCAGCAGTGGCACCAATAATAGCTGCTACTTACCTGGGACTTGCTAGGAGGCAGCAACACTTGACTCTATTCATGCGTTCAGCTTGCAGCAGCCCTATCATGTGGATGCTATTTTTTTTGCCAAGGAGTTAACAACAGCAGCCTCGGTGTGATCTCAAAAGTTTAAACCAGGTACTATTTATGCAAGCACTTGGCTTCACACAGAGTAGGTACTAAATATGAGGTAATGTGGGCAACTGCTGCTCTGAGGAAAACCCACAAGGCCAGCCAACTCTTCTCTGCCTGTCTGTCTCCTGTATGTGAGGAGAGACAGTGCTGAGCTGGGTTAGATCTGTCCTCTCCTCAATTTCTCCTGATAAGGATAGCTGCTTTGTTGCCGTGTTGTCTCCCGAAGCTTCAGGTCCTGCCACCTTCTGCTCCCATGTGCAGCTGGTGCCCAGAGCAGAGCCTGGCACAGACCCAGCACTCCACAAGTGTCTGCTGAATGAAGGAGCCAAGGGCCAGCTCCAGCCACTGAGACTGACTTTGTCATTCCGTGTTCCCAGAACAAAACTCCAGTCTCTCATGAACACAGAGAGCACATTTCCAAGAGAAGGCGTAGGGACAACTCATAAGTCCCTAGTGCCCTTGTGTGGTTTGGGCACTTTCTGTCTTTTGCTAGAAGGGGGGCACCTGGATGGGTCACCATCTGCCACACTGCCAATGGGACAACCTATTTCTTATAACCCAACTCCTGAGACTTTGCCCTGGGGGGGTAGGAGTGAGGGAGAGGGGCCCATCATGCATTAGCCAGAAAGAGCGCTTGAATCTGAGGACATGGGAGTCTGGCCCTAGGAGCCCAGGCTGGACAGAGGCATCCTTGAGAACTGGTGGAGGGGGCTGCCCTCCAGGTTGGGCTGTACCACCGAGGCTGTTTGCTCCATTTCCACCTCGACAGGGAGAGATTTTTCTTTTATCTCACCCGACCATCTCCTCCTCCAGGGTGTAGACTCACTTTAGCCCCTGCTCTGAGCAGAGAGAGGCCAGCTGGTCACCCATTTCTATATAACTGCCCTTCAGTTCCTCAGAAACTATTATTAAATCTTGCCTTGGCTGCCTCTTCTCCACTAAATAATTCCTGCTACTTTCACCTTTCTCCACAGTGCCGGATTCCTGCTCTGCACCACTGTGTCTTCCCCATTGGCTGGAAGCTGGAGCAGAGGGCACAGCCAGGCAGGGAGGGTGCTCTGGCTGCTTTCAGTTGTCCCCCAGCAACACCAGGCACAGCCTCAGCTCTTTCCTTTGCTGCTTCCGCCCACAGGTGAGAAGAAAAAATGTTTTTCTACCTGGGACAGCCTTGGCTTTTGGTTTTTCTCCCCCTCCTGTTCCTTCAGCTTTGCCCTCTCCATGCTGACCACACTGACTGTCACCAGCTGGCCCCCCGCCAGGTTCCAGTGTGTGAGACCCCGGGGCTGGACAGCTGGGACAGGCAGCCAGTACACAACAGCCACTGGCTGCCAGCTAACTGCATGCTTTCGCTCATTATTTTCTCCAACAACACACATGACCTGGTTTTACACTAGAACATTCTCAAGCTCAGTGCTTATGCTTGTAAGTGGCTCGTCCGAGATGGCACCTATAGGAGTTGGCAGGGCCAGAACTGAAAGCCTGGCAGTGGGGCTTCAGAGCCTGTGCTTTCAACACCCATGATCTCACTGTAGTTATTTTGCAGGGAAATTGAGGGGTGGGATAAGAGCTCCAGGGGTATGTGAAGAGCAGGTGGACTTAGAGGGATCACACGGGGAGCTAGGAGGAACAGAAAGAGAATGACCAGTGGCAAACGATCAGTGGGCCCTCCCCAGGCTTTTCCATTTCCAAGAATTCACCTCTTCCCAGTCTACTTTGTGGTTCCTGGGTGAAAGGCTTGGAAGGTCTGATCTGCGTTGCCTCCCTGGAATCCCTGGCCCAGCTCTCCCACGTTGTTCCTGATTACAGGGGACTGTATAGCCCGTACACTCCCTCCCCACCTCTTTCCCCTCCTCTGCCCAGCCCCACACGAGGGCTCTAACTCCTTCCTGTAACACTGGTTCCCTTCACAACCAGTTGGGGTATGGTTGGTTGGAAATGACTCCCCAAAGCTGTCACATTCTGATCCCTGGGGCCTATGAATGTCACTTTACTTGGGGGGAGGGGCAGTGTCAGGGGTTACCAGCAACTGGAGAAGGTGCAAGCAGATTTTCTGTTAAAGCCTCTGGAGGGAATGCAGCCCTGCCTACACCTTCATTTGGGCTCAATGATGCTGTTTTTGAATTTCTGACCTTCAGAATTGTAAGGCAACACATCTCCATTTGTTTAAACCACCAAGTCTGTTTGTTGCAGCAGCCACAGGAAAATGAATGCGTGGCTATCACTGGTGTACATTTGCCAGCTGAAAGCTACTGCCATGTAAGAGTGCTTGGACCCCTTATTTCAAATTCAATGCCTGGGGGTTAGGTAAGTGTAGTGGCTCAAAACTTGAATTCATTGTTTGGGAAGGCAGTATTTCCATATCTTTCCAAGCTCAAGGCATTTGAGGACAGAAGTGCTCCTGGAGGGTATGAGAGGAACTTGTTGAACAGGTTAATTTGCTCCTTCTCAAGGGTGTTTGCATTTTAGAGTCCTCGGAGACCTCTGCAAAGAGCAGACTTTCATCTTGTGCCTTCCCCAGGCTCTGCAGGTGCCTGACAACCAGACACTCATGACCCCTACAATTCTAGGAAAGAAATAAAAATAGAGAACAATGATAAGTAGGGTGGGTAAGGAATGGGGCCACTTAGGATGGCCAGAAAGTCTTTCTGAGGAGATGACTTTTATGTTTAAAATCTGGGTCATTTCAGGCAGAGAGAATAATGTGAGCAAAAATTTCAGAATAAGAAAAAAAAAAATCTAACGTATTCCAGAACTGAAAGGAAGCCAGCATGGCTAAAGAATAGAGGTAAATTGATCAAGCAGAGCTTTGTCAGCAACCTGAGGAGTTTAGATTTTTCTTTAAGTACCATGCAAGGCAGGCTGTCTTGTTAGCTTGTGAGTAGTGTCGAATCTCAGAGCCTTCACAGTTTCTGACTTAACAGCACCATCTTTCTCATCCTACAAATGAGGAAACTGAGGCACAGAGAAATTGCTCACAGTCTGTGAGTAACTTGACCACAGACACACAGCTGCTAAGTTGAACCTGGGAAAACCTGGTTTGAGATGACTCTAGAGTCCAGGTTCCTAGACTCTCAGGGCAGGCTCTTCAGGGAGTTCACTGTCATCTGCAGCTCATGGAAGTCAGTAAAGCTGGGTCTCTCAGAATGTAGAGATGTTGCAAACTTTAATGATGTCATTTAGAAAAGTGATCACCTAAGATACGGACAGAACGTGCGCTTAATTCATTCTGGGGCTGCACTCATCAAGACTACAGCTTTGACTTCTAATTGTCGGAAATGTCTTTCTAGTCTAATGTGATCCAGAACGTTAATGATCCAGAAACTCCTGGTTAATGAGGGGGGGGAAGAGAAGAGAGAGAAGGAGGGAGAAAGAGAGCGAAGGAATGAGAATTCAAAAAGTCCCTTGCTTGCTATTCTGGATGAGCTAGGATCTATTTAGAAAACGGTTTTCTTATTTTCTTTCTACTATTCCCCCTGCCCAATAAATGTTGCCATTATTATTATTATTATTTATTGCTCAAAACAGTTAAAGTGTGGGCAATTGTCAAAAGAGAAAGCAATCCAAGGAAATGAAAGAAGAGGCATTGCTAAAGAGGCTGTGCTAGTGGGCTGGCTGGGACCAGCCGCTGGGTCTGGGCTGAGCCTGAAGCCACAGAAGGGGCACAGTGTGAGTGGGGCTTTCCAGAGGGTCCTGTACTGGACCTTCTTGGAAATTGTTTTAGTGGAATTTCAGGTTCTACACTTCCCTGTCCTACCAGGTATAAGTATAGAAGAGGAGATGCTGTAAACATGGGGGAGAGAACCCTAGCATGGGTGGGGGGCACGGAAAAGGGGGCATGGTGCTGGATACCAGCCTGACCCTTTGGACGTGTTGAGTACTCTCTGTAGAAGACGCGATGAGATGGTAGCAGCTCTACTCTGCCATCTGTTCTCTGGGTGGCCTGGGTGGAGCTGTGTTACCTCTTGGAGCCCAGTTTGCCCATCTGCCCAGAGGAGAATAGCAGCTAAGTGCCAGAGTCTGTCTCAAGGAGGAGAAAACTCTGAACACACCACGTGGACTCCGGAGCCCGGAATAGCTCTAAGGCATGAAAATGTGGAAGATGCTTGTGTTGATCCTTTTCAAAAATGCCCAGGCATTATATTTTTTGAATGGTTAAAAGCACAGTTCTCACACTAACATATTTCTGCATAACAATGAGAATATACATATTCTTCCCCATGGGATTCAGAGAGCTATTTTCAATTTTGAATGCCAAAACATGCTAATGGTAAACATTTAACATTCTTCTCTACTCCTTATTAGTCTATGAAAAAATAAAAATATAGCTCTCCACCGGTTTAGGATAAAAATGTCAACAGTATTCTTTGTGCATCATAAAAACTTCCTCTTGGTCCCCAGCCCCAACAATGGAAATTTCTTCTTTTCCTCCTTCCCTATTCAGTGTTGTATATTCTTACATCCTAAAGAGCCATTTCTTCCAAAGGATCTAACATTCTTTGTGATCCTTTACTGTAGGATTTCTGTTGGCCACGCTGAGGAACTTGGGTCTGGCTCTGGGCTGGTCCTTGCCCAGAGTCCTAAGCCAGGCATCTCTAAGGCACAGATTTCACACTCTCTCCCTGAGCTCACCTGGCTGCAAGTGGACCATTTAGGGCAGAGCATATTTAGTGGAGATTATGTTATTAGAAAGCCTAGCAATGCCAAGGTGACAGTAGCCCTCCTGAGAAGAAGGTTTTATCACCTTCCGTTTGAAGACAAGGACTACTAAATCCAATCATAATGAAGGAGCACTGAAATCAAACCATCTACCCATTCTGGGAGCTTTCATAGTGGCCTTCCTGGCCTTCAGGCTCCAGGCTTCTTTTTTCCTAAGGCGTTTCACCCATCACCTTGGTGTAAGTCCCTACCCTGTGCTCACCTAGAGGATGCACCCAGTTCTTGTTCTACATTTGCACAGGGTCAGATCCTGACTTGGGGTGAAGGGCTGTGCTTTTTTCCAGTAGGGTTTATTTTGCCAGAATTTGAGGTCCAATAAGATTGCAGAGCAAAGGCACTATGACAGAGGCCCTACCTCCTGGCTCCCAGAGGAGGAGATCTTGTTTCCTGGATGCTCTAATCCTAGGGGTCAAGGGGACACCAGAAGTCACATATAGAACTAGAAATTAGACACAGTTGTTTGAGGCTGTGAAACACCAGATTTTGGGCACAAAGGTGAATAAGCTGTGGTTTCATCAGTAAAGTGGGAGAGTTAGGCTCTGAGTGTGGCAGTACTGAGCTGGAAGCAGACAGCTCAAAGACACAGGGGAAGAGGGTGGAAGAGAAATTTCCAGCACGCAAATGGAGGAGTGAAGGGAGGGGATGCATTCCTATGTCTTGGGTAATTTGGAAGGTGGCAGAGTGGAAAAGAGACCAGAAAGAGGATAAAACTCCTTATAGGAAAACATTTGTGGGGAGATATTAGGCTGTCACTTAAGAGACTTATGACCTTGAATGTGAAGCTCTGACTTCGTATCTTCTTATCTATGGAATGAGGTGAGTGGTACCGTGCTCTGTGAGCTGTGATGGGGTTTAAGTGAGAGGACATGTGTGAACCATGGGATGCAGGGTCTGTTGTGTAGCAGAAGCTTTATCACTAGGGCTGCCCCTGGGGCATTTGAGCTCAGGTACTGGCTGGCATGCAGATGAGGGAGCCTGCAGTAAAGGCACCAGCTCTGCAGATCGGGCTTCATGACAGCATAAGTCCTTCAGAACCCTGAAGCTGTCCCAAGGGCTGCTCCTCTCTCTCTGTGATGGAGACAGAGGGCTGCTCTCATTGGCATGGGTCACACTGATGGCCATACACTGTCCCAGAAATTGCTGGCCCTTGCATCTGGCAAGCACTGCAGAGCCTCAAACCTGCAGTCTTTGAGACACTGTTCCAGCCTATGCAGCAGCACTTGTGGCCAGCCTCAGGGGACAGTGGCATCCCTGGTTCTAGCTGCTTGCTGCTCTCCCATGTGGCCCAAGTGGCCACCAAAGCATTGTAACTGATCCTGGGCCTGATCTTCCATCACTGGGAAGATCAAATGCAAACACAGAAGTCTGTTTGCAACTATTAGGGAGCGGGCCTGCAGGGTGATGGGTGGTAGGAAGAGTGAAATCTGGCCCAGGGTTTGGTACGTGGTAATGATCCTTTAAAAAAAGGAACTTAATTGCACCTTGAAATTGAATGATTCCTTTATTCGCCTGAACAGAATGTGCTGGACTTGGGAAGCCCCTGGCGTTCTTCCTGCCTGGTCTATTTCCACCCTTCTTTTCCTGCCAATGCTGCTTGCATCACATTCCAGAAAGCTTTTCTAGGGTTAAATCCTAATGAAAATGGACTGCTAGCCGGCTTGTAACTCAGAGTTCCTCACAGAGCTGGTCCTTCTGCATGGTCAGGATGATACACCATAGGCTCTGTGAGTGGACTTGGGTCACTGCAGTTCAGTGCTTCCAGCTCAGTTTTATCAGAAGAATAATGGTGCAGTTGTCTCTCTTTAGCTGAAGGTTGTGTGTTCCTTGATCCAGCAGTGTATCAAAACTATTCTCCCAACAATTGCATCTGTACTGAACACGCACGAACTCTTTTCTTTGTCATTATTCCCTAAGCAGTAGAGTGTAACAACTATTTACATAACATTTACATTGTATCAGGTATTGTAAATATTCTAAGATAATTTAAAGTACATGGGAAGATGTGTGTAGATTACATGCAAATCCAGTGCCATTTTATACAAGGAGCTCGAGTTCCACAGATTTTGGTATCTATAGGGAGTCCTGGAACCAATCCCTCAGGATACCAAAGGATGATGCGTTTGTCATACTAGCACATGTAGGAATTCAACCAATTCTTTGGGGGGTGGGAATGAATGATTAGAGCAATAGTATATATAGCTTGATGCCAAGTAGATGATCAAAACATATTAGTTGAATCTGAGTTTCATTCATTTCATTTAGAAAATGAGAATGATAATAATAATACCTATTGCATAATGTTGCTGTTAGAATGAAGGGTGACGATTTGTGCAGAGTCCAGTGGAGTGCCTGTCAGATAGTGGTATTCACTGTTATTATTAATTTGGCAGGCTTCAGCATTTTTATGGTGTGTCTAGTTTGCAAACAGGAAGTGAGGAATCCCTTCTTCTCAAGGCTGTTCTCATGATTCAGCTTTCCACACCATGGCAGACAGGCAGGGGCTGTTTGGTACAGAGATGGTACAGGGAGAGTGGATGGAGAAACAAGGGGAGGGACAAAGGGCTGCCAGTTACTTTGCAAGGTGACAGAAGTCTAGGTCAGTTCCAAATGGTGTGGTGTGCAACCAGAAGGCACAAGAAGCCCAGTGTGAGCGACGCCAGGCACACTGTTCTTGGAATCCTAGGACCTGTCAGGGAACAAGGCTGATTTCCATCTCCAAATATGGGATACAAGGCATTCCTGATAAATGGCTTCATTCCTACACTGTTCACTGCAGAAAGCAAGAAAACAACAAGGCAAGGCGAAGGAAAGGCATGGCTGCCTAAACCATCCCGATAACAGATGATGACTTTTACAAGAGCAGTCTTCTATTAGATGATCATCACACTAAAGCTGGAAGATGTCTGATGTCAGCTGGGGACTCCCTGTCCCTGACACCCTGGATAAGATGGATTTGGGTCTCCGCTTAGCAATGATGGTCAGTCCAGTTCTTTCCTAGGACTCCTATAATCCCCTGTGGCCTATCCCTGCACCATAATTACTCAGACAAGGAGCTCATCCTTTTTCTAAATTTACACACACATGAACTCACATGTGGATTTGTGTGTATAATAGACTTTAATGAAGATTTAGGTAAATAGAAAAAGGTACATCGCTTAAAATTGAATATCAAATATTCCTGATCCTAGAATGGTCCTTAGTCATTTCTGCAAGTGTGAGTATTGCTTCCCAGTCTTTCTTCGTCCTCTTTGCTTTCTCTGGTGACTACTCCCTCCTTTGGTTCACCTCCCTGTCACCTTTGCATTTATTGAAAAGATTGTCACTGAGCAGCCCCCTCAGCAACTGTGCCATCGTTTGCTGCCCAGCCCCCAGCATATTTAAAACCAGGAAGTTTTCTTAACCTGTTTGCTGAAGAAGGGCAAGAAAATGTGCTCTCTGCCAGGAATACACTGTCTTGCAAGCTTTGAAAGACGAAAGGGAGAGGTTGGAGCCATCTGTCCAGAGCCCCAGGCCTCCTTTCCAGCCTGCAGAACGGACTGGGCTGGCTGGCTCCATGCTCTGAAAGGACAGTTTTTGGAAGCAGCCTCAGGGCCTCAGCAGTCTGCACATGGAGCTGCGTCTGTTGTTGGGCGCATCTACTCACTGCCTCCGACTAATCCGCCTGGGCAACAGGTGGCAAAGTGCAATATTCTGGGCTGAAGGCTTCTGCCAAAGGTCACCACTCATGCTGACCAGGCCAGGGCAGAGCCAGCAGAAAACCTACCACTGCCAGTTGCAGCTTCTCCGCCCTGTGACATTGAAAGAGCAAATGCAACACATCGCGAGCTTCCTACTGAAGAGCAGGGGCCCCACAGCTTTCCTTTCATAACATTTATTCCCTCTGCCAAGTGCTGTCTTTACACGGCAGTCTTCTCCACAGGAGACACTCTCTCACTCTGCTGATAAAGATTCTGTGGGCGTGGAGAGGTGAGGTGACTCATCCAAGGTCACAGAGCTAGCAAAGGTCTCCAGCAACAGTGCACATCACTCGTGCTGAAGGGACCTCTGGCTCCTCTCTGGAAGGACCGGAAGGACATGGCTATGTATCAGGCACAAGCTGTGGGCCTGGTGGTTCCATACAAATGTCACTCTTTAAATTTTCACTGCCTGGCACTGATTATCTTTTATGTTTGTTTGTTTGTTTTCTGAGATGTTTTACTATGTAGTCCAGGCTGACCTTGCACTCACCATATAGCCCAGGCTGGCCATGAACTCATGGCAAACCTTCTGCCTCAGCCTCCTGAGTGCTGAGATTACAGACTTGTGCCACTATGCCTAGCAGAGGCTCTGGTTATCATTAACCCCACTTTCCATGTGAGGAAACCAAGTCTCAGAGAGATTATCCTTGGAGATCAAGCAGTTATTCTGGCTGTGGCTCCCTCCTTGGCACCCACAGGGCACCCACTGTGTTGAGCCGACCACAGGCTCCGCCCACCATGTGTGGCTGTTGCTGAAGCCTCACAAGCTCCCTACAGGGCTCTACAGCTCCCCGCTCCACCCCCGCTTTCAGAACCAGCCTTCTTCAGGCTCAGCCCTGCCCTGGCCCTCAGTCAACAGGAGCCTGGCAGGCACACTGGAGTTTTTCGTCGGAGAGCACTTCTGGGGTTGGCCTCAGCGGGTGCTCCACAGTGACGGAGCTGAGTGGTGGTAGCTGCAGATTCTCCTAGACTCCCTCAGCCTGCCCAGCCCAACCAGCCTCACATGGCAATGTCCGTTTGCAATCCATGTCCTACACTGTGGGGGCATAGTGGGGCTGCAACTGCTCCTGACTCTTGTCTTTTGATCTGGGGCTTTGGTCAGACTTCAGTGAATCTTTGTTAAGCAAGGTGACCCTCTGTACATGTTGGGGTACAAACAACAACCTAGGCCATTCCCACTGTATTCCCAGAACACAAAATTTGAGAATTGTATTCAGGTTCTATAGGGTGTGTGTGTGTGTGTTTGTGTGTGTGTCTGGGGAATGAGAGAGAGAAAGAGAGAGGGAGAAAAAGGGAGAGAGAAAGAGAGAGAGAGCATGTATGTGAAGAGATTGCCTCTTGTGACTCTGGGGCTGGAAAATCTGAGAGATTTGTACATAGGGCCAGCTGGAGGCTCAAATAAGAATAGATGTTGCAGGCATAAGTCTGATTTCCACAGGGTGGTGGGCTGGAAACTCAGATAAGAGTTCTATGACACAGTCTTGAGGTTGAATTCCTTCTTGTAGAAATCTCAGTCTTTGCTCTTAAGGTTTTCAGCTGATTAGATGGGGCCTACCACATTGCAGAGTATAATCTGCTTTCTCCAAAGTCCTGATTTAAATGTTAATCATATCGGGGGAAAGATCTTCACAGTGACACCAACGGCTAGATACCATAGCTGAGTCACATGACACACAGAACAATCTGTTGTAGGTACAGCTCATGTGTGACTTCCAGCAGCAGGTCCAGAAGTCTGGTCTGTGCCTTCCAAACTCCTTATGATGAATCAGAGTGGCCTGGCACAGAAGCTCCATGAGCTGTCACACAGAGCCATCACCATAAAAGCCAGTAGCAGCTCTCCTCGGCACTGTGCTCAGGGGAGGGGTCCCAGTGAAACCCTTCTGCACCCTTTGGATTAAAGCTCTTAAAATCCCAGGCATGAGCAGGTAGGTTTTGCAGACCTGTACAACTAGAAGCAAAATGCCACTCATTGTCATTGCCATGACATTCAGGAATTAAACGATTGAATCTCACCAGCAGCAAGTGGGTCAGCTACCCTGCAGGTGATGCCCAAACACAGAATAGAGGTGGGGCCTTTTCTCTGGCTGCCACCTCATGCAGCAGTTTATGTCACTGTGTTCAGTGTGGGACTCTGCCTTCATGGGCTTAACCCCGGTGGGAAAGAGAGTGCTGTCAGGATTTAATTCTCCAGCTCCTGGTTCTCACTGTAATAAGGCACCCTCCTTAAGGCTTTTCTCTCTTCTCCAATCAAAGAGGCTGACTGCTACTCCCTGCCAAGGCAGTGCAAAAGATTGCATTCCTTAATATAGGTGACCTAAAGGCGCTGGTCGTCAAGAACAGTAATTAAGTGGCAAGCTCCGCCCATCTGCTCACAACTCTGAGTCCCAGGGAAGAGTGCAAATGGAGGACCTCATACCATATGCTCAAGTATTTCAATGCTATAAATGATGCTAACATGCTGTCAAATAAAATATGTCCTATCCTCCTATCTGAACGATTCTGTACCCTCACAAGCACTTGCAAGGCAGGTCTGCATTTAGAATCCTCATCTTCCTGAGTTCTGAGACATGGCACTGCAGGGAGAGCCGCTGCGTGAGCCCCAGCCTGCAGACTGCCTCTCTTCTCTTTTATTCCTGGCTCCAAACCACATTGCCAAGGGCATTGCATGTATACAGGTAGACTTGCCAACCTGCATCTGTGAACCCCACAAGTGGCTGCCTCTTGTTCACCTCCAGCCCAGGGGTAGCATATATCATTGAAGTGGTCTCACTTTTGGCGGATGGGTCCGGGGAACAAGCCCCCACAGGCCTACGGAGCAAGCTCAGCTATTTGGGTAAGGAATTTAGTTCAGGTTGTGCAGAATGCAGCCTGGGTACAGGGTAAAGGGGAGAGGCCAAGATGAAGGTGGGCTCAGCCTCTTCGATCCATGGACTCTGCTTCATGGGCAGGGGGATGACCAAAGAGGGTCAAAGCAGGACTCTCTAAAGTGTGGGGGCCAGAGCATGGTCCCCTTTTTCCTAAGAGTGGAGTAGTACATTGGACTAGTCCCACAGGTGTGAGGTGCAAGATCAGGTTTAGCTACTTGCACTGGGTACCAACTACTTTGTGTTTTGATGTTCATTCTCCGTCTCCATGGTTATTACCTCTTCTTTCATCATTCTCGTCTGCATTTTCCTTTTATCTCTAATCTTGGAGATTTCCTCCAATTTGACCTTTCTATCACAGATTACATTGTGGAAGGTTGATTCTGATAATGATTGACATTTGGGGATATTTAAAATTTTTTGCTACTTTGTTTTCATTTCACTGTAGCTTTTAAAATATCATCCATGGGGGCCGGTGAGATGGCTCAGCGGCGTACGCACCTGCCTGGCAAGCGCGAGGGCCCGAGTTCGACTCCCGGAACCCACATATGAAGAAAGTGCTGGTGATATCGCTCAGCGGCAGGGGCACCTGCTGGCACGTGAGGTCCTGAGGTTGACCCCCGGTACCCACACACACACACACACACAGAAAATAAAATATCATCCAGTTCCCTTTTGTTCCAGATTTTAACTCAGCTGCATCTTTGTTTGTGACCCCTTTAGTCTACCTTACAGAGACCAGGATCTTTCATGGTATTAAACATCAAGCAGGTTTCTGAAAATTTATTCTGACTCTTATGGTAAATAATTTTTCAAAGACAGAATTTGGTTTTTCCTTTATTGTGCTTCCTATTTGATATTTTTGTTGTTGTTGCTCGTTCATTTTTGAAAGGAAGTTAAAGTAGACTTTCTTTCATGTTGCCAACAGAGGGCTCCAATCTCTCTAGGGTCCCAGCCTCTCCCTCTCCTTGCCCTTGACCTGCTGCTTGGCACGAGGGGCATGAGCTCTGCCCCAGCTGCAGGTTCCCAGCCTTCCAGCAAAAGAAGGGTCTTGTTCTTGTTGAAGCATGAGCTGGAGTCCAGTTTTGAGGTTTGCTCGTTTTGGTTTTGTCTAGAAATGAGTCATAGATTCCTAAGCTCCAGTGAGCTGGGCTTGTAGGGCTCTATCTCTGGCCCCACCTCTCGTGATGTGACAGGAAGCAGCACCTGTTACTGTCAACACTGCTGTATTCTGAGAGTTTTACTTCTGAATGTTTCTAGAACACAGGGCTAGGGAAGGAAAAAAAGCAAATAAATCATAATGAACATGGCTGTCTCAGAAAATAAATATTGAACAGGAAGGGCAGTGACTTTCGTTTTTTATGGATGCTCTGATCCTCACACCAGGGGAAGATGGTGTGACAGAAAGTCCTCTGGGAGGGAACAAACCCATACCTTGACCCCATTTCCTCCAAGATTTAAATGTAGTATCTAAGGGATAGACTGTGATATCCCCAATCACAACCCAGTGGCGGTGACAGGCAAAGGAACCCACGAATGAGAGTAAAGACAGGTAGCACGTATGAAATAGTCCTGGCATAGCATGAAGAAAGAGAACATCACACTTATGGACATGAGCTTTTTGAAAACCCAACAGTGGGAAATGAATCTAGGCTTTATGAGATTTCCTTGTCTGGGAAACAAAAGAGCTGTAATTTTTTTTTTTTTTTTTTTTTTTTTGAGGGGACAGATATATATTGCAGGATGTAATGAGCATTCTTTGGGTAAGTGAGAGTGAAATGATGATGCGCCCATACTGGTAGCAGTAGGAAGATGGGAAATCCAGTGTAACATTTTCAAGGTTACCAACACCTTCCTCTTTTCATGCACAGTGCTAGCCTCTCAACCTGGGGCATACTGTGAGCCCCGTGTATCCCACTGTGGTGGGGGCTGTTGGAACGTGCTGCACGGAAGCCAACCTCAGTGGGTCAGGTCTGAAGCTTGGTGGCTGTAGCGAGAACCTCAGCTTCAGCTGGCTCTGGGTCTCCATCTTGCCCTGGACTTAGTACAACTTGAGATGATGAGCGTACTTTCAATGAAAGGGCTCTGCAATAAATTGGCCAAGTCTTCAACATTTTCCATCATTTAGAGAGATTTCACCTTGGGTGGCCTTGTCAGTATATGTCCCAGAGTCCCACCTTATAGGGCAGTGGTGGTGAACCTATGGCATGCGTGCCACAGCAGGCTGTTTGTGTCATTGAAAGCTCTGAAAGGTTCACCATCTCTGTTATAGGGTAAGTGCATTAGTCCTGCTTTCTACTGTGTAATTATCTCGCAGGGTTATCTCCCTTCAGACCTCTGCTCTGAGCAGAACCCTCTTCAGCTGCTATGGTTCTTCAAGGGTTTCAGTGGTAAAGACCCATGTTTTAAACCTGTATGCTACAGTATTTAATAACTGGCTCTTTTCGATATAATTCATGACCATGGAATAGGGCTCAAGCCAGTGTCTGAAGGCTGGGTCTAGACTGGCTGTAATACCTGTGAACCCTCATTCTCTGTCTCCTTTCTTCATGCTGTACCAAGACTATTTCATACATGCCACCTGTCTTTACCCTCATTTGTGGGTTCCTTTGCCTGTCACCACCACTGGGTTGTGATTATGAATATCACAGTCCAGCCCTTAGATATTATATTTAAATCTTGGAGGAAATGGAGTCAAGGTATGGGTTTGTTCCCTCCCAGGGGACTTTCTGTCGATTATGCAAATTTCCACGCTTTCTCATCAGGTTCCCAGTAACATAAACAAGCAAAGGGTCCACGGAGTCCTCTTTCCATGACTGCGACCTGACTTACAGATATGACAAGAGAGTATCTCAAAACCAGACCCAGATGAACATTAACTCTGCTGTCTTCCCTGAAGGAAAAGATTAATAAATTCAGATGAGTAATCCACCATAGTCTGGCCTGGAAGAGAAAACTATCAGTCCTAAAGACAGTCCCTTCCCTTCCCCTCCTCTCCTCTCCCTGACTTTCTGCTTCCTCGGCAGATCGGTTCCATTCTCCCATTTTTATAGATTGGCTTTCTTTGTTCCACCTCAACATGACACAGACATGGCTGCCTCAGTCCCAGCTGTCTGCAGTTTCTCAGTTCAAGTGCTCAACAGAAACCAAGTTCCTGTGTTCCTGTGTTAAAGTCTGGGCATTTTAAAATTGATTTTTAAATATTATTCTTTTGAATTGGCATATAATTCTTGTACATATTTATGGGGTACAGTGTGATAATTAATGCATGTATACCATGTGTAATGATCAAATCAGGGTAATTAGCATTTCACATCCTTATGCCTTCATCATTTCTTTGAGTTTGGAGCCTTCCAGCTCCTCTCTTCTTGTTCTTTGTAAACTATACAATAAGTTATTATAAGTGATAGTCACTCTACAGTGCTGTAGAATACTATAACTTACCCCTCCCAAGTAACTATATTTTGGTACCAGTTATCAGACCTCATTCTATTCTCTCTCTTGTTCCTAGCCTGTAGTAACTATTCTGTTTTCTTCTTTGATACCAACCATTTAACTTCCACTTATGAATAAGATTATGCATTATTTGTCTTTCTGTGCCTGCTTTATTTCACTTAACAATATCCTCCAGTCTACCCATTTTTTCCCATGAAATACAAGATTTCATTCTTTCTTATGGCTGAATAATATATATATATATATATATATATATATATATATATATATATATTGTACTCAATAAATGAGACTACAAAGGGAGGATGTCCAAAAAGGAAAAATTGAGCTCGTTATTTTAGCTGGTACCCAGCGGCGTCCTCTATGCCAGAACAAAGAGGAGCCCCGGGGGAGGGTACAGTGCAGTTTTTATAGTAGCAAGCAGTTGTACAGAAGCCAATAGCGACGGTTAATAAAGTAATTTTACAAACTTATTGGTTAGGCTTTTAGGCGCAGGGTATTTGGCATTATTTCATTGGGCAAAAGGAACATCTTATTATGGGTTGCCAGAAGGCGGGAAGGTGCATTTCGTCACTACGGGGGAATTGCAACTTTAACAGAAACGGAATTTATCTAGCCTAAACAAAGGCGAAGCTTATCTAACGGTATTTGGCGGGAAGCAGGAGCCAGACAGGCAAAATGGCGGTTTGTTTATAAGATGGCATTAGCCTTGTCAGGTTACAACAATATATATATATGTATTTTCCATATTTTTTCCATCCATTCACCCATTGAAGGACACCTTGGTTGGCTCCGTAGCTTGGCTGTTGTGTATAGAACAGCAATAACAGGAGAGTGCAGGCATCCTTTTGATAAGCTGATTTCATTTTCTTTGGAAATAGTCCCAGAATTGGGATTGTTGGATTTTACAATAGCTCTGTTTCTAGTTTTTTTGAGGAACCTCCATACTGTTCTTCATAATATCTATAACAATTTATATTCTCACCAAAGTCTATAACCATTCTTTCAAAGTCTGGAAAGAAATAATCACACTGGTCTATTCAGTTGTTCATCAGTGGACGGTCATCTCTAGCCAGGGCAGGACTATAAGGCACCACCAAATTAGCAAAGACTACAGCAGAAGGCTCTGGGAGTGGAGACAGAGCAGGCAGGAAATCGGGCAAGTGTCTGCTACAGTTTCCAGGGCTTTGTTGTGTTTCCTTCTAGTGTTCTAATGAAAGGTAGAAGAGGATTCGCCAAGTGCTTCCTGTTAGCCTGAGGGATGCTCTACTTGAGACAACTTTCTGTGACCTCAGGCCACCCACCACATACCTGTCATCTGACTATCTGGGAAAAAGACTGTAAAATACCTGAGCATGTGGTAATTTTAAATCTGGAAATCTACTGAACTTTGGTGAAGCATTAATGTTTCAATAATGCGGTAGTGAATAGTTCCAATACATGATTATTCTAATTTGAAGTTGATAATTTAAAGGGGACAAGAAACAGCAACAATAAAAGAAAAGTCTAGGTGGTGTGAAGCTGAGGATATGTAGTATGAGGTTGTAAAAAAATTCTGTTTCCCTTTTGTTTTATAATTTATCTAGGCCACCATAAAACTACTATAATATATATTCTGCTTCCCTGAATCTCCAGTCAGAGCTGTGCCTCCCCTCTGCATTCCTACAGGTCTTTGTTCATATCTCGATTTACCATTTCCCAGACTGTACTGTACCTACTTGCTTATGGGTCTGTTTTCCTTGCTGGACCAGAAATCTCTGGGGAAGAATCTGCATTGTGTTTGTCTTTGTATTCCTAGCATGAATCGGGCTTAAACACAGTGAAGGTTCAATAAATATTTGAACCAGACCCAGGACTTGTTGAGCCACCCGTACTCCAAGTTGAACAATCCTCCAGCTTTCTGCTTCTCGCTCCATCCACGTCCTCTTGGTTCACTGCTTCCTATCATATGCTTTCTTTCACATCAGAGGTTTTACCCAAATCCCAACCTCTCCTAGCCCTTGCAGTCTTCTTCCTCAGATCTCGCATCTGAATCATGTTCCTCCTAGTACTGCTCAAGATGAACAGACAGATCTCTAGCACCATGATACAGCACTGCCTGAGCACAGATTCCTGTTCTCCATGGATCTTTTGTTTTCTTGTGCACATTAGATATGGCAGAGGTCCCTGTGCGCCCTTTTCTGTCTCTTGTGCCAGTATGGGACATATTTAAGTTCCATAAGCACTTTGTACATTGCAGCCCACTTACTACATGTCCACCCTATTTGCATCATACCTTCGTCATGCTGTTGCCTGATTCTTGTATTCTTCAGTCTGTGCCCATCATGAATGCATGCAAACACTGCAGCACACAGGGGCCCTCATCTCTCTGGGTCACTGTGCAAGTGGCTCCATGTGAGCCTTTCCTGGTCCATTTCAGAATTCTTTCTTACGCTTGTAGTAAGGAAAGAGAGGGGAACACTCAGTGTTTCCTTAGCTGGATGGTTGCCATGGCCACTGTCTCAAATAGTCCCTTCCTGAAGCACCAACTGGGATGTGATGACCCTTTGTAAAACCAAAGCAAATTTGTGTTTGGCTTCCTGGCTTAGCACGAGAAACAAGGAAGACCTAGGAGTTGGCGTGAAGCCTACCCACCAGAATGGGAAAAGGAATTCAAGGAGTAGACTCAGCATCTGTGGCTAAGGGAAGCTTCAGTCTGACATGAAAGCAGGTTTTTTTTCTTTCTTTTTTCTTTTTTGGTATCAGGAATTGAACTCAGGGCCTCACATTTGCCGGGTAGGCGCTGCGCCACTGAGCTACATCCCCAGCATGAAAGCAGGTTTTCTTGGGATCGCAGTGATAGCAAGGGTTGAATGGGGCTGCTATAACAAAATATCACAAACTAGGAGACTTACGTTAACATAAATGCATTGCCTCACAGTTCTGGTGGCTGAAAGTCCAAAATTAATAGCCATGGTCCTTCTGAATCCTGTAGGATGTTATATTAACTAATTTCCTGTTGCTAGGACAGAATACCTGACACCCTCAACTTAAAGGAGAGATTCATTTTGGCTCATGGTTTCAAAGGGTCTGTGTATAGTTGGTTGGCTCAGAGGCAGAAATGGCATGGTGGAAGAAAGCTGCAGCCCGCAGAACCATGAACTAAATAAACTGCTACATTAAGCCCCCAACTTACGATTGAGTTCTGTTCTGGGAGAATTGTTTATAAGTCAGATTCGTTCCTAAGCAGACAAAGTGAGTACACCTATGAAAGTTCATAACTCAAATGTTTGTAAGTTGTGGACTTACTTTTATTCTTTATGAATTATCTGACCTCAGGTATTATTTTATAGCAACAGAAAACAAACTAAGACATTCTTCCTCCCACTGTACTCTATCTAAGGGTGGAGCCTACAAGAAACAATGGCTAAAAGAGGGAAAAAGACCACCACCCTCAAAATCTGGGCAAGCCCAGTAGTTAAAGGTGGTTCACCGATTTCTGGGTTCCCACTACTGATGTTACAATGTCATCTCCTTTACAGATGGCTAGGAATATGGGAGCCAGAAGAAGGCCTGTGAGGGGGAAGTATTGGCATGAGACAGCTTAAGAGGAGGAGGAAGAGTTGCAGGCATTGGTGTGAGGGGCTCCATTTCAGAGGAGCACGGGTCCACAGAGGGGCTCTAGGTGATGTCAGCCCAGTTTTTGAAACAGGATTTCACATGGGGAAATCTGAGTACAGTGGTGGGTACAGCAGTGTGCAATATCTGTGTACTGAATCTACTTCTAGGAGTCAGAGGAGATGACTGAACTCCAGAAACTGGGTTAGAAGCTGGTTAAGGTTCTCCTGCCATCTCTAGGCACACAGGTTTATCCAAAGCGGGGTGTGATGGCTGAGAAGAAATGGTAGAGAAACTGACCATGGCTATGGAATACAGAAACCAAGATAGAACCTGAGCTTTTGTCAGCATGTCCCTTTTGTTTAGGATCCATTGTACAGCACATTATTTTTATCGCTTTTTCAGGCTTTGTGTGTCTCTCTCCAGCTATCGTACTCACTTGGCAAAACAAAACCCGGGTATCTTCAACCATCCATCACCTTGAGTTAGAGCAACTGTGTGTGACTAGAGAAAAACCACACAGTCAAGCCAAGAAGCTTTCTTTAACACTCATAATCTCAATCTACTACTCAATATTCAGTATGTATCTAATAAACTTGCTTCTCCATTCCTTAGGATGTTATTTCATACCTTTGCCTGTCTTCTAAAATCTCTGACTCCATTTTTGTACCCTTCAAGATGATCTGATTATCTAGGGTTGAATGAATTTAACTGAAAAATTAGGACCATCAGACATGAACTCCTGTAGCCTACATCTGCATTCATGTCCTCCCCTTTCTGCATTCCTAATATAAAGGAAAGCAAATGCTGCTGCCATCCCAAATCAGCTGCTCCTGGGTCCTCTGTAGGCTCCGGTCCTAGCCTCTCTCACCTTCTCAAGGTTTTATTCCTCTGGCTACTTTCTTTTCTTCCCAAATTACCAGACCTCCCCTTTCTGAGAGGACTATGCTCTTCAGTTCGCAAAAACGACTGACTGTTCTTCATCCCTAAAAGTTCTTCCTTGGTTTCCTCATCTCTCTCCAACTACTGCCCATTTTTCTACATCCCTTCATACGCCGATGTCTCAAAATAGTTGTTTACATACCTGTTGCATGGTTTCAACTTTTGAATAGTCTTCAGATTTCTCAAATTAAGGCTCTTTTATTGTGTCACCAAAATGTCACATGTCACCAAATTTCTCATGGTGTTGAGTCCAATAGATAATGTATATTCTCAATTTTCTCAGTCTCTCAGTTACTTTACACTCAGATGACTACTCCTTTATTTGACACCACACACTTGGATTTCTTCCTATGTCTTGTAACTCTAAAAATATTTTTCTCAGTCTCTTTTACAGGCCTTCTTCTTCTATCAATATCTACTTACTGATTTCTCACAAGGCTTATCTGTTTTCTCCACTTTCTTCTTATATTATTTTCATGGTCCAAAACATCATCCACATGCTGATGATGTCTAGATTTATATCTCTACCTTAATTTCTCCTTTGAGCTCCAGACATACATATCCAACTGACTACTTGTACTTTCTGCCTGGATATATGATAGGTGTGTTAGCCTAAATACATCCAGAACAGAACTCTTGATTCTCTTCCCCTATACCTTCAACTAAATGAATTCCTCTCATAGCCTAGTAATCAATTTCAGCAAATTGCAAGACCACACCCATTTGCTTAAGACCAAAATGAGGTGTTATTCTTTATTTCTTCATCTTTAAAAAAAAACCCAACAAATCTTGTCATTTCTACCTCCTGAGTGTATTTTAAATCCGTTTATTGGTTTCCTTCATCCTTCCCTAGTCGAAGCCTTCAGAATCTTTCTCCTGGACTCCAGCAGCAACCTCTTGACTGGTCGCACTACTGTCCTTTCGCTTACTTCAAGTCTATTTTAACAAAGAAATCAGAGAAATCTGTAAAAAACAAAACAAGTCATGTTTTCCCCCACTTTGAAAACCCTTCAGCATCTTTTCATTACATGTTTTTTATATTGATTATAATTTCTGCACAATAAAGATGCAGATTTTTTATTAGTACATGTTTTGATACATAATGAATACATTCATCTTGGGGAGTTGGTACACGTAGGTATCGCATCTTAATCCTTCTTACTTCCCCTTCCCTTCTCCTCCTCTCCCTCCTTCTCTAAATTCCCTTTCCATTTGCAAAATATCTATTTCCCATTTCCTCTTATCTACCTTTATTTTGCTCTTTAAATTATTTATGCTTTGGGTTTCTCATATAAGAGAAACCATGTGATACTTAAGGTTCTGTGCCTAATTTATTTCACTAAGCTCTGTGGTTTCAAGTAAAAGATACAAATCTTACGTTGTCCATTCAATGAGTTTTCATAGCTATACACACTCAAGTAGCCAACACATGTTTCATCTTATACCAATAGTTTGTTCCCTTTTACTTGCCTAGCAGTATTCTGTTTTACGAATATACCAAAATGTGTTTATCTGTGCTCTTACTGAAGGACGTTTTAATTTTTTCCAGTCTTGGGCTATTATAGATAATGGAGCTTTGAACATTCACGTACAAGTCTTTATGTAAACATATGCCTTTCAGGTAGGTAATTAATAATAGAATTGCTAGGCCAAATGGTAAATTCATGCTCAAAGTTTTAAGAAATTGTCTGTTTTCCAAAGTGACTCTATTTTCATTGTATTAAACATAGAATCTGAACTCCTTACATTGGTGAAACTCTCTTCCTTTTCCATGTTTCCTCTTTCTCCCTTTACCTGTTCTACTTCTTTTCTTCCACCTCTGTCCTCATCTCTGCTACTCCACTTATCTGGTTCCTATAGACCTCAATTCCTGATCCTTCAGGCCTCAGAGAGCCTCTTCTGCCCTCTCTCATTAAGGGAGCTTCCCTCCTGTCATTGCCTATTACTCCTTCCTTTTTATTGCTTTTCTGTTCTTCCTTCCTGTTCACAATACTAATCACTAATTTATGATTATTTTTTCACTTTACTTACCTTTCTGCCTCTTCTTCACTAGATTGTGTCTCCTTGAAGGCAGGACTGTGTCTGATTCCTTCACCGTTGTTCTCTCAGAACAATACCCAGAATGAAGTAAGTACTCAACAACTATTTGCAAAATGAATGACTATCTATTGACTACGCTTTGGCTTGCCTTGTAAATACCCCTGGATTGGGCAAGAATATTCCTTATGTTGTAACCTCTTCAAAAAATTAGTGCCAAAGAAGGAACACAAGACTTCATTCTAAGAAATCTGAAAACATTTCAAATGAATGTGCCTATTCATTTATATAATTATACAGAGCACTTCCAAAAAGCTCTCATTCCAAGTACTTCAGAAAAACAGAATAATGAGTCAGAGTGTTGAGAGGAGACAAACTGCCATGGAACCCAAGGTTTTGGGAAAATCAGGACCAACACCCTGAGCATGGCTTCCCTATGTGGAAGGATGCTGTTCCAAAAGGCTAGAACGGGTCTGTTGTCAGAAATTGGGACACCCAGCCAAGCCTGGGAACTGCTTTGCTAAACTGAACACAAATGCTTTATACCCAAGGAATGAAGTTGGTTTTATATTGCTGTGAAGAAAGTGTTACTTGGCTAAGCCAGCTTAGCCTCCATCTCCTGGGTTCCCAAACACATATACTTTCTTTAAAGATTCATGTTCACGACTTTCTCTCTCCCAGCCTAAGAAGGTGAGAATGAGGCTGAATATAAACAACAAGGCAGAAGCAATGGTGCCTCTTGCATAAAATGTAGCCTGGAAGGTTGGATCAGGAATGGAGCAACTGATCGACAAGGGTATATTTTATTTCTTTCAAAGACAGTATGCTTTTGTATTTTCTAAAGAAGGATTTCTTCTAGTTATTTTAAATGGGTAGGGGAGCAACTGTCCTCCCTGGGAACCAAATTATATCATAGAGGATTCTTAGGTTGAAAGCAATAGAAATTGACTCTGATGACTGAAACAAGAAAAGGAAAGTTATTGGAAAGATGGCAAACAGCCTTAAGATTGAAAAATGGGCTAGAAATCAGATGCCTGGAGAGCCAAGAACCTGGGGAGCTCCAAGGGTGTTAGCTGCAGAAAACTTTCTCTAGAGATCTACCACCCAAAGATGTAGATTAAAAATTCCTGCATGGCTGAACCTGACTGACCTAGCGTGGGTCATATAACTACTTTAGTGGGTTGGGAGTCGGAACCTGGAATTCTTAGTGCCACCTGAGCCACAGGGAGTAGAGCAAAAGCCATTTCACAAAGGAATTGATGTAGGACATTTGAAATAAGCTGTTTAGTATTCTGCTAGTAGTAGAATATCAATAACCTTATAAGTTCATTATTAACCTTATGGACATTTGTACGATGCAGTCATCCTGTGAGTTGGGTTGTATGGATGAAATGAAATATACTGCTTACCCTTAAGTAAGTTCCTGTGCAATTTTGGGAGACAATTAGAAAGACACATGAATTCATTTAAGTTATGGCTGCTTTGGTTGCAAGAAAACAAAACTCATTCAAAGTTACTCAAGTAAAGAAGTGTGTTTATTGCAAGGATCCAAGGTTCTCATAGAATCAAAAGACATGAAATCGGTGCAGCTTAGCACCAGGGGAGATGAGCAGAGCAGAAGCAGCTGGCTGCAACCTCTAGCTCCCTTTCTTGGGCCACAGGCTCTTCTCTCCTCCCTGGTTATTGTCAGTTCCGTTTTTCTTTCTCTACAGAACAGCTTCTTCCCTTTACTCATCAACGTGTAAATGGCTGCTATTACTTTCAAATTATGGGACCTTCTCACTACCAGCTGTCCACAATCTTGTGTCTTGTGTCAAGTTCTCAAGATAGAATTTGCTCACAGCTTGGTGCAAGGTCATACAATGTCAACAATCATATTGTCTACTTTAGAGCCATGGGATCACCACTAGTTCAGTTCAATGCTAGCAGTGTGTGCACACATATTGTGGGTGGGGGCTGAGCAAATGTGGGTATGTGTGTGAAGCCCTCAGTGGGGCATGTCAATGGAACATTTCTGGTTGCTGAGACAAAATACCCAACACCCAAAGTTAAAGGAGGAAAGGCTTATTTAGCTTACAGTTTATAGAGGTTTCAGTTCACAGTTGGCTGGCTCCAAGGTAGGGTGGCATGGCAGAGGGGCATCGTAGAGGAGAAGCAATTTATGGAAGGCACAAGGCAGAAGACACCAAGCTGTAAACCACAGCTCTTTCTGTTCCTTATATCTTACCCAGGCTACCTGCCTCCTCATACCCTGAATCCTAGCATCACTCCATGAATCACTCCCAGCATCACATCCTTGATTCCAGCAGCACAAAACCTAGATCCAGCCACCTCTGAAAAGCCCTGCCTATAATCGCATGGGGCTTTGCGGAGACATCTAGACACAAGCCATAACAATTTCTTTGACAACACACAATTACAAAAAATTGAAGAAATTTCATGACTGATGTTGAAGTAGAGACGGCCCAATTGCGTCTATGCTTTGGAAGATGTTTAGTAGAGAAAAGGGGAGAGATAAGGTAAGGGCTTTATGAGGTAGTAGAACAGAGGTGTGGTGTGTATCTGTTGCTTTGCCAATCAAACAGCCCTTCTGCTTTTTACATTTTACCTCTGGTGCTCACCACGCCTGGATTGTTCAGCATGGTGTCCTGTTCCCCTGATCACAGACAGGCTGGTTTCCTCCATCCACCGAGCTCATGATTGGATCAGAGATAAGCAAGTGGGCCAAATAGATTCTTCTGTTAAGTTTTCATACAAGCTTCTTGTTAATGGTAAGTTCTTTCTATTGACTGGATTGAGATCTATGATAACAGAATAAACCAGATTCCCTTGTGGCCATTGTTGCTATTGCCTGGAGGGAAAACCTCTTTTGTGTGTAAAAATGAAGACAATAAGCAAGTAAAACCAGGCCCAAGGGACAGAGAGAGGACAAGTATATTGGCTGAGCATTTGTATTTGCTTGGGACTGAATTTCTCAACCAATGAATATCAATATTGTTTGAGATTTCTGTCACTTGCAACCAAAGAGCTCAGACTAATAGAAATAAAATTTTGTTTGTATGTCTAAATTATAAAGAAAAGGAGAGCCCCAAGGAAAGATTAGAAAGCAGGAAAAAAAAGAATGCTATTTTAATACAATAATTATCACCTTAGAATATTTCCTTTTAGCTTTTTTCATGTACACGTGCTTTAAATTTTGTTGTAATCATAGTTTATAAATTTCATCACATGTGATACACATTTTTTCCCATTGTATGGTTTTCACAAACTTTATTGTAATAATTTAATACCTGTTATATATTGTGAGGATGTAGTAAAATTGAATTAATCATTTCTGTGTTGAATGTTTTAGGATTTTTCCAAATTTTCATAGTAATAAGGTGAGGTTCAGCCTAAAGGAAAAGCATTCATTTTGGGAAACGATTAATTCCAGAGCAGGAATTGCAGAAAGACCTGAGATTGGGAGAGGGTGGAGCTTCCTCTACTCTTACTACTCCCGTGTGGAGGTTTCTTTTGATTGTGTTGCCTTGGTGCCAGAGTTTCTTTGGACCTGAACCTCTTGACACTGTGGACACAGTGTGGCCAAAATGGCTGCAAGTGAAAGCCAACAACATTTTTCTGATGAATAGATGCTATAATACCAGGGAATGGTGGCGGGGTAGGGGGAGGTCTTTATTAATCCACCCTCTATGGCTAATGACCCTGGAAATATACATATATAAATTTTTTTTCTTAATTATTTTTACTTCCCCTCCCCCTCCCTACCCTCCTTTCCACCTGGGTCTCCTGGAGACCTGCTCCAGGGTGCTGGGCTGTTTTGGCGTCTGAGGTACCTTGAGCCATGGGCATCACAGGCCAAGTGCACAGAAATGTGAGCACTTATTTTAGACTGTGGCTTTCCCAGGCTGTTTGCAGTGTACTAGTGGTGTTGTGCAGAGGACGGATGGCATGTTCCGGTGGAAACACGGAAAGAAAGAAAGTGCATTAGCCACATAGGTCAGTTCTGAATGTTGCAGCTGATCGTCTTGTCCTCTGGACAGGCGGAAGCATGCAAGCCACAGAGAGCTTGTCTGTGGACATACCTTCCTTGAAAATATTCCTTGGATTTCTAGCCATTACTTAAGAAGGAGAAACTCTGGATAAGAATCTCTGGGTAAGAATGGATTTCCTGCTATGATTGGAACATGCTTTCAAAAGTAGTTTAATTTGCATAATGAAAGTAATATGATTTTATTTTGTACAGGAAGCTGTTAAAGTGGCATGTTTTTAAAATTGCTATTTTCAAAATCAGCTTTCTTGGGGTATAATTTATAGACAATAAAAATTCACCCAGTTTTCAGTGTACAATTCCACAAATTACCTCTAACAATTGCTGATCTGTTTGCTGTCATTGTAGTTTTGCTTTATCTAGAATTTCATGTAAATGAAATCATGTGGAATGTCTTCTTTAACTCAGTATGTTTTAAAGATTTATCTTCGTTGTGTGTATTCATCGACAGTTAAATCACAATTTTTAAGATGCATTTGCCACTTGATGAACATGTGGGTTATTTCCATTTTGGATAGTATGAGTAATATGACTTGTATATTCGAGTACAAGTCTCTATGAACACGCATTTTAATTTAATTTAATTTTATTTATTCTTATTTGTTTTTTTTTTTGTGGGTACTGGGGTCGACCTCAGGACCTCACGCGCCAGCAGGCACCCATGCCACTGAGCGATATCACCAGCCCTTTTTTCATATGTGGGTTCTGGGAGTCGAACTTGGGCCCTCGCGCTTGCCAGGCAGGCGCTTACGCGGCTGAGCCATCTCACCGGCCCGCATTTTTATTTTTTATGGTAAAATAACTAGATGTGTGCATTAGTCAGGTTGTCTAGAGAAACAGAAGCATTAGGAGACATATATATGTACAGAAAGAGATTTATTTTAAAGAATTGAAGGCTTGACAAGCCCAAAATCTGATGGGGGAGACTGGCAGGCTGGCCACGCAGGCTAGAGTTGCAGTTCTTGCTCATCGCATCCTGCTGTAGCCAGAAAGAGCCAATGTTGCAGATGACCTCTGAGCCACCCGTTGGAGAATTTTCTCTTCTTTGGGGAATATTATCCTTTTATTAGATTCAGGCTCATAATATGGAGGACATTGTACTTTACTCAGCATGTACTGATCAAATTTAAGTATCACCCAAAAATACCCCCTACAGACATACACAGAGTAAGGTTTGACCAAATATCTGACACAGAGGCTCAGGCAAGTTGACACATAAAATTCACCATCACCAAGTAGAATTGCTGAGTTGTGTGGTAAGTTTTGTCTAACTGTATAAGAAATTGGCAACTGTTTTCTTCAAATTGGCTGTGCCATTTTGCATTCCTACCAACGGTATGTAAGTTTCAATTGTTTCATAGCCTTATCAACTTTTGGTGTGGGGAATGGGGTTAGGCGGATGCAGCAGTTTTTCGTTGTGGTTTAAGTTTATTTTTCCCTAATGATTCATAGTTGAACCTCTTTTTGTGTGCATGTTGGCCATTTTTGTATCTCTTTTGGAGAAATGTGTCTATCTAAACGTGAGGTTGTTTGTATTTAATACTATATATATTTATATTTATTGTCTTACTAAATTGTAAGAGCTTTATATAATATGCTTTTATGTAATAAAAATATATGGTTTATTGAATATTTTCTCCAAGTCTGTGGCCCACCTTTTTATCTTCTTAATAATTTCTTCTAAATTTTTTTTTCCATTTGGAACAGATTTACTGGAATTAGAAAAAATTTAAAAAGAACAGAAAAGTACTATGTACTCTTTATCCAATTTTCTTAATGATGATACCTTGTAGCACTATAGTACAATATCAAAACTAGGAAACTGGCATTAGGACAATGATTAAACTTCATTGGATTTTGCCAGTTTCAAATGCACTCACTTCTATATTGTAAATATATGCAATTTTGTCACATGTATAGATTTGTTTATGTATTCTCACAATGGATATGCAGAACTATAACAGTGTCTTTTGAAGAACAATAATGACATATTTAAGAAATCTTTGTCTAGCCTTAAGTCACAAAGCTTTTCTTCTATGTCTGCTTCTAGGCATGTCGTGATGTAACGCTTACATTTAGGCCTATGATGCCTTTATATATGATGTAAGGTAACAACTGAGGGTTTTTTTTTTTTTTTTTTTGTCTTTGGAAGCTCAGTTGTTTCAATATCTTTGTGGTGAAGACTATCCTTTTACCATAATATTTTGTGACAGCTTTGTAAAATATAAATTGGCTATTGTTTTATTTGTTAACTCATTTCTGAACTTGATATTCTGTTCCTACTGAGCTTCATGGAAATAATAAGATTCAGTGGAAATAATTTAATGTCTTATTTATCTATGTAGTAAGACATAAAATCAGATCATGTGCACTCCCCACTTTGCTCTTTTTGAAATTATTTTGACGTCTTTCACAATTTCCATAAAACTTTAGAATCAGACTATGAATTTTTTTTTTTTTTTTTGTGGGTACCGGGAGTTGGGGGTTGACCTCAGGACCTCGTGTGCCAGCAGGTGCCCGTGCTGCTGAGCGATATCACCAGCCCTTTTTTCGTATGTGGGATCCGGGAGTCGAACTCAGGCCCTCGCGCTTGCCAGGCAGGCGCTTACACCACTGAGCCATCTCACTGGCCCTATGAATTTTTAAAAAACAGAACAAGACAGAAACAAATCTGGCTAGGATTTGGTTGGGATTGCAATGAATTTATAGATTAATTTGGGATTGCTATTACATAGATATGTAATTAATTTTTGTATATATCCTTATATATATATATCAACCTTATATCCTGCAAAAATTCTAACCTTGCTTATTAATTCTAGTAGCTTTTGGGGAGATTTCTCAGGAACTTTTACACACTTATGCATGTCATCTGTGACTATTTCTTCTTTTTCAATTGGATACCTTTTATTTCTTTTTCTTGTCTTACTGCACTGGATAGAAAATCCAAAACAGCGTTGAATAGAAATGTTGAGAACAGATATAATTACCTTTTTCTCAATAGGAGTAGAGCATTTTGTCTTTTGTCATTTAGTATTATATTAGCTATGGGCTTTTAAATTTTTGTAGATGTCCTTTATTGAACTAAGAAAATTTTCTTATAGTTTGCCGAGAGTTTCTGTGTGTAAAATCATGAATAGATGTTACAGTTTGTCAGATGCCTTTCTCTACTTAATCATATGACTTTTTTTAAGACTGCTAATATGGTGACTCACATCACTGACTTCCAAATATTGATCCAATGTTGCAGTTCTGGAATAAAAGCCACTTGGTCACTGTGCTAGTTGTAATTTTGCTCTACATCACCTTGTTCTTCTCAGTGGAGGACACTGGAGGGATTCTGGAGGAAGAAGAGCTTTCTCATCTCCAGCTCTGGGTGCCTTGCTGTCCAGCTGCTGTGGAGGATTCTACTTTGGTACTCAGTGCTGGCAGTGGGCATACTTTGTCCAACCCAGGCTCCAGGGCTCAGCGCACAGTTTCTCCTGTATTCTGCTCCTGGAGTAAAAAGCTACTTCAACCCCTGATTCTTGCAAGACAGGGACGGCAGCAGGCTTGCAGTGCCCAGCAATTTCTCCTGGCATCGCCCTTGTAGCTTCATAGTAGAGCGCCACCAGCAGGGCACATCTCAGGGAATGGTCTCCTTTAGCATCATGTCTTTGGGCGACTTCGCAATGAAGTCTGAGTGGAAGCATCTTCTGTAGTCAGCGCCCCCATTCCCAGGGGACTTATTTCCTGATGAGACACCTAGTGACCTCTCCATGATCCAATGCCTCACAGCTGCACCCTCTCCCCGATGTCTGGATCCTTGCCTGACGTGAACATGGACGGTGATTAACATTACATGTGCATCTGCACAGAGCATCTGTTCTGTTGTGATCAGTGTGTTCTGTGTGTGTCAGTTAGGTTTGGCTCATCTCTGTTCTCTATATCCTTAGTGATCTTCATCAAGTCTTTTAAACAATAACTAGAAGGATAAAATGTTGAAGTGCTGATCTACAATTGTAGATTTGTCTAGTTTTCCTTTTATTTTTATGTTTTTGCTTCATTTATTTGAAGCCCTGTTATCAAGCGTATGTGCATTGAGGTCTGTTAGCTCCTCAACTATTTTAGTACTAAATATATCCTCTTTCTTCTGCAATATTTCTTGTCCTGAACTCCTTGCTCTATATCAGTATAGCCATTTGAACATTCTTTTGAGCAGATAATGCCTTTTTATATTCTTTTACTTTTTCTTTGTGTCTGTATTTTTAAAGTGTGTTTCTTATAGGTGGCATAAAATTGGTTCTTGCTTTTCAAACCAATCTGACAATCTCTGCTTTTAGTTGAAGTGTTTAGATAATTTATATAATTATTGATATGGATGGGTTCAAATCTAACATATTGTTATTTATCTTCTATTTTCCTATTTTTCATTGTCATTTTTCCTTACCCATATTCTCTTTATGACTAGAATTTATATTTTTGGTTGACTTATTAGCTATACCTCTACTTTATTTTATCATTAGTTGTGGTAAAGTTTACGATGTAATCTTTAACTTACCATACTCTACCCTCAAATAATGTACCATTTCCTATATAGTGTAAGATCTTTCTCCCATCTTTTACACTATGGTCATGTTTTACTTTTATATATGTTATAAATCCAATGAGATACTAATATTATTTTGTTTAAAGTATGCAGTTTGAAAGAGATCAAACAATGAAAAATAAAAATATCTTTTATATTAGCCCACATGTTTCTCTTTGATTCCAAACTTAGATACAGAGTTCTATTGGTATCATGTTTCTTCTGTCTGAAGGACTCTCCTTATAACTTCTTATAATGCAACTCTGTTGAAAATTTTGCAAATTTTTGCCTGAAAAAGTATTTACTTCACATTGATTTGAAAATATTTTATCTATTTTACTTCTATTTCTTGCCATACTTGTATGAAATTAAAACCTTTGGAACATAATCATTTTACTGTAATATTATTTTGATTATAGTATCTAATATCTCTCCTTATCATCCTCATTCTTCCTCACAAAATTACAAAAGGGATAAATATTTCTTCTTTATTCCCTATTTGCAACTCACAAGTGGAAAAAAATAGAATTCTTCTGATTGGCAGCCAATTGAGCTTCTCATCACTCGTTCATTCATCAACAACTGCTCTAAAGTACTCCAAATAAAGGAATTAAATATTCTAAATCACCACACCGAGTGTCCTCAGCCAAATGTTTCAGTACTCACTTACTCGTGTGGCATGTCTTTTATGCTTGAAAGTTGTAGCTGGAGTAACTGTACCTCAGAATAGCATGGGACTGTAGTTTTTTCCAATCCTTTATTTGACCTATGAGGACACTTAGGGGAATTAACTTAATAAAGTTACTAGAAGTAATCAACAGAAGTAATACTGTTAGGGTATCTTAGAAAATTGGGATGTTAAATGGTTGTAATATCATTTCGGTGATAGATGTCTATGAATTCATAATAATAATATATTTTAGGTTTGTTAGCTGTAGTGATCTAATAATTTATTTAATATTACTTAGGCACCTGCTATGATATAGGCACTGTGCTATATATTTCATTTCCTTTTTTTGTTTTTTATCTTTTTCATTTTTATTAGTACATGTTTGCAATACATGATTACTTTTGTCATGGGGAGTTGGTACATTTGAAAGACATTTTTGCTGGGCATAAAAATCCAGTCGACAGTTTTATTTTCTTCTGGTTTGCACACTTTGTAGCATGGAATCTTTCATTCTTTGCTTCTCTTAACATAATATGGTTTTTTTTATGGATGCCTGTAAGAATTTCTTTGTATCATTTTTCATAAAATTGATTATGAAATTTCCTGTTGCATTTTTAAAAGCTTTATCTCCTCAGCATCATTGAGCTTTTTGAGTTTATATTTTAAAAATTAGAACATTTTCAGCAATTATTTCTTTAGATATGTTTCTGTCCTCTTCTCCTTTTATAGGACTCTAAATATACATTTATTAAATCACTTGGTGTGGTCCCACCACAGCTCAATGACACACTGCCCTATTTTTTAGTCTTTGTTCTCACTGTGCTTCATTGTGGATTGCTATGTCTTTTTCTATTGTCATTTTTTATTGTTAGAAGTTCCTTTGGATCTTTTATGTATCTGCTATTTCTCTATCATGTTTTCTTCTACCTTTCTAAACCTGTGAAGCAGTTTTTAATAGGCAGGTAAGTATTCTGGCCTGCTTTTTCCATCATATCAATCATTTCTGCTTTTACTGACATTGATTTTTTTTCTGGTAATGGGTGTATTTTTTTTCTTCTCTTCACATTGGGTAATTTTTGATTGGATGCCAGACACTGTGACTTTTACATGATTGGGTATAGATTTCATTCTTTTAAAAAAAAATGGCGTTGGGTAACTTTTTTTTGGCATGCAGTTATATTTCATAGGATTAGATCTTTTTCAGGCTTGATACTGAGCTCTGCTAGAGCAGGTCCAGGGCAACCTTTGGCTTAAATCAATTTAGGCAACATCCTCTGAAGACTCTAGCTGATAACTTTTGTATTGCAAGGTCTTTCTGCTTCTAGGGTGGAAACATAAACCGTTCTCAGCCTTGGGGGAGCTGTGGACATTGTGGAGCTGACCACTTTTGAGTGGTTTTCACCAGCCTCAGGCAGTTCCATCTTAAGTATCTGTAGATTTTTCAGACAAAGACACAGAGGTCTCTCACTGTGCATCTCTGGGAGTTTCTCTCGGAGCAGCTCTCTTCTCCCTGGTACTCTCACCTGCAAATTCTAGCCACTGTGGACTTTCTGATCTCTCACTTTTGTCTTCTCCACTTACCAAAATCACCAGGCTCTGCTTGGATCTTCATCCTGGCTTACTGCAGCCTGCAAGCTGCCTTCAGGCCATGTTCTAGGACAATGGCAGGGCGCACTCTGGTTTCTCTTCTCACAGAGGTTGTGATACTGTGCTGCTTTTTGTCCAGTGTTTGAAATTTGCTACTTCATTTACCTTGTCTAGTTTTCTAGTTGTTCAAAGTGAGACAGTAAAAGCAATCCTTGGTACTTCACCATGTCTGAAAATGAATGCCCCATAGATTTATTTTAATAAAAAGTTGTTAACTCATAATATATGTGCATATTTTGAAACATTAAGTATATCTAAGACTTAAAAACAACATTCTTTTATATTCTGCCCCTTCCCCAGAGTCCTACTACAGAGAAATAACGCTTTTTAAATTAGATTTTTATAGCTAATATTATATTTCTAAATAATAGGGCTTTACTACTATTTCTCATTTATTTTTGATTTTATCTATTGACTTCCTGTTATGTGGAAAAGGATTTAGCTCTTTAACACCCCTTCCCATTGTCCCATCCTCCACCCTCCTAATATAACGGTATCACAAGTTTTATATAAATTTTAGCTCACCATGATTATGCAAATATTATAATTTTAGAGTCTAATATATAGTATGATTTCATTTCATTTCTAGTTCAGTTTTTTTTCCCCTTGGAATTTAGAATTGCTAATTTAAGAAGTGCATAGTCTAGAATTCATGTGTTCTTAATCTTTCTTGAATGCTCCATTTTTTAAGATTATTATACTGAGCCTACCTCTCTTATTAGAGGTGACCCTTCCTGAGTTCTGTGGAGGCTGGGAATTTACACAGTGGTTACCCTGGAATTTCCCAACACTTCTTTCCTTAGTTGTATTGACTGCTTCCTATTTCACGTATGTTTGTCTTTCTTGGCTTACTCTCTCTGTTTTGCTTGAGTGTATCCTCAAGTAGCTTCATAATAAAAGGAGGTATATTTTGGGGTCATCACATATGTGAAATCTTTTATCTACTGTTAAAATTGATTTTATGTAAATTCAAAGTTATAAAAGTTCTGTAATAGATTTTGAAGGCCATGTTTCACAGGCTTCTATTATCCAGTATTAATAAGGAAAAATCTGAAACCATTTTAATTCTTATTCTTTGTTCATGACATTTATTTTTTCCATTTTAGAATATCTTATAATCATTTTTTCTTTCTTTGGTACTAAGAATTGAACCAGGGCCTTTGCAGTCAGCTATGTCCTCAGCCCTTTTAATTTTTTTTTTTTTTTTAATTTTGTGACAAGGTCTTGCTAAATAACTAAATTGCCCTGGGTGGGCTTGGCACTTGCAATCTCCTGCCTCAGCCTCCAAAAACACTAAGATTACAGGCATCTCCAAACTACCACATCCAACTTAATCCTTTCTTTATTCTATGTTTCCTGACATTCATGTTCATGCACTTCTAATGTGGCTCGTTTTTTGTTTATTATTGGACACAGTACGAGTCCTTTTAATATGAAAATTTGTCTTTAAGAAAGTAATGTTATGGTTTAGATTTAAATGTCTCCCCAAAGTCTCACGTATTTGGAAGATCATTGGATCATGGGGGTGATATACTCATGAGTGGATTCATCAATCGATGAGTTCTGTACCTGAATGTACTATTAGGAGGTCAGACTGGTTGGAAATGGGTCAGAGTGGGTGTAACCTGGAACAATGTGTTCTTGTCTCCAGGTGGAAGGACCCCCCGCACTTCCTGGCTGCCATGGGAACAGATTTCTTCTATCACCATTCCTTTCCACTATGTTTTTTCTGCCTTGGAGCTAGCCAATCGTGCATGAACTTAAACTGTGAGCTAACAGTAAGCCTTTCCTTAAGTTGTGGATGTTGGGAATTTTGTTCCATTGACAGAAAAGCTGACTAATATAGATATTGGTACCAAAAATGGGGTCATTGCTGTGACTGTACTTGACCATACGGTTTAGAGGCCTTTGCAACTAGTTTGCAGGAGGAATTTGGAAAGCTTTGAAGGTGCTGACACGAGAAGCCCTAGATTGCTCTAAGCCAAGCTTGATAGGAGATTCTGATCAGAGCTCAGAAAACCAGAATGCTGATAAGAAAGCAGACAGTAAAGGTTAGAATCAGAAGGATTCTGCTGAGAATAATGACTCAACTGGCAGTTGGACTTGATGTCACGTGTGTTATACCCTGGCAGTGTTGCAGAAATCTGATATCAAACCAAACGGAAGACTTCTTGCACCTGAGGAGTTGGAAGGCAAACTTTATTATGCTAGTGGGCTGATGAGAACCGGGTTTCAAATCGTCAACATAGAGTCAGCTTAGAGTTTAGCTTAAATACATTTTTGCAAGCCAGAAATACAAAGCTGATTGCAGGTTGTTATATGATTGGTTGCATACGCTAAGGCAGATTTGTCAGGCAGATTTGTTCTGGGCAGGTTTTGCTAGGGAGGGGGCTGTCGAAGTGGGTGGGTGAAATCAGGCAAGCATGTCCTTGACTGGGTTATTTTGTCCTAGGTAGAAAGTTCCTGGAATAGGCAAGCAAAACAGAGTATGTTTATAGGGTAGAAAGTACAGGCAATTCATCTGGATTCAGCCAGATAAGGCTGAGTCAAACTGTCTCTGAGTTATAGCTGGCGTGGTGGTCAAGGCTCGCTGAGTCTAACTACATGACAGGCAGCATGAGCTTAGGCAGAGGCTACTAACTGATTTCTAATTTCTGCTATGAAATTTCTATAAGTTTTCCATTACACAGGAAACTTGTCTTCATTTTGACCATGTCCTGAGACTTTGCAGAAGACTGAGATGAAGAGCAGTAGATTGATTCATCTGCTGGAGGGAATTTCAAAACAGCCCAAAAGGTTAAGGTTGGTAACTGCTGGCTGCTTTTAGCAAGATCTACAGTGAAAAGCAAGAACAAAAAGCAAATGTGAAAAGTTTGCAATTTCATCAGGAAGGAAATGTCTGCAAACTTGGGACCCAGGACAGTTACTGAAAATATTAGCATTAAAAAGAAGCCAAGTAGTTTACATTAGAACAATAGGAATGATGGCTTGAAGGCATCTCAAGAATCAGCAAGACTCTACCCTTCACAGAGTCAAGGGTGTAAAACTGTAAAGCTTTCATTTGAGAAGAGAGCCCCTGGGACCCTGCTTGAGAAGGGTTGCCTAAGGAATTGGCTTTCCAGGATTCATTTCACAGTGATCATCCATCCAGACATGCAGAGGCTTCTGTAGTCATGATCCAAGGGGGCCTGGTTACTACTTAAACTGGTGGCAGACCTTGGCTTCATTCATGTAGTGCTGGTTTTACAGGCATGAATTGTGGGGGCAGGAAGGCTTCCATCTATATTTCAGAGGAAGGCTTTAGAGGCTAGGCATGGGCCTCTGGAGGGTACTGTGTAAATCTGTGAGAGTGAAGGTGAAAGTGCAGTGGAGACCCTAGGAAGTTAATGTCAGTAACGTGGAGCATCCACTGAGGAAAGCCACAGACAGTGAGCAGAGCCAGCCCAAAAGAGTTGCCATGAGGGCTGCAACTAATGATACCATAGAGGCATGGCTGCCCAAGCCCTTTGGAGCTCACATATCACCACCACCTGCCCAGATGCTGGACAGAGACCCAAGGAATTTAATGTTTGCCTTGCTGGGTTTTGGTCTTGCTTTGGTCCAATTCCTTTCTGTCCTTCCTGTTTCTCCCTTTTGGAATAGGAATATTTTCCCTGTGCCATTGTAAATTGGAAGTATGTAACTTTCTCTTTGATTTTCACAGGGACTCACAGCTAAGAGTTTGCCTTGAGTCTCAGGGGAGAATTTGGTCTTGTCCTTTTGGCAGTGCTGGAACTTTTAAGACTTTGGCTACTCTTAGAGATACACTAAATGTGTCTTTCATAATGAGATGGTCATGAGCCTTTTGGGGCCCAGGGGTAGAATGTAATGGTTTAGATCTAAAATGCCCCCCAAAAGTCTCATGTATGTGGAAGGTGACTTCAATATTGGGTGCTATATTAATCAGTGAATTCATTCATTGGTGATTTCAGTACTTGAATATACCCATTAGGAAGTAGGGCCTGATTGAAGGTGGGTCACTGAAAATGGATTGGAAGGGTGTATTCTTGTCCCTGGCTCTTTCCTTTCTTCTCTGCATCTTCATTTTCATGGGATGAACAGTTTTCTTCTACCATGTCCTCTACTGTGCCATTTGTGCCTTGGGGCCAGCCAACCATGGACTGAAATCAGGAGCCAAAATAAGCCTCTCTTTTTAAGTTGGGGTACCAAATATTTTGTCCTAGAGATGGAAAAGTGACTCACACAGTAATAAGACTCTAGATTTAGTCTTTCCTTCAATTTTAAAAAAATTTTCTAAAACTATTATAATTTGTATGATAGAGTTATTAGATTGATCTTATGTTAATTTTTTTTCTCCCTATTGGTTTTATCTCCCATTAATTTTGGCAGAGAAGAAAACTTAGATCTCTCCTCCGGGGAAGAGGTAAGAGTCGGTTGAGTACCAAATATCTTTTGATCCTGGTGTTCTGACTCTGAATTCTTAGGCTTTGCTGGGTTTTATGGAGTAAATTGCTTTTTTTTATGTCCTTCCTCTAGCCTTCCCCATCCTACCAAGTCAGTAATACTGTATTCCACCAACACCTTTGAGTCTTCTAAAATTTTATTGAAATTTCTCATATGCTGATGTTCCCTTCCCATTTTTTAAAAAAATTATTTATTCTATCATATTATTGAAAGCACAGAATGAAAAAGAAATAAACACATGCTAGCAAATAGCCATCTTTAACCATAATTCTAGTTATATAGTTTTTATTGCTGTTACTATAATGAACTTTTTTTGTGCTTATAGTTTTCTCCTCCTCTTTTTGCATTTATGGATTAGTGTGGATCAAAAGCACAAGTAAGAATTAAGATTTAAATACACAGCGGGACACTTTAGCCCACATTTCTGAAGACAAGAAAAGCTGTAGAGAGAATTTGAGTCTAATAAGAAGAGAGATGAAGAGCTCCGTGTTATGTGTCTTCGTCTTTTATTTTATTTTATTTATTTATTTATTTACTTTTTTTTTATATGCGGTACTGGGAGTCGAACTCAGGACCTCACACTTGCCAGGCAAGCGCTTATGCCTGAGCTATATCACCAGCCCCATCTTTTATTTTTTAACTGAGCTTATTTGTAGAGAAGGAACTGTGAATGTTCTGCACCCTCAGCAAATGGCAGTAAGTGTCCAGAGCATTTTCCTTAGAGCAATAAGGATTTACAGAGTAGTCCTCCAACCTTAGTTCTCTACCTGAGGCAGGCCCTCTTGGCAGCCTGGAATACTTTACTTCCCAAAGAAATGAAACTCCATCAAGCGCCCGAGGCATTAGCCCTGAGGGCCACAGTCTTCCAGGGACTGTGTCCGAATGTGCCCAGGGCCACTGCTTCTCCCACATCCCAGCCCTTGGGCAGTGGAAATCCAGAGAGTGAAGGGATTTCCCAGCACCTACATGTTGCTCCTGTGTGTTCTGTCAGAAATGGGACCAGCTCCATGCATAAGGCTTCCCCCAAATGAAGGGCAAGCTCTGGGCTTTGGCTATCTGAGCTGTGGGCTGTAAAGGAACCTGCCTGTCCATCCTTGGTGAACCAGGTCCCTGTGCCTGGGACAGTGCCATGGGGGTGGCCTGGGCTCAAAGGCAGAGAATGACTTGAAGGAATTGACTCATGTCACCCTCAGGCCTCATTTGAGCCATGAATTACTCTAAAACTTTTATTTCTTTACCTCCTTGTTCCCTCTGTTGAGTCCTCTCCCTGCCCTGGTCTTCCTTTACTCTCAACTTTGTTCTCATTGTCCCCACCACTACTCTCTACCTCTCTCTCCCACCACTAACTCACACCAGTGAGAAAATGGTTAACTTTCTAAAAGAACATATTTATATTCTCTAGTTCCCTTTCAGAGGAAAAAAGTCCCCAGATGAGTTTAACTATACATTTTTCTAAAGGACAAAACCAACAGTAGCATTTTTCTTGAACATGGCTCTGGATGATTTTATTTTTAGGATTATTTTTTTGGCTCTGCATGATTTTAAAAATTATTACATATTGACAAATTATAATTGTACATATCTATGAGGAATAAAGTGATGTTATTATATACACACACCGTGGAATGATTTAATAAAATATTCATCATTCGTTTATTTTTTCTGTCTAACTGAAACTTTCTACCCTTCAACCAATATCTCACATGTCACCCTCCAGCCTTTGGTAACCACCATTCTACACTCTGCTTGCTTAAGTTTGATTAGTTTAGATTCACATTTAAGTGAGGACATGCAGGGTTTATCTTTTTGTGCCTGGCTTATTTCACTTGGCATAATGTCTTCCAGTTTTATCCATGTTGTTGCAAATGCCAGAACTCTTCTTTTTAAAGACTGAATAGTATTCCACTGTGTATATATGCCACAATTTTGTTATTCATTCATCCACCGATGTGTATTTAGATTGATTCTGTAACTTTGTTTTTACAAATAATGCTGCAATGAACATGACCGAATTTTATTGCTTAGATTTCCCTTCTAAGGTGTCAAATAACAATGTGAGCACACAGGAGGCACCAAAAAGTGCTTATTACCTTGAAATCAGTCAGAAGAGGAGGATGGTGAATGGCAGCTCCTTTCACTTGTATAGCATTTTACAGTTTTCACAGCCCTTTTCTGTGCATTGGCTTATAACCCTGACAGGGTCTCAGAATAGTAAATAGCATCTTACTTTTACAGATAGGGAAACTGAGGCATAAGTAAGTTGCATGGCTTGTCCAAAATCACACAGCTACTATGAGTCAACAGCAGGACCATGTCCCAGGTCTCCGAAGTTATTGCCGATATGTCCTATGGTCTTGGAAAAACAATAACAACAACAAAGACTTTAAAGTCATCCACATAGGAAGCACCCTGGAAATCATACCACACTGTACTCAGTGCTATGGTTTGAATGTTATGTCCCCTCCAAAATTCACATATTAAAACTTAATTGCCGGTGTGCTAATATTAAGAGGTAAACCCTTTTAAGAGTTGATTAAGCCACAAAGGCAAAGTCGTACTGAATGGGATTCTTCCCCCGACCCCAGTACAGGAGACTGAACCTGTGCACCGAGGTGCTTCCACAACCCTCCTTCTTAATTTTTTATTTTGAAATAGGGTCTTGCTAAGTCATTAAGTTGTCCAGGCTGGGCTTGAACTTGCAATCTTCCTGTCTCAGCTTCCCAGAGAGCTGGGATTGTAGGCGTGGACCACCACAGCTGGCTTTGAATGGGATCGAGGCCTTTATAAGAGAAGCTTCGCACGGTGCTTGGCACTTTTGCTCCTCTGCTTTCTGCCATGCGAGGCCGCAGCAGCAGGCACCATCAGGGCAGTAGAGAGCCGCCCTCACCAGACACCAATACCAGCACCCTGACCTTGGACTCCCGCCTCCAGAGCTGTAAAAAAGTCTTTTTCATAAGTCACAGAGTCCATAGCATTTTGTTAAAACAATACTAACAGCCTAAGCATCCCAGACACTTGAATCTGTTGTCAAAAAATTTTTATAATTTGGGATTCAGTACCATTTGCTTACTTGATTGATTAATTTCCAAATTATTTTCTCTTCAATCGGTTGTTTTACTCATTCACTTACTTAAAACCTCATACCCAATAGTATGGCAGCTATAAGTAAAACATTGACACTAGTCCATGACATTCAACAATTGTGCGTGAAATCGTAAAGTTTGATATGCGGCCTATGAGCTTCCCCTTGCTACTGTAATACACTGCTGCAAATGTAATAGCATAAAATGCTCAAATTTATTATCTTACAGTTCAGGAGGTCAAAAGTTTGAAATGAGTCTCACTGGGCTAAAATGAAGATGGTGGCAGAGCCATGTTCCTTCTGGGGCTATAGTGAAGAATCGATTGGTTTCCTTTCCCCAGCTCCTAAAGGCCTCCTGCTTTCCTTGTCTTGTCCATCTTCAAATCCAGCAATGGTGGGCTGACTTTTTATCACGATGCCATATCTCTAGTTCTGACTCTTCTGCACCCCCATTCCCTGTTTAAGGACCTTTCTAATTACATTATTCTCAACTGGATAACCCAGGACAATCACCTTATCTTAAAGTTAGCTGATTAGCAATTCTGCCCACAACTTTATTTCTCCCTGGCCCCATGATATAATATATTTACAGGTTCTGGATTAGAATGCAGGTATTTCTTTTTTTCTTTGCTCCTCATCATCTTCTCTTGTGATATATGCATTTTTCAGACTCCACTGCTCTATGCTTATTTTTTGGTTGTGAATGGGGAAGAGGGATGGGAGGGGAGCCCTGGAGCACAGATTGGGATAAGAGGTTGAGAACTTCTCTCAAAAACTTTTGGTAAGTCTTTTCCTCCAGTATCAGATTGACACCCAGGTCTCAGTAGGTTGTCAGCTCTAGGCCCTTGCCTAAAGTGTCAGCTCCTTTTTAGCCCCTCTTTTGTGGAATATGAGACAAGACAGTGCAGAGGAAAAGCACAAGGGGAGAAACATAAGAGCTGGCTTCTAGCTCTTTTTTGCCACAACCTTTGGCAAATCACTTTTTCTAGTCTTAGTTTCCTCAGTGGATTGACTTTGCATGGCCTTTGGGTTCTGAGCACCTCTGTTCTTGGTTTTAGGACTCAGTGTCAATAAAGCCTCTACTTGTGGAGGTCAAAAGTGTTTCCTTGATCTTTTACTTTCATTACCTGCTTCAAGACTATTTCCTCACCGTGGTTTGACGGCCTTTTCACTGGACATGCTTAGTGTCACTGGATGTCACTCATTCATTTATCCATCCATTCAAATAACAATGAGGCACCCACTTGTGCAGAGCAATTCGGTCTCATATTCCTGAGCCTTCTTGTTGGAGGGGTGAAAGTACAACCCAGGCTTCTCAAATCACAGACTTCAGGGAATATTCAAGTTGGAAGGACATTTCAAAACCATCGAGTTCAATATTTCTTTTATAAACAAGAAAACAAAAGCATAAAGAGTTGAAGTGATTTGCCTAAGATCACATGGCTGAGCTGAAAATGTCAGAACTAGGACTAGAATCACTTTTTCACACTTCCAGCCCAGATCTTCTTCTCCCTCCATTATCTACTACATTCTATTAACTGATTCAAAAAATGAAACTGTAATGAGCCCTACATTATTTTATCCTTGAGCACAAAGAATTTTTAATTGGGAAAGGATGTGCCCAAATTTGTGATGAGAAATAATTAACACAGCCTCGGTGGAATTACTGGTCCATGGCCCATTGTTTCAGGAAAGGCATTGTGTAATGGGAGGAAAAAGAAGATGAGGCAGGAAAGAACGCAGTCTTTTCTTATTCTCAGAACTTCTTAAGCTGTGTTTGGTTGCCAAACATGAGCCTACTAAACAGAAGAGCCCAAGGAATGCCAACTTCCTACCCTCATTCCTCGGTGCTGCATTTGGCAGCTGATATCTCAGCTCCGTTTCATTGCCAAGCTGGCTGAATTCATTGCCTCAGCTGAGTTCTAGCCGCGAGGGAGGCGTTGAGTGCAGGGGCCCCATCCTCTCTCTGGTCCAGTGGGGACAGGCCACTGCCTGCCTTATTTGTCTTCAAACCGGGCCCACCCAGCCCATACCACATGAGAGGCCATTCTCACAGCTGCAAGCAGGGAAATTGCCTTTGACCTGCATTCACCCCTGCTCTGGTGTTTGCTCTCTACTCTGTTTTCTACCCGCTCCCCAATTTTTAACTTTGTTTCCTATTTCTGAGCCATTGAGCAAGCTCTTTACCTTAATGATCAGATTTATTTGGTCCAGCTCTTTATTCTCCTCCCGTGATGGTTTACACTCATCCTGTAGCTCTTCCCTCACTCAGTTCCTTGAAATTAAAGCTCAACCCAATTGTCACTGGCTCTAAGACACCTCCTCTGGGCTCTGACGTGGTATCACTGATGTTATTAGATACGAGGCCCTCCCCCTAGACTCCCTAGAAATCTCAGCTCTCTGTGTAAAATCTTAGCTCCTTTATTCCTATGCCTTAGTTCTACTGAGGGAAGAATCTTTAGAAATGACAGGTTATTGGAAAGTAAACTGGTGCAACCACTATGGAAAACAGTATGGAAATTCTTCAAAAAACTAAAAATAATACATGCATTCCTATGTTTATAGCAGCATAATTCATAATAGCTAAATCTTGGAGACAGCCTGTATATCCATCAATAGATAAATGAATAAAGAAAATGTGGTGTTTGTACAGAATGGAGTACTACTCTGCCATGAAGAAGGATACATTTGAGTCTTTTGTAGGAAAATGGATACACCTTGAGACCATAATGCTAAGTGAAATAAATCAGACAGGCAAGCTGAAGTACAGCATTGTTTCTCTAATATGAGAAACCCAAAATATAAATAAGTTAAAGGGAAAAATAAAAGATAGATAATAGGAAACAGAGAGAAATTTTGCAAAAGGGAGGAGACCAAGAACTGGAAGGGGGATGGAGGCCATGGGAAAGGGATAAAAGAAGAATTAAGATGTGTTATGTATGTATGAACTCCCATGATACATATAATCATTATGTACCACAAACATGTACTAATAAAAAGAAAAGACATATTAAAAAATGAAATGACCAGTGTTTTTCCCATGACACTTTGAGATGACTGCTTGAATCTCTTGGATAGTCTGCAATTTGGAATGAACTACAGACTCCTGGGGTTAAAAACAGATTTAAAAGCTTAACATTTTTCAAATTGTGTTTCTATGACCATCACCTCAGATCGGCTGAGTTAGCATCTTGGTAAGAGATTCTCAAATTGATTATTAGGTACAGTGAATGTTGATGACTACTGATCTAATCTGTCTCTCAGTTTCCAGCTGGTATCTCACTTAAGCCATCTATATCAGTCAAGAGATTCCTCTGGTCTAGGTGACACTTGAGAAAGGAAGATTCTAGAT